>OY750776.1:0-2500000 GCA_963556745.1 Catoptria pinella
CTAACCTAACCTAACCTAACCTAACCTAACCTAACCTAACCTAACCTAACCTAACCTAACCTAACCTAACCTAACCTAACCTAACCTAACCTAACCTAACCTAACCTAACCTAACCTAACCTAACCTAACCTAACCTAACCTAACCTAACCTAACCTAACCTAACCTAACCTAACCTAACCTAACCTAACCTAACCTAACCTAACCTAACCTAACCTAACCTAACCTAACCTAACCTAACCTAACCTAACCTAACCTAACCTAACCTAACCTAACCTAACCTAACCTAACCTAACCTAACCTAACCTAACCTAACCTAACCTAACCTAACCTAACCTAACCTAACCTAACCTAACCTAACCTAACCTAACCTAACCTAACCTAACCTAACCTAACCTAACCTAACCTAACCTAACCTAACCTAACCTAACCTAACCTAACCTAACCTAACCTAACCTAACCTAACCTAACCTAACCTAACCTAACCTAACCTAACCTAACCTAACCTAACCTAACCTAACCTAACCTAACCTAACCTAACCTAACCTAACCTAACCTAACCTAACCTAACCTAACCTAACCTAACCTAACCTAACCTAACCTAACCTAACCTAACCTAACCTAACCTAACCTAACCTAACCTAACCTAACCTAACCTAACCTAACCTAACCTAACCTAACCTAACCTAACCTAACCTAACCTAACCTAACCTAACCTAACCTAACCTAACCTAACCTAACCTAACCTAACCTAACCTAACCTAACCTAACCTAACCTAACCTAACCTAACCTAACCTAACCTAACCTAACCTAACCTAACCTAACCTAACCTAACCTAACCTAACCTAACCTAACCTAACCTAACCTAACCTAACCTAACCTAACCTAACCTAACCTAACCTAACCTAACCTAACCTAACCTAACCTAACCTAACCTAACCTAACCTAACCTAACCTAACCTAACCTAACCTAACCTAACCTAACCTAACCTAACCTAACCTAACCTAACCTAACCTAACCTAACCTAACCTAACCTAACCTAACCTAACCTAACCTAACCTAACCTAACCTAACCTAACCTAACCTAACCTAACCTAACCTAACCTAACCTAACCTAACCTAACCTAACCTAACCTAACCTAACCTAACCTAACCTAACCTAACCTAACCTAACCTAACCTAACCTAACCTAACCTAACCTAACCTAACCTAACCTAACCTAACCTAACCTAACCTAACCTAACCTAACCTAACCTAACCTAACCTAACCTAACCTAACCTAACCTAACCTAACCTAACCTAACCTAACCTAACCTAACCTAACCTAACCTAACCTAACCTAACCTAACCTAACCTAACCTAACCTAACCTAACCTAACCTAACCTAACCTAACCTAACCTAACCTAACCTAACCTAACCTAACCTAACCTAACCTAACCTAACCTAACCTAACCTAACCTAACCTAACCTAACCTAACCTAACCTAACCTAACCTAACCTAACCTAACCTAACCTAACCTAACCTAACCTAACCTAACCTAACCTAACCTAACCTAACCTAACCTAACCTAACCTAACCTAACCTAACCTAACCTAACCTAACCTAACCTAACCTAACCTAACCTAACCTAACCTAACCTAACCTAACCTAACCTAACCTAACCTAACCTAACCTAACCTAACCTAACCTAACCTAACCTAACCTAACCTAACCTAACCTAACCTAACCTAACCTAACCTAACCTAACCTAACCTAACCTAACCTAACCTAACCTAACCTAACCTAACCTAACCTAACCTAACCTAACCTAACCTAACCTAACCTAACCTAACCTAACCTAACCTAACCTAACCTAACCTAACCTAACCTAACCTAACCTAACCTAACCTAACCTAACCTAACCTAACCTAACCTAACCTAACCTAACCTAACCTAACCTAACCTAACCTAACCTAACCTAACCTAACCTAACCTAACCTAACCTAACCTAACCTAACCTAACCTAACCTAACCTAACCTAACCTAACCTAACCTAACCTAACCTAACCTAACCTAACCTAACCTAACAACCTAACCTAACCTAACCTAACCAACCTAACCTAACCTAACCTAACCTAACCTAACCTAACCTAACCTAACCTAACCTAACCTAACCTAACCTAACCTAACCTAACCTAACCTAACCTAACCTAACCTAACCTAACCTAACCTAACCTAACCTAACCTAACCTAACCTAACCTAACCTAACCTAACCTAACCTAACCTAACCTAACCTAACCTAACCTAACCTAACCTAACCTAACCTAACCTAACCTAACCTAACCTAACCTAACCTAACCTAACCTAACCTAACCTAACCTAACCTAACCTAACCTAACCTAACCTAACCTAACCTAACCTAACCTAACCTAACCTAACCTAACCTAACCTAACCTAACCTAACCTAACCTAACCTAACCTAACCTAACCTAACCTAACCTAACCTAACCTAACCTAACCTAACCTAACCTAACCTAACCTAACCTAACCTAACCTAACCTAACCTAACCTAACCTAACCTAACCTAACCTAACCTAACCTAACCTAACCTAACCTAACCTAACCTAACCTAACCTAACCTAACCTAACCTAACCTAACCTAACCTAACCTAACCTAACCTAACCTAACCTAACCTAACCTAACCTAACCTAACCTAACCTAACCTAACCTAACCTAACCTAACCTAACCTAACCTAACCTAACCTAACCTAACCTAACCTAACCTAACCTAACCTAACCTAACCTAACCTAACCTAACCTAACCTAACCTAACCTAACCTAACCTAACCTAACCTAACCTAACCTAACCTAACCTAACCTAACCTAACCTAACCTAACCTAACCTAACCTAACCTAACCTAACCTAACCTAACCTAACCTAACCTAACCTAACCTAACCTAACCTAACCTAACCTAACCTAACCTAACCTAACCTAACCTAACCTAACCTAACCTAACCTAACCTAACCTAACCTAACCTAACCTAACCTAACCTAACCTAACCTAACCTAACCTAACCTAACCTAACCTAACCTAACCTAACCTAACCTAACCTAACCTAACCTAACCTAACCTAACCTAACCTAACCTAACCTAACCTAACCTAACCTAACCTAACCTAACCTAACCTAACCTAACCTAACCTAACCTAACCTAACCTAACCTAACCTAACCTAACCTAACCTAACCTAACCTAACCTAACCTAACCTAACCTAACCTAACCTAACCTAACCTAACCTAACCTAACCTAACCTAACCTAACCTAACCTAACCTAACCTAACCTAACCTAACCTAACCTAACCTAACCTAACCTAACCTAACCTAACCTAACCTAACCTAACCTAACCTAACCTAACCTAACCTAACCTAACCTAACCTAACCTAACCTAACCTAACCTAACCTAACCTAACCTAACCTAACCTAACCTAACCTAACCTAACCTAACCTAACCTAACCTAACCTAACCTAACCTAACCTAACCTAACCTAACCTAACCTAACCTAACCTAACCTAACCTAACCTAACCTAACCTAACCTAACCTAACCTAACCTAACCTAACCTAACCTAACCTAACCTAACCTAACCTAACCTAACCTAACCTAACCTAACCTAACCTAACCTAACCTAACCTAACCTAACCTAACCTAACCTAACCTAACCTAACCTAACCTAACCTAACCTAACCTAACCTAACCTAACCTAACCTAACCTAACCTAACCTAACCTAACCTAACCTAACCTAACCTAACCTAACCTAACCTAACCTAACCTAACCTAACCTAACCTAACCTAACCTAACCTAACCTAACCTAACCTAACCTAACCTAACCTAACCTAACCTAACCTAACCTAACCTAACCTAACCTAACCTAACCTAACCTAACCTAACCTAACCTAACCTAACCTAACCTAACCTAACCTAACCTAACCTAACCTAACCTAACCTAACCTAACCTAACCTAACCTAACCTAACCTAACCTAACCTAACCTAACCTAACCTAACCTAACCTAACCTAACCTAACCTAACCTAACCTAACCTAACCTAACCTAACCTAACCTAACCTAACCTAACCTAACCTAACCTAACCTAACCTAACCTAACCTAACCTAACCTAACCTAACCTAACCTAACCTAACCTAACCTAACCTAACCTAACCTAACCTAACCTAACCTAACCTAACCTAACCTAACCTAACCTAACCTAACCTAACCTAACCTAACCTAACCTAACCTAACCTAACCTAACCTAACCTAACCTAACCTAACCTAACCTAACCTAACCTAACCTAACCTAACCTAACCTAACCTAACCTAACCTAACCTAACCTAACCTAACCTAACCTAACCTAACCTAACCTAACCTAACCTAACCTAACCTAACCTAACCTAACCTAACCTAACCTAACCTAACCTAACCTAACCTAACCTAACCTAACCTAACCTAACCTAACCTAACCTAACCTAACCTAACCTAACCTAACCTAACCTAACCTAACCTAACCTAACCTAACCTAACCTAACCTAACCTAACCTAACCTAACCTAACCTAACCTAACCTAACCTAACCTAACCTAACCTAACCTAACCTAACCTAACCTAACCTAACCTAACCTAACCTAACCTAACCTAACCTAACCTAACCTAACCTAACCTAACCTAACCTAACCTAACCTAACCTAACCTAACCTAACCTAACCTAACCTAACCTAACCTAACCTAACCTAACCTAACCTAACCTAACCTAACCTAACCTAACCTAACCTAACCTAACCTAACCTAACCTAACCTAACCTAACCTAACCTAACCTAACCTAACCTAACCTAACCTAACCTAACCTAACCTAACCTAACCTAACCTAACCTAACCTAACCTAACCTAACCTAACCTAACCTAACCTAACCTAACCTAACCTAACCTAACCTAACCTAACCTAACCTAACCTAACCTAACCTAACCTAACCTAACCTAACCTAACCTAACCTAACCTAACCTAACCTAACCTAACCTAACCTAACCTAACCTAACCTAACCTAACCTAACCTAACCTAACCTAACCTAACCTAACCTAACCTAACCTAACCTAACCTAACCTAACCTAACCTAACCTAACCTAACCTAACCTAACCTAACCTAACCTAACCTAACCTAACCTAACCTAACCTAACCTAACCTAACCTAACCTAACCTAACCTAACCTAACCTAACCTAACCTAACCTAACCTAACCTAACCTAACCTAACCTAACCTAACCTAACCTAACCTAACCTAACCTAACCTAACCTAACCTAACCTAACCTAACCTAACCTAACCTAACCTAACCTAACCTAACCTAACCTAACCTAACCTAACCTAACCTAACCTAACCTAACCTAACCTAACCTAACCTAACCTTTTTTTTTTTTTTTTGTTGTATCAAGAGGAGAATGCATTTAGGCATACCAAACGGCATGTTGGACTCGGTCATACCAGAGGGTACGTCCCTCGCCACACCCAGTCCTCCCACCAAGCCTGATAGGCTTCGTGTCAGGACTGGGCGGTTCTAACCCCTGCTCCACCCCCTAACGAGCTCAAAAGCTCGGGAGGGGGCCGGGCAGGGGGAGGAAGCGTCCTCCTCTGCCCCCCATATGGCTACCCACGCTCGGTGGGCAGGCCAGATGGGGCGAAGGGGAGAAGGCACCACTACCAACTAAACTCCTCTCGAAGACCTGCGCCTTTCCGCCGGGTCTGTGGGATCGCGTTTGCATGCTCCACGTGACCCGGGGATGGTGGCCCGATAGGGCTCCACCTTATGGGGGGCAGAGGGCCTTACTGCGCCCCCCCTTGCGGCTAGGGGAGAACGAGTCGCGCACGTTGGCGTCTCGTTCTCCCCCGCCGCGCACGTCGGAGTTGGCTCGCTGCGACGTCCGCCTCGCGAACCCTCTCCGCAGCCTCCTTCTGCGAGATGACGTCCTCGCAAAAGGAGACGACGGCCTGCCATCCCTCTCTGCTTCGCAGCATCGCAACTGTGATATTGCGAAGCGAGAGGTCCGGCCCAACCGCAACGACCAACTCCTGGCGCTGTACCGCCCACGCCGGACACTCTTCCACAGTGTGGCGTACGGTGTCCCGCGGCGCGTCACAATGGTGACACGCCTGGGATTCCTCCCTCTGTATCTGACACAGGTACCTTCCAAAGCACCCATGCCCGGAAAGCACCTGTGTCAGACGATATGTCAGGGCCCCATGGGCTCGGACCCTCCAGTCTCTGAGGACCGGGCGGATTGCCTCCACCGTCTTTTGCCCGTATGTTGGAGTCTCCAGCTGGCGCTCCCACTCCTCCATGCATCGTTCCTCTGCCGCGCGCCGCGCACTAGTTCTTTCCTCAGGGGCGAGGCGGTCACCCCTCGCCCTTCCCTCCCTTCTTTGCTTGTACGCCTCCGAGAGCATTTGCGCCTCCAGCTCCCACGGAGGCGTACCGGCAAGGACACAGGCGGCCGTCCCCGACACAGTGCGGAAGCCACGTATTATCCTAGAGGCCACAACACGCTGTGGCCGCCGGAGATTAGCCCTATTTCTTTCATTTAGAGAGTCCGCCCACACGGGGGCCCCGTACATAGCCATGCTACGGATGACCCCCGCGTATAAACGCCGACAGCTCGGGTTCGGTCCTCCCACGTTGGGCAGCAATCGCCCAAGTGCGGCCGCTGCGCCTACCAATCTTGGGGCCAGCTGCTGGAAATGGGCTTCAAAGTTCCAACGCCCGTCCAGCACTAGCCCCAAATATTTCATTGACGGGTGCAGCTTGACCACTACCCCGTCAATAACCATATCCGCCCCTGGCGGAGGCCCCTGCCGTGGCCCATGGAAAAGGATGGCCTGGGTCTTAGCCACCGAGACTTCCAGACCTAAAGCCCGAATGCGGCCGATGATATACTCGGCCCCAACTTTTGCGAGGCGCCTTGCCTCCGCGAAATCCTCCCCTCGGGCGGTGATCAGCGTGTCATCTGCGTAACAGATGACATCCATCCGAGGGGGTAAAGCGCCACGGAGCGCCCAATCATAGCCAAGGTTCCACAGGAGCGGCCCCAAGACCGACCCCTGTGGAACACCGCACTCCATCCGGCGGATTTTCATCTGCCCGTCTGGGGCGAGGAACACAACCTCCCTTTCTTCCAAGTAGTTTTGGATGAGGCGAGCCAAGTAAGGGGGTACCCCGTGGTACCTTAACGCGTCCCGAACCACACTGTACGGCAGAGAATTGAACGCGTTTTTGATATCGAGGGATACCGCGACAACTCTCTGCCCCCGCCCCACTGCCGCCTGCGTTAGCTCTTTGAGCCTAAGCAGGGCGTCAATGGTTGACCTCTGCCTCCGAAATCCGAATTGGCGTTCCGACAAATTCGGCCCTGTCGAGTCCAGGTGCTGGATGATGCGGTCGGCAATGATGCGCTCCAGCATCTTGCCGAGCTCATCCAGGAGGACGATGGGCCGATACGCCGACGGAGAATTTGGTGGTCTATCCTCTTTCCTGAGGAGGCAGAGTCTTCCCACTTTCCACTGCTTGGGAAACCGCCCTGTTCTAAGGCAGGCAGTGAACAGCTCCCGAACGTGCTCGCCCAGGTGTTTGAGGGCACCAGGTAGGATTCTGCCCGGGATGCCGTCCGGCCCAGGCGCCTTCTTTTTACAGCGGAGGCGCTCCGTCACGTAAGCGAGCTCGTCCTCTGTGACAGGGAAAAAGCCCTGCGCCGGGTCGGGCACGTCAGGCGTTGGGCCCACAACGGGAGGCACCAACGGGGGAGAGGCAGGGAAAAGACCTTCCACCACCCGCATCAGGAGCTCCTGGTCCATTGACTCAGTGGGAGGCGCCTGGTTCCGAAGCTTGCTCCTTACCATCCTGTACGGCCGCCCCCACGGGTCCCTGTCCAGGTCCTCGAGGAACTCATCCCAGGCGGCTGACTTCGATTTACATATGGCCTCTGTAAGGGCCTGTTTCCCCTCTTCAAACGATCGACGGAGTTGGGATTCCTCCTCATCATCTCGCGTTGCCCTTCGCCGCGAGCGCTGATAAGCCCTTCTGGCTTCCAGGCACGCGTCTCTGAGGGAGGAAATCTCCTCCGTCCACCAATAGACGCTCTTCTTGTGAGGGAGGCCCTTGACCCGCGGCATGGCCGCGTCGCAAATCGCTGTTATGGATGCAGTCAACCGCCTGGCATATTCCTCTATTCCTTCCCCCTCACCGTGGCTCCCCTCGAGGTTCCACGCCTCGACCAACGCTGCCTCCTCTGCCAGTTCCCGGTCCAACTTCATTATTGCCCAACGGGGAAAACGACGGTGTGACTCCCCTGGGCGAAGTGTTCGGTTCCCGTCCGGGGCGGACACGATGTTAAAACCGATGTAGTCGTGGTCCGACAGAGTAAGCACGTCCTTAAGGACGTGCCAGTCCCGCACCCGTGCCGCCAGCGCCGGGGTGGCGAACGTCAGGTCGACAATCGACCCGCCATCCCCTCTGACGCAGGTGAAAGCCCGGCCCCGGTTACAGAGCACCAGCCCCGCTGTCACCGCCCACTCATAAACCTCAACACCCTTAGGGGTGTCGCGGCGCTCGCCCCATGCTGTATGGTGGGCATTAAAATCACCCAGAACCAGCAGTTGTGCCGGGGCGAGGCGCCCCACCACACCGCTCAGCACGTTGAGCCACTGCACCAGCTCCTGAATGCCCCGGTTGGGGGAGAAGTACACACCAATAAGTGTGAGTTCTCCCCAAGTGGCCGCCACATAGCCCGGTCCCCTCTCTTTAATCGAGAGGGGAGGGGAGTAGGCGGCAGAATGGGGGGCCATGATGGCAACTGAGTCGTCAGTGGCACCCGCCCAGTTTGAACGCTGGGGGACCGAGTACGGCTCCGCCACTACCGCAAGATTGGAACCTGACTCTGCTGCATGTTGCAGGAATAGATCTTGCGCAGCAGCAGAGTGGTTCAGATTTCCCTGAAGGAGGTTGAGGTGTCCAGGCATTACAAGGACATGTGTTCAACCTCCTCAACCCCCTTCTGGGCTGTTGGTCCCGTCGTCTGTCGTACCGATGTCCCAGTTGTAAGGGGGATCCTCGCCCTCACCGCAGGGGGACGGCATTTGCTTCCCCCCATCGTGTGATTGGCCGGCAGTTTGGCCGCCTTGCAAACAGCACAGTTAGGTTCGGCCTTACATTCATAGGACTTGTGCCCTTTTCCTCCGCACCTGTAACAGGTGTCACTCCGATCAGCATCGCACCGGCACAGTGCTCGGGTATGCCCTGGGGTCATGCACTTAAAGCACCGGAGCGGAAGAGCCTCCAGTGCTTTAATTGACGCGGACACCCATCCGACCATTAGGCGCCCTGACTCCGACAGGATTTTAGCTGCGGCAATAGGGCACTTCACTAGTGCCGAACCAAGACCTCCCGGACCAGATCTTATTGACCCGACTCTGACATGTTCGGGGGGGCATCCCCCCGCACTAGCGACTGCAGAACGAAGCTCTTCTGTGGTCACTGAGTCGTCAAGCCCGGAGACACGCATGTCTGCGGTCTTCACGGGCCTTGTGACCATGGCCGATTCACCCAACGTCTCCTTAAGCTTGGCGGCCAAAAGATCCGCCTTATCTCCGCTCGTTGCTCCAGGGATTTCAAATACGCGGGACCCCGTAGCCGAGATTTTGACTTTCATCCCTTGGATGCCCATCTCGGCTATGTTAACAGCTTTCTTCGCCTTGGAAATAGCATCGGCGTATGTTACCCCCTTCCCCAGCTGCTCGGGGGAAATCGACAATATTACAGCTGTCGTCTTTGGCGGTGACAGCTTGGGCTTCTTAGGTCCTGTCGACTGAGGCTTTGCCGTGCCCGTCTTTGCTGGTTCAGTGACTGCGACTGAAGGCCCAGCAGCTGCTTTCGGCTTTACAGGACGGCCATTTTTTCCCGCTATGGACCAGGGGATTTCCGACGCAGCAGCTTTCGTCGCATAGGACGGGCGAGACTGACCTTCCCCCAGAATTGGGCTAGACTGCGGTACCGGTTTTGCCTGCGGCACCGGTTTTGCCTGCGGCATCGGCTTTGCCTGCTGAACAGCGTTAGCTGCAGCCCTCTTTTGGTCTCCAGCAAGTGGGGGACGCAATATCGGCGCCGGTGGCAGGCGCATCTCC
Organism: Catoptria pinella; assembly: GCA_963556745.1. Lineage (NCBI taxonomy): Eukaryota > Metazoa > Arthropoda > Insecta > Lepidoptera > Crambidae > Catoptria > Catoptria pinella. The sequence goes on from OY750776.1 coordinate 10,206, forward strand.
AAACCCTCAATCTTCGCATTCAACATATTTGAAAATCTGGTCATTAAAGACCTCTCCAGAATTACAACCCATTCCGGAAGGTCCGGGTTGGCCGGCAGCGGCATTTGTGGCGGGGGAGTAGCATCCCGCACGGTCTCTACATTTGGAGTCTTGGGAGCCGCTCGTTTACGCTGTGCCTCCTGCGCACACTTATCCTCAAACGCCCGTTTGAGCGCGAGCAACTCGGACTGGAGGTAGCTTACTTGCTCCTCCAATCTTTTATTATCCGCCTTTAGTCGACGGGTCTCCTCAGTGGATGAAATACCGATTAGCTCAGTGACCACCGATTTTATTCCGACTGCCGCCTCCTTAACGTCGTTCTTAAACTCCCTCTTCAAATTTCCTGATTGGGAGACAACGTTAAGGAGCTTTTGGGTAAATCGCTCCACTTCCTGCTGTATGCGAGCAGAGGACCTACCCGACGCCTTTGAAAAAGCAGACCCCACTGGGGACCCGTCTCTGCTCTGAGAGCAACCTGGGGACTGAGGGCGGTCAGAACCATGATCTTTCCCTTTTCCCTTACCTCGGTTCCTACCCTTTTTCCCCTTTTCGACTGCTAATCCAGCAGCTTCCTCTGCCACATTCAATTCTTTGGCTTTTTCTCTCACCTTTTCCTTTTCCACCTCCCTTATGATTTCCTCTAAATCATCCTCTTCGCGGCCTTCCTGCGTGTTGCGTTTACGCATGGCAGCGTGGCCGACAAATTTCCCAGCTGCATAGGTTTTCACCCTTTCGCCGGAGTTGCTCAGGCCAATCTTACTATTGACCGAAAAGGGTACGTCGCTATCATCAGACCCGCCGGGTTCGGCAAGTGTACCCTCCATCGGACGTTTTCTAGTAGCCGGTGCGGCCTCCTCCCCATCAAACTCCATCACATCAATATCCTGCCAAACCTCAGGAGAGCCCGCTCTTGAGTCCTCATCCGAATGAACTAGCTCATCCCCATACATGATGGGTCAGAGACAAGCCACGCAGACGTAAAAACACAGAAGGTTTAATAAAACCAATCGCATTGGTGGTGCCGATCGCTCGAGCACCACCAAGAAAACCAAAATACCGTTAGCAAGCCAATGTCGTCGGGAGTGCAATCCAAAGAGTCCAAAAAACAAGCCAGGTCAGTCGAGAAAGTATCAGCAAGTCCGTTAGAAAAGCCAAAGTCGTCGTATTTTTATGTGGAATCAGTCCAAGATCAAGCCAAATTGTTGTCAAGCAACCAGGGGCCGAAGCCGCCCAGGGTGCGCAGCCCGGGTATCGAATTTTCCAAAAGAAAATTCGATCTCCGGAACCACTGCGGAAACTACCTGGACGACCTGGTCGACCACTGCTACCGCTGGTCGGACGACTTAGCCAAAAGTGAAAATAATTTTTTCCAAGAAAAGTACTCGAACGAAATGCGAATTTTTGGTAGCAAACGAAAGAGTAAAAATTCTAACACCTACTATCCAAAAATTGTAATTTTCGCTACAAAAGTGCCCTCCGAAAAACGTCAACCTAACCTAACCTAACCTAACCTAACCTAACCTAACCTAACCTAACCTAACCTAACCTAACCTAACCTAACCTAACCTAACCTAACCTAACCTAACCTAACCTAACCTAACCTAACCTAACCTAACCTAACCTAACCTAACCTAACCTAACCTAACCTAACCTAACCTAACCTAACCTAACCTAACCTAACCTAACCTAACCTAACCTAACCTAACCTAACCTAACCTAACCTAACCTAACCTAACCTAACCTAACCTAACCTAACCTAACCTAACCTAACCTAACCTAACCTAACCTAACCTAACCTAACCTAACCTAACCTAACCTAACCTAACCTAACCTAACCTAACCTAACCTAACCTAACCTAACCTAACCTAACCTAACCTAACCTAACCTAACCTAACCTAACCTAACCTAACCTAACCTAACCTAACCTAACCTAACCTAACCTAACCTAACCTAACCTAACCTAACCTAACCTAACCTAACCTAACCTAACCTAACCTAACCTAACCTAACCTAACCTAACCTAACCTAACCTAACCTAACCTAACCTAACCTAACCTAACCTAACCTAACCTAACCTAACCTAACCTAACCTAACCTAACCTAACCTAACCTAACCTAACCTAACCTAACCTAACCTAACCTAACCTAACCTAACCTAACCTAACCTAACCTAACCTAACCTAACCTAACCTAACCTAACCTAACCTAACCTAACCTAACCTAACCTAACCTAACCTAACCTAACCTAACCTAACCTAACCTAACCTAACCTAACCTAACCTAACCTAACCTAACCTAACCTAACCTAACCTAACCTAACCTAACCTAACCTAACCTAACCTAACCTAACCTAACCTAACCTAACCTAACCTAACCTAACCTAACCTAACCTAACCTAACCTAACCTAACCTAACCTAACCTAACCTAACCTAACCTAACCTAACCTAACCTAACCTAACCTAACCTAACCTTTTTTTTTTTTTTTTTTTTTTTTTTTTTTTTTAACGGATGAAAAAATGCGTACTTATGCATACTCCGTCGCCTGGGAGAGCGACGGCAGTTATGTGGGACTCTCCCACGGAAGCCACCAGCGACTCAACGCCGGCAACACCGCTTTCCGCCTAGCCGATCCCCCACTCAGCCCCTGCGGGCTCAATGGGGGGCCGGAAGGGGGGGCCTACCCACTAAAAAAACACCCGCTGTGCACTCTGCCCACTATGTGCCAAGGCTACGGGAATCGCTTTCGCATTACTTCCGCGACCAAGGCAGTGAGTTGCTCGCTTTCGCAAGCCCACCACGGGATGCAGAAACTACTTCTGCCATCCCAAGGGATTTCTCCCAGCCACCAGGAAGCGCACAGCACAGATGCGCACTAACTAGTTCGGAGTCCATAAACCTCAGAGCGGGGCCTCCCAACCCACGCTCAGGACCCACTAATAGCGTACTGCCTGAAGGTCTCCGCATTCATGTAAACATGAACGCGTAACCCCTTACAGACCTCCGCATTCGATTGGAGACGTATATACGTCTCAGAGCGTCCATCTCGCAGAGACATTCGCTCGCAGCAGGTTAGGTACTAGTGCCGTCTGCACGATCCCAGTCCCACTATATGCGAGCAGTCGTCTCTGAGAGACTTTCACTCCCCTCGCGCGTACTATCTTAATGGTTTCCGCCCCCATGTTAGACATAGAAGCGTACTCCCACTTAGATCTCCGCAATCGTTCGAGTTGTGAGTTTCCAAGGGAAAATAGTGCGCCACCTGCGCTTTCCCTCGGTCACTCGGGTGCGTACTACCCGAGTGGATACAGCAATCCTCACCGATCACTGAACCACTCAGGATTCCACTGCCTCAGTGGGTTCAGTACTACATGCCCTCTGCACCTTCCTGAAACCCACTGAGTTTGAGCGGCCACCTCCAAAGAGACATTCGCTCCCCTCTCGCGCGTACTATCTGAATGGTTTCCGCCCCCATGTTTGACATAGAAGCGTACTCCCGCTTAGATCTCCGCAATCGTTCGAATTGTGAGTTTCCAAGAGAAAATAGTGCGCCACCTGCGCTTTCCCTCGGTCACTCGGGTGCGTACTACCCGGGTGGATACAGCGATCCTCACCGATCACTGAACCACCCAGGTTTCCACTGCCTCAGTGGGTTCAGTACTACATGCCCTCTGCACCTTCCTGAAACCCACTGAGTTTGAGCGGCCGCCTCCGAAGAGACATTCGCTCCCGTCTCGCGCGTACTATCTGAAAGGTTTCCGTCTCCATGTAAACATAGAAACATAGTCCCTCTTAGACCTCCGCAATCGTTCAAAAGGGTTCTAGGGTATGCACCGCCTGCGCTTTCCCCTAGACCCCAAGACGTACAACCTGAAAAGGCTTCCGTCTTCGACACGCTAGCCTGTAAGGCCCACAGTCTGCGAGCAATCATCTCCGAAGAGACATTCGCTCCCGTCTCGCGCGTACTATCTGAATGGTTTCCGCCCCCATGTTAAACATAGAAGCATACTCCCACTTAGATTTCCGCAATCGTTCGAGTTTCGAGTTTCCAAGGGAAAATAGTGCGCCACCTGCGCTTTCCCTCGGTCACTCGTGTACGTACTACCCGAGTGGATACAGCAATCCTCATTGATCACTGAACCTCCCAGGTTTCCGCCAGCCCGTGGGTTCAGTACTACGTGCCATCTGCACCTTCCTGAGACCCACAGAATTTGAGCGGCCGCCTCCGAGGAGACATTCGCTCTCGTCTCGCGCGTACTATCTCAAAGGTTTCCGTCTCTATGTAAACATAGACACGTAGTCCCTCTTAGATCTCCGCAATCGTTCAAATGGGGTGCTAGGGAATGCACCACCTGCGCTTTCCCCTAGACCCCAAGACGTACAACCTGAGAAGGCTTCCGTCTTCGACACGCTGGCCTATAAGGCCCACAGTCTGCGAGCAATCATCTCCGAAGAGACATTCGCTCCCGTCTCACGCGTACTATCTCAAAGGTTTCCGTCTCTATGTAAACATAGACACGTAGTCCCTCTTAGATCTCCGCAATCGTTCAACAGGGGTGCTAGGGAATGCACCACCTGCGCTTTCCCCTAGACCCCAAGACGTACAACCTGAAAAGGCTTCCGTCTTCGACACGCTAGCCTGTAAGGCCCACAGTCTGCGAGCAATCATCTCCGAAGAGACATTCGCTCCCGTCTGGCGCGTACTATCTAAAAGGTTTCCGTCTCCATGTAAACATAGACACGTAGTCCCTCTTAGACCTCGGCGATCGTTCAAAAGGGGGTTTAGAGGATGCGCCGCCTGCGCTTTCCTCTAGCCCCCAAGACGTATAACCTAAAAAGGCTTCCGTCTTCGACACGCTGGCCTGTAAGGCCCACGGTGTGCGAGCAATCATCTCCGAAGAGACATTCGCTCCCGTCTCGCGCGTACTATCTGAAAGGTTTCCGTCTCCATGTAGAACATAGACACGTAGTCCCTTTCAGACCTCCGCAATCGTTCGAACGAGGTTCAGGGTAAGCGCCACTGCGCTGTCCCCTGGCCCCTCGGTGTCGGATTATTAGCCGCCAGCTGTAAAAGAAGCTCATAAGATTCTTTTACAATGACGCCCAGGGTGCACCGGCCCTCCCACTGTCGTTCCCAGTCCACGGATGAACGGGGACAAACAGTAGTCGGGCACACGAGGAGGTTATCCGACCACGCACCCCAACCTAACCTAACCTAACCTAACCTAACCTAACCTAACCTAACCTAACCTAACCTAACCTAACCTAACCTAACCTAACCTAACCTAACCTAACCTAACCTAACCTAACCTAACCTAACCTAACCTAACCTAACCTAACCTAACCTAACCTAACCTAACCTAACCTAACCTAACCTAACCTAACCTTTTTTTTTTTTTTTTTTTTTTTTTTTTTTTTTTTTTTGTGTCAAGAGGAGAATGCAATCTTTACGCATACCAAACGGCATGTTGGGGTCGGTCACCCCCCAGGCTGTTACCCGGGGCATGTTCCTCGCCGCACCCAGCCCTCCCGCCAAGCCTAATAGGCTTCGCGTCAGGGCTGGGTGGTTCTGACCCCTGCCCTACTGGCAGGGGGAGGAAGCAATCTTCTGGCCCCCATAAGGCTACCCACTCTAGGTGGGCAGGCCAGATGGGGGGCAGGAGGTTGCACCACTACCAACTAAACTCCTCTCGAAGACCTAGCGCCTTCCCCGAAGCTGTGGGATCGTGTTTACACGCTCCACGTTGCCCGGGGGAGGGTGGCCCGTTAGGGCCCCACCCTTGGGGGGCAGAGGGCCTTACTGCGCCCCCCCTTGCGGCACGGGGAGATCGAGTCGCGCACGTTGGCGTCTCGCTCTCCCCGGCCGCGCTCGTCGGAGTTGGCTCGCTGCAGCGTCCGCCTCGCGAACCCTCTCCGCGGCCTCCTTCTGCGAGATGACGTCCTCGCAGAAGGAGACCACGGCCTGCCACACCTCCTCGCTTCGCAGCATCGCAACTGTGATATTGCGAAGCGAGGGGTCCGACCCGACTGCAGCAACCAACTCCTGGCGCTGCACCGCCCACGCCGTGCACTCCTCGAGCGTATGGCGTACGGTGTCCTGTGGCGCGCCACAGTGGTGGCACGCTTGGGACTCCTCCCTCTGGATTTGACACAGGTACCTGCCAAAGCATCCATGGCCTGTAAGTACCTGTGTCAAACGATATGTGATGGAACCGTGGGCTCTCGATCGCCATTCCCTTAGGATTGGGCGGATCGCCTCCACGGTTTTCATTCCTGCGGTGGGGGCCTCAAGCTGGCTCTCCCACTCCGCGAGACAGCGCTCCTTCACGGCTTCCATTGCCGCGGCCACCTCCTGCGGGGCAAGGCGGACATCATTCGCCCGTTGCTCCCGTCTCTGTCTGTACGCCTCCGCTAGGACTGGGGCCTCCAGCTCCCAGGGGGGCGTACCGGCCAGCGCACATGCCGCCGTCCCCGACACCGTACGGTACCCGCGTATTATGCGTGTGGCCACTACCCGTTGTGGACGCCTTAATGCGGCCTTGTTAGCCTCCGTTAGGGCGTCTGCCCATACGGGGGCTCCGTACAGGGCCATACTGCGAATTACCCCCGCATAAAGCCTTCTGCAGCTTTGGTTAGGGCCGCCAACGTTTGGCAACAGCTTGCCCAGTGCTGCCGCCGCCTTCACCAGTCTCGGGGCCAACTGCTCAAAGTGGGCCTTAAATGACCACCGCCCATCTAGCACAAGCCCAAGATACTTCATGGTGGGACGTAGTGGAATCTCCACGCCATCCACCATGATGTCTGCCCCCGGGGGAGGGCCCTGTCTTGGCCCATGAAACATGATGGCCTGTGTTTTGTTCACGGCCACCTTTAGTCCCAAGGCCCGTATTCGGCCAATCATGTGATTTGCCCCCATCGTCGCTAGGCGCTTCGCCTCCGTGAAATCTCTGCCCCGGGCATATATGAGCGTGTCGTCTGCATAGCATACGACACCCATCCGAGGCAGCAGTGCACCACGAAGCGCCCAGTCGTACCCCAGATTCCACAGGAGTGGTCCCAGGACCGACCCCTGTGGAACTCCACACATCATTCGCCGGACCTTAAGCTGCCCGTCTGAGGCGAGATAAACAACCTCTCTGTCCTCCAAATAGTGCCCTATGATTTGGGCGAGGTACTGGGGAACACCGTGGTACCGGAGCGCGTCCATCACAACACTGTAGGGGAGGGAGTTGAAGGCATTCTCTATGTCAAGAGATACAGCCACAACTCTCTCCCCGCGGCCGACTGCTCTCTGCGATTCCTCTTTGAGGGTGAGGATGGCATCCATTGTGGACCTTTGCCTCCTGAATCCGAATTGGCGATCCGAAAGGTTGGGCCCCGCCGTGTTCAGATGCTGGACTATGCGGTCTGCTATGATCCGCTCCAACATCTTTCCCATTTCGTCCAGTAGGACTATGGGCCTGTACGCGGATGGTGACTCCGGGGGGCGGCCATCCTTCATCAGGAGGCAAAGTCTGCCACATTTCCACTCCTTGGGGAATCGCCCTGTTCGTAAGCAGGCGGAGAAGAGGGCTCTTGCCTGATCGCCCAAGTGTTTCAGGGCTATGGGGAGAACTCTGCCTGGGATCCCATCCGGGCCAGGTGCCTTCTTTTTAGCCCTGAGTCGGTCCAGGACCACTGTCATCTCCTCCGCAGTCACGGGGAGGAATCCGTCAAGAACGTTGGACTCGGAAGGCACCGGCCTGGTGGGCAGTGCGGTCTCCGGGGCCTCGGCTGGAAATAGTCCGTCCACCACACGGGACAGGAGGTGGGGATCCATCGATTCTGTGGGAGGCGCCTGATTGCGGAGCCTGCTTCTTACCATCCTATATGGGCGCCCCCACGGATCCCGATCGAGATCCTCTAAGAAGACGTCCCATGCAGCGGTCTTCGCCCTGCAGATCTCATCAGACAGGGCTTTCCTCGCCTCACCGTAGGCAAGTCGTAGTCGGGCCTCTTCCGCTCTATCCCGCCTCACCCTACGTCTGGAGCGCTGCATTGCCCTTCTGGCTGCTAAGCAGGCAGCTCGAAGGACGGACAGTTCCCCCGACCACCAGTACACTCGCCGCTTGTTGGGAAGACCCCTCACGCGCGGCATGGACGCGTCACACACCGCGGTAATTGATGCGGTGAGTCGCCGGGCGAGACAGTCCACGTCTTCTTCCTCCACATTGGAACCCTCCTGGTTCCATGCCTCCACCATGGCGGCTTCGTTCGCCAGTTCCCGGTCAAGCTTGGTGATAGCCCACCGGGGAAAACGACGGAGGGACTCTCCCGGGCGTATTGTGTTATCGCCACTCGGGGAAGAAAGAAGCCGAAAGGAAACGTAATTGTGGTCTGAGAGCGTAATTACGTCCCCCAGAACCCTCCAGTCCCGCACCCTTGCTGCCAAGGCGGGGGTTGCGAATGAGAGATCTACAATGGACCCCCGTCCCGTTCCCCTCCTCACAAATGTATGTTCCCGCCCCCTGTTCAGGAGCACAAGACCCGAACCAGTGGCCCAACCGAGGACACTCTCGCCTTTGGGGGTGTCGGCGGTCTCACCCCATGCAGTGTGGTGGGCGTTAAAATCGCCCATTACTAGCGTTTGTGCAGGCGCAAGACGCCCAACCACACCATTCAGCTGATCGAGCCACAGGTCGAGCTCCGAAAGGGCCCGGTTGGGGGAGAAGTACACTCCGATGAGTGTTAGTTCTCCCCAAGAGGCCGCTACATAGCCCGGACCCCTCTCTATGACCGAGAGGGGAGGGGAGTAGACGGCCGAAAAAGGGGCCACTATGGCCACCGAGCCATTCAGGTCACCCGCCCAGTTGGGGCGTTGCGGGACAGAATAGGGGTCGGCCACGACAGCAAGGTTAACACCCGTCTCGGCCATGTGCTGCATGAAAAGATCTTGCGATGCAGCGCAATGGTTCAAGTTGCCTTGTCGGAGGTTGAGGACGTTGGCCATTAAGACGACATGTGACCATCCTCAACCTCCCTTTGAACCTCTGAATTCTCCGTCTGTTGCGCACCAAAGTTGGCTGCAATTTTTGTCCTGACAGTTGGAGGGCGGCACCTGTTACCTCCCATGAAGTGATTGGCCGGCAGTTTTTTCGCCCTACAAACAGCACAGTTCAGGTCCCGATCGCAAGTAGAGGACCTGTGCCCCTTCTCCCCACACCTGTAACAGGTATCACTAAAGTCCTGGCCTTTGCACGGGCACAGCTGTTTTGTGTGCCCCGGGACCATACACCCAAAGCAACGAAGGGGGAGGGGTTCCAAAGCCTTAATCCCCGCCACCACCCAACCAACTTTCAACCGACCCGATGCCTCCAAAACCTTGGCCGCCGGAATTGGACATTTTACAAGTGCCGCACCGAGTCCACCCGCACCGCGGCGTATGGGGCCCACTTTGACCTGTTCAGGGGGACAGCCCCCTACTTCCGCTATTGCTGATCTCAGCTCCTCGGTATTGACGGAGTCGTCCAGCCCGGTTACCCTCATATCTGCGGTCTTAACTGGCCTGGTAATTTTGGCCGTGTCTCCAAGGGTCTCTCTTAGTTTGGCGGCGAAAGCGTCCGCCTTGCTACCACTGCCAGTGCCGGGAATTTCAAAAATGCGAGCTCCTGTCGCCGACACCTTAACTTTAACACCCTCTATTTCAAGGTCCGCAAGTTTAATTGATTGCTTGGCCGTCGCAATCGCCTGGGCGTATGTAGAACCCTTTTCGGCCTGCTCGGGGGTTATTGCCAGAACAACGGCCGTTGATTTGGGGGCCGCAAGTTTCGGCTTCTTCGGTCCCGTGGGCACAGGGGGCTGCCTTCCTGGGGGGTTCGATGGACCTACAGCATTGGTGGCTGGAACAGACGGTCCAGTGGTCGTACGGTTCTTCATAGGTCGTCCGTTTTTCCCGATCTCCACCCAGGGGATTTCCTGTCTGGCCATCTCAGCATATGAGGGGCCAGGTGTCGACGCTATTGGATTATTCGCCCTAGGGGCAGGAGGGCCCGGCTTCCTCTTGTCACTCGCCAACGCTGGACGCAGGACTGGTTGAGGGGGGAGCTGTTGTTGGATGCCCTCAATGCGTGCATTCAGCATATTTCCGAACGTGCTCATCAGCTCCCTCTGCATTTTTAAAGCCCAGGGAGGCATTTCCGAATCCTGGGGTGGCGGCATTTCCTCCACCAAATTTTCGCACTGGCGTGCCACACTCTTTGGGGCAGACCTTTCCTGCCTCAGTGCCTTCACTTCCCTCTCAAGGATTGCCACTTTATTTTCAAGGACCTCATTAGTGCTTTTAAGGCGCCGGATCTCCTCGGTTTCAGACCTCATCACCAAGGTTTTCACCACCTTCCTAATGTTTTGGCTAGCCTCAGTTACGTCCCGTTTGTATTCGCGCTTCATGTTGCCCGACTGCGCAACCACGCTGAGAAGCTTCTCAGTGTAGCGCTGCACTTCCCTTTCCAGGGCAACAGAGGTCTTCACAAACTCAGCCGAGCGAACAGAATCGGACGGCGAAACATCTCTAAGATACGAAGGACCTGGGGTTTCAGGGTGACTGTCTGGGTTTGAGCCCTTGCCCTTTCCCTTCTCCTTTGATTTTTTGGCCTTCGCCTCCTTCCCTTTTTCCAATTCCAGTCTCTCTTTCTCCCTTATCTTCTCCTTCTCGAACTGCCTTTCGATCTCGCCCATCTCAAACTCCTCACGACCCTCTACGGAGTTCTGTTGCCGCAGGTTTTTGTTGCCAGAGTACCTGCCACTGCTACCTAACCCTGTACTCTTTCCCCTAACGGCTTTGCCACTATTTGGCGTGGCACTACCTGACCCGCCGGTGATTCTAGTTTTCGAGAATTCCGCGTAATTCTCGTCGGCACTGGTGTACGAAACGTCCCCATCTGACAATACCAAGTCCACCAGGGATCCCTCACCTCGACGTTTTCGGGTGGTCCCACGGACCCCATCCACATCGATGTTGCTTCCTGTCGGAGAGTCAGGTCTTGACTCTCCTCCAGAAAAGATCTCCATGTCCCCGTACATAGCCGGGGAACATGGGAACACACAAAAGTGTCAACACGTATCAAATTACACGCACGTCCGGTTCGACAAAGCCAATCACGAGAAAATCGGTGTCAAAAGAACGCGCCAAGTCACAAAAAGCAAAAGAACAATCCAAAAAACAAAGCCAAGGTCGTAGTGTTAAGAGCGAAACTCTTAAAACATAAACAGGACAAACAACACAAACAAACACACACAAACAAACACAATCGACCAGTTACCGGCCTCTCAAAAGCTGAGAGTCAGGTCACTGGCCGACAAAGTTCCGAAAAACACCCAAAACCACCTTCCGACACCAAAGTTATTCAGAACGAACCACTTGGTGCCGAAATCAACCCTGCAAGCCGCCCGGATACCGACTTTTCAAAAAATGAAAATTCGATCTCCGAACCACTGCGGAAGCTACATTGACGACTTAGTCGTTTTCGAAAAAAATTATTTTCTCGAAAACGGCTCGACCGAAATGCGAAATTTTTGCACCGTAAGGCAGACAAAAAATTCCAACACCCGATAGCCAAAAATTAGATTTTTCGCTACCAAAGTGCCCTCCGAAAAACGTCAACCTAACCTAACCTAACCTAACCTAACCTAACCTAACCTAACCTAACCTAACCTAACCTAACCTAACCTAACCTAACCTAACCTAACCTAACCTTTTTTTTTTTTTTTTTTTTTTTTTTTTTTTTTTATCAAGAGGAGAATGCAATCTTTACGCATACCAAACGGCATGTTGGGGTCGGTCACCCCCCAGGTTGTTACCCGGGACATGTTCCTCGCCGCACCCGGCTCTCCCGCCAAGCCTAATAGGCTTCGCGTCAGGGCCGGGCGGTTCTGACCCCTGCCCTAGTGACAGGGGGAGGAAGCATTTTCCCGGCCTCCCATAAGGCTACCCACTCATGGTGGGCGGGCCAGATGGGGGGACGGGAGAATGCACCACTACCAACTAAACTCCTCTCGAAGACCTGCGCCTTACCGCCGGGTCTGTGGGATCGTGTTGACACGCTCCACGTATGACCCGGGGAGAGTGGCCCGTTAGGGCTCCACTCTATGGGGGGCAGAGGGCCTTACTGCACCCCCCCTTGCGGCTAGGGGAGAACAAGTCGCGCACGTTGGCGTCTTGTTCTCCCCCGCCGCGCACGTCGGAGTTGGCTCGCTGCGACGTCCGCCTCGCGAACCCTCTCCGCGGCCTCCTTCTGCGAGACGACGTCTTCGCAGAAGGAGACCACGGCCTGCCATCCCTCCCTGCTTCGCAGCATCGCAACTGTGATGCTGGGAAGCGAGAGGTCTGGCCCAACCGCAGCAACCAACTCCTGGCGCTGCGCCGTCCACGCTGGGCACTCTTCTAGAGTGTGGCGCGAGGTGTCCTGAGGTGCGCCACAGTGGTGGCACACCTGCAACTCCTCCCTCTGTATCTGACACAGGTACCTTCCGAAGCACCCGTGTCCGGAAAGCACCTGCGTCAGCCTGAAGGTGAGAGACCCATGGGTCCTCTCCTTCCATTCTTTGAGGACCGGGCGGATGGCCTCCACCGTCCTATGGCCCGCTGCCGGGGCCTCAAGTTGTCGTCCCCACTCTTCAAGGGCTCTCTCCTCGGCAAGTCGCCGGACGCTCTGGCGTTCCTCAGGGAACCTAACCTAACCTAACCTAACCTAACCTAACCTAACCTAACCTAACCTAACCTAACCTAACCTAACCTAACCTAACCTAACCTAACCTAACCTAACCTAACCTAACCTTTTTTTTTTTTTTTTTTTTTTTTTTTGTATCAAGAGGAGAATGCAATCTTTACGCATACCAAACGGCATGTTGGGGTCGGTCACCCCCCAGGTTATTGCCCGGGACATGTTCCTCGCCGCACCCAGCCCTCCCGCCAAGCCTAATAGGCTTCGCGTCAGGGCTGGGTCGTTCTAACCCCTGCCCTAGTGACAGGGGGAGGAAGCATTTTCCCGGCCTCCCATAAGGCTACCCACTCAAGGTGGGCGGGCCAGATGGGGGGACGGGAGAATGCACCACTACCAACTAAACTCCTCTCGAAGACCTGCGCCTTACCGCCGGGTCTGTGGGTTCGTGGTTACACGCTCCACGTTTGACCCGGGGAGAGTGGCCCGTTAGGGCTCCACCCTATGGGGGGCAGAGGGCCTTACTGCACCCCCCCTTGCGGCTAGGGGAGAACGAGTCGCGCACGTTGGCGTCTTGTTCTCCCCCGCCGCGCACGTCGGAGTTGGCTCGCTGCGACGTCCGCCTCGCGAACCCTCTCCGCGGTCTCCTTCTGCGAGACGACGTCTTCGCAGAAGGAGACCACGGCCTGCCATCCCTCCCTGCTTCGCAGCATCGCAACTGTGATGCTGGGAAGCGAGAGGTCCGGCCCAACCGCAGCAACCAACTCCTGGCGCTGCACCGCCCACGCCGTACACTCCTCCAGAGTGTGGCGCGCGGTATCCTGCTGTGCGCCACAATGGTGGCACACTTGGGATTCCTCCCTCTGTATCTGACACAGGTACCTTCCGAAGCACCCGTGTCCGGAAAGCACCTGTGTCAGTCTGAAGGTTAGGGCGCCATGCTTCCTACTCCTCCACTCCTTTAGAACAGGTCGTATAGCCTCGACTGTTCGCACCCCAGCCTCAGGAGCCTCCAATTGCCGCTCCCAATCCTCCATGCTTCTTTCCTCTGCAAGCTTCCGGATGTTCGCTCGCTCCTCAGGGGCTAGTCGGTCACCCCTTTCTAGCTCCTCCTTACGCTGTCTGTACGCCTCCGAGAGCACCTGAGCGTCGAGCTCCCACGGAGGCGTACCAGCGAGTACGCAGGCGGCCGTTCCGGAGACCGTGCGGTACCCCCGAATCATGCGTAATGCAACAATCCTCTGAGGACGCCGCAAGGCCGCCCTGTTCTCGGCGTCGAGGGCTAGGGCCCACACCGGGGCTCCGTAGAGGGCCATACTTCGGATGACCCCCGCATAAAGCTGCCGGCAGCTCTTATTTGGGCCGCCAACATTAGGCAGCAACCTTCCGAGTGCCGCTGCTGCACTGACCAATCTGGGGGCCAGCTGCTTGAAGTGCTCGTGGAAATTCCACCGACTATCAAGCACCAGCCCCAGATACCGCATATGCGGACGCAACGGAATAACCTCACCATTCACCACCATGTCCTGTCCCGGTGGTGGCCCCTGTCTGGCCCCATGGAACACCATGGCCTGAGTTTTGGCCACCGCCACCTCAAGACCCAGCATCCCGATCCTACGGATCATATGTTCCGCCCCAGTCTGTGCTAGGCGCTTCGCCTCCGCCAAGTCCCGGCCCCGTGCGACAACAAGAGTGTCGTCCGCGTAGCAATACACACTCTGCCGAGGGAGAAGGGCACCGCGAAGCGCCCAGTCGAATCCCAGATTCCACAGGAGCGGTCCTAAAACCGACCCCTGTGGAACCCCACACTCCATTGACCGAGTTTTCACTTGCCCATTTTGGGCGAGGAAGACTACCTCCCTTGCTTCCAGATAATTTTCAATTATGCGGGCGAGGTAATCGGGGACACCATGGTGCCTCAGGGCGTCCATTATGACGCTGTAGGGGAGAGAGTTAAAGGCGTTCTTGATATCTAGAGATACCGCGACCACTCTCTCCCCCTTATTCACCGCCCTCTGCGTCTCCTCCTTCAAGGCCATTATGGCATCGATGGTAGACCTCCTTCTTCTAAACCCAAACTGCCTATTCGATAAGTTAGGGCCCTCCGTATCCAGATGCTGGACGACTCGGTCGGCTATGATCCGTTCGAGCATTTTCCCGAGCTCGTCCAGCAACACAATCGGCCGATAGGCAGATGGCGAGTCCGGAGGCCTATCTGCCTTTTTGAGGAGACACAGCCTTCCCCGCTTCCAGGCCTTTGGAAATTTCCCTGACCTCAGGCAGGCATCAAACAACGCCTTGACATGTTCGCCCAGATGTTTGAAGGCTACAGGCAATAACCGCCCCGGTATTCCATCCGGACCGGGGGCCTTCCGTTTTGACTTCAAACGGTCCGTTACCGCCTCCATCTCGGCCTGTGACACCGGGGGGACATCACTAGTCGGCTCCGGTTCTCGTGGCACTATCCCCACAAGAGGGGGGACCACCGGTGGCGAAGAAGGGAAGAGGCCCTCGACCACCTGGGACAGTAGGTCTGCATCCATGGACTCAGTGGGGGGGGCCTGGTTGCGAAGCCTGCTCCGCACCATCTTGAAAGGACGCCCCCACGGGTCGTTGTTCAGCTCCTCCAAGTAGCTATCCCAAGCCGCCGTCTTTGCCCTGCAGATGCCATCTGAGAGGGCTGTTTTGGCAAGGACATACGCTTGTCGGAGACGGAGCTCCTCTCCCGCGACCCTGCCACGACGCCGTCGACAACGCTGTAGTGCCCTTCTCGCCGATAGGCAAGCTGCCCTGAGGCCAGATACCTCCTCCGTCCACCAGTACACCCTTCTCTTAGATGGAAGGCCTTTGACTCGGGGCATGGCGGCATCACACACCTCTACCAGAGAGGCCGTCAGGCACCTTACCCTTTCTTCGACCCTCATGCTCTCCAATCGACCGTCTTCGAGTTTCCATGCCTGAACTAAAGCCGCCTCCTCTGCCAGATCACGATTCATCTTCGTAACAGCCCATCGAGGAAAGCACGAATGATTTCTTCTGGGCGAGACTGACCCACCAGCGGTGGACATAACTTTGAAGGATATGTATTCGTGATCCGACAAAGTGACGACTTCCTTAAGTACTTGCCATTCCCGTACACGTGCTGCTAATGCCGGGGTCGCGAAAGTCAAGTCCACTATGGATCCGCCATTTCCCCTTACACATGTGAGCTCTCGGCCCACATTACACAAAGTCAGACCCGCTGCCACTGCCCAATCCAAGACAGCGACCCCCTTCGGAGTGTCACAGCGCTCACCCCAGGCCGTGTGCCAAGCGTTAAAGTCGCCCAACACCAAGAACTGGGCCGGTGAGAGGCGACCCACCACCCCGCTCAATACTGCAAGCCATCGCCGAAGTTCTGAAATGCTCCGATTGGGGGAGAAATACACACCAACCAGTGTTATTTCTCCCCAAGTAGCCACCACGTATCCCGGGCCCCTTTCACCAACCGAAAGGGGAGGAGAGTAGGCGGAATTGTACGGGGCCATGATTGCCACGGATTCCGCTGAGTCACATGCCCAATTAGGGCGCTGAGGAACCGAATACGGTTCCGCCATTACCGCGATGTTAATGTCCGACTCCGCTGCGTATTGCAGGAAAAGGTCCTGCGCTGCAGCGGAGTGGTTAAGGTTTCCTTGAAGGAGGTTGAGGAGTCTATTGGCCATTAGGTCGACATGTAGTTATCCTCAACCTCCGCCGGAGCGGTGGTTCCTGACTGGCGAACTGGTGCCCTGGTGTGAAGGGACAGCTTAGCTTTGACCGTCGGAGGGCGGCATTTGCTTCCTCCCATGAAGTGGTTGAACGGGAGCTTAGCCGCCTTGCAGACTGCACAGCACAAGTCTCCCGAACAATCAGCCGCTTTATGACCCTTTTTCCCACACCGGAAGCAGGTGTCTTTTTGGTCCGCATCACACATACACAACTGCCTTGTGTGCCCCGTCACCATGCACTTGAAGCATCGGAGCGGAAGCGGCTCCAGTGCACGGACCGACGCTGAGGTCCAACCAACCCTGACGCGCCCAGCCTCAACCACGACCTTCGCCGCACTGACGGGGCACTTGACCAAGACTGATCTCAAACCACTTGGGCCCAAGCGGAAAGTACCAACACGTATCTGTTCGACAGGACATCCACCCTTTTCCGCGACAGCAACTTTCAGTTCGTCTTCAGTTACTGAGTCGTCCAACCCAGCGACGCGCAAATCCACGGTTTTCACCGGCCTCGTTATCACAGCCGATTCCCCAAGAGTTTCCTTCAATTTTGCGGCCAAGAGGTCCGCCTTATCCCCGCTGGTGGTGCCTGGAATCTCGAATATTCTGGTGCCCGTTGCAGAGACCTTCACCTTCATATTTTCGATCCCCAGATCCTGAATTTTTATCTCCCTCTTGGCCTTAGCGATAATATCGGCATAAGTCGCACCTTTTTCAGCCTGTTCCGAGGGAATGGCTAGAACTACTGCCGAGGACTTCGGAGCAGTGAGCTTCGGCTTCTTCGGAGCTGTAGTCTTGGGCAACTGCTGTTGTTGCTTCTTGTTAACCGCCGTGGGTGGTCCGGCGACCGCTGTGGGCTTGACTGGTCGGCCATTTTTGCCAACCTCTACCCATTGATTCCCCCTTGAAGCGACATTTGCGTAGGAAGGAACCTGACTCTCGACTACAGCGGGTGTTTGGACTGGAGCAGAACCAGTCTGGACCCGAGAATTTGCCTTCGTCGAAGGTTGGGTATTCCTCTTTTGATCGCTAGCCAGCGGCGGGCGAATGACTGGTGCCGGAGGGAGTCTCATTTCGATGCCCTCGATTCTAGCATTTAACATGTTCCCGAAGGTAACCGTCATTGACCTTTCGAAGGCTGCAAAAAACTCCCGCATCTCAGGGTTGGAGAACAGCATCGAAGGAGTTGCAGAGGCCAACACCTCAGGCTCAGGCTCAGTTTCAGGAGTCGTATGCGCTGATCGTCTGCGCTGTGCGTCTTCTGTACACTTGTCCTCAAAAGAACGCTTAAGTGCCGCTAGTTCCTCCGTTAAATTCTTGACTTGCCCCTGCAGTCTTTTGTTATCTGCTTGAAGACGGCGGGTCTCCTCTGTAGATGAGATGGTCATCATTTCCTTCACCACCTCCTTGATCTTATTGCTTGCCTCCGTAATGTCAGTTTTAAACTCACGCTTCAAATTGCCTGAGCTGCTGACAACATTGAGCAACTTTTGCGTGAGTTTATCGACTTCCGCTCGCATGCGTACAGTCGATCGGTACGATACCGCCGACACATCCGACTCCACAGACAAATCCCTAATCGCTCTATCTGCTTTGTTACCCTGGGAGATAGATGGTGGACCCATCTCCTCCAAAAGGCCTTCCTGTCTTTCCTTATTCTTCCCCTTCCCCTTGCTTTTGCTCTTCTTAGCATCATTCACCTCTTTTCTCACTCTATTTTCATCCTCTTTCCTCATCATCTCCTCAAGTTCAAACGCCTCCCGCGCCTCAGACGAATTGTCTTTGCGCAATTGACTGTGGCCAGTATGACTGCCCGAACTCACTGAAGATCCCCTTCCTCTTCCCCTATTGGAGAACGTTCCAGCCTTGTTAATCGTCCGTAAAGGCGGATTGCTGTCATCTGAACTCTCCAAGTCATTAATTGTCCCCTCACCTGGACGTTTACGTTGAGCCTTGGAGGCCTCTCTGTTCCTCTCTATGACCGGAGAGCAAGACCTTGATCTACAAGAGTCAACATCCGAGTACACTACTTCGTCCTCAAACGTAGCAGACGCCATGTCTGCGTGGTGGTGCCGATTGCTCAAGCACCACCAAGAAAATCAAAGCCGTTAGAATGCCAATGTCGTCAGGAGTGTTATCCAAAAAGTCCAAAAACAAGCCAAGTCAGTCGAAAAAGTATCAGCAGGTCCGTAAGAAAAGCCAAGGTCGTCGAGTTTAGTGAAGAATCAGTCCCAAAAAACAAGCCAAGTCGTTAATTTAGGAGCGAAACACAATTATACCACAATCGACCAGTTACCGGCCTCTCAAAAACTGAGAGTCAGGTCACTGGCCGACAAAGTTCCGAAAAACGCCCAAAACCACCTTCCGACACCAAAGTTATTCAGAACGAACCACTTGGTGCCGAAATCAACCCTGCAAGCCGCCCGGATACCGACTTTTCAAAAATTGAAAATCCGATTTCCGAACCACTGCGGATGCTACATAGACGACTTAGTCGTTTTCGAAAAAAATTATTTACTCGAAAACGGCTCGACCGAAATGCGAAATTTTTGCACCGTAAGGCAGACAAAAAATTCCAACACCCGATAGCCAAAAATTAGATTTTTCGCTACCAAAGTGCCCTCCGAAAAACGTCAACCTTTTTTTTTTTTTTTTTTACGTCAGGAAAATGCGTTGCGCACTTCCCGGCACCGGGAGAATGCCGGGGGTATGTGGGGCTCACCATGGAAACCGCCGCTGGCTTGCGACGGCACCACTTTCCGCCCAGCCGATCCCCCACCCAACCCCTAGTGGGTTCGATGGGGGGCCGGAGGGGGGGCATACCCACTAAAAACCTGACGATGTCCCTTCACATCACCTGGGTGACAGCGCATCGTCAAACCATTCATCGCCATTTGACGACAATGTGTTCGACGGATCGCTGCCACCAGGCGGGGTCACGGGAACCCTAGCGGACACTACCGCGGCCCCGCCGGTGATTGTCCGCCCTAGGCAGACCCGACTACCATCCCCAAAACTCGGGGGTGACAAAGGGTGTCCCGGGACACTTGGGACACCCTGAGTCATCGGAAACCTGTGCAATGCAGGGGTGGGTCCTCCCAAACCCATTCCCCGCTGGCTTCCGAGAGAAGACGAGGGGCCATACCTTCCTGCCCGACCAACCCCCCTACCTCTCTGAACGTCAATTATTGACGAATGATCGAACCGGCGACCTCTTCGACCCGTTCGTTTCCTTCTACACAGGACTGCATTAGGGTCACTTTCCCTAATACGCTCCGCAGTCTCTTTTTGCGTCATCACGCTAACACAAAAGTCACTCATTGCTGTCCAGGATCTTCTGTTCTCCAGCATTGCTTTGACAGCGCTTGGAAGCGAGAGGTCCTGTCCTATTGTCGCTATTAGTTCGCAACGTTGTGTGGCCCAGGCTGGGCACAGCTCCAATGTATGCTGCGCTGTGTCTTCTGCGGCTCCACACTCCCAACATTCCGGAGTAGGTTCTCTCCTCGCTATCTTGTGCAGGTACTTCCCAAAACAACCATGTCCGGTAAGCACCTGCACAAGATGGTAATTTAAAGCACCGTGATGACGCTCCTTCCATTCTTCCAATACCGGGGAGATCGCATCAGTCGTTCTCAACCCGTAAGTTGAGTGTTGTAGCTGGTGCGACCATCGCTCCAATACCATCTCATCAGCCTGTCGTCTGACATGGACAAGTTCTTCTAATGAAGGACGTTCATTCCGGCTCCTAGCATCGGCACGGCATCTGTATACCTCCGCGAGAACAGATGCCTCTAGCTCCCACGGAGGCATTCCAGCAAGTGCGCAAGCAGCAGCGCCAGAAACCGTGCGGTAGGCTCTTACTGCTCTTATCGCTACAATTCGCTGCGGTTTTCTGAGAAGGGCTCTTGTTTCCCTATTGAGAGAGCTCTCCCAGACTGGGGCACCATAAAGCGCCATGCTTCTAACAACGCCCGCATAAAGCTTCCGGCAGCTGTAATTTGGGCCTCCCAAGTTTGGAAGAAGCCTACTCAATGAGGTTGCCGTCTTTGTTAATTTAGAATCTAGCCGTCTAAAATGCTCATTAAACCTCCAACGACTATCCAAGACTAGACCCAAGTATTTAATGTGAGGCCCAATAGGTATATTTTGTCCCTCGACTAACAAGTGCGCATTGGCTGGAGGTCGCCTACGAGGGCCATAAAAGACGATTGCTTCCGTTTTAGGCAAGGCCACCTCCAGTCCAAGCAGCCTGATCCTTTCAACAATCAGGGCAGTTCCCACAGCCGCTCGACGTCTCGCATCAGGAAAGTCATCTCCTCTCGCCAACACCAAAGTATCGTCTGCATAACAGATCAATTTCATACGCGGCAATAGAGTGCCACGCAGAATCCAATCATATCCGAGGTTCCACAGGAGTGGTCCCAAAACCGATCCCTGTGGAACCCCGCATTGTGTTGGCCTAGAAATCATTCTGCCTTCACTGTCAATATATAGGACATTCCTACCCTCCAAATATTGTTCGACCACTTTCCTCAGATAGAGAGGAATGCCGTGGTACCTCAGTGCCTCAATTATGCGGTAAAAGGGGAGTGAGTTGAATGCATTAGCGATGTCCAGTGACACCGCTATTACACTTTCCCCTCTTTGAACTGCCCTCTCAGACCACTGCTTTAAATCAGTGATGGCGTCGATAGTCGATCGTCCCCGGCGAAACCCGTGCTGATTGTCCGATAAATTCGGCCCTTCGGATTCGAGGTGTTCCAGGATTCGTTCAGCCAGGATCCTCTCGAGAAGTTTGCCCACCTCGTCTAAAAGAACAATGGGACGGTAAGCAGAGGGCGAGTCAGATGGGCGACCCTCTTTTCTAAGCAGGCAAAGCCTCCCGTTTTTCCAGATGTTCGGAAAATGTCCAGTTTCCAGGCATTTATTATACAATTCCAGAAGTCTGACCCCTAAGTGTTCGATAGTGAGGGGTATAAGCTTTCCTGGAACACCGTCAGGCCCTGGTGCCTTGCGCCACGTTTTGAGACGATCAAGAGCATTCTTGAGTTCCTCCATTGTGATTGGAGGGAAGTCAGTTATGGACGAAAGGGATTGTTCGTTTTCCGGCTGTGCTGGAACCATAATAGGTGGCCCAGGTTCTGTTCTCTCTGGAAAGAGACCAGAAAGTATGTTTGATAGGATTCCTGGCTCAAACGTATCGATTGAGGGCGAAGGCTGGTGCATCTTATTTCGGACCATGCGATACGGACGCCCCCACGGGTCACTGTCAAGTTCCCCCACGAATTCGTCCCATGCTGTATCCTTAGCCCTAAGAACCGCTAATTGGAGAGCCACGGCAGCTTCTCTGTACTCTCTGTACCGGGTTTCTTCCTCATCTTGGGTATGACGGCGACGACGCCGACAGCGCGCGTATTCTCGTCGCGCGCTTATACAGGCATCCCGGAGATCGGATACCTCCTGCGACCACCAATAAACACGATCCCTGCCAGAGTACTGTTTTGTCCTTGGCATAGCAGCATCACAAATATTTGTTAGAGCACGGCGAAGATGTTGTGCCTGTTCGTCTACTCCTTGTTCGCGGATTTGTGCCGGACAACACCAATCCGCAACAATAGCGGCTTCCTTAACCATTTCGACGTTCAAACGTTTCGTTGCCCATCTGGGGAAAGAAGTCGCATTCCGACTAGGGTTTGTCTGAAGATTTTGGCCACTGCTAGAAGAGATGTGAAATCTGATGTACCTGTGGTCTGAAAGGCTCTCTCCTTCTATTATAACCCTCCAGTCCTGGATGCGAGAGGCTATGGCAGGGGTAGCAAACGTTAAGTCTACTATTGACCCCCCCTGCCGCCTCACGCATGTGTTGACCCTTCCTCTGTTCATGAGACAGAGGCCAATTGCTACAAACCATTCCTGCACCACAGCACCCTTGGCATCGAGTACAGGGGATCCCCACACGGGAGACTTCGCGTTAAAATCCCCTAGAACGATAACTGGTAATGGAGACATTCTACCAACAACGCCGCTTAAAGTGTCCAGGAATCTTTCTAAATTGGCTCTGCTGTCGTTAGGAGAGAAATAGATTCCGACGAAAGCTATTCTCCCATATGTAGCCGCAACGTAGCCGGGGCCCTTCTCCTTAGTCAGGAGTGGTGGTGAGTTGGCATTACCTCTGGCATGAATAGCTACCGTGTTTCGCGTATCTCCTGCCCATGTATGTCCGGTGGGGGTTCTATACGGCTCAGCAACAACTCCGATCTGGATATCCCACTCCGCCATATGCTGCATAAAGATGTTTTGTGAAGCGGCGCAGTGGTTAAGATTTCCTTGAAGAATATTTATGGGTCTTCTAGACATTGAGCATTTCAATTTCCTGAGTCGTCTCTTGTTGGGTAGGTGGAGCCCGGGTCAAGGGGGCCCTCTTTCCTTTCACAGTCGGCGGTGTGCACTTTCTGCCACACATCATATGTGTGGCAGGGCGACCAGCATCGGAGCAAATTGCACATTTTGGAGTTTTGGCCGAACAATTTGTTGCCTTGTGACCTTCTACTCCACAACGGAAGCATATCAGGCTTCTGTCAGTCAAAACTGGGCATCTGGGACGAGTGTGTCCAGTGCCCATGCATTTGTAACACCTCATTGGCAAAGGTTCCAAAATCTTCACTTGAGCCGAGCTCCACCCAATCAACAATCGACCCGATTCAACCAGCGCTTTAGCGGCTGCCACAGGGCACCGCACCAAAACAGAGCCTGTACCACCAGGACCAGATTTAATCACTCCTACCTTTACTTGATCAACCGTACATTTGCCCTTAGCGGCTACAGTCGATGCTACTTCTTCACTTTTGATAGAATCATCTAAACCGGAGATCCTTAAGTCCGTACATTTAGTGGGACGAGCTACAGTTGCCAAACCAGCTAAAACCGTACGCAGTTTGTCGGCTAAAAGATCCGCCTTCTCGCCGCTACTAGCGCCCGGAATCTCCATGAGTCTTGCCCCAGTTGCAGCTTGCTTTATTTTAAGGCCCCCAATGCCGAGAGCCTGTATGTCGACTTCATTTCTAGCTTTCCCGATAATATCAGCATATGTGGTTCCCTTTTCAGCGGTGTCTGGCTGAATGGTCACGACCACGACAGATGATTTCGGGGGAGTCAGTTTCGTCTTCTTTTTTGTTGCTTTTTTGCCCGAACCGGGTGGAATGGTTTTGGTAGGCGCAGATTTTGTCGCAGACTTCTTTTGTGGCAACGGCGCAGAATCGTTAGAAGTTGGCACTGACCCTGGTGTAGGTTTGCTAGCCACTTCTCCACTCTTTTTACGCGCTGCACGTCGCTTCTTTTTGCTGGTTTGCTCAGTCCAGCCTTCATCATCGCCTTGTGTGTGCTGACTGGCCTCCTCTTGTGCTGGAAGAGTTGTAGGAGCAACAGCGGGTCCTGCTTTCGTCGTAGCTGGCGGAGCTGTAGCTGCTTTACTAGCGTAAGATTCAGCTTCCTTCTTGTTTTTGTTGCCTGCTAAAGCAGGCCGCCGAATGACTGGCGGAAGAAGTCTTTCCTCCAGGCCTTCAAAACGTGCGTTGACCATATTCCCGACTTGTATCATAATGGCCCGTGTCAGTTCCTCGACCAAGTTCCCTTGATTGTTAGCCCCGCTTGAAGACTGCGGGTGTGACCTCTCAAAAATGGACTTACGCCATGCTGCCATTTCATTCCTCATAAGTTCGACCTGATGACTGAGACGATCGTTATCGGCTTGTAATCGCCGAACTTCTTCGGAAGTCGTACGGGCCGAAAGACTTTCGATGGCCTGTTTAAGCGTCTCAGAGGCATCCTTCAGGGCTCTTACGTGGGTGCCCTTAAGGTTTTTGCTCGTTTTCGCTACCTTTAGTATGGTTTCGATACCTTCAAAAGCTTTACTCCTTGCAGGATCAGACGAACTGCACTCCGGCTGCCTATCATCGACTAAAAACTGTGATGACGATGGCTGATTTTCCATGTTTAATTCCCTTCCTGTAGGAAGAGATCGATCCCTCTCCGTAGACGAATTACTAATGACTTCCTCTTCATCATCATCAAGGTCTTCATCGACGTCGATATCTTCATCGGGCATCTGAAGCCCTTCCAACGAGTCACCTTGTATGACAGGATGCAGGTCTTTTTTTGCCTTTCCAAGCCCAACAGGAGCCCCTATTGTTGTGGATCTACCACTTCTACCACCTCTACCGGCCGTGGAGATTTTGGATGAAGACACCGAAACGGAGTCCATCTCCGGGTCAGGAGTGTTCGAAGAATCAGTATCCATGACTCTCTTACGCGAACGAGTTACTCTCACGCTATCCTCATCGGTTAAATCTACGCGTGGTGTCGAGCGAGCAGAAGAATTAGTAGGACATGTCCCTACTTCTAACTCCAATGTTGGTCGACTACTATCGTCTCCTGCAGAAGCCATATTCGGTCCCGCAATATCCTCAAGCCGGGTCAATCGAACCACGGGTTTGGTAACTAACTCCGCCATAACAGCCATGCCAGCCGTGCCAGCCGTACCTGAACCTGAAAGGCTCGTACTGCTTCCATATAAGGAACCTCCAAACTCCTCCTCCGAAATACCATCGGCAAGGATCAGCTCGTTTTCCACGCCTGAGCTAGGCTCCACTATTTGCTCTCTTCCGCCTGAGCTAGGCCCAACATCTTCAAAAAGGTTTTTTAAATTTTTAGAATCCATAAGAGTCCCACGAGTATGGCAGCAAACACAGGGTCCACCCGGGCAGAGGCTCCGTACCCGGGTAAGCGTATGGGTTATCGAAGCAAGGGGGGCCGCCAGTCCCCTGCTCCGTTGTCGCGTAAAAACCAGTCTCCCACCGGCTATTCACCCTCTCGCCTTGCACGACAACGAACTTAGGGTTAGGGATTTTTTATTGAGGTTGTCTCCTCGCGAGGACACCCAACTAAGGGCAGCCTCACCGGCCCTAAGACATGACTAGGTCACCGGTTTTGCCGACGGTTGGCACTGAAGCCTGTCCGCTGATCGCGACCACCGCAATCAGACGAACCCGCCGCCCACACTCGCACCACCGCTACCTGGAATCTCCAGGACGCCGGCCGAGCCCGAACCGAGTCGCCGCTACCCAGAATACGTCCGGGACGCCGACTCGGAGCCCACACTATCCGCCGAAGCGAACAGGACCGTTAGGTCCCCGTCCGTAATTGTTTAGAGAGGTTTTCTTCCTCGCAGCCCCCATCCATTTGGATGACAGCCCTCGCTCCCATACCACGTACGGGGTTACGAGCGGATGACGCCGGGACAGAACCAGCGCCATCCTCGACTGCCAGACCATTAGCCGTCACCGTATCAAAAACGGTGACGCCCAGGGTGCACCACGGGGAGGTTGTCTGGCATGGCACCCCGAAAAACGTCAACCTAACCTAACCTAACCTAACCTAACCTAACCTAACCTAACCTAACCTAACCTAACCTAACCTAACCTAACCTAACCTAACCTAACCTAACCTAACCTAACCTAACCTAACCTAACCTAACCTTTTTTTTTTTTTTTTTTTTTTTTTTTTTTTTTTTTTTTTTTTTTTTTTTTTTAACGGATGAAAAAATGCGTACTTATGCATACTCCGTCGCCTGGGAGAGCGACGGCAGTTATGTGGGACTCTCCCACGGAAGCCACCAGCGACTCAACGCCGGCAACACCGCTTTCCGCCTAGCCGATCCCCCACTCAGCCCCTGCGGGCTCAATGGGGGGCCGGAAGGGGGGGCCTACCCACTAAAAAAACACCCGCTGTGCACTCTGCCCACTATGTGCCAAGGCTACGGGAATCGCTTTCGCATTACTTCCGCGACCAAGGCAGTGAGTTGCTCGCTTTCGCAAGCCCACCACGGAATGCAGAAACTACTTCTGCCATCCCAAGGGATTTCTCCCAGCCACCAGGAAGCGCACAGCACAGATGCGCACTAACTAGTTCGGAGTCCATAAACCTCAGAGCGGGGCCTCCCAACCCACGCTCAGGACCCACTAATAGCGTACTGCCTGAAGGTCTCCGCATTCATGTAAACATGGACGCGTAACCCCTTACAGGCCTCCGCATTCGATTGGAGACGTATGTACGTCTCAGAGCGTCCATCTCGCAGAGACATTAGCTCGCAGCAGGTTAGGTACTAGTGCCGTCTGCACGATCCCAGTCCCACTGTATGCGAGCAGTCGTCTCTGAGAGACTTTCACTCCCCTCGCGCGTACTGTCTTAATGGTTTCCGCCCCCATGTTAAACATAGAAGCGTACTCCCACTTAGACCTCCGCAATCGTTCGAGTTGTGAGTTTCCAAGGGAAAATAGTGCGCCACCTGCGCTTTCCCTCAGTCACTCGGGTGCGTACTGCCCGGGTGGATACAGCAATCCTCACCGATCACTGAACCACCCAGGTTTCCACTGCCTCAGTGGGTTCAGTACTACATGCCCTCTGCACCTTCCTGAAACCCACTGAGTTTGAGCGGCCGCCTTTGAAGAGACATTCGCTCCCCTCTCGCGCGTACTATCTGAATGGTTTCCGCCCCCATGTTTAACACAGAAGCGTACTCCCACTTAGATCTCCGCAATCGTTCGAGTTGTGAGTTTCCAAGGGAAAATAGTGCGCCATCTGCGCTTTCCCTCGGTCACTCGGGTGCGTACTACCCGGGTGAATACAGCGATCCACACCGATCACTGAACCACCCAGGTTTCCACTGCCTCAGTGGGTTCAGTACTACATGCCCTCTGCACCTTCCTGAAACCCACTGAGTTTGAGCGGCCGCCTCCGAAGAGACATTCGCTCCCGTCACGCGCGTACTATCTGAAAGGTTTCCGTCTCCATGTAAACATAGAAACATAGTCCCTCTTAGACCTCCGCAATCGTTCAAAAGGGTTCTAGGGTATGCACCGCCTGCGCTTTCCCCTAGACTCCAAGACGTACAACCTGAAAAGGCTTCCGTCTTCGACACGCTAGCCTGTAAGGCCCACAGTCTGCGAGCAATCATCTCCGAAGAGACATTCGCTCCCGTCTCGTGCGTACTGTCTGAATGGTTTCCGCCCCTATGTTAAACATAGAAGCATACTCCCACTTAGATTTCCGCAATCGTTCGAGTTTCGAGTTTCCAAGGGAAAATAGTGCGCCACCTGCGCTTTCCCTCGGTCACTCGTGTACGTACTACCCGAGTGGATACAGCAATCCTTACTGATCACTGAACCTCCCAGGTTTCCGCCACCCCGTGGGTTCAGTACTACGTGCCATCTGCACCTTC
The DNA here is from genome assembly GCA_963556745.1 of Catoptria pinella. NCBI lineage: Eukaryota > Metazoa > Arthropoda > Insecta > Lepidoptera > Crambidae > Catoptria > Catoptria pinella. The sequence goes on from OY750776.1 coordinate 37,963, forward strand.
CTGAGACACACAGAATTTGAGCGGCCGCCTCCGAAGAGACATTCGCTCCCGTCTCGCGCGTACTATCTCAAAGGTTTCCGTCTCTATGTAAACATAGACACGTAGTCCCTCTTAGATCTCCGCAATCGTTCAAAAGGGGTGCTAGGGGATGCACCACCTGCGCTTTCCCCTAGACCCCAAGACGTACAACCTGAAAAGGCTTCCGTCTTCGACATGCTAGCCTGTAAGGCCCACAGTCTGCGAGCAATCATCTCCGAAGAGACATTCGCTCCCGTCTGGCGCGTACTATCTAAAAGGTTTCCGTCTCCATGTAAACATAGACACGTAGTCCCTCTTGGACCTCGGCGATCGTTCAAAAGGGGGTTTAGAGGATGCGCCGCCTGCGCTTTCCTCTAGCCCCCAAGACGTATAACCTAATAAGGCTTCCGTCTTCGACACGCTGGCCTGTAAGGCCCACGGTGTGCGAGCAATCATCTCCGAAGAGACATTCGCTCCCGTCTCGCGCGTACTATCTGAAAGGTTTCCGTCTCCATGTAGAACATAGACACGTAGTCCCTTTCAGACCTCCGCAATCGTTCGAACGAGGTTCAGGGTAAGCGCCACCTGCGCTGTCCCCTGGTCCCTCGGTGTCGGATTATTAGCCGCCAGCTGTAAAAGAAGCTCATGAGAGTCTTTTACAATGACGCCCAGGGTGCACCGGCCCTCCCACTGTCGTTCCCAGTCCACGGATGAACGGGGACAAACAGTAGTCGGGCACACGAGGAGGTTATCCGACCAAGCACCCCAACCTAACCTAACCTAACCTAACCTAACCTAACCTAACCTAACCTAACCTAACCTAACCTAACCTAACCTAACCTAACCTAACCTAACCTAACCTAACCTAACCCCACTCTGGCTCCGACCGCCGTCGAGAACGCCACGAAAGCACGTGTCTCCTACTTTTAAAAATTCATAAAAGTGGTAAATCCAGTGCGTACCACCAAGTGCTATACATCAAAACTTGCGCGCTGACGAGCCCTACACGATAGCGAAAAGTTTGTGCAAATCGGATCACAGTGCAAAGAGTTATTTGTGAAAAAGTGCGAATTCTGTGAAAAAGTGCGAAAATTTCACCTGTTTTTCGTCCACTGCGTCCGCAGTTTGCGAGACGCGTGGAGTTTGGAGCTGTCGTCGTGTGCGCCTTAGCGCCCCCTACCCAGCGGTGTCATCTGCCGATTTTTCCGCTTGATATCGGCGGAGATATTGGCAATTTTCGTCATAACCTCCAACCACGTGGTCTGTCTTCCCGGGGCGGCCGGGTGGTTTGGAGAGCATCAGCAGACGCGGCGCAACGAGGCGATTCACCCGACACTTCGAGCTCTACGATTGGATGAATAACGGCTGAGTTATTAAATTTCAAAATTTGTAAAAATTTAAAACTTTTATTTTTAAAATTTTTTGTATTAGGTTAGACAGTGTTATAATTTTAAAAAATAGTACTCTTTTAGATCTTTCCAAAACCTTTTAAATTTTTGAAATCGGACTTATAAATAATTAGATATAGAATTTTTAACTTAGGGGTAAAAACTACCCCCTCGATTTGTACTTAAGATATAGTTGCTAGATTTAAGATTTTAATTGCTTATTATAGTCCTTCTGACGCTTAATTTTTAGATACCACATTTATATTTTTAAGATTTATAGTTTAGGAGATATTTAATTTTTTAGGTTTGTTTTTGTGTTTATTTCTTTGGGGTTGAAGACAGGGGGTGAGACGGTCCACCATATGTCTTAGGTGTCCCTGGCATCAGTAGCAAGCCCAAACACCGGTGGGCTAGGCCCCTATTTACGTTTTATCCGGACCGGCGGCCATTTTGTCCGAAACCGGAAATTTTTTCTCTTTGTTATATCTCGTGTGCGTTTCGTCCTGGAGAGGCGGGGCTTTCACTTTAGGGCTTATTTTTAGTCCCTCTTGCGGCCTGGTGGGGTGGAATTCCGGAATACCATATGTTGTCTGTATCCGGATTCTGGCCAGTGTAACCGGTAGCCCGACATCCCCCCATCACGTCACCGAAAACCCCGCGCCTCTACGACCAGTAGTTTGGGAGCTGCGAATTTTTGAAATTCAGGGGTACTTACATTCCCACTAGGGGATCCGTTTTTCAAGACTCCGTATCTCCCAAACTGTTGGTCCGATTGGATCTGCGCTTTGGAAGTTTCCGTGTGTATCGCACCCCTCTACCCTTCCCAACCCCTTAAACCCCATTTTTCCTACCCTCATCCAACCCCCTGATTTTCCTCCCTTGCGAGATAGATCTCGCCGGGGCACCCCCAACAGTCCCAAACACCAGGGTCCTAGCCCCAATAGCGCCGGAGATACAGCCCTCCAAAGTTGGCGTCCGCCATCTTGGACGCCATTTTGGAAAACTTTGAGGGGCCATATCTCCCAAACTATTGGGACTAGAGAGTTAGGGATTTCACTGGCTGGTTTCCTCGTTGGCCCACTATCATCCTAGTGGGGTCGTTCCACCCCAGGGTGACTTTGGAAATTAAACTCCAAAAACCCCACTGGGGGGTGGGGCTCGACGAGACCGGCCAGGAAATACCACACACCCGGGTATTCCTGCCAGTACTTTCCGAGTAATTCGCCTTTATCCGGATTTTATCCGGTTTCTCCGGGATTTTCCGGCGGCGATTGCTCGGAAACTATTGGACGTAGAGGGGCGAGCGAGGGGTCGGGAGATAGGGCTCGGCGAAAGGAGTCAGACGGCGACCCTCTTTGTGACGTAGTGACCGCCATTTTGGCGGCCATTTTGTTTTTAGGAAAATTTACAATAACTTTTAGGAAAAAAATTTTAAAAATTAGCGGCTTTAACTTATAGGTGCTCTAGGTCACCCCGCACACTGTAGCCGGCACATAGAGACGTAGAGCCACTTTAGCGACTCTACATAGGTTAAATAAAACTTTGATTAAAATTAGGTAATTTACCTAAAGTACAATACAACTGACAAAAAATTTTTGACAGCGCAGGTCGCATATTAGGTTAGTGACAAATATATACATATTTATAATTATATTTTACATATATACACTTAGGTTTAAATTTAAAACAATTTTACACTTTACAATTGACGAAACTGCTCCCCCCACACCAAAACAGAAATGGCTTTCGTCCGCACGCCTGTGGTCAGACCGGGGAGAGCTCAGAATCCCAGTCCCATAACAAAACCGGGAACATCACCAACAACATCATACTACGATTCGGACCCGGAGACTGAGACTCTGCCCCCGATCGAAGCCTTTATCAGGCGTCCTGGCGCCACACGCCAGTCAAAGGCATTATTGAAAGCCTACAGGGAGGCCAGACTCCAACCACGAACATACAAAGAAACCCCTGGCGATATCCTCGAGAGGTTGATGATAACGGCTGAAAGCATCCCAGTGAAGATCAAGAAATACCCCACAATGAGAAAGGACCTTAGAGAATATGTGGAACTCCAGATTGAAGACACGCTGAATCTCCTCTTCGAGCTGAGTGATCAAGTTGGGGAGATGGAGGAGAAGCTAAAACACCCAACATATGCCCCAACGATGTCCCCTGCGCCTGATACGAGAAAAGAAAACCAAGAGCTAGACAACAAGCTGGCGCAGATGGATAGGGAACTGGCAGAACTAAAGTCGCTCATCGTAGAGGCAAATAAGGATGTCAAGCAAAGTGTCAAGGACCAGACCAACGTCCTAACCCGCGCGATCACTGAAATGAAGACTGTGCCACAGACCGTCACTCAAAGCACAGCAACAAAAACAGTGATGGACAAATTGGGCGGGATCGAGGAAAGCCTGGGCGACATCGCCTATAACATCAACAGGCACCAGGCAAAGCTCGAGACCATGGACGCTACCCTCAAAACGGTCAACGAAAACACCTGGGGGACCCATGATCGCCTGAGCGAGGCCATTAAAGCAGGTATGGCGGACTGGGGCGTCGCCACGGGAGTGATCGGTGTCAGCGTAAAAGACGTGGAGCTTAAACTGGAAAAAATGAATACACTACTGGAACAAGCAGGACATCAGCGAGCACCAGCAACCCCAGAACGGAAGCTCACGTATGCGGCTGTTGCCGGGGCACCCAAGGCGACTAAACCCCGACCGGCACCGGCGCTTCACTCAATCGCAGTAACCACAGAAGACGCTATGGAAACAAGCGGGGAAGTCCTCGAAAGAGTGAGGCGCGCGGTGGACGCCACAAAAGAGGGCATAAAAATAGATAAAATTCGGAAGGCCAAAAACCAAAAGGTTATCTTGGGGTGCCGACACAAGAAAGACCTGGAACAGGTAACGGCCAGGATAGAGTCGCAGGACAAGAACCTTAAAATCACACATATTCCTAACAAAAATCCACTAGTCATATTAAAGGATGTGGTGACGTCGGAAGACCTGAACGACGACGCACTACTCGCGGCCATCCAGAAACAAAACCCTAACATCTGGGAAGACTCAAAAGAAGAAGAGCAAAAAATGGTAATAAAATACAAAAAGAGGACAAAAAATCCACAAGCATCACACATAGTACTCCAGGTGAGCCCCTTCCTGTGGCACAAAATGGTGGAGGCTGGTGTGCTCCACATTGACCTCAAGCGGGTCAGAGTGGAGGACCAGTCCCCACTCATACAGTGCTCGCGCTGCCTGGCGTATGGGCACGGCAGGAAGTATTGCACGCAAGATGTAGACAGATGCAGCCACTGCGGAGGACCACATGTGCGGGCCAACTGTGAAGCTTGGCTTACCATGTCCCCTCCGGAGTGCTGCAACTGTGTGCATGCGGGACATAAGAAAAGAGACCACAACGCCTACAGTGAAGAGTGCCCTGTCAGGCAGAAATGGGATTACCTAGCCAGGTCGACCACATCGTATTACTCAGAATAACACGGCAATTATATCCAAGCCAACTCACTCCACAAACACCCCCCAAAAAGGTGCTACAAATTAAATTTGAAATTTAAAATGTGGCAAAAAACACCCCCCCCCCACAAATTGAACTCAGAACATATTAAATATATATAGCTGATAAAAACAATTTTAAAAATTAATTAGGCATTAAATACAATAAATTTAGGTAACAATAAATTAGATATCACAGTAAATTTTATAAAACAATAAATAAATAGTATGTAAATTAAATCTGGTCAAGAAAAGGATAGTCCTATATATTATTGAATATATAACAACTACCTAGTAAACATGGCAGAATACAAACAGATAGGTATAGATAAAATAAACAAATTCTTCCAAAATCATCAAAACAGTTAGGCTAAAACTAAAAACCAATAATGATAAAATAAATAAAAACAAAATGGAAATAGAAATTTTAAAAATAATTATCATCATCACAAACAGTGGAGTGACTCCTAAAAAATATAAATTGTCTGCAAAATTAAATAGGAAAAGAAATGGTTAGTACTATATATCTTAAGCATATATAAAGAACTACCTAGCATATAAGAGAATAATAAATAATATAGTTTTAAAAAAGGAATGTGTTAGAAATAGATGTTAATATTAGAACCTAATATGTGTGTAGTAATTAAGGAAAACATGTAAACAAATAAGCAAAACGTAGTAAATATAAATGTAATAGAATATAAGTTAGATAAATAAAAGAAGAGGACAAAATAAAGTCCTAAGACTGTATACAGAATAAAAACTACATGTAAACTCATAGAAAATAAGAAAGTAAGTAATGAAATAAAAGACGTATCTGAGGAATGTTACAATAAGATGTAAGGAAATAGCAATAAAAAGCATAAAATGTATGTTGTATAAGATAGAATATAAATAGTGGAAAAACTAAATATATAGTGTAAGATAAAAAGAGAACTGTAATGTATAAGAAAATCATGTGTGTGACTTATTTACCTGGTGTTAAAAATAAAGAATGAAATAGGAAACAAAATAGGCTGGAGTCCCACCAGCGTAAAGTAAGAATGAGAAAGTATGAAAGAAAGAAACCGTATGAAGCATGTCAGTGCGAGCAGAAAACATGCGAGAACTGGAATGGATGAGACCATAGATATAAAAAGGCCTGGACCTCGAGTCTGGGGAGCAGTGTATTAAAAAAAAAAAAAAAAAAAAAAAAAACCTAACCTAACCTAACCTAACCTAACCTAACCTAACCTAACCTTTTTTTTTTTTTTTTTTTTTTTTGTATCAAGAGGAGAATGCAATCTTTACGCATACCAAACGGCATGTTGGGGTCGGTCACCCCCCAGGTTATTACCCGGGACATGTTCCTCGCCGCACCCGGCCCTCCCGCCAAGCCTAATAGGCTTCGCGTCAGGGCCGGGCGGTTCTAACCCCTGCCCTAGTGACAGGGGGAGGAAGCATTTTCCCGGCCTCCCATAAGGCTGCCCACTCATGGTGGGCGGGCCAGATGGGGGGACGGGAGAATGCACCACTACCAACTAAACTCCTCTCGAAGACCTGCGCCTATCCGCCGGGTCTGTGGGATCGCGGTTGCATGCACCACGTGACCCGGGGATGGTGGCCCGTTAGGGTTCCACCTTATGGGGGGCAGAGGGCCTTACTGCACCCCCCCTTGCGGCTAGGGGAGAACGAGTCGCGCACGTTGGCGTCTCATTCTCCCCCGCCGCGCACGTCGGAGTTGGCTCGCCGCGACGTCCGCCTCGCGAACCCTCTCCGCGGTCTCCTTCTGCGAGATGACGTCCTCGCAGAAGGAGACCACGGCCTGCCATCCTCCCTCGCCTCGCAGCATCGCAACTGTGATGCTGGGAAGCGAGAGGTCGGGCCCAACCGCAGCAACCAACTCCTGGCGCTGTACCGCCCATGCCGGACAATCCTCCACGGTGTGGCGTGCTGTGTCCTGCGGTGCACCACAGTGGTGGCACACCTGGGACTCCTCCCGTTGTATCTGACACAGGTACCTCCCGAAGCACCCGTGTCCGGAAAGCACCTGTGCCAGCCTGTACGTTATAGCGCCATGCGCTCTCTCCCTCCACTCTTTTAGGATGGGGCGTATCGCCTCCACCGTTCTCCTTCCATATGATGAAGCCGCCAACTGGCACTCCCACGCTTCCACGCACCGCTCTTCTGCCACACGTCGTGCGCCCGCTCTTTCCTCAGGGGCGAGGCGGTCCCCCCTCGCCCTTTCTTCCCTTCTCTGCCGATACACCTCTGAGAGCATCTGGGCTTCCAGCTCCCACGGAGGCGTACCGGCCAAGACACAAGCAGCTGTCCCCGAGATGGTGCGGTAGCCCCTAACCATTCTGGAGGCTACGACACGCTGCGGCCGCCGAAGGGCGGCTTTATTTCTCTCACTTAGAGAGTCCGCCCACACGGGGGCCCCGTACATTGCCATGCTACGGATGACCCCCGCGTATAACATCCTGCAGCTCTTATTGGGCCCGCCCACATTGGGCAGCAATCGCCCAAGCGCAGCCGCTGCACCCACCAGTCTGGGAGCTAGCTGCTGGAAATGGGCTTCAAACTTCCAGCGCCCGTCCAGCACTAGCCCCAAGTATTTCATCGACGGACGCAGCTTAACCACCACTCCGTCGATGATCATATCCGCTCCTGGTGGAGCCCCCTGTCTAGGCCCGTGAAAAAGGATGGCCTGGGTCTTGGCTACCGCTACTTCAAGGCCCAGAGCCCGAATACGGCCTATGATAAATTCTGCCCCGACTCTAGCAAGGCGTCTTGCCTCAGCAAAGTCCTCCCCTCGGGCGGTTATGAGAGTGTCATCTGCGTAACAGATGACATCCATCCGAGGGGGGAGAGCGCCACGGAGCGCCCAATCGTAGCCAAGGTTCCACAGGAGCGGCCCGAGGACCGACCCCTGTGGAACACCGCACTCCATCCGGCGGATTTTCAATTGCCCGTCCGGGGCGAGGAACACAATCTCCCTATCCTCCAGATAGTTGTCAATCAGACGCGCCAGATACGGAGGAATTCCGTGATGTCTGAGCGCGTCTCGTACAACACTATAGGGCAGAGAGTTGAACGCATTCTTTATGTCTAAAGATACTGCGACAACCCTCTGCCCCCGGCTTACTGCCGCTTGCGTCAGTTCTTTAAGGGCAAGCAGGGCGTCAATGGTAGACCTCTGCCTCCTAAAGCCGAATTGGCGATCCGACAGGTCCGGTCCCACCGAACCCAGATGCTGGACAATTCGGTCGGCAATGATGCGCTCAAGCATCTTGCCGAGCTCGTCCAGCAGGACAATGGGTCGGTATGACGACGGGGAGTCCGGCGGACGGTCGTCCTTCCTGAGGAGGCAGAGTCTCCCCATTTTCCACGCCCTGGGGAACCGCCCCGTTTTGAGGCAAGCAGTAAATAGCGCCCGAATATGCTCGCCCAGGTGCTTTAGGGCACCAGGCAGGACCCTTCCCGGGATGCCATCCGGTCCAGGCGCCTTTTTCTTAGATCGGAGGCGCTCCGTGACGAACCTCAGCTCATCCTCCGTGACGGGGGAGAAGCCTCTTGCTGGGTCAGGCTCATCGGGCGTAGGACCCACAACTGGGGGCACCGACGGAGGCGACGCAGGAAATAGACCCTCTACAACCCGCATCAGGAGTTCCTGTTCCATGGACTCGGTAGGGGGCGCCTGGTTCCGGAGCCTACTCCTCACCATTCTATACGGGCGCCCCCACGGGTCCCTGTCCAAATCCTCCAGAAACTCCTCCCAAGAGGCGGACTTTGACCTGCATATGGCCTCCGTAAGGGCCTGCTTCAGCTCCTCGAAGGTGTGACGGAGTTGAAGTTCCTCCTCAGCGTCATGCCTTGCCCTACGGCGCGAGCGTTGATAGGCCCTTCTGGCCTCCAAGCAGTCGGCTCTGAGGGAGGTAATCTCATCCGTCCACCAATACACCCTTTTCTTATGAGGGAGGCCCCTAACCCTCGGCATGGCCGCGTCGCAGACTGCCGTCAGGGAGGCAGTTAGTCGCCTGGCATACGCCTCTACCCCTTCTTCATCGACATGGTTCCCCTCAAGGTTCCAGGCCTCAACCGATGCTGCCTCCTCTGCTAGCTCCCGGTCCAGCTTTGTGATTGCCCAACGGGGGAAGCAGCGCTGTGACTCCCCAGGGCGAAGTGGGCGGTTCCCGTCCGAGGCGGTCACGATCTTAAAATAGATGTGGTCATGGTCCGATAGGGTAAGCACGTCCTTGAGGACGTGCCACTCCCGCACCCGTGCCGCCAGCGCCGGGGTGGCGAACGTCAAGTCCACAATGGACCCACCAACCCCCCGAACACAAGTGAATTCCCGACCCCGGTTGCAAAGTACAAGCCCCGCTGTTACCGCCCATTCCATGACTTCGACGCCCTTTGGGGTGTCTCTGCGCTCGCCCCACGCCGTATGGTGGGCGTTGAGATCGCCCATGACCAAAAGCTGCGCCGGAGCAAGTCGCCCCACCACGCCGCTCAACCCATTGAGCCATTGTACCAGCTCTGCGATGCCCCGGTTGGGGGAGAAGTAGACACCTATTAGTGTCAACTCTCCCCAGGTGGCCGCTACATAGCCCGGTCCCCTCTCTTTAACCGAGAGGGGAGGGGAGTAAGCGGCAGAGTAGGGGGCCACTATAGCAACGGAGTTGTCTGTTGCGCCCGCCCAATTAGGCCGCTGGGGAACCGAATACGGCTCCGCGACTACGGCAAGGTTGGTGCCCGACTCTGCTACGTGCTGTAGGAAAAGATCCTGCGCCGCAGCAGAGTGGTTCAAGTTTCCCTGAAGGAGGTTAAGGTGTCTAGACATTACAAAGACATTTGCTCAACCTCCTTAACCTCCTTTTGGGTCGTCGAGCCCGTTGGCTGCCGTACCGATGCCCCTGCCACAGGGGGGATCTTCACCCTTACCGCAGGGGGACGACATTTGTTTCCCCCCATTATGTGGTTGGCCGGCAGTTTGGCCGCCTTGCAGACAGCGCAATTTGGCTGATCGTGACAGTTATACGACATGTGTCCCGTCTTTCCGCAGCGGTAACATGTGTCGCTCCGGTCCGTCTCACACTGGCACAGTGTACGGGTGTGTCCTGGAGACATGCACTTAAAGCACCGGAGCGGAAGATTCTCCAGTGCCTTAATGGATGCCGACACCCACCCAACCCTAACGTGCCCTGCCTCAGACAGGGCCTTGGCCGCAGCAATGGGGCATTTAACAAGTGCTGAGCCAAGACCTCCAGGACCATTCCTAATTGGACCGACGCGAACATGTTCGGGGGGGCATGCCCCCGCGCTGGCAACCGCCGAACGAAGCTCTTCCGCCGTCACTGAGTCGTCGAGCCCGGAGACACGCATGTCCGCGGTCTTCACAGGTCTCGAGACTTTGGCCGACTCTCCCAGAGTCTCCCTGAGCTTGGCGGCCAGGAGATCTGCCTTATCCCCACTTGCCGCCCCTGGGATCTCAAACACTCGAGACCCTGTTGCCGACACCTTTATCTTCATCCCCTCGATGCCCATATCCACAATATTGATGGCCTTTTTAGCCTTGGCTATTGTATCGGCATAGGTTGCCCCTTTCTCCTTTTGCTCAGGGGAAATTGACAAAATTACCGCTGTCGTCCTTGGCGGCGTCAACTTAGGCTTCCTAGGCACTGCCGGCTTGGCAGGCTGTGGCTTTGCCGTCTTGGGAGTCTTCGCATGGTCAGCGACCGCAGCAGACTGACTAACGACTGCGTTGGACTTAATAGGACGGCCATTTCTGCCCATCGTCGTCCAGTGATCCTCCGCCGTGGCCGCTGCCGCCGCATAAGATGGTCGGGACTGACCCTCGCCCGAGACTAGGCTTGGCTGCGGCACAGTTTTCGGTGGCGGCGCAGTTTTCGCCTGCTGTGCAGCAGTAGCTGCTGCCCTCTTTTGGTCCCCCGCAAGTGGGGGGCGCAGAACAGGTGCCGGTGGCAATCGCATTTCCAGGCCCGCAATTTTTGCGTTAAGCATGTTTGCGAACCTGGTCATGAGGGACCGCTCGAGGATCACCACCCATTCTGGAAGGTCTGGGTTGGTGGATGCAGGCATTTGGGGCAAGGGGTTAGTGTCCTGCCCAACTTCCGGATCTGGGTTCCTAGGAGTCGCCCGTTTACGTTGTGCCTCCTGGGAACACTTTTCCTCGAATGCCCGCTTGAGCGCGAGCAACTCAGACTTGAGGACGCTGACGTTCTCCTCCAATCTTTTGTTATCAGCCTTGAGGCGACGGGTTTCCTCTGTCGACGAAAGACCAATCAGTTCGGTGACCACTGCTTTGATACCCTCCGCCGCTTCCTTAACATCATTTTTAAATTCTCTCTTCAGGTTCCCCGATTGAGAGACAACATTCAGAAGCTTTTGGGTGCAACGCTCTACTTCCTGCTGTATTCGAACAGAGGACTTACTCGAAGCCTTGGCTGAGTCCATGGGGACCTCATCTCTACCCTGGGAGACACCCGGAGACTGGGGGCGATCTGGATCCTGATCCTTTCCGCTCTCCTTTCCTTTTCCTTTGCCCCTTTTCCTGCTCTTTTTCCCTTTTTCGAGTCCGAGTCCAGCAGAAACTTCCACCAATTTTCTCTCCTCCTCTCGGGCCTTTCCCTTAGCAAAGTCTCTTTCTATTTCCTCCAGCTCATCCTGCTCTCGGCCCTCTTGCGTATTGCGTTTGCGCATGTCGGCGTGTCCAATAAACTTACCGGCTCCATAGGCTTTGCCCCTCCTCCCGGTGTTACTTAGGCCAACCTTACTAGTTGCCGAGAAAGCTATGTCCTCGTCCTCCGACCCACTAGATACTACAAGTGAACCCTCCAGCGGACGTTTTCTTGAAGCCGGTAAGGCTTCCTCCTTCTCAAAGTCCATCACTTTGATCTCCTCGACATCTTCCCACAACCCGGGAGAGTCCGAGCTTGAATCCCCGTCAGAGAGGTTAACTTCGTCCCCGTACATGTCAAGTTCCGTAGGAACAAGTCATGGAACGGTAATAAAATTACCAAAAACCAATCAGTTTGGTGGCGCCGATTGCTCGAACACCACCAAGATAAATCAAAGTCCAAAGGCAAGCCAAGTCGTCGTAAGTGCAATCAAAACAATATCCAAAGCAAGCCAGAACAGTCAGAAAAGAATCAGCAAGAGTCAATGTGAATAGCCAAAGTCGTCGTGTTAAAAGAAGAATCAGTCCGAGATAATGCCAAGTTGCTGCCAATCCGAGCAGGGGCCGAAACCGCCCAAGGCGCGCGGCCCGGATATCGACTTTTCCAAAGGAAAATCCGATCTCCGGAACCACTGCGGAAACTACCTGGACGTCCCGGCTTACCACTGCTACCTCTACTCGGACGACTTATCCAAAGCAGAAAAAAATTTTTTTCGCAAAAAGTACTCGTACGATATGGGAATTTTTGGTGGCAGATGAAAGAGAAAAAAATTCCAACACCTACTATCCAAAAATCACATATATCGCTACTAAAGTGCCCTCCAACCTAACCTAACCTAACCTAGCCTAACCTAACAAAACTAAACCTAACAAAACTTAACCTTACAAAACTTAACCTAACAAAACCTAACCTAACAAAACTAAACATAACAAAACTTAACCTAACAAAACTTAACCTAACAAAACCTAACCTAACAAAACTTAAACTAACAAAACATGAAGAAGAAGAAGAAGAAGATGAAGATGAAGATGAAGATGAAGATGAAGATGAAGATGAAGATGAAGATGAAGATGAAGATGAAGATGAAGATGAAGATGAAGATGAAGATGAAGATGAAGATGAAGATGAAGATGAAGATGAAGATGAAGATGAAGATGAAGATGAAGATGAAGATGAAGATGAAGATGAAGATGAAGATGAAGATGAAGATGAAGATGAAGATGAAGATGAAGATGAAGATGAAGATGAAGATGAAGATGAAGATGATGAAGATGAAGATGAAGATGAAGATGAAGATGAAGATGAAGATGAAGATGAAGATGAAGATGAAGATGATGAAGATGACGATGACGATGACGATGACGATGACGATGACGATGACGATGACGATGACGATGACGATGACGATGACGATGACGATGACGATGACGATGACGATGACGATGACGATGACGATGACGATGACGATGACGATGACGATGACGATGACGATGACGATGACGATGACGATGACGATGACGATGACGATGACGATGACGATGACGATGACGATGACGATGACGATGACGATGACGATGACGATGACGATGACGATGACGATGACGATGACGATGACGACGACGATGATGATGATGATGTTAGGTTTTGTTAGGTTAAGTTTTGTTAGGTTAGGTTAGGTTAGGTTTTTTTTTTTTTTGAAAACTATATTTTCCGATTTTGTGTTATTGGATCGATAGAAATTTGAGTTGGAATATTAAGATTTTTCAATTAAGTACATCGGGACAGGGCGTTGTCCCGAATTTTATAGAGTTTTTCACCCATCGGAGCCGAGAATCCATTTCCGTGCATCTCGGCTGGCCTTCAGGGTGAAGAAAGTTGAAGAAGGGTAGAGGACGGATTTTTGAAAGAAAGGAAAGATAGATTATAGGAAAGACAGGAAAGGAAAGAAGTGATAGATATCAAAAATTAGTGGAGTGCCAAGTGGCGATTTTAGTTCAGTTTATTCGAAATGCACAGTAATACTTTATAAGAAGTGTAGGGATTGCTGAAGCAATTGAGTGTGGATTAAGGTTGAGATGAGACTAATTTGAAGAACAAAAGAAACTGGTTAATTGTAAAGTAGGAATTTTATTGGGAAAGATCTGTTGTACCATAATTTATTTTGTTCAATATTCGGTTCCTCATACTAAGGACTCTGGGGCAAGTGGTGGAAAATAGAGAATGGTCAGTTCCGCGGCTTAATTTGAATTTTGCATTGTAGCTAATGCAGTTGGTGCAAGATGGTTTAAGTGTTTTAGACTCGCAGTGTTGTTCGTCATGTCCTACTTTGCCACAGTGGGCGCAGATCTGCATGGCTGAGCATCTGGTGTGCGTGTGACCGGACTGCGCGCACTTGCGGCATTGGACGAATGGGGAAAACTCCTCCATATGCACCTTCTGGTAGCCGGTGCGCAGGCGTGGTAGGAGCTTGATCTTCTGCCAGGTCTCCGGCGAGACGGACAGAACGGCATTATAGAGATTGGGGTTGCGGTTGTTCCTAATGAAGAGTAGTTTAAGATCGCTGTCTCGCCGGGCTTCCCGGAGTTCCTCGTTGTCCTCTACAAGAGTGTCAGCAAGAGACTCGCGAGGCAGGTTTTTGCTGACACCCTTGAGGATGATCCTTGGCAAGATGCTCCTTTCGGGCTCAGCCTTGGCGACAGCGTCCGTGTTGATACGAGCAACAGCAGTATCGTCATCGTCATCGTCATCGTCATCGTCATCGTCATCGTCATCGTCATCGTCATCGTCATCGTCATCGTCATCGTCATCGTCATCGTCATCGTCATCGTCATCGTCATCGTCATCGTCATCGTCATCGTCATCGTCATCGTCATCGTCATCGTCATCGTCATCGTCATCGTCATCGTCATCGTCATCGTCATCGTCATCGTCATCGTCATCGTCATCGTCATCGTCATCGTCATCGTCATCGTCATCGTCATCTTCATCATCTTCATCTTCATCTTCATCTTCATCTTCATCTTCATCTTCATCTTCATCTTCATCTTCATCTTCATCTTCATCATCTTCATCTTCATCTTCATCTTCATCTTCATCTTCATCTTCATCTTCATCTTCATCTTCATCTTCATCTTCATCTTCATCTTCATCTTCATCTTCATCTTCATCTTCATCTTCATCTTCATCTTCATCTTCATCTTCATCTTCATCTTCATCTTCATCTTCATCTTCATCTTCATCTTCATCTTCATCTTCATCTTCATCTTCATCTTCATCTTCATCTTCATCTTCATCTTCATCTTCATCTTCTTCTTCTTCTTCTTCATGTTTTGTTAGTTTAAGTTTTGTTAGGTTAGGTTTTGTTAGGTTAAGTTTTGTTAGGTTAAGTTTTGTTATGTTTAGTTTTGTTAGGTTAGGTTTTGTTAGGTTAAGTTTTGTAAGGTTAAGTTTTGTTAGGTTTAGTTTTGTTAGGTTAGGCTAGGTTAGGTTAAGTTTTGTTAGGTTTAGTTTTGTTAGGTTAGGTTTTGTTAGGTTAAGTTTTGTTAGGTTTAGTTTCGTTAGGTTAGGCTAGGTTAGGTTCAGTTTTGTTAGGTTAGGTTTTGTTAGGTTAAGTTTTGTTAGGTTAAGTTTTGTTATGTTTAGTTTTATTAGGTTAGGTTTTGTTAGGTTTAGTTTTGTTAGGTTAGGTTTTGTTAGGTTAAGTTTTGTAAGGTTAAGTTTTGTTAGGTTTAGTTTTGTTAGGTTAGGCTAGGTTAGGTTAAGTTTTGTTAGGTTAGGTTTTGTTAGGTTAGGTTTTGTTAGGTTAAGTTTTGTTAGGTTTAGTTTTGTTAGGTTAGGTTAAGTTTTGTTAGGTTTAGTTTTGTTAGGTTAGGTTTTGTTAGGTTAAGTTTTGTTAGGTTTAGTTTTGTTAGGTTAGGCTAGGTTAGGTTTAGTTTTGTTAGGTTTAGTTTTGTTAGTTTAGGCTTTGTTACGTTATTTTGTGATTGTATATTTTTCATATTTGAAAAAAAAAGAGTCTATCTATCTATCTATCTATCTATCTATCTATCTATCTATCTATCTATCTATCTATCTATCTATCTATCTATCTATCTATCTATCTATCTATCTATCTATCTATCTATCTATCTATCTATCTATCTATCTATCTATCTATCTATCTATCTATCTATCTATCTATCTATCTATCTATCTATCTATCTATCTATCTATCTATCTATCTATCTATCTATCTATCTATCTATCTATCTATCTATCTATCTATCTATCTATCTATCTATCTATCTATCTATCTATCTATCTATCTATCTATCTATCTATCTATCTATCTATCTATCTATCTATCTATCTATCTATCTATCTATCTATCTATCTATCTATCTATCTATCTATCTATCTATCTATCTATCTATCTATCTATCTATCTATCTATCTATCTATCTATCTATCTATCTATCTATCTATCTATCTATCTATCTATCTATCTATCTATCTATCTATCTATCTATCTATCTATCTATCTATCTATCTATCTATCTATCTATCTATCTATCTATCTATCTATCTATCTATCTATCTATCTATCTATCTATCTATCTATCTATCTATCTATCTATCTATCTATCTATCTATCTATCTATCTATCTATCTATCTATCTATCTATCTATCTATCTATCTATCTATCTATCTATCTATCTATCTATCTATCTATCTATCTATCTATCTATCTATCTATCTATCTATCTATCTATCTATCTATCTATCTATCTATCTATCTATCTATCTATCTATCTATCTATCTATCTATCTATCTATCTATCTATCTATCTATCTATCTATCTATCTATCTATCTATCTATCTATCTATCTATCTATCTATCTATCTATCTATCTATCTATCTATCTATCTATCTATCTATCTATCTATCTATCTATCTATCTATCTATCTATCTATCTATCTATCTATCTATCTATCTATCTATCTATCTATCTATCTATCTATCTATCTATCTATCTATCTATCTATCTATCTATCTATCTATCTATCTATCTATCTATCTATCTATCTATCTATCTATCTATCTATCTATCTATCTATCTATCTATCTATCTATCTATCTATCTATCTATCTATCTATCTATCTATCTATCTATCTATCTATCTATCTATCTATCTATCTATCTATCTATCTATCTATCTATCTATCTATCTATCTATCTATCTATCTATCTATCTATCTATCTATCTATCTATCTATCTATCTATCTATCTATCTATCTATCTATCTATCTATCTATCTATCTATCTATCTATCTATCTATCTATCTATCTATCTATCTATCTATCTATCTATCTATCTATCTATCTATCTATCTATCTATCTATCTATCTATCTATCTATCTATCTATCTATCTATCTATCTATCTATCTATCTATCTATCTATCTATCTATCTATCTATCTATCTATCTATCTATCTATCTATCTATCTATCTATCTATCTATCTATCTATCTATCTATCTATCTATCTATCTATCTATCTATCTATCTATCTATCTATCTATCTATCTATCTATCTATCTATCTATCTATCTATCTATCTATCTATCTATCTATCTATCTATCTATCTATCTATCTATCTATCTATCTATCTATCTATCTATCTATCTATCTATCTATCTATCTATCTATCTATCTATCTATCTATCTATCTATCTATCTATCTATCTATCTATCTATCTATCTATCTATCTATCTATCTATCTATCTATCTATCTATCTATCTATCTATCTATCTATCTATCTATCTATCTATCTATCTATCTATCTATCTATCTATCTATCTATCTATCTATCTATCTATCTATCTATCTATCTATCTATCTATCTATCTATCTATCTATCTATCTATCTATCTATCTATCTATCTATCTATCTATCTATCTATCTATCTATCTATCTATCTATCTATCTATCTATCTATCTATCTATCTATCTATCTATCTATCTATCTATCTATCTATCTATCTATCTATCTATCTATCTATCTATCTATCTATCTATCTATCTATCTATCTATCTATCTATCTATCTATCTATCTATCTATCTATCTATCTATCTATCTATCTATCTATCTATCTATCTATCTATCTATCTATCTATCTATCTATCTATCTATCTATCTATCTATCTATCTATCTATCTATCTATCTATCTATCTATCTATCTATCTATCTATCTATCTATCTATCTATCTATCTATCTATCTATCTATCTATCTATCTATCTATCTATCTATCTATCTATCTATCTATCTATCTATCTATCTATCTATCTATCTATCTATCTATCTATCTATCTATCTATCTATCTATCTATCTATCTATCTATCTATCTATCTATCTATCTATCTATCTATCTATCTATCTATCTATCTATCTATCTATCTATCTATCTATCTATCTATCTATCTATCTATCTATCTATCTATCTATCTATCTATCTATCTATCTATCTATCTATCTATCTATCTATCTATCTATCTATCTATCTATCTATCTATCTATCTATCTATCTATCTATCTATCTATCTATCTATCTATCTATCTATCTATCTATCTATCTATCTATCTATCTATCTATCTATCTATCTATCTATCTATCTATCTATCTATCTATCTATCTATCTATCTATCTATCTATCTATCTATCTATCTATCTATCTATCTATCTATCTATCTATCTATCTATCTATCTATCTATCTATCTATCTATCTATCTATCTATCTATCTATCTATCTATCTATCTATCTATCTATCTATCTATCTATCTATCTATCTATCTATCTATCTATCTATCTATCTATCTATCTATCTATCTATCTATCTATCTATCTATCTATCTATCTATCTATCTATCTATCTATCTATCTATCTATCTATCTATCTATCTATCTATCTATCTATCTATCTATCTATCTATCTATCTATCTATCTATCTATCTATCTATCTATCTATCTATCTATCTATCTATCTATCTATCTATCTATCTATCTATCTATCTATCTATCTATCTATCTATCTATCTATCTATCTATCTATCTATCTATCTATCTATCTATCTATCTATCTATCTATCTATCTATCTATCTATCTATCTATCTATCTATCTATCTATCTATCTATCTATCTATCTATCTATCTATCTATCTATCTATCTATCTATCTATCTATCTATCTATCTATCTATCTATCTATCTATCTATCTATCTATCTATCTATCTATCTATCTATCTATCTATCTATCTATCTATCTATCTATCTATCTATCTATCTATCTATCTATCTATCTATCTATCTATCTATCTATCTATCTATCTATCTATCTATCTATCTATCTATCTATCTATCTATCTATCTATCTATCTATCTATCTATCTATCTATCTATCTATCTATCTATCTATCTATCTATCTATCTATCTATCTATCTATCTATCTATCTATCTATCTATCTATCTATCTATCTATCTATCTATCTATCTATCTATCTATCTATCTATCTATCTATCTATCTATCTATCTATCTATCTATCTATCTATCTATCTATCTATCTATCTATCTATCTATCTATCTATCTATCTATCTATCTATCTATCTATCTATCTATCTATCTATCTATCTATCTATCTATCTATCTATCTATCTATCTATCTATCTATCTATCTATCTATCTATCTATCTATCTATCTATCTATCTATCTATCTATCTATCTATCTATCTATCTATCTATCTATCTATCTATCTATCTATCTATCTATCTATCTATCTATCTATCTATCTATCTATCTATCTATCTATCTATCTATCTATCTATCTATCTATCTATCTATCTATCTATCTATCTATCTATCTATCTATCTATCTATCTATCTATCTATCTATCTATCTATCTATCTATCTATCTATCTATCTATCTATCTATCTATCTATCTATCTATCTATCTATCTATCTATCTATCTATCTATCTATCTATCTATCTATCTATCTATCTATCTATCTATCTATCTATCTATCTATCTATCTATCTATCTATCTATCTATCTATCTATCTATCTATCTATCTATCTATCTATCTATCTATCTATCTATCTATCTATCTATCTATCTATCTATCTATCTATCTATCTATCTATCTATCTATCTATCTATCTATCTATCTATCTATCTATCTATCTATCTATCTATCTATCTATCTATCTATCTATCTATCTATCTATCTATCTATCTATCTATCTATCTATCTATCTATCTATCTATCTATCTATCTATCTATCTATCTATCTATCTATCTATCTATCTATCTATCTATCTATCTATCTATCTATCTATCTATCTATCTATCTATCTATCTATCTATCTATCTATCTATCTATCTATCTATCTATCTATCTATCTATCTATCTATCTATCTATCTATCTATCTATCTATCTATCTATCTATCTATCTATCTATCTATCTATCTATCTATCTATCTATCTATCTATCTATCTATCTATCTATCTATCTATCTATCTATCTATCTATCTATCTATCTATCTATCTATCTATCTATCTATCTATCTATCTATCTATCTATCTATCTATCTATCTATCTATCTATCTATCTATCTATCTATCTATCTATCTATCTATCTATCTATCTATCTATCTATCTATCTATCTATCTATCTATCTATCTATCTATCTATCTATCTATCTATCTATCTATCTATCTATCTATCTATCTATCTATCTATCTATCTATCTATCTATCTATCTATCTATCTATCTATCTATCTATCTATCTATCTATCTATCTATCTATCTATCTATCTATCTATCTATCTATCTATCTATCTATCTATCTATCTATCTATCTATCTATCTATCTATCTATCTATCTATCTATCTATCTATCTATCTATCTATCTATCTATCTATCTATCTATCTATCTATCTATCTATCTATCTATCTATCTATCTATCTATCTATCTATCTATCTATCTATCTATCTATCTATCTATCTATCTATCTATCTATCTATCTATCTATCTATCTATCTATCTATCTATCTATCTATCTATCTATCTATCTATCTATCTATCTATCTATCTATCTATCTATCTATCTATCTATCTATCTATCTATCTATCTATCTATCTATCTATCTATCTATCTATCTATCTATCTATCTATCTATCTATCTATCTATCTATCTATCTATCTATCTATCTATCTATCTATCTATCTATCTATCTATCTATCTATCTATCTATCTATCTATCTATCTATCTATCTATCTATCTATCTATCTATCTATCTATCTATCTATCTATCTATCTATCTATCTATCTATCTATCTATCTATCTATCTATCTATCTATCTATCTATCTATCTATCTATCTATCTATCTATCTATCTATCTATCTATCTATCTATCTATCTATCTATCTATCTATCTATCTATCTATCTATCTATCTATCTATCTATCTATCTATCTATCTATCTATCTATCTATCTATCTATCTATCTATCTATCTATCTATCTATCTATCTATCTATCTATCTATCTATCTATCTATCTATCTATCTATCTATCTATCTATCTATCTATCTATCTATCTATCTATCTATCTATCTATCTATCTATCTATCTATCTATCTATCTATCTATCTATCTATCTATCTATCTATCTATCTATCTATCTATCTATCTATCTATCTATCTATCTATCTATCTATCTATCTATCTATCTATCTATCTATCTATCTATCTATCTATCTATCTATCTATCTATCTATCTATCTATCTATCTATCTATCTATCTATCTGTAATCGTTATCGTAATCGTAATCGTAATCGTAATCGTAATCGTAATCGTAATCGTAATCGTAATCGTAATCGTAATCGTAATCGTAATCGTAATCGTAATCGTAATCGTAATCGTAATCGTAATCGTAATCGTAATCGTTATCGTAATCGTAATCGTAATCGTTATCGTAATCGTAATCGTAATCGTAATCGTAATCGTAATTGTAATCGTAATCGTAATCGTTATCGTTATCGTAATCGTAATCGTAATCGTAATCGTAATCGTAATCGTAATCGTAATCGTAATCGTAATCGTAATCGTAATCGTAATCGTAATCGTAATCGTAATCGTAATCGTAATCGTAATCGTAATCGTAATCGTAATCGTAATCGTAATCGTAATCGTAATCGTAATCGTAATCGTAACCGTAACCGTAACCGTAACCGTAACCGTAACCGAAACCGTAACCGTAACCGTAACCGTAACCTTTACCGTAACCGTAACCGTAACCGTAACCGTAACCGTAACCGTAACCTTAACCGTTACCGTAACCGTAACCGTAACCGTAACCGTGACTGTAACCGTTACCGTTACCGTTACCGCTACCGTTACCGTAACCGTAACCGTAACCGTAACCGTAACCGTAACCGTAACCGTAACCGTAATCGTTATCGTAATCGTAATCGCAATCGCAATCGCAATCGCAATCGTTACCGTAATCGTAATTGAAACCTTAATCGTAATCGTAATCGTAATCGTAATCGTAATCGTAATCGTAATCGTAATCGTAATCGTAATCGTAGTCGTAATCGTTACCGTAACCGTAACCGTAACCGTAACCGTAACCGTAACCGTAATCGTTATCGTAATCGTAATCGCAATCGCAATCGCAATCGCAATCGTTACCGTAATCGTAATTGAAACCTTAATCGTAATCGTAATCGTAATCGTAATCGTAATCGTAATCGTAATCGTAATCGTAGTCGTAATCGTTATCGTAATCGTAATCGTAATCGGAACGGAACGGAAATGAACGGAACGGAACGGAACGAAATGGAACGGAACGAAAACTGAAACGGAAACGGAAACGGAAACGGAATCGGAAACGAAAACGGAAACGGAAACATAAACATCGCATGCAGTAGCTTCCCAAGGTTCCTGAAAGATCTATGCAAGTTATTATAAATAGGGATGTGTTTCGTTAAAGGAACCTCTCGACTGCTTCCAAAAGTTTTATTTTCAAGGCTCGATTTATCGCATGCAGTAGCTCCCCAAGGTTTTTGAAAGATGTGTGCAAGTGATTCGCGATAGGGACGTGTTTCGTAGAAGGAACCTTTCGAGTGCTTCCAAAAGTTTTATTTTCAAGGCTTGATATATCGCATGCAGTAGCTCCCCAAGGTTTCTGAAAGATGTGTGCAAGTGATTCGCGCTAGGGATGAGTTTCGCATAAGGAACCTTTCGAGTGCTTCCAAAAGATTTATTTTCAAGGCTTGATATATCGCATGCAGTAGCTCCCTAAGGTTTCTGAAAGATGTGTGCAAGTGATTCGCGATAGGGATGTGTTTCGTAAGAGGAACCCCTCGAGTGCTTTCAAATGTTTTATTTTCAAGGCTTGATATATCGCATGCAGTAGCTCCCCAAGGTTTTTGAAAGATGTGTGCAAGTGATTCGCGATAGGGACGTGTTTCGTAGAAGGAACCTTTCGAGTGCTTCCAAAAGTTTTATTTTCAAGGCTTGATATATCGCATGCAGTAGCTCCCCAAGGTTTCTGAAAGATGTGAGCAAGTGATTTGCGCTAGGGATGAGTTTCGCATATGGAACCCCTCGAGTGCTTCCAAAAGTTTTATTTTCAAGGCTTGATATATCGCATGCAGTAGCTCTCCAAGGTTTCTGAAAGATGTGTGCAAGTAATTTGCGCTAGAGATGAGTTTCGTAGAAGGAACCCCTCGAGTGCTTCCAAAAGTTTTATTTTCAAGGCTTGATATATCGCATGCAGTAGCTCCCCAAGGTTTCTGAAAGATGTGTGCAAGTAATTCGCGATAGGGACGTGTTTCGTAGAAGGAACCTTTCGAGTGCTTCCAAAAGTTTTATTTGCAAGGCTTGATATATCGCATGCAGTAGCTCCCCAAGGTTTCTGAAAGATGTGTGCAAGTGATTCGCGCTAGGGATGAGTTTCGTGAAAGGAACCTTTCGAGTGCTTCCAAAAGATTTATTTTCAAGGCTTGATATATCGCATGCAGTAGCTCCCCAAGGTTTCTGAAAGATGTGTGCAAGTGATTCGCGATAGGGACATGTTTCGGGAAAGGAACCTTTCGAGTGCTTCCAAAAGTTTTATTTTCAAGGCTTGATATATCGCATGCATTAGCTCCCCAAGGTTTCTGAAAGATGTTTGCAAGTGATTTGCGCTAAGGATAAGTTTCGTAGAAGGAACCCTTCGAGTGCTTCCAAAAGTTTTATTTTCAAGGCTTGATATATCGCATGCAGTAGCTCCTTAAGGTTTCTGAAAGATGTGTGCAAGTGATTCGCGATAGGGATGTGTTTCGTAAGAGGAACCCCTCGAGTGCTTTCAAAAGTTTTATTTTTTAAGGCTTGATATATCGCATGCAGTAGCTCCCCAAGGTTTCTGAAAGATGTGTGCAAGTGATTCGCGATAGGGACGTGTTTCGTAGAAGGAACCTTTCGAGTGCTTCCAAAAGTTTTATTTTCAAGGCTTGATATATCGCATGCAGTAGCTTCCCAAGGTTTCTGAAAGATGTGAGCAAGTGATTCGCGCTAGGGATGAGTTTCGCATAAGGAACCCCTCGAGTGCTTCCAAAAATTTTTTTTTCAAGACTTGATATATCGCATGCAGTAGCTCCCCAAGGTTTCTGAAAGATGTGTGCAAGTGATTTGCGCTAAGGATAAGTTTCGTAGAAGGAACCCTTCGAGTGCTTCCAAAAGTTTTATTTTCAAGGCTTGATATATCGCATGCAGTAGCTCCTTAAGGTTTCTGAAAGATGTGTGCAAGTGATTCGCGATAGGGATGTGTTTCGTAAGAGGAACCCCTCGAGTGCTTTCAAAAGTTTTATTTTCAAGGCTTGATATATCGCATGCAGTAGCTCCCCAAGGTTTCTGAAAGATGTGTGCAAGTGATTCGCGCTAGGGATGAGTTTCGTGAAAGGAACCTTTCGAGTGCTTCCAAAAGATTTATTTTCAAGGCTTGATATATCGCATGCAGTAGCTCCCCAAGGTTTCTGAAAGATGTGTGCAAGTGATTCGCGATAGGGACATGTTTCGGGAAAGGAACCTTTCGAGTGCTTCCAAAAGTTTTATTTTCAAGGCTTGATATATCGCATGCATTAGCTCCCCAAGGTTTCTGAAAGATGTTTGCAAGTGATTTGCGCTAAGGATAAGTTTCGTAGAAGGAACCCTTCGAGTGCTTCCAAAAGTTTTATTTTCAAGGCTTGATATATCGCATGCAGTAGCTCCTTAAGGTTTCTGAAAGATGTGTGCAAGTGATTCGCGATAGGGATGTGTTTCGTAAGAGGAACCCCTCGAGTGCTTTCAAAAGTTTTATTTTTTAAGGCTTGATATATCGCATGCAGTAGCTCCCCAAGGTTTCTGAAAGATGTGTGCAAGTGATTCGCGATAGGGACGTGTTTCGTAGAAGGAACCTTTCGAGTGCTTCCAAAAGTTTTATTTTCAAGGCTTGATATATCGCATGCAGTAGCTTCCCAAGGTTTCTGAAAGATGTGAGCAAGTGATTCGCGCTAGGGATGAGTTTCGCATAAGGAACCCCTCGAGTGCTTCCAAAAATTTTTTTTTCAAGACTTGATATATCGCATGCAGTAGCTCCCCAAGGTTTCTGAAAGATGTGTGCAAGTGATTTGCGCTAAGGATAAGTTTCGTAGAAGGAACCCTTCGAGTGCTTCCAAAAGTTTTATTTTCAAGGCTTGATATATCGCATGCAGTAGCTCCTTAAGGTTTCTGAAAGATGTGTGCAAGTGATTCGCGATAGGGATGTGTTTCGTAAGAGGAACCCCTCGAGTGCTTTCAAAAGTTTTATTTTCAAGGCTTGATATATCGCATGCAGTAGCTCCCCAAGGTTTCTGAAAGATGTGTGCAAATGATTCGCGATAGGGACGTGTTTCGTAGAAGGAACCTTTCGAGTGCTTCCAAAAGTTTTATTTTCAAGGCTTGATATATCGCATGCAGTAGCTTCCCAAGGTTTCTGAAAGATGTGTGCAAGTGATTCGCGATAGGGACATGTTTCGAGAAAGGAACCTTTCGAGTGCTTCCAAAAGTTTTATTTTCAAGGCTTGATATATCGCATGCAGTAGCTCCCCAAGGTTTCTGAAAGATGTGTGCAAGTGATTCGCGCTAGGGATGAGTTTCGTAGAGGGAACCTTTCGAGTGCTTCCAAAAGTTTTATTTTCAAGGCTTGATAATATTTCGCATGCAGTAGCTCCCCAAGGTTTCTGAAAGATGTGTGCAAGTGATTCGCGCTAGGGATGAGTTTCGTAGAAGGAACCTTTCGAGTGCTTCCAAAAGTTTTATTTTCAAGGCTTGATTTATCGCATGCAGTAGCTCCTCAAGGTTTCTGAAAGATTTGAGCAAGTAATTTGCGCTAGGAATGAGTTTCGCAGAAGGGA
Source organism: Catoptria pinella (assembly GCA_963556745.1). Classification (NCBI taxonomy): domain Eukaryota; kingdom Metazoa; phylum Arthropoda; class Insecta; order Lepidoptera; family Crambidae; genus Catoptria; species Catoptria pinella. The sequence continues at coordinate 64,068 of OY750776.1, forward strand.
CCCCTCGAGTGCTTCCAAAAGTTTTATTTTCAAGGCTTGATATATCGCATGCAGTAGCTCCCCAAGGTTTCTGAAAGATGTGTGCAAGTGATTCGCGATAGGGATGTGTTTCGTAAGAGGAACCCCTCGAGTGCTTTCAAAAGTTTTATTTTTTAAGGCTTGATATATCGCATGCAGTAGCTCCCCAAGGTTTCTGAAAGATGTGTGCAAGTGATTCGCGATAGGGACGTGTTTCGTAGAAGGAACCTTTCGAGTGCTTCCAAAAGTTTTATTTTCAAGGCTTGATATATCGCATGCAGTAGCTTCCCAAGGTTTCTGAAAGATGTGAGCAAGTGATTCGCGCTAGGGATGAGTTTCGCATAAGGAACCCCTCGAGTGCTTCCAAAAATTTTTTTTTCAAGACTTGATATATCGCATGCAGTAGCTCCCCAAGGTTTCTGAAAGATGTGTGCAAGTGATTTGCGCTAAGGATAAGTTTCGTAGAAGGAACCCTTCGAGTGCTTCCAAAAGTTTTATTTTCAAGGCTTGATATATCGCATGCAGTAGCTCCTTAAGGTTTCTGAAAGATGTGTGCAAGTGATTCGCGATAGGGATGTGTTTCGTAAGAGGAACCCCTCGAGTGCTTTCAAAAGTTTTATTTTCAAGGCTTGATATATCGCATGCAGTAGCTCCCCAAGGTTTCTGAAAGATGTGTGCAAGTGATTCGCGCTAGGGATGAGTTTCGTGAAAGGAACCTTTCGAGTGCTTCCAAAAGATTTATTTTCAAGGCTTGATATATCGCATGCAGTAGCTTCCCAAGGTTTCTGAAAGATGTGTGCAAGTGATTCGCGATAGGGACATGTTTCGGGAAAGGAACCTTTCGAGTGCTTCCAAAAGTTTTATTTTCAAGGCTTGATATATCGCATGCATTAGCTCCCCAAGGTTTCTGAAAGATGTTTGCAAGTGATTTGCGCTAAGGATAAGTTTCGTAGAAGGAACCCTTCGAGTGCTTCCAAAAGTTTTATTTTCAAGGCTTGATATATCGCATGCAGTAGCTCCTTAAGGTTTCTGAAAGATGTGTGCAAGTGATTCGCGATAGGGATGTGTTTCGTAAGAGGAACCCCTCGAGTGCTTTCAAAAGTTTTATTTTTTAAGGCTTGATATATCGCATGCAGTAGCTCCCCAAGGTTTCTGAAAGATGTGTGCAAGTGATTCGCGATAGGGACGTGTTTCGTAGAAGGAACCTTTCGAGTGCTTCCAAAAGTTTTATTTTCAAGGCTTGATATATCGCATGCAGTAGCTTCCCAAGGTTTCTGAAAGATGTGAGCAAGTGATTCGCGCTAGGGATGAGTTTCGCATAAGGAACCCCTCGAGTGCTTCCAAAAATTTTTTTTTCAAGACTTGATATATCGCATGCAGTAGCTCCCCAAGGTTTCTGAAAGATGTGTGCAAGTGATTTGCGCTAAGGATAAGTTTCGTAGAAGGAACCCTTCGAGTGCTTCCAAAAGTTTTATTTTCAAGACTTGATATATCGCATGCAGTAGCTCCTTAAGGTTTCTGAAAGATGTGTGCAAGTGATTCGCGATAGGGATGTGTTTCGTAAGAGGAACCCCTCGAGTGCTTTCAAAAGTTTTATTTTCAAGGCTTGATATATCGCATGCAGTAGCTCCCCAAGGTTTCTGAAAGATGTGTGCAAATGATTCGCGATAGGGACGTGTTTCGTAGAAGGAACCTTTCGAGTGCTTCCAAAAGTTTTATTTTCAAGGCTTGATATATCGCATGCAGTAGCTTCCCAAGGTTTCTGAAAGATGTGTGCAAGTGATTCGCGATAGGGACATGTTTCGAGAAAGGAACCTTTCGAGTGCTTCCAAAAGTTTTATTTTCAAGGCTTGATATATCGCATGCAGTAGCTCCCCAAGGTTTCTGAAAGATGTGTGCAAGTGATTCGCGCTAGGGATGAGTTTCGTAGAGGGAACCTTTCGAGTGCTTCCAAAAGTTTTATTTTCAAGGCTTGATAATATTTCGCATGCAGTAGCTCCCCAAGGTTTCTGAAAGATGTGTGCAAGTGATTCGCGCTAGGGATGAGTTTCGTAGAAGGAACCTTTCGAGTGCTTCCAAAAGTTTTATTTTCAAGGCTTGATTTATCGCATGCAGTAGCTCCTCAAGGTTTCTGAAAGATTTGAGCAAGTAATTTGCGCTAGGAATGAGTTTCGCAGAAGGGACCCCTCGAGTGCTTCCAAAAGTTTTATTTTCAAGGCTTGATATATCGCATGCAGTAGCTCCCCAAGGTTTCTGAAAGATGTGTGCAAGTGATTCGCGATAGGGATGTGTTTCGTAAGAGGAACCCCTCGAGTGCTTTCAAAAGTTTTATTTTTTAAGGCTTGATATATCGCATGCAGTAGCTCCCCAAGGTTTCTGAAAGCTGTGTGCAAGTGATTCGCGATAGGGACGTGTTTCGTAGAAGGAACCTTTCGAGTGCTTCCAAAAGTTTTATTTTCAAGGCTTGATATATCGCATGCAGTAGCTTCCCAAGGTTTCTGAAAGATGTGTGCAAGTGATTCGCGATAGAGATGTGTTTCGTAAGAGGAACCCCTCGAGTGCTTTCAAAAGTTTTATTTTCAAGGCTTGATATATCGCATGCAGTAGCTCCCCAAGGTTTCTGAAAGATGTGAGGGTTGTGTTGCGTAAAAAGAACTTCTCGAGTGCTTCCAAAAGTATTATTTCTAAGACTTGACTTGATCAATAAATCAATCAATCAATCAATGAATTCGTATTCGTATTCAAATTCGTATTCGTATTTGTATTCGCATTCGTATTCGTATTCTTTCTCGTATTCGTATTCGTATATCTTATTCGTATTCAATTCGTAGTCGTAATCGTGCTCGTAGTTGTAGTCGTATTCTAATTCATAGTCGTGTTCGTGTTCGTATTTTGTGTTCGTGTTAGTGTTCGTGCTCGTGTTCGTATTCGTGTTCTTGTTCGTGTTCGTGTATTTGTATACGATGACGATGACGATATTCGTATTCGTCGATCGTCATCGTATTTGTATTCGTTATCGTATTTGTCATTGTATTCGTATTCGTAGTCGTAATCGTCTTCGAAGTTGTAGTTGTATTCGAGTCCGTGTCCGTGCCCGTGCCCAAGCCCGAGCTCATGTTCGTGAGCGTGTTCGTGTTCGTGTTCGTATCGTGTTCGTGTTCGTATTCAGCATCGTATTTGTATTCGTCATCGTAATCGTTATGGTAATCGTAGTCGTAGTCGTAATCTTAATCGTAATCGTTGTGGTGGTCGTTGTCGTGGTAGTGGTCGTTGTCCTGATCGCAATTCCTATTCCTACATTCGTATTCGTATTCGTCAACCGCCATCGTATTCGTGTTCGTGGTACCTACTGCACGCGAAATATTAAGCCTTAGAAATAAATATTATTTTCTATAACACGCATGACCTTGATTCAAATAAAATAGTTTTTGTAATAAGATAATTTATTTCAAAAGGTATCTATTAAATAGGTTTTATAAGGCTATTAAATAGCTACGTTTTTGTCACGTTCTCACGAAACTATAACAAGTATTATCTCATAGGTATAATACGAGTTGACAATTAATTAAGAGCTTAATATAAATTTCCTTTAATTTGGTAATGTGCTTTAATTTCACACAACGAAGTACCTACTTACCACACTACAAATTTTAATCTACAATTATGTTTTATTCTATTGGGAGTAAGTAGCATGTATACTTATTGTATACATACATACTCAATCTTTTAGGCAAGTATATATATTTTCATTTCATCATTATTTCAAATTAAAGCCTTAGCAAATAAAAGTAAAAAAATTTCAAATGCGATTTGGAACCCAATAAGTTCAATTATGGAATTCGAGACTTTGCTACTTTGAAAAGGACAAAATATCGAAATGCATAACAATTATTTATTAGATTTACGGTTTATTTTTTGATGTAAGTACCTACATAGTAAGAAACACAGTAAGATAACTTTTTATAAACAATTAACTTCCGCCCGTGACTTCGTCCGTGGACATTCTGAACATCCTCAATTAGGTATCGCACAATTGAATTTACAGGAAATCTTAAAGGTAAAACAGAGCTGAGTTGAACGAGCTGTTTCATGAGAAATGTCTGAATATTCAATAATAAGCATATTTAAGATGTTGACTTGAAACTCCTTGGCTGCTGCAGTTTACTGACAAACAATGGACCCGCTGTGACTCCAATAGCAGTGTTTCTCATGTACAAAAAATTTGTTACAGATTTAACATTAATGTCTTGGTGTTGATTCAGTTGACAAACTAGACAGGACTAAACTTAATTTTAGCCTTGTGTTCTTGTCTTTTCGATACAGAAAGAAAAGGATGAAAAATCTAAAATGAGTTTAGTCCTGTAAATTTAGTTAAGTAGTTGCCAACCGAATCGACACCAGACCTGTACCTATCAACAGTATCAACACATCGCATGCAACGTAGACAACTATTATAACCGGTAACTCTAGCATCCATCACAATCGCTTTTGGATCAACTCAGTACAGTACTCTTAGTACAGACAAGTCAAGTGCCTTTATGTCAGGGATGGATGGCACGCAAATTGTTATACTGCTCCCTTAGCATGACTACCAAAATGCAATGGATGTCAAAAGACAATGGATTCTGACAGTTGAGTGTCGATAAAACGCTATATCACGCGATATATAGTGATAACCACAAAATTAAGGACACAAGTCGATTTTCATACAAACAAGGTAATTTTGAAGTCTTGGTTTTCCGCTAGAGATTGACCTAGCTGTGATCTGACGATGGCCGTCCAGGGAGTGAATGGAGAAGATCCAGATCGCAATACACACCCAACTGATCTGATCAGCATTCTAAGAGATGTAAGGATCAGAATTTTCAGTTGCATGATTTTCATACATCTTCTTGCTATATTCGCCCTTTTTTTAATATATCCTTACATCTCTGAATCCCCTGGATGGCCAGCACCAGATCACCGCTCGGTCAATCCCTGGCGGAAAAGCAATGCTTCAAAGTCACTTCGTTTGTATGAAAATCGACTGGCGTCCTTAATTATGTGGCCACCACTATATATCGTGTTTCTATGGTCATGCTAAGTGAGCTCGAAGCGATTGTGATAAATGAAGCAGTAGAATATTCAGAATCACTAATCACTAGAGCACTGTCAGTCCACATCACATAGTAGAGCTACTTGTCTCCTTTGGTTGGGACGGCGTCCCCAGCAGCTTTGTCGGTGGGCGTGGATTCCTTCGCTGGGTGGACGTGCGGCGTCGATTCTGCGGCGGCGTGGGGCGTGGAGTCCGCGGCGGCGAGATCGCGAGGCGTGGAGTCCGCGGCGGCGAGGTCACGGGGCGTGGAGTCGGCGGGCAGGCCGAGGTCGTCGTCGTCCTTGCCGTAGAGCTCGGGGTAGTGCGACATGCACTCCTGCATTACGCTGAACTTCTCATAGCAGTCGCTGCCTTTGGGCTCCGCCTCGCTACCGAAATATGACGTTATTTATGAATGTGTATCTTTCATTGTGAGTTATAGAGGTCACTTGTTGGTACTATGACTCTGTATTATTTTCGAATTCTTATAAAAAGATAGTTTTCATTATTCCTAGTGCTCAGTGCATTTGTGTAGTATTCCTACTTACTACGTCCTGGGTTCAAATCGGCAATGTTTATGACTTGAGCATAAGCACTTTTCCCAACAGGACATGGAAGTTTTGATTCTGTTATTTAGTCGCTTTAACTCTTTAGTGATTTGTTCGACTTGTTTTGAATTAAATATAATAATATAAAATTACCTATAATGGAAGCACGAAAACGCATCCCTAAACTGTGTGCCACAAGGACCGGTGGCCATCCCGCCGAGGCACGGGCAGCCCCAGTTGATGGAGCCGTCGGGCAGCACGAGGCCGGGCGCCGGCTCGGGCGCCGCCAGCTGCACCTCGCTCGGCGCCGACAGCTCCTCGCGCGACGCCACTATCACCATGTCCTTCCCGTTGGGGCCGGACGACATCACCATCTTCGCCATGGTTTAGCTCTTTAGCTGAAACAAAATACAAATTTCATTGTAGACAACTTAAATAGAAATGTAATAACTTGCTATACTAGTATGAGTACTTTGTTGTTAATAATCTTGTCGTACTGTATTTGGTAATAGTATATTTAAGTTTGTAAATATTGTTACTTATTTCTGTTAAAGTTAAAGCTGATAAGTTTTTAGCACCCCTTCTTCTCGTCAGCTAAAAACTGGAATGGGTGGTAGGAAAATATAGACGATTCAAAAGTGCTTCCTAATTAAATTTATTTGAATAGATATTTTGACTTTGACTTTAAAGCTATTATTATTTCTGTGCAAAGTTGTTGTTCTGTAAGTAGATAAATAGTCGACTCACAAAGTAGTAATTTTGAATCACAGATTCAAGATATCTATTAATAAAGAGAAAGAAAAGAAAGTCTTTACATTTTGAAAAGCACTAGAGATATCCAAATAAGTTTATTTAAAAATTATTTTAAAAGTAAAATAAATTACATATTATGTAAGTACCTAACTGCAGGAACTTCAGTAACATACCTTTTCTAATTTCAAGTACCTAATCTAAAGTGAGTGAATAGCAAACTAGCACACTTATTTCTTATAAGTCAATGAGACTGGCTGGAGCCAGTATTAAGTCTGGTACATTTCTCAAAATACATTGATGTATAGAATCCAAATCAGTCAAGTTTTATGTACAGGCCTCTGCATGGATATTGAGCGGTGACATATTTTAATGCGCAGAAGTTATTTTTAGGTCTCATTGGCGGGAGATGTGGTGCGGAGTTACTGAAAACATAATCTCCTCCAATTTCTCTCACCGCTCATGATTCATGCTGGCAACTATACCTACTACTTATGTAACCTTAAATATCTCTTTGGTGTTGATCAGTAAGTATTTAAAGTAGAGCCTGCAAGGAAGGTGCTTGTGCCAGGACTCGAACAGTCCGAGGCGTGAGGGCCAGCGCCGCTCGCAAGCGTCGCACGTCGGCGGCGGGCACCCGCAGGAGCGCGTGGGTCTTGTCCACACGGAGTACGTCCGTCTGCAGCGCCGCGGCGCCGCACTCCCCAAATAACGTTCGCGCTGCTTCTTCCACCAGACGCCGTACGCTCAGCTCGGACGTCGGCGCACCCCTGCACCGGGAAACAGCCTCTTCGTCACTCATTAGACCGGGTGAAACTTAAAATGTTCCTTTAAAAGATACTTACAAATCTACGTCAAGATAGAAGTGACTCATCAGACTTATGATGTAGGGGTGCAAAAGCAATGGCACTCAGGATCAGGAATGCTTACTTTGTTAAAGATTAAATATGTATTTTTTAACACAATCAGAACAGAATTATTTTACAATAGTTTTGTTAGTTTTGAGGTTATATTTATCATAACCACAGACTATATAGTGATTAACAAAATCAGAAACGTCAAAGTCACATGAAATGTCATGTTATGTCAATCGATGGGTCTATACTCAGAGATTCCAGCAGACTAATCGCTAAAGGGGTCTATTCACTATCCTGCCTTGCGTACTGCTAAGCAGGGGGCTTACTATGATCTCTTTAATTATATTGAGCTGCCTTACTTTTTCGTACTATGACCTCGATTTAACAGGTCTGCGGCAGGCCTGCCGGTATTAAAGCATGTAATAACATGCTTTAATACCGTTCACCATTTTTATGTATGGACGAAGCGTACCATGACGAACAGTTTGACAGTTTGAAAGCTGTTTTATAGCGTCTGTAATGTCAAATAAAAACTTCCTACGTGATTAACTTCTCCAAAAATGTTAATGTATTTATAGGTAACGCGATCTTCCATTTAGTTGATTATCACTAAAATAATAAAAAAATAGTGAGACCCTATAAATAAGTAATTTAGGTACGTACCTATCGCATTTTATATTATTATGAATAATAATAATCAACTAAAGAAGAAAATTATTTATGCAATGAAATTGAAAATAAAAAACTGAAATAGGTACTTAATAAGTTTTGTTTTTTATTAGAGGTAGACGAGCACTTAAACACAACCAAGAGAGCAAAATACCTAGTTGGCGCGGCATTTGCGTTAGGGGAGAAGTAAGAAGTTTCGTATTGTAGTTATTTAGAAGATATCGATGTTCGTGTGCCATCTTACATTAGGGTTCGCCATTTTGGCCCGATTGGGGCTTGATTTATCTGATTTAATTTGAAGCCCGAACTTTCCGAAGTTCGATGCGTTAGCTGGTAGCCCCTGTTCAACTAAAACAGCAAAGCAAAGAAACCGGTAGGTCTGGGGCCTGGGGCTAGCCTGTAACGCCGGCAATACATGTTGGCCCATGTTGGTCAAGTGACGGCAAATACCAACGTATAGATTTCATTTGGCGTGGCTTGTCATAACTCGCGCTCGCTCTCCACCACTTGTCTCACTTCGTAACGGTGTCGGTTTTTCTGCACAAAGCAAAGGCACTCGCCTGCGCTTGGCCAATAGCGTTCACACGTTTGCCCTCGTTGGCTGAGGCTCGGTCAGCAGGCATTGTAGGCTTAATAATTAAGGGCACTTCCATTACTTTCCTTATTCAGAGGAGATTACCCTTCTGAGCTTACCAACTACCGTAGCATAGGTAATATAGGTAATAACAGATAATATAGGTAATACTATACCAATAGCAAAGAAGGTAGGTATTTTTTTATATAGTTTTTAAATAGGTAAGTACCTAGATAATAATAATTCGATGCCCTAGATGCTTACGATTGATTTGTAATCGTACCAATTGCTTTATGTGAAGTTAACGTGCATGCAACAGCCGAGCTGCTGCGCATTGTTATTGTATTGTAGTATTTATTTTGTGATGGCTCGTTCCAGCACCCAGTACTGGGCAGGGAGTAAACTGCTGCTCGCCAGCCGCTCACACTCTATACACCGTGTACCTACCTACTTACTAGTCGATTGCAACCTGTCTGTCTAGCTAGCTAGATAAACAATAAAAGTGTTGTTATTTGTTGCTAGTTTCGCTATGCTAATCTGTTGAGGAGGGGCAACGAACGAACGGTCGGTCACCCTCGCTTGGCAATGTGCGCTGCGCTGCGGGCGGGGGGAGGGGGGGGGGGGCAGAGGCGAGGAGCGTCCCCCCACCGTTAATTTCCGTTCAGTCCGCCCGACCTCTAGTGCACGTCGGTATTGTTATTGACTGAAGAAGCGTGTTTATTTTATTATTGCGAATAGAGGCACTGTCCTTGAGTGATAATGCGTTCTACATGTGCGGTATACGGTTGTTTGTCGACATCTTATGGCAGCAATAGTGCAAATTTGAAATTTCATCGGTTTCCAAAGGAGAAGAGCCGGTAAGTAAATAGGTACTAGTCAGCGTCGAAATGTTTTTCAGAGCGTTCAAATCTACCAAAATACCAGAACATTTGACAAAATCCAACCTCACAAGACGTCAAGAGATGCATCATGCATGCACTTTCATTAGTTCTCAGACAACATATAAAATTACACTTCTAAGATTTTCGCGCGTACAGTTCATTAGAAATAAAACACTTTTTACGGATTACAGCGCGTATATTAGTAATTCAGGTGTTGTTTTGGAATTATTTAGTTTGTATTTATTGGTTTTTTAGAATTCCCGACGTTTCGGCACCTTTCCAGGGGCCGTGGTCACGGGAGGACTAAAGCAAAAAAGGGCTGCTCATATACTCTCATAATGGTAATAGAGATGATGGTTGGAGAGTACCACCAGCTTGGGACCCCATAATCCATCAACTAAAATCCCATCCCAAATCACACACTGCAGGATCTAAAGATATAGTTAGTTCGTTCTGTAGATAGGGATCAAAAGGGAGGTCGACACAACCTCTCTGAGTTTTCTTCCGCCAGTTCTTTCTCTCAGAGGCCTCCCAATTTGTGAACTGGTAGTAGATTCAGTAGCTAGATCTTGTTTTCTAATTAACTTTATCCAATTTAATTCGGTAATAATTATTAAAATCAGAACGCAGCTATAAAATAATTTAATAAACTTGAATACATTTTTATAAAATTTCGGGCGGGTAATTTCATAAAAATATGAGCAGCCCTTTTTTGCTTTAGTCCTCCCGTGACCACGGCCCCTGGAAAGGTGCCGAAACGTCGGGAATTCTAAAAAACCAATAAATACAAACTAAATAATTCCAAAACAACACCTGAATTACTAATATACGCGCTGTAATCCGTAAAAAGTGTTTTATTTCTAATATAAAATTACCTTCACGTCTTGAGAGAAGTTGGTACAAAAAAAGTTTGTATTGTAGGTAGGTCTGTACGTTTTGAATGCTCAGGGAGCGTAGTGCGAGTTTTTTACTTACTCGACTGCGTTAACGTAAACTTCATTTTGTATAGGATTGGTGGCCCGACATCTGGCGGAAAACGCGATGAACTTCATCAACGCCATACAAAATTTTAACGCGCTCACGATCGAGCGTGAGGTAAAAAAACTCGCACTAAGTACACAGATCATTTTGACGCTGATTGTATAATCCGCGCGCGATTAGATTGGGATGGTATGTACCTTCCTTGTCAAAGTAAATCAAAAAAGACAGTTAAGCAGTCAAGTAGCGCTAGCAAAAAAGTTCTGAATAAATAAAAAATATTTTTAAAAAAAGTAATAAAGAGCATCCTCGGATGCTTATCCCATTCTCATCGCGCGCAGATTACACTTCACTCTAGTGTAATAAGCATGTAGGTACAGATAGCCAAGTTGACCTTGAGACCGTCTTTATACCCAATGTAGGGTATATTAAAAAGTCATTTATCAAAAAATAAATATAAATTATTTAGATTTTTTTTTAAAAAGAACCGAAAAAAACCGGGTTTTGAATTCGGACGGTTTTGCATTCATAGAGATACTAATTAAAACACTATCACCGACTAGACTTGTACTAAGTATTATGTATTCTGTGTTACTAGGTAGTGTTTTATTAGGTACCTATCTCTATGTTCTTTTTTCCTTTTAGAGCCCGAGAATGGATAAAGGCGAGTCAAAGACATGACCTAATAAATGTTAGCTACAAAAGTTTAAGAAATCGCCACATTTGTAACCTGCATTTTGAAAAGAAAATGTATGCCAAATTGCAATTAAAAAATACCGCTATTCCTACAATAAATTTACCTCCTCCAGGCAGGACTATTGGTATACAAACAGATCCAAATGTTTTTCAAGATGACGCTGTTCGATCGATCGTTGGCGAAAACCCTTCGGAAACAAGACATATTCCGCCTCAAGAGTAAGTAAAGTAAACCAAGGGCGAAGGGAGCGACTGGAAGCGAAGTAACTTTAATGGTACAGTCAACAGCACGCCAGACTATACATGTTGACCTTGAGATCCTCTTTATGTCGTTCATAATAAGAGCTGCTTTCGTAGTTCAACTGTTTAACTTACCGTGCTGTCGTGCGTACATAGCATAATGAGTTGACAAGTGCAAATTAAATAAACGCCAGAAAAAGTCGCGCGTTCTGGCGTCTGTCTAACGGACGCTTCGCTTCGATCTTGGCTTGGCACGATATACCATAACCGTGATCTTGGTGTAGATGGAGCCTTAGATGCATTGACTTTTTTTATCTAGGCAATGATTACCTACTAGCGTAGGTAATCATTGCCTAGATATCAAATTGTTACTAGGTACATTTTTCATATTTTTTGTGACGAACGGTCGGCAGTCGGCACGGTGGACCCTCTTATTATAATGAGGTAGGAAATAGGTATATTTTTATTGTCTAGTCTAGGATGTATTATTGTGGACCCACCGTAAAAATAAGCGTGTGGTGCTCCTTTCCTAGAAATTGATTCCTAGAAAGAATTTAAGAAATAATTGTGTGAACATGTAAAAGTGATGACTGAGTGGTTATAGTATTATGGTATTTAAGTGCGGTAATTATCAAAGCGCACGTATGTCATACGACGTTTTATAACATATTTGCGAAGAAATGAATAAAACTCGGACTTTCTTAATCGAATAAATTTTTTATCATTAGTTAAAGCAGTTCTAAAAATTTTAACAATTTGTAAAATTGATTATAACGTTGTCAGTTGGGATTGCGACATGGCCACTTGAGCGTCTTTTTAGAAATGCCAGCAAGTTGGAGTATGACTTGATATCAATACCATGTTTTGTTTTCACAGTGCTTTTTAGCATTGAATTGAAGTAGCACCACAATGAGCTTGACTTATATATTTTTCGGGCAAGAGGCTTAGAGTAGCCTTTTTCGCTGCCTCTGAGACTTCTGGCGGTGTCCAATTATTAAATTCATCAGAACTTGACGACATTTTCAAATAAAAACAATACAGCGAAAAGAAAAAGCGCGCGGAATAATTTTTACTTGTTCACAAATTAGCGATGCTAATTTGTGAACAAGTAAAACGCGCGCATCAGCGCTTTTTTTTAAGGCAAAGGCATAAAAAACAGCCAGTATTACTATATAATAAAGTAAATTAATATTTTTGTGTTTTTGTTACAGATAAATGGTTGTAATTTGTAGTTAAAAATAATAAAATTAAAGAATTAAATGTTTATTTATTATATTTTATCCCCCCAAAGTTAATTTTATATTTTTCATAAAATGCAGACCTCTTTTCTGACATAAAAACTCTTTGCTACGATTTAAAAAAGTACCGTATGTTTTAGACGGAGCATCTTGATAAACCGTGCGTTTTACATTACCATACGTAATGAGATACAATACGATATTGAAATTGGTGTAATAAGAGACCCTTCACGAGCAAATATGTTATAAAATACCATTACATAATATGTATTATGAGGAAGTTGAATGTTTGCTTGTTAGATTATCGTGAAACTTCATTACACACACACACACACACACGCACACACACACACACACACACACACGCACGGACACACACACACACACACACACACGCGCACACACACACACACACACACGCACACACACACACACACAGACACGCACGGACACACACACACACACACACACGCGCGCGCACACACACACACACACACACACACACACAAACACTCACACGCGCGCACACACACACACACACACACACACACACGCGCACACACACACACACACACACACACACACACACACACACACACGCGCGCACACACACACAAACACTCACACACACACACAAACACTCACACGCGCACACACACACACACACACACACACACACACATAATCGCGCGCGCGCACGCACACGTGCACACACACCATACTCGCTCACCTTCTTACTAACTCGCCGATAATTTTAAGAATAATTCTTATTATAATATCTCCTTTGTAATTTTGTTTGGTAAAAAGTTTGATAAAATTTCTAAGAAATCTTTGTAAGCAAGCTGGGAAGTCGAGTCTTTCCCATAACAAGTATCTAAGATTACTCAATGGGAAGATTCAACGCAAACTATTGTTAGTACAATTTCACGAATCAATGATTTTTATTTTATTTTATTTTATATTTTACATCATGGTAAAACCAACAAATTTGTAAAACCTAGGTAGACTAAGTTATGGTCAATTAAATAGAATACTTCGTTTTCGTTTTAAATCTTCTGTATAAGGTTATAATTTTACACTTGAACGTTCGTGTACTAAAATTTTATACTTTTAGTCAATTTTTTTATTATTTTTTTATAAAGTAGAAGAGTTCCAAACAATTATTATTTCTAAAAATCTTATGCACTCGGTCACCAACTGTGACAGTAGATAGATAAAAGTAAGTAGGTATTCCTATCTTATCTTAGTGTGTGTGAGAGTCGAGGAGCGGGGAGCGGGGAGCGGCGAGCAGACCGCAACTCGACTCGAGGGCCATTACGAGATGAAAGGTGGCATTGCTTTGAACAAAGTGAGTGGCCTATTTTTAACGGACCTTTTCTCTTATGGAGCCTATTTCTTGTGCCTGAAATTAAACCGCGCCATGTAAAACTTTGTACTTAGCAAGTATCAAGCAAGTTTATTTTCTCATTATTTATTGAGCCAAATACAGTTGGAATACTTAACGATTATTATAATTAAAAAAAACATAGCGCTATCAGTACTTACCTACCTTTAGTAGAATCAAGTTCAGAAATGATTGATATTTTTTAAATTTTAGCATTCACAAACTCCTTCCTCACATGCTTGTCGTTTGCCGCAAACATGAAATCACCAAAAACATGTCAAATACCGACTAGCTACAATCACCCAACAAGATTCAAGACTGGATATTTTTAACCATAAAGATTTTAGATTTTCGTTTACATTTCAGGGGAAAAGCCATCGGTCGCGAAGGTTTGGATGGGAGATTGGAGAAACTTAACGTTAGACAACAAAACAAAATATGTGGGGACCACTTTGGTGCAAGTTCGAGTGGGGTTAAAACGAAGGTTGAACCTACAGAAGCTGTATATGTCAAAGAGGAGCCTGTAGCAGATGGCGAGGGAGAATGCGAGAACATCGAAGAAGATGCGACAATGAAGGAACGCGTGACTCCTATTAAAATTGAAATTAAGCCAGAATCAGTTTGGATGTCCGACAATAGGTAAGCGAGTCTTTGCTATTAATTAGGTACCAGAACTGTCATTCATAAAAAGATTGATAGTTCCTCCATCACTGGAATATAAATAATACAAGTGGCTCCGTGAGCTGTAGACCTCGCGTTTGTCCGTTAAAAAGTATATCTGTAATTACTATGATATAATTTATTTCATAAGGCAATGGCTATCCTAGCTAGATTATGTAGGCCAAAACAACAAGGGACTTGTGCGTTATACTTATTGTAAGTACTTAATTAAACGTGGGCAAGGTCTAATATCAATTCAGTCGAGACTAGCGAGACGTTGTTGTACTGATACAGAAGATCATAGTGTTGATTCAAAGTCAAGATTCGGTATTCTGTGGCCATAGTGGCGATTAATGAATGTTTGTTTCAGTTGCCGCGAGTGGTTGCCGAATCCGCCGCAGTTGGGAAACGACGATGCCCCGACCAAGTATTCATTGTTCACACAAACAGATTTCAATATCACTTGTGAAAGTTGCCAGAAAGCAGTAAACCATCTTTTTCCTCCTTCCTCCTTGTCTTCGTCCTCCGAGGCGAGTGCCGAGACCACAGACCCTCTAATGCACGCAGCATTGATAAACAGAAAAATTAACTTGGATCAGCAACAAGATTATATTTGCAAACGACTGAGAGCACCAGGAGGCCCGCTACAGTGCTTTGAAGGCGAAGTATCAATACTTACAAACACTAATAGAATTTTAAGCACAATAAAAAAGCAGTTGAGTCGTATTTATGAAGGCCCGCAATATGACACACAATACAAATTAATGGCGATGAAATTTTTCTTGACGAGCCCAGTGGCATATTGGCTTTTATATAAAACTCTAAATTTACCGAGCGAGAACGAATTAAGGAAAACAAAAATTATCTTTGGTACTAATCTTTCAGAAAATGTAGTCATGTGCTTGCAAACTAAGGTGAGCTTCATCTCAGATACTGAAAAAGCATGTGTACTATCAGCGGGTGAAATTTCCTTGGAAAGTAGTTTATTTTACAAAATCGATGAAGATAAAATTTACGGATTTCACGACGTCAACGAAACACGAAAACCCGTGCGAGCTACGCGAGCGGTCGTGCTCATGGCTCGAGGATTATTCGCGGACTGGAAACAACCGTTAGCTTACTGTTTTTTAAATCAAACTAACAATTATTCCGAACTAAGTTCTTGGCTCGACATCACAATAGCGAAACTCATGGACACCGGATTAAATGTTCTCGCGTTTACCTCAGACGGTAGTACAATTTTCAACGCCATCGCCAAAATCAAAAATGTAAGTGCAGATAACCCTTTCTTTAATGTTAATAATAAGAGAATATACTATATCTTCGACGTGCCTCGTTTACTCGGCAGTATTAGGATAAATTTGATGACCAACGATTTCGTATTTAATAACGCTGGCGGGGTGAGAGCCTCTTGGCAGGATGTGCAAGACTTGTATGATGTCGAGAAGGAGAGGAGCTATCGGATGGCCAACAGGCTGACGGAGCGGCAGGCGCGGGGGCGCGGGTGGCGGTTGGGCGCGGCGGCCATGAGCCGGTCGGTGGCCATCGCCATCACCTGCTGCGTAGAGATGGGCTTGCTTCCTGAACGTGCATTAGGCACCGCTGCATTCATACAGCTCATAAATGACATGTTTGATGTTCTGAATTCTTCTCCGGGCAAGGAATCTTATTTATACAAGAAACCGTTTACACAGGAGGAATATCAAGTCGAAGTATTCCAGAAAGTGTTTTTGCTATTGAAGAACATTAGTGTAGTTCGCAAAGCGGACGGAAGAGACGTAACGTCAGTTGTGAAATGCCTGAAGCATCTTGAAATAACTATTAAGGCTATCATGGGCCTGTCTACTGATTTGAAGATGTTGAAGTTTGGCTTACTTTTTACTCGATGACTCAATCGCAGCGACTTGGACGGTTTGTTTGTTTCGCTTCGAAAGCGGCAGGTGGCAGATTGTCGCGAACTTACACCGATAAGATTTGCAATGAAATTTAAAAGGATTTTCCTAGCGCACCTGTTCAGAGATATAGGAACGGCACACAGAGGTGATGATTTGAGCAGATTTTTAGCATGTATCGATAGTATGAGTAATAAAAAGAAACTTATAGAGATATCGAACAATAAAAAAGAAACAAATATGTTACCTGTCGGGACGGTTGATTATCGGTTTAAGCTTCCGCAAAAAAAATCTTTTCATTTTGTATGTGAATATTTGCTTCGAAAATGTCTGGAAGTTCACAAACATTGCAAACGTATGGAAATATACGTGACCAAATACGGAAGAAACTCAAAAGAAACTGAAGAATTTGAACAATACGTTATGCAAATAGATCAAATTCTCGTGGCAACATTTAAAAAGCGAGACCTCTTGTTAGGGTCTAGTATTGGGAATCGAATTTTGGAAAAATTGGAGCAGATTGGATTTTTGGATCGACCATGCGAATGCTTCCCTGTGCGGTATTTGCCAAGACTTTATTTTCGTTTTCGTATTTTTAATATACTTAAACACAATAGCCGCCTCTTTAAACAAGAACCGACGCGAGAGCAGGTACATTTTGAAATCCCCGCTTGGGTATAAAAAAGACCTTGCTAATGTGGCATTACGTAAATGGTGATGTTCGGTGATTACCTGTAGATCAATTTCCAAACAATGAGAACGAAGCAAGAGAATTAAATGTGTCCCGTCTGAGGTGCTACGGGTGAGCCGATTTTTTCTAGTATTTTATCCATATTTGTTATTAAACTTAGACTATGTTAGTAACATTAAAAATTAAAAACCTCCTTCAAAAAACCTGAAAACAAACATAATAATATCCTATTTGACTGAGGAGTTCCCTTGTGTATCTTCGAAGTCCAAGGTCCGATACAAATTAAATTAAAATGTGACCACTCTTGAGGGTATGCCCATTCAAACAAAAAAGAATTGTCGAAATCGGTCCATAAACAAAAAGTTATACCTGAAAATCCGAAAAACTCGTGCGATGGTAAGCTTAATTGATATTTTTCAGGATTATGAAAAAACTACTAGCCAGATCTCTGTAGTTTTTCTATGGGACCACACATGTTCTTTCAAATAAAAAAAGAATAATTGAAATCGGTTAACAACTGGTGAAGTAATGTTAAAACAAACATAAAGAAATAATACCGTTGACTTGATAACCTCCTAGTTTTTTTGAAGTCGGTTAAAAACAACAATTAATTTGGCCTACATGTGCATCTGGGTCCAACGCTTCGCAATAATGCAGTCAGGTTATAACTTATACACTGTTTTATTTAACTCAAAGTTTCTGTTCTGGATAGTATTTAATTCTAATAATATGGTATATATGGTATATAGGGACCATCAAACTGATCAACTTTTACTATGGGAACAACTCTGAAATCGCGAAAAATGTATGAAACAGCTGATTTTTTTTCGCGATTTCAGAGTTGGTCCCATAGTAAAACTTGTTCATTTAGATGGTCCCTATATGCCATATTCGGCATTAGGGGTATTTTTGTAACACCTTGTATATAATCGATATAAAAATACAAAAAAAATGACACAATAACTTGTGTAAAAAAAAATTATATCTGCCAAATAAGTGGGTCGATTTCTTTAAAATAAATAAGTCAAGCCGCGTATTGATTTGACACTTGGCAGCAAAATAATAAACAGCTTATAAAAATGAAACTATAACGACTTCTTAAGCTTTTTGTAAAAATAAGTATTTTTCAATGATCTTTTTTTTTCATTTGGAATATGTTTTGTATATTTTTATCTACAATTTATGGTCTAGCTAGTAACGGTTTCTTGTATAATCGAATCCCCTTTCGGGGTTGCATTTATCGAGAGATGCGCTGTAAAAATATAGGTAAGTAACAAAAAATGTAACAGTTCGCAGTTCGCTTTTGCTTTTCAATTTGAATGATCGAAGCAATCAAATTGAATCACGTAAATCCTTTCAACCATAGTGTTTGAACACTTTGAACCGCGTAATAGTTGCCAGCATTGTAAGTAAATTTTAATCTTCTTTAAAATTAGATGAAAAACTATTGTGGCTATACCCAATTAGTCAGAAGGTTTTGAAAAACTATTTAATTAGATACCTATTTTCCTACTTAATTTTTAAGTTGTGTTTTTAACATCCTTATCCACAGACACCAAAACAAATACTGTGCGTAATAAAATAATAAGGCAGGTGCTTGCACCCCATGATATTGAATAATTAATTGGGACGAACATTACGCGAATTAATTATTTCCAATTAATATTCGTCTGTGTTTGTTTGCCCAGCTCGCATCCGCATCGCACGCATCGTTATTTATTCGCGAGCTTATCAGCATCAGTGGTGCTCGTGGTCGTGGCTCGTGTTTGTACAGGTATGGATGGATGTAGCAGATGAGGGGTCTGGCCTGGTACTCTCTGGTACTTTAGTTCTATTATAATATCATACTGTGCTGTAAGTAAGTAACTACAGTAGGTACTAAGTATATGGCAGGCATATTAATTTTTATGATTGAACACGTCGTGTCAACATAGATATTTTTAATTCAAATATATATTATAGCTACTTAATGATTTCTTGAGTAAATGTCAAATCATCATTATCATCATGGTGCCGTACGACGCCCACTGCTGCAAAATCTGCTATGTGCTGTCAGGTGTTCAGGGGCAGCAGTACAACAAACATTATCTCATTTCATTAAATGATACGCGATCATGATATGACACGCACTGTGAGACGACCGGCGGAAGACGGGCGTGGTTGTGATAGCTCGCCACGCCAATGCTGGGTGAACGCAGAAGAAGCTTCATCCACCTAGAATCGACTTATGGTGATAAGTCGATTCTAGGTGGATGAAGCTTCTGGGTGATTTGGTTGGTTGATGACAATGATTTGGTTGCTCTTGCAGCTGAAATATAATAATAATTACCGTGTGGTAGGTACAATAACGTAACGTGTAGATGCGTCATGCGATGGATCCAATCCACATGCGATCACTAATGAGCTAATTTGTCTGGTCCGGACAATCCGCGCAGAGGGTCACTCCACACGTTCCTGCGCGTGAATGTCCGGACACGTCCGGAGTACATGGAATGGGGTTTATGGTAGTAATTAGGGCACGCAAGCGCGGCACGGCGCGCGGCTCTGCGTTTTAATTGCATTGTTGGTTGTAACGAGCAGGTTATCTCGAGCGGGATTAATGGTGGCGATAACGTAACGCGATTAGTTGCGTCCTGTTTGTGCGTACCGTTCCCGTTCCCCTCTCCCTCCCCATCCTGCGCCCGGGGCCCGGGAAACAGAGCAGCTGCCGTTTATTTTTTATGCCCTCACATCGCGAAAACATCAACTCTATTGTAATGTACGCTTCGTTTAATTTCACCGTTTTTGTTGACTCTCGGGAATTCGTACACAAAAAGCATAATAAACTAACTACATATTTTTGTCGTCGCAGTTCGCAGTCGAGTGTGCGCTCAAATTTTCGTAATGCATAGACAACTCGTTTATGGCACGAATTGTTCCCGCGCAAAATGTATTGTGTCATGTGTCCGCCAGCCAGGGGTTATCAACTGTCGGTGTGTGTGTCACACCCAGACCAAACGTAAAGTACAAATCATTGAAGTTTGAATAAGTGATTATAGCCAGAAATCACGAAAACGAGGATATAAATATTAAGGACGTTTCTTGCCCTCCTGTTCCTTATTAATTAAGTATGTCGGGGAATTTGCTGCCTGCCTACTGATCCTGACTTGACTGCGGGCGGTCACTAATAGTGCCAAATCCTCCAGAGCAGCTTACAAAGAGGGTTTCTATCATATTTTTTTTTACTTGTTTTTAGATACCTACCTATACCTACTCGACAGAATGTTCATTCAAGTAAATATGCTATGTAAATTGTGTTATTTCCAAACAAACCAATGGGATTGAAAATAAATATATCATAATTTATAACTATAGGTAATAATAATATATTGACATCATAACACACATTGCTCCAATCCCAAAGTAAGTAGCTAAAGCACTTGTGTTATGGAAATCAGGGACAACGGTGGTATCACAAACATCCAGACCTGAGCCAATATAGAGAAGTTCGTTTACTAAATTGACCCAACCGGACATCAACCCGGGACCTCAGAGATGGCGACACATTGAAAACCGGCGTACAACGCCACTCGACCACGGAGGTCGTCATAGGTAACTAAGAAGATTTATATTTCTTTTCCTAGCAATTTTATTAGAGCTGAAGTCGGGGCGCGTCTGCCCGGACTGGACCGGATGTCGCGAATCCGTAGCGACATCGAATAAATTACTACCTCCTACTTAGTGCGAGAGCTGGCTGGATGTTTATTTATTTCCTAGATATTGTAACTAACAGCGGTTCGCGCCCAATTTATGGCGCGTCGCGGTTTGGCTAAAGCTTTTAAAATTCCGACCGAAATGGCTCTACAAAATTGAAAATAAATAAATAAGTTTACGAATGCTCAGTTAGTCAGAAGTTTAGAAATTTAATGATAGTAACTTTAGTAATACCTAGTTTTTTTATTATTTGATGCTTTTGGTATTTTTATGAGGATTGGAGCGAAAATAATCAATATTAAACCGATACTGCTTTTTTATAACGAATTTGCTGATAAAAAGTATAAAAGTTACAAACCAAAGTTGCCGTGTTGACTCTGAACTCTGAGGTTCTAAGTGTTACTCATAGATGGCGTTACGTGTATAATAAATGAGGGTTTACCACAGACCCTACAAATAATACTTTACTTACACGGTGTTATTAAAAATCTACTCTTTGGCTTACTTATAGCACTAACAATAAATAAACATCAACGGATGCATTTTTTTTGGTTGGACAATTTCACACAGCGCCATCAGCCCCAAACTAAGCAAAGCTTGTAATATAGGTGCTAGACAACTGGTATACTCATATACTTTGTAAATAAATACTTATAATACATTAACATCCAGACTCGTCACAGAAATTAAAATTCACCATTTAAATTTCTACTCGGCCGGGAATCGAACCCGGGACCTCTTGCGTGCTAGACTTGCATGTTGACCACTCTGGTCGTCTATTTTTCTGTCAAATGTGAAAGGGGCACATTAGTGAGACCTCGGTGAGACCCAAGAACCTTATAACACAACTTAGGTTCTTGGTGGGCTCCAAGAATTTTAGAAGACGTGGACCCTCATCAGAGTTACATAGTTGCAACGCACGCAAGTGGCCGGTATAAAAGCCATTTTGTCCTTTGAATATAGAAAGATCTGCGTCATACATAATATTAGCTTAGATAACAAGGGTTTAGTCCCATTACCTACCAGACTAACTTATTTTCCGAACGCTAACTAGTCAGAAAATATTGTATTGGCTCGTGATTAATCATTAGCTGTACTTTGTAAAGGACTTACCACTTGTACGGCCGATAAACAGTAAGTCAAACTGTATAAGTAACAATAACCGGGGCGAGTTTGATAAACAATCATTCAGATATAGAAACCGCAACTCCTAAAGTTAGAGGGCTGAGTTTATTTTGCAAACGGTTGCTTCGCCGTGTTGCCGAATTTAGTTACATTCCGTGATCATCTTAAAATAATGAAAATACCGAATAATTAATTATGAGAATCACTCCGGTATTCCGGATCAATATTTTATGTTTTTTTTAAGTGGTCTCCTACCTATTTTGGCCACGAAAAAGATATACCTAGATCTTGAAATGTTTATATAGTACAATCCTTTCCTATTAGGAATCAGAATTACTTAACTACCTACCATATTGGTAGGCGACGGCGACGTACGCGTCACGTAAACAGACCGCTGACGCTCATACATTTGCTTGTCGTTCATCGGACGCTATCTATATAGGTACACTCTGGACTCCCTACCAGAATATAATAGTACAAGTCAGATACATCAAGGAGTGAAGTGAGCCAGTGATTTGCAAGACTCCCCGCCGTCGTGTCCTGGTGGGCTGGTGCGTGCATACATTGAAGTCGATCAGTGCGTGTCGCGGTGACCGCAGGTGTCGAGCGTCGCGTCGGTGTCGCGTCGCGCTGTTGGCCGGCAGATTCTCGTCCCGTCAGAGGTGGTGCTGTCAGTCGGTCTTGCAAATGTTAAGAATATGAAGATCATTATTGGAGAACATACATATAAGGCAAATTCAAAAATTAAAATCGAAAACAGCTGATTATTTTTTCGCGATTTCAGAGTTGGTCCCATAGTAAAAGTTGTTCAGTTTGATGGTCCCTATATACCATATTCGGCATTAGGGGTATTTTTGTAACACCTTGTGTAAATAAATATTCGAAAAGCATCACATCACACATCATTTTATTACCGACTACAAAAGGAGGGAGGTACTCAATTCGACCCGTTTTTTTTTTTCTTTTTTTCTTTTTTATATGTACACCGATTACTCTGGCGTTGGTGTGCCGATTTTAATAATTGTTTTTTTGTTCGATTGGTTATACTTTTACTCTTATGATTAATGTTGCCATTCCGCAACGGTACTCTGAAGTAGGAAGTAACACTTCGTTTACAGCGTGCGCGTATTTCATTAACATCTTCGCCGAGACCGAGCGAGAGTCACCAACCAGAATATATTCCCAGTTGGTCGCTATTGTGCCACGCCACGACACGTCACGCCCTTTGTATCATTCGTGACTATTTCCATTTCGGCCCAACTTTACTCGGCTACTAAATAAACATCGCAGACGGAGCCATCGCCCGCACATTGTCATGCTAGATATTACTGATGTGGATCCATTTGATTTGTATGTTTTAAAAACCCATAGTTTGGTCGTGTCTTCGACAAGGAAATATTTGGGCCTGGCTTGAAGTTCAGCATCTATCTAGCAAAACTAGCGAATAATTTAAGTAAACATTAGATAGGACTACATAATGATTGATGTCTGTAAGCCCGTTGGAGCAGACGCCCGCGCCGGCGGTGGTCCACATGTGCTGCTTCATTGAGACATGGCGGCTATTTATAAGTGTAACGATAAAATAAGCCGCCTCTAAGCGATGTTTCGCGGGCATTATCAAAATAACCCCCACGTAAATCTAAATAAAGACCTCGCGAAATAGTCGTGTCGTCACGTCACGCGCTCGGCCGTGGATCGGTTATGTCAAGGGCTGCTAGATGGCGGGTCCCACCCAACGGCACATGAGTATAAATAAGTGCCACCGGCATCGTTACTAGAAATCCAGTGATGGTTTCACAATGGTCTCTCAAATTGAAATAATGTCCCGGAATTTCTAAAAATGTCTCAGATTTTTCATAAAATGTGCCGGTATCATAAGGATTGTGAGTGTGCTCTCCGCTACAGGTCAGACCACGTAGATCTACATTTTATACACTCTTCTTTAAAATAATTATTGAAGTAGCGCCACAATTACTCATTGAACAAGCATCAACATTAGCACAATGCTTAATGCGGATCCGGAATAACTCCGTTGTGACTATAAGCTTGCTTTAAAGCTCATTATGCTTTAGCTCTGCATACATAATAAATCGGGTTATGAAATCGCGATAATGCGCTCTTGAACTTGAGGCAGAAAGGGTATTCAGTGATGAGTGCGCGGGCCGCGCGCGGTACGGACACTGACTGATTACAAATAATAGCACAGAATGAAAACGTAATGAAAGTAGAGGTAATAAATATGACACTGACATTACTCGAAACCGGGACTTAGATGAAAACTAGATTGCTATTATGGGCCGAGTTGGGAACAAACAACTCTAATTTTGTAAAGGCAAAAGCATTTGCTTGTATTGACAGGCAATCATGATGATATACGTTGCTAAAATGTCCGTCCTTGAAGTACCTACTCGCTGAGGCTGCTAATGTCGTCTGTCGTTATTCTCTTGGTATGATCGCTTTGACAGCTTTGACCTCGGAACGAAAATATCTCGTTCTTAAAGCGAGCATTCTGCATTATTTTCCGTGGTTGGTGGTTGTATGTAGGGTTGCCACCTTTTTTACCGACTTCAAAAAGAGGGAGGTACTCAATTCGACCCGTATTTTTTTATAAGTTATTCCTCTTACTCGTATGCCATTAGAGACTCCTCTACTTACTTCGATCTTTCGACTATCACAATAGTAAAAGAGGTTACGACCACCGGAGCTGTTATCAGTCTGGTGCCATTTCATTTTATTGGTCCGGCAAACGACCGGAAACGGCGGATGGTCCCCCTATCATCGATAGCTAGCTATCAACGCGGAACCCTCGCATCACAAGAGTGCTGTTGTTATAGTTGGACCACTGACAAAGTGACAGGACAATTGTCATAAGGCTGCTAGAGAAAAAGCTTTGATGAAAACGTACGATTTCAAAAAGCATTCAGAAGTTTGACATAAACATTTATACTTAATCAAGATTATGTGAAGTTTTAGCCAGAATGTGGTATAATAACCTTAAAAATTAACCTTTAACCTTCCAAAATAAACTTAAACACTAAAATAATCCTTACGAACTCCCTCAAAGGGCTTTTTATTAAAAGCTGCTCACGCGGCGAGCCCCAGCGCCGCGCCGCCGCCTGGATTCCCGTCGTCATACTAGCATCCCCGTTCGCGGAGAATTCAATTTATATCCTCGGCACGTACTCGGGTCGGGTCGTCGTCATGGCGGGGCCCGAGGCGCGCCGGGGCCCGGGAGACGCCGCCCCCGGGGCGCGCGCGCGCCGCCGCCGGCCGCCACGCCGCGCCGTGCGGTCCTACGTGCCCTCAGTGCCTCACTCCACGTATGGTAGGGTTGTGTGTACCAAACCAAGTTTCAGTTATTCTGCGTTGCCATGTTTGGAGACAAAGTAAGATTGATTGATTGATGAAGAGTATCGTGTAGTTTTCAAAAGTTCCAAATTAAATAAATAATGAAAACGATCTTTTTCTTTCCATAGGTGGCGATTTTGATTATTTCCTTAGGTATGTTCTTCGTATTTAAAAGGAAGTTAAATTATTTATAACTGTGATCAAAACATCCAATGTTAAAATAAAGCTATCTAAGCTCTATAGCTACTTTTAGGTAGGTACTAACTATCAAAGTGGTTCGAGGAGATCCTTGGGAGAGGCCTAAGATAACCAACAGTGGATGTCTTGTGGGCTGCAACCGATATTATGATGACGTTGAAGTACTAATTAACCCAAAAAGTATTTATGTCTATGCTGTTCTGGGAAATGTACGTATCAGTCGCCGTGTGGCAACGTTGGAAAATTATTTGCAGTCAGCATTAATTGCAGACAGCCCTACGGGAGACACGTGCATAATTCGCGACTAGGTCAAGGCAAAAGAAGCTCTACAGCGAACACAATTAGGTCGCAGTTGTATTATCTGGCGCGGTACCCGGGTATTAGCGAAGGCTGGCATGCCCGCATGCTTCCGTTGTTGCGAGTATTTGTCGCGAGGCAGCGAAGGCCTAGGTATATCTCTTTATCTGCACGTAGGTGCAGATAAAGAGATATACCTAGGCCTTCGATCATATAAATAGGCGACCGACACAGTTCAGTGGTTGCAAAATCTGCAGGGGTAGTAAGTTCCCGATAAGATATGTTACTGTGAGAAGTTTTTCACTTGTGCCACAGTCAACAGCATCACCGATATCACCATAACAATACCAATAAAAATATAAAGTCGGAGTACTTAGTTATGTTTATCTAAATTCTGGATTAAGTTTCCACGGTTGAGTTAGAGCTTTTTAGAAGTCCGACGGACGCCCGCATCGTAAGCTCCGCAGTTATTTACAATATTGGAACTAAACCGGAACCGGAAACAGACATAAATCGTAATCCCAACTATATAATCCGGCCTCGGACCGGACCGTAAACACGCCGTAAACCTAATTCAGTGTAATTTCCATACAGATTTACGGCTCAGTCTCATATGTAGTTAATAATTTGGTCACTTTCATTCAATTTCTGGTTGACGGCTTCTTGGGTGGGTCAGGTGGGTCTGTACTGTAGGGGTGGCAACTATCAGATAGCCATCTCTGGTTTTAAACTAACTAGCTAGTAGTCTTAGCTTGTCTTGTTAGTTTATTATTAGCATCGAGATAACTATTATAACCGTGATGCTATTTATTCCTGATTTTCCGTATTTTGTTCATCCATGGCAAACTCATTATAAAGCTTAGGTATCAATAATAAATTGCTGCCTGCTTACCTACCATTAAAGTCACCTTTTGTATTTATTTCTGTAACTAATTTAGTCTGAGGTTAGAAATTTTGACAGGGTTTTAAAGCCAACAAAACAAAACTATTACAGGTACTTAACCGTATATCTCAAAGACTATTTATAAACTAGAAAATCGAATGTAGGTACATACTTAGTGTTTACAAAATATGATTTAGATAATGTGACAACCCTGTGATAGGCATACATAAATTCAATCTATCCAGTTTTGTGACGATCGCCGCGTCGTGTCGTGACGGTCGCGTAGCTTAATAGGTACTTAATTTGCGTGTAACGATCCGTAATGGACGTCATCGTCATCATGCTAACATGTAGAAAGAAAGTGTCAGTCTGTACTTATGTGAGTGAAATTACAAAAATAAGTTCCTACCTAGTTGCTTGATCATTTGTAATGACATTAGATTGGATTTGGGTTGCGGACACCTGACGACCATAGCTATTGATAGAGCGAGCGCGAAGCGCGAGTGAAGCGTCTCCGTTTCAGCTTGGGTAAAAATGCTTTCGTATGTCTGTCCGGCTGGTCCTCTATAGGGTCGCATTTCTCAACCGATTCTCGTGAAATTTTTGAGCAAGTTCGATAATTACTGGAATGATTGTGTCGATTCAGTGGTCATGATTTCTGCCTAGGGCTTCTGCCCGCCTGTGGTTCCATTTTTTAGGTCTAAAACATCTGTTCCGACTTTTGTATTGTATTGTATTTCGATTCGTAAGGAACTTATTGAGTGAAGCATTGTGTGTTCTACATAATTATATAGTGGCCATGGTCGTACACATAATTTATACCTACTTTGAATTGTGTTGAGTGCGTGGAGACGGGCGAATCGTGTCCAAGGATGTGGCGTGTGGCTTCAGTAATGCTGTTACGCCGCTTACTGTAAGGCCCGTAACCAGATCAGCGCGCCGACGACGCCGCGCCGCGCGCCGACGCGACCGACGCGACCGACGCGACCGACGCGACCGACGCGACCGACGCGACCGACGCGACCGACGCGACCGACGCGACCGACGCGACCGACGTGACCGGCGGCCGGCTGCACGACGACCACTCTCATGCACTTACGTTTGTCCTCTGAGACAGCTAATCAGTTAGTTTGGTGTGCTACCGGGCTAGAGCCCGGCTGTTGTTAATTAATTCTTCTATGTTATTGGTATACTATCCATTTTATAGTCTATCATAACATAAGCGTTACGCCTGGTAGGTATTATGAAGAACACTTTTATTGCTATGATCGCCATAAGATTTCAGATGCCAATTTTTTTTAATTACCTTGTGATACCGTATCGAATAAGTTATGTGACTTGCATTAAAGAGTTTCCAATAGTTGTAAAGTATGTGGCACACATATGGCAACGACAAGCGATGAATAAACGATTTCCCAACCATTATGCGCCATCAGCTGACTACGATCGATCGGTCCTGCTGACTAAACACACACCAGGCCCGCCGGGGAAAAGCACACACCTTTTTCGCGATGCGTCGCGATAGCGGTGTAATTATCTCCTGTCATAATTTCACAATGGTTGGCTTAAATTGTAACATAATGGGGCCACGTTCTCAGAGGCAATTAGTGTTATCTGCGTCGTAGATGTAATTCTATCGCGGTGCTTGCAGTCATAAATACACTTAGGAACATCTAAGTATAATTGGGAGCCGCTAACGGAACCGACGTGGAACACTATTCTTTACGAAATAAAAATCAAGTTATGATAAAAACTAGACATTACTTAGGTACCTACTGCAAAAATAGCACAATCATTTATTATTATTGCAATAGCGTTTACTGACACTTGAGAACAATGTCTTGAGAGCGGGACGATCCCGTGGCCACAGGTTACTAAATAGTTACACCATAGCCGAAAACAAATTTTAATGCTCCACAAATTAGGGGACACCTGCAAAGCCAATAGAGTTCACCGCACATGCAAATCACGCCCTTTGCTTCCTCGCGATAAGATCGCTAGCAAGAATTATCGTTTTTCTCGTAACCACCCATTATCGAACCGTTATAAGATTACATCTCCGAGCGCCTCTCGCTACATTAATCACTTCATCCGAGAACTCGAGAATGAGCGCTTCTTTGTGCGCGCGCATTTTGTGAAATCGGTTTATGTTATAGCGGACGCACCCCATGCTTTAACGTAAACAGCCTCGTAAAAAACGCGCCGCCACATAATGCATCGGTTCGACAGAAGTAACGGCGTGCATTGTGGTTTAGGTGATGTTTTCACACGCTGTCCTAAGCAAATATCGTGAGTTGTGTGAGTTACGGCGAAGCGCAGCTAATACTTGCTCGTCACAGCCGCCGCACCCTGTTGAGCTGCGAGCACACGACAAGTGAAGGACGTGGGATATACTTAGGAGTTATATGTATACTACAATACAAGATATACAGAGATCATCATTAACCATTACTGACCCGTTCCAGATGGAACTATTAGGTACTATCCGAACTGAAATGGAACACGGAGAGATAAGGGATAGTCTGCTTGCAACTAAATACAAACGTGACATTACACATGGAATTCAGTCTTGACAAAAGTTATTTAAGACATTCTACTTATTATAAAGGTTGGTCCTTTAAAAGTAGTAGAGAAGAAACGAGAAATAATTTAACTCTAAGGTAAAGGTTTGTTTTGTTTCAAACTTTGGGCGACCGCTCCGTGAGTCCTTGACCTAATATGGCGCCTACGCCTGCAAATTGGTGCAAAGAGCCGACTCACGCAACCACTACCAACGGACAACGTAAATTCCTTCTTAGTTAAAAAAATATATAGAATATGACCAAATTCATGAACAATATTGTCGTCAGCTGATTGCTAAGTAAGCATGGGATAGGACTAAGTAAGGAAGGATTAAGAGACGAGGGTGACGAAGGCACAGAATATAATACGAAGGGTCCTGCGTTCGCTGGCCGTAAAATGAGAGCGAGAATAAAATATTGCTCCTTTTGCACTTTTACGACTTTGAGAAACAACATAGATGAACTTTGAGCTGATTTTACTATTCTATGAATTATGAATCGATAAGTGAGTAAAGGATAACAGTATTTTCCCCTGATGGTTACGCCTGTCGGTACAATTTATACTTACAAAAAAATCCACCATTAGTCTGTCCCTACTTGCTAATCTATTTTGTAACTATTTGCGAGAGTTTGCTTCGTACCATCGCATCTAACTAAGTAATCCAACTAACTCTAACTAGCTGGAAGGCTAACAGAAGAAGAAGACACGTCGTTAAAACTCTACGTACCTACATGACTCATGGAGTTCTGAATGAAGCCACAAAAGAACACAATGCGGAAAACTAAATAAATAAATAATAATAAATTATTGTCTACCATAGATTTCATACAAGACTCTACCTATCTACTAGATTAGATTGAAAAGATTAAATAAGTTGTTAAAATCGAAGTAAGTACATCTAAGTATCAAAAAGAGTGCATCCTTGTATTTCTGAGTAACTTACTTTTATAATTAAGATTTTCGCTTCGGAAAACGCAAAAGACATCAACTAGCTTTGGAGCTAATGCCAGATCTAGAGAGGAAAAACGATGTTACTGAAGTATTATTAACTGATAAAGCGAGTAGTATTCATGTTTAGCATACTTGCGTCAAGTACCTACCTTTAAAGAAATACCTGCAATTTTGCAGTCGGTTAGTCGAATAGTCTTCATTTACCTGTCTGTCGGCTTCCCACGGAAATGCGGCAACCACAGAATGCAGTTGCGGTGATTTAATATTTCAAAACGCACGAAACTCATTGTTCACCTTTCTACGTATTATTTGAATCAGAAAACAGCTTCGGACAGGACTAGGGTAGAACGGCTATGGCCCCAAAGTTCTAATCGACAAAACAAAATGAATACTTAATTTTTTTCTTCATTTGTCTAAATTGAATAATGATACCCAAAATTACGAATGTGGCAAAAATACGTCTGTTCATTCAATGGAAAAATATGATTTCCCCTTCAAACGTAAACATCGAACAATAAGTAGAATTACGCTCGACGGAACCTCGCGTGGGGTCCACGCGGGCGGACCCCATTATGGCGAACGAAAATAACATATTAAGGGATACCGTAATTAATATCCTCTACGAGAGACGAAAGTCGAATTAAATTACAGAGTCCGATGCGAGTGAAAGTGACGTGAGATAAAACTCACGCGACGTCTCGTTACTAAAATAAAATATTTGACAACATCACATACATTGCTCCGATTCCAAAGTAAGTAGCTAAAGCACTTGTATTATGGAAATCGGAGACAACGGTGGTATCACAAACACCCAGACCTGAGCCAATATAGAAAAGTTAGTTTTCTAAATTGACCCAACCGGGGATCGAACCCGGGACCTCAGAGATGGCGACACCTTGAAAACCGGTGTACAAAGCCACTCGACCAAGGAGGTGAAAAGTGAGTAGGCTTATCAAAAGTTCGACCATTTTGTCATAATATTTGGTATTAAGACTTGAACCGTCATGAGTTAAATTAATAACTATAGGTACCTAATGAAATCAACTTGTTGTTTGAAGAAATTATTTTAAATAGTTTATCTACACCCATGCTTTAAATCCTCTATAAAAGGTTCTGAAACAGCTCAGTAACGACGTCGCAAAGCGGATCTTCAATGCAATTTCTCCTATAGATAATTAAGATCGAAGAGTTCAACGAAAATAAAAAATCTTATTCAAAAGAATAAAGGCGAGTAGCCGCCGGATTGGTTCCCATTGTTTCTGGTAATAGCGTCGGAGGAGGCCGTGGCGGCTGGGCGCTCCACGATGTGCGGCCAAAGGTCGAAGATGCCGCTCGATGGCATCTGGCCAATTTAGTTGGTTCTGCATCCAACGAGTGACAAAGTCCATAATAGTAAAGCCTTTGGTCTTCCTATTCTAAGATGATGACATATCTTTGTCAAAATATCGTTGACAAAGATCAAGTTATTAACCAGATAAACTGAGTAAGGCAGAGTTTTACACTTGCTTCAATTTTTGTCTTTTCCGATTACCTACTTTCCTTTGGGTTAAATTTGGGCCAAATATGGCCTAATTTGGGCTCTACATGTGTGTATACTACCTGTATTTGCCTGCGTATTTTTTATAATCTACGATATCAAAATAGCGAATTGTAGCCAACTTTCCCCACGGTATAGACGTCTACGCTTGGCATTCCAATATTCCCAATGTTCGGGCTCACATCGCCTGCGCCACATGTCGCACATCCTGACGCCATTAAAATTGCCAAACAAAGCGTCATACTCGCGCAGACGTGTTAATGATATTTCACTATACACATTGGTAAATGTCACACAAACTATAAAGTTCACGAGCTGGCGACTGACCACGTAAGCCATAGAACAAGGATAACGGTTCCGTATCTCAAAAGGAAATATGGAACCTCTTGGATTACTCTGTCTGTCTGCCAAGACCTCTTTTCTCACGGGAGGTCAAACTTGTAAATCAACTCAATCTGTTTAAGGGCGCATAGTCGATTTAGGACGAAACTTCAATCCTGTAGTGTTTTTGACCAGTTTATTTTCACTCAATGCAAGCTTGTGAAATAAAGCAATTTACGATCATTTAAAGATAAGATCTTATAGAAGTGTACTGCAGAGGAAAATTACAGAGTTTATTATTATATTTTTATTAATAAGACATTTCAGGAAAGCCGAATTCCAAAAGTGATGGTCAGAGCAGAGCTCTCTTTGAGATACAACATTATCATTAAGTATGTAAATATATTTTTAAATAATGATAACTTTGTATATATCTTTTTTTTATAATTTCCATAGGGCAGCTTATACGGTCTATTAGTGCACCTAAAAAAAATTTAGAAATTGGGTGATCAAATAGTTATCAGACCTCATGTAGAGCTAAGCTTCTAACTCTACAACCCTAACTTCACAAACTCTACACCTTAGTCAAAATATGTGGCTTGGCCGCTAGGGCGTGTAGAGTTAGAAGCTTGGCTCTACATGAGGTCTGATAACTTTTTAACAGTGCGAGCCATTTATGTCTCGATTTGGCAAAATTTTACATAAAAAATATTTTGGTGGAGCAACCTTGGAAGGACCAACCTTGCTAGTAAATTTTTCATTTTTTAAATTTAACTTATTTTCATCCGGCTTCTCTTAAAATCAATCGCACTCGATCTACCATCGACACACAACATTTACCGCTAGCTATCCAAATTGTGCGGTCAATCCGTAACATAGGCACTCTCGAAATTAGAGAACGTAGTTTTTTTACAACATTGAAATTGAACATGTTGAGACTGATTGGTATTTTCACAGAATAGAGAATAACTTTATTTCTTTATACGAGAGTATTTTTTTGGACTCAAGAGTTAGCCTGCTGATAATTCAGAGTCAAGTTGAGACAGTATTTTATGTGTGGTCAGGTGCAAAACTAGAACCATATCATTAAAAATAATAATGATCGATGTGAAATATGATATGATATAAAAATGAAAAGTTATTGAATTAAACTGCCGAGACGACGACACGAAATTGAAAATAAGTTACGTACTCGTACATACTTATACAGAGAGGCAATATGGGAATCAGTCGCCTGAAGCGGTGTAGGGTACAAAAGTGAATTGAATTTGATGAAAACTGACGCGAGGGGGATGGGTCAGATGGGTGTGCACACTCATGACGTCATGATATTTGCAGACTCCTAGACGGGGCTTTGAATTTACATAGAGCAATGTTACATTTTATGTATTCTGTGGTGCAGGTGGCATATGCAGACGAATTTGTTGAACCTTTATTTATTTAGATATGTAATTGATGATCATCTAGTTAAAGTTAAGATTAACTACCTACTTAGAAAAATACTTCATTGATTAGTTTCAAAGCGAAATAATCAATTTACAATGTTTAGGTGACAAGCAATGGATTTACTCTAACCAAATCACACGATTAGATTAGATCTTTTTTATTACCTATTTGTATTATATTTATACCTTGTCTTTAACAGATAGATGGTATTATAGTATTTAGTGTATAAATAAATAAAATATATTACATTCTGTACACATTCTTCAAAGAATCACTTATTGGAATACAAAAAAAACACCGTAATTTGTTTTCAGCGTCCGTCAACCCAGTTTCGTATAAATTGTGTAGGTATTTAAATATTCAGTATGAAATATTGTACTTAGTAAAACTAATAACACGAGCTTATGTTTTTGAAAGGAAGGTAAACAAGTAATCTATTAATGAATATAATAATAAAAATATGAATAAAATTGTTCACAGACTAAAGAGCCCGAAGACATAATAGGGTTGTGTATGCGTTCAATGTTATTATTTATCTGCCGTCTCTGTTTCAATTGATCACGTTTTCAGAGAGTGAGAAAAATAACATTAGATTTTTTCGACCATTCAGTTTTAATTAATAATAACACTTTCATCGCAGAGGGCTCTTATTAATTTCGTTATAAGTATGACGTTGCAACCAAGTCGAAGCGCTAAAGAGCAACAAAAATAATTGTTATATTATTTGCTTTATTCGAAATGAGATATTATTATAAACTTTATAGTGATAATTTTATGGTTGATTTTGCATTGTATAAGTTAGTTAAAGCTGCTGCAACTGAATATACACGTTGAGTACGTCATCATCCCCTTATCTACTTTGCTCACTAGTATAAGTACCATACAGGATGTGCTCGAAAACTAAATCTGGGGGCTAATTGTCTAATTTCAAAATCTATCGCAATCGCTTTCATTTGACAAATGGATGTGACACATTGCTGCATTTCTTTGGTAAGTTTTTATTTATGCCAAAAAGAAGCATCAATGTGTCACATCTTGAAAGCGATTGCGATAGATTTTGAAATTAGACAATAGAAGGGCTGTTTTATGAATGAAAGTGTTTAATCAAAAAGTTACTTTTAAAATTTTGGAGGTACCTACCTATTCCTACTTTGAAAACAAAAAGAAGTTATGAAATTAGTTATATTTACTTGTATGTATGTAACAACTTGTTGCAGTAGGTACTTATTTTATTATCTTAACAGTTTCCGTCTTGTGTTCATTTCCCTTACTTTCTACAGGTCGCATTAATTCTCAACCGATTCTCGTGAAATTTTGTGAGCATGTTCGATTATTATACTACAGTTTTTCGAAAGAAAGAATATTGATATTGCAGTTTTTCGAAAGAAAAGACATATTATCAATATAATAAAAGAATACAGCTGTATTCTTGGCAGCTACCAAATCTGCTCTGTAAAAAACCTCGTGGTGACATCTATTAGATGTAGGTAGTGCTTAGTAGACGCATACACCCTGTACAATAGTGGCACTAACGATAAGGGCTTGAATCGAATAGCTCCCTTTGGTCGTGTTTTAACAAGCACTTTTCAGTTGCAAATGAAATTATCGCAGGTGAAGGCCCTGATCCCCCACAGTAGGGGGGGAGTGACACGCACCGTGCCCTCGTGAAACGTGACGGTTTTCACAATAACAGGCACTAACACTTGAATACACAATTTTACACAAACCAAACACTGTTATCGCGTTTTGGGCGTAATACTTTAGTTAGACTGCTGAATGAAGCGTTTCCCGGCGCAAATAAAAGCACTTTTGAGGAAAAAGTTATGGCATTACATACATTTTCGTTGCTTTATGAGATAGGTATACCAATACGTATACGTATTATTTAAAAAATATCTTTCTGTGAATAATAGCTAGCAAAGAGTAAGTTACTTAGTTATTCTAAGTACCTATCGGAGACTTAGTAACAAGAAATAATACGCAAAAAGCTTAGAAATGAAATTAACTAGCGAAAGTTAAAAGCGATATTAAAAAAAATAGATTTATTAATGAAAAAAACCTTAAAATAAAAACAAAAACAGCTTCAAAATTAAATACCTCTAAAAAGCAAGAAATAATACTCAAATTATTAGTTACACATATGAATATTAATATAACACGTCTATTGAAGTCGGGTGGGGCGGGAGGACCATCTTTTCTTTTTCTAATTCTAAAAGATGTCAGATTTTGATTTCATGAAAGACAAATATAAAAAAAAAACAAAAGGAATAGTAATAACGATGTGGTACAACTTTACTATCTGTTAACTTTTTACCAACTTTGGAGTCTTAAAATCATAGTAAAATTCGTATAATGGAGCCAAAATTTCGCGTAGGGGTTTATTTTGCTTCCCTTTCTGCTCTATTATATCTATCTTAAAAGTAGAATCCATTCTCAAGTCAAATACCATTTTCACTGTTATTTACATTATCAGGGGTACAGAAAGGACATAGGGTACCATTTATCTAGAAAAAAAGTACAGTTCCCGAGGGATAGCAAAAAAACTTTCGACGCCGTCCGTCGCGGGCGGCCGCTAGTCTCAAACAAAGAAGATAAAGAAACACAAATTGGTGAAATGACAGTAGACAGTGCGAGCCAAACAGACATAAGTACTTACTATGTTGTGTAAAACAAAGTACATTGGATAGGTATTGGTTTAACGACTAATGATATGTTACATTTCAATGTTTCATGTCTAACAGCTGATTCGATCAATACCTCGGACTCCCTGCTGCTGCTGCTGTGACGGTTAAGTTTGTATGAAATTATTTCGAATCATACGATAACCTATGGTTGCTAATTTCAGTTGCGAAAAATATATTTTTTAGCAATTTCAAAAGGAAAATACAAATGATTACAAGGAAAACTTTAACTTTATTCATTTTAAGACTCACCGAATTCATGAAAACCTATCCGATAATTTCGGTTACGGTTACGAAGCTCCATAACATAACACCCCCGCAATAAACCACAACCGCTATGCCGGCACTCGGCAGCCCCGCAAGTGGCGCGCATTTCTGTCGGCGACGATATCGCTGGAGAGGGGAGTGGGAAGTCTGCAGCCCACAAAGTACAGACGTCACTAGCAAACAGTAATGTATTACATTTTCATTTGGATCTACAGTAACAGCTCACTTAAAAAGCTATTCCTCGGGTCCTAGGCAATTCCAATCGGGGTGTCCGTTGGCTGGCTACAGTAGAGCTACAGTAAGAAAAAAGTGAATAATTGAATATTACAGCAAATCGCTTTCAGAGCTTTCGGAATAATTTTTAGTTAATAAGGATAATGCAACTCGAAAGTTAAAGTGTAATAAGATTCATTGAAAATATTTATACGAAACGTAAATGACCTCTGTGAATATGTATGTAAATGACAAATACAGCTTATTTAAACACCATTTAAAATGTTTAAATTATTCGTGACGTATGAATGCAGTCATTTATGCTGATTGATTCGGGCCGTTTTCAAAGGGGAAGCGTCGTCGGCCAGTGAACGGGAAAACTTCCGTTTATGTTTATTAATATATTTTATGTTGTTATGTACTACTTATACAAGATGTTACAAAAATACCCCTAATGCCGAATATGGTATATAGGGACCATCAAACTGAACAACTTTTACTATGGGGCCAACTCTGATATCACGAAAAAAAAATCAGCTGTTTCATACATTTCGATATTTTCGATTTTATTTATTGTATGAAACAGCTGATTTTTTTTCGCGATTTCAGAGTTGGAAATTTTTCATTCAAATATTGCAATGTATTAAGATGTAAGGTTAATAATATTGTCCTAGTCAAGTTATGGAAGTAGACGCTAGAATCGTGACAAAAACGTACGGTCTCCTGCGGCGCTGTAAGAAATTGTTGAGATTAAATCTTTATCGTGCGAAGGGTTATTATTTAAATGCGGCTCGTATGAATAATTTAGATAAAATAGCGGTTGGACATTATGGACATCCGCCCGTCTGCGCATCTAATCGTTGTTGCGACCAATCTCCAGTCGAATAATTCCCAAACATTTGGGACGTCGCGTTCCCTAAACTGTCTCGTTGCTGAATTTTAGAAGGGTCTTTAAATTAATTGTAATGCTAAATAGATTCAGAGTTGGAAGTATTTTTTACATTAGCGGGCTATCTGAACTCAGACGTCTTTTCATTTAAAATGAGACCGCTTTTGTTTAATATTAAGTATTAAGATTACCTATTTATAATTTATAAAATCATGCACGACAGATTTATAGGTCGCACGAGACAGCAACAACTGTAATGTTATAAAAATATTCAAATGTGGATCTAGACATCGAACACCATAAACTCTGAAATGGCGAACGTTTATTCAAAAAAGTCAATGATAAATGAATTCCGACTGCAGCACATACTTTTCAAAGCGTGGGCGGGATGGCGTGCCGCTGCTAGTGTAGCAAAATCCGTCGTTATTTATCGTTTGCGTACAGTCGAAATAGAAGAAATCTGTTACAGAATTCTTTGAAATGTCTTTTGTGAAAGAAACACAAGTATTTTAATACCGCTTCGTTAATACACTTAGCCAAGTCTTCATTAGGGTCGCATCACCGAGTCCCGTTTAGTAATTGTACTGATTATTTCTGGAATAGAACAGAATTTCTATGAAATTATTTGTAAACACGTTTTTGATTTTCCCCACAAATTACTTAGAGTGTGCTCGTATGGCAGCCAAACGTGTTAATACTTAACTTAAGTAAGATGATTCGAGCTTAATCGTGAAAAGAAAAAGAAAATTAAATAATTATTTGATCTTTAAATAAATTGATAACTCAATGTAAAATAATGTGATTAACCGAGCGAGCGCGAGGCGTCTCTGGTTGCTTTCGTAAATCCGGCTTCCGGTGTCCGTTTGTTCTCCTCTACAGGTCGCATTTTTCATTCGATAATTATATATACAAGGTGTTACAAAAGTATCCCTAATGCTGAATATGGTAGATAGGGACCATCAAACTGAACATTTTTTACTATGGGACAAACTCTGAAATCGCGAAAAAAAATCAGCTGTTTTTCGCTGTAATTTTCGTATAAATTGTATTGATTTTATTTTCGCGATTTCAGAGTTGGTCCCATAGTAAAAGTTGTTTAGTTTGATGGTCCCTATCTACCATATTCGGCATTAGGGGTACTTTTGTAACACCTTGTATAATTTTTTGATCGATTAAGTTTTTAGATTTTTTTCAAAATGGCGAAGATATGTAAAAAAATCATATTTCAGCCGTTTTGAAAAGTTTTCAAAAATGGCTAAAGACTCAAAAGTTCATAGTTCAAAATTGATCAAAACGGCCAGAAAGGCCAATATTCGTAAAAATAATAAGGTTGTGACAGAACTTATGACTGCGTATGTTACTTATTTGTTTCTAAACAACATACAATTTGAGCTAGCTACTTTTTAGATTACGCGAGGTCTACAGCTCACGGAGCCATAATAACACTAGTGTTATTATAATTATAGAGATTATAATAACACTAGTGTTATTATAATTATTTATGTGTATTAAACAGGCGCACTTACCGGAAAAGCTTATGAAAACAACAGTGGTACCTATAATAAAAAATAAAACAGGAGATCTGTCCAGCCTAAATAATTACAGGCCTATATCCCTTGGCACTATAGTGGGTAAGATATTTGAAAGAGTCATCCAGCCTGAATTGGTGAAAAATATACGAATTGATGATGCACAGTTTGGTTTCCGTAGTGGGGTCTCGACGGATTCAGCTATACTAGCACTCAAGCACTCTGTGAGTTACTATCTCAAGAGGGATACACCAGTATATGCGTGTTTTCTAGATCTGAGTCGCGCATTTGATCTGGTAAACTACAAAGTACTGTGGAATAAGCTCGACAAAACCTCAGTTCCTCCACCTATAGTGAATCTTTTGAGGCACTGGTACGAGAACCAGACTAATTCAGTAAGATGGGGCGACGCGACTTCTAATAATTTTAGGTTAGACTGCGGTGTTCGTCAAGGTGGATTAACCTCACCGGACCTCTTTAATCTTTATGTTAATGAATTGATCGAGAGGCTGAGAAGCTCTAGAACGGGTTGCCATGTTGGTAACGTATGTGTTAACAGCCTGAGCTACGCCGATGACATGGTGCTTCTCAGCCCCTCGATTAATGGACTCCGTAAACTACTTTCAATCTGCGAGTCATATGCTGAACAACACGGATTGAAATACAACGTTAAGAAGACAGAGGTCCTGGTATTTAAAAGGGGTAGGGGTCCGGAGAGGTTGCTACCGGTCTGGCTATATGGTTCACCAATTCAGGTTGTATCTAAATTTAAATATTTAGGGCACGTTCTGAATGAACAGCTGAGTGATGAGGACGATATGGAAAGAGAACGTAGGTCCCTCGCAGTGCGCTGCAATATGCTCGCGAGGCGCTTCGCCAGAAGTGCGGGAGATGTCAAAGTCATGTTATTCAGGGCATTTTGTCAGACGTTTTATACATGTCAACTTTGGTTGAAATATACAAAGCGCTCTTTCAACGTGCTTAGGGTTCAGTATAACGACGCCTTCCGCATTCTGATGAGGTTGCCGAGACATTGCAGTGCTAAAGAAATGTTTGCTGATGCAAACGTTGCCGACTTCTTTGCCATTCTCCGGTCACGATCGGCGTTCTTTTGAGCCAGAGTCAGGGAAAGTGATAATTCTATCCTTAAAAATATTAATAGTGATATAGATAATGTGTTTTTTCGTCATTGGTCGAAATTACACACTGAGGAAAACGGCTGCATTTGAAGATAATTATAATTTTATATGTATTTTTACCTTTACTATGTAAGTATTTGTGTTATGTAGATACTATGGGATTACTGCCTGAAATAAAGCTATTATTATTATTATTATTATGCGTCAATAAGAGGTTAACATGGAATAAAATGATATTTTGACTTTAGTTATTAACCTGAACATATAATGTCGTTTGTAAAGTTTTGTCTTAAGCGTAGTTGTATAGGTACCTAAATAAAGGACACTCGTCCAACCGTTTGTTACAGTCGTCACTCGTACAGCAGAGCATTGTTGTGTGTGCCGCATTGTGTCCGTGTCGATACGATTGTGACGTGATACGATCTTGGATCTATTGTGATGCAAAGCGATGGGGCGATACTTAGCGAGAGTTAGGCGGTCACGTTGCGGCAGATAGCATTATGTGGAACTAATGCCTTCGTGCTCAGAGATCGGAGCTGATCGTGGAAGCAATCCAAACTCTATCAACGAAGCATTAAAGTCGTGTTTAATAGTGCTGATAAAAATAAGAGATGCAAACCGCAGGCGAAGTCTAAAGAAGCGGTCGCAATTACTGCGGCTGCCTTAATGTGCGCCTTCAAATCACAAAGTTAATGCAAAAACTGAGCCTGCAGGGTTGCCCGTCATCACAGTTGTTTCAAAAGATAGTCTAGAGTTAATGAAGAAGAAACAATAAAGAAAAACATAGCAGTGAAATAACTCAACATCAAATGTTGCCACAGAGGTTTTGATTTTATAGTAAAGTCTCTGTTGATAGTAAATACGACTACCTCTAAGTAGTTTTAAATAAAGAAACTGTGTAATTAGAATATGTCTGTTAAAAGAAGACGACAACAAATTTTTACATCCATCCATTCATGTTGTTTTCTACGGTACTTACGTCAAACAAAGTATATAGATACTTACGTCTACGTAGTTATAGATATTGAAAGCCATCAAATCCACAATAAGGCAATAGATAGCAATACAAAGAGGCTTCTATTCCCCGCTGGCTCTCGAACAAAAACTAATATCGTGGCAAACACCCGCCCGCCCCCCGCCCCCCGCCCGCCCGCGGCACAAGAAACTTATTTCGCGCTTGAGGAAAGATTATGAACACTTACCAAGTTGCTACGACAGGTATTGAGGTTTTATGGTTTACTTCGGCAACTTGCGCACTGAGGCCGGTCAAACATATTAGGATCTCGGTAGTTTATTTCTTGTTAAAAGGACTATTATTTATTGTGACCTAAAAGTAGCATAAAGTGACAAAATGGGTTTGGGGATATGATTATTTTGTCAGACAGGGAAGAGCAACAGAACCAAAAAAGATGCAAAAAAGTGAGGCCTCTCTTTGATTTGAAATAGGAAATAGGTAGATAACGTAAGTTGCATCTTTATTTCACATGTGTCTGTGCGTTTTCGCTCCCGCTTTCAGCCATATCTGGCAAATACGCACTCCACCAGCATGCGGCACTCTTCTAGGGATTAGAGGTGTCAATTTGTAACGCAGCTCCAGCGTCGGTGGGCCGCCGGCCGTGAGCGCGACATTAGGCCCGCACAGATAAGTGCAGGTGATAAATGTGCCGCATCCATCGTCGGCTCTCGGTTGGGTACGGGTGCATGTGTGAACTGAGCAGTCACGATGCTATGTAAGTAGCACTATGCTTTTATTATACTCATATTGGGAGTATTTGTGGGATTTCTGTGCACTGATAAAAAAATGAAAAACAAAGCGAACTCATAGGTGCATGTACCCACAGTAGTTTTTTCCTCCTTTGCAACATCTTGAACATAACAATTTTAATATGCTCTCTCTAGGTATCTTACAAGGACTTTTCATCGCTCTCAAAATTAAACGAAACATATGATTTCGTTAAGAGTTCTGTGAGGCATGTTGGTCGAATCAGCAGTTAGCATCTCGTAGTGTGTACGTACTCATGGAAACTCTGTCGGTTTCATTTACATCGCTAATGAGTGAAAACGAAAGATACCACCAAGATTATTCGCGACCAATCGTTAAAACTGAGGGCCTTACAAAAATTATCGCGATAAGCGTACGATGTTCGTTCCACTCCCTGACATTATTAACTCATAGGTAAGGTTCAAAATCAAGTGAATCGGTCAACGAACGTCGTCCGACTATCGTGATTCTTTTTTTGTAATAGGCCCTCTGTTTCAATTGGATTAGCGATGGTGTAATGTGGGTATGCTAATGGCGTGAGCTGTGTACTCACGCGTGGGCTGTGACATGTAGCCGGGAATCAGTCGTTTCTCAAACTGGAGATTATTCAGCTTAACTACTTTGCTGACTAAGTACAAGACTCGCGACAAAGTCTTATACCGCCTCACACTATATCAATTCCAGATTTAAAAACCAGGTAAGAAACTTGAATCAACTCACCACGTTGCTATCGGATCTTGAAAGTCTCAATGAATCTCTGTTTATGACCTAGATGTTCTATCTTCCATTTGCGGTGATATCCTAAAAGACGAAGAAGAATGCTAATGCATTTCCATTAATATGGATCTGGTTGGTGGCGCCTACTACTATCCTTTTATATAATTCTAGTTTTGGTCCATAACATTTTTGACCGGTTCAAGATATAATTACTTGAAAAGCTGCATATTTTATTTTGGCCCAAACCTGGGAGCTAAGCTATCAGATGGCAATGACCCAGAATCGATTTAAAACCACTTCAGCCATGGAGAACATCAAATAAAATAAATCTCTTGTCACGAAATAGCCAACTAAATCGCAGCCAATAACATGTTAAAGCACGCGGGATCTCTATCTCAAGATCTTAACGTCCAGTCGATAAATAAATCTCGTAAGCCATAATCGTATGCTTTAACCGGGCTGGTCGTGCGCGCGCGCACGTTACGTGACGTGACCGAATCGACCGCGCAGATTGCAGACACGTGAATTTAAAGCACTGCCACAAAAACTCGACCATCTTTGAATGTTCAGAATGAAACGGCTGTCTGTCATATCGCATAGCTATTTAAGAAAAATACCCGTTAAAATGTATCAAATTTCATTAATCAAAACAAAACAAAAACGCAAACTGGAAGGTTGTGTTTCAAGCCTGGGAGTGAGACGTTTCTATTTTGGACTCTATCGGTGAGTTACATAAAGTGTGATGGTGTGCGTTGCGGTGAGCTTGCGGGTGCGTTGTTGAGAATGTTCTAATGGAGATAATGGATCGGTGGACTCGAGGAGCATTCCGTGCCGAAAATATTTAACGAGTGCCGAGCCCTCCCCCCACGGCCCTCTGCCTCTCATGCACCTCGGCTGTCACGCAAAGGGACCCGCTCTACATAATATTACGATGCTAATTTTTGCCTGAATTTGTATGTTAAGCTCTCTCTGTGTTTTCCCACAATCGCTGAGTATTCCGTTTATGGGGGCAATTCTAATTTTAAGAGCGATTTGGTATACTCTGTCTCTACTGGCCAGAAAATTCGCTGGAAAGACAATAAATAAAATAAATTCTTGTTACCTAGTCAAATGGTAATCAACTAGACTAGTTAGCGTTTACAAATTTAGAATTTAAATATTGAGCGAAGAGTGCGAATTCGCAAAAGAAAAGCGTTTGCTTATAAAGTTTTTGACTTCATTAAAATAGAAATAATTCATCGACCACTTGTGAAAAATTCTCATCTGGTCTTCATCTGGCCTAAGTCTAGATTAATCTAGTTAAAGTTTCCACATGCGCCGGTCGTGGGAAACAACGGCCTGTTTATGACGCACTTAACCGCCATCTGCGCGTAACTGGTGTCATCTGTTTGTTTACGCCCCGTTAACGTGTCACTCCGCAGGCAAGCTTGCACTAAGTAACTCTCATTTTTTTATTAGTAGACATTTTGGATTTCATCTTTTTTTTTGCTCTCTATGGGCTCATTTTATATTCATCACATTTGGATGTGATGATTATCTAAATGTCACTGTGTAAATAATGAAGTAGTCCGTATAGTTCTACTAGTAGGACTAAACGGAAAATATTATACGTTTATTTCTACTAGTATACGGACCAAA
This sequence comes from Catoptria pinella, assembly GCA_963556745.1. Classification (NCBI taxonomy): domain Eukaryota; kingdom Metazoa; phylum Arthropoda; class Insecta; order Lepidoptera; family Crambidae; genus Catoptria; species Catoptria pinella. Next base: position 108,414 of record OY750776.1, read on the forward strand.
CGGATATAACATGAATTGTATCGCCACAGTACGGAGAGCTTAGGAAAGAATGGAAGGTTTCAATTATTGGAATAAGGAGGTTAGTAATTATCTAGCAATAACGCATACTGACCTTGAATTTGCAATTCCCATAGCGAGATAAAGGAGGACTCCAAGATTCTAGCCAAAGCGGTAAAATAGCAGCCTGCCCGCGCCGGCGCACGGCGGGTTATCAGCACTTATCGGAGAGCCCACGCGCCCACACGCCAGGGCCTACACACTGCTAAGTCGAGTCTTTAGGTCTTTTTTCATTATTCACACCAAGTATTCACTTTAAAGGCGAAAGATTTATACATTTTGACGGGAAACCATAAAGGCGCTCGGTGGCGCAGTGGTTACCGCCTGGCCCTGCGATTGCGGAGGTTAAACAACTTTCGCAAGGGTCGGTCACGGGATGGGTGACAAAAAATAATTTTCTCGAGTTCCTCCATGCTTTGGAAGGCACGTTAAGCCGTTGATGCCGGCTGAATTTGCAGGCGCACCCACCAATCCGCATTAGGCTTGTGTGGTGGGTTATGGCCCATACTTCCTTATCCACCCATATAATGTGTTCCCTGCAATGGGGAAATTGAAATGGCTGATGTCGATTTACTTTAATATGAGACAGAGTGCAGTGTGGAGGCGATTCGGAGCGGTGAACAAGTCATAACAGCCCATTGTAATCTATGGCAACCCTACGTGGGAGGAAGTTGCCGTGATCTCCACGCTTGGAAAGCGAATTGAAGTTGGACTGTTTTCATGCATTATGGTACTGATAATCTCTGGTCTACGGAGGTTTCAGATTATCTAAGTAATTCGTCGCCTTGTACGATACCCCTGTTGTTAATTTACTCCGCCGGATGCCGCTAAGAAATAAGAAATCTACAGCAATTGCAGTCAATTTTTTTCTAATCGTCACTATTTCTTGTGAAACCGCTACCGCAAATCTGTGCTATAAAGGTTATTTTCTTACATTCGCGAGTTCTTTTGAAGGCAGATCCAGGCAGCCCTAGCCCACAGCCCACAACCTACGCGAGGGGCGGATTTATAGCCGGCTGCGGAATGCGTGTAGCCCGAGGGCGGATATTAGATTCCGTGTACGGGAAGGTGGTGTCACTGGGCAACTTAAGATCGAAGGCTATAATCAAGAGCTTTATGATCATATACCTATACTGTTAACAAGTATGTAACCTAACAAAGAGTACATGATATTAATAAAGCTGCTGTCGAATACATACACAGGTTTTATGCAATTTGTGCAAAATAAACGCAAAAGTCGCAAAAGTCTTGTTGTACGCTCCAAGTTTCCAAATATCTGAGGTGTATTTGCGTAAACTTTTAGCGATAAACTGGTTTGCAAATCCGACGAAATATTTCTGTTGAAGAAAAATCTGTAAAGTTGGTAGATTTGTTTCAGGCATCGATCCTCCGTCGGATCAGCGGGACGGAAGGTTCCGAACTGTCGGCATCTGCAGGATTACCTGTCGCTTTGCTCAGTGCCGCCGGTACACGTCGATGCGAAACGAGATATCCATGAAAACTTTGTAAGCCATTCTATGTGGGCGGCTTTATCTAAATTCTCCGAAAAAAGTAAAATCAGAAGTAAAATCTACTGGATAAAAATCGTACATTTTTACTGTTGATATAATGAAATTATTAAAGCCCTCCATTCTATCCCGTTTCTCCACATAATCGCTTATTATTTCACTATTACTAACCAACTGTCGAGAAGGGAATTTACCATTTATTTGTAAGCCACTAAGCCAAGCTCCTGATTACGAATACTTAATCAAAACTACTTTTAAATTGTTAAAAATAAAGTAACATAGAAACAGTGTACTCTTATTAGAATAAACTGATTATCGGGATTTACACCATGTGCCTGTTTATTTTTGAGACTCCGATATTACATGGTGTAAATTCCAATATAGTTTATTCTAATAACGTCAATAACCATGGAAATTTAAAACATTATAGTGTCTCTTATCTCCGTCGCTGGTTGCAGCTCCTCAGACAGGCGCGTATTTATTGACTTGTGGGGTTAAAAAAATGGATGCAATAAAATTTTATGTTTTATGATCATTAAGATAATAGTATTTATGCGGAATGGAAGTATGCGTGAACATTTATTTGGTATTAATGTTATGCGAATTGATCATTCTGCCGAAAATCCTTATGCCATAATATATTATGACATTATGACCCGAACGAAATCTTTAAAAAAAACCGTTAAAAAACCTCTATTAAGTAACCGGTTTTTTTAAACCGGTTTCAAGCCCTACCAGAAGGGTCACCCTACAAAGGACGTAGTAAGTGGCACACACCTACTTACCTCGTAAAGCATATGCGGGAGAGAAGATCTAATATTCAGAGCTACTGTCGGAGCGGACTATTATTTATTCTGTGACAGGGCGGACCACCGCAACTGCGAAATGTTTAGACTAGGTGCAGCTCAGCCACCTAGACTTCATTAAATAAAGCGGTGAGCACATTCTAGGGTTTCCACTTGTTTTCAGCAACATCACGGAAATTGGACAACATTTGCCGAGAGGAATCTGCATAAATGTGTACAGCCTCTCCCAAGTGAAAGCTTATTCATGAAAATTCAAGTCACTCAGCGTCGCTCTGAACAAGCACATAAGTAACTTTCTTTCTTATGTAATAGTTGTGTTTATTTCCAAATTTGTATTTTTTCTTATTTAAGCCTTGTAATATGTAGTTGTATTCTATATTATGTAGGTATGATTGTAGGTCCGGCAGAAAGTGGCAATTGGCAACTAATCAATTCATTAATTAAGTGAATAAATTATATTAAAATTAAAGGCTCGCCGTCGTGTTACTTTCCAAATCAAAATGAATGAGAAACCTTGTCAGTGGTTTGACGGCTAAGTTATTAATATTTACGTCTATAACATATTGAAATATCTTATCGAATTGATAAAGTGGTTTCTATTGATCGTCGTGGTCGCTCCAACCAAAATATATTTTGAATTCAAATAAAGTCTAAGAAACCACTAAATCTAGTCACCCATAATTAGGATTACATATTATTAGGGATCCGCATTCCACAGCTGAGTCCAACCCTATCATTATAGCTATAACTGTCTGAGGTTTGTAACCTTAATGGATGACCAATTAAAATACTTATTAAATATTTTTATTTATCTACTAGCGGCCGCCCGCGACTTCGTCTGCGTGGAATGTTATTTTTCTGTCCCTTGGGAACAATACTTTTTCTGAATGAAAAGTACCATATGTCCATTTTTGTACACCTGAAAACGTGTATGCAAATTTTCATGATGATCGATGGAGTAGTTTAGTCGTGAAGGCATAACAAACAAATAAACAAACTAACTTTCGCATTTATAATATTTTATAAATTATATTATTAGTATATAAGTAAGGAATGATTTAATGAGATAATAAGATAAAGCGCTTTCCTTGCTTGTAAATTATGGCGATACGGGGAGATCTAATTGCGTTTATCTGAACTATCTTGTCCGGTTTAATTTCATTAATAATGCATTTTACATTCACTAATTATATTAATCTCACTTGCACTGGCGTGTCGCTGAACGCCCTATCTTATCTGACAACATTCACACTCAATATTAATCCTGACAAAAGACCTACCTACTTTTTTACATATAAAACGATTTTCAGGAAACGGTACCTACTTTGGCTCTGTCTTCACTCAGTCGCTTTCCCTTTCCTCTTGCACTTTCAATCAGAGGCATGCCTCAGGGCATGCAATAGCGCATGCCAAGCCATTTTTCTTAAATACATCAAAATTAATAAGGTATGCGTTTGACGAATTGAAAGTTGAAGACGAAAGGGGACAGGAAAGTAACTCGGTGAAGACGCACCATTTTTTTTAGTGACTTTAGTACCTAATGTTACCACAACATTTCCAGGGCATTTACACAAATATATTTATGCAGTAGGTACATAAACATAAGCTAATTACAGAAACAACACTTTGTAAACAAGATACAAAAAATATATCATATAAGAGAACTTTTTACCTTTAATTGACCCGCCTAATCACGTAAAAACGGCTGGTCGGATTTTGATGAAATTAAAACATACATTTATATTTATCCTGTCAAAGGTTTCCTATGTATTTTATTTAATATCTACGCGGATGAAGTCGCAGGCGGAAGTTAGTTTCATATATTCACAACCATTACGTAAACGGGCTGCTGAGGACAAATGGCTTTAAAACGCTACATCTGGGAAATGTATTTATTATGTGGAAATGCAGGGAGTGTGGAAGGGAGGCGCTCGGTGGAGCACATTTATTTATTTAAACTTTATTGCTAAAATAAAATTACACCGAATGGCGAACTTAATGCCATAAGGCATTCTCTGACAGAAAGGTTATTAGAACTAACTATAAAGCAGAAATCCATATTTAAAAATGCAAATAAATTAATGTATTACTACTTTACATAATGCATTACTGATATAATTTAATGATAAATATTAAACATTAATACTTATATACATAATTTTATATATAATATACATACGTACATCCCTATAAATTATTGAATATACACCTTAAGTCAGATTCAAAGGGGCTAACGTAAAGAGCTAATAGGTAATGTTCTGAGACCATTATTTTTTCTTTTCGGACCTGGAGTAATCCAGGGTGCTGGAGGCCATCTCAACTTGATACTGTTCACAGGCGCATCAGTATCGTACAGTTTAAGGATCACATGAATCCATCGAGACGAGACCCAACTTCCGGTACGATAATACATAGTTCCATTACCTAATATAATACATAGTTATGTTACTTTGTATCGAAACGAAACTCAATACCTCATCATTCGAGGTATTCCTCGAAGGTTCGTTCGAAACTTGTACTTATCATTTTAGTTTTAAACTCAACATTTTACTGGCCAAGCTATATGCAAAGAATTCTGTATTTCTGTAGCACGTTTTTTTATAACAAGTAATAATTTGTTTTACGTACAATAGTACAGTACCATAGTAATTTATTATAACAGTCGTAGCGTTGAGTTGAGTTATCGTCGAGCATCATCAGAGATTTGTAAATGTTATTTTATGGCTTTTCTTGGTATACCCATGTTTTTGATTAGGAAAATGGCCGGAACATAACATTTTTGTCAGGCACCGGCGCGCTCGTTAGCAGTATTTGGCGGCAGCGGGCCGCAGTTTGGCTCCGCTGCCAGATGCTGAGCGCCTGCAATTCAAGGCCCCCTACCTGAAACGAGAAACATAACAATTGTAACACAAAATTAAACTGAACGGAAAATATTATATTAGTATTACCTTGCTAAATTACTAGATTGGTAGAAGGTAGACGATACAAAATTAATAATAATCTAATTTATTACAAGAACTCAAATGCTCTAACGGATCGGCAGCGATGTGCTTCGTGTGCATGTGTTATATTGTGTATGAGCTCGATGTAATCTCAATTGATTTATTCATAGAAACGACTCAGCGCCTCGCACTTCTTGCGTTTGATGTACGGTAGATGTTGTTACTCTATCTATACAATATAATCATCTGAATTTACTGTATCGTCTGAAACATACAGTACCTACACTTATCTACTAGATACTAAAAGTGCAGTAAAGTGACGAATTATAAACTGGAAAAGTAGTAATTTTAGCTTTAAAATAATAAAAAAAAGTTCAAATTGACAGAGAATGAGCTATTGAAAGTTTGTTTTGGAGTTGGACATAAAGCACGTACGTAAGTATCAGTTTGAAATCAAGGCAATGAATAAAACGAAAAAAGAACATTAAAATTTTAAAGAAATATTTCAATAAGACGATTAAATTATTTCGCCGTAACGGGAATAAGTCACCGCCAGAACACGCGTTCATAAATTCATTATCAGAGAGTCGTTACTCTTCCATAAAATTAATTTCACTCGCTATTCCGAATGTCTTTTCCGTTCGTTTCGTTTTACACTTTTTAGTGATTTTTAATCTCCAGATGAAAGCAATTAGCTCCGTGGAAATCGAGGTAGCGGGTTTTTGCAAGAACATAAAATTATATTGGAGAACGTTAATATCCGTTGTTACTACCGAGCGTGCACAACGTTTTTGGTTGGAAATTGGAACTCTATATCTATTTCAAAACTTTACAAATCAGTTATCAAATTAAAAGTAAAGTTAATGTGTCGTTTCATCACAAATTCTTGCTGGCTGGCGTTGTAATTTTTCTGAAATAATTTACAATAACATAAGTCAACTATTCCACGTAGAAATCTTCTTTAAATAATGAATAAACGTTTTTTCTTGAGAATAAGAAAGAACGAAAAAAAACGTAGTTTTATAAACTGATTATTTTATTAGACTTACGGATTAATTGAAAATGTTGTATATTGATCGTGTCTACGTGTGGGCAAAGACTTTAAACCGTTCTTTGGCTCAAGTAACTTCATAACATCAATAATGCTGCTAGAAAAAACTTCACGAAGCAATATCGTATCGCTTTCCCATGTTGCTAACGGTATGATTGATCGAGTTTGATGATAACGGAAAAAACCACCCAGAAAATATCCATTATTAAATATGGATAGGGCAACAAACCGATGCATTGATAAATTTATATCACGGTAACTATATTTCAGATCAACTAGCAGCTTCCTGAATTACTTTACATATCTTTCACTATTTTTGTTTGAAAAAATCTAATTTACATTGAATGCCTTTGTAAAAATAATTTGAATGCTTTAGGTAATATTGCTTAACTTCTCCCCCATTCCATTCCACACACGTCTTTTGAATTATCCAGAAAAAATAGGTCTTCCATTGTAACTATTAAATTGTTTCTCTCTGTACCCCGTCGTTTATTCGAGCCGTCCTTCAGTTTTAACTGGCATTCGGGCGCGTCCTCCATTCATCGCGGTATCTCTCAATCTGTCTAAACTGCTGACTCTCCCTCCCCCCACTCGCGCTCTCCCCCCACTTACCTGCCTGATTTAATTACTCTGATTGCGAATAAATTGGACATTTGTATTGCGAACGCAGACAGACGGCTTCATCAAACGTCGCTGTGAGTTTTTGGTGCCGAATTCCTTATTGGAGATTTGAGTGCGTGGGGTAAATGTTGTCTTAAAACTTAGTACATACAATCTTATCTAAACAACGAAACATTATTTAATTGCAGCTCTGTGTATCTTCTACAAGAAGAAGTAAAAAACATCTTTTATTTACCTCGATATTTCAAAGACAAACAATAAAATTATCAGTTTAATGAATGTGTGCATCTTATCATTTTTATGTTAGAGAGCGTTGATATGAAATTGTAAAAATTATTAATGACCAAGTGTTCAGAACTAATTATTACCCTATTTGGTCGACCCACTTGCTTCCAGACACCCTTTTAAAACGATTGTACCTACAGTTCGCATCCTGAAATGGTATGGTACCAAAGTGGGTCGCATTTGCATCAGCAATATGGTGGTGTCGCGCGTGCGCCGCTGGCTGCCGTGCGGGCCGCGGGCCACATTAGCATCGCCCCTGCCGCGGCCCGCCCCATTAATATGTAACACTACTCGCCAGGGCCGTCAAATGCATACCCTCGTCATAACCACGCCAGCGATTTGATTAAAATAGACCCCTTTAAATCAGAAATCAAGCTATATTGCGACGACCTATCTGCAGCGTCTGCATTGTACGTTGCATCGAAGTCCAACAATCTAATTGTCTTCACAATGAATCTGAGCTTTTGTAGAATACATTTATTTTGGAGCAGCTTTCTTTCGGCTAGTTATCATATTTTTATCATTCTTCGAGATTTCTTCACAATTTTACATCATGAACTAGCAGGTGATCGGGTGGCTCTTTTGATCATTAATAGCAACTAAACATATCACATTTTACTCGTTTCAAATACTTCTATATAGTCTTAGTTAAAAATAATCTTTATTTAAGCAACCCTGAGCTACTCTGTCACTAAATTTAGAATCCACACTGACGGAGACCTGTCCCTGGTAACACGTAACTCTATGAATTTTTAGAAGGTGCCCCTGGGATCATAGTAGTCCTAACTCCTGCCATAGCAAGGTTTTAACCAATTCCTGCTGTACTTACTATGAACGAATCGTCTTTGAAACGAAATTATGAAAAAATACAAACTTAATAACCTATTGACTTTTTATCTTAGGATTTGTTACGGCAAAGCTATGAAATATATAATTCTATGCTGTTGTCTTTACTTTCAAACCATATCCAAACGTGAAGAGGTATTTCAAATAAATCACGTTTACAAAGTAATAATTTACACTTGAAAACTGTAGGTCGTCGGCCATATCCGTTTGCAATCGAGTTCCTTGTTGAAATAATTTACTGTCAAGAGGCATGTTTGATGTTTTTAGGGAGATCATAGAGCCAGATAATAATAAATAAACCCGTTGCTAGGCTCCGTGTAAGCACCATTTCATGATTAATAAAGATTCCTAATCTGACCTGAGATAAATGATAATAAAAAAAACTATTCCGTTCAATCATAAAAAATAAACTTCACAAAAAATATACGAATAAAATATGGAGGGTGAGCTGCGGGCGCAAATTACATTACTGCCGTAACGTTCACAACAATCGCTCTCTTCCATATTCACTACTGGATTAAAGCTATTAATTAAATACTAGGGGTTCAATCCCTATTCAAAAACCCCTCAGATTTAATATACCAATAAATTAGACAGATTCATGATTATTCTTACGTCACACAATAAAAACTGAAGGTACTTAATTTTCGATTTTACGAAGTGATTTACTGAAAGAGAAAAACCTAAAGTATTTTTTTTATCTAAATCATGCCAATGAGTCGCTCAAATACTTTTATCGTAATAAAAATCTCACGCTAATTTCGACCTCATACAACAACTTACAACATTTTACATGTTTCACGTAGTTAAGTTTTTGTTGTATGATATATCCGTGACAACGACGACATTACATTTGCAAAGTTGAGTCGACGATAACCGAACGGCAACTCCACCTTGATTACAGGCCGGAGCCGGAGATAGCTATGGAGACACAACCTACTAATACGGATCACTATCTTTATGGAGAAACAGCGCAAGTAGAAAAAAAGTAGGTTCTTAAACCGAGACATAAATAAGCGCTTAATTAATAAGTTTATTTGAATAAAGCAATTTTTTACTTTTACTTTACATAAAAAGTGCTTTAGGTTCTCTCATGCTTCATTCTAATCACCTTTGTATTCCAGCCAGAGTATTTCGTAGAAAGCAACTGTACTATTGTTTTTTATGTGGTCATGTTTTAAGTATATTTTGTTGGTTAATCTTAATATAAGGTAAACTTTATAGTATATATAAACAAAACCTACATTTTGGAAGAAAGTTTTTTGCCAAACGACGTTAACAGATAGGTTAGCAATTTGTGCCGTGAATTATGGCACAATCACAATTCTTAAAGTCCAAGCCAAGCTTTTTACAAAGTGGCGGGATGTTTGCCAAATGGCCGGTGTTGACAAATTAAAACCCCGAAGTCGTCCCAGAGCTGGTAAATTTCAAGAGTGTGCGGCGGCGGCGAATGCAGATGAGAGGCCGCAGCCGTGACTTAGTTTTAAATGGCTGCCCCAAGGATGTCGCCTGGGACCGCGGACGTCCAAAACTTGACAAAAACATTCTCCACGTTCTTGGTTACGTGCCAGACGCAATCTACCGGCGTACGATCTATCGGCCGTTGAATTGGTAATGAACTATTTATGGCAACCGAATAATATTTTCTTTCCCATCGTATTGAGAAAGCGCCGCACGCAGTGAAACGTGAATATCGTAGTAAACTTTATGGCAATTTCATTATTCATCGGCGTACATAAATATGTAATCGGTTCAGTAGAAAACGATGAAGAAGCGAGTGAGAGATGGACGGGTTATCGCATGCGATAAATAAATATTGCCCCATAACTTTGTTTCTTATGGAGGAGTAATATAATTCGGCCGTAGCTTGCGAGTTAAAATGTCAACATAGCAGATTTAAAGCTATCGATAGTGACTCCGGCCAACTGCTTGAAATGTGGAGTTGTAACTGCGCAGATATTGCGATGGGGACAATATCCCGAGCGATCCCGAGGGCGCCCCCTGGGCGGGAGCCAGTGCAGTTCAGCACTGGTTTTCGATATTCGATGAGTTTCGATAGTTTTAATAATTACTCACAGATGTTATTTAATAGTAACTGTTGACTGTAGATAATCAAAACCAACTTATTACATAGTTCTTAACAAATAATAGGCCTGTCAGTTATTTAGTTATTACTATCTACTATGTGATTATATTATCAGAGGTTATTGTGCAAAGATATCTGACAGCTGTTAAACAGCACGTTTGGTCTAATGGTCATGTCTGATAGAAGCGGACGTGAGATGATACAGTATCCAAAATGATATCGATATTGTTATCGAGTGTTTGCCCCAGCACTGGCCGGATGCGGATGTGCTGACCGGAGCGGACGCGTAATGGCGGCTCGTTGTGTTTCAGAAAGTTTTGCAGTCGAGACGACGGCGTCTGCGACCACTCTTTGACGATATATGACTGCGAGGAACTACTTCCTTCTAATCCGAAATGTTTTATTGATAGACTGCGTTGTTTGCGTTGTACAACGCCGTTACTCTACTCACACATTCTGTGGTTGAAAGTTTGGAAGTCCATTGCTTTGCTGACTAGAATAAAATGTAATGATTTGAGCATCATAACGAAATATATTTGTTTTAATTGTCAATTTTCGTAGATCCTCTTAGAAAAGCTTGGCGTTCCCTAAACTCATAGTCGGATTACAAGATTTATCTTCAAATCCAACGGGGCGTCTGTCGTGCAGGACAAGTCATGGCCGATTGCCTATTGGTAGTGCCGAGTGTCGCGGGCCTTGTAATTAATCTAATGGCCATTTATTAGAAAGCGTGATCGGTTATTTTTTATAACCATTGTATATTTAGGTTGAACGCCGCCGATACGAGGAACGGTTAGTGTTGCCTCACCATTAGTTAGCATTATTCATAGCTTAATAAGCTATTGTTCTTTCATAATAAGTACTTTAGTTTTTATTAACATGATTCTAACCGTACAAATAGAATTTGTATAACTTAACATATTAAAGGTAAAACTTTAAATTGGAGACAATGCATGGTTTGTAAGTCCATAATGGGGCATTTACATGGGTCGATTTGCCCGGCGACTCGCTAAGCGACTTTAGTCGAATAGGGCGTTTTATCGACAATCACTAATTGTAAAATCGAATTGCAAACCTATTTTCAATTTTTGTATTTTCAAGTTGCTTAGCAAGTCACCTTTTTTATTAAGCTGAAGAAAATTAAAAATCGACCCGTGTAAAAGCCCCATAACCTGAACTGCAAAAGTTTTGAATTTAAATGTTGTCAATACCTTTTATATAAATAGGTTATTGATTCTTTACAAAGGTACTCTATTGCAGAGCTTGTAATAAGGTTTTTCTTTGAACGTGTTCACACAGCAGCGTGCTCGTGACAGCGGGAACCGTGGTGCGCGGTAATTGCACATTCCCTTTTAAAAATAAAGTAGAAATGGTGGGAAATTGTCTAACTAACAAAACTTAATTTAAAATAAACCTCGGCGTGATTGGCGTTGATCGATAGACAAACAGATTTGTTCCTGACTCGTCGGATTACAGATTCGTTTGTTTTTCGTTCGAGATTCGTTCGTCCCATAGGATTATGGCAATATTATCCTATGGGAGAGTACGGAGAGATATTGAGGGCATTATAACGTCTGAGTGGATTATTATAGAACGTGAGAATGTTTATAATTTCTCTACTCACTTTGACAATCACCAGAATAGGTCTGCGCGGCATATTGTACCGAGGCTGCTACGAAGGTCACGTTTTGGCTGTCGTTTGTGAGAGGAAAATTGCAACTCATTTTGTTGGTAAAAGTAAAATGGCGTCCTGGCAGAGTGGGCGTCATGTTTCAACTTAACGTGCGCTTCGTGCTATAAACTTGTTTACGTAGGATGTGCCGCCGTCTGTTTCACTTCAGAAAGTCAATAAAATTAAAATATAATACGACAGACGATAATGTACTATTTAAGAGATAGGGACTATAAATAAGAGGAAGGAAGAAGAAGAAGGAAACAAGGCGACTGTTGTGAGCAAAAATCTAATATCAAAGTGACAGTATGACAAAACAGAACTTCAGTAAATAGACAAGATAGACCAGCATAGAGACATATAAAAACACATACAAACTAAAAGCTATAATCCTCCACAATTACTACATTAATCTCCGTGACGACAACAGTCAATAACTACACTACAGCTAAACATTGGCAAAGGATAAAGTTAATAATGATTTGTATTGAGTAGATAGGTACTCAATTTACTCCTTTTAAAGATTTAGTTTTGTTTTGTAAATTGGAGTGCATCAAGTTGCAGTTATTTTGTGCAATAAGCGTTATTGTCCCATAATGGGAGGGTCGTTTGTAAGTATGGTCTGTAGCAGGCAGGCAACCCACTGAATGAATCAGAATCTTTACAAACGGTTACTCCATATTAGGGCGCAAGCTAATTGTGTGAGGCAAATGGCTCGTAACTGAGCTACACACAGTGATGAGGCCATTTACTTACTGCCATCACAAAATAGAGACTAGGTATAGAAGTTAAGTCTAGTACTACACGCGCTCGAGCCACGCGCTCACACATAGACAGGCAGCTCTCACCGACCGACGACACTACTTCACTTCACGTACTCGACAAACTCGTTCGATTCGTCTGAGATTCCGGTTATTTCGTGTCGGTGAGAGGTGTCTATGTGTGCGTTGCTCGAGCGCGCGTAGTACTAAGCTTATCTTCTGTAGTATTTTTATTTTGTGCTGCCATTAACTCCGAGGCAACAATAATTAAGCACTAAATCTTGCTTATCTCGACGCGGAACTGAAAATTAAACTGTAAGGAGTGGCATCCATTGAGCTTCCGCTTCTCACAGATTCGGATAGTGTCTCTAAAGGCGTGTAATGAACATTGATAACGTTGAAGAGAACGCTGCGGTCGTTTCGATCGCTGTTTAGTACGAACGAGGCCGAGAGCTGTCGGCCTAAATGTCGGTCAGCCTAACTCTTTATTCAGCACAAAGGCCATGTTTCACGAGTTTCACAGATTTGTTTAATTCCCAGCAGCGCCGCGACACACCAAATGGGAGCTGGGCAAAATTTACTTTCGAACTGCCGTTTAAAGCTCGACATGTTTCCGATTTATATGCAATTACATGTCTTTTGAAATTTGTATTGTGGACTTGTACTATTTATTACTTATGTTGTCTGTAGTTGAGCGCGCGCGCGCGCGCGCGTGTTTTTATTCAATAGCGTGTTCATTATCATAGGGTTGCCCTTCGACTTGCATTGTTGCGGCAATCTGCATATATTTACGTTCACAAAATGTGCATTTTGTCGTCGTTAAAATAAATTAGTTTGATTTTCGATAGTGTCTCGTCGGGTTTGTGTAAATATGTACATCCGCGCGGGCCCTGCGGATGTGCGGTATTAAGAGCCGCTCCTGTGTTATTACGTTACAGCGCGGGTCGCCGCGCCAGCGCCGGCGTCGAGGCGAGCCATTTCAAGCTTTATTTATATGAGAGTTAGTAAATTTGTCAAATGCATTGGTAAGTTTGTGGTTAGATTTGGCTGTGGTTTGATGCCGAATATGTGTTTAAAAGTAGGAGCTGCCGATGCCGGGTCGCACGGACCAAATATCGTGCGCCGACAGTTGCGATGTCGTGTTGCGACGCGACGCGACGGCTGTACCTACTGCATTATATTAAAATTGTATTTTGCAACATTGTTTGGCGTCGGCTCCACCAAAGGGGATTTTTGTTGCGAGCTTTCAGTTGCCACTTTGATTGATTGCGTTAAATTGAATAATCCGGAGCGTAACTTTTAAAATAAATTGTATGTTGCACCAGCTTTTATTCAAAATATTGTTTGATAATGTTTATACTGGTAGCGCTTTGGTGTTTGATTGTTGATTGCTAAAAGGCTTATCCAAAAATATTTTCCTGTAGGTACATATTATGCAGACATTTTACAAATTAATACCTATAAAAAATTAGTTATTGGGAATCTCTATAAGACAATCACCCCGTAATTAAGTTTGCTTTCTGAAGTGATTCGACTCAGAATTTAATCTGCCACCATGAGATACGTAGCCGTAGCAACTCAGACACGACAGCTTAGGGCACACACTAGATGTGTAGCGAACCTACATGTATTTATTTATTTATTTTTCTCTCACAAAGTTTTACAAACTTAGTTGCTAAACTAAAATTAGTTGGGCGTTTACAAATAGTAATATGTGAGAGACGTACTGGTATTACTAATCGCCAAAATAAATGCCATAGTTATTAAAACCTTAAGAGAAAACCTTAATAAAAGTTCATTCCATTCTACTTACAAATTATAATAATATTAGGCTATGAATAAACTTGTGTGTCTGTGTTTGTGAAAGTATGTGTGTGTTTGTGTGTGTGTTGTGTGTGTGTGTGTATGTGCGTGCATGCGTGCGTGGGTACGTATGTATGTATGTGTCAGACTATTAATACAGTACATTTAGGAGTTTTTCTGCTTCGTCATAATAATAATATGTGAGGTTTTGTAACTACCTTTCCAGGGCCGTGGTGTCGAAACGTCGGCAATTAAAAAAACAATAAATACAAACTAAATAATAATAATAATAATAATAATAATAATAACCTTTATTTCTCACCATAATCTTAAAAGTTACATAATGTTTAATTTGGAATGCAAGAGTTTGTTACTTGTACAGTTTGAAAAACTTATCTAATTTTAATCTCTTGGAAAAATGACTATGGTGGGCTGCCACCTAAACTAGGACGAGTCCTGTGTCTCAGGTAGTCAACCCTCCACCCCACAAAGGGTCTAGAAAAAACAAGTTGTTTTAAGAACATAAAAATATAAATTGTACATTAACATTTAAAAAAATAAAATAAAATAAAAATAAAATAAAATGGGAACAGTAAGTTATTGTGTGTATGTGTGTGTGTCTGTGTCTGTGTGTGTGTGTGTGTTTGTGTGTGTGTTTGTGTGTGTGTGTGTGTGTGTGCGTGCGCGCGCGTATGCGTGCATGTGTGTGTGTGGGTGTGTGTGCGTGTAATTGACCATCTGTTTGTTTTTGCGTAGTTGTAAACATGTTTATTTTATTATTTTAAGAATATTTTCTGTTTCATCATAATCTAGTGCAACTAAACTAGTTTTAAGAATTAATTTAAGACGATTTCTATTTAATTTAGTGATTTTGTGTAGATCATTAAAATATCTGTATAAAAAAGGGCTCATATAGTATGATTGACGTCTTGTAAACATTTTATTAAATTTTGGAACAGGAGTTTGAACTCGCCGTTTACCTTGAGGTAGTTGGGTAAGATCTATGCTTTTGTGGTAGCGGAGAACCGAATTATATATATACAACTGCCGAACGGTGAGCAGCTCCGCTTCCTCGTACAGCTTTTTAGTCGGGTATCTTCGGGGCTTAAAGCACATGACTTTAATCACGGCTCTTTGCGCTCTTTCCAATAGCATAAGAGAGGAAGTAGCGGCTCCGCCCCAAACAGTGACACAGTAAGTCAAAAGTGATTGACATAAGGCAAGATAAATTTTGGCTACAAGTTTAGGCTCTGTTGCATCTCTAAGGTTCCTAAAAATAGGTAGGAATTTTTTAATCCTTTTACTCAACGCTAATATTTGCGGATGCCAGTTTAGGTTCTTGTCAACTATTATTCCCAGATATTTGTGATTGTCCGTTTGCTCTAAAGTTTCACAATCACAGTCACCTCCTGAGCCACAAAGAGAAGAATGAGCTTTAATAGTAAAATCTTTTGGCGGATTTGTAGCATCAGTGATCCTGAAGCAGATATATTTTGTTTTTTGGACGTTGATGGTGAGAAGATTGTCGTCTAGCCATTTTATGACTTTCCTGAGACCATTTTCTGCAGATTTCTCAACTAATGCCCATGTTTTATTCTTAAAAATTAGTGCAGTATCGTCGGCAAAAGCCAATACACTCCCATTGTCAAGTTTTATGCTGCAGAGATCATTCACATAGGCCAGGAAGAGTGTAGGGCCAAGAGTGCTACCTTGTGGAATGCCGTATGTGATTGGTGAACTATTGCTACAGACATCTTCCACTCTAACTATTTGGCTCCTGTCTGTCAGATAGTCAGCTAGCCATTCCAACGCAGGACCGCGTATGCCCATGTTCTCGAGCTTAGACAAGAGTAGTGGAACGGAAACTGTATCGAAGGCCTTTTTGAGATCTAGATAAATGCCTACACATTTTTCTTCCATATCTAGTGATTTTGTAACAAACTCCGACATTTTAGACACAGCGTCCTCAGGATTTCTCCTTTTTCGGAAGCCGTATTGTGTATCAGCTAGGATATTTCTTGATTCCAAGTACTTTGTGAGTCTATTGTTAAAAACCTTTTCAATAACTTTGCTTATTGTGTTAAGTAATGATATTGGCCTATAGTTCGATACAGAGTCCACCCCACCACCCTTGTAAATGGGGACAACAACAGCTTTTTTTAATATGGCTGGAAAAGTTCCAGTCGAGAAGCTCAAATTGCACAAGTGGGAAACCAAAGTACCTAAAACTGCATGAGAGTTTTTAATAATTTTAGTTGGGATAGCATCAATTCCTGGCGCACTGTTGCTTTTTAGGTTAAGGATAATTTTTTCTATTTCTTTATAGTCTGTAGGAAATAGGCAAATGGAGCCACAATCTTTTGAAGGAGCGGTTTTATGTACTAATTTAGAGACACTCGCGTTATTCCTTGTTAAAATGTCTGAAGCTAGATTTTCACCGATTGTTGTAAAGTATTGGTTCACAATGTCAAGGGACCCTTGTGGCGACGCTGTCAGTTTAAGCAAAGGCAATGCATTTACACGTTGGCTTTTAATGTTGCACAGTTCCTTAACAGTTTCCCATGTTGCTTTGTTGTTTTTATAATTTATGTTAAATTTTTCTCTATAATAGTTATTTTTTAGTGCTTTGGCGGTTTGATTGCATGTGTTTCGATATTTTAAGTATTTATTTTTAATTTCTATGTTGTTTGGGTTCATTTTTGAGATCTTATGTAGTTGGTCTCTGGTTTTAAAGCATTTAATAATACTAACAGTTATCCAGGGTTTTAGAGGGCGTTTTCTTTTGCTTAATGTAACAATTGATGTGTGTCGTATAATGATTTCTTGTAGCGTTTCAGTTAATGTTAATGCAGCTTTATTGGAATCGTCAATGGATAAGAATGGTTCCCAGTCATGCGATTTGATAGCTTCCCCCAAAGCCTCATAATCTATTTTAGTTCTTGTAAAAAATTCAGATTTGGATGGTGTTGATACAAGAGAACTCGAAAGGCTTAATAATATAAGATCATGGTCAGTTAAGTCAGTTTTTAGGACGAAACATTGGCAGCACGCAACCACTTTGCACATAAAGTGGTCAAGACATGTACGTCCGTGAGTCGAGATGTCGATTGCATTGAGTAAACCATGTGATCCTATGATTTCCAAGTACTCTCTTACACTTGCACAGTTTGTATCTAAGGTATCTATGTTTATGTCTCCTGTAAGTATTATGTTTCGTGTTCTAGTTGTGGTTAAAAGTGTGTCTAAGGAGTTCAAAAATATATTTGGATTTTTGAAGGCAGATGGACGATATATACCGATTACAGTCATATTTGCTGTCTTCGCTGCTAGGCAATTAGCTTCATCCAATTCCATCTCTTGTACAGTAGCTTTAATTCTATTATTAATATACATAATGACACCGTCATTTTGATTAAAGCTTCGTTTTGTAAAGTACATGTTATATCCATCTATCAAAGGTGGGGTCGAAGTCTCATCACACCAACATTCCGAGAGGACGATTATATCTACGTTTATTTTTAATCTAGTGACAAATATTAAGAAATTATCGAAATTTTTGTTTACACTTCTAATATTGGCCGAAATTATATTTAGTTTATTTTTGTTATTTGTTTTGATCATATCAAGTTCAGAGCTAATGTAATTTGGATCATCAATAATTTTACAGCGAATAGGACACGACTTATCGATATCTTCGCTCAATTGACGACTATCCATAGTAAAGATTAAGATAAGTTAGATTTTTAAGAAGTGAGATATTCGTGTCATGCTCATAGATTTCGTTGGTGCATAAATGTAATTGATTGTAGGCTCGGAGACCAATAATTGAAGTATTGTACGTTGTTGATGATGATGAACTGATCAAATTTTGTGACATGCTTATTTTTGTGTATGTGTTTAATGTATGTTTGAGTTCTTTGTTCATGTAAGTAATTTGTGTGTTAATGTTTAGATTATATGTGTTTGTATAGTTAACAGTTATAGCTAAAAAAATATTTTGTGCTGTAATATTAATACAACTAAATTTAATAAATTTAACAATTCCCTTAATTAGTCACATGTTTTTCAGCTGTTGTAATTGTGCCTCGCTTCTGACTAAAATGTATGGATCACCTTGCTGCTTCCGCAAATATACTAGCCCATTTGCTGTCCAGCAGTATGCGTATTCCATTGTTTTGCGGAAATCTCGAGCGAGGTAGAACAATCTTGCTGCTTGGGCGGTGAGATGTTCAGACAGGTAGACTTCCACTTTAGGACCTTCCAGACCCAGGTACGAAGAATTTAGTTGTTCGGTTTTGTATTTGACTGAGGAAAGGTGATGAGATTTGGCTGCAGACAAAAAACTTTCCTTGAGAAGTGTAGATGTGAATTCGGCTACGATAACAGAATTTGCTTGATCTGGTTTTGAAGGCATACGATATACGTCACGTAGCGTAGCTTTCTCCATGTTGATCGCTAGGACGGTAGAAAGTCCTTTTATCATCTCAAACAACTTTTCTTTGGTTTCTCCCTTCTGCTTTGGAACGTTTCTGATCTGAATACTTGTTTTGCGTGAAAGTCTCTCCAATGTATCACATTTATCGCCAATGTTAGCAATCTGGGATGAAATTTGCTTACGTTCTGCCTCTAAACAATTAATAGTAGATTGTAGTTCATCCAACTTTGCTGTGACGAATTCAATTGACTTTTCAATGTCAAGGTTATTCTTGTGTATAAGATCGTTTTGATTTTTTATTTCAGTAATGTGTTTTTCTATAATATCTAATCGCGAGTTTTGTTGTGTTTGAATTGAATTCATTATTTCTCGTAGTTCTTCACGAATAATTGCCCGAAAATCTGAACGTTCTGGTTCCATATCATCCTCAGCAATTCTGCGACGTTTACCGTCTCGTTGCGTAATATGTTCAAACACAGAATCTTCCAAAACGGCGGAAGTAGCGGCCATCTTATTAACATCAGGTTCTGACACACTAAGTGATTTATTAAATGATTTATTTATTGGTGGCGAGCGTGGTAGCTGTGGCATTTTAGATGATTAGTAATTGCACCAACCACGCACTAAGTTTGCAAACTTATATGTTGTGTGACTTGGACCAAGCCTTTATAATCTTTGCCACTATCGCTTCTGCTTGTGAACTACGGCTGGCACCACGATAGAGGTTGTGTAGTGTGTGTGACTGTGTACGCACGGTTGGAATGACTCAGCCGCAGCCTGCAGTGTAGCTTGTAGATCTATCGCTGTCTTCAGTTGTTGTCCTTGTCTTCTGCGCTCCGCTGCAGTGTATGTTTGCACTTCTCGCGTCTTATGCGCGCCTGGTACTTCGCCGTATTTATTTCGCACAATATATTTAATATTAATTTTTTTAAAATAAAACTTGTACGGGTGCACACGTTTAATCGCTTTCGCGGTCCGGAGGGGAGAGGAAATAATTCTAAAACAACACCTGAATCAATAATATTACGCGCTGTAATTCGTAAAAAGCGTTACATTTCTAGTGAGGCCATGAATATTGAGGAATGTACCTAAGTAGATACTTATGCCTACATATTTTATTTGCTTATCAAAAGCGGCACGTACGTAGTCGTCCCTATCCCGAGGGTCTGTACCTAACATGGAATGCTATTTTATTTTTATGAATCTTTCTTTCGAGTTTGCCAGAATAGCAAATCAAATGGTATGTGCAGGGTGGGTCCCATGCCATCACTACAGAATACATACTATAACTCTGAATTCATTTGGACAAGTATACCTCTACCACGTAACGGTGCGTAGAATGTTGTACTTACATTTTTGATGTACACTTTTGTTAGGTACAGCTTGATTTTACTAAATTTATGTGTTCTCGTTCTTCCTACGTCCGTGTTTAATGGCCCTCTTGGACATTAACAAGCTCGGGGCTAGTTCTAAAATCCTAGAGGTAGGTTAAATTTCTTGATGTGTGTCGATGTCATCCAAACGAAAACACTTTGACGACCTCCGTGGTCGAGTGGCTTTGTACACCGAGTTTCAAGGTGTCGCCATCTCTGAGGTCCTGGGTTCGATCCCCGGTTGGGTCAATTTAGAAAACGAACTTTTCTATATTGGCTCAGGTCTGGGTGTTTGTGATACCACCGTTGTCTCTGACTTCCATAACACAAGTGCTTTAGCTACTTACTTTGGAATCGGAGCAATGTATGTGATGTTGTCAAATATTTATTTATTTATTTATTTACTAGCACATAGTAATTTCGGATTCCAGAATAGCTCTGTCGGTGAATTGAGAAGTTTCCTCAGAAGGAACGCTCTACAACAAATATACAATTGACTGAAGCTGTAAGAAGCTTTCAGGTACTTTACTGAAAAGGGTACAATTTAAGGTTTCGAGACTTTCGAGACGAAAACGAAAACTAAATCATATTGTGTATGATGTAACAATTTCGAGATTAGGCTCTACTGAGAACTGACAGCTGAGAATTTCTTCCAATAGAAAGAATTATTTAACTGGTTTTCCGGATTATTTGTTTTTATTGACCGAGCGATCGAAAAGCGCGAGCGAAGCGTCTCTGTTTTAGCTTGGGCACAAAATAGATATATATAAGTACTACGTAGCTTGGGCAAAAATACTTTTGTATGTCTGTCCGTTTGTTTTCCGCTAACGCCGTTTGGGTTGCATTTCTCAACCGATTCTTGTGAAATGTTGTGAGCAAGTTCTATAATTATTATAGAATATGCGTGTTTTGAAATATTTTGAAATAAAATCACATTACAGCCATTTCGGAGAATGTTCAAAAATGACGTCACAAGCGTGACGTCTACAGCTCACATGCCACTAGTGTTAAAAGTTTCCATAAATCTACTTTGTTTTTCGTAGCAGTTTCGTAGTCCTTCGGTACTGCGGTTGGTGGGTATTTCATTTAAGTAGGTACCTTTAAATAGTCCAGTTTTACTTACCTTACCTTCTCAGTAATAAATTTTAACAACATAGTTTAGATGCTACAACCCTTGAGTCTGTACTTCCCACAACAAGGACAGAACTCGGAAGACAAACGCGCCGTCCGTACGCGGCCGAAGCCACCGCATAAATAATAGTCAACCGTCCGTAGCTCCTGATTTAGCCTGAAATAAAGCCACTATCTATTCTTTCTCATTGGCGCGCCGTAACTAATACTTTAGCACTAAGTGAGAAGGATGCCGCTGGCGCCCTCTGAGACTTACACTAGTGGAGTGGAACTATGGAACTACTGGGAATCTAGGAAACTGGCCCATACGCTTACTTTATAAGATAGACACCGCCGCCGCCATATTAGAAAATTGACTTTTTTATGTTAGTCAATTTGTCAACCAAATTGTCAAATTAAATAACATTTATCTCCAAACTTTAGCCAGAAAATATACTTACAATACCTACACGTAACGTGACTTGTGTTTGCATGGAATATACGTATATTTATTTTTCATTATTATTTAGGTATCGTTTTCGTTTCGGTTTAGAATTTTCTCCATAATTTATTGTATTACCTACTTACCCATACAGGTTTACAATACAACTTTTACTATGGGACCAACTCTAAACAGCAGTTATTTTGTCGCGATTTTGAGTTGGTCCCATAGTAAAAGTCGTTCAGTTTGATGGTTTTGTAACACCTGTATAGTATTATTTATATTTAACTATTGGCAAATGAAAAAGTACGAACTGTACGAACTAAATGAATACCTTATGTTAAAGGTTATGTTGTTTGTTTTTAAGTACTTTAATTCTTCATAATAATATGCATTTTAGTCGCCCGTGCAGGGACTACGGTTAAACAAAAGTCCGCACCGAGCAGCGACTCGTCCAAAAACGCGTTAGGCAATAGTGCCCTCTGTTCTATAGTGCCATCTCGCTCGTTCTCTTGCGGGGCAAAACGTCACAACAGCAGGCATCCCGACCCGGCACCACGGTAAAGATATCTTTACCGTGCCGGCACTCCCGGCCGAGCCCGGAGTCGGCCGAGCAGGCGGAGCAGGCGGCCAGTACCGACCCGCCACTGGCGCCGACCGCACGCCAAAATGGACGAGTTTGCATGCTTGGACATGGACATGCTTATTGCACTGGTGAAAGAGAGGCCTAACCTGTGGGACAATAACACGGAGTTGTACAAGAACCGGCAGGCGACACAGACGGCCTGGAATGAGATCACGATGGCGCTCAAACCAGGACTTGAGGCGGACTCGGAAAAACAAGCTTACGGTGAGTTGAATATACCATAGTAACGCGTCTAGTGTAGACGCAGCATTATTATACGCAGTACTAAATTGAGAGAAGCCACGGTCAGTTGACTTGTCCGGGTCGAACACAACTTGACTCTCCGACCGGGTATACTGCACGGACACTTGTTTAAATGTAAGAGTAAGTAATAAGTAGGTACCTACTGCAAAATAATAACAAATGTACAATATTTAATTTAGAATAATAATGAAGTGTGTCTTAACTTGTTATGATTCTGTAAGTTATCGCGTCGACGGTCGTTGTGTGCCTATTATGAAATAATAACAGTCAAGTCTGTTTATTTCCAGAATATAACTTTGTTATAATATTTATGAAACGTAATTCTTCGTTAATAATATATTTTTATTTTATTTTATTTATAATAACCATTTATTATTTTATATTTTTATTTATTAGGAAACTCAACAGCCTTTTTGCATGTTTAAATATATTTTATACATATACCTACCTAAGTAAGGTAGGCACACTAATAGCAGAGTTTCACGGCGTGAATTTAATTATTCATGACATAGTTAAAATGTATATTTGCAGCAAATCGACCGAGCGAGCGCGAAGCGTCTCTGCTTCAGCTTGGGCAAAAATGATTTCGTATGTCCGGCTGTCTGTCTGTTTTCCTCTACAGGTCGCATTTTTCAACCGATTCTCGTGAAACTTTGTGAGAAGGTTCAATAATTATAAAAGTTCGTAGTAATTCGTAGAAGTAGATGGTAAATGTGTCAAAAACGGCCACTTTTAGCAGTTTTGCTATTTACTTCTGGAAAAGTGTAATGATACCATCTAAAAATACTAGACTAGAGATCTTCAAATTCCACGTTAGATTTATTGAAATAATGTTTTGTACAATATTAAATGAAATTCACCACGGCGCGGCGCCGGCGCCACTTTCGGCCTGGGTACCATGTGGTACCGCCTTAATCAAATACCCTTTGTCTTGTTCCAGAAATCTTAATACGCAAGAAGTGGCGGTACCTGCGGGACCAGTTCTTTGTTGAGTTGTCAAAGATCCACAAATCCTTTGAAGGCAGCTACAATCCAAAATGGCCGTACTTTAAGTCGCTATTGTTTCTGAAGGAGGTCGTGCGTAATCGGAAATATACTACCAAGCGGAAAAAGAAGAAAGCGTCAAGGCGTTCCCCGTCCGAGTCGTCCGATCAGAACGACGACACTGATGGGGAAGTCCCGCACATATCTTATCAATTAACAGACGATTCTATCAACGACCCCCTGGAAAAGGAAGAAAATGTGAAACCCCCGAAAATGTTAAAGTATTCAAACAACGTTATGCAATACGCGCAGAGGTACGAGTCAACCGAGGACGAAAATGAGCATTTATACTTCTTCAGGAGTCTGCTGCCGCACATCGCGCTGATCCCCAGACGCCGCCTCCTTTCATTCAGGAGTCGCATTCAAGAACTCGTCGAGGAGTATGCTTACTCTCCTAAAAACGAACCGGATTGATATAAAAGTTCTACTGATATTATAATATTATTTCACTTATTGATCTCCTAGTTTGAAACCATTGTTAATGCAGAGACTGTGATTAAACTACTTTTGTTATTGATGTTTTGCATTTTATTCATTTACTTAACCTATTTATATTCATTTTTCTATCACATAGACAAACAAAGAAGCATAGCAGTGAAGATACTAGCGGCCGTCCGCGACTTCATCCGCGTGGACTTTGATTTATTTGGCGTCTTCTAATACACTGAAAAATTAAGACCCCTAATTTTTTTAAAATATCTCTAAGTCATAAAATGTTTTAAATTTCCATGGTTTTTGACGTTATTAGAATAAACTATATCGGGATTTACACCATGAACCTGTTTATTTTTGAGACTCTGATATTTCGGCGCAGTTGCATGTGCCAAGGTCATCACTAAGTCATCATTGATTTATGCCGAAATACGCTCTAAGTAATTAAATACCATGTTACGTGTGGAATAATTAATGTCTTCACATTAATTGCCTCTTAGGCAGTATGTAAGGTATCGTTTGCAAAATTATAATTTATTTCCGCTGATGATGTTATGTAAATAGCATTAGTTCACTGCTGGCTAATCTGGTGTTTGTTGTTGCTAAGTACTAGAAAGTATAGATAGGCAATTGTAGGTACTACGTACGTGGTGTTTGGTAATAGTCTTATAAACCCGAATGTGGTAGGTAGGGTACTAAGCGTACAATCTTGGAAATTATTACTTAAAAACGCTAAAAACCACCACTATTTTCTTTTTATGATAAACTGCATAGTGGAAACCCTAGACCGTTAATGGGATTGATTATCGAATACAATAGTCTATTTGCGTCATAGGGTTGTCATTTTGCATTTTTCAATAAATTAATATAAATGAATGAATTAAATTTTCTGGGGCCGTATGCTTGGTACCCTATCTACCATATTCGACTTTATAAGGTTATTACCAAACAGCCTGTCTTACTTAGTTTAAGCACAGTATAAAATAATAGTGTTCAAGTTTAATTCTTAATTCTTGCAACTAAACCATACATCAACTCATTTTTATGAAAGGCGTGTTATATTTTTTTACTTTATATATTTTTCAATGATACATTGCTCATGTTAAGTAGATGCCTAAACATGGGTAGCTTACTATGATATTATGTTATTTAAAACGCAGGTTAACCTATAAAAAAATACAAAAAACTAATGTTACTGCTGAAAACAGTACGCCTAGGAATAGCTCCTCTATAATTATAGTTTGATCTAACAATGCAGGGCCCGGGGCCCCGGGGCGCGGCGCCGCGTGCGGCCGTATTAATTGGATGTTCATGTCAGCCCCGCGCAGCACGCACGGCGGCGGCGCGGGCGCTGGATCACCGGCGCGCCTGGCACTGGCAGCGGCGCGGCGCGGCCGGCGCGGCCTGGCAAACGGGCCCCTTGCCAGTTAGCATTTTTTACTTATCCGCCTGAATATGACATCTTCAAAAGAGGGACTGTGTGGCACTTATGAACTAATAAAAATACTGCATCAACAATCGTACAGTTTTTCATAATAAGAATTCCATTTCATAGCGTGCATTATGTTGAGTTGACGTGACGTGTATTTGTGAGCACCTTAGTCGCCATCGCCATGGGACGTCGAGGGCAGATTGGTATTATATGCCAAATGGGGCTCGATAATAATGTTGTTGATCACTACAATGGGACACCATTATCGTTTTATGGGAGCCATTACTTAGTATCGTAAGAAGAAATCACCAACTGAGAACTTATTATAGCTGTGGCTTGTTTATCGACCGTTCGATAATAAGTTACAGCTTAGATTTATTTCTAAAACGGAATTTGCCGCATCATGTTTTGCATGTCACGAAATAACGACATTTCACGCTATTCTACTAATCGGACTATGTTGCAGTCTGGCATGCAGTGTTAAAAATGTAATAAGTCTTTAATTATTTAACTGGAACTAATTCGCTGTGTGACCACAGAATAAGTGATAAGTAGTATTAGCGTCATGCCAAAGGGCTACTGATCCCACACTCGCACTGTCACGCTTCCATCGCGACGCTGCAACATGCGTCTGCAGATTTTAAAGTTACGCTAACTCTGTGATTGTGTAAGGTTCGCCAACGCAACGTTTTACCATATTTTCAAAAATATGGTTACTATAGTTTTTTTACATAAATCACCAGCATATTTTGTTGTTATTGTCAACGTGCAAAAGTTTACAAAATAATATGATTACTAATAATATTGTCAAAACTGCAAAAACGTTCTGTTAGCGAAATGTTCATGGATCAATCGTTTGTTGGCGAACCGTTACACACTGAACGTAAGGAGTGGAGTAGTAAGTATAGTGTATTATGATAGCCCGCATGGTATAACAAACCAACAACTCATATACCTACGAGAGTGACTTTTCTCCAAGACGGAACGTGATGTGGATCAGTGTGTGATATTACTATAAAGCAAAAAAAGTTAATCATTTTATAGTATGCTTGGCGTATTGGATGACTGCCTATAATGATCTCCTTTTATACGTTGAATCCAACAGGAAACGAGCGCAGATCCTCGGAGATTACGATCGGCGGGCCTCGGGTGGTTGTATGTATGGGTTGCATGGAGTGTGTCGTAATAAACGTGCGGCATATGGCCGCTCCCGGCTAATGCCTCCTGAGCAAAAACACGAACGTGCGAAATGAGGAGTTCCCATGCTCGGATAAGGAGGTTCAGTATGGCAACTTTATAACGCTAAAATAATTGCTAACTTTAAAAATAAACATTTTCTGCACAGCCAGATGTTGCTGATTATCATCGACAATGCGCTGATGTAATGGTGCGCACTTGAATAAAAACTGTATACAGTTGAATTATGAATGTGTCGAAAAGAGCATGCTCGATTCAACGTCAATAGCTTATTGAAGTATGTGACCGGCTCGCTGTTAACGCACAATAATGAGAAACAATTGTAATCTATCTATGCTGTACGCCGTTAATGTAGGAGCCGTTACGCGACCGTGCCAGTTGGCTATAGCCATGGATATCAGCATAAATTTACTCTAATCAGCTTTTTATAGGGGTATGGTGCATAGGTATCCTCTATTTAATCACCTGCTGCAAGTTCGATCAGTTGTTTTGTTTCTTTGTCTAATTTATTAAGCTAAGACTTGCTGGTCCAAGTAAAACGATTTTTAGCTCTACATATTTGGTTAATTAAAAAACAGAGTTCCAATACAAAAACTTTACAAGAGTGTCCACGATATTTTATTTTTCTGGATATTCAAATTCTATGAATAATCTGATTTCGCAAATTCTTGTTAAATATTACATACTGCTTCTACATTTACTGTTTCCTGTCTATATACGCTTGTGTCGGCGAACAGTAAACAGAGCTAATGTGTCGGCAAACGTCGGCGTGGTTCGACAACCGCTGTCGCCGACAACTAATTGCGACGCTGCTCCGTAGACAACCGCCCGCTCCATAATCTATTGCGTAATCAAACAGAAACAGCTTACAAAAAGGAAGGATAATAGGGACCTGCCAGGAAGGGGAAGAGATAACAGTTATCTGGCCATCCATAATAATCGTAGACAAAGGTAGACATCGGGCACATTGGGGCCCGATGGCGGGGCTTACGACGACCGACGCAAGGGTTACGGGTTCACGGCAGCACTGATGCTGGATAAATGTCGCTACTTTGAACAACTCACATTTATCTTATGGTTTACTTCTTGGATTACCTTACTGTAGCGGCTGAGAAACGCGCTACGTCAGGCTACGTGTAACTACTTTCCGATATTACAGGGTCGTGGATTACTTACGTTTTAATCTATCGATCGATATAGCTATATCCATTATATTGTGTCCACTCTTTGCGAAGTAAATCTAATTCTGACTCCACGAAAATGCTACTATAAAATTCGTATACGCGACGAATACATACCTCCTCTTTTTCAATTTTTGAAGTTGGTTAAAACAAGTCGTATTATTGCGGTATAATAACAAACTAGTGCATTAACTGATATTCTTAGATATCTAGCAACTCCATCGTTTCCTATCGGGACGAGACCTTATTTATCTAACTAAATAGATTAGAATACTTATCTATAAACCCCAAGTCTCAAAACTTCGGTAGATATAACATAACTGAGCACGCCCGTGGGTTGCGGTATCTCCTCTCCGCCGACGCCAACATGATAAGTGGCTCGGAAAGTGTCGGCGTAAGTAGATGATCCTCGTCGGGAGATATGGCCGCCATTCGTTCGAGCGAGAGATAAGTCGCGTGCTATTAATACCCACCACCGAACTCCGGGATCGAGGACTTAGCCGGATTGAAACT
Organism: Catoptria pinella; assembly: GCA_963556745.1. Taxonomy (NCBI): domain Eukaryota; kingdom Metazoa; phylum Arthropoda; class Insecta; order Lepidoptera; family Crambidae; genus Catoptria; species Catoptria pinella. The sequence goes on from OY750776.1 coordinate 136,900, forward strand.
TACAAAGTTGGCCGATAAGGAGGACGCACTGTACATCGATGCCTTGCTCCAGCAAAAAGTTACAAATGCGTCAAAGGGATGTAGCACTACAAAAACTAGAACGAGAGCTCGGAACAGACAGCTCCGCGATAAGGGTCGCCCGTGACGTGGCGGCAACAAAACGCCCCACACCATGCAGCCTTTTGCGTCCATAGTTACATCACAGTTTCCGCAATCGGAATAAAACGACGTCGATTGTGCAAATCGACCCTCGGTTTTTGTCCGCTTTCCACCGAGACCTACAAATCGATTAGCGTCTGCGTTTTTATCGTAAAACGTCAGTTGAGGCGGGTGGCGGAGAGCCATCGGGCCACCACAAAAAGTGATCAGGGAAGTGGCGGCGGCGCCGCAGCCGTGCGTGGCGGCCGGCGGGTCGCCCTCCCGAGCCCCGACATACTGACTGCTTGAAGGTTCTCTAAAGTCATTAAAAATCGAGCTGATAATCGAAGTCGTTACCACTGATAACTCTCATTGAAGTCAAGTTTAGGTGTGTGCGTGCACTATGCCGAATGCCTAGATATCACATTTCTCATAGTGGTTATGGAGTGCGCGGTTGCTTCTTGGAACTTACAAGTTCAAGAGACGTCGATTTAACCTATTTAATCCATATTATTACGTAAAGCTGCTGGCTTCACATGGCCGCATGTCATTCTATCCGAGCCAACGGAGCGAACGCACCCATTCGCTCGCGTGCACGTCGCGCGCTCGCGGGCGTTCGCGCCGCTGCACCTCGCACCGCTCCATCGGCTCTTTGATATTTAAATACGGTAGTCACGGGCCTCGATCGGTTCCGCCGATCCGGCCGGCCGCATTAGTCGCGCCCCGGCCGCTTCGCTTTATCTGCCCGCCCCGGCCGCATTCAAAGGAAGGGTTGCCTGTGTAATGGCCTCCATTCTGGCGAACGCGCACGATAGTCTACTTTATGTCTACACAGTGTTATGAAATGGAATGTAACCTAGGGAAATACAATTATTCGTAGCGAAGTGGTTAAAACGCAAAACACCTCTTTTGGGGGTTGATTCTCGGTCAGGTTAGCATGGAAAACTGTTTTGGTTTAGGTGCTTTGTCGTTGTCATAGTTTCGAATTTCCATACCGACTTAGCTTGCGATGAAAGCAAAGTATACCGATTTCATGAATGCCAAAATCCAAACTCCTCAAAAGAATCGATTCAATTTAAGGTCTCTTTGTGTTCAATTCTAAATAATACTGTAATCCGAGAGAAAAGAAGCAAGTTATAAAAGTAACTTTGACCTGTTTTAATCACTTTTCAACAATTTCTAGCCATTTCTATAGGTACTATTATGTTCATACATTACACTGTGTTTTGTTATCGTGCTATTGTTCAAAGTTGTTAAGTTTCTTGGGTATTCCTTCATCAGAACTTCAAGTTCAAACAAGTTTCACTGGAGCTCCTCATTTACATCGCGGTGCGAGCTTTGTTTATTTGATGCTATTTTTAAAACAACTGAAACCAGATAAAACAATGGAGCATTGTTTTCCGTTCAACAATCAAATAAATGTCAAAGTTGACGTTAAATTATTTTTTGTGAGCAATTGTTTTAGGGGAAACATTTAATTGTTTCTATTCAGACTCAGATGAAGCAAAACATAAAGTTTACATTAACTTACTTTTCACCTTCGTTTATTATAAAAATTTGACATTTACTTAAAAAAATATTACAAAAATGGAGAAAGAAGGTTATCACTAGTTACTTACTTGATTCATTAAAATAAGTTCCTTTCAAAGTTTTTGTTTTAGTAAAGATTGTCGAGGTCAACTATGATCTAGTCTAGCCGTAGCGGTCAGCGGCTATCTCCAAAACAAAATAATATCACATCAATGTGTTATAAACTTTCGAATCTATTTTTAAATTTGAGATTTCAGCATTCACAATGGTTTTTTTATGAAAACTTGTGGCTTGTGACTCGGTAGCTCAATTGGTAAGAGCATGGGACCGGATTTCCAAGGGGTTCGATTTCCACCTGAGACAATCCTGGTCACGAGTCGAATTTTTTCTAGTATATTGTTAAGTATTGTATTTCAAAACTATGTTTACGTATTGCAGACGGGTAAGGTCATCAGGCATAGTGTTATTTTAAACAATAATTTGCCAATGACGTTCATCTCGCGACTGAAACATTACTTTTCAATTTGCGCCATGACATTCAAACCTATCAAATGTCACAAGCATGAAAATAGTTTTATGGTTGAACAATGGCAGACACAGAACTTCGCAGATCTAAAATAGCATACAGAGATATGGAATCGTGCAGCCATCACAGACTTGACAGGCGTATTGAATTTGTAGTCGAGTTGGTGATTTCTACTGCAATTTGAAGGTTTGGGTCGAGATACGAGTAAGTATACTCTGCTTTTATTATGTTTGACAACACAATTTTTGTTCCAAAAGTCTTACTAACTCTTATAAGGGCTAAGTAAGAAAGGTCTTTGGATTTATATGCCCTAAGAATTGCTTAGGCCATTACTAAAGATCATTTTTGTTGGCGCAATAAACTGAATTACATTGCATCTTCATGGGGCAGATGTAAGCTCTTCAGTTCAAAGCTCTTGGATGATTTCCGATGATAAGAAGAATTCCTCAGTTCCTACAGTACAGGTAATGCAATATTGCGATTGGCCTGCATGCGCTCGCGCATCTTGCCTCTAATCCTGCTCCGGCGCGTGTTAATTTCACGGTACGTTGTGGCCGCGGGGCGGCAGCACCAGCAAGCTTTATAAACGATTTTCAATTTGTTTTTGTATCATAATTCTCTCTGTACAATACGATATCGTGGAGTGTTCCCAAAGCTGATGCTGATTTTAATAACAATGAATCCTTCTTCTTTTGTTTGAAAATTTTAATAAACTTGCTGCTAATCTTCTTAGATACAAGCTTTTAATTTAAACCGTTTCACTAGGATTTTATTGAAAAAGTATCTAGATATTTACCTACTTGTACTTCTTTTTAAGCAAGGAAATTAATGTTTAATTTTCATTCATTTCACCTCAATCATAACGTTTCGAATTACTGGACCGTGATATTTGTATGGGTAGGAAACTAGAAATTTTGTTTGTGAGGAAGGGTCTGACAAGGATTTTGTCAGCCTTTTCAATTTCAATTCAATCGAAAGTGTCGAATCCCTTGGGTTTCCAACTCATTTGGCTGCCAAATGGATTGTGATCAATACATGGCGCTCAGATTCACCACTACCTGCACCCCATAATTTTACAGACAAAGTTCTTTTTCCCTTTTCCATACTAGATGAGAACAATAGCTTTACTTAGTTTATAAGTAGAATAGAAGCCATCTTGTTTCTCATTTATAGATTTATTTAATTTGGTTATCTATCTTTTATTGGGTACTTATCTTTCTACTTTCAAAACCTTGGTTAGTTTGGTAGAAGGAGATAATCATGATTTCCTGCGTATTTTCGCAACTAAGTGCGTAATCAGTTTTATCGCCACGTTAATGCCTAAAGCCAAATCAAGGTTATTTCACACTGCGAACTATCGAGCTATATCAGCGAGGCGAGTTCACAGAAATTGCCAGTTGGCCATCAAATCGCTGCGACGTGCGAATTAAAGACTAACGGGAGCGGCGATGTTAAATATCAAATTGCCGTTTATTACCAGTTTATTACTCGCTTTCACTAAAATGCTTGTGGGATACTCGCGTACGCGCATTTGCATAACATAACGAGACTTAGTGGGCAACTATTTCAGACAATCGACTGACTTTAGCACCGTTTTATTTAGAGCTAAATAAAAAAAATTAAATTATAGCTTTTATAAAATAGGTACCACCTAGTTTGGTATATTGAAAAGAAAATTAACATAGGTAACTACTTCCTAAGTGAAAGCATTTAGTTATTAAGACTTGCGTCTAGAAGTACCTACCTAAAGTAATTTTGAAACTTTTCAGTTGTTTTATGTATGGGATTACTCTTAGCCACATTCAAAAACTCTAAGGCTAAGAAGAGGTCGAAGACGGACCGAGCTTGCCCAGAAGTCTAAAATAAAAAAAAAATATTTTAAACTTCAATCCAAAAAAAAAATTTGATTTGCTAGCACAAATGTATGCTATGATGATGCAATGCCTTAGAGCAAAAATGTTCAAACTAATGAGAGTGCTAATTTGATTAATTCTATAGTCAGTTAATACAACCAGGAAGGGCGCAAGAAACTCCACCGAAACTTGGTAGAGTCACGGAGCTGATAATTAAGCGACGACTGTCGGGAACCGAACCCGGGGCCGCCAGTGTGAAGTGGCAAGTTTCGAGCCATTGTTCTTCGTCACACTGTTGGAAATGCCCCACTCCGCCCTCGGCAAACATAGAAAGCAAATACACCAAACTACTTTGCGCATTCTTTGAAGCCTTACGTTCTACAACATTAGGACTACTTTTAAGTTTCTTGGATGTTTAGGATAAGGCGGTTGTTGCCTAACTCGAATTCGTGTTCGAGTTGTTAGGAAGTCCAAACTTACCTGCAGAACACATGACGTGTGTGTGATTTCAGCAGCTGCAGCATTACAACGGTTCATGTGACGTGCGACGCAAATAGTTGTGTGGTTGAAAATCGTTAATGTACACGGTTCTTGTTGAAGTATACGTGCTCACAGTGCCCGTGTGGTCTCCGGATACCAGCCGGCTCTGGGGGGTCGGTGTTTGTTCACTATTCTCGTCATTGAACAGACACTTTGACGTTAAAACTCTCTATTGCGACAATATTTGGTTTACATACCAGATTAAATAGCAGCCCGTTTTGGGAAAAAAATCTTAAAGAAAAAGTCGCGTTTTATGATTCAGCACTTAATAACATCTTAGACGAGAATTAGATGAGGTTTTCTTGTTGGGCGGCGCCGGCGTGTGAGTGGTCGCGTTTCGTCTGGTTTTTGTCGCCGGCAATAAGATCTGGCGAAGAAACAGGAATAAGATACGGCGATGGAATTACAGGCCCTTGCTATATAGTTACCTTCTCACTGTTATTTAATTACAATACTTTGTAGATAAGTCTCGATCGAGTTTCGACTGATCGGATCATCACTCAAATTACATGGATCTTTCTATAATGTGATTTAGAATTTAGGTGACTGATTTAAAGTTATGGTATTTATTCAGGCAACTTAATGGTTAGGCATTTACTGTTTCTGGAAACAAGATTGCGATTTTAAATCCCACTTAAGGTACCTAACTGTTAATGTAATAAACTCAGTCTCAGAAGCACAGAATGCTAAATAGATAATGAATGTGGTATTTTATTTGAAGAATGGCTTCTAAATAACATTATCTGCAAATATACAGTCTTTTTGTGTCATAAAAATAATCATATTAGCTTTATCTTCAATCACTAAAGGCGTGACGCGTTTTCGGGCGTGTGAGAGGTCATTATACACACGCCCACACATGTCACCACAATGTGAAGATATTCACTGTATACTCGATAGATAGTGTATGCTTGATGTTATTTACACAACACTCGCGAACTCACGGAACCGACTACATAGATGGTCCTTTACATACTTAATGCCACCTTCATATTGGGCGCTAAAGTTGGCTACTGTGTAACCTACTTAGGTATTTACTTGTAAAATTGCTCGAAGCGAGGCATTTATTATGATTTCACTTCAGATTGATATTGTATTGACAATCTATGAAATAAACAATTTCATTTTGGTTAAAATAATTTAGGTATTAAACATCAACGCTCTTGTTCGGATTTAGTCTGATTTCATTTAAAATAAAAGTTTCAAGAAAGTCAAAATAATGTGTCACAAACACAAAACTTGTGCGAAAATGTTTAGCGACGATTAATTTGATGGCTTTTTAAGAATACATATTAGACAAGCGCAGGAAGTCGTTCTAGATCTTAACGACTTGGATACTAGGTGTAGTGACAAAACAAACAGCTATAAAAACTGGCATCTACGCAAATGACAGCACACGAGGGGAGGACGCAGCGCATATTCATAAACGGCCTAAAGGGGGGTAGGAGGGGAGGGGACTGGAAATAAGGTTAATTCTGTCTTGTCCTTTGGTGCGATCACGACTGTAGCTTCATTAGATTATTTACATCGGGATGTTGCGTAAACCTCCACACACAACGTGAGTCGGCTTCGAGAACGTCACGTTTCTCCGACGCGGGGTGACACGTATGTTATACATCGCCTCTCGTGCAGGGTGGCAGAATGATCGTCAGCCGCACACTGCGCATGGGATGGATGACATTATCTATATACCCATTGATCTGTCAAATGCTTAAAATTTTTTTTTGCGTTATATTGTGAGGGAGAATTATGAGAATATCAGACTCGGGTTGATTGTGCAATATTACTTATAAGTATGTTGGTCAGATTTGTCAAACAGACCTTTTAGTTGACCTTAACCTACATTGCCATACTATTAATAGGATAACATATTTCGAAGGACATTCTAAACAAGCTATGTATTTCGTTGGACGAATGTCAAATTAAAATTAATTATTGACCTGAAAATAAAATTGTATTAAAATGTATGTTATTATATCATCTTCTTAATCTTACAACCAATAAACATATAATCCATACAAAGAACACAAAGTCTTAAATTAGCGAGTCACGTTGAAAATTAACGAAGAGAATCCAAAACATTCCATAGGAGTTAAACAATTCTGGGGAGCACAAAAAGGCGAACAATCCGCCGAGAGAGTGCATTCATTTATCCTGGGCTAAAGTGTATTTATTTGCGGCCAATTCCGGAATCGCAAGACAGATTAGTCGGGCTGTGTTTATCCCGGGTCGGACCATTCATTGCACCCACCGAACATTCCTGCTCAGCAGAATTACCGGGAACCGGGAATTGCGACACAAACATCATTAATTTCTTTGACGAATCTATTGCTGAAATTCCGTTTTAATCATTACTCATTATAATGCTCATGGTGGTGGTTAGATAAGTAGAACAAATACACCTACCTATTGTCTTTCAGTAATAATTATGACTTATTAACACGTTTTTATTAGGTTGCTTTCTTATTTGTTGCTTTGTTTGGTTGTTTGTCCACATTTAGCAAACGATCTTATACTATCTTCCCGATGAGCTACAGACATGAAAACTTGAACATAGGCCAGAACTAGATGATGGAATTCTGATGATGGAACCGGAAGAAGGCCACAGGAACTTTGTAATAAAATCATAAAACCCCATCGAATTTGGGCTTAATAGAATCGTCTTGACAGGTACTCAGATGGGAGACGAGGTCCAGGGTCTGATGTTTTGTAAGATTCATCATCAATTGTCTTTTGCATGTGCCCCACGATTTTAGGTTTAAACTTCTGTATAGTAGGGTTATAAATCTTTAGGGGAAAAAAAAGTTTTATACTTTTTAGTCCGTTTTAAAAACATGTATTTATAAAACAAGTTTTGAATTAAACAATTCACACTAACATTAGCTCTGATTAAAATTTCTCGGTCGTTGATAATGAGTTAATTGTCAACTTCCGGACTCCGGACCACCGGCCACAATGCTTTCTTCAAGTTTCACACAAAGTTCACGTGTTGATATTGCTGCCTCACCCCAAAATAGACAAATTGCTTCTTTTTACGAATGGGCAATGAGTTTGAGTTAGTGCGTTTGCAGCCGAGTGCCAAAGTGGCAGCAGCAGTGAGGCGAGAGTCAGTCGGGCGGCGGCGGCCCGCACAGGCGCACGCCCGCTCGCCCCGCGCCGCCACCATGCACTACTGCGCCGTCGTCGGCTGCTCCAGCTCCAAGAAGCAAAAGCACATCTCTTTCTTCCGGCTCCCCAAAGAGGAAGAAACGTGAGTAAACTTTTCATCAAACCTGCTGACGTTTAGATTTCTAAACATCTGCAATCGTAATCTTACGTTCCATACATCTTTTCAGACGCAAAAAGTGGCTACAACTAATAGGCCGACCCGATATAGCGAGCACCCCGACGACGCCCAACAATCATTTCGTATGCTCTCTGCATTTCGAAAACTCGATGTTGATAAGTGTTCCTAAATTGAAACCAGACGCGTTGCCGGCAAAATTACTACCGAGCTCGTCCCGTTTGATGAGTTACGAGGAGAAATCCACGCAGACGGACGAGTTGAAGATAGACATATCGTCGGCACTTATCTATTCTGCTGATAATAAGTCATCGGGGCCAACTACCTCTGATAATGTTAGAGCAGAGAGTTCTCAAGCAGTCCCTTTGTCTCCAGCGCCAAGAAAACGAAAACCTCGCGGTGAGCCCAACGCAGAACAGAAGAGAAGGAAGCAGCAGAATGGATCAGTTGACTTAGACAAAGAAGCCCAAGGCAAAAATTAAAATAATTACTCGCATTTATTTTACCGAAGAAGACGATTTTGCGACAACCTAGCTGCAGCTGTTGGGAAATCATTGCGAAATCTGGCTTCCAATAATTATTGAGACTGACGATTGTTCCAGCAATATAAATAATATAATTATATAATGTGACACTGTATAAATTTAGCTTTAGCCACTGTTTATTATTCAATAAAAACAATAGAAACTGAATAGTTATAAGTATTGATGTAATCCAGAATAGACAATTCAACCGTTTATTGTTCCAAGACCGTGCACACGGGTGATTAATTAGAGCCGCTATTATTCCATATTGTACACAAACCCATTATTTTAATGAGCAATTAGCCAGTCAATGAGCGGAGGGTTAAAGTACTAATAATTCTAGCGTTCGGCCATTGAATGTGCGCGATGGTATCGCCGGTCGGCGAGTCGCCACATTTTTACGGACGATTAATTTTGCGATTAAACCCCGGCCTTCCGTCGCGCCACCCCCTGGTCCCGACACCCGAAAAAAACAATACATTTCATTTTTTTATACCATTTGGCCGAACAATACATTTATCAAGCTCACAAGTGATTCTTTTGTCAAAGCAAAGGAAATAAATGGCGTTTTTTCTTAGTACCACGACAGTGGAGAGTTTTACAACATTCCGCGTCAAGGCATAAACAAGTCTGCTTTACGACTGTTACAGTGAATTCTATTTAACTTGTATTACTTTCAGCTCGTTTTTGTGCGAGTAACTTGGAAAATTAAATGTTAGCTAAGTTCCGTAACATGATGGTGTATTTCATTACACATTGCACGACTCACGTCATTATAACTTGAGCTGGCGGCCACCGCATTAATCAAATAATCTCGAGAGATGCATAATTTGCAACTAAAGTTCCTGATGTAAATAAATTATGGCATGTAATTTAGTGATTCTTCAAAATTGAAACGTAAGTTAAGGATTTGAATAGATTTTAATCATATTCGAAAGGTCGGGAAGTATTTTTCTTTCTTTTTACGTTTTGACAGATTCAAAGAAATAACTAAAAAAAAGTAACACAAGGAATTTTCTTATACATACACTTGAATGGCTGAATGTTTGGGTTTTATTAGCGACTTGACGGGTCCGCCGGCACATGTTTATTTAGAACCAAAAGGCCGCGTGTTCCATCGCTGTTAAACCAGTGTTTATAAAGACAGTAAATATTTAATGCTTAAATAAATTTAACGGATATGGCTGTTGTTATTATATCCCATCCTAGTAACTGGTAAAACTGATCGCATGTGATTTGCGTAATGGATAGTCAGAGTATTCCTTACATAGATCAAATTCAACATGTTCCTTTAGATAGAAATCTAATCTCGTTTAGTATAAAGTGTTCCGATTGTGGTAGGGTGTTTTATAACCGGTCTCGTAAGATTGAGCGCGGTGTCGGCCGTCCGCACGTCACAACGATCTCTTCGATGCATTGACGCGTGTTTGTGTCCCTAGCGAGAATCTCGTTACTCGACGATTGTTGGGTCCTCAACCGCTTCTTGCGGTGTTACCAGAGGTAAATTTCTCAGTCGTACATATGCATGTCCATCACTCTCCTCGTTGCGATAAACCGTAATGGAAGACACTTTAACATCAAAAGTAACTGCATCCGTTCTCGTCGAGAGCGTTCAAGTCTCTTAGGGGATAATTGGTTTAAAATTACTGCACTACGAAAAGAATTATCACAAAGATAGCTTGAAAGTGAAGTAATTTTCTCGTTCTATCAATCAAAGCAAATACATTATGACGGTGTGTCGATCCTTTATTTGCCGGCTAAAAGGTTCCGTGTGGAGCCTGCCCATTACCAGCGGCCTGGAATCTGACGGCAGGGCGTGTCTTCTCAGAAACTTACATAGTAACGTGAATCGCCGACTTTTTTTCCCGCTCCGATGTACGGCCGGCGCAGCTGCCATGTTCACTGTTTCAAAAGAAACAAGATATATCTCGTGTATGTGACGATCTAGTAGTAGCAATTCGAAAGCCATATTTATAGAGGTCGGTGTACTTAAAACATTTAGATTGAAATATTTGTTAGAGTAAAATGCTTCGGAAAGATAGAGCTAACTTTGAATCTATAAATTGAAACAGAATCGCATCTAGATAACATGCAAATGTTTATGGAGCTAAAGTTCTCGTATCTGGTAGTAAGGCTGACGTCACGTTCTGTTCCCGAGACAATGGCGTTGCGTTATCTGCGCTATCTGGGTCGAGCTGTCCCGGCGTCGTTCGGCGAAGCGACCCGCGGAATCTTGTACAAAACTCACATCTCGCAAATAGGAATTCCCGATGTCATCGTAAGCGTAACATGCTATGTGGTCATTGTACTCAACTACTTTTATCATGTTCCCGATATTTCCAGTCTATATTCATAAATAGAAAGAGAGCGTGTATCGTTATTTTTCCGAAGGCGGTCGTTAAGCTATGTCATGGGGGTTCGCCTACTGACAACTAGTTATTGCTCCCTGCCTGCTAGACATGAGATTAACGCATATACGAGTACTTAAAGACGTCAATTATATGATGATTGATAACCTTTCTTACCTCATAGTTTTTTTATGAGGAAATAGGAAACTTATTTTCTATGTCATCCCAATTTTTCAATCAATTTACTATACTAACAATATTTTGTTGTCTTCGAGTTGTCTGTGGCTTTATCAGCAAGTTGTGAATTGTGTTACAAAGAGAGAAATATACTATTGCCATGAATTTTCAAGTCGTTTTTCCTGGAGAATCGTAGATAGAAGATTAGCGTCGTAAATTATAATCAAGGAGTGGGGCTGGCTGTCTGGGGATTTGTTAGATAAGCTTCGACGTCGTCCATAGCGACGTGGGACGATAATGTCTGCGGCACCAGGCTCGTTGCCAGCGTCTGACAATCGATAATCAACCCTATCTCTACAGAAATAAACGTCATCTATCATCTGCGTCACCGCCCCGATCCGTCATTGTCACAGCATTTTTACAAGCACTTGAATCAATCAATATATGCCGGAGCACGTTGTTGGTACGCGCCTGGCACGCAGCATGGATCTGTTACAGCACAGCATTGCAAAAATAATACAAAAATATAAATAGGTACCTACTTAATACGAAAACGAAAAAAGGAACTTGTAAATAATAACTTTCACATTATTTCTTTTCTAATCAAAATTTATAAACAAAACTAAAACTTTCAACGAAATAAACGTAACGAAATTCGATTCGATTCAATAATATCTAAACAAGACACCATTCGCAGAGGAATGGAACGCTTTGTAAAGGTTCCGAAAATAAAACATTCTGATTGAAATTTATAACAAACGAGACACAATGGCCGTGTTATTGGAGTCAGTTGGATGATTTAATAAAGTGAGAGGCGTAGTTCTGGCTAAAATCGATAGCATTCAGCCGGCGACACCAGCCGACCTGGGACAATATAGTTTTATCTTTATACGACACTGTCATGAAATTGAAACATCAATTTATAAAATTCCACTTTTAAAATAATCTATTTAAATAGCTTCAGCTCTAATTTTCAGCTGTAAATTCCATCAATGTCTTAACATCTTATGACTCACCAAGTATTAACCTATATTCATGGCTCCTATATTCTTTTCTCCAAATATCAGGTTTCTCACTACTTGGTATAGGGGATTTAAATTAGACATGAGCCGGTAATTCGCGTGACTTGGTGTAATCCGGATTACGATTGGAGCGTCATCCGCGCCAAACCCCAGCGTGATTATGCGCGCTGCGCGACCAAAGTAGCACTAATTACCGACTCTCGCGCACGCAGTAATGAGGCTCCCGTCTCTCTGGCTAATGATCGGGACGTCACACGACCGTTGTAGGTAATTGGCAATCGACTATGCCGAGTTTAAAGGTAATGCATAGAAAGCTATGCATTTTCTCTCCTAGTAGAGTTTCGATCAATAGAAGTTAAGTCAAAATATGTGTTATTTTTGGGTTGGGGTTGTGTTGACTTTTACATCAAAAAGTGTCAGATAACTGCTGGTTATTTCTGTGTGTCTTTTAATTTCGAAACAACAAAAAAGTTCGTTTTATAACTAACCCTCGAAAACTAACGCATAATAGTTAGTCGTAAATTATTATTAACTAAACGAACCCCTCTGTCGAATTTTCTATTAGTTGGAGTTTGTTGAGTAAACAAAACGGTAATAGGTAGGTGGTCTACGACGCCGACGCCCACGATAGTCATAGAACTTATAATAACTTTCATGAGTCATGTGTTTCAGTAGCAGACAAAAACGATAAGTAAAGGATTAAAAGCACTCGACTATCTGAAATCACAGCCAAAAGTTGTTCCGGAGTAAAAGTAGCGCCGCCACTGAAGCGAACTCAAACAAAACGAATCCAAGTGGATTCCAATTATTTCTCGAGTGGTTTAAACTGTTTTAATTCCACGTTCCGAGACTTGCCTCGTTTGTAGTAAGGCTTATTCTGTGAGAGAATTCTAAACATTTCTGTAACGAACTTAGATTTCGTTTGCAAGTTTTAAAGATAATAGATTATGTATTTTTTTGTGGAATAGAAGATTACATCTCGGCTGCTAGTTCTATTGCTTTGTTCTGTTAAAAAATTAAACCATTGAACTTGGTCGCATTTAGATTATCTACGGTTTTGTTAATTACTTATTTTATATAAGACTTTCAAAAGGCTTTTTTATAATGTTACTACTGTGCACAAGTAAGAAAACGTAGTGACAGTAAATATAGGATACGCGTCTTATAAATTTGCCTGCATCCTTCATTCTATTTCAAGCGCTATTTCCCATAATACATCTGTGTCATAGAGGGAATGTGACATTATATACGACTGGGAACACAACCCGGGACGGCTCGAGCACGGAGATCCCAGCATTCACGTCGATACAATCCCATAACACGACAGGCATGCAGCTACGGTCTTGTCACAGGATTCCGTATCGAGTTACATGTACATCTATAGTAGAATAGCGTTAGTTCTTTACACTATACAATGCAAGTGCGTTTAGCATGATCTTAATGCCCTGTTACAATAATTATAAATGTATTTTTTTATTTAAAAACCGAAGCTAAGGTGGCGGAGCGTTACATTATTAACTTGTTTCATTAAAACAGACTTTTATTGTCCAAACATAATGAAAGACCCTATACCATGTATAAATTATTGCTGCTACTATACAACTTGCGTTATCTACTATCCTCAAAAAAGTATACTATTGAAAACTCAACGAAGCTTGTCGCATTGTACGGAACGATGCCGTTGAAAAGAAACCTTTCCTGGGCGGACGAAAGGGGACCCTGATGATACGTGTCGCGGCCCCGAGCGGCGGGGGACCAGACTGAGTGTCACCGAGGTTCCGAGCGAGCGGTCTCGAGTCCTCGCCTCGATCGATACTCGCCGTTTTTGCATCGACAAAAAGCGATCGCCGGCTGATATAACAGCGTCTCGCTAGAACCAATTAATACGGTGCTCATTATCTCCCATCTTTTTTGTGATGTCAGCTCAGAAGCCTGTTAATTGATTTTGACGGGCCCAAGCTCACGAGAAGCGATAATTCCAAAACCGACGGTTCGACATTATTCAAATGAAACCGTCGATAAGCTCTTTTAAATCGGTTGAATACTTGTTTTTTACCGTCAGAACTTTTTGTGGCCCCAAATGGGCGCAAGAAAATGTCGTTACAGTGTCAATCAATCTTAGGCATAACTTTGAGAAATGCTTTTTAATTGGATTTGTCTGTTGGAGTGATAGATTTCTTTAGCCTGTCTGTCGAGTGTGATTCGATGCGATTGCCTTCAAAGACCTCTTCTTGACCTCGGCAGAGTGTTTCAATTCGAGCATTAAGATTTAAGTATTCATGATCACCGTGTCAGATCGCGGTGAGTCGCAAACAATCATCCCAGCAGGCGATACCTCCATCGCGAAGTTTCACACAGCCTCGGTGCCAGCTAGTTCGACACTAAACGTAATTTATGATTGAGAACTACAATAATTAACCGTTTCACCTCGCCCCGGGGGCACGGCGATCAACTGATGGATTGATAATATTACGCCTACATGCTAAAAACTATCAATTGGTCTTTACAAGAGCGTAGGAAATCTACGAGATCATAAATCATGGTTACGAGATGGATGTATCAACAATTCCGTTCGGGCCCACGTACACGTCGGCTGTAAATTCAACCCGATTTTAAAACAGTGTTTATTCAATAAAGGCGTCATTAACGTGAAATTCGAGTCGTAATTTAAAACGAATTTCTCCATTAACGTTGTTGCGAGACAGGAAGCCAATGAAATTGGTGTCTTGATTTACTTGATTCCAGTTCAAGGATTTCTTTAATTGCAACGAGACTGCTTTCACTGAAGTAATTGCTCTCGGGCACATTTAGTCATGATCTATAGACTGACTTTGAGTCGTGTTCCATTCAGGAGCGTAGTTACATGACCCCGACCTCGCGGCGGAGGAGATCTGCGTCACTATCTGAATCATTCACGTGTTGAGTACTGCTATAAGTGTTCTCCGCCTGCACTCAAGTAACGCGATACCTTCATACCCCCCGCTATACACGAGAAGGATGTCGTACTCGAATTACTGCGAATGAAGATTTATTATAACTGTACAATGGCTAAAGGCGACAATAGGCTACAGTCACGGTCGGTGCAGGTGCTGCGACTGGCTGCATCAGACGCGGCCATTGTGCAGGTGTCTAGTCTACAGCTGATATCTAGTCTTTGTCTAATATTTCAAAGACTATGTACCGTCTCAAGTTTTGTAGGGCGCCAACCTTTCGTATTATTCGATAAAAGTATTTGAAATTATACATCTAATTTTGCTTGTTTAAACCACTGAAATGACTGTTAATTTGTTATTATTAGTTGCTAGTAATTGTAAGCTGTTTTGAACATTAATTTAATTAATAAATTAATAAATTTTAGACAACATCACAAACATTGCTCTGATCCCAAAGTAAGTAGCTAAAGCACTTGTGTTATGGAAATCAGAGACAACGGTGGTAAACACACACACCCGGACCTGAGCCAATATAGAAAAGTTAGTTTTCTAAATTGACCCAGCCGGGGATCGAACCCGGGACCTCAGAGATGGTGACACCTTGAAAACCGGCGTACAAACCACTCGACCACGGAGGTCGTCAGAATCGTAATTTGAATGGCGCTGAATAATGTATCCGCAATATCAGCGCCCATGAGCGACTTTTTGTAGCTGCGATTATCGCGGCGTTAATAGCGACAATAATCGCGGCGTTTTTTGTCGCTATCTAAGTAAACCTTTGTCAGTGTAATTTCGCGGGCGATTAGTCGCTGAGCTACTTTTTGTAGCTCGTGGGCGTTTACGTATTGAACTCTGTATGTTCTATTCTCGGCGATAAAAATCGCTCAGCGATGAATCGCTCGTGGGCGGGAAACCTAAATGTGAATTTATTCTATTTGTGTGGCAGGTTAGTTTGTCGAAGGTAACAACAACTACAATGTTTTAACAAGTGTGTAGGAGTCCCAAATTATATGCTATTGTCCGTAGATCGCTTTGTGTGTGTTTGCAAATATTCACATATGTAACATTCTATAGCTGCCGGGGTCTGTGATGCGATAGGTGACGAGTCCTTTCAGCATTATATGACATTCACTATACTTTGAATGTTAGAAGACGTTAGAGTACAAAATATAGAAATAGGATCGAAACATTTTCGATTAATTTGCTGGGTCATCGATTAGTTTCTGCCGATACGATATTTTTTTAACCGACGATGATTCTTATTGTCTATGAATTTTATTAAATTTAATATAGATTATTTAATATAGTACGCCATGTAACACACTATGTTACCTGCGGGTGGCCGGCGCAGGCGCTGCGCTTGCGCGGTCACTGCCCCAGAATCATGACCGATGGCGTATTTACAACTATTATTAGATTAATAGCGACACTAATATACCAAGAGCAATGAGGTCACGGTCTTATTCGTATTTTTAATCTGTTCAAGGCATTGATACTTTGATTGAAGGCCAAAGTTTTATTTTCTTTCGATTTATAATAATATTGCGATTTTTTACTAAAGCATTGGCGTAGTGACTTTAATTTTAGTAGATCTTTTACTATTAGGATGAGAGAAATAAAACACTTTTTACGGATTACGGGAGGACTCCTCCCGTGACCACGGCCCCTGGAAAGGTGTCGAAACGTCGGGAATTCTAAAAACCAATAAATACAAACTAAATAATTCCAAAACAACACCTGAATT
This sequence comes from Catoptria pinella, assembly GCA_963556745.1. Classification (NCBI taxonomy): domain Eukaryota; kingdom Metazoa; phylum Arthropoda; class Insecta; order Lepidoptera; family Crambidae; genus Catoptria; species Catoptria pinella. The sequence goes on from OY750776.1 coordinate 153,518, forward strand.
AATAATATACGCGCTGTAATCCGTAAAAAGTGTTTTATTTCTAACGAACTGTACGCGCGAAAGTCTTAGAAGTGTATATGAGAGAAAAATTTAAAAAAAGGAATCAGTTGAGTATGTGGGTAAATCAAAAATTAGTGAAATCATCATCATAATTTTCAGCCGCATTTTCATCCATTTACATGATTTGTAATAATAATTCTTAAAAAATATTTCGACAAAAATAATATACAGAATAAACTTCAATGTTCATTAACTGCAGACGTGTAGAATCGTTACGCTTTTGGTAGAAGCAGGGACCACCCAAGTCTGGCGAAGCTGGAGAGATTTCTTTACGTTTTACAGTTTACTATTTTCTACTTTTGTTTTTCAATACTTACTATAAGAAATTATTTTTTTCGTTCATGCTTTAAAAAAAGATTTTCTATTGTTCACGAAATACGCTTTTTAGTTACACAAAAACGGCGACGCAACATCAATAACAGCGATTGTAAAGGTGCCTACGCACGGTGCCTAATTATAATCAGTGTAAGCATGTTGTACAATGGCGGAACAATGCGGCATAAACCCGCCCGGCAAATGTTTTGTTCACAGCGACTACGACTGTGTAGCGAAATCTCGCATAACTAACAACACACGTTATTACGGGCTTTATAGAACGAGTACCTACTAAATGAGAGATTGCAGATGAAAGAGCGAATACTATTAACATCATTAAAGAAAGGAAACATTAAATACAAGCAGTTAAGTACTATTTGATAACAGTGAAAAAATATGACGTCGATATTTCCATTTTACTTAACATGTTTCGTAGTAATCACATAATGTTAATAAAGCTAAAACGTTAATGAAAAAAATTAACAGATTAAGCAGATGACGACAGCGCGACGAGGATGGTCCGCGATGGTGTGCAGACGCATGTGTCCGTGAGAACCACCCATAGAGCCGGCCAGCTGCCGTAACCACACAATACATATAATATCATAACATTGCATTGCACGCACTATAATCGCGTGATAGTAGTTATAATAATACGTTATAAAGAAGGCAATTAAAACTTTTCATTGAAATTGATAGATTTTAAACTCGCTTTTTGTTGTGTTCTTTTTTCTGCCTACTAAATGATGAAAATACAAAGATAGGTAAGTAATTCAAAAGAATAAAAATGTTTGGATATTTTTTAACTAGACATAGTGGTGCCTAGTTAAAAAATATCCTTATACTACTATGAATATAGTTTTAACAATTAAATGTGTTTAATTTAAATTTTACCTAATGTGTGCTTACCAATCCTGAAAAACGTCAGCCTGTCGATTCTGTAACCAAACTCGCATCTCATTTCGAACCTCACTTCACTTCCTTGAATTTGTTATTAGAAACTAGCTGAATATAAGCTATTGTAAAAGGTTTTAGGTAGCTACCGTAGCTATCTAAAATCTTTTGTGATTAAAAAACAGTCTATAATTTTTCCATTTATGATTTGAAAAAATTTGAAGCGATGTTCGAGTTTGGTTACAATATCGATACTGCCAGTAAAGCGATGTAAAAAAAATATCATTAGCAAAACGACTATCTCATGAGGGTACTATGTGTAAATTGCTGGCGTTTATACATCGTCAATTTACTCGAGTGGTTTTTATGAGCCGTTGAAGATTACTGCATCGAAATAAATAGTGTTTGAATGCGACATTAACGCGACTAACGGCACCAGCGCGATACAAAATGTTATCTTGTTGTTATGAAGTGTGTTCATTTTACAATCCTCCCACGGATAGCGCACAATGTTGTTTATATATTGGCTGTCTTACAGCATTTTAAAAGCACATTTTTATTATTCATATAAGACCAGATTTTTCAAAGATCAAAAAATTAATTTGTGTTTTGTTTTAATATTGACATTTTAACGTGTTAACTGGCCGACAATTTTCAGAGGATTGAAAAAATTGCCCTCAGTGTAGTCATAAATTCTGCAACCTTCAAAGGGTTCGCGTGAAGAAAAAGATCCAATTTTAAGTTTAAAACTACAACTACATTATTAACAATTTACAATTTAAAGTGTTTTTAAACTAGAAACCTGACTACACTCCCGTCGTACAAAAGTCTGGGGTCAAAGAACAATATCCTAACAAAAGAATATGTAACAGGGGTTCGAAAATCGTTAGTTCGACGAACGCAACCTCGAAAGATCGTTAACACGAGTCACAACTAGGTGAATACACTCTGACATGAAACTTTTCTTTGTTATCTGTAGTTATTCAACTTATTTCCTACATACCATACATATATAGCTCTTTGTCTGACCTCTTGCAATTTATCTTATTCGGCCAATCGAAGACTAGAATTAGATACGCTCAATTGCAATCAAGTATTAATAACCTTGTTAAAACTATTCATGCAACTTCCTACGTCTACCCAGATTAATATTCCACCAATAGCAACCTTGCAAAGCCAGTAAAAGTGAAAAAAATGTTTCATATTTTTTTGTTCATATTACTTTACTCGTAGAAAAAGAATAATCCAAGTTAATAGATAATTGAAAGACTGTCAGAGATTTTTTTTTTTTTTTTTTTCGCTCTCAACCAGAAGGGTTCGGAGCACCCTCCCCTTTGCGCGGGGGAAGGAGGCGGAAATCCTCATTGGACTTCCCATAGCCGGCTATGGGGGCATGTCAGACTCCTACTGACTAAAACCGCCTTGAGTTTGGTTGCGTGCCCGGAGAGGCAACGAACCTTCGTCGCGAACAAAGCGACCGCCCTCCCTCAGGGGAGAGGACGGCGCAGACGTCACATTTCACCTAGGCGATTGTGCGTCGAGAAAAACGACCGATTCACCCAGAGGGGGCGTCGATCGTGCTGTTAGCAATTGAGCTGACTCCCTGAGGGGGATCGATCAGCCAAAGAGGGCGTGGGGTTGACCTGAGGGGTCGGGTTTGATGGGGCGTCATCGTCCTCCGTCGCCTCCAAAAGGAGGTTCAGGTCAGACGAGATTTTGTCAGGAGGGTCCGTTAGAACCGATCTGGGTCTGCGGGAACGAGGGATGGAGGAGGTAGGCGGGACATAGTCCGCTGCGGAACGGATGAGGGGGTTAGGATGGTCTCCTGCCGTTTTGAAAAAACGCTCAGAGGCCTTAGTGCTCCATTGCTGGAGGGTGGGGAGGTCTAGGTCCCTGTGTAGGTCCGCATTGCGAACGTACCAGGGGGCGTTGGCCGCTCTGCGGCAGAAAAGATTTTGCACTATTTGCAATTTGTACATTGTGCTAGGGGCGGAGTGGGCAAATACGACAGAGGCGTATGTCATCACTGGTCGTATGCAAACTTTATAGAGTGTTCGCTTGTTACGAAGGGACATTTTACTATGACGACCCAACATAGCGTTGAGTCGACCTAGATAAAAACGGGCGTTTCGGGTCACCCTTTTGACGTGAGGCTCAAATGAGAGTCTCCCGTCTAGAGTGACACCGAGGTATTTGGCGGACTTTTGCCAGGGGATGGATTTGCCTAGCATAGTGGGGGGCCTATTATTGGGTGGGAAAGGGTGTCGCTTAGCGTTGAAGTAAACTGCGGAGGACTTCTCCGGGTTTACTTCGATACGCCATTTGCGGAACCACTCGCCTAACTTGTTGATAGAGGTTTGTAGCCTCGGAAGGATTGTATCTAGATCCCTGCCCTTACAATAGAGAGCCGTATCGTCTGCGAAAAGGGCAAGCTGAACGCCATCTTTCGGAATGGGGATGTCATTAGTGTAGGCTATGTACAGCAAGGGAGCGAGGACTGAGCCCTGTGGCACACCCGCTGTAATAGCACGGGGGGACGAGAGAGTACCTTCGTGTTTAAACCGAAAGGTACGGTGATGTAGGAAGGAAGCTACTAAGCGGACTAAACGCAGAGACAGATTTAATCTGTGTAATTTGACGATTAGACCGGTGTGCCAAACCTTGTCAAAGGCTTTGGCTACATCAAAGAAGACTGCTACAGTCTTGAGATATCGGGGATAGAAACCGCTAGAGATGTGCTCTACTATGCGGTGAACCTGTTGGGGGCACGAGTGCTTAGGCCTAAAGCCGAATTGATGGGGGGCTGTCAGAGATGTAACTGTCATCGCCTTAACTATATTGGAGGCTGTATCTGCAGCACTAATTGTGACAGCTAACTTCTGTCAATGCGCAGTTAACGACCAAACTAGAAAGCAAGAACTGCGATCAATATCTAACCAATCGTAAATGTCGTGTGCGTCTGTCAGTCCCAGGCACGTCACTCTGAATGTGACGCGCTCGAACGCAATTTAAATCAAACCAAATTGATGCAAATGGCTCACTAACTGACCGTGTTAGTATCTCTCGGCATTAGTTTTATCGCGTCGTTACCACCAAATAAAACCGTAAGCCTCATTTTAAATGCAGATTATAATATAAATTATATAAAATTATACGTTAACACAAGCTATGGGAGTCTGGTCTTCTAATTATCTTCGAAGCAATAATTATAATATTTAAGTTAGTTATGTTTCTTACATTGAAAATTTATTAAGCTTTAGGTCTAGTTGCGTGCCAAGAATTCAAATAAAAAATAAGCAATATCCCCTAATTTAAATAAGGGTTAACAAAATGGATTGCAGCTCCATTTTTATTTTATAATCATAATGTACGTTTCAATAATCATACGTTTACGCGTATAATTATTGAGGTTTCCTCCAGGAAGTGTTTTATTACCATTTGGGGCAAATGTCTAATTCAGTTTCCGATAATTCAAATACGCCAGAAACATATTTCGTTGGTAATTTACTTGTTATTTTGTTTACTTCACCTAAAGACCGAACACTTGATAAATATTTACGTGTTCATATTCGACCTATATTCGTGACTTACTTTTCGGATTCACGGCCATTTCCTTTTCTTCTCGATCAGTGTCAAATCATCTTGAAGTTTGTGCGCATGAATGTTTTTAATAATAAATTGAGAAAAATAAGTGCATTCAAATTGTCACCATTATTTGTTATAGACCTATAGTTTAGTTAAATTAGTTCAAATCATTGGAAATTAGGGAAGTCATTAATTTCCCAATGATCATGTACACCTCTGAACATCACTTTCATTCAAATGGCGTCTGTCATTTTTCCAAAATATTTAAACTGCAACTAATACTTTTACCACAATATAAATTATTACCTGAAACAAATTATGGTCGCTGGTACTACCACGTCCAATGATGACATTTTCTCATTCAATGAACTTTTGATGAACTTTCGCATGAAAGTTCGAGTCTAACTTTCATACTCTTTGATAGTGAAGAGTGTCGACAGTCGAATATATAGGAGTGAGCGCAGCCTCCATATTCGCTTATCAGATCAATCAGTCTATAACTTCAAGGTTTGTTTGAAAACAACTTTCTTTATGAAGGTGAGGACGTGATTGTAACGCAACATTTTCTTAGTAAGCTCTTACTGAGTTAGATAGCTAAAAACTTTTTGTTGTCTTAAGGAAAGTACACCATTTTAATTTGAAGCAATAATTGTTTTTTATGTAACAGCCGGCCGGAGTAATAACGAGTTTCTTGCGTTCACAGGGGAAAAATAAATTCCAAACAATCCGCGCAAACTAAAATGAAAGTTTCCAAACGCGAAAGGGAGTGAATTCATTAGGAGTTACATGAAATCCAATTAAGCGACAGCAAAAAATAAATTGGCTCCTTCGTAGAAAAATTACAAGTCACAAAGTTGAAGGTTCGTTTAAAAACGTGAAAAACAGACTTTGAAATGTTTTTTGTGGGTAAAAGTTCAGAAGAACTTGCTAAATCTTCTCTACTTCGTGAAATTCTTAATAGAAGTTTTGTTTGGTTTCTTATATTTAAATGTGGCAAAATACAGTTGACAATATGAAAAAAAAACCATAAAATAGGTACGTCACGCACACAAAGAGCCTACCCTTCTCTCTTTCTCCAAAACGAAGTTTAGCATGCGCCTACCTTAATTAATTTTCAGAAACGTACAATAAACGATTAATGGAAAAAAATCGTGATAAAGAATTTATTTATGTTTGTTTTTAACATGACGGACGTTAACTTAGAATTATTTTAATACTTAATTTAACTAATTATTTTTTTTAGATTTGAAATCATATGCATACATAACAAATCAAGCATTAAAAAATATTGAAAAAGCCATATTTAAATGCTGACTGGTAAGTCAGTTAAGCCCCGATAAGCCGCTTACATTCGTCCCAAGTGTCAGGTTCGATTAGCAGCCGGATTATGGCAAGGATAGCTGACAATAAGTCCTGTACTTTTATGTCAGGGAGGTTTTATTAAAAATATATACCTGCGTAACATAAATTATGACCTTAGACAGACACAGCGCTAACGAATTCCAACTGTAGAGTCGGTGACTAACTCCAGACATTACGAGACGCAGATGGTCTGAATAGTCTGAATAATATCTAGGACGCGAATTGCGCAAATATCTATTTATCTTATTACTATAACTTATTTCAATTACATCGGGTTTTGTAGTTAGAAATGAAGAAAACAAGTTTAGTTTACTGATCTAGTAGAGGAATAGCTAGTAATAGTAGCACTTTTAGTTTATTTCTCTACTGAAAAATATATAGGAAACAAAATTGGTGATCTGACATATTCATAAAGATTTCATTTTTTTGCATTGTAGCGGGCATTGTTTTTAATTCTGCCTAGTTCAAAAATGTATGGTCGAACTTCACGCAAATTAAATGTAACTAATAGTAAATACAACATATCAAATCATCAGAGTGATAATACATTCAAATTGATATTATTAGAGGCGAGGGATCGTGTGCAGCTAATGGGCTTCGTCGTCGGCGAGACAGGCCGGCTCGCGGCGGACGGCTGCGAGGCGGGCCTAACATAAGGGCGGCGTCACACTCGTCCAACATCATTGTTGTGTTGGACCTTCCTTCGCGGACACATGCTCGAAGAGCAAGTTTTATCAAATAATTGCGAATGCAAAGGCGATGGCAACTTACCTCTTCACGCTATGTTATCTTGTTGGAATGAACGAAAATAGTTAAGCACATCTCTGCGTGAACGTGAAGATGTATTATAAGGAATAAATGTATGCTTAATGACAATATGCCATTCGATATTAGGAATTCTAACTATTATGCTTTTTAAAAGTTATGCAATACAATGTTTATGCATTCTAAAATTATGCCTTTCAAAATATGCTTAATGACAATATGCCATTCGATATTAGGAATTTTAATTATTATGCTTAGAAATATTATGCTTTTTAAAAGTTATGCAATACAATGTTTATGCATTCTAAAATTATGCCTTTCAAAATATGCTTAATGACAATATGCCATTCGATATTAGGAATTTTAATTATTATGCTTAGAAATATTATGCTTTTTAAAAGTTATGCAATACAATGTTTATGCATTCTAAAATTATGCCTTTCAAAATATGCTTAATGACAATATGCCATTCGATATTAGGAATTTTAATTATTATGCTTAGAAATATTATGCTTTTTAAAAGTTATGCAATACAATGTTTATGCGTTAAAAATTTATGCTAAATGAATAGTATGCTTTGTGATTTTATGCCAATCGAGTTATGACAAGTGACTTTAGGACAAACGAAATTATGCGATCCGAAGGGTCCCCCCATTAGGTGTGTTTGATTTTAGTTATTAATCGGAGGCATACGGTAATCAATGTCCTAGTAAAATAATACTTACTAGTGTTTTGATGGTTCATTAAGGGAAATAGAAGAAAGTATTAAACCATTTCAAAAATGAAATTAAAATTGGCATGAATGACATGGGAAATATTTGATTCAATCTTGGATAAAGACTTCGCCAGTGGCGTACCACCCTAACACTTGTATGTCTTATAACAATCTTATAGCTAATAGATAGCAATAGCAATCCTATAGCCGACTTATAACGGCACGTCACGCGCACGCTTCGTCTCACGGGAATATTAGCTCCACAAAAAATGAAGGCATGTTATTGCAGCCTGCGAACTTTATCCGGCCGCGGCTCTTTTAGATTTATTTACTGACGTTTCTGGAGATGTTATAAACAACGACGTCTTATCAGTTTACGGCGTTATTTTTTAGTCTTTTTTTAGTTCTTTATGTTTAACTTGTTCATTCTCAAAATCTAACATTTTTGGATTTTTTTGGAGCTTTATGAAACGGAAAAAATGATTGTAATAACATTAACGTTTTTTTTAATATGTACCTACAAATGAACTAATTAACTATAATATTAAATATCCGTGCAGTAGGTGTGCTCGCGCAGGGGCGCTACTAGGGTTTCCACCTTTTTTTTGGAGTAATAAAGTACATTGGTTGCTAAAGGTAGAAAAAAAGTACATACATTGTATGGAAATAAAGTATTATTAATTTTTACCTTTAAAAACATACTTTTTATTACTTTTGGTAATTTATCCTAGAGAAATAACAAGCCATTCACGTAGGTACTTTCTTTCGTCATAAAGTATAGAGTTAAATTACCCCGAAATAAAGTATATACTTTATAAAGTTCGGGTGGCAACCCTAGGCGTTACGCACGCACACGATTTTTTTTGCAAAGTAGTAAAGCACAGGAGTTGCCGATCGTATTACTGTACAGCTAGGTATACATATGTATTGTATCTCCCGGGCACTTCCCGGAGTAATATACCTAGTTACAGATATAATTAACCTTTGTTCTTTTATACAAGTTGTGTAACAATTTATCACAACAATATTGTTCGTTAGTCCAACTGAGCAGGCATTCTCAAACAGCAAACTGGTATGTTATTTCTGTGAGTTCGACCACAGAGATTATTCGAGTTATTCTTGAGTGAGTCGAGTGGTCGAGACGGGCACGTCACGCACGTCACGCACGTCAACTCCACGTCACGTCACGCTGCGGATACTGAACCGGCCCGGGGAGATAACAATAACCTTCTAAGATTATAATAAGTGAGCTGGTGGCAGCTGAAATTGATCCAATGCGGGATTTTCAGAGTATTTTAAATAATTTATAACATATTTGCTCGTAAAGGGTCTCTTATTACACCAATTTCAATATCGTATTGTATCTCATTACGTACTTGTGCGTTATGGTAATGTAAAATGCACGGTTTATCAAGATGCTCCGTCTAAAACATACGGTACTTTTTTAAATCTTAGCAAAGAGTTTTTATGTCAGAAAAGAGGTCAGCATTTTATGAATAAAACTAACTTTGGGGGATAAAATATATCATAATTTAATAAAAGGGGGATAAAATATATTATATTATGTCCAAATTATAAATATATAATTTGGACAATAAATTACAACCATTTATCTGTAACAAAACACAAAAATATTAATTTACTTTTTTAGTATACTGGCTGTTTTTATGCCTGATGCGCTGATGCGCGCGCATAGCTAATTTGTGAACAAGTAAAAATTATTCCGCTCGCTTTTTCTTTTCGCTGTATTGTTTTTATTTAAAAATGTCGTCAAGTACTGATGAATTTAATAATTCGACACTGCTAGAAGTCTCAGAGGCAGCAATAAAGGCTTTAAGCCTCTTGCGCGAAAAATCGACCGATAGATACTTACAAGCGTATCAAAATTTCATCATATGGAAAACAAGCAAAGGTGCAAATTCATTTTCAGAAAGTGTGTTTTTAGCCTATTTCATGGAACTTTCTCAAAAATATAAGTCAAGCTCATTGTGGTGCTACTATTCAATGCTAAAAAGCACTGTGAAAACAAAACATGGTAATTTTTATAACTGCTATAACAAGTGATAAAAATTTATTCGTTTAAGAAAGTCCGAGTTTTATTCATTTCCTCGCAAATATGTTATAAAACGTCGTATGACATACGTGCGCTTTGATAATTACCGCACTTATATCATAATGTACTATTTTACTTTTATCCCGATAGTTATTTTTGTTTTATTACTGGCTATGCTCGTGACTTCCAATATTTCATTAAGTTAAGTTAAGTATAACAAATCAATAGTTCAACTCTCTCAAGCTTTTTTCTTGGCCCCTCATAGCCCTAGATAGTCCGCGTGTCCCTCATAAGGCGATCGCTTATAATGCGGATATTGGCCTTGTATCCTTATCACCCAGCTGTCCGGGGCCGCCCCCTCCTCCCACTCCCGGAGCCGGATATTATAGTTAACAGAGTAAACATAAAAGAGGCGGACTTACTTAATCTTTTTGTCTCCCTACTTTCTCATTTGTCAGAAGGCAATTTCTTGTAAATAGATAGACAGATAGATGCAATTTTTATTTATTAACCACTGCAATTCAAAACACACCAACAATACAGTAGTTGCCATCAAAAACAAAGAACGACATTTACTTAAAGCGCTTATAAGTAGCTTCAAATCTTTTACTATCACATAATTGTTATAGTAATAATGAAAAATAAATTAAAAGAGATAAATACACATCAGTAAAATTCACACTAGCCTCGGGTTTACTCAATTAAGATATGCATTTAATAATGTTAATTGAACTTGTTGAAACTGTTAAATCACAAAACTTGCTAAAACATGCCGATAACGATTCAAGTGTTTCTTCACCGGGAGCTGCAGCGTACGAAGATAAAATGTATCAACGTTGACAAGTACCTCTAATAAATAAATAACACAAAGTATACGTATTTATTTAAAACTTTGCGTTGTATAAAAATTTATGTCCAACAACTTTGTACAAGTTTATGTTGGATGACTAAAGTACTAGCCATTATCAACACTAATGGTTCAATAAAACATCGCACAGGCTATAACCGATTTCATATCGCAATAACCTTAAAATGTCAGTATTACGTTTTGAAGTGGTTTATGTTGTTGTTTACGACTTTTAAAATTAAGAAGACACTCATAACGAGAATAATAATAATAATAAATATTTGACAACATCACATACATTCACATACATGCTCCGATTCCAAAGTAAGTAGCTAAAGCACTTGTGCTATGGAAATCAGAGACAACGGTGGTATCACACCGTATACACATGGACATAAGCCAATTTAGAAAAGTTCGTTTTCTAAATTAACCAAACCGCCCAGGTAGCACAAACGCTGTGTATGATTTGTCTTATATAGCATAGAATCTTAAGAAGGTTGTGTAGCCGCAATTTACAAAATACGCAGCCGGATAGAGACATAATATATGGTTTATTATCTTTTTTCATCATAAGCTTAATAAAATAGCTGTGTAAACGTTTAAACAGCGTTTTTAAATTGCTGCCATTTAACAGAGTTTGAAATAAGCCATGTAAACGTTCTTATGTTAATGTTGAAAAGCAATAGTAAAAGAGCTTCTTACGCAGGCATTAAGTTGTTAGTTTCTGTATAACCGTTGAGTAATTTACTTCTATATTGCTTTAAGTACATTTAACAGTGTTAATAATCAAGGAAACTTAGCTTCATACAATTATCATAAAGAAGCACTGTAAGTTACATTTAAATAGCTTTTTGCCACGCGGAATCGGTTAAAAGTTGTTACTATTGTCAGTTATTTGCCAGCAGCTATAAAAGTGACAAATTTGTTACTTATAGAGCAATAAAACACTATTAAAATGCTATACCCAAATAATATTATAAAGCTTCACATGCTGCTTTCAAAATTCAGTACGACCCACTCGATCAGATAAAATTGCACGGAACTGATTTCATTTTGCTATCTCTTTGCTTATATTAAAGCTAAAGCTAGTAGCTTCTTTTCTTGCTAACAGCAACATAAATGCAAATATTGTAGCTAAGAGCAATGTAAGTGCTCAAATTTAGCATCCTTCATTGCAATAAACAGTATAAAACACTTTTTTGTAATATAAACATCAACGCCATGTTTTTTGTAAATTCTATTTGCAGAATAAATCATTGAACAATATTAAAATGTATTTTCCTTGGTAGTTACTACTAAAATGTTGTGTTTTGTTAACCCATAGCTTTGTATAGCTGTTACAAAACGTTTGTTTACACTTTTACTGATAAATAATAAAATTACTGCTTTTAGCAATTTTTATTTTTTTATATATATTTCATAAAATAGCAGAATATTAACAGCGCATTAAAAAATTACATAAAACATGAGTATAAATTATCAGTAAAATTTGATTTGCATAAGAAATCACGCTTGTTATTAGTGTAATCACCTTAAAAATATCAACATTTTAATAATATTCGCCATTAAAGTTGACAAAGCATTACAATTGTGAATTAGTTGACAGAAAATTTGATTCATTTTGTTCTGGCATTAATTAAATTACTTCAAGTTGCAAAAACTAACATCTATATCATTTTGAGTCAAATAAAAGTTGCGTATCAAGCAATTATTTGACAATTGAAAAGCCTTTTAATTAGCTACTTCACAGCTTGTATGCAGCAGAGAAAGGCTATGTAAAGTGCGCCCAAACCGGATGTATAGAAGTTGTATAGAAGCTTACATGTACAATTATATGATAACCACTGCAGCCAAAAGTTGTAATAAATACGTCCTCATGGCTTTTATATCAACAAGTTTTGCTACCTGGGCGAGGATCGAACCCGGGACCTCAGTGATGGCGACACCTTGAAAACCGGTGTACAAAGCCCACGGAGGTCGTCACGAAGGTTTGTGGCATACCAAGACGGAACATATTAATTATAATGAGAATTAAAAATTCTATGATTAAGTATGGGAATTTTTCAAAATTATAAAATGGCGTAGTTGAAAACCTTATTAAAGATCGAATACACATTATTTTGTGTTAAGTATTACTAATTTAATAGGTACTTAGTCCAGGTTTCCGATAGTCCTATCATTATCTAACCAGTATTAGGTACTCAAAAATAAAAAACTAAGTACTATGTGCAATAAAAAGCTCTTTTCGTGAAAGGCTTTTTATCGCAATAAAAGTAGACACTTTCAACGGTCGCACGTCAAAATGGCGACACACAATTAAGCCAAAACACGGAATCCAGAAAGGGCTCAGCCAGCCAATTACAGTCGGTTGAGCCGTGAGCCAACTGCCAGACTGCCAGACGCAGTCAGGCAACGCTGCCAGACCTCTCCCCAAACGAGGGCATGTGCCATGGGTTGTAATAAGCCAAGCAACTGAAATGAGTATCGCTTGCCAGAAATATGCATCTCAAACAACTGGTGGTATGAGTTATTTACACTTTACAGTATACGGAAAGCCCTAAGAGCTCCTTAAGACCTGTTCTGTACACTGAGAAACCGACTTAAAGTTGCTTCCAGACCTACTCAACTGTTATACGTAATAGCTAATTGGTAATATCTAGCGATAATGTGTGGGAAGTAGAGCTTATGTTTTGAAGAGTAGTTAATTTTGTACAATACTGTATTAATAAAATACCTTATAATTAATAAACATCATGCCTACTACACATACTTTAGCGACATCCTCATGCCACGACAACTGTCAATACTCTGTGAACTAGAATTCAACAAGATAAACACGCAGCAGCTCTCTGCGTGTGCTTGTAAAAACTAACCTCAATACGTCGTTTCCCAATGGTATTGTTATTAATGTCGATTCATTAGGTGAATGAAATATTTATGAATGTACTCGGCGCTTTAATTCGCCGATCGGGCACGCTCCGTCGACAACACTTACCGTTATTTATTCAACTATGTTTGTTTAAACTACAGTTTAAATAGTCACAGTATTCCGACTGTATATTAAACGGCCCGAAACCCGCTGCAGAATCAAAGTCGAAATAAGAACCAGCTGATTTAGCATTTCTAAACTCAAGGGTAGCAATCGATGGGCAGCCCTAGTGTGTGTAATATATTTTCAAGAAAAAGGTCGATAAACAATACAGTGATATATTTATTATTAAATTTATACTATACCGTACACACTTCACGAAAGACTTATAGCTATCTATGTCACCGCAGGTACGACATGGTTTTCATGTGAAATATATTATTGGGTATGCGTTAATCACTTCCATTTTGTATTTCAGTGCAAATACAAGGTGCTCGTACAAGGTGCTAATGACTCTTTTACTGCACGTTTTCTCGCCACTCGTTGCGTTGTGGCATTCCAATGATTAATACACTGTCGTTAACTGAAAGGGGATAAGAAAAAACTCGTCACTCAGAGTTATCACTTGATGGAGATTTAGAAACCGTGTTTTCTAGAATATTGGATGTGAATACATTTAAAAACCATTTAGTTTTAAAGTTCGTAGACCAGCAAATTATATTAGTAAACATGTCTGAAAAAGAGTAAGTACTGTGAGGCCTTAGCCTCATATTCAAACTTTTTGGGTTCTGTAACTATTTTATTACAGTCTAAAAAATAATAAAGGCTTTTGAATTAAATTCGAATGCGATCGGCAGTTCGCTATTTTGTTTTGAGGAGACCATTCTAGGCTACGCCGTGACAGTGTGTGTGTGAAATAAATAATTCAAAGTGAAAAGATTTTTTATAATTTCTCGCCTTCCTCACGACAGTACCCACCATTATTTCCTTATTTAGGCTGCTTTACTGAAAATGAGTTGGTAAAGGCGAATAAGCACTTTGGCAACCTTAAAGGCATACTGCGGTCGCATTACTGGGATTATGAATACCAGACCGCATTATGGCTGATTCAGAGACGCCAGCAAATCTATAGACATAAACACATATAGGTGTGTTTATATGTATATAGACATAAACACACCTTGCTGTCGTTCCCAGACCTAACCCATTCCTGGTTATTTAGACTAAAGTAGATATTAGATTAGGCGTGACGTGGATCACTCTGTGCATGCCAAATTAACCACAGTAGGCCTGAAACCTAAGGCAACGTATTCACGGAACTCGAATAAGCCAACCAGAACGACGCAACTGCGTCACAGTTCAATTAAGTGAATTCGGGCGATTATAAACGAGGTGGTATTATTGATATCTCTATAAAAAAATTTACTGTTATGTAAAACATATTTCGAATTTCGTTTAATATTGGATGTACAGCTGTCATGCGATCAAAGCAATGTAAACTGCGTGCCAAGCTGTCAGTTTACTTGTTACCCGTTTATCTTCAAAAGACAATTGGATGAATTTTGCTACAGAGATATTATTGGGACTTGAAGAATTATTCCCATAATTACGAAATTCCACGCAGGATGATACCATGTCAGGTCTAAAAGCTAATCCTAATAGTATTATAAATGTGAGTTTTAGATGTTTGAAAGTTTAGATGTTTGGATGTTTGTTACTCAATCACGCAAAGGCGGCTGAACGGATTTAGATTAAATTTGGCACACAGATAGTTTATGGCTGGAAACTTTTTAAAAAGTATCTTTTGAAAACAAAGGATACTTTTTATCCCACTCAAAGACTCCCTCGGATTTTTTTTACTGTCCACGCGGACGAAGTCGCAGGTGGAAGCTAGTAAATAATAATTTATTTGCTTGCGCTCTTTTTAGCCAGGCGGCATATATGCACTCAAACGCACTACAGAAATAAAAAAACCGGTCAAGAGTGAGTCCAACTCGCGCACCGTGGGTACCATCATAATATAATATGTAAGTACGTAAATACGCTGCGGTATAGAATAGTATAGTTTTAGGTCAGCGTCCTCTCTTGACCGATCTTGAGATTTTTGTTGAGGATTTCTGAAAAAGTGTGCTATGTAGAGGACTAAAAAAAAGGAATAATGATTGAGAATGTGCAAATTCATAATTCATTCATAATTCATAATTGTTTATTTGCCATAAATAGGGTGTAACAGTGTTGGTCAGATATAAATATAATAGCCCTACAATAATGACACGCAAATATTAATCTTAAAACTAAAATGTTAAATTATATTTTGTGTTACACTAAAATGGAATAGATTGTCCATGCACCTACCATAATTTTAAATGTTTTTTTTACTTGTTTATGTATCAAGAATTCATCGACGGAGTAAAATGTATTTTCGAGTAACCATTCGCGCAGGACTACAAACAGCGCTTTTCGAATTTTTAAGAGTATTAAGGTTTCCTTTTTACCATTTTGGTACGGAACCCTAAAACGGAACACAAATAGTGCCTTCTCAACGTATTCTTACACCTAATGATGCTACTTTTAATAAAAACTGAAAATATGGCCATTGCTCACTTTTTGTCGGTTACATTTTTCACCTCGATGTGTATTTTTAAACTAACGACACCGTTAGTGGAACGTGCCAAGAATACTTGATACCTAATTTAGTGCTTTATTATGCCATCTTGCATAATGCATAAACACATTTATGAAATCAAGCTAATGAGTTGAACTGATCATTCGATATAATTATTCATTGGGGTAAGCGTTCAGCGGGGCGATTCTGAAACAAAACTCGCAACTTACTTCGAAAGTCACCTTACTTCGCATGAGTTTGATATTGGAAATTAGACAATTATAGGTAACTTTATCAATTGACAATTCAAATTAGACAACTACAGAAGCAACCTGAATTCTCTTTATCTTATTTCTAATATCAAACTCATGCGAAGTAAGGTGACTTTCGAAGTGAGTTGCGAGTTTCGTTACGGAATAGCACGGCAATTATCAATTGTTAACTAACAATAATATGTTCCTTTCAGCTAAAAACAACCAAGTGATTTAGGAAATCTAAAATTCTAAACTATATTGTAATAGGTTGATAACATCTTATTTATTTTTGTATGCCCCTCAAAACATGATATGTCTTTATTTTATTTTCTTCTAAGTTTGGATAGCAATCGTTAGCATAACGTTACGCAAGACTGAACCTTTAAAAAATATGAAGGGTTGCTTAAAAAAACTTTGCTCCCGGCTCCGGCTGCCGGAGTTTCAACACGCCACCATCAGATTTATGTCAACGTCACCTTATCTAGGTATACTTTGCATCGAAGAAAATGCGATATTAGAAACCTCCCCTTTGACGTGTAAGGCACGGGTTCCACTAGAACACTTGTACTATATTATGTATTCTGTGCTAGAACTCCGCAGCGATGCGATAAATGAGAAAAAAAATTCACCATCTCTTGCTGTCTGCTATAAGATAATAATATTAGGTAGGCCCGAATAGGTAAGTATAGTTAATGAATAAAGTAATCTGTGTATTTGTGTGTATTATTTGACCCAGACCCATTTTAATTTTGAGTTACAGAATAGTGATAGCAGGTACCGGGTGGTGCAATAATGATTTACCTATGCTCTTTTAGTATAAAGTTCATTTATCGATTTTTACATATGACAAAGCATCACACAAGGAACATGGATCTATTTCTCATACAATTTATCAAAATATCTCGCATAGCTTAGCTTCCGCCCTCAGTTCAGCTGGAAAGCTACCCCATAAAGTTTTCTATACACGTCAAAGACACGCGTGTTCACGCATTTCTGACTCTCTGGTGCGTCATCAATACATATACATAAGGTTGGGTTTACGGTGGCAAGCTGCCACGCGCCCGACTGCGCCCGGATTGGCAATTAAGTGGCATTAACTAACTATGGTACGTGCGCATGCGCCGGACACGAGGCGATAGGTGATAAAGAACAACCGGGGTTGGTTCCACTTTGCACTAAAATATCACACATTTATATTTATATAGAAATAGGTACAGAGAGGCATTTGCATCGACTATGCTTGAATCTCGTAACTTTTACTTCCAGCTGTTAAGTTGAAAAACTATTTTTTTTTTTTGCTTATTTGTGAAATTTTTTAAAAGCTTGGTATAAACCAATCTTACTAACCAACCCTCGATGCATCTGAACAAAATGCATGCTAAAGGAGCTTTAAGTTACTTACAATTCACAAGGGACAAAAAGAGAGATTTAGCTAGTGTTATAAATAGTATAATATATTATGTTATGATACAAGTGAGCTAAGTTGCTAATTGCACACGAGGCTGTAGGTTTTACGTTACGTTTTTCAACACATTTGCGAGGAAAAAACAAAATAATTAATCACTCAGCGACAAATAGGTACGATAAAAACAAAATATGAAAATTATGGGATAGGGCGCCCAAGATTTTTTTGACGCGCCCGATTCAAGAATATTTTGCGAACAAAGGGGTGAGTGAACATACAGCCTACTTCAAAATTATAACTTTAAGTGATAAAATGCAAATATTTTATAACAAATTATTGTGAATTATGAATAATTTAATAATAATAAATGTTTGTTTGACTTCTGCCCGGTTAAATTGGGAATGCTCTGTTTGCTTGCAGTAAGGTACTAAGTTAACTTTGTATGAATAATTCTATTACGCACTAGTGTGTAATATTATTGCACACGTGTGTGTTATAGCTCGGTTTGTGGACCTAAAAGCGATGTAATAAGGCTCACTTTACGAGCAAGTGTGTTGAAAAATGCTTTTACATCAAAGATTCAAACCAGCACGAAACCATTCTTCCAAAGACGCATCCATAACTAAGTGATAACGCAGCAGCGCACATTATGCAACTACCCACATACTATCTGAGTGGTACAGTCGCGCCCACTCGCTCGCCACGTAATATTTCAAGGGTTCAAACTGAATAAATCTTGCAGATAGTGCAAGGAAGCCGTACACTAGCACTGCTCCTCAACTACATGGACGGAAATGATTTAGATATAGATGCAACTACGTCACATTATATGGTAGAGTTACCGGTTTAATACGGCGGCTGTTATTAAGGTAAACAAATAGGAAAATATATTCTCCAGGTGTTCACTTTTCCAATGGTAGTATTATCAGTCTTCCTTGATTCGCAGGACCAGTTAATCTAAGCGTTTCTGAATCTGTCCTCGCACTAGAGCATCTCGCAGCATTCAATCCATAATGAGTTATTAGAGATTTTACCAGTTCTGTACGACTTTAACCTCAAGTGCTTCCACTGAATCTAAAATGTTTTTTTTATTTTTATTTATTTGATATAGGGGTGATGATTTAGGGGTTTACGATGTCCAAACTGTAAGACAAGGCATAAATGACTACCTATTTTCTCCGTTTCAGATTGGGCAAAAATGCTTCCGGATGCATAAGTGTCTGTTTGTCCATCTGTTTTCCTCTACAGGTCGCATTTCTCATCCGATTCTCGTGAAATTTTGTAAGCAGGTTCTATAATTATATTATTTTATTTTGTCGATTGTTTTTCGAAATTTTTCAAAATGACAGGGATGTGGGGAAAATCTTATTTCAACCATTTCGAAAAATAATCAAAAATGTCACAAACGCGAGGTTTACAGCTTTACAGAGCCACTAGTAAATACCTATTCTTTGGTTCGCGAAGACCCTTAATTGACGATATGGATGTGACACTTACGGTACAATAAGCGTGCATAATGGCCAGCATGAGTTATAATAATATAAGCCAGCACAAGGCTGGCACATAATGAAGACATTCGTGCAGCTCGCGGGGGCGCTCGGCGCGCAGCTGCGACGGACAATGGCGGCGAGTGGAGCCGTAGGGGTGTGCCAACCACGACCAACCACATCATCTTCGGCCTGTGACGACAACTAGTAAACCAGCACTGCAAGTCAGCAGGCGCTCTTGAAATCAATCCCGATCGATCGAGACGACATTGAAATTGTAACGTTTTGTACTTCAGTAGTACTATTATTATATTGTGCTTTTGTGCGTTCTATTTATTTATTCATTTTTCGGTGAATAATCAGCTTCACAATCTTATCTAAATTTCACCATAGGTATTCTTATAACTTAAAAAGCTAATAACAGATTCACACAGTTCAAGTTAGTGTAGTCTAAAGTGGGCCTAAATTATGATAACCTCAATGAATTAAAAACTATGGTACAATTTGTAAATAAACAATGAAATTATACGCCATTGACTTCCGGCGCCGTTCTATGAGTGAACTATAGTGTGTGTTTTTTTACGAACGACCACAGAAATCCAGAACGCAGCGCAGTGGTGGAGTGTATCATATTGACTTCAGTACCAGTGGCTACACGTTGTTAGAATATTGCCTCTTCTCTAAGTATTAATGATTGCCAAGTATCCTCTAGTAGTATGAAATGAAGAGTTATAAATATATTTGAAACACGACTGCCCTGCCAAAACGAACTAAAAAGTTAAATAACAAGTTAATTGCAGTCGGGGGACCGGTCTGTAGAACAATGTTTAATCTAAAAGGTCCCCCGACTGCAATGTGGCAGGGCAGTCGTGTGATATCTATATTGTAATAATTGAAGAAATACTCACATTACAAAATGGCGCTATGCAGACATATTGATTTTTCTCAAAGAAATCTATAGCCAGTGTCAGTCGGGGTGATGTAAGCATTCTAACGATACTTACCTCTCTGTTCAGGTATTTAGAAGTTATAGTAGAATAAAGAAACTCACATACATTCAAACATACATGAACCTTGAACACAATACTCTTCTTTTTTTGAGCAGTTGTGAAAAAAACAACTAGTGTGAGCCCTATGAGGCCGGCCCTTACTCAGTGCAGTTGGCAGCTACGGGCGCAGAAGCGACACAACTTTGTCATAGAAAAACTATAAGCCGACTACCTACTAACACAAGTTTTTTGAACTTTTACCAATTTATAAAGAAAGTCAATGTCATATAATGTATGTAGTAAGTTGATAAATATGTGCACTTAACAAATTTTTGTTGCCAACTTTCCAAAATATTTTGGGAATATATGCCGTAAACGTTCTGTTTTCAAATTCAGTTATTTTTTCTCTTGGAATACTTTTCGGGCACCATCTTTTTATTGGTAAAAAATATAATTTCTCATTAATAGTGCCTATGTTATTCCTTCGTTAATCCTTTTGAAAATTAATGATTAATTATTTTTTACCCAGCGCTGCTCACAGCCGCGCAGGTGTTTCCCATGTAAAGGGGCATTCATCTAATAATCCCGTATTAATTCGGGATCGGCGCGTGAGGCGTCCAGCGCACGCCCTGATTCCCCGGGACAGGGGATCTCTCGATATTTCATCATTATTTACATCAGGAAACCACAGCAGTGCTTGCGGGATTAATTTCATGCTTTAGACTCTCATAGCCAGATGATTTTGTATGCAAGACTTGGTGATTATGTACAATCTTTTTAATAAGGCCGCCATCCTGTTTGTTTTGTTAGTATATTCTATGTCGTGTGCAATAAAGTTTATTCTTGTTATGATGAATAAGTTGCAAATTTTATTTTTCAAGAATTTGAAAGGCTGGGTTTTTAAACACGAGGTATGAACGCAGTATATGGTAGATAGGGACCATAAACTGAATAACTTTTACTATGGAACCAACTCAGAAATCGCGAAAAATGATATCAAAAACTGATATTTTAATTGTTAATTTTTGTATGAAACAGAGTTGATTGGTAAAAGTTGCTCAGTTTTATGGTTTTTTTGTAATTGTAATTGTATATAGGCACTGTGGTATTAATGAGAACAATTTCTAAAAGCAAAAATTGCAGAATTATTATATGGAGGCCTCTGCAGACTTGTCGGTTGGGTGGTGATCTGGTGATATGCAATCCGCTTGGTAAGGCATCGGCGCAGGTCGCCAGCTGCGGTGTCCGCGACCACACCCATCCCCAGTGATGCAATCAACACCGTAATACGATCTTATATAGTTCATTAAGCTGCCACCACACAGACATTATTAGGCGCATTAATTTCTATGATAAAAACTAATACAATATTCACTCTACATAATTTATAGCGTAGGTAGAGTTTACAATAAGTACCTACCTATTGAGATTGTAAAATTTTAGAAACACATTTAGGACATCTTTTATGTTGCTGTCTTGTTTGTCCACAGAGCAAATGATTTTATACTAGCTTCCCGATGAGCTGGACTCGAAACTTTGAACACATGTCAGAACAGAAGACAATGCAATATTATGGTGTTATTGAGCTGATCTAATGATGGATCCGGAAGAAGGCCCCGGAACTCTGTAATAAAACCATACAACCCCTAGGAGTTTGGGCTCGTTTGACTGTCTTGACGAGTACTCCGATAGGAGATGGTGTATTTATTATATTCTTTTAGTTTTAGCTCGTTTTCAAAATGGACTAAAAGGTATAAAATAATTTATCCCATAAAGATTTATAACCCTATGCAGAAGTTTTAAATTTAAAAACGTGGGGCGCGTGCAAAAGACCATTGTTGATAAATTTTACAAAATGCGCCCCACGTTTTTAGGTTTAAAACTGTATAGGGATTAGAAATAAAAAACTTTTTACGGATTACAGCGCGTATATTATTAATTCATGTGTTGTTTTAGAATTATTTAGTTTGTATTTATTGGTTTTTAGAATTCCCGACGTTTCGACACCTTTCCAGCGGCCGTGGTCACGGGAGGACTAAAGCAAAAAGGCTGCTTCTATTTTTATGAAATTACCAGCTCGAAAATTTTTATAAACATGTATTCAAGTTTATTAAAATATTTTATAGCTGCGTTCTAATTTTAATAATGATTACTGAGTTAAATTAATCCCGAATTCGAAACGATTACCAAGTTCAGAATTTGATGATGTCATATCATACTGATGCATTATATCGAGTAAATTGCAACTCTTGCAATAATTGCAGTTCAAAATATCAGTAAACAGCTTTAACATGTACATTTTAATTGGCACTATTACTTAAACGTGTGAACGTGACTAAAATTTGCTTGTAATTGGTGTGGTGATTCGATAATGCGTGCGTCAAGGGTATCCATTATTTTTTGCACCAATCACTTTTAATAACTTTTGCAGCTTTTGCCTTCGCCTTTTATACATACCTACATTATATACTCGATTCTTTAATTTGGAATTAATTTATCAATAATTTACTTTGCATTGTAACATTTCAAGTTATCATTCAATAATGAGTATTATAATTTAATGAAAAACTTGAAATGTTAATAATAAAATTTTAAATGATGAGGACATAATTATAGTGGAAATTTTATGTCATCGTGCCAATTTTCTGTTATTGAGACAACTTCCAAATGCAGATAACAAAAGCAAATACAGACGAACAAGCAAAAAGCCTGAAAAATAGATTCCTGATATTTCATAGCAACGAGCCAGACCGATGACGAATCATAAGCTGGGTTCATTTGAATCATAAAAACGCTTCCCACAGGCGCGACAAATGTTGGTCCCGGAACATCATTAGTCACGGGACCGAACCCGCGACCGCGACGCACCAGCGCTATTTTTCTTTGTACCTGAAGAATTTGTGCCGCTTAATAAATTCACTTTTTCTAAAGTTTGCATTGCTTCTTGCATTTCCTTTACTCGTGGCTAATTTTACCTACATAGATTGACTAGACGATAATAAATTAATAAGTTAATTATTTAACACAGTTATAAAACATATAAACCATTCACACCCTCAGAAACGTATGGGACTTATTATAATCTAGAAATGGCAAAATGATGACCGGTTATTTCACTTTTTCATAAGTAGTAAAAGCAGTGTGTTTTTTTAGCTTTGTCTCCTCGCACTTGGAGCATCGTAAACGCAAACAACATAATTTTCTAGTAATCATAGTGAACATAAATCATTCACCTCAACACAGAATAGTATAAGTACTACACTCAACTACGACAACATGTGCAGGCGCAGCGACACACGAGCAATACATTCAATGTAATAATTAACTGTCAGTGCGCCGCATCTGGGGCCCATTGCGCGATGTATGGACGTGTATGAGCGTGTATGGGCGAGCACAAACGGCCGGCACTTCTATCGGACTTGTAATTCATGTTTTCTTAAACATCTGCATGCCTTTCAAGCGAAAACGTTATCTCTACGGTGTAGATAAGGTCGAAATCGGTATGGCTTCAGACATCCATGGCCTGGACGTGACAGCGGCTTCAATAGCCCTTCATTGCACCATCCCGCGTCCCGACATCCGATACTTGGACGAGACACGACAAAAACCGGCCCGTTTTAAACCACCCAGCTGAAATAACAGACTAACGCAAACACTGTATTTTAAAGCCAATGTTACCATGCAATGTATATTTTTGAATAAATATTGAAGTTTAGAACAGAAAAATGCGACTGTTATTTATAAGTTAAGCTCGTGCACGCCACGTACGTACATGACGTCGGCGCGGCGCCGGCGCGGCGTGTAGGTGGGACGGTCGTGTCGGCTGTGGAACTCGTTAAAAGTCAACTCGACATTATCAAATCGCAGGCGACTGTATTCTCAAATGAGCGGTTGTTTTGAGCACATCTGAGTGTCTCACAGAGCTGTCATCTAGTCTCCAAGAACTTATCTTATAGCTTAGTTCGTAATACAAAATATTTCAATTTTAAAGTTTATACTGTTTAATTTTTATAGACAAGTTATGTTATTTTAATGAAAACATTTTTTAAATAATTTTAATGAATGACACCTAATTATATACTTAATATTTGCTATTTTGTTATATACGATGCGTATTGTATAAATATTTAGATAAAAATTAATATTTTTCCGATCTAGCGGACTATTTTCAAAGATTTCCTGGATTTTATATGGTATAATGAAAGTTTCATTGTACCATTGATTGCATCAAAATAAATTATAATGCATAAAAGTCTCCTTTACAACTTTTGCAGCCATCATGTTCTCTGGTACACTGCAGGCGCGACACGCCGCGCCGCGCCGCGCCGGAACCGCAACCGCAACGCATTCGTTTAGTTTCCATCCCGCGGCGCCGCTGCGGTTTGCAATAACTTTAAAATAAATGCGTTTTTCAACTTTCAAAAGGCAGCTCATTCTTTAAGAAATATCGTGACTTTTCGCATTCTATAGCGTAATTCATTTTAGCGGTGCACTGCAATTTGGGTTAGTCTACCACGATCATAAATTACGCTGTCTATTCTGTAATATTGCATAAAAATTGCTGAAAATTTGCACGATAACATTTGAAATGCAGTTATATGATGTTGCAGTAACACACATTCCAACCTGAAACAAGTACACGATGGAACATTTTCGATTTGTAAATATTATCAGTGTGATTCGTTGTGAAAATCTAGATTTGCTTCATATATAACTATAAATTAGAAAAAATATAGAGTTGAAAACAATTAGTTCCATGTGTAGGTGTATGTAGCTAGCTGATATCTTTGAGTATAAAGTCAAAGTCAAAGTCAAAATTAACAAAGTAATTTCCTAATGTTTCTGAGTTTCGCTATAATAAACACCGCAGAGGCTTGAGTGTAAGTTTTCAAATTTCCAAACGTTTCTATCGCGTTTGCGCTAAAATTTTAAATCTGAATCTTATTGTTATAGCATTAAGGTCTGTCATAATAATATAAATTTTAACTCTAACGCGGTAGTATCGTTTGTACATTTAACAACCTACACTCGGACCTCTGTGAAAAGTGTGTAAACTGACTTTACAACACATTTCAGTTACGACAAATTTTACAAAATGATGATCTTTCAATGGAATAGAATTGAATAGATAAACGAGAAGTAAAAAGCCATGATTCACTATGATGAGGTTAATGAAACCCACAGTTTTAAGTCATGAATGTAGTGGCCGATAACGAGCCGACGAACCGATGTTATCTGAGAAATTATTTAAATAAACCACGATAAACATATCTGATTAGCGTTATCTGTGAGAACTATCACTTTGAAATTAAATATTTTTTTTTGTGCTGTTATCTAAAAAGATCACGTTTCATTCGAACATGAGTGAAATGTAATGAAATAGCTTAATTGGGTCCAGTGTTATACCCAAACTCCTTTTTTAAAACGATACCGACTACAACGGGAAGATAGAAATGGTAGTAATTGTAAACCAGTTTTTTTTATAAGCAACAAGGACAACGTAGAGTTAGTCAATAGGTTTATTTACAGGTAATAAATCGACACGTGCAAGGAAAAACATCGTAACTCAGTTTTAGGCGGTATTGAGTTAAGATGATATTCTTACTCAGCAAAAAATGCGGAATTTTTCACTCTTATCGTCGTATCTAAATTCGTTATAGTTTAAAATATACACACAGTAATAACATTGTAAGTGGAGGTCAACTGCAGGTACTAAAATTGTATATTTAGTTACATGCGTTTTTTTTTGCTTACCATTATTAGTTTACATGAATAAAATTGTAATTCAAGATACGATCTTGTTCTTAGAAAATTTGGTACTTTTTCGTGTGTTTAGATTCCACCGAGACACACGAAAAAGCACCAATTACAGAAGCAGGAAGTAGGTAGACAGTCGGTATTATCGCCATATGTAAAGGAAGTGACGGATAAGGTCTCAAAAAATTATGTAATAAAAACTATCTTCACTCCTTTGAAAAAGGTATCGCAATGTCTACGGTCACCGAAAGATAATTTTCCTTTGGAGATACCTGGTCTTTATAAGATCGACTGCAGTTGTGGTAGTTCATATATCGTACAAACAAAACGCACAATAGCATGCCGTATAAAGGAACACATAAAACGGTCAAAAACAAAGATACGCAAAAATCGGCCATCGCTGAACATTTAGTACATTCTGACACAAATCACTGGATCGAGTTGTATGACCCTCAGATTATCTCAACAGAATGCCACTACATACCGAGAATGGTCAAAGAAACGATTGAAATGACCAAATACAAAAATTTCAATCGTGAAGATGGGTTTTTTGTGGAGTATCTGGAATCCAGGAGTCCGGTTGTGTAAAAACAACAAAAAATCATAAAAGTGCCGTTTTGCGTACAGATCTGTATCTGTTGAGTGTCGTGTGTCGAGAACAGAGGGCCTAGTGCAAGTTAGAGTTTTCACTTCTCGCTTAGTTAACTATCGGATATACTGCTCACAGTCAACGTTAGTGAGAAAATAAGTAAAAGAGAAACCGATAGTTACTATTCGAAAAGTGAAAACAGCAACTCGTACTAGGCCCTCATATTAGAGTTTGAGTTTGCAGACAGTGGTACCAGTATCTAGCATAATAATAAAAGACTTAGACGGAGGGTAGACCGATTCGTCTGCCAATGACATCTACCCGCACGCAACAATCGACAGTTCTTCAGTGACCATGGCACAAGCAACTGCGCCGAAATATCGGAGTCTCAAAAGTAAACAGGTACATGGTGTAAATCCGTCGGTATTTACACCATGTTCTAATAACTATATAGTTTATTCTAATAACGTCGATCGATTGAACAATGGAAATATAAAACAATATAAAAACTACATTTTTATTTCCAATTGTAACCCTAAAACACATACTTAAACTATTTAAAAATTGTATCTCAGACATAAATTTATATTTTTCTGTGAATATAACAATTTCATACAATTTATGATTGTATGTCTGAGTTACAATGTCATTTTATAAAGTATATGTGGATGAATTTGATTGTAACTCACAAAAACATACAATAAATCATTCAATATATACATTTATGTCATCATAATAATACAATAGTTTAGTGCTTACCACGTTTACTTAAATGTTCAAGATCGATTGGCATTAGGACTTATACGAAATTAGTAAGATTTTTTTGAATCTTTGTTGCGCTCTCCTGTGAAATGCCAAAAACTGAATTACGATGTTTTTCCTTGCACGTGTCGAAATATCGTTCCTTCTGATAAAGCTGATAAGTTTTTTGCGTCCATATTTCTTGTCAGCTAGAAGACGTCATAATGTGTCAGCTAAAAGACGTCATAAAGTGGTAGGGTAAAAGAATTGACGATTTAAATATTCTTATTATTTGAATAAAGAATTTCATTCATTCATTCATGAAGATTTTGGATGGGTTGTTATAATTCACGAATTCGTACGTAGCGTATCGAAGACAAACACTCTGCCGCCGAGTGAGAGCAAATTTTTATTTATCTTATTCCGAATCTAAAGTTTTGTTAATATTGTAGATATTATAGTGACTCTTGGCCCTCTCTGCGAAAATTGTGCATGAGCACAATTGGAATGGAAAAATGTTTGAACAATTTAATATATTTAATAATAATCATTTGCGTCACAGCTATATTGATTAACGATCGTAGTGATTCTGTAGAGGGTTAGAGGTGTACCTCTCGTTTTTGTGGAATTTTTGAACATTTTTCGAAATGACTGAAATATTATTTTCAGTATACCTCCGCCATTTCAAAATTCCGAATGAAAAAAAGCTATTTAATTATAGAACCTGCTCACAAAATTTTACGAGAATCTGTTGGGAAATGCGATGACGAGAACAAACGGGCAGCCGGACTGCGGGACAGACATACGAAAGCATTTTTGCCCAAGGTAAGGAAGCAGAACGATCCGCGCTCGCTCGTTCAATAATTCACTAAAACCGTTATTTACTACTACTACTTAATTTAAAAAAATCTTGGTAATTTGGTGCCTGAAAAAAGAGCGCTGAAAGCATCAACAAACACCAAACAATGACGATCGTAAAAGAATAAGAAAATGTTACTTGTGCAGAGTGCATTGCTTTCATTTTTAAAATTGATATACTTCGATTTTAGTTAGACACAGTTGTCTGGGATTACACTTCTATATAATTTTATTTACTTTAGTTATATTAATAAATTGCGGTCACAGATAAAAAGGGCTTTAGATATTTGTGGGTTAAGCTCTCGATAAATTTAGAAGGAATTCCGTCGACGGCGAACTTCGTAGTAAAAATATGAACGTAGGCAATAAATAACGACAATAATCATTTGTTGTGTGTTTTATATTTCGGAGTCGGCGTTGCGGCCGTGAGTCACGCCCGAGTCGTCACTAGAATGGGGCACTTCTCTCGAATCGATTAATCGCTCGATCTGACACGGAAGGGGTTTAATTAAATAATAATACACAATACTAAAATCGTAATATTAGCAACAGTCGTTCAAATGATCATTCAGTGAACATGTTTTATTGCAAATTCAACATAACACATGTTTAGCATATTGCATCATTGTTATTAGTTAATTATGACGGAAATGATAAGAAAGACATTTTACTGTCTGTTGAGCCCCTTTCAACTAGGGCAGTAGGGCATCTAATCTTTGTAGTAAGGAATATTTACAAGAAAAAAGCAGCAGAATAAAATAGGAACACCCGTTATACAATACAAGTGTTGTTTATCGAAGTTCGTATACCTGTGTGAGTAGCTCAGTCCGGTACAACTTCGGGAATCATAAAGCGTAAGTAACAAAATGCGATAGGTATACAGAATAAAAGTGCGGTTTTGAAATCTGCCAGTAGTAACGATATGCCAGTCGAGAACATTATAATATACTCGATGTACAAAACACATTCGCCAGTCACACAGACGGTTACACAACACCATGTGAATGATATCAGCAAGAAACATCGTCGCAACACTGTCGGATGTTTGTCGTTTAATAACGCCAATGAAAATAAACTGTAGCACTTACTCACGACATTTCATTACAATACACGTTTTACTAAACGTGTTATATATTCTGTGACAAATACACTATTCTTGCTCTCATTAGTGTCTTGAGTTTCACGAATTCTGCAGTGTGCAGTACAGTGGAGAAAGAGATATTGAACAGGCTAAAGGAGTTAGGAATGAGAGCGGACACAATATCAGTTTTGATTGTATTGCATGCGTTGGGGGAAGAAATCTCTAAGAATCTAAAATGAGAATAAATATATAAATAAATAATAATTAAATATTTGACAACATCACATACATTGCTCCGATTCCAAAGTAAGTAGCTAAAGCACTTGTGTTATGGAAATCAGAGACAACGGTGGTATCATAAACACCCAGACCTGAGCCAATATAGAAAAGTTCGTTTTTCTAAATTGACTTAACCGGGGATGGAACCCGGGACCTCAGAGATGGCGACACCTTGAAAACCGGTGTACAAAGCCACTCGACCACGGAGGTCGTCAAGAATAAATAATAAGTGAAAAATAAACGCTGGTCCTGGCATATCCGCCCACCGTTAAGCATACGTCTCTCCAATTTTCCTCTGTTCTCTATTTGTCTAGGCCAGAGTTGTCCTGTCACTGTTGATATGTCGTCAGACCATCTGGCTGGTGGTCTGCCTACGTTTTTTTAGTGCGAGGTTCAGTTCTCATACACTTCACATACAAAACCCTTTCAGCGCAGCGGTTATGTTACCCTTTACTATTATACTCCGCAAGCGGGCAAGTAACAACATCGGCGTACAGCTGCTTGCCCCAAAAACCTATTAAAAATATAGTAGGTTCAAAATATTTTGTATTTAGCCGTTTAAGTATAAAATTGACTTTTTGTATTGAAAATTTTGAAGAAGAAGTATTTTTCATACTAAACCACGAACGCTAATGATTGTTCTAAAATAACATTTTAGGCACAAATGTTTAAACACTAAGCTAACTAATGTCACATGTGTTAAGTGAAAAAAATAAGTATCGGCTAAGTTACAACGATCTAAGTGCGGTCATTTCTGCTAACAAAAAAAGAGTCTCCTAGAATAAAAGGTATCTTTTTTAACGTAAAGGAAAGAAAATCAGCAAAAAAATATAGCTGATAGTTGGCCGTCATGATCATTATTCAAAACACATAGCAAATAAAGCATCTTTTTCACCATAGAAGATATGAGTAAATCGTAAATTTCATATTAAGTATGACCACCTATTATTTGTTTTTAAATATTCATATAAATTGTTAAATTTTTTCACTTCAAAAAAATTTTTAGTTTTGCCTACTATAGTATAGTATAGTAGGGTTGGCAACCCTAGTCTCAGCTCCCCGCCGCCTCTTCTGGAGCCTGGAGCCGGAGGAGTGATCGATCGCGAGTCTATGATGTATCGCTCACGTGAACAATCGCTCACTCGTGACCGCATCACTTGCTGGTCGGTTCGCCATGCAACTAGTTCTGCTATGACACTGAGGATTTCTTACTTTTCATTTAAAAAAATAAGAGATAAAGTAGGTACCTACTAAGAAAGATATTTAAAAAAGAACATGTAGTTAGTGAAATATCAATAACTAGCGACCGCCCGCGACTTCGTCTGCGTGGAAAAATTTTTTGGTTTCCCTCGGAAACAAATATTTTTTCGGGATAAAATGTACCCCATGTCCTTCTATGTACCCCTAACAACGTGTATACAAAATTTAATGATGATCGGTTCAGTAGTTACGACGTGAAGGCGTAACAAACAAACAAACGGACTTTCGCATTTATAATATTAGTAAGGATTAGAACGTGAAGATTGTAACAAAAGCCAAATTCAACTATACTTATTAGTTTAGATTTGTTAAAACGTAGTTTGAACGTTATTTGATATGTTTTTTTTTATAAACCTAGTAAGTACCTGATAAAGTTCGTAGCAAGTCAAGAGATTTTTCTTTCCGTCACTGACAAATATTTTGGCGACCCTACACTCAGCGGACGAGTTCTAGCCATCATCACACACGATAGCATACGATACCTAAGTACACTCATGGAAAACCATTCACTGTTGACTATCTTTCTTTACTCGGACAAAACGCATTACATCGAAGCGTTGCCATTACTTACATAATAAACTCAAGAACTTAAACGCTATTGAGTAAAGTAATCGTTCATGGACACAATCGCGCCAATTTTCAACGAAACGATTGCGGTAACGGTGAAACGGTAACGATTTAGCTTTAGTTTTACCGGTTCAGTTTCGTTTACAAAAAAGTACTTGCTTTAGTTTTGTTAAAATTGTTGAAAGCTATGGCTAGGGAGTCGAAAATGCCAAATTTGAACAAATTTTAATGTGAATCCTAGAGCTAAACTAAAGATTTTTAGGTATTTTGGTTTTATCGTTAAGAATTAGCGCGATTGGACTTCATAAAGAGCCGTTAATCTCTTATCTCGTTCGTTACTAATGGTATGGCATTTTGTAACCAACTAAAAAACCACAGTATTCATTCATTCGTATTATTCATATTCATATTCTTTATAATAATAGCAAAGCATCTTTATTTTAGATAGTAGGTACTCGTAGAAATTGTTTTCATGAAAGTGATACAAAAACTTTAAAGATTAACGTTAGTAAAGAGGACTCGGTGGTTTCTTGGAAGTATAAAAGGTCTGTTTTTTATGCACTACTTTCTACAGTCGTGCTTATTGGAAAAAAATAAGAAGATTAGAATGAAGAAGTATAAAAAAGCCATTTGAAATAAAGATCAGATGAAATAAACTGATTTTTTAATGAGAATCAAATTTTCTAGATAGTTATATCTGAATACTTAGTACTCATCATTAAAACAACAGATCCAATAAAAATATTATGCTTGTTAGATGGCACAGTCATTATGTTGGTAAATATTTTTTTATCTTTAGTTTTTAGTCATAAACGTAACTGTTGATAACATTAGGAAAAATTGGTTACGCAAAAAATAATAATAAGAGCTTATAGAGAGATTTGATATAGATAGAGGCATAGTTAGTAGCTTTATTTATAGCGGGAACATAGATACTTGAAAGTTCACGCTTTGATGCACGTCACAGTTAAAATAGATTAGAAGTCAAAGCCCGGTACAAAGAGCGGTGACTGACGGCTGATGGCTGGGCCACTACATCCTGCACTACAATACGCTCAGCATCCGCTGAACGCAACAATGTCGCCGCCACTGCGCGCACGCATCTAAAAACTATCACTACAGAACATACTACGAACCTTACAAACGAAGTTGAAACGTTTGATGAAGCAAATAGAGTTGAATATAAACCAAACGATAACCGCGATCTACTTCTTGTAAAACACCTGCCACACTCAATGGACAGCCAAGTGATGCTTTAACTAGAACTCATTAAAATTGATATTAATCGACTTCAATTACTTAATGGTAATGTAATGATGCGGCTTCATAACGGTCTGCGCTTTCCTGGTGCAGAGAAAACATCCACTACAATTTTAATCAAGAACTTTTTATGTAACCTGCTACTACTATACAATGAATCGATAAAAACAACTTCAACTTAATGACAAAATTCTTTAGATAGCTTATTTTGCGAACAAAGAGTATTCTTTTCGATAACAATGATGAATAACCTAATTGCGCTGTTGAATTTGAGATTATCAACTTTTTATACAAAGCATTTGGAATGAGTTTTGAAATATCTTAAAAGTAATTAAATCCGAAGGTCCGTGCAATTTTCGTAATTCGTAGCTTGATATGAGATAACGTATCTCTGATCTGCGTTCCATTAACTCCGCCATATTCGGGGTGTTGATGATACAAAATAAAATTGTAAGTACGTATACTGACATTAATAGCATTCTCGATGCCGTTAGGGGCAAATGGTAACATTCTTCACATCCGGATTGGATCACATTATCTGGATCTAAATGGTAAATGAATTTATTTTTCTGTGTGTATGTCGGTCGACTCCTTGCTAATCTTCAAATTACTAAAACATGTTTTTTGACGATTAACTTTCACCAGAATACCAGTATCATCTGCAGTTTCTATTGTTGAAAGTAAGTCTTCGATATCGTGTAAAAAATCCGACGAGCTATATTGCAGTGAAGATTTCCAAAAAGCTTGATAACTTCTCTTCGTATTAAAAAAATCTTGTATGTACTTTAAGCTATATTCTTAGAAGTTAAAATGTTGCTTTAAATATGACAAAGACCGTCTCAACCCATCACGGCAGTGACCACACAGCCGGCCGTACATTTACGAGGGCCATAACTGCGCGCGCGCCGCAACCGGCGTAATCACCGCGCCATCAGTCAAGTGGACGACAATGACGTGTCATCAGCGTTTATGCTCCACTAACTACACCTTAAAGTTTTACAGAGTGGACGACGCACATAATGCTTTTAAAACGCAACTTTGCTTAACCACGGAGTTTTAAAAGTAATGCAACAGATGGAAATCGTTACAGGAAATCGAAACAATCATTTGATTTATATTTTTATTTTTATAACAGATAATTCACTGCTTTTTAATTTTGTGTTTAATTTTGCATCCGTACTATTTATGTGGGCTTAAGAAGTCCCTAGTGAATCAACATTCCCCCATTACAAATTAAAAAAGAATCCGAAATCTTGTAAATCAACTACTCTTCTGGATATCGGCACAAATATACGACTTATGATCAGTCATCATCATCAATCAGTTTACAGTAGGTAAGTCATTAAAATAACTCCGGTAGTGATGAAGACATTCCTGTCCGTCACACGGGACGAACCAACTTGGGGACAAAAACTCCACGATAACCGGAGATGCTTGATGCTCACCATCGTTTATATTATTCTGTGATGGATACAGGAATGCGTGAATGGCACAAAAACTTTCCAACGTAAGGCTAATTCTAGGTAAAGAAAAAAGGATACAGACATTTCTGAGAATTTAGAGGTAAATAAGGCCCACTGACGTTACCGTTAGGTATCATTTTAATCTAATTACGTTTAGGAATAGGTTAGATAGACCGCTACTAATTTTATGCAAATCGTAGATGGCTAGACTAATGTAGGCTCTCTGGCTGAAACCGTCTTAAAAGGCTCAAACGATGTCAAAACGTCCGCCTTCAAATGGAATGCTACACATTCTTTAAAGTAGGATAGGATTCTTCCACCGTTACGCTCGCTGGAAACACGAAGTTGAGAAACTTTGGAAACTTCAGGAATAATTTTGTGTATGTATGACACACAACATTCTCTATTGCGCTGAGATCAGACAAGTTAATATCTATATCTTCCTGTTTTTGATGGCCTAAGTTGCTTAACGACTTCACTTTTAAAACGAGGCTCGCTTTTCTGAAAACTTTGGCTTAACGACTTCAAGTTTAGCGCTTAGATTAGAGTGTGTAGTTTTTAAAAATGCTATGAAACTGGAGTTTGGAGTTGAAATAGTTGTATGGTGTCTGCAACAAGTTTGCAGCGGTGAAAAATTCAAGGATAATGCTGAATCAGCAAACGCGTCCCTGGCGGGCAGTCGGGCGAGCACGCCACGCACACTCCCGAATAAATAAACAGACGTCCTCTAACTCGCGTCGCATCACGCCCTCGAGGATATCGCTCGTAGTTTGTGCGTCCCTGGGAGTCGCATGCATAGTAAAGGGAGGTCGACGTGTGTGGATGATTTGTTGTCACGTAAAATATGCCGTTATTTTTTGTTAGCGCCATATTTACATTTAGACTGTTTTCGATCGACATGCTAATGTGTGAAGAAATACAATTTTCTGCTTCTGGATTTGGCTGTTAATGTATTTAACAATAACTCGAGTAATGAATGATGGTTGAATATGCAAATCAAAAAAGTCATTATAGTACGACATAAAAGATAAATTTGAGTAAAAGTGAATAGCGTGTCACATAATAAGTTTAATTAAAATCGGAGAGGTATATTTATTTGGATTTCCAATTCCATTTATCCAGATATTGCTATACATATATGTACCAGTAAAGGTAAATAAATAGGTGCAGTATAGTATCACTGCACTGTTGCAGGACAAGATAGGTAGGTAATTACTAGCGCAGATCTGAATTTTTGCTCAGACGTAGAAAATAAAATTTATTTTGAATAGATCAGCCGTCAAGCTAGTATTCAATCAAAACGGTACATCGATTCTAATTATTATAAAATGTTGAGAGTGTGTGATTCCGTGAGTGAAAGCTATTTTAGCTATAATCATCACTTAATATGTAACCTTTTTAAATGTCCAATAGATGGGTATATCCACCACAATAATTAGGTATTCAATATCGTGTTGCAGTCGTAAAGTGTATACGTTGTTCGCACTGTAAACAGGGGACATAAAGTGTCTAAGCCGTCTTTATCGTTTGTCGTGCCCATTATTAAGCCAGATTATGGAACATGGAAACGGAATGTTGAAATCTTTTCGGGGAACACGTTTTAGTGGCGTTGGGAGTCTCAAGGACTGCAGTTTTCATTAGTTTCTGGAAAAGTTTCGGGTGTTTTCTATTCTCGATGTCCATTTATGAAAGAGTTTATCCTAGATTATGACAGATTTAACAAAAGTGATTACTATAGCAACATTACAATATCCTCCATGAATTGTCTTTGATTTACAAACTTAGTCCATCCGTCCGAAAGTAATCGAGAGTAAAGTTTAGTCCGAAGTTTGGAGCATATTTCGTACGACCCGAAACTACGGACGAGAGCCATCGGAAGTACCCTCCTGATTCAAGTGAGTTGAAGTCGGTCGAGAGTCGGGGCGCGGTCTATCTGCCATCTAGACATTCCGAGAACTTCAGCTCATCCGCGTCGTTCGCGTACAAGTTCCCATAATCGACACAATGAACGATCGAGAATCGCGGCTGCCATCGATTCCTATTCCCGCGATTGTTCTCGATTTTATCAGCGTGAGTGGTGTCGTCGACGTTATTGATGAGCATTATCGCCTCCTGTCATCAGTAATCGCGCAGCTAAATTAATATGTAGCCAGATTAACATTGGTTATGCATCATTTCGTTGCTAGCGATATTTTTTCATAACTAATCAGTAAATCTTCATCTTTGACGTTTAATGTAAATAACAAAAAATGGAAAGTTATTTCCGAAAATAAGTTATACTCTTCCATTCTAACATTGTCAAGCTATTAACATTAGCTAGTTAAGTTGTTAAACCAGCATTTTATATGTATCATCATGAATGTATATTAAGAATAAAAACGTGTTAAAAAAAGCCCACATGCCGGTGGTCCAATTAAATCAATTGCTCAACTGTCAGTGATATCGATAATAATGACGGCAATCAATGTATGGCATCTCCACAGATTGATAACGATCAAAAGGAATGAAGCTATCGATCGGTGTGCTAGTTCAGTGCGCGCGCGCCGATCAGCTGACTGAGTGAAACGACCTCGGAGCGGGCCGCGCGTCTTTAAGATTGCTCTGCTTCAGTATTATTAGAACATTAAATCCTCGCTTGTAAATCACAAGTCTACAAGCGTGAATCTACAGAACTAGGTTTATTAAAGTAGTGGCCGTATATAAAAGATTACAATAGCTATTTCGAAGGAATAAAATAGCAAACAAAAGTAGGAGTCAACGTCATACATAAGTACCTCTTTCAAAACAGTGGACAATATAACAACAACTATAAAAAATACTGTTAAGGTTGTTTATTTTTCAATATGTCGGGTTTGATTGATGAACGCTGCGGGTCGGAGGTTGCTCAACTTCGTAGTAGTTAAACGTAGCCGTAGTGGCGTTATCGAAACCATTGAGGTAATTGTTGGAGTGACGTCAACTAAGATAACTGGCCAACTTTCTGTTTCCATTCGGGTCTGGTTGTTAACGGAATCTTTATATTCATGACAATATCTCTGATGCTTTGACTGTGATAACACATTCACATTCTCAAATAATTTTGAGAAATTTTATCACATGGGAATGTTTATTATTTTATTAGTGAATCCGAATAAGTATGACTATTTCATAACAACAGTCAATGGTAATGGGTCGCCTTAGTACGCAGGCTCAAGGTTAAGACATTATTAGGTCTTCTAAACGGACGCACGCATCTCTTCTTAATTAATAATGATAAATTACCAAAAAATATATAAACATGTGTATATGTATTAGTAAAATTGTCTACTCTAATGTGAATAGAATAATAAGATAAGGTGTCAGAGGTTGACTAATTTTCATAATGAACGGACGCGACCGGCGGCGAGCGACGGACGGAGCGGCGGCGGCGGCCGTCTGCTTACGTCACGAGTGATAATACGCGACCCACTGACACGACACTTTGACTGTATTAACAT
Organism: Catoptria pinella; assembly: GCA_963556745.1. Classification (NCBI taxonomy): domain Eukaryota; kingdom Metazoa; phylum Arthropoda; class Insecta; order Lepidoptera; family Crambidae; genus Catoptria; species Catoptria pinella. The sequence continues at coordinate 191,054 of OY750776.1, forward strand.
GCAAATAAAATTATACTGTTATTTATTATCTTCTTACCTATAAAGTAGAACTGTAAAAGCAACTTGATAAAATCCATCATATTTTGAAAGAACCATTGGAGACCGATTACTTGTTTTTGGAAACCGTAAAATATTACCACCAGTGATTGATCGTCTGATAACGTGCAAAATTGCAATTTAATTTTTTATGGTCCAGTTCAGTGTATCTTCAAATATTTCGTGACGGGGGTACAGTATGCCCATTATTTATTTATGGCTTATATCCTGCCGCTAAGTGGTTAATCGGATCGGACTGCAGTCGTCCGCGTACACAGCGGACGGCGGCGGACGGCGCGCGTCGATCGGCGGGCGGACGAGGCGGCCGGCGGCGGCGGCTGCCTTTGATCCAACCTCGAACCATGGTCGAACGCAGGGAGACTGACGTATCTGCACGATGCTAATCACTCAGACGGACCCTTTTTACAGTTTTGTAAGTCCATAAAAATCCTATACTAACTTTCAAAAGCTAATATATACAAAACCGAACCCAACTTTTGTGTGCGGGCTATATATTGATAGAATAGATAGTGACATGCACAGCATTCCACAGAACCGTCGACAAAATTCTTATCAGTTTGATTTCTTTCGCTGCTAATGTCGTTTTTGTCAGCACAGATTATTAGATCACTATTATTTAAGTATCAGTTCAGAGCTTAACAATTACGGATGTTATTGCGCACTTATTAAGTTGATATTATTCTATCATCTCGAGTTGTCAAGGTATGTAACGTCACGCGTGACGACATCGGTCGTGTTGCGTGTGACTGCGAAATTAACATTTTATTATGTCGAACACTGATAAAAAAATCAGTGAGCTATAGTGATATTACCCAGATACTTATATACATATTAAACATAAATGTTAAATTAGAATCCTTTTGAAATACACATTTTTTGAGACTATAGGGTTTGAAATTGACAATACTACAAGCAATATACCTAATACAACTTAATTGATAATTTCATTTTGTTGATATCAATTTAGTATTAAATAAAAGCGCCCATCTCATCTTTTATTTAATCTTCAATAGGTTAGTTATGATTGAATTGCGATGCTTAAAATATATTCTACCGAAGAACTTCCTCAATCAAAACCAACTTGAATCAAACTTAATTCATTCTCAATCGTTCGCTGATCTGTCACGTTTTCCTCGAAAATACTTTCTAATCCTGCAAGAACTCGATGTTGTTATCGAATACTTAAATCGATTCCCGTAATCCGTCGGTATTGTTTCGATTATTCAAAACAGCGTCGACCCCGCGCGCGGCCCCGCGTTCAATCTATATTCATTTATAGATTTATTTTGTCTTTGCTATTGCTTTTCGTCGTAGAACGAGGACAATAAAAGCATTTTTAAAAATCAAGGCTACTTTTAAGAAAATAAAAGTTATTTTTCCTTATGTAAGTCCTTTCAAATATCTTGATTTGGTACTGAAATATCGATAATTACAACAGTGGTCCCAAGTGAAAGGTGTCCAATAACGATGCAAGCAAACATTCTCCCCATAAAAGGCCCACGATCGTGAATTCCCGCCTAATTTAGTTCCAATACAAAATCGAGTTTGGCTTCATTTCATTACGATCGCTTTTATTTAAAGCACGCAACGGTATTACCATAAATGAAGGTAAATTAATTGTTATTCACGTGATGTAAATGCAGTTGAGTAGTAATTAACGTAAAAAAATCTAGTGAAAAATCATTGACATAAATCGCATTATATCGAGTCACGTCATTATTATGCATTCCGTTGCTATAATTAATGACGCATTTGCGAATTTCGATCGATAGCAACCGAAATTTGAACAGAGAGCTTGCAATGCGAAAAACTCACTGTGAATAATAAAATGTAACGGTCGATATGAATGTATTGTTCGTGATTACGACCGATTGGTTGTTGAGTGAGCAGTATCTATGTCCAGCGTCCTTCTGCGCGCACGCAACCGATCTCTGGCTGACATCTAATTACACCGCGACACGTCAGATGGCATAACCGAGCACTTCCGTTTCCGGACATATGTCAGACTTGTGTAAAATCTTTTTATCGATTATGTTTTATTTAATTTTAATGTCGTCAATACTATAGGTACTTATTTATTTTTAATATATTAAATATTACTTATTTGCACTCTATTTGTTTGAACTAAACATCATTGTGATAAATTGCTCACTTAAGCCTTGAAAATGTATAATTGAGTTATTTAGTTGAAGCGTGTCCTAGTAACCTAAAACAACCAACCTCTTTTCATCGAGGTATGCTGGTTGTACTCATAGTCGTCGAAGCATTCCACGAGAACCCTTGAGTTTTAGTTATCGGTTCGTTTTGCAAAGCTGCAAGATAAATTTTCCACTAGATAAGGAAATACGTTTGAGGACCTTCCAATGTTGAATGACGTTATAGAAACTAGTAATGGGTATTTCAGTTCTCGGTACGTGCCAAACTAGTGTTGGTGTCATTGCCAGCGTCGCCGTCGGCGTCGGCTCGGCGAGTCAGCGAACGAACAATAATCATTGTGCTGTTTGTTACCGACGAGTACAGTGCGGTTATTGAACATGCATTTTATTACAATTACGCAACGGTCTGTATGGGTGAATGGAAACAATTTTATTGTATCTGGGGCTATCATCAATGCGTCTGCAAACACAACGAAAATGAATGAAATAATAAATCTACCTACATCATTCTTGAAAGAATAATGATAATTATCTACTTTTTTTATAAAAAAATATAATGAATTAAAATCGATAACCATCTTAAAACCTGGTTATTAGGATTACATTATCAGCTTCATCCGCTTTCGTGTTATGAATGACAAATCTTATCACAATATCATTGACAGTTAATGATGACAAATGAACTAAATACAAACTAATTAGGAATTTCATTAGTCCTTGCTAAGCGTGAAGTTTCACATGGGGCTTGTGTCTCTGTCAATCAAGATGTGTCCATGCTAAAAAAGAATTCATTACACTCTACAGAAGTTGAGATTGTATGACACTTTTCCATTAATTAATTATTGACTATAGCTTTTATTGTCAACTAAAACTCAATTGAGTTTTACTTAATAAAAAAGGTCTGGAATCACTGCCACTGAAAACTACGATGTCTCCAAAAACATAATTATGATGACATCACTAATTATAGCCGGGCAAATGATAAAGAAATTAATTTGGTAAGTTTTTGTTATCTGAATAAACTCGAAAACAACTCTAAAATAGGCATAATAGAATTAGAACGATCGTTCATTCTTAATTTTTATCCGCAGCAATTTTGTATAGGTATGTTGCTATTTTATTATTTATGTTGTTTTGCGTTTCAACCTGAAAATATTGCTCATTGAACGCACGTGAGACTTCGTCATAAATAAATTGTCTAAAGACAGAGTGTTTATTTGTAATGATGGATGATTCTTTGTTAAGGCACAATTTAAATATTGTTGATTATGAATTGTAGCACCGCCCGCTATGAACTACTACAAGAGTAGCAATGTTTACAAATTGTTTTATTCTACGTCCGGAAACAATTATCTGAACGCAAATCGATCAATAGTGCTTATTGCGAATGTTCACTAATTTGTTTTTTACCTTTTATTGATCCTTTGTATTTTAACATTTTCGTATCATCAAACTTATTCCAATAAAAGAAAATAAAAATAAATATTTATGAATGGATAAAGTTATTTACTTAGTATTGATTATACTCATTCTCGTAAACAACTAATTAAGTGACTTGCCTTTGTCTGTATTGTAAACACAGTTCATAACAACATGATCTAAGAACCATTTATGTATTTACCTGTGAAACATACATAATTAGGCCTAGTTTAATTGTTTTTTCTACATAATTATTCCAATGATAGTTTTTGCTGTTAGTAAGTTATTTATTTTACTTTTTTATAAACCAAATAAAAGATCAGTCGCATTCTCTTAACTAGAACGACGAAACAAAATTATTTTCGCTGTTGTAATCTTTTTGTGGGATTTCCGCGAGCGCGAACGGACACAAAGCTTTCCATTTTGTGGACAGAGCCTGTCACTGCGCAGGTAATTACCCGCTCGTTATCGTCGCTGCCTAATTAGCTTTGTTTTACGCTCTCATTGCGACTCCACCTTCTTTCGAATGCAACTCTTAATTAACAACCTGAAATAGCTGAGCTCGGCAACACAGGAGATTACTTTCACAACCTTTACAAAATGGTAAAACCAAATGTACGGTCACCCTAACAGAAAAGAAGTGTAGGTGCTTAAAGTATCAGATATTATGTCTCTCTTACATTATTCTTGAACGAACAATACAGAAATGAGTGGGTAAAACCTTCAATAGCAGCTAATCAATTGTTTTCTTTCTTGTCACGGTTTTTACGGACCGAGGTTAAATATTCCAATAAGGGTTGTAAGTATATAATTACACATTTAAATTATTTATTTATTTAAATTTAAACTAGTTGTAGGTGCTTATCTATAAATCTTGAATCTGAATCGGTTGTCCAGATTTCTAATAGCAATCAATTTATCACGACACTATGGCACAGATTACTAAATAGTTACTACGTAACTATGGTGCGTTTTTAATAACTAAGGGTGATTTCTCATTCTTCTTTCTCTCTTAAAGCCGCGAATGCGCTTAACGACCGCTATTCTCCGCCACGGAATGGCTGCGGACAATAGCGCGTCAGCGGCGGCCATTGTTGCCCCTCAGATCGCGAGCCTTCGGAAAAATGTAACTTACGCCCGCGCGCCGGAGACAATGTCCTTTACAACACAAACTTACATTGTGTGAGCTTAGAATAATAACACCTAGATGCCGAGTCCTTGTATGTAAATTGAGGCAACTACATCTGCGACAAAATGGCTCAGTTTTCAAATTTATATCCTTCATACGTTATCTAATCGTAACTAAATCCAATAAAATAGTAACTAATCGCGGGTTCGATTCCCGTCCGAGAACATGATCTGGTGCGAGTCCTATTTTTTCTAGTATATTATTTAGAAATATATAAAAATAGCATTGTGAATGCTAAAATCTCAAAATTTAAAAAATAATCCCCTAAAGGTAGAGAAATTGAAACTTTTTCTTTCTTATAGATTAACGTATGAAGGATAAAAATCTAAAAACTAAGCCATTTTGGCTCAGTTTTATTTGCCTCACTTTTGTCAGTGTGCTTTATAGGAACCTATTATTATTCTAGGTGTGTGAGCATAAGAGATAACCAACATAATAAAGACATAAGATTACTTTTCTTGCAACGCATTGTTAAGTACGCGCAGAAATCTAAGAAGTGAATATCACTACATCTTCCTTGCAATATTAGTCAAGTATTAAACTTTTAAGTTTTTGTTTCATCCTAAAGGTTCTTCAGCTATTTTACAGTTGCCAAGTGAGTCAGGTCTATAAACACTGATATTTATGATAATGCCCATCTGCCAGTGGAGAGGAAAAGGTCAAAGAATTTTCTTTTTCTACGATCTTGCAATTTTGCGACTTTTCATCCCGGGGACATTTGATCTGGCCTTTGTTGGAGACACATTTTGAATGAGGCGAGTGTCACGTATGAGGCAAGTTAAATCAGATCCTATTCTACGAACGTTTGGCTTCCCTCATCTGTTCCCAACGTTACATAACAGAAGCAGAACCCACCTTTAAAAAAATTAACGTTAATATTATATCAATTTCTATGTCTTTATTATTTTATGAGACCAAAGAACGTTAAAATCATTAAACTCTTTAGAAAATATCGGGGGAAAACGTTAGGAATTAATTGAAAAAAAACACATTTTCAGACTCACCATGCGTTGACACAGTTATTTTTATAAGAATGGAAAGACGATTGATGTAAATTATTTTTCAAAATCATTCAGTGGGAGACAGTGTTGGCGTTAGCAATAGGAATCACTTACTACAACAATATACAGGCCAAAAAGTGAGCCAACACAGTTTGTCAACTTGTGGGTAGCAATTCCGATGACACACACCATACCGAATTAATTCTTTTGTTCTTCTTCAAATAAAGCTGCGTGCACAATGCGCCCGTTAGCTCCCGAGCTAACAATGATGAATACACCATAATAAACTACCAAGCCACGTCACTTTTTAATTCTTTGTAGTCTCCTGATTAAATATTTGTGCTCGCTTTTATGTTCCTAGAAAAATTGTTATACTTTTAATGTTGACATTTCCAAATATCATTTGTCATACTTACTAGAATATGTATCAACAGAAAATAAGAGCATCGCATAAATCGCTGTTATCTTGAAGAGGGATTAAATGTGGTTGGCTCTACAGAGAAAGTATTTTTGCTAAACTGATAGGTACAATGCAAAAGTATCAAAATATTACAAAGCTAAGAACCTTTTGAACAATGAAAGCAGTAAAAAAATGTATACGTTAATTAATACATGAAGGTAAACAACCTTCGCAGAATATGACATTATATTAAGGCATTATTTGTAGAATAGTTAAACTGAGCTACTGACCAATTTTGTTGTTTGTATTAACACGCAGAAAATTTTCCTCGGTTTGAATATCACGATTAATGACAACGCAACAATTTAATATGCAAATCGTCTGCGGAAAACATTCGAGTCATTAATATGAATGAAATCAAGTAGGAGCATTAATTAAGCCGAGTCACATTTAATTTTAAGTTAATGTAAAAAATATTTATTATTAGTGACTAATATACAGGGTTATTTGTTTGATAAAATAATACTGTGATAAATAATAAACAAGTACTTTATTTGGTAATTGTAAATACAGAACCTTCTCCGACGCTGTCTAAAGAACAACTCCCGCGTCTCATTGGACTCTCGCTAGCCCACGTTAGAATATTGCATAGGCACACAGTTTAAGTTATAAAAATCATGACATTCGGCCATCCGTCGTGGTGCAACCTCCTGGGTGCGCAATAACTAAAGTCACTTGATCAACTATGATCTACCCAACTTACATTACTATTAGCTGACATTCAGTTAACAATACTATGAATATGGTTCAATTACACTAATGTTCAACTATGATCTACTCAACTTACACTACTATAGGTTCAATTACACTAATGTTCAACTATGATCTACTCAACTTACACTACTATAGCTAACATTCAGCTAAAAATCAAATTAATTACACAAAACATAAGAACGAAACAAATTAGCTTTTTTTTTTTTTTTAATTTTTTTTTTTTACATATTATTTAAGAATACTTATAAAAATCATGACATTCGCAAGTGATTAAGGTTTAGATTTTGAAGACTGTTGTTGCTGCAAAATTGACAAAGGCAGACTATCCTCTTCATCACTACTGGAACTGTCACTCGACTTATCCGTGTTATTATCAAGGATCCAGGGTCTCATTCGATCTGCTGCAACAACAGTCTCAAACGACTTCCGTTTTTTATCAAATCCGGATACATTACAAATTTTGTACCTATCGTTACCTAGAGCTTTTACAATTTTATATGGCCCAATAAATTTAGATAAGAGTTTAGTGCTATTACCTTTGTTATAAAAATTTGTTCTAGTTATTTTTATTAGATCTCCTTCTTTGTAAACAGCAGCAGGGGCTCTCTCGGAATCATATCGTTCTTTTTGTTTTTCCTGATTAGCTTTAATATTGGAACTAACACCATGTCTTATCGACTCTAAATTCTCTAAAGATACGTCTGTACAAACGTCGAGTTTGTTAGCCAAACTATCGCGAAGTCTATAACCAAAAAGAGCCTCCGATGCGGTTTTATGAGTTGTGTTATTAATCGTGTTGTTGACGCCCCACTGAATCTGACCCAGCCAAGTGTCCCAGTCACGATCTTCCTCGCCAGAATTATATTTCATTAGGGCGTGTAATATGGTTTGATTGAAGCGCTCAGCCTGTCCGTTTGCCCTAGGACATGCGACCGCGTTCAATACATGTTTAATTCCATGCGAATCACAAAATTTTTGGAATGCGCCTGAAGTAAAAGACGTGCCTCGATCGGATATGATACGAGACGGCAAACCAAAGTCGTAAAATATAGACTCAAGAACTTTTATCGTGGTTTTGGTTTTCGTGTTCTTAACAGCTTTTACAAAAAGATACTTAGTAAAACCATCCACAATGGTCAAAATGTAGGTATTTCCTTTTTTACTTTTCGTAAAAGGACCAAGATGGTCGATATGTATGGTATGGAAGGGAATATCTACCTTCTGAATGGGATATAAATGTCCTGATTTTCTGTTTTCAGAACTATCCTTATTATAAGCACAATGAATACATGACCTAACGTATTTCTTTACAAATTTTCTTAATTTGGGGAACCAGTACTGAGCCTGAATCCTCTCGATAGTCTTAGTTTCACCCAAATGCCCAATGTCATCGTGATTAGATCGACAAACCTGAAAGCGAGCACTACGAGGGACCACAAGACAATGTTTGTCAGCTACTTTTCTATAAACCCTTTGGTTTTTAACGATGAAATTTTTCTTTATATTTTTTTGATTCCTCGTCATTCTCAGGTCTCAAAACTTTCATTATTCTTACTAGATCCGGGTCCGTCAACTGTAAGGTCAATAGCCAGTCTTCTGTGCTAATGTTATAGACAGTCGGTAAAAGGTCATCAAAAGTATCTGTCAGTCTGGTGTTACGACTCAAAGCGTCAACGTGCGCCATTTGAGCTCCGGGTCTATACTCAATTTCAAAACTAAACTCACTTATCTGTAACCACCATCTAGCGATGCGTGGAATGAGGTCACGTTTGGTAAGTGTCGTCCTAATAGCATGACAATCAGTGACAACTTTGAAATTGGTGCCTAACAGATATACCCTAAATTTCCTTAAAGAACAAACTATAGCGAGGGTCTCCAACTCATACGAGTGCAAGTGTCGTTCTTCAGGGGTAGTTTGCCTACTGAAATAGGCTACTGGTTTTAGCACACGCGGGTTTTCCTGCCATTGCAGCAAAATGCCCCCTACACCTTGAGCACTCGCGTCTGTGTGGAGTTCAGTTTCCAGCTTCGAATTATAAAGTGCAAGAATAGGACGTTCAACCAGCTTATTTTTAAGTGTATTGAACGCTTGGGATTGTGCTTCCGTCCAATTAAATGCAACATCCTTCTTCAACAAACTTGTAAGAGGTCGCGCAATCTCTCCGAAACCCTTCACAAATTTACGGAAATAACCTGCCAAGCCTAAAAACTGTCGAGTTTCATGAACTGTCTTGGGTACCGGAAACTCTTTGACAGCCAAAATTTTATCTTCGTTTGGTCTTATGCCTTGAGACGAGATTTCATAGCCTAGATAATTAATTACGTTATCAAAAAATCGACATTTTGAAAGCTTCAGGGTAAGTCTGTATTCACGCATTAATTTAAGAACCTCCTCGAGCCTAGCGAACCCTTGTTCTAAGTCTTCCGATGGTACAAGAATGTCGTCCAAATAAGCAAGGGCAGAATCAAAGCGCTTGGAACCTAGCATTCTGTTAATAAGTTTCTGAAACGTGGCCGGTGCATTTGCAAGGCCAAACGGCATTCTTTTGAATTCATAGTGGCCGTCCGGTGTTACAAATCCAGTAAATCGGCGACTTTCCTGCGCCATGGGGACCTGGTAATAGCCAGAAGCAAGATCTAGGGATGTAAAATACTTATTACCACTAAGATTGCTCAATTGGTCTTCTATAAGGGGAAGAGGAAAGCAGTCCTTATTAGTTTTACTGTTTAACGCCCTAAAATCTATACAAAGACGTTGTTCACCCGTCTTTTTCTTAACCATCAAAATAGGACTGGCAAAATTAGAATCGGATTCTTGAATAATATCATTTTGCAAAAGTTCGTTTATAATTAATCTCACCTGCTCTCTTTCAGAGTGTGACAGACGATAAGGGCGATATACAACCGGTCTATCGTCATTTAGTTCTATAGTCATTTCAACGTCTTTTGCAAGTCCTATTTCACTAAGGTTCATTGCGAAACAGTCACGGTATGATTGTAATAATGTATATAACCTATCTATATCCTTATTACTAACATTTTTGCCAACATTTATTTCTGACCGTTGAAGTGGCTCCATAGTAGACACATCTCTATTAATATGACTAACAGTTTGAATCTTTTTCTGTAAGCAAGGCATTGCACGAGCTAACAATGTTTTAGGTGATAATAACAGTGATTCGGACCTCAAGTTTGTAATCACAAGGTAGCCTTGACCCTGATCGATGTGATAGGTACCCTGATGTAAATGATACTCTTTGCTCGGTTCCGCACAAGTATAGCCATCTACATAAACGTCCCCACAGAATGTTGTATCATCATCAATTGAAACCATCACTAATCCTATTCTCTGAATTTCATTTGAATTTGTGGTCATTAATTTTAAGGAGTTAATAGAATTACTGATACTATTATCAGGACTGTTGTAAAAGGTAAGCTTACTGGCGTCTTTCAAGACAGAGACCGAAGGCAATTCAGTAAAGTCCTGGCCTATAAGCACAGGAGTCTTCAAGAACTCATCGTTAACCACGAGAACTTCAATAGACGCCTCAACATCATCGAGTTTGATCGTTACTAAGCTTCTATAGACGGGAATTACGAAAGAATTCCCAAAACCTCGTATGGCGGGTAAACCACTTAAGGTTTTAGGTAACTTTAACTTTGCGGCATCAGATTCACGAATTAGCGAGCATTCGCTTCCGAAATCTATAAAAGAGACCACATCATGACCGTTAACAATAGCTCTTTTGTAAAATTTATCACTACTGTTATTGGTTGTGCAGATTGTCAAAACTTTACGATCGTCGTTAACGGTTTTAGTAGCACTGAACGGTCGAGGAGCTAATGGAGCTAGTTTACAAGCGGCTGAATCATGACCTACCCTAGAACACTTTTGACATTTAGTAAGAGGGATTGGGCACTTATAATAAGCGTGTCCCTTTGAACGGCAATTAAAGCAAATAACCGAGTTATCGTTTAGAGTCGACACAGGATTAGGACGATTAACCGGAGTATTGTCATTACGTCTTTTGGTAAAAGTTGGATCAGTGGGCTGCTGCGAAATTAAGAAACCGAGTAAGTCTTCTGGCTCTTTACAGTTCAACGCTTGGGCCCCGTTTCTAACGGATTTGTCAATAATGCCATGTATAATACAATCTACAGCCTTCAGGCCCTTGATTTCACATCGATTCAATAAACTTAATTTATCATAGAAATAGTCTCGGAGATTTTCATTGTAACGTGTAGTACGTGCAAGCATCTCTTCAAGAAGTCTCCCGTAATTTTGCTCGTTTGGGAAAGCTTTGAGTAACTTAGCCTGCCATTCATCCCAAGTAAAATTGACAGAAGGCAGGGCTTCAAACCACTTCTTAGCCAAACCCATCAGCTTTTGAAGTGCAAAATGCACGGTTTGTTTCTGGTTCCAGTCGTAAATACAAGCACATTCATTTACTTTTCTTATCCAACTACTTATACTCTGATATTTACTTGAAGGGTCAAACTCGGGTATTACGTTATTAACCTGGTTGTTGTTCAACTGCTGCGGCTTACTCAATTCAGCCTTCTGCACCGATGACAAAAGTTTCAATACCTCATCAACTGTAAAGCCGGAAGACCGATGCTCTGGTTGCGATACAGATGACTCGGGCTGTAAGCTCTCACGTGGTTCAGGTTCCGAAACTTGTAACGTTAGCGGCGGTGGTGGCGGCGTCACTTCGTTTGAAGATATATCTTCTACGACCCATTCACATGTACGTGAACCTTTCACGACTTTGCGGGCACGCCTCCCACCAGACGTTAGTGACAGCTGTCTTCGCCGCTTGCCTTCATGCCTCTTCCGTTCACGACTTGTGCGAACAGTTGGTACCACGGATTCCATTTCCTCGGAAAAGACCAGAAAAAAAGTATTAAATAATTACAATTACATGTTCATAAAATATAGGATAAGGACAAGAGTGACTACATATATAATGAGTATAAAACGATAAGAGAAAATGAATAACTCTCAATAAAATATGAAAAAGAAATTAGTTTTTCATTTAATTAATTTCATTATTGACACATAAAAACGGACTAAGTACCTATGTCTCGTATCTTAACAAGGGGACAACAAATAAAGCATATACTGACTACCTTGTCTTAGGAAAATTGTCTTTGATTTGATGAGTTTACTTAGTTCCATAGGCTCAGGGCACACATAACCCTTCTATGTAATGGAACATACAAACCTCCATAAGATACGGGCGCACATAACCCACACACCTGAGATGGAACATACTTAGCTCCATAAACTAAGGGCACACATAACCCACGTCACATCTAAAATGGAACATACTTAGCTCCATATTGAAACATAAGGGCACACATAACCCCCTAACTTGCATTGGAACGTACATAGCTCCACAAGCTAAAGCAAGGGCACACATAACCCTTCGTTTTATAATAAAACATATTATCAAATCTAAACATGGAAATTATTGTTACTTTTCATTCTTTTTCGTTCCATGAAATTATATTATTTCACGCGTGAAGTATTACAGTTTTTGTTCCATACACTTGCTACTGTTTACTGTACTCTTGTAATGAAATAATGAATTAAGTATGATGAATAATAGCTAATTAGCGACTTAAATGAAATAATTATTATTTTGTTGTACGATTTTTCACATGCTATTCATGAAATGTTCCATGCCTAATCAAATCGTAACGGGAATACCATTTTGGAAATACCGTCAGCAAAATAATGCTCAACTAATTAATATATAAATAATCCCTAGTGCATCTATGATTATGTTCGTACTTTAAGTGCAGGCCCCTAATAGATAATTATGATATGTTTACAAAGTATGTTTTAGTTTTAGATAGACACTACCATGTTTCGATCTATCTATTCTTAGAAAAGGTTGTGTCATATTGTTTCGATCTATCTATTCTTAGAAAAGGTTGTGACATTTTTTTTTTTTTTTATGGATTTCTAAAAGTAATTACTTAAAGCATTTTTATTTAATTCAAATCATAGAACTTCATAGTACTAAAACAAGTATTTTTATTTATCTGCGCACTCTACCACCGAGAATGTTATTTCATGAACAAAGATGTTTGCACAAAGGGCGTCCTATTCCGCCGGTTTGGAGGTCTGTTATCGGACACTGGGTTGCGTAACACGTCACCGTCGGTCTCTACGCCACATTACGTATAAACAAATAGTAAATTGTATCATGATATCCTTATTCTAATCACGGTATGATAATACGTAGTTCTGATCTTAACACAACTTCTTTAGTAAATATTGCAACAATTACTATTTTTTTGGAAATAAATCATCTGTGAAAATTTCAACTGTCTAGCTAACACAGTTCAGTGGTGTTTTAGTATTAGGGTCCCGTTTTACCTTTTGGGTACGGAACCCTTAAAAAAAATAAAAGTTTATTCGTAATACAATGTTGCAATAGTTATAAGCAACATTGTAATTATTTAAACAAAACTAAAGAAATCGTTCAAAATAACTTTGCTAGTCATAAATGATTAAAATTGTCTGCTTACCTTTATTTTTATCCTGGGGCTGGAATTCACCACCACTTCTGAGTTTTGATAAAATAATACTGTGATAAATAATAAACAAGTACTTTATTTGGTAATTGTAAATACAGAACCTTCTCCGACGCTGTCTAAAGAACAACTCCCGCGTCTCATTGGACTCTCGCTAGCCCACGTTAGAATATTGCATAGGCACACAGTTTAAGTTATAAAAATCATGACATTTGTAAAACAGCAACAACGCGTCAGGAGTAGATTACTAACATCATAAACAACAACATGTTGTTCTACGACTTTTCCGAATACAGAAAAAAATCGACTTGTCATACAAAACTCGATGAGCTGTTCGTATGTACACTACCACCGGTGGAGCCCGGCGATGGATCCAAGTGAACGGAGGGGATTTTCCTGAGTAATGTTGTTGCTTATGATGTTTAGTAATCTGCTTCTGCGATGTTGTCGGTGTTTTACAAATAACCCTGTATAAATGACCAGAAAAATTTTAGTAACCGTTTGAAAACGCGAGTAATGACTTAGATGTAATAAGATCTAACACTTCCGTAGACCAAAAAATGGGCATTTTGAAGTTCAAAAAGATCCCGCAGCCAATATTGCACTGGCATGAGATAGCGTTAACATTTATGAACCCGTCGCCAACAGCCACTTTAAAGTCATTGTGCAAAGTGACCTCTTCGCCGCATTATCACTAAATTGCAGAATATCTTATACCGTTGTGCAAGAATTTAACATTTTGAATATTCCCAATTTGGTCATCGAGATGTTGCACGCAACATGCGACCGTCAAATGAAGGTTCAATAATAACATGCATTGCATTCAATAGTAGAAATAAGTATTATGTAATGAGATGAATATTTAGTAGTATTTTTATTTTGCCAACGTATTCTCGTTTTTGGGAATAACAAAACTGTGTGCAACAAGATTAACTGGTTATTACTAGCTAGCTCACGAAAAAAATAAGTGATTAAAGTAGTTCGATGGCAAAACCACATACTTAGGTACCTAATTCATAAAATACAGTCGCATAAATATACATTTGTGGATTTGCCATGACGCAGGATTTCGAGGTAAAGCACAACATAAAGTTTACAAACATTCAAAGTTATTAATAAGATGTAAACAACTTCCAAGTATTATTTATATTATGCGTGGGGGAAATCTAAATTTACGAGACATAATCTTTTTTTTTTCACGCACTAATGTGCGTAAATAAAAAATATTATGTCTGTGCTGCTGTACTTTTTCCTTGTACATAAATACCGAAAACCGATAACCACAAGGAATTTCGGGAATTAAAGGAAATTACAAAACACACTCTAGAATGGAATGCATCTACAAAGCGATTTTAAATACTTAAAATCAAACAATATACACTAGAGTTAGATTAAACTTAAAAGACAAGCTTGACTGAAATATTCATAACTTTCCCAGTTTTCGGTGTGATTGAATGTCCTCTGGTGATAGGTTTGGTTTAGATTTTGTTTTATTTAATCTGACCACCAAAGGACATTCAATAAAACCGCGCTAGTATCCGTTAAAAGTGTTTTATTTCAGTAGCAATACTTCATAGTAGTTTCTCGTGTGTTGTGTCCAAGAACGTGGCATATTGTAATGCCGCGCCGCGTGCGCAGGCGGCCCGGCCTGCTTGCATGATCGAGCGCGCATACTGATCCGCTGGACGATAGCACTCATTTAAATGTTGTTTGTTCCAAGAGTATTCAACTGCCCGCTAACCGATGCGAGCCTTGTAATATTTTTGTAAGTGTACTTAATACATAATGGACAGAACAGTTTCTAGAACACTGTTCCCAACCTATGGTCCGCTGACCACTAGTGGTCTGCAAGTTCCGAAATATGGTCGGCTACCGATTATTCACTAACGATTTCCGTGTAGCTTTGACCAACAGTTTGAATATTTAAATTAAAGTGAAAATATCTTACTAAAATGTTGATTTCTACTATAACCATACCATTAATATAATATTTATATAAAGTTTTTAATCTTAGTTTGATTTCCTACATCGTGGTTCCTGCTGACAACAAAATATCAAAGTGGTCCTTGGCCACGAAAACTTTGAGAACCTCTGTTCTACAAAGAAAATGTGATAATTTTAACATTTTCTTTTCGCATCGATATAGGTATTATCTGCCAAAATATTTTCGCAATGGTCGATCGTGGGCAGACAGACAGACAATACAATACTTTGTCGCTCGCTAGTAACATAATGTATTTGAGAAAATGTAAGATGTAGTATGTAATAATATACGCGCTGTAATCCGTAAAAAGTGTTTTATTTCTAATGAACTGTATGCGCGAAAGTCTTAGAAGTGTAAAATGTAAGCTAACAAACAGAATACTTATTAATTTTATTTATTTATGATGATTGATTTTTTATTTGGATAATGTATTATCAGCTGTAAACATAAATTCCGATAATAATATTAATGATTCCAATAAAGTAACACACCAACACCGATTTGAATAAAATCATAATCTGAAAATTTGAGGAATAACAGTTTAAACAAATTGATGAATAATTTAGAAAAGCATAATAACTGAAATTAATTTGAAAAACTTCACCATTAAAACAAAATGATTATGACATAATCATTTTGTTTTAATGGTGAAGTTTTACAATACATTGTATTAAACATAGACAACAGTAATTAACAACCACTCCACTCAAAGTGAAAATAAATATCCGTAACAAAAGAAAACACTGTTACTAAAACCAAGTTAACCAAAGAGCTAATAAGCTGTATTGGCAAACAAGTGACGTCGGAAAAATGGAATGCCCTCAAATTGAAATGGAGGACATTTCAATTTGAGGGCCCCCACCCAATACAACCCACCCAATACAAACTTCATGGAAAATACAAAGAAAATACAAACTTGATAGATAGTAAGTTACCACGAAAATTGTGAATGTAAGTATTCTGTTATGTTACTTTATGAATTACAAATTAAAGTCATTGTGAAATAAGCAAAAGTATTTTGGCCACTTCATGAATGAATAAAAGATTATCATAATCTTCAGTAAAAGATTATCTTATTGACTATACTAATTTGTAAGATTTGAAGTAATCCTTTAAGTAGGAATCAGTGGTTAATGCTTTGTAAGTAAGGAAATACTTATGAATAACTGACAAAGTTCTTTATAATTATATACTAATTTACACCGAAATGAAACTTGAAGCGGTTCATTACCAGTAATGACGTGAGCCCACATAGCGCACATCTGCCGGTTACCTAACACCGGGTTTGAGTCCCGCGTGTGGGAGCGGATGCCGCGCAATCACATAGCACTTCCATTAGTCCGACCCGACTGGCTCCGTGGGGGGCTGCCCCTATCCAGAAAAACAGCAATTCCCACTACCACTACTAAAAACCTATACATTACCGACTCAACTTCGTCTACACACTCGTTTCACACATATTTCAAACCAACCGTCGATGTACATCGTCTTAATCCTACGCGCCACGATGTCTGCCGTTCCAATTACCCCAACGGACAGTGGACGGAATACACTGACGTTTTTGCTTTGAAGTTGAGCTCGTATATTATTCTTAGAGCGCATTGTATAGTGACCCACTGCCGCGAGGTCAGTAACCGGCTCAGAAGTTGGCCAGTCATCCTAGATCGCTGTATATACGCGGTACATACAATACAAGGCTATTGAGCCGGCGGGAATATAACTCAGAGCGAGTTTTCCAGTAACAAATTTTTCTCGCAATAAAACTGTTAGTTAAGTGACTTGTAAGGTTTATACAGTTTGTAAGGTTTATGAATAGATTTCATGGTTTAGCTGTCGGGTTCATTAATCGCGTGGTGCGACTTACCTCTAGCTGTTTTTTCACAAAGCTATTTAGTTGGAGATATTTCTATCATCTATTTGTCTTTTTAGGGTTCCGTAGCCAAGTCAACAAGGAACCCTTATAGTTTCGCCATGGCCTTAAGTACTAGAAAGCTGTAATTTAGCATGAATGTGTATATTCATTAGCCGAAAAAGTAGAGGAATAAAATCTCTACAATAATAGCGAAATATTAAGCTTTAAAGTGCAAAATTTGTTTGAGTCAAGTATCCGAAGTAGTCCGTATAGTTCTACTGTTTCGTTCTACTAGTAGAAATAAACGGACAAAAAAGGTAAACGGTTGCCTTTGGAAACGTGAAAAAAATTAGGACAGAAGAACATAATATAAGTTAAAAGGAAAACTATCACTGCTAGGTAGGCCTTAAAAGTTAGCGCGTAATTGTCGATCAACTTACTAAATTAATTTACATTCAAAATTTTTTTATTATCTATTACGTATGATTAATTGTACGCTAATTTCTTCTCACAAACAGTGGAGATTCAATTAGATAGTTAATCAACAACTCCTCATAAATAATGTTCAACAGTAACATCTAATCAATTCCTCTCAACGTGTTAAGTTTAAAATCTAGTTCTAACCGCTTCTATAGGCGTAAAGATGCGATCTCCTAGTCCGCGCCGGACGACCGCCGGCTACGGCGTCCGGCTGCAGCTTCCGGCGGCCGCGCCGGCGCTTCAGGCACGATAGCGCGACAGACAGCTGGCTGATAAAACAGACGCTGATCTAAATACCTTCTCTCTAGGTCCTTGTTTCATGTCTGACTCAAATTGATCAAAAATATTATTGAAATCGGTTTAGTAGTGTTTGAGAACACTCAAGTGCCGACTTATCTGGTTGCTGCATCGCCCCCTGGTGGTCTACCACCATAAAACATATCTAAGAACCTGCTCTGAAATGAAACCTTTCGAATGCAAAAAACACAACAAAATCGGCCCAGTAGTTTCCGAGGAAATGGTAACAAATATACATATTTTTGGGTTGCGCGGGGCGCGTTCACTGTGCTCTGACGTGTTTACATACGCTCCGTAATTCCAATCTGTTTATAAAAGTAAATCTTATCCAATAACACCAAGTTTTGTACCAGTTTATTCCGCAAGTGATTTCCTGCCTTTTGGTGTACACAACAACATAATCAGTGCAGTGATTGTGGTCATTTTTTGCGTTTTTGTAAAATTAGCGCGGGTGAACAGTGATACGCGGACTTTGTCGTAACCTTGAGTCCACCGCTAGACGACTTTCATTTCTTGCTCGCCTAATGTAAGCGCGCTACTGTTTCGCTATTTCGATAACATTGGTATTGAGCGTTTGGCGTAGCGGCTCTCACGCTACATCGTGAATCGTGATCCGTGGATCGATCCTACCAAACACTATTATTTTATTTTTTGTTGTTTTTATCTTAAACTTCATTTTTTTTTTGGGACTATATTTTTTTTTTTTTGTTTTTTTTTTTAACTTTAAATCTCATCTTTTATTTGGGACTATGTCAACTAAAAATTGTGCCGGCTGTTCGCAAATAATAAAAAGCAGACTATTCTTATGCTGTTGTGCGTGCGCTGAATTCTATGACATTGTATGCGCGGGCGTTTCCGAGCAGCGGTTCCGCAACACACTAACTGGAGAGCACAGGCTCAAATGGAAGTGCGATACGTGCAAACGCCGGGAACCAAAGGTTGACAGCAGTGACACGCCGGTTCACGGCCACGACGAGAAAATCACGCGTCGCCGTGGTGCCTTGGCTCCCCCCAGCCCGTTGGAGTTTCGCAGCCCGGACGCCGCTCTTGTGCCATCTGATGACATGCTGTCAGCACTAACCGGGAAGTTGGATGCACTCGTGGAGGAAGTGCGCATGTTCCGTAAAGAAATAGCAGATACACGCCAGCAAGTACAGTCTTTCGACGCGAAGTTATCAGGAATCGTCACTCAGGTGGAGACATCCATGGTTGAGGTGAGAGAGCTCAAGTCGCGCGTAGAAAAATTAGAAAAGCGTGGCGAGATGAACCTTGAAGATGGCGGCTCCCACAGCGCTCTCGTCAACACGATTGAGTCAGTCAAAGCCGAGCTCAACGAACGCGATCAGGATCTCCTCTTAAACGACGTGGAGATTACATGTATTCCTGAAGTAAAAGGCGAGGGTTTGCAGCACATCGTTTTAACTCTGGCTTCAAAGATCGGAGTGCAGCTGAGCCAGCAGGATATGGTCAGCGCGACGCGCGTCGGCCCCCCTCCGGAGCTTGGCGGAGGTGGCGCGGCGCCGCGACCGCGTCCTATCGTCGTCCGGCTGGTGCGCCGCGCGATGCGCGACGAGCTGCTCCGGTCTGCCCGGGTGCGCCGCGGTGTTACAACCGAGGGCGTCGATCTACCCGGACCACCTCGCCGCTTCTATATCAATGAGCGCCTCACCCGCGCAAACCGAGCGTTGTTCCGGCAGGCACGGGACGTCGGCGCGCGGCTGAGCTGGCGCTTCGTCTGGACGCGGGATGGCAGAATCTTCGCGAGACAACACCCCGGACAGGATTCTCCCCGGCATCGCTTGCGTACCCGGGCGGACCTGGTCAGAGTTTTTGGGCAGGGCGCCGTTGGTTCTCCTGCTTCTGCCTCGACCTAAAATACATTGTATTATGGACTGTTGTGTTAAAGGTATAAATAATTTACTAAGTTGTCAGCTAATTGCAGCTCCCGTTCGCCATTCCACGCAGCTGCTACCAACTATAATAGCGTTAATATATCTGTTCACTGGGCATTTGTCACTTGTTATTGTATTCTCTGTAATTGTTTGTTTTGTGCATACGCTACGCTGGCTAAAAGTTTCAGCTTCACCTAGCTTTACTTTGTCGCTCTCTAGACTAGCTTTCGTTTTTGGCCTATCTGCTGTGTATTTTTCTTGTGCTTTCAGATAAAGTCGCTTTGTATTCAACTTATAACAATTTAACCAATGTTTGTATTGCCAATGGCTTATTATATTACATTTTCTATGTGCTAAAATTGAAAACCAGTGCTATTTGTTATAAAATAACTCTTAAATTTCTCACACATATCAAAAACTCCATTAACACAAACACTCGACAATCAAGCCACATACAAAGCCGCATATTTAACATAATAATATATGTCGCAGAAGAACACTGTACATTACTTTTCTTAAATGACTAACCATACAAATTTAAAAGTTGGTCTATTCAATGCCGGGTCTTTGAACACTGGACACGAGGAGTTCATTGCAGCCGTTGAAGCACTGGCACCAGATATATTAGCCATTAACGAAACCTGGTTAAGACCAGGTCATAACGACACGGCTCCTAGACTTCTAAATTATAAGTTGTACCATACTCCCAGACCACACGGCCGCGGCGGGGGGGTAGGGTTCTACATCCGGAGGGGACTGAACGCTCGCGCATGCTCACACTCTCCCTCTGAGACAGTTGAGCAAATGTGGCTTAAGGTACGGCTCTGTAACCAGGATATTATCATTGGCACTGCTTATCGACCTCCAAGGCAGGACATGAACGTCTTTTTTGAAGCTATTTCTGACTCGCTCGCCTCCCTTCCTAAACAAGATGGCCTCATAGTACTCGGGGATTTTAACGTAAACCTTCTTGACTCTGGCTGTAGTAAGGTTAGGCTCTTCGAGAATTTTTTAAGCAGCACAAATCTGAGACAAGTAGTGGACGAGCCAACCCATTTCACTCAGTTCGGACACAGTCTCATAGATGTCATCTGCACCGACATAACAGTTCTTAACGTCACAGTCAAACACACTCCAGACTTGGGAAGGCATGCCATGCTCGCAGCAGCTTTCAAAATAAAAAAGGAAAAGCCATTGCCACAGTGGGTAACCTTCAGACCCCTCAAAAATATAGTTCTGGAGCTTTTTACCACTGACCTGGACTCTATTAATTGGGACTACTTCGAACTATCTAATGAAGGTGTCGACGCTTTGGTTGTGAATTTAACATCTTCTCTTACTGCACTTTTCGACCTCCACGCCCCTATCACAACAAAAAAATTTAAATCTCCACCACATCCTTGGATCACAGACACTGTGAAATCAATGATGCGCATAAGAGATGCTTATCACGATAAATGCAAAAAGCAAAAAACTCCATCATCCAGACATAGTTACATTTTTATGAAACACCAAGTAATTGAAGCCATTGAGCGGGAAAAGACAGGCTACTTCACGATTTTTATTAACAGCAACATACGTGACTCCAAAAAGTTGTGGCAAAACCTAAAGAAGAATATACTTCCTGACAAAAAAGCTACAATTGATCTACCACCCTCATTCGATAACCCCGACGTCATAAATAGACACTTCCTCCGAATGCCAAATGAAAACAACGTACCCATCTCCCACCTCACTTTTTTCGAACATCACAGGCACAACGCAGCTGGGAACTTCAAGCTTCAACCAGTTGACGAGAAGGTGGTCCACAAAGCCATCAAGGGTCTCACGTCAAATGCCCAGGGAGACGACAACTTCTCACTGGAGATGCTACTGCTCACGTTGCCGCAGTCCCTAAAAGCCATCACAAATATAATTAATCGCTCAATAAAGGAAAGCACTTTTCCAGCAGATTGGAAACAGGCTCTGATAAAACCTCTGCCCAAAACTACCCAGCCCTCATCCATGAGTGAACTGAGACCAATTAGTATTCTTCCCTGCACCTCTAAGATTTTGGAGAAAGTAGTGTGCGACCAACTCACCAAGTATCTCGAGGAACACGACTTACTACCTCAATTACAATCCGGCTTCCGCAAGGGTCGAGGTACTGCAACTGCTCTCTCAGACGTTGTAGATAACCTCCTCGCCGCAAAGGACCTTGGAATGGTCAGCATGCTAGTCCTGTTAGACTACTCCCGGGCTTTAGACTGTATTAACATATCCCTACTCTTATCCAAGCTGGCTTACTATGGTCTTAACATAAGTACTATAAGATGGTTCTGCAGTTACCTCACTGGCAGAAGACAATACGTGGAGTTGACGGCGGCTGATGGGAGAAAATCGCATTCTTCCGTGCTCCCAGTCTTGAGAGGCGTGCCACAGGGTTCCTTGCTCGGTCCAATCCTTTTTATTCTATACACTGCTGACGTGATAGACTGTATTCGTGAATGTCGATACCACCTGTACGCTGATGACTTACAACTCTACTACTCCTTCAAGCCTTCTGAAACCAATCTCGCTGTTGAAAGAGTGAACAAGGACCTTGCAAGAATATCAAAGTGGTCGCATTCCAATTGCCTTTCTCTAAATCCACAAAAGTCCAAACTGCTTTTGGTGGGCAGCAGGAGGAACATTGAGAAGTTCAACGGTACAGCACTGCAAATTCACATAGATGGAACTACCATTGAGCGGGTCGACAGAGCTAAGAGTCTAGGCCTTACACTAGATTGCAACCTCAACTTCGAAACACACATAGCTGAAGTCGCACGTAACTGTTTTTATAGGCTGAAAATGCTCTACAAGATTAGGCCGTACCTATCGGAAAAGCTTAGGATAACACTTTGTGAGTCTCTAATTCTCTCAAAGTTTAACTATTGTGCCACTGTATATGGCCCCTGCCTTCTCGCCAGGTCGGACCGGCTCATCCAGAGAGTACAAAACGCATGCGCGCGTTTTTGTTTTCATATCCCGCCACGAACACATGTCACCCCTTTTCTAAATTCAGCAAACATGCTGAAAATGAATGCACGTAGAAAAATCCATCTAGCTTCCTTATTGTTTGGAATAATTAACACAGGCAAGCCAATTTACCTCTTCGCCAAGCTTGAGCTGGCATTTTCCCACAGCAGGTTCACTAAGAGATCGTGCACTCACGTCTTCTCCATCCCTAAACACCACTCTTCGGCATTCC
This sequence comes from Catoptria pinella, assembly GCA_963556745.1. Lineage (NCBI taxonomy): Eukaryota > Metazoa > Arthropoda > Insecta > Lepidoptera > Crambidae > Catoptria > Catoptria pinella. The sequence goes on from OY750776.1 coordinate 214,330, forward strand.
GTGGATCTTTCAGATTTGCCGCCTCGAAGTGTTGGAATGACATTCCTCCTCCAATCCGCGATCTTAGAACAAAACATATGTTTAAAAACTGTTTGAAACGTCACCTTATCACATTGCAACAACACAGTCAATAGATTTACGATACACTTAACTTTGTTTATTCTACTCAGACTTTACTTATGTTCAAGCACTCGAGGCGGTTCCTTCACCATATTGTTCCAAATTATATCTCAGTATTCTTTTTTTTTTTTTTTTTCTTTTGCTTCCATACCATCATTTTTTTGCTTATGAGATGTTTTTTTTACTTTAAGCAGCACAAGCCAAGCCATAGAAAATATTGATAAGAAACATACGAGGGGAGGTCAATAAGTTCGCGGAATGGAGGGGTTGGCGGGGGTAGATTTACTCGTGCAGGTAGTCACTAGTTAAGCACCTCATTAAGAGTATATATACCAAGTTTGAACCTAATCGGGTCATTAACTTTTGAGTTATCGACCTTTAAACAACAAAATCGGGAAGATGTCAGCCAGTATGGAAAAAATTGAGCACCGCGCCGTTATTAAGTTCCTTACCAAGCAAGGAAAATCCGCTCAGATTATTTTTCAAGAGCTGTTGGCGGTTTACGGGGACTCTGCCCCTGGTAAAACCATGGTTTACAAGTGGCATGGTCTTTTCAAACAAGGAAGAGAGTCCATTGAAGACGACCCCCGCTCCGGACGGCCAATTGAGGTCACTACACCGGAAATCGTCAAAAAAATTATAAAGAACGTGGTGTGACTATAATGGGACAATACTACGCTTCTTTACTGGAAAGACTAAAAGTAGCCATCAAGGAAAAAAGAAGAGGAAAGCTGTCAAAAGGTGTGCTCCTTCTGCACGACAATGCACCCGTTCACACGTGCCATGTTGCGACGGCTGCCATTTACCGATGCGGCTTCGAACAATTGAACCACCCACCCTACAGACCAGACTTGGCACCCAGTGACTACTATTTATTTCCAAAAATGAAGAAAGAGCTGCGTGGAAAACCATTTGACGACTGCAGTCCGCAATTTCGGCCTATTTCGACACCAAAGACAAATATTTTTTTTCGATGGTATAAACAAATTATTTGAGAGATCAGAAAAATGTATTAGAGTTAATGGAGAATATATTGAAAAGGAAAAATAGTTTGGTTTAGAATTTCAATCTCCTTCCCTCTCATTCCGCGAACTTTTTGACCTCCCCTCGTAGTTTTACCCACTATTTTACTGGAGTCAAATAGTCGTTAATAGTTGTTAATTTGTGTTTTCCTTGTTTTTATTGAGCGCGTCCGCGCGCACAAGCAGGCCCTGCCAGAATACCAGCGTTGCCTTGACACGTCCAGTGTCACGGCAACATTATGCTGAGGCAGGGACCTTTTTTTTTTGACCCAAAGGCCTTACTTTTGTTAAATGTATATATATATATATATAATTTTGTTTTAATCGTATGTGTGTGTCTTATGTTATCTCTTTAGCTATGTACCTTTTGTGTGGTCTTTGGTAAAAAATAAATAATTTCTCTCTCTCTCTCTCTCTCTCATACAAACAAACAATACCTTTAACCCCAAACGCATATTCCGCCTCCGTTCCGTTCCGTCCGTCGTGGGACTCGTGGGTAAAACGAGGCATTGAGGTATAATGTACTTATTCTGAGGTCTATTGTTGACAACTGTTTTCTTTACTATTTATCTGCCAATAAATTGCTAATGTACCGCAACGGTTCGCTAGGCCGCAACCGTATTGCCGCCCGTCCGGTCGCCGTCCGGCGCCACCTGCCGCGCCGGGCCGGAAGCGCGCCTCTGTCAGTGGGTAATGGCCCTAATGGAGTTCCGCCATTCGACGTGATGGGCCCATTCACCACCAATTGGACTCGCGGCCATTATGGACAGATGGCGATGTCTCTTGTGTGTGAGTACATGCCTTTATATCTACAAGTTTAACAGATGTATAGAGTGGATATATCCACAAGTATATCGGTAGATATCCATTACAAGCACAGTATTTTTATAATCACATCCTTATCTCAAGGGCCGAGCAAAGCTTTTAGTAGCATGATGTTACTAACCAAAAAGCGTAAATTAGTGAATCGTTGCCATCGTGTCCCCCTGATGTCAAGATAACTCAATCCCTCGGTGTACTCTAGATACTTATTTATAACTTTTACTTTGAACCTACCGCAAATAATTTTATAAAAAAGTGCTGGATGATAAATAAAGTAATTTGTGATATTTAATTTTTATATTCGAGATTTTAGCATTCGCATTGCTATTTTTATACAATACTAAATAATATACTGGAAAAAATACGACTCGCACCAGATCGTATTCTCGGTTGGGAATCGAATCTGTGATATATTTAAAATATTAAAAAAATGTTTCAACTTCCCATGTTAAAATATGATAAACAATAAAAATGTTTGTATTTGACTACATGGATTTTAGACCATGTCATTTCATGTCAAAGACATTTTTATAAAAAAAATAGGCAAGTAAGTATTGATTTAAAACGAAGTCACAGCAAAGCAGCCTACGACTCTTATCGAGCTGGCTGTTCAAACATTGATGAAAATATCAAATATTGATAGATAACATCTCTTGTTGCGATATAGCCGTCGATTCGGTGGATAATTCAATAAATATTCAAGTATAAGAAGGTAATTTTATCCGGACGCAAATTTTTCGTGTATAAGTCTGTTTATCCTTACTTGTCTTATTTGATAAACAATCTTCACCTAACTCTTTATTGAAAAATCAATTATATAATACAACAAAACAAAATAAAATGGTTTTCCACACATTGATTACGAAATAAAATTCTAATTATTAGTGACCATTTGATTCAAGATCCGTATTTAAGGCCACTAATAATATATAGTTCGTTGTAGTAGCAGGAGGCACTTTTTGCTCTTTTGCCTACTACTACTACCTCGAACTATATTTTACTGAGGTTATTGTTTGTAAATAAAAATTGTAGAATTTTCGATACATTATGTAATTAGCGAGCAATAAATTTAATTAAAATGAGGGCGGCCACTGGAGGGATATTGTCGCCCTATAAGACAACACATTTTTAAATAGCGAACAGACAACTTTCAAAAGTCCATAGATTTCTTTTGATGAAACAATCGTAAAATGAAACGCACTGCCGATGTCATCGGTCGTACTAACTGATTTCCAAATTGATAGGCAGTGTATCAGCTCTAATCGCAAAAGTATTTCAAAATGCGTGCGCTGTAGCCGTACAATAGGAATACATTATCTAGCCAATGAATATATTGCGCAAATAGCAACGGGGATCTGCTAATATTGTGAGAAACAAAAATAACTGTATGAGCAAAACAAAATAAGAAGATATCTTTAAAAAGAAGTGTCTCTTGTCAATCGCTAGTTTGTTTTTCTTTAGGAGGGATTAGAACATTTTTAGTTCACATTTCTCGACACACTTCTTTTTCATTAAATGGATATAATCTGCCTCATACCTACGAACACGGGTCCTATAATGTCTTAGATTTTCTATATTTTCCTTTCTTCTTGTTATTCTATAGTACGAAAAAAATTAACATAAAACTGCTCTCCTAATATGTCTTTCTTTACTGGTAATTGGAGCTTTTTACTAAAGTTTTAGTTGAATAGGGTACAATAGGTATTTTTTATTGGTTCTAGGCTTAGATATTGACAGAGATAAGTATTTTTCTTAACCGTTTCGTTTTTTTCACCGATACCTTTAACTAAGTCTTATGTTGACGCTGAGCGGATTAAAAGTGTATTCAAATCGAACGACAATAAGAAGCGTACAAAAGTTACAGAAATATGAAAACATATTGTGACTTTTTGATATCCAAGTGTTATGAGAAAGAATATCAGATAAATAAATTATACATAAAGTAGCTATCATTATTTCATCCAAGTTTTGTTGCTCAGCGATAAATAATGCTGCAAGTTTTTCGATATCAATATATGAATCATTGTAGACACAGCTTCAACTCACAAAAACATTATAGTGTGTACGTACCTTTATTCCTGAAAGAATTATTCCTTTATTCCCAATGAACTAGGCATGTATAAGCGGAGTCGGGTCACGAATCAACAAAAACAGAATCTTCATACTCGCCACGAATGCACATACAATTATGTAAACCATTTGTTCTGCGTCCCATATATCTATTCAGGTTTAGTCTGCGGGAAAACAAACTGAACAACCACTGGAAGGTAGATTTTATTACTATAATGCTAGAGTCCTTTATTGAATGGGCTTGTGTAAGATGGAGTGTTCGTCTTATCTTACTTTGTAAGCGGCGGGAGTTATTGTGAGTGGTCTTACGCGTGGATGTTGCGCGCGCGCAGCTCGCAGCCGTCATTTGATCTCCCGGTCTAAAGACGCAGATGGTCAACATTCGAGATTGTATCTTCGGAAAACGCTTTCAAATCTTCAACTACGTGCTCCTTTACCAGGAATTATAAGAGCCAGCGTTATTTTTTTTTTAATTCCACAGCAGGAAACCGCTGGGCCTTGATGTCTATTAACATGATTAATAGTATTTTAATCATATTTCCACACTGCGATATGTGGTCACTTGTAAAACACCAACAAGCTTGCAGGAGAAGATTATTTTTTATTTAATCACTATACTACAATAAAATAAAGTACAAAAGGTGGACTTAATGCTAAAAGTATTCTCTCTCAGTCAATCCTTAGGGAACAGATAGCCACGAATGCGGTACATTTAATAGTTTATAATAAAATACATACACTATGATAAATACAAACATTACCAACAAAAACAACGTTTGTTCTACGACTTTTCCGAAAAAAGTCAAAAAAATCTACTTTCCATACAAATGTCCGAACAGCTGATCGAGTTTTGTATGAAAGTCGATATTTTTTGTCTGCTGTTGGTATTTTACAAATAACCCTGTAGTTTCCCTTGTGTACTTATATATGCTATCGTATTATAAGCATCACTCACTTGTAATTAGCATATTCTATTGACCCTGTCCCCACTCCAGACCTAGTAAATATCGAAAATTAAGAAAAAGTTCATCATTTCACTGAACTTGGTACCTTTGAGGTAGCATCGATGCCAGACCCTGCTTATTCGTTGTTATTTAAAAATCTTGCTAGTTTTATATGGTTTTTATGCAAATGAGACGTCATTTCAAAGAAAACCAAATGCGCTAAGTTGGTAATAAGTAGGTAGTATAATTTTATTATATCATATGATTTTTGGTTAGTAGCAAATTCAAACCGATCCTAGATAATATGACTACTTAATTACTAACTAACACAGCTGGTGCGTGTGTATGTATGAGTATGAGTATGTGTGTGTGTGTGGCTAGGTCGACCGCTAATGGCTACTTCACACTAACTCCTATTTCGGTGTATTGCTCATAGCTTCTGTATTTGTTTGCTTATTTCGGCATTTTGCGCATAGCCTCTATATTCGTGTCTGATAAACAGGCTGACTCCGTGCGCTCGCGCATGTGAGGAGCATTTCAAAGGCGAGACAATGGTAATGCGTCTTTTTGGCACAACTGCATTGTGCTCCGACCACAACATCCAGCCGTACAGAACACAATGCTGGAAATATTTCACATTTTTATGTCAGGTGAAGCTTATTTTGCGAAGGTAAACTCAAAACCATTTGTGTTTGTTTTCAAGAGTCCAAAAAGAAAGAGAAAATTGTTGAAAATGTTGAATTCGGGAGAGAGCTTCTCGAAAACATTAGTCTCTACTTTTTTACTACTTATACTAACTAAAAATAGGTTTGTTATTTTCAGAGCTGAGCAATACGTCAAAACTTCAAAACATAACGAAAGCAATAAAAAGACAATTTTATCCAGATGGCAAAGTAGTTATAGTAACCGCATCCGCAGAAAAAAACTTTTTTATAGTATTGCCACCATCGTCTGGGGTTTCCATCTCTTGGTTGTCACAGTGCGTGCATGACACGTTCCGTCCCACTCACTCCTCCCTTGTACGAGAGGGAAGCGAGACTCTCGAATAAATTACTCTGGTGAGTTAAACGAAGCACGTAGCACCTCATGTTACAGTAAATAACTCTTGACGTATACAATCTTTCTTCAAAGGCACGTGTTACGAAAAGCCTGTCATCAAAACTCTAACGTATTCCAAAGCGACATTACCTTATTTTTTTCAGATATTCATTCCTTAAATAATTGTTTATGCATAACCACCATCATGCATATTCCCATAATAAAACTGGTGATAGTAGCCTAACACTCACTATATGAGACGACTCCGATAAAGCCTGCTTTTCCTTTTATAAGCAGTATCTATTACCCTGTAAATTAATATACAAACAATAAATTATTAACGTACCGAATGCTAAGCTTCTTGATCTTTGCCACTGACTCATCAACACAGACTAAAAAATTACATCATCCTCAAAAACCCTTCTGTTTCATGTCGACTGTGTTCCTCGACATATTACGCACTAAGTCATTCCCGCAGGACAAAAACAGACGGACAAAAACGATATTACCGTCGTAATGGTCGGATAAATGCGGTGCAACCGCTAACCGCCGCGCGATGTATAATGCCCGCGCCAGATTGCGCCGGCCGGCGACGACGCGGCCATGTTCGACCGTCTTAAAACTAATTTGACCGGCTATAAAGTGGATGTTAACCTTTTTCATGAGAGAAAAAACTCTTAACAGAGTATTATCTGCTTTATTATTTCTATGCCTTTTAAAGATATAAAATAGAAATAAATTAAATGGAATACCAAGAAAGAATTTAAGACATTTCTTCCTCCACATATGTGACACATCTAATAAAAATATATCAAAGAATGGTCAAATTGTAAAATCCGTAGACCTTATTTATCGGACTCTAGTAAATATTCTATGTTTTCAGCAATATAATACAATGTTGTGTTTCTTTGCGTAGAACTAGTCCTTGCTTGGTGATGGTCAACATTCATCTAGAGTCTACAGCGAATATATTGCGTATCAAAGCCGTTGCCCAGGGGGGTGATTCTCCACGGCAGCCGCTCTCAGACGCGCACATTTGCGTTGCAAATCATTCCCAGACCACTGAAATGATGCCGAGTGCTTGAGTTATTGCCCCCGCAATGAATCTGTACATTGTGCTGCTTATGTATTCCTACCATTACTGAATTAGTCTTGGTTTTCTGGAACCGGGCAATCTAGTCCATTCCTTGTAGAGACCACAATGAGATCAATTTATCATAAAGTTATATCACAATCTTGGAAGTAGGCTCTTACTTAGATGCTGAATCAATATTGAGTAAGGAATACATTGTTTTATTTAAACTGTGAATACCGATCTAAAGACGCGTAACGCTAAATACCAAATATCCAATAGACTTTTTTGAAAGGTATATGCTGTATGTAAGAAAACTTTAGATTCATATCTGTTAGGGAGGAGTGCTCACTAAAACGTACTATCATAATTATTCTGTGCTAAAACCTCGTTCTTAGAATGAACTAGCTGCTAATTTACATAGCACTCAAATTAATGACTTAGTATTACCAGATTAAAAAAAACAGTTCTCGATACTCACCCATAAATCACATTTGCGGAGGAGTTCCTCTCGAGTAGTGAGTCGGCAGCTTGCGATGACACCGGCTTCCCACGGAGCTGCGACTGTCATCATTCATAATGGAGTCATTACCGTCCGCCTGCGAAATGTAACTCGCCGCGCAGTGCACGAACACGACCAGTATTTTACATCATCCATATTTTTTACAATATAGAAACGAGGAATTTCCTTACGCTCAGTCCCAGCCTGTCTTTATTAACAAATATTATCCTAATTTTTTTAAATCCTTTTCAATATTTAGTATAGAAATATACAGGGTAAGTAAATTATGAAAAGTGTCAACTACTACCTACTATCGACGTTGAGACATTTTGGCGTCTGTTCTGATGGATGACCACTTAGTTTACGTATCATTGATTCATTATTCTTTCGAAGTGAATATAATACAGTATAAAATTATTGCCAGTCAATTATTTTTAAACAAGTTTTCCTATTATCATTTATAATATTTGAGTCTGAGTCACACAATAGCATCGTCGCAGACAGCAGTAAACGTGAGCCTCTTAAATAACAAGAAAAAAATGATTGATCGTATCGCATTGAATTGGTACCGATTTCAATCTTCGGAACGTGATCTTGGCGACCCCTCGCGTCTGGTTCGGTAACGACTTCCATAAACGAAGCTTAATTCTGCAGCTGCAGGTATCTCCAATAGATGTCCTGGCATTGGACACTGTTTGGACATAAATAGTTCATTAAATTGATTCTTACGACATGTCCATTAAACGTGATATTGTGATATCGAATTCACAGTTCACGTCATCATGTTTATAGTAAGTATATTATAATAGTGATAGGTTGTTATTAAAATGGAATGGCCTGAATTTAATTTAGTTGAACGCAAAATTGTTTTGTTTATCGTCAGCAGTTAACCTAATGGGACAATTTATATCTTTAATTGCTGTACTTACATCGAATTTTGTCAATTTTAACATCGCATATTTTGTGTCATCACCAAACCGCAATAACATGCATTTAGCCTCAATGTACCTTTCCTAACTTGCGTAGATGTTGTATTTTATGATTTTTCTTCCACTTTAACTTCATCATACTGTACATCTATATTAACTGTACCGTTAGGCGCTCCTTTCTTTATCGAAAGTACCCGAGAGCACTTGATTAGTAGCTCCACTGTGCAAACAGTGACACAAAAATTGAAAATAAACATTATGCAAATGTTAAAATGTCGAGAGGTCTATGTTTAAGTAGCATTTATTCCGAGACGTTTATCACAAGGCACTTGGAATGGCGAACTCCGCCTACAGATGTTGACGGAGCACGTATTTGGAGGGAGTTTGTGACTTGTTCCTATTCAAATAAGAACCTTGTGTGTGATGTGAATATTTATTAACAAATCAAACTCCTTTTTATAGACGACATAGTTGCTCGCCCTCGAAACTAATAAAACATGGGAAACGAGTGAAGGTTTGTGTACAGTCAACAGCACGTGTCGCGGGCTACATCAACATGTCGAAACTCCTCAATCAAACTTAAAATGTTAGGATGTAAAGTTCAAAATCAATTGGAAAAAGTTGAAAATGTCGTATGGCTTGATGTACCGCTGTCTGAACTCCAATATTCACGCGGGTCAGCACTTCAGGAAAACATTTTTTGGTACGAAAAGAAAATTGAAACTTCCTGCGAGGGAATGTGCACATGTCAGGATTGTAGTGTAGTATGTATGTAGCTATAAGACATATACTCTTCATGTAACCCATGTAACCAATGAGTTAGTATTAAACTATCATCGAACCAAGACAGTAGTTTAATTTCTCTTCATGGCGACCCTGCCATATTTGGGGCGACGCGCGACCGCGTATAGTATTACCGGGTGCATTATTGGACAGTAAATAAAAAAAATATAATGGATCATTATAATTCAACGACCGCAAGTGCAACGCTGTGTCAGTGCCTTAGACTTAGTGAACCCAAACTTGATTTAAAATGGGAAAATATCAGTCGAAGCAAGAAGATATTATAATTGCCCAAAACGGGGCAGGCAACGCTGCGTCGGCGACGCAAGATTTAAAATATCACGTTAGCACGACTAATATATTATTGGTTGTGATTATAACTTTTATCGCATTGGGGAGCCTAATGTGCTTTTACAAGTACTATAAGAAAACCCATAAGAAATGGATGAGGCGAGAAATAACACTGAATGATCTGCGTCGATCGCTTCGTCTTAGATCGATTGGGGCTCCTGTTAGAGACCAACTGGAGTTGGCCCAAATAGCTCACACGGCCCAAACTAGTAGCAAAATGGACCAAGTCTGAGTGAGTACCTGCGTGTGTCCAGATCCAGTTTCGATTTATTTCTAGTGAAAAAGTTAATTTGTGCAGTGAAAAGTTAATGAGTGAAAATTTCGAATTTCGTTATCAAAACTTTTAAAATGTTATTAGAAACATTAAGCGTGTAGTGTAAGTGTATATGTCTTATAGCTACATACATACTACACTACAGGATATTGCGAGTTGAAATATTTGTTTTGTCACTCCCCTACTCGGAAATAAGTAATCAGCTGATATAATTTATTTTGCCAAATATGGGTGCATGGTATGTCATATTTGGAAACTTTTAATTTAGTAGTCACCTTATTTTACTTGACGTCGCGACGTAGGCACATATGAGTACAATAACATGTCAAATAAAATGACTTTCGAAATATATATCTTCTACAATATTTTGAATTTGAAACGATATCGATAACGAATGAGTCGTTAAGATTGGCCACGCCACAGATGCCTGATAATGTAATCGACGACTCACGGCAGCCTATTGACTGATGCTAGTTCGTTCACAATAATGGCATCCCGTCGGGCCATCTTGAGTTCATCTAAGTTTCTGAATAATTACTTACTTCAAAGTACTTAATTCAGTCATTTTTATCATGATAAAATCCCTCTAATGTGGTATTTACACGGGGTCGACTTGGCTGGCGACTTGCTGGTCGGTTGACGTTCGCTAGAGCTTGTAAAATCGAATCGCCACCTCATTGAAATTAGGTTTGCGATTAGATTTTACAAGCGGTTGTCGCTTTTTATGGACAACCACTTGTAAAATCTAATCGCTAATTGACTAAAATCGACCAGGAAGTCGCCTGCGAAGACGACCCGTATAAAAAAATACCACATTACGCTTACAATCTAAAACATTTTGTTCAAAGCCCTAATATAGCAATTCCAAAGTTGACATTTGGTTTCTTCGATAGACCTTTGTACTTTCCAAGTTCCAACAATACTAATTGGTTTACAAGAGAAAGCAAAAATAATAACCGGTTAGTTAGCTGTGAATATGTGCAGCTCAGCTAACAATTTGCATCAAACAAACAAGCTTCTTACATAGTAATAATAAGTAAATTAGAATAATTCTCATGGCCGTTGCTCTCAGTCACATGGTTGTAGCAGTAGACACGTTCCACGCACTCGGGCCAAACCGAGGGGTGTTAACGACACGTCGTCTCTCGGCAAATACTGGGCTAATGGGCTCGCCTCCATTAGGACCGGCCGCTCAAAACTATTACTATTAGTCTAATATATACATTTTATCGGTGAAGTACCGTACCTACCTATACAATCAAGTTATTGATATAAACTGAAGACCTTACTTATAAATTACAAAGCAAACTTATTAAATTATCAGAATCATACAAATACATATAATCGTACTCATTTTCGACTATGATGTTGCAATCGATCGAAGTCATTAATCTAATTAGAAATAAAACACTTTTTACGGATTACAGCGCGTATATTATTAATTCAGGTGTTGTTTTGGAATTATTAAGTTTGTATTTATTGGTTTTTTAGAATTCCCGACGTTTCGACACCTTTCCAGGGGCCGTGGTCACGGGAGGATCTTCATTAATCTAAGTCATTAATACCTATTTGTGAAATGGTTTTCCAATAGTATACCTAGAGAGATAGATAGATAAATTGTTTACCTACTAGTGACTATCTGTAGGATCATCATGAGGAAAGGAAATCATTTAAATGATATTGGGTTTATAAAGTTTACACAATATTCATGTGTAGGTACATTTGTAATTAACTGTGTCGATAAAATCAATTTAATTAATCATGTGAGTCAATCCATCAATAATTATTCGCTATTTGCTATTAATTACTTCCCCGGTTCCAATAATTACATTGTTTTTAATTCATAAACGAAACAAGGTGAACAGATTTTAAATCACACAATAACGATGTCCACAGCTTGATTAAATTTCCATTTTCATTATAAAACAATCTTGTGTTCAGCGTAAAACATTGTAAATTAACGGATTAAATAGCGAAACAAAAATTACAGCCTTTTATATATTCCTGCGAGCAAAGTTTATCACGAAATAAGTTTTTTAGTTGCAATACTTGATAAACAACAATGGTCTCAACACACAATCGCTAGGAACGTACTGACGTCATCGACTCCTACGAAAACTATGATAAATGATACAACAAATGTTATCTACGACTTCGTGGATAAAAACGTTGTGGTCAATAACACTTACTTTTTTAAAAGACGTTCGACTCTATTAACAGGAATGCTGTCCAAATGTACTTTATCTGCTTTTTCTACTATGACTAAGTCATTTTTATCTACAAAAATGATGCTCGAACATAATATAGTGTCTAGTGTAGACACTCAAGTGTATTTCTTTCATCACCGTTGGGAGCAGTTCACGTATCGGTTGTTCGTTTCCTACCCAGCCATATTTAAAGAATGCTCAGCGTTAATATTTATGGTGCATGCGTGATGCACTCGGCTCGCTCGACAACAACTCCTGTTTATCATTCCTGAGAAAGCACTGCGCCTGCGCCGGCCAAATGCACAGCCCATTACGGCTCGTCGACATTCTAAACGGAAACTGGATAAGCGTTCCCCATAATTTGTGGTCGAAGAAGTTTAGTTTCAACACAAGTTTCAACGAAAACATTTCTGTGTACAAATTACATTTCCCAATTTTTTCCAACATTCACAACAGATAATGCATTAAAGATAATTTTTCTGGCCATTGGAGCGAAACGTTCTTTGTAAAAACCATCAGTGGAGGTGTGACCGACTGATCTATTCTGAACAACTCCCCCGCCAAGGATAATCATTCTGGTAATGGTCGCTTTTGTTGTTTTTATGATGAGTCTGTTCTGAGTACCCGAGTTATTTCGGTAGAATCCGTTAGCCCTTTGGTAATTTCGGGTATCATCGGAGGCATTAATATTCTTCACAGCAATTACGACACAAAAAATATTTAGAAATTTGTTTTTCGGATTAGTCACGACTTCATTGTTGAATAAGCTGCGTATGAAATGTTGTTGCAAGTCACTACATACTATAATTAATTTGCTAAAAAACATTGATAGCAACAGCTGAATGCTTCACGGCAGTAAAATAATGCGAGAATAACGATTCGATTATAAAGTTTTAATTCGAGTTCGGATTTAATAGGCAATGTGAGTTCATTTCACGATTCATTGGTCGCTGCATTATTAAAGTTATCTATTGGTTGAAACTGCGTTTGGTAATAATTTTTCATGTTTTTGATGGAGCTTGGTATAATGTTCTACATTTTATGAAGCGTGGTTTTAGGGATCCACAGGTAGCAAGCACGACTTATCTAAAACCAACCAAACTGTAGTGACAGAATCAAACAACTATTTGAATTTTTAACCGACTTCAAAAAAAGGAGGAGGTTCTATGTTCGACTGTTTATTTGTTTTTTTTTTTTTTTTTTTTTTTTTTTATGTATGTCCACCGATAACTCGAAAACGGCTGAACCGATTGACATGATTCAAACGCCACTTTATCAGGTTTGCTCCCCAGGTGGTCCCATTTTTTGAAAATTTTAAATCGGTTTAGTAGTTAAAAAAACGTCTTATGAAGTCGGGTGGGGCTTTAAGAATTAAAAAATCAAATTGAGAAAGAGAAACCACGATAAATGTTATTATGATTAAAAAAGGAAATTATCTTTAGCCCCACCCGACTTCAAAAGACGTTTTTTTAATATCAGATATGCGTAGGTACTTGAATAGTAATTATGCAGATTTGAATATTATTTCTTGCTTTTTAGAGCTGCTGTTTTTTGAAGCTGTTTTTTATAGCAATTTTTTTAAGGTTTTTTGAAGGAGGTTTTTCTTTTTATATTTCTGTATAGAAACAGTTAACATTATTTGAAAGCTAAAGTAAGATAGAAATTGTACATAAAGGTTTGCTTATATTTATGACAAAAGCGTACTCAAATCTGTATAATAAATTTCATGGACTTAATCAGATCTTTGGTACGTACCTTCCTTAACGGCTACTGGTTTGTTAAAGGTCATGCACACAAGTGACAAACTTTTTTCTTTGCCATAAGAGACTTTATGTAGATTCAATTATGTAGGTACCAGTGGCGAGGGGTGAAATTATGGAGAAGGTAAGCCGTTCTACAAAAATGTTATGATCTGCATAGTGATCGGTGGGATTCCTAAAAGGCAAGCCGATGGGAATAAATATAATATAAATTATCCACAATGATATATGAATAATAATAATAAGTATAAATTATCCACAATGATCTTCAACAGCTCGAGGGTCATCAAAAGCTGTTGCCGGAGATAGTGCAGGAAGAGGAGGGTCGCCCATGATTAAAGACTCGTTGGATCATTATCGCCGCGGCCTGCGCCGGCGCATCGCTCGCCTACAAAAACTCGCAGCGTTTCCTTAGAGCTTTGTCGCCACATTCCCTTCGCGATGCTATAAACCAAGCAACTTTAATCACAAGGCTTTACAATCCAATTTCCTACATCTAGCTAATCTAGCGTGCTTGGCCATTCAAGGCATAAATCTGCCCGGCCATTTAGGGTCGATACCTAATCGGTGCGGTGTTGGATTCGTTTCTTTCGTCTCGATCGACTTATTTTATGGGCTGGATAAAATAATTGGCTGTTATAGATTTCTATTGCACCGATATGGATTTTATAGACTTACAGAAAAACTGTTATTGTTTATGTGGAATGAAATGCGTAGAAGCAACAATGCTTGAAAGTTGAGTTGATGAAACGACGCAATGGGTATAGCGATATGGAAATGAAAGACGGCTGAAAATAAACGTTGAGAAACGAGTGGTATTGTAATAACAAGCCCCGGATGGCTGCGACCGCGGGCCGGCCACTGCTGCTGTTGCCGGCTGTAGATAATATGCAGCAGTTTTATGACATACTATACTACTAACAATTACGCTTTATTAGAACTTCCTTTAGAATTACTTGAAACAATGTGAAATTATTTTTATAGGAGAAAATTGTATCCACCGTTGGAGCCTGGCGGTGGACCCAAGTGGACGGAGGCATTAGATAGATAAAAAAAGATTAATTTCAAAGACGATTACTTAGCTATCATGTTTTACGCAAAACACATTATGAAAATATGACTAGTCCCTTGAATTGATCATTCACAGAAACTTAACTTAATTTAACACATAAATAAATAAATATTTGACAGCATCACATACATTGCTCCGATTCCAAAGTAAGTAGCTAAAGCACTTGTGTTATGAAAATCAGAGACAACGGTGGTACTACAAACACTCAGACCTGAGCCAATATAGACAAGTTCGTTTTCAAAATTGACCCCAGCAGGCTAAATTAAAATACCGGTGTACAAACCACTCGACCACGGAGGTCGACAAATTTTGGATAAATTACTACTTAGTTCTTTACTCAATCATTCAGTGGTACGACGAGGAATGATAATACCTTTTTATGCCACGGCATGAGTTGGTGACAATGTTTTGCTTCCTTTTGCTAAAAATTTACCAACCTTGGTATAAAGGATTTATCAACATGTCTAGTGCTATTGTTCGCTGACAGTTTCCTAATGCGGTTGTTGTAATAACTGTCTAATCAGTGTTCAGATCAGTGGCTGGGCTTCTGAGTAATGAGTCGCAGACTTATCGGGCTTCAGTCATCTTGATGCAAGACTGTGGAGGAAGGCTATCCGATACGCTATCTATCAATATGTAGAGTCAGCAACACCTTGAGGTACCACAACATGTCTTTTCTCAATCTATTTTAAATTTAAAACACGTTTTAAAATAATTTAGCATAAAATTATCTAATGTGCTACTGTAGATGACAGTTTTATCAAAAGCACTGTTTTTAAAAACAAAATTAATTTAGTTTTGGTCTGATATTAATTCATCAACTCCCGAGCGGCCGCTACGGCCGGATAACTATAGAATATCTACTGTGTCTCATTTTCCGGGTCTTGAAGGGTCAAAACAGTCAATCAAGTAGCCTTAAGAGGCCGTATACGATTTGCCGCTCTCTCGCACGCACTTTTGCGAGTGCGTAATTAAAAATACAAAAGGTTGTCGTTTCTGAAAGATATTTGAAATGTCAGAAACGACAACCTTTTGTACTTCAGCAACATCAAACTGAAATATATATTAAAATGACCGCAATCTTAAATTGCGAAAAGTGGTCGGAACACATTTTTTTATTACACATTCATATTTAAAAAATCTACAGAAAACATGAAATTGCAATGCAAAACGTATTCGGCCTCTTAATAACAAACTAACAAAAACTAAAATAAAACACAGAATTTTGGTCATAAATTTTACCACTTGGCTAGTTTTGTAAAAATCTGATAGTACAAAGCAAGTAGCCTTAAAACCTACAACTATTTACTATGAAATTTAAGAGGTAGCATTGGCAATGAAAATTAAAGTATTGTTGTATTACTTATAATAATTTTGCCTCGTGAATATTTGTAACACATGTGAATGGAGACATAGGCATAGATGCACACATAGACACCCTCTTTCCGACATGGAATAACCCGAATCTCAGACGTACTCAAACGAGTTCGAGTGCACGACGCAGTGTCGTCGATCGGTGAGAGCCGTCTGTGTGTGTGCGTTGCTAAGCTTGACTTCTGCCCCCTCTATTTTGTGCCTTCTGCCCTCCGCCTCCGTCATCAATTCGTGGTTTCATTTCATCGAACACTAATAAACCCATTCAAAAGTAAAATAACACATTTTTTATCTACACAACGGGCGTCATTCGAGAAGATAACAACAACTATTCGTATCGATGAGCAATTTGAAAACATAATATTAACCTTTTGTGTATTTTGAACACCTATGAAAGAATCAATCATTATTTTTATTATAATCTCTTCGGCAGTTTATAATACAACTTTTGCAATTTCAATATTCGATAACGTCAACATACGAAATGTTGAATCCAGAATTTACAAAAAACATATACCTAAATATCCGAAGCTATTTCATTTTATTACTTTCTAGAAAATATTTCGTTAACATCGCAACTGTATACAAAAATCAAAAAGTTTCTCGCGCCATATATACTTATACAAAGTTGCTTGACCTTTTTTTAATAAACGACCAGGGAAAGTTTGGCTAAAAGTTTAAATGTCAATATTAATGTGACTCGAAACATTCGTCAAGCAACGTGACCGATTGGAAATAAATAAATGTAGCGGCGACAGCGTCTCACAGCTGATCGATTGCGCTCTATACGCGTTTGTGTCATCTTGAACAAAGAGGCTTCTGCAATCATATTTCTATGTTATCTTTTCAAAAAGTTTGAATATAAAGTGTAAAATGAACTGAATTTTCGAACGATCACTAAGTACCTAGTCCCTTTCAACTTATAAAGTCGTTTTAAAATAAAAGAAAATGTCTTCTCTTAGTGCGTGGACCGCAGCACTACTGAGTAATTTTGTTTTTTTTTTTCAATAATTGTACAAAATGTTATAAATTGCCAATACCAACAGTACAATGTCCAGCAATTAGTTATTGCTACTGTGCAATAATAATGTATATTAGCACATATAAATAAACAAACAACTTATTGTGAAACACACATCGGCCGAGGCTACTTCCTCGTAGTAATCTGTACTGCAAATACAATAACTAAATTAACAAATAAACACACGTACTCACATTGTTTTAGCAATATTTATCGCGAATAAGTGCAGCGAATATCCGTTTCCTGCACGAATATAATTATATTACGAATTTAATTAAATTGAAGTACTTAATTACTTCATCTCAAGTCCACTCGTTACGTGGAATTTGATGTATATTTCACAATGGCTGTTTTAGTTTTATTTAAAATACCGCTTTCAGACTGCATATACCGTTGTTTTTCAGAGTTAATTTTATTGTTATTTTACCTTATTCATTTAAATAATTATTAAGTAAATTAACTTGAATAATAAACATAACTAACTAATGTTTTATTTCTAGGAGCTAGTTTGAACAGTCTTTTTGAGCTAATTAATTAGGTACGTGGCTCCAATCGACAGAAAAGTTTGGAAAATTGCTACTTGTCCTTATGCAATATTGCAAATTCAGAGAAAGTGAAGTAATGTGGAGTCCACCTGTTATTATTGTTTCATGGTATCGATTTTCCTTATTGTTGCAATATTTAAATAAATATACGCTGGTTAAGATTGAATGGGAGCAATAATTAGTCGATTTTTTTATTATTTAAGAAAGGAGCACTCAATCTACATGCACACCCTGAACTATGGATTCTATTTTAAACTTGATGTTTTTTTATTGTTTAAATGGTGGAAGGTTAATCTGCCCAAGAATGCTTCTAAAACTTCTAAAAATATCAACTAAACACAGATATATTCAATACAAAGAGGCTTAATAATAGATTTGAGTCGGTTATCGTGTCCGTGCTCCATACTGAAGCACATCACTCGGCGATAAACAAGCACATCGATCAAACTACCATACATGCGTCCGTCTGTCTGTCAGAGAGCAAGTACTGGCGAGTGCGAGCGACATTAACTACTTAAAGAATCGTTAACGACAAACGAAAGAGGCTTTCGTAAGATTCATGTGACTTTTCGTTAGTTTTCATCAAAATTTCTGACATAACTACTACACAAGTACGTATTGTATTTTTTTAAACTATATCTTAATTGTCTTTTTCCAACTTATCTAAACAGTTGTTAATTGATGATCGGTCATAAATTATGTAAAGTTGACATCAAAATTAATTCCAAATTCCAAGACGAAAGTCAAGCTTATCTAGAATGTTTGCCGACCACTTATGATAATAATTATTTAATTTGATACACTATATTGTGTGTCTTGTTATCAGCTTCGAAGTGAAAGTCGACCACTTCTCAATTGGGTTACGTATTTTAATGTTTCATAAAAACTTAAATATTTTTATTTTAAATACCGAAGACATTCGTATTTTTTTTATCGAAACGTAATAGTCGACATTCGCAACTTGTATGTTTTTTTAAGTAAACTACTTTTTAAGCAAAACGAGTAGGCATACTCAAGTTTTTTTTAAATTGACTGACTATTGAGAAATAGGCTATGGAAGATAATTAATTATAGTACGTAGTAAGAGCTTAACAGACTTATACAGGAGAGGAGCTCGGTGGCGCAGTAGTTTAGCGCCTGGCCCTGCGATTGCGGAGGATAAGCAACTTTCGCAAGGGTCAGTCATGGGATGGGTGACCAAACTGATGGGTGACAAAAATATTTATCTCGAGTTCCTCAGTGCTTCAGAAAATCAGAAGGCACGTTAAGCCGTTGGTCCCGGCTGCATTTGCAGTTGTTAACACCCACCAATCTGCATTGGGCCTGCGTGGTGGGTTATGGCCCATCCTCCTTATCCACCAATAAGAAAGGCCTGCACCCAGCAGTGGCAACATTAAAAATGTCTAATGTCAATCTATATACAGCATAGCATGGCCACTCCACTCCACCACGGTAAAGTTATTAACCATAAGTTAAGGTTTAACATCCATAAATATCAGGTACGAGTCGGGTTTTATGACAGAAAGAGGTAATTTTTAACGAGCCGCAACAACTGCGGGCCGCAGCGAGCCGCAGCGAGCCGCAGCGAGCCGCCCACGCGCCGCACCGCAACCGTGCGTCAACTACGTCACGTCGTTTTAGTACTATGCACTGTTACCTGAATAAACATGATAATAACTGCTCCGTTTTCACCCATCATATTTTTATCTTGCAATAAAAACATATTGTTACCTCAGCTGAAAATAGAAAGTGCTTAATATTTCCGAGAAAAATCGAAGCTGAAAAGTTGTCATTTCGGTTACACTCACCGAAATGACAGTATTTTAACTGTGGTTTTTGCATTTAATCAAGGCTGATCGAAGGTAAATCTAATAATATTAGGTCCTTACCTACGAAATTGTTGCTTTTTTCTCACACACAGAGAACCTCAAACTTCAATGATTTAAAATATTATCAGTTGCTGGAATATTACATCAAATTATGACCATAGTCGTCAACTATCAGCATCATTAAAGTCTATTTATTTTGTTTTATTAGCATTAAAAAAATACCTTGTAAGTGACTCCTTTTTTGATAGCGAAAATGACCACTTTATCCGTTGTAACTTAGCCGAAACTTATTATTTTCGCTAAAGTTATGTTGCCTAAGTTAGCTTAATGTTCATTTGAACATAAAAGTTTTTAAATTTTGAGATTTAAGCATTCACAATGCTATTTTATATAATACCAAATAATATACTACAAAAAAAAACCCACTCGCACCAGATCATGTTCTCAGACGGGAACTCGGTAGCTCAGCGGTCAGAGCATTGGACCGGATATTCAAAGGTCGCGGGTTCGATTCCCGTCCGAGAACATGATCTGGTGCGAGTTGTATTTTTTCTAGTATAAAAGTTTTGTTACAATAGCGTTTATGAAATGCTAGCATTTGATAAAAATTCTCCATACAAAACGTCAATTTATGAAATTCACGTTTTGTACGTATGGAGAATTTTTATCAAGGTGAGGACCTAGTAAGTAATACACCTAATCAGCAATATAAATCATTAAATACCTATGCCATAAAACAATTTGGTGAAAGTAGGTCTCCAATTTAAAAATAAAGGAGTAAGTAATAAGTTTAATGCGATTACAAAAAATATAAGTTTCTAAGAAAAACAACGAAAGCTTCTGCTTTGCAATTAAGACTTGTAAGTTATAATGAAACCTGAAGATCTTATTTCTGTTTTGACCCACGTACGCAATTTTGAACTTTAATTCCTTCTAGTTCGTTACACATTCCGTCACGTAACGCACACGTACCGTGGTCGGTGATACATTACAGTAATGGCCGCAGCATTTCGAGCGTTCCTCCTGATACGGAACCGACGCGCATCGCGATAAACAATGCGATTTGTCATAATAGCATTAATGACAACGTCATTAACGGGAATTTATTTTCCCATAAGTACAAACGGACAATTTATTGCAATTATGTGATTCCATACCCTTTTCATTTTCTTTTTGAATTAAGAGGCCGTCCACGTTTTGCCCCTCTTTCGCTCGCACGTTTCGTTTTCTCAAGATTTCTTAAATCTGAGTGCATAATTAGAAAAATGTGTTCCGGCCACTTTTCGCAATAAAATTACGGACATTTTGACATATATTTCAGTTTCGTATTGCTGAAGTACTTATTTGAACTGTCAGAAAAGACAACTTTTTGTACTGCGGCAACACGAAACTGAAATATATGTCAAAATCTTAAACTGCGAAAAGTGGTCGGAACACTTTTTTTAATTACGCAATCAGATTTAAGAAATTTTGAGAAAACATGAAATGTGCGAGCGAGATAGCGGCAAAATATGGACGGGCCTCTTAAAATAATATTCAAATTTTGATCGATTTCAAAAGACTTTTCATTGTTGTGAATGTATTAATTTTGATTTAAATACTGGTTGAAATGAATAACTTTCTCGGTCTCGGCATCTGGGCAGTAACTGTTGTCGTTTTCGTTCGACGTGACCATATTTGATATTATATATGACTTTTTGTTTATAAATATTTGACAACATCACATACATTGCTCCGATACCAAAGAAAGTAGCTAAAGCACTTGTGTTATGGAAATCGGAAATCAGAGACAACGGTGGTATCACATTTCTTGTGCAAAGTTATAAAAACAGCGATTATCTAAGATCTAGCTAGATAATTAGGGAGCTCTGTTATGTAGTCTGTTCACTGATTAATTAAGATATAATGGTATCTAGTAAATAAAACGGCTTTGTATAAAGCCTGTAAGTACCACACTATTCGGTTTAACTACCACTTTAGACAGACCCTCAATAAAATCGTGCAATTTCATTAATTACTTGGAGTAAATTGCCAATCAAATTGTCGCCTCGAAAGATTTGACAATCAATCGGATGTTGTTAATTGAAACATTATTGTTTTTGTCAATTATTTCCGGTATTTTAGTTTGATATATAGCTTTCTAACATACACTAAGTTAACATTAAGGCCCCTATATACCTCAACTGGCAACTACAACGAACAAAATTTTACTGAGGTTATTGTTTGTAAATAAACTATAGAACCTTAGCTTCAATCTGTACATGTTAATTTTCGATACATTATTTTCTTAGCGAGTAATAAATTTAAGTAAAATGAGGGCGCCACTTGAGGTATATAGGAGCCTTAAGTGAACAAGTTGAGTAAGGTTGGCTCTAGCCACGCGAACAACACTTACCAAAGCAAACCACAATAATCGAAGGAGGTTCGTTGCGTAGGCGTTCATATGCTTTGAAATAATAGGGGTTAAAGTATGAAATTTCCGATTTTTCCTCAAACACAGAGAAGCTTATAAATCTTCTATGATGTATAACATCAGCTTCAGCTTTTTAAGTATGCTTCAGTTGCTTGTTATTATTTCGAATTAAGATCATTACGGCCAACTATGCAATAAACAGATATCTGATTTTCTTTTCTTAACGTTATAAGTGCCTAATTAGCAGAATCGACCAATTAATTAATTAGTAACTTAGCCGATTCTAAACTTATTTATTTCACGTCACACATGTGGCATTAGTTAGCCGCCGATTAAACATTTGTGCTTAAAACATTAGCGTTCATGATTGTTAAATAATAATTAAAAAAAAATAAGTATGGAAAATGCATATTCTTAAAAGTTCCCCTTAAAAACAGCAATTTCATACTTAAACCCATAATATTTCAAAAGTATTAAATCTAACGATGAACATCGTAAGATATTTGTTTTCTATATCTGACAAGTCACATGCTAGATTCTTTCCATTGATCGATATGTTATAAAACGGGCGACCCGCCCTCGGTGCTCTCTTTGCTTCGGTGTAAACTATACATTTTGTACATAAAGATTAATCTTTTTAATTTTTTTGTTCTTACGATCTTTAAAAAAACCTTAGGTATGCTAGCTTAAATTATAAAGCAAACCTCAAACCTATTTGAATATATTCCAAATTACAGCGGGCTTTTCCCTCGCAGCGCGCATTTTTCATACTTTTATCATTTTTATACGCGTTGTAACTTCTTAGCGAAAGGTCCGATTAGAATAATTTAAAGAGGAATTTACATGTAAATAATATAGCTTGATCATAAAATAATAAAGATTTATGTCATGATACGAAGTGTCCTTTAGATTCTACCTAGAGATAGTTTTGATGACTAATTTGAACAAAAAGGCAAAATTAGGACTAAACTTTAGACATATTCGACTTTTTCGGTGGTATGATGATGCAAGTAACATCAATAGTTTTCGCAGCGCACGCCAAATAATTACTTTTACAGGTTTCATTTTTGCAAATATAGGAATCTCAATTTTTTTTTATATTAAGTTACTCACTAATACCTAATCAAGCCTTCTAAAGATTTTTTAAAATAGTATCAGTATTTTATTAATTACAAACAAATAAACAAACAAACATACAAATTCCTCTTTATAATTATAAGTATAGATTGTAAAATATAAGTTAAATTCTTAACTTTCATAAACTCTCTTCTCGAACAATGCATAGATTTATTTCTTACTGTAGTTAAAAGTTAAACTTACTTAAAACTAGGAAATAATTAAAGCAATTTTATGAATGCAGTTTCATTTGTTGATTATTTATTTTTATGAAAATTATGATGAATATGCAACTAAGTAGCTATTCAATTAAACTTAATAACTTTAAATTACTTTATAAAAAGCCTAATAAACACGTTACCAATGTGCAGTTTCATGTGAAAGTTTGCTAAAATATTCTTGTTCCAATTAGTTTTCAACTTTAATTGGATAATTTTATAAATATTTCTACGAATTTAATGTATTGCATTTGCATCGTCGTTAAATTATGCTTAAATAACCGTTCCGTTGTAATATCATAAATTATAATTTATTTTAACCAACATTCCTTTAAAGTTTAAATTGCATAAATATCAATAATTCTATGCAAAATATGACCGCTTATTTTAGCCATTAAATAAATAAAAATAAACTTGCAATCTATTTTCTGCCGCTTTAATTTGAATACCTTAAGTTTATTAGGCGACTAGTTTAATGTTTTATTATATTTTCAACCCATTTTCAAAATCATGATAAAAAATAAAATACTTTATAAACCTATTTTAGTTACAAAGTTTTTTGTCTTCTACTTCATAATATGAAAGAAAAGGACCAAACGCTTTTTAACTAAAATCGGTTTACAAAGAGTTTGACTTTTTTAGTTACTTATTAAATGAAACCTCTGTAGTGAAATAAATGGAATGCAAAACGGGTTACTAAGAAATACATTTTCACATTTCATATATTTCGTCTTTTAATATCGCTATTAGTACCTATCTATTACATATTAATACGTACTTATGTGCTGTTTTTAAAACCAGTTAGTGCATTGGAATCTTTTGATACTTAGTTTTTGCAATGCTTTAGTTTTATAAACTCAATTATATCAATAAAATTTTAAAGCCTCATAACAGGTAATGGGTACTGCGTCTAATAATCAGTAAGTTTGTAGCTGGTAAATGAATATTGCTTCTGATATAAGGTTCTATTTATGTTGCTTTAAATTTCCATGGTTATTGACGTTATTAGAATAAACTAAGTATGTCGGGATTTACAAAAATAAAAAAGGTACACGGTGTAAATCTCGACAAAGTTTATTCTAATAAAGTTCTATTTGATTGTAAGCATGTATTTTTCTTAATAATACACTTGTATTAACTGTAAAATAAGTGTTAGTGAACCTTTTTACCAACTTCAAAAAAAGAAGGAGGTTATCAAGTCGACGATTTTTTTATGTATGTAATACCGTAACTTCGCCAGTTGTTAATTGATTTGAATCGTTCTTTTAAGAAATAACATAGTTTAGGTGTGATTCCATAGATTTTTACATAGATCTGGCTAGTCGTTTTTTCAAAATCCTGAATAATATCTACCATCGCACGAATTTTTAGCGATTTTCAAGTTCTTTCTTCTGATTCTTTTTTGTTTGAAAACCTCAAGAATGGTCACATTTGAATTTCATTGCTATTGGACTTTGGACTTGGAATATATACAAGGGAACTCCTCAAAGTCAAATAGGATATGTATAGTGATTGACATATTGGTAGTTTTATGACAATCCAAAAAAAACCATATCCATGGTCTGTGACGTTCTGGACTAGACTTGGACCATGGACTACGAAGGCACAACGGAACTCCTGAAAACAAACAGCATGAATTTGGAAATCGAGTGCAATAAACCTACCTGTGTAATTAGGATCTGATATGGAGGACTTCTTTTTTTAGGGTTCCGTAGTCAACAAGGAACCCTTATAGTGAAAAATATAATACGTGAAATAATGCACGGTAATCACAGCTAAGTAGGCTTTACAGGTTTACGAGTAACAGTCGACCATGTACTTGGCGCAGTACAAATTTTTCATTGGAAACTACTTAAATAACGTTATCTGGTGTGTGAAACCGGTAGTATCTACATTTAAGTATATAAACCATGGGCTACGAAACCCTACACTGCGCGTGCGTGGCCCGACACGCACTTGTTTAAAGTAAAGTAAAAGTAAAAGTAAAAAATTGCTTTATTCAAATAAACTTTATATTAAACCACCCGTTTCAGACTTTTTAACTGACAAGAAGAACAATCTAAAAGCCCTACCCGACTTCATTAGACGTGTTTTATTAAAATTGATATGCTTATCTAATGAATTGAATATTATTTCTTGGTTTTTAGAGGTATTTAATTTTGAAGCTGTTTTTGTTTTTATTTTTTGTATACGCTCGGAATAAATAGATACTCCATATCCGGCCGCATGCGTCCGCTCGGGCGTTGATGAATTAAAGGTAAAGTTAAGTAATATGTTTAATAATTTTAATCTAAGGACACATCATCCTACTTACTGTAAGCTCTCAGTAAATTAAATATTCAGATAGTAATTACACAGGTAGGTTTAATGGACAAGCTATACAAGGTGTTACAAAAATACCCCTAATGCCGAATATGGTATAAAGGGACCATCAAACTGAACAACTTTTACTGTGGAGCCAACTCTGAAATCGCGAAAAAAAATTCAGCTGTTTCATACAAAAATAAAAATCGAAAATATCAAAATGTATGAAACAGCTGAATTTTTTTTCGCGATTTCAGAGTTGGTCCCATAGTAAAAGTTGATCAGTTTGATGGTCTCTATGTACCATTTTCGGCATTAGAGGTATTTTTGTAACACCTTGTATACTAAACTTTTTGGAAATGCTAGCAAATGCTAAAATGGTGGCAAATCTTCACTATAACTACAGCTCTACAGGTTCTTGTGCAGTTTCTTATTTTGTAACTCCTTAGGTCAGCTTTCTAATATTGAAGTCAATAAAGACGTATCCTGTGTCAAGCACAGGAAAGTGACAGGGTTTTTTTTATCGATTTCATCAAATTTGTCTTAATACAACAATGTCATCGGTTTCCGCATCAGATTTTATCATGCACACGATAAAAAATCATAAATAGAAAGTGACAAGTATCAAGTTTCTAGAAACTGAGTGCTGGTGATTTTTTATAATATGTAGTTAGCGGTATTATTTATCTCTTCACATATTACGAGTATTAACATTAGATGTTTTTATGACTTGCCTTGTCTGTTTCCTGCAACCGATAATAAGTCACTTAAATATTATAGAAATAATAAAACATTACCATCGACAAACGGTGATGAACCATATTAATCATAACAATTGAATAACCTTAATAAGTACAAAAAATATATATATAAATTTAAGAAATTACGCTAAAACACTTGTGCATAACGCACCTTTTTATAGTAATTTATTGTCTTTAGTTAAAATCTGTGACGTTTGACGTCGGCGTTTTCTTATGTTTTTCTATGGTTGTCATAATTTGTGCTTTGAAAGTTTTATTTTGTTGCCTTATTATAATACATTTATTTCCATTACATTAGTTACCTATATCGTAGATAGTTCTGCTGTCAACGATATAGGTACTAATAATGTATTGAACAATGTATTTATTTATGTTTTTATTTTGCTTAATCATTTACTTTTAATTACTTACCTACTATATTTTGAACAGAAATATTTTTACCTAGGTAATTATAGTAAAATATATTTATTTAAAAGCAAAATGTTTGTTTTCGAAGGACAATATCATAAAAGGAAATAAATCAAGTTTATGTATTCCTTGTTGTTCTGCAACATCGTTGTAGCTAAAATTGGATTTAATCTGTGGTGAGCAGCTGCTAATTAATTAGACACGTCACCTTGCTGCTGTTAATTAATCAATATATTTTTTATTTCCTTTTAATAACATATTAAATTATTGTTGTAAAGGAAAATTAACTTGCTTTTAAAATTTAATATAACAGCATTTAAACAATTCATTTTGCTATTGCATTGCAAAAACTATTTTGTTTCTTTGGGTGTCTCGTAATATTTGGCATCAATTTATTGTGCTCGTATTATTTTACAACCGATTATCTATAATTGCAATTATGATTATCATAGAAGTATTAATATCCATATTCGTTACCAGCAGTATTGTTTCGCTAGGTCAACTTACTAGGACATTAATTAAAATAATAACTATTAACTATCTCGCGTCATTTACGTGTCCGACGTGTAATTACAGTGCCGTGATAAATTATGTGTAATTACCGAACGAAACTGTCATTCCCGAGCAACGAACGTAGCTCGAACGAAACTCGTTCGCAGTTCGGCAATGTCGGGTTATACACGGTGCCACTCAAACAATGGTTAATTACCGGCGCGGTCGGCGCCGGCGGCGGCGGGCGGCGCGTTCGGCGGGCGGCGGGATTTTTACGCACCTCGCCTTGCCTTTATCGTGTTTCTGAAAACTCATTTACGTGCGCGCCATTTCCGTCGGCGACGTTTTATAAACACACCAATGTTTTCAAATCACGGCTTGCGAGCGATAACGCCTCACGCTACAAACGACAGTACTAATTTTAGAACCGATTGACTGATAGATGAACGTAAAAAAATAACTTCATCGCCGCCAACTTAAATCGAGGGCACCGTTTATTAATAACTGCGCGAGCAAATAACTCAGCATAATAAAGTAATAACAACAGCGGCTAATGGAGTCTGCATTCACATTAAACGAGTCACCGCCTCGTTTCCCGTAACGGATACGGCGATTATGCCAAATAGAGTTAGGCAGCCGCGCCATTGTCCGCGATGGCGCGGCTGGAGTGAAATTCTCATCGTTGAAAATGATTTGTCTCGTTCCAACGTTCCAACCTAGCTGACTGTAGAAATCGGTCTCACGTGAACGGTCACGTACGATATTACCATAATAGTGGGCGTCTACGTATTTAATGTCCCGACACGTTATCCTTCGGCGTGCCCTGGAATTTAATCAGCTAGAAAATGTGTTTCTGAAGGTTCATGTACATATACGTATAGGTGGCGCGATTAGTTCAGAGCGAGCAAAGGTATTCCCAGCAGACGGTAAATAACGCGGTCCTGGCTTTGAAGCTGCGGGTCCCTTTAATTACGGCGGCGGCGGCGGCGGCGCGGCGGCAGTCGGCGGTGGGAGGCGCGGCGCTATCTCGCCGGTATCAGCTGACTGCGAGCGTGTGTGCCCCCCTCCCGCCCGCGCGCTCTCCACCCGCACACAGACACGCCGCCAATCAGCTGATCGCAGTAGGTCGCGGCGCCACGCTGACATGCCGGCCGGCCGCGAGCCGCCATCGCCGTGCGACCTAGCCCTCCCAAAAATACACGTCGACTATATTCTGCTCGACTGACACACGGTTACCTTAAAGTATTTCAGAAGCGTTCCTCCTCGAATACCGAATACATTCGCACTAATGGCGAGGTGCTGTTAAAAACCAGTCGGCGCTCTTTGACGGCTCGAGGCTCAGAGGAAACGCGAACCTATTTATAATAATAATCAAATGTAGCCGAGTGCTCCTTCCGGAGGCGAAACATGAAAGCGTTCCGATCCCTCGTGCTATCCCGCTCGCACGCGCTGCTCTAGAGCGGGACGGGCGCAGGAGGCGAGCGGGACGCGCCGCTGTCAAGTTCGGTGCTTAAAATGGCCGATGCTTGCTTAGTTTCGTGATCGCCTAGGGAGGGGGCCGATGTCGATAATATTATGTTTTATGACGGCGGGTGGCGGGCGTACATAAATTGGGTTTTCGTTTTACGAGAGATAATACTGGCGATAAATTATACTCGCATTTCGGGAATCGAATTCCACCCGGAGTGTTTTCCACTTTATACAAATTGGACGAGGTAGGCAGTTTAGTGTAACTACTAGTAATGCGTTCCGAGGAAGCGGGCAATTATGGAACTGCCGCTCTGGTCGTGAGCCGCGATTATCAGGCCGTGACCAAGACTCTAGATACATTAAGTGGTTATTCATAAGGTTCCTGTGTTACAAAACTAGAAGCTATTAGGAACATATGTCATTAATTTGCTAAAAACTAACCACTGTTGCTGGTGACAACATTTTGACCTTTTCCCGTAATTATTTTACTATACCTAATCAAAAGTTATGAATAGAATGTTCCATCATCATACATCGCGTAGAGTAATCCTGGTGATAAGATCAACTTAAGTCAGCTTTGAGATATCTGCCACAAAGTTAAGAACCTCGTGAATATTATATTTATGAATCACGTCACCTTTAACGATATTAACTCAGAAAGGATCCTATTGTTATCAGACAACGACGTATTAATATTAAAGTCAAAAGAAATTCATTCAGCAATAAAATGTATAGCAATATGGCTGAAATTGTTGTGCGCTGCAAAAATCTGAGCACAGTATGAGAGCCATAAAAAGCAACAATAAACTTTTTACTGTCGTTTCTGAGAGAAATAATACCTACAGGCTCTCTGTCGCTATGGCGATAAGGATGGGGCTGGCTAGAAGGTCTGAGCCGGCTGTGGGAGTGAGGAGTAGTGGTGGATGTTCCGCGAGGCGAGGCGGCAATCATCCATTAGTCTCGATTGTTATTTCGTGTTTATTACGCGGATGCTAATTCAGCCTGAAGTCGGGTAATGGAGTTTGTTCTCAGCGTGCGTGCGGAGTAATGGCCGCTCTCCGAACCTGCGTGCGACTCCAATCTATCTGGCTGCATCTTAATTAGGCCCGTCACAGCTAATTGCCAACGCTTGAATGTAACGAATCATTATAATCAACGTTTTATTGTAATGGCTTCACCCGTACTCTTCTTTTCCCTGAATAGGTGTATGAATAATTCCCCACAGCCATTGTGGATTATTCACGACTCATTGTGTATCTTTCAAAAAGAAAATAAAACATCCAATGAATGACTTGCTAGGCTTTTGTCTACTCAATAGTTTTGAAACGCCGTCGAGGCTACGTTCCTACAACAATGCAAAATGTGTACCTATATTTAGAAAAAGCTAATATTCCTTCTTGTTCTTTTGTCTGAGTGTCGTTGAAAGTAGTGTCTTTATTATGAAATTTTCCCTTTAGAAACATCAGAATATTGTAGCTTAAAAGTATTCAGACAATGGTGAAGAAAAAAATTCACTATCAGAAATTATGTAATTTTCAAGTCATTCAGGCAATCAATACATTCTACATAATATTACGCCACACATTGCGATCTTTATTTTTCACAATAAAATAGTTTAATTCATCTAATATACTCGTCTTGATTTGGATTCAAAAGTATGTAGATTCAGTGATAATCAAATGTCAGCTTAAACTGGAACTAGATGCATTTGCTATAAGTATGATAGTTTTGTAGAATGTTTGATTAATTATATCTGGTAACTATTGATTTGTCATTTTCATATTATACCAAATCAATGAATTTGAATTTTATCAACTACTATTTTGTTACTTTAGATTTGGATCTTAAAACGGTTCTTTCCATTTCGTTTTGTGGTCAATAATTACAACAAGATCTTCACATCAGGCCGCATGTTTAATATTTCGTTCATCATTTACACTTTAAAGTACAAGTTATTACAGCCTACGTTAAACAGCTAACATTGATTTTAGATTTAGAAGTCTTCCGACAAATCTGTCTAAGGCATTTTGAACGCCCTTATTGACATTTTATCACTTAATGCTTAAAAAATCACAAAATAAATGTGTACTTTCACATTGTCCTCGATACTTCATGAAATATGTCAAATACTGAACAGATTCCATTATTTAATGGAATCTGCTACTTCAACAATTACGACAATGTCGTACTAGCAATATCCCTACATTCTTAGCAACACCGGTTATCAAAACAATAATATTTACAAACAATTAAATTGTACTGATTGTTTGCAAAATTTCATTGTTGCCGTCATTGGTACAATAATATTTTGGCAGTGCTTTCTCGGTGTTGACTACTACAACAATTATAGTGACATTACTTTTTAATTGCTTTGTAATCGTAATGATATTCATAGAGGTAATAACGCAAGAGACATGAACATGAGCTATAAATTTTAAAACTGGAACATGTTCATTGGCTTTACAATTGCTCTCGTAATTAATGTTCGGATTTAGATATTAGAACCGACACTTTAGAACGTTCATATAAATTACAGTAATTAAGTTTAAATTATAGCGATTGATAGTGTATGTTTTGCAGAATACGTTGACGATTTCCTCATTGTTTCTATCAAAGTATATTGCCAAGCACGTTACTTACAAGGTAGGAAAAACATTGTCATAGTAATAAAGGAGTAAGCAGCCTTGAGAGAACATTAATCCGGGAAATGTTTAGAACTTTGCAAATCAAGCATTCGCAGAAGCGATTCCTTCAAGTTACATGTTTCATCTTGGCTTATAGTACGCTACAGCTACAAATATTTTATTATACATTTCACCTACTTCAGATTTAAACTTTTGACGACCTTAACATTGTCGATTGTTGGCAATCTGAACAATTTGAATCACGCAATCATCATTATTTATGTTAATGCAATGTAGGTGGTTCTCGAATTAGGTCTAACATTCTGTATTGGGATGAGCTGAGCGTATTCCCAGCCGTCGGTTGTCATACTTACGGTGCAAGTAAACATCCAAGAATGAGACATTGTCATGCGAGTTGGCACTAGCACTGCTCGGACATTCCACTGGGTGGCACTGTGGCACTGGGGCTCACTGGGCGCACATCACATCACTGTCCCACACAGCCGCGACACTACACACACACACATATGCCCCACCGACCGCTTGGAGATAAATAAAACGATGCATTAAGGATTTTTGTAAAAAGATAGTTATATTTTTGGCATTGGACTATGACACAATATAATACTATGATATGCTAAGTAAGCGTTTTATAAAGACTTTTACATGCCGAATATTCGTTAATCAGACTATTCATCAGAGGACTCTTTATATATATAATTTTAACAAACATAACCGCTTACAAAATGAGAGTAGAGATACGTTTCTAGTTTACCGCTCGGGACTGCTCTAGTACGCGTCACCTAGTCGAAAACATAACTATTTCTAGATTATTCGTAATATTTTTCTCACTTTCATTTTTTTTACTCTATAGGTACATTATTAATTATAATACAATTTTTGAACATATATTTATCGATATGATATCTTATACAGAAGTACGCAACGAATCGGCGACGGTACAATAATTTAATCGTGAAGCGTCGGTTACTGCATTTGCGAATAAATATTTTCGTTGGTGGGTATGCACTAGGGCCGGCGTCCAGCGGACGGTGCTCCGGCGATCACCACCGCCGGCGCCGGCAAACGATAACACGAACACGGTCCAGGTCCTCGGCGAACAACACATAATCGTCCGGTACAACAACACATAAATCAACGTTTAAACAATATCAACGTACATAGGTACTATTTGGTATTAGGTTCATCGCGGACGCGGCGGCGCCGAGGGCGCGCCACGGACACAACGCGGGGCGGGCGTCGGCGGCGCCGCAGCGACGTCGCCGGCGCCCTCCGGCACTTATCACCTAACTAATTACAACGAAACATCACAGAGACCGGTCCCGCCTCGGCGCCGCCGCCCAGCTACATGTAGATAGGCAGCTGCTGCAGCGCGCGCTTGTCGAAGCGGTCGTAAGGCGCGGCGGGTGGCAGCGCGCGCGCTATATCACAGTCCAGCGCCTCCGGCGGCAGGTACGGGTGCGGCTTGAGCCGCGCGCGTGCCAGCTTGCCGCCGCCCGCTGCCACCTCCGGCGCGAACGACTCGAACCGGTAGCACGCCAGCTGCCGCGCCGGCTCCTCGGGCAGCCTCTGCCGCTGGGCCTGCGCCGGCTGCGGCTGTGGTGGTGGTGCGGGCGGCGCCGGAGCGGCTCGGCAGCAACGGCGTGGCTGGCGAGGTGCGCGAGCACGGCTCGCCGGCGTCACGGCCGCGGCCGCTGCGGCGTCTCCTCGCGGCAGGTTGTTCACGAACGGAACCCGCCGCAGGCTCTCGAGCCTCCGGAAGTGCGACGGGTGGATCATGAGCAGCGGCTCGATCTTGACGCCCTGCGGCGGCTTGGCACAGTCGGGAAGCTCGTATTCGATACTGCAGTCTACGTGTAAAGGCACCGAGTAGTCCTTGGGGGCGAGCGAGGCAGGCCGCGCGTCCCGGCGGAAGCGGTCGGCGGCGGCGAAGTCAGCCTCGCCGCGGGCGTAGCCCGTCATGATGGCGGGCGCGGCCTCACGGCATGTGCGCCGCGGGGCGCGCGCCGATCAGCTGATTGTGCGAGCTTAGGGCGCGCGAACGTGCGCGCGGAGTGGCGACGGCCGCGAGACTGGCGCGGGCTTGTGGCGCGCGCCTGCGCACCCCGCGTCCCGCTGATCCGGCCCCGCCTCCGGCTCCCCCGCCGTCCCCCGCACTGCCGGGGAAGCCTCTCGCGTCGATCGAATCGCCGTCGAGAGACGTGCGTGCGAGGCTCACAGCCAGCCGGCGGCGGCAGCGAGTTGGCGGGCGGCGGGATCGATAGCGCCGGCGATGGCAGCCACAGCCACGTCGGATGCGCGGAGATGCACCGCGCACGCCGCCCGCCGGCGCCGCTGGGGGGGAGGCGCAGCCGAATGTCAAACAGCTGACTACCGAGACTTCCAAATGTTAAACAAACCGAGAGGTTATGTGTCGAGAGCATCGCTGTTCCGAAATAATGGACATTACGCCAACGCTTCGTTCAAATTAAGCCAAATAAAATAATAAGGAACAACATGAAAAGACGCATAATATATTTTAATGAAATAGTTCAAAATGCATTGCAGGGAAAATCACACTTTTCAGTGTGCATTACTACTAGGTGAACTTTTTGAGATTAAAATGATCTTTGGCAAGCATTGATTTTTGCCATTCCCAAGTCATCGAGTCTTAAGTAGCTCAAGCTTAGTAAAGCACAATTGGCATCTAAAATGCTTGGCGTTCTGGCAAAGGTGAGAAAGTACTTCATGCCGGAACAGCTGCTCAATCTATACAAAGCGCAAGTTTGATCGTGTATGTATGGAGTAACTGCTCTTATCTTTGGCATGGCTCCGCTAAATACCTGCTCAAGAAGCTTGAATTCGGAGCGGAGGGTCAAGAAGCTCATTGGCAACGATAATCTTTTCTGTATTAGGCTCAAAAGCCTCGAGCATAGACGCAAGGTTGCAAAGCTTATCGGTTTTTTATCGGATACATTCCGGAGAGTGTGCAGCGGAATTGCACAACCTGATTCCGCCATTTCCCTTCTTCCATCGGATAACCAGACGTACGAATCAACGCCACCGTTTTTGGTGGATATTCCAAAGACTCGCACTAAGCGTTTTGCTTCGAATTTTATAATCCGTACCGCTAGAGAGCGGAACTCCTTGCCTGAGTCTGTTTCCTGATAGGTACAATCTGGGGTCCTTCAAGTCGCAAGTGAATACTGTTACTTCTAGACAAGCGCGTTTGATCGTAGATCGCATCATCGCTTACCACCAAGCGTTTGACTATCTACAATAAAAAAACCGATGTTTAGTTATTAGGGATTCCAAGGTAACTTATTATGTTGACTTTATGGTTATTTTGGCGATTTATATTTTCTTTTTAATGAGATGACCGACAATTGTCTCGTTTTTAGGACGTCTCTAGGCCAGCGAAAAAAAACTATAAAAAATAAATATAAATAAAAAAATTGATTCGCCTCGACATCAACAATTTTTAATGTCCCCACTGCTAGGGTACAGGCCTTCCTTATGGGTGGATAAGAAGGATGGGTCATATATAACCCACCACGCAAACCCAATGCGGGGATTAGTGGATGTTAACGACTACAAATGCAGCCGTGACCAAAAGAAATTATCTCTAGTGCTTCGTGCTTTGGATGGCATGAAGAACTCGAGATAATAAATTTTTGGTCACCCATCCCATGGTCGGCGAAAGTTGCTTAACATTCGTAATCGCAAGGGTAGGCGCTAAACCACTGCACCACCGAGCTTAGAATAAACAATGTTAGACTTCGTAGAAAGTCTAATTTCAAATGTCAAATCTCAAACAATTCACATGCGAATTTATCGCATGAGAATTGTTTGAGATTTGACATTCAGGGCTCGAAATTGACTTCTAATATCGGTATGGGAGAAAGTAGACGCATTTAAAGGAGCGAGTAATATTTTGGGAAACTTCAATATATTTTGTCTGTCTTACATTTGGCCACTCTACATCATCATAAACACTTTCATAAAATCACCAGCTCTCAAGTCATAAAACTAACATCGTCTTAAACTACTACCACATAATTGTAAAAAGATACTAAGGTTATAACAACGCAGTAAATTGTTTAATGCATCGCTAGTACTGGGCAATGCTCCATTTGCCGAGCTCGTGTCGTCGGTCCTTATTGCCCGCCGCCCGTCTGTTGAGCTGCCTCATACTCATTTCTACGTAATGGCAGTCTGTACTGTGATATTGTTCACAGTATACAGCGTGTTTTATAGTAGGTTTTGTTTATTAAATTTGTATGGAAAACTTCATATTGACAAACCTAAACACAAATAGACTATTGTTTTTGATAATCAATCCCATTAATAGGCAAAAGCAAAGTAGGGTTGCCACTATGCAGTTTATCATGAAAAACAAGATGGCTTTTCAAAAAAGTGGAGGTTTTCAGTGTTTATAATAATTTTCCGGGGTTGTGTGCATTTTACCTTATCTTAGGGTTTTTTTTGTAACATACAATATTTTCTGAGAAATATGGCGTTCCCAAGAATTTATGAACCAATTATAAATATGTTAAGTACATTAACTTTTCTGTAACATATTAAAGTTTTCGAATAAAAAAAATAAAAAGTATTCTCAGAATCTTAAATATTTTCGTATTTATAAGCAATAGGTTGTTTATTAATTAACCTTTTAGTATATATTTAATTTATAAAATACAATGAATATGTAATAGGTGTTAATAAGTCTTCGCTTCTTTTGTTTCAAAATTATTTAATTTATGTGTTCATGTTGAATGTTAAGCTGTGTCATGCATGGCTGAAGAAAATATTTTAATTTCATATACTTAATAATGTTTATCTTTTTATGTGTTTCCATCACAATTTCTTCTCGTAAATGCCAAAACATAAAAAATGCCACTGATAAAGTGATTATACCATTACCAAACTGTACCGCTTTTGGATACCATTGGGGGAGTGCCTCCCAAGCTAGATAAAAATCTTAGTCGACATGACACCTTCTATAAAATTGCAAAACTCTTTTGCTTTCTCATGAGAAAACTGAAGCCTGAACAAAGAACAATGGAAATAAATCGAAAATAATTCGAGGAGCCCAATGTCACGGAATACAATTCCCAATTGTTAGCTGATTCTAAGAGTTGACACTTGTTTGTGTTCAAGACCGCGAACAAAGGGTTAACAAACGTCAGCTGGAAGTTCGTCGACACGGAACCCGCGCTTGGAACGCACTCGAGTTCACTTGATCGGTTTTTTTTAAGCGATGCGGGGTGGCAACCCTTGGAGGGCGTGCTTTGAACAAAGCTCGCTTTGAACAAGCCGGAAATAATCGAGAACACCACACACCAGCTAGGGGTCATAAGAAACCTTAATAAGGAGACATAAGTACGAATGCAATTTATTTGAGCTTGCTTTTGATCTAAATCGAAACGTTTAAAATCAACATTCATCAACAAAAAAATAGGGAAAGGTACTTCGAAATTTTCAACTTACAATGTAATAATAATAAATGCCTGGACAATTTCACACAGCGCCATCTAGCCCCAAACTAAGCAAAGCTTGTATTATGGGTGCTAGACAACTGATTTACTACTTATATACTTTTTAAATATATACTTATTATACATAGTAACACCCAGACCTGTCACAGAAATTAAAATTATCATTTGAATCGAAACCGGGACCTCTTGCGTAGACCGGCATGTTGACCACTGCACCACTCAAGTCTTTCTTAAAAAAGCCATTATTTCTCTCGATGATCAAAAATAGTTGAAATGCTGGAGTTTATAACAGTCACGTTTATATAAATTTCTTGTTTTGTTCGTGACGATCCGTCTGTCTGTTCCGAATGAACACAAACGGGTACAAAAAGTTAAATCACGACTTAACCTCTATTTAGTTTTGAGCAAAACGACAAGTTCTCTCCTCCACGTGTAAGTACTTAGCGATACTAATGCGTTGCAAATAATAAATAAATTCACGGCTAGACGTACTGTTGTATTCTGTGGATGAACTAGTATGTACCTACGTATACAACATAAATGAAAAATAAGCAAGTTTAAAGTAAACAGCAAAGCAAAAAGAAGGATTCAATTGTATTTTTTTTATATCTCAACAATCATATACCGTGGAATGGGTACTTTGATCAGTTTTGAAATTCAAATGGCCGTATTTTCTCAAAAACAAACAAACGTGCCGAAAATGAAAAAAATAGAATATCGTTTTTACGTACATACTTTTAGAATATAGTGATTTGATTGAACAGATGGTATGGGCGCCAAATTTGTTTTTTTTGCACTATCAGTGCTGCCAACCTCATAAAAAACCGTTCGGGTTTGTTCAGAAACCAAGAAATATGAGTTTCTTTTTTTAATTTAAAGTGTGTAACCCCGTAATGTCTCCACGGTAAAAATTTTAAACATCTTTTAACAAAAGCTTATTTCTTGAAAAAAATCTTTATAATACTGCATGGTCAGGACTAGAAATCGCTAAATTGTAACAATATGTCATAGATTTATCTAATTATATTACAAAATGTTCATTTGATATATCTTAACATGCTCACTGATACAAAAACTATTGGTTTTTCTGGGATACAAGGTGAAACTAGCATAAAGTATTTTTTTCCATCTCTAAACATTTTTATACCATAGTCACGATCCATCTATGAACAGGCTATGTCAGCAAACTGGTTTATCACTTAAGGCAACAGAGCGCGATTGCCTCCCAGATCGCCCGGCACGCCCAGATCGTCTCGATACCGGATACCCGGGATGTTCCTAGAATGACCATAGTGCACCATCGAAGCCGGGAACCGACTATCATGATAATCGGACGACTATGGTTCCGTTTCGTGACGTTACCTGTTTTTCAACTTTCAGCTAATCGTGGTTAAAAACTGATGCAACAATTTTAAACTAGGTCTAACTCTAGTCCATGCTTGGAATAAGTGGCATTAAATCTAGGCTTAACCACTAGTAGGTACAAGTTTTACTATTATTTATTTACTTTTAAACCGACATCAAAAAAGGAGGAGGTTATCAAGTCGACGGATTTTTTTTATATTTGTTTTACTATAACTTCACCACTTGTCCACCGATTTATTTATTAATAATTATTTTATTATCTGAAAAAACAAAGTTCAGATATGGTCCCATAATAAAAATACAGAGATTTGGCCAGTAGTTTTTTCATAATCCTGAAAAATATCAACTATCAATTACCATGGCACGAGTTTTTACAGATTTTTAGGCATAACTTCTTTGTATAAGAAACGATTTAGATGATTCTTTTTTTGTTTGAAAGGGTATACCTTAAGAGTGGTCATATTTTAATTTAACTGGTATTGGACTTCGCGGATACACAAGGGAACTCCTCGAAGTTAAATAGGATATGTGTAGTATAGTGATTGAGATATTGGTAGGTTTATGACAATCCAAAATGAACCGAGCTTTGGTCTGCGACGTTTTGGTCTAGTCTTGGACTACGAAGGCACAACGGAACTCAATAAAAACAAACAGAGTGTGAAATATTATTTAAAGATAAAAAATATTATTGCGTGTGAACATTATTTCTTGCATTTAGAGACAATTTTAATTTTGAAGCTGTTTTTGTTTTAGTTTTTTGAAGAAATATTTCTTTTTTTCTAAAAGCTTATTTCTTTTATTTATTTCGTTTGTTCATTATTTCGTTCGTACAACTAGGTACTTATATTCGTTCTCTTATATTCGCATCAACTGTTTTACCAATGAAACAGTATATCCAATTATTTTAGACAACAAAAAACCAAGCAAATTTTTGCTTATTTTTATTTGCTTGACAGGATTATTTCTTGGAAGTTGGCCCTTGGATCGAGGTTAGAACTTTATTTTTACAAGAACTGCCTGCCCACCTTCTTGGAGGTCAAGTTAAAGTAGAAAAACAAAGGGTTGTCTTACAACTTCGCTAAAACTCGCACTGTCTTGTTAATTTATTATGCGGTGTCAAATGCCATTGTAGTTTTACAAGTTTAAGTATGAAAATACATAAAAAGATCCATGTTTTTGTTATAATGATAGATTATCATAAAAAGTCTGATATTTAATGAAATCTCAAAACAAGAAAAAAATTACTACCGCACAAGCTGCATTGAGTGATTTTCCCAATCCGAAATTAATTAAGTAGGTCTAAGTTGAATTCCGAAATTAATCTATTCAAAAAATTAATATAATTGGTGAAACACAATAATAAAGGTATCAATGATAAGTATCACATAAACATTACAACTGGCACTTGTCAACTGACTTAAAATAAACATTAAGTTAGAAATAAGTAGGTACTTGATCATGCTAGTTGCGCGACCAGAATGAAGGGAATCGAATCGGGCATCCGTCTAAAAACGTGCTCCGTATCAGTCGCGCGTCACGTCACGGCGCCGACATGTTGGCATGTGTGACGTAATATTTCCAAACAACATCA
Organism: Catoptria pinella; assembly: GCA_963556745.1. NCBI lineage: Eukaryota > Metazoa > Arthropoda > Insecta > Lepidoptera > Crambidae > Catoptria > Catoptria pinella. Next base: position 254,325 of record OY750776.1, read on the forward strand.
TAAGCAGTGAAATTATAAAGGTACATTCCTTATGATTTCGCTGATAGTTTATGATAATGAAAATAATGGTTCATAATTTTTAACCGACTTAAAAATCCTCCTCCTTTTTTTCTCAATTCGACAGATTTTTTTTTTGTATGTATGTTTCTCGATATCTCCTCGAATTGTGAACCGATTTTCAAAATTCTTTTTTCATTTGAAAGCGTATTCGCTCGGCATATTTTTAATCGGTTCAGTAGTTTTTAAGTAATCCAGAAAATACTATGATTTTGTTTGAACTATCTTGACGACTTCTTTGTTTTTTTTTATGAACCGATTTTATTCTAAATATTATGCGTCGAGAATGAGAGAATTTCTTAAAAGTTCGTTTGTAACCTACTTACGTAAAAATAAGATAAACATACAACAATTTGAGTATTTAATTCACTAAATGGTAGTCTCAAAATTTTAATAAGAAACCATACTTAAGTCATTAATATTACCTATTTAGTAATCTTTAGAAGACAGATCTTTGCGCATTATGGTACTTATATTTCCAAGATTTTTGTGATCAAAGATAGGTTATAACCAAGCACCAAGTTGTGTGGCCTGGCCTACCCATCCTTACTAATATTATAAATGCAAAAGTCCGTTTGTTTGTTTGTTACGCCTTCACATCTTAACTACTGAACCGATCATCATGAAATTTTGCGTACACGTTGTCAGGGGTACAGAGAAGGACATAGGAACCTTTCATTCCAATAAAAATAATTGTTCCCGAGGGATAACAAAAAAGCTTTCCACGCAGGCGAAGTCGCGGGCGGTCGCTAGTGTTCCCATATTCTAGGAAGTCTGGTGTTGGTGTGTCTATTCATTAAGCGCTACAAGAGTCATCATTCTGGGCGTAATTACGATAAGTATTGATGTGCCATCGTTCGTAGCGCAATGGACAACATTTCATTTTGAGAAAGTACTAATATTAGAAAAACATTTCGAGATTTTAGTGTTCTAAGCTCATTTTTTTATGTTAAGATAAATAATATTAGAAAAAATACCAGAAAAAATCGACTCACCCGTAGCACCTCAGAATTTTTTTTTTTAGAATTTTTAGATAAGTATTTTTTACGTAATTAAAAAAACTGAAATCTAACCTAATTGAAAAAGTCTGGGTTGAGTCTCTATGCCTTATGTTAAAAGAAATCAATTGTCATAATGACGCTCTTCTAGAATGAGTAAGATTTCAAACAGTGATTTAATATACAAGGTGTTACAAAAATAACCCTAATGCCGAATATGGTATATAGGGACCTTCAAACTGATCAACTTTTACTATGGGACCAACTCTGAAATTGCGAAAAAAAAATCAGCTGTTTCATACAAAAATTAAAATCGAAAATATCAAAATGTATGAAACAGTTGATTTTTTTTTCGCGATTTCATAGTTGGCCCCATAGTAAAAGTTGTTCAGTTTGATGGTCCCTATATACCATATTCGGCATTAGGGGTATTTTTGTAAGGGAACAATATTTTCTGTCACCTAAGTTTAGATGTGTCACTAATCTGCAATACCCAAATTATAATATCTATCCCCAAGAAATATATTAGTCATCATATTTATCAAATCTGTCTCTAAGTATAAATCACCGTATTAATGTAAATATGTCTCTTAAATTATAGTTTGATCACTTTTTTCTATAACCTAAATATAAGATCTGTCCTCTAAAAAGTAAGTCCCTGGCAGCAATAATATATTTGTACCTAAAATAGTAAATCTATCACCTTATAAATCTAATCAACAAACATTTTAATCGTTCAATCATCAAAATAATAGATGTGTCACTTAATTAATAGAAAAATTCCTAAGTAGGGGCGGAGTCAAATTGGCGGGCTGTGAAAATTTAAATGCACTAGTTGGGTTAGGTTAGGTTAGTGTTTAGACCACTCGCAGCGGAGCGAGTGAAGCGAGCGAAGCTCCATAAATATCAGGATCAACTAGTTTGGCCATAATGCTTATATCAGGATCAACTAGTTTGCCCTAGCTTAAACTGGTTTATCCTATCGGGATTAGGACGAACTATGTAGTTTGGTCTAGGCTATACCAGTTAATCCCATCGCGTATAGGAAGAACTAGTGTAACCTAGGCCAAACTAGTTTGTCCTGAAAATCGGGTTTGGCCGGTAACAAATATACTTAACTAACTCGCACAGCTCGCACTTGACTGCAGTGTTTTGTTTAGTTTTAGATAAGTAGTGATTTTAAATGTAAATTATATGATTAAAACCTATTGTAGTTTCATTTAATTAATTGTACCCATATTTTCAAATTTCAGTTGAATTATGTAATAAATTAATATTATTTTTCAATGATCAAATATATTTTTTAGGTAAACATTTTTAATTGTTTGGTGATTCAGTTTTAGTGACACTTTTATTATTTAGAAACCCAATATAATTATTTGATGATTGATATTATTTCCAAATAATTATTAATTAATATTTAGGTAAGCGTTTTTATATAATTTGGTGATTAAATTTAAGTGACAGATCTACTATTTTAGGAACAAATATTATTTATTAGGTCACTGAAAATGCATTTATTAGGTAATTGATAAAATCATACCCTTTTTGTAACACCTTGTGTAAACAATTGATTAAAAAATAAAATAAAATATATGTGTCCTCTAATTTTTTATCTACTTTCATTATACAGAGTAAAATCAACATAATTATATTTTTTCAAAGTTGTCCATTACGGAGCTTATTGAATTATGTGATGTGCGATTTGTAAACCAAGGCAAATCTGTACAGCAATATTACAATTATTATTTATATATTCTAAACTGGTATAGTGTGTCTATCCCATGAATTGTGTTTCGCCTAGTTTGTAATGGCACTATGTTTATTTTCATCAAGGAAGTTCAAAAGTTAATTTTCTATTGATAAAAAATAAGTTAACTGTGAAATATTTTTTGTGGTAGGTGACTTGTTGTTAAGTTAATAAATAAATAAAATAAAAGTGTTTTGAATATTATATTGATTAGCTTATTTAAAAAAATGTATTCTATTTGACGACCTCCGTGGTCGAGTGGCTTAGTACACCGGTTTTCATGGTGTCGCCATCTCTGAGATCCCGGGTTCGATCCCCGGTTGGATCAATTCAGAAAACGAACTTTTCTATATTGGCTCAGGTCTGGGTGTTTGTGATACCACCGTTGTCTCTGATTTCCATAACACATGTACTTTGGAATCGGAGCAATGTAAGTGATGTTGTCAAATATTATATTATTTATATATTATTATTACTGGCTGCTAGGGCTGACATATTAACTACTAAATGAGAAATGGAACAATTTTTTTCTTAAATGTGTCATTGAAAACCGCTCATTGTTTATTCCAAGATAAAATAAACATTCACTCTTAGTACAGTCTATTTTTACATTCAGTACAAATCGTAGACATAGGTTAAAAAGGCTACAAAGTACCTCCATTTATTTGACAACCATTTGAATGAGATCTCGGGGTTGTTATAAATAAGACCCCTGAGCGAAATGAATTATAAATACAGTTACGGAAGAACGGAGCCATGAATGAATCCTTATTTCTTAATGCTTGCGAATAGGGTTACCAGCCAGGATTTGTCCTTACATGACAGGATTTTTGGTCCCTGTCAGGATTTCAGAGTTGGAAAATGCCAGGATTTTTTTTGGTTATTCACAATTATAGTAAAAAAAAGTTCTTTTTCTTTGGTAAGAATCAACTTACCCAGGTGTATATTTGCAGTAAATAATCAACAAAACTGAATTACAAATATGAAAAACGAAAACTTTATTTTTGTCTATATAATTTTTTTCATTTTTTAGGGTTCCGTACCCAAAGGTTAAAACGGGAACCCTATTACTAAGTTTCATGATTTTTTAGTAGAAATCAGCCCTTTTGTCAGAATTTATAGGTGTACCATCTGGTAACCCTACTTTCGAATTTCCTGAAGTATTTTGGACTAAACATAAATATGTATTAACGGGCGATTCGTTCATCTGTCACCTCTACAGAATTTTAGAATCGGAATTTAAAGTTTGAGTTGTTTATATGACACGTGTAAGTAAAATACTTTATTAACTTAGATATGATATGCGTTGTATAAAGTTACAAGTTTATTTCTTTTATTTTTTATTCACTATAAAACAAAAGTACTTTTTGATCCACTACGGGCACTAGGTACTACTAGTTTAGAAATAAAGTAACAGTATGGGAGTAATATACCCCTACATCTGCAATCCCCGAAGGGATTAATCCGATTTCAACAATTCTTTCACGATAAAAAGTAACACTATTCCTGTGTGACATCGACTATATTTTTTCTGTCTGTTCTTCTTGTCAGTTAAAAAAGTCTGGAACAGGTGGTAGGAAAATATAGACGATTCAAAAGTGCTTAATTATTAAGTTTATTTGAATAAAGAAATTTTGACTTTGACTTTGACTTTCACCGAAATTCCTACTGAAAATATAATTTCAACGGACAAAGATGTAATCGCGGGCGAGCTGTAATTTCTGTAACTAACTGCGAACCCAACTATCACAAGACGGCTGCTTAAGACCTATATAGCGTATATAATTACAGTTATAAGCTGCAAGAGTCAGCTGCATAACGCGCTATGCAACCCTTTTGCAGCTGCTTTAGATCTAAAGGGGCGAAATTAGAACCTATTTAAATAGATCCAGTAGAGTGTCATAATAGCGCATTTTATTTCTTACAACCGCCATTTTCACTCCTTAAGCACCCTACTGGCACTAATTGAATGAATGATCGTCAGATTATTTCATTCACTCCGAAGCGTAAATTACAGCTTTGAGTGCAAATTGCGACTTTCTTTGGGAAGCTTGGTGGTTTTATAAGTATTTAGTTTATATTACATGTGAGATGCTTTTATATAATAATGGCTAGGCAGTGTGTCGTGAAATAATAAAATGGTGGAATTGCAGTGTAAATATTCGATTTGAGTTACGCTACGTGGCTTGTTCGGTGATAAACATCGGCAAATTTAATTTACTGTGAAACGTGTATGGTGTTTTTGGAATAAAACTAATGGGCCCTCAATTTATTGAAGATTTTACGAAAATATAATGAATTTGTAACAGCGGGTCAAAAAAAATAATCGTAATTTTGATAAGTATTACACTGAATTATATTTATTTATGGATAATTAACGATAACATATTGTTTGCGATCATACTAAACTGTGCCATGTGACCTGTGTGTTTAAAAAGAGAAATATATGAACAACAAATGAAATAATTGTCTCAGAAAATGGCGTCAATATTATTGCAGCCTTGGTTTTTAGTTTTCGCTACTGTAGCCCCCTTTTGCAGAAATGGGTGACAAAAATCACGGTTCAGGAACTCCTAGATCTAATTAAGCTGCTAAATTCTTTGTTCTAGAACTTCTATCTCCATACAATGTCTAATAAAGTGGATATTATAACCTAGAGTGTGAATTTGATGTGATATAAAGCTTCAATTTCCTTCTAAATATCTTGTTATTATTATTATTTTATAACTTTGCGCCTACAACAGCCACTTTTCTTTGATGTTTTTTTCGCCATTATTATTTAATAATAATATACGCGAAATATTATTTAAAAAGCCAGAAAACAATAAGTGTGGCCAGGCGTACAACGTTCTCCATTTTCTTGAAAAGCTATTATTTTCTATCATGAAGCACTGCAGACTCCATAGTAGTTCCACAAAAAGGAATACTACGAGCTTAGGAGCTAATTTTACCTCACAGACTTAACAGAAACCGTAAGAAGTTAATTAGTCACAATTTCTTATCCTATGCAGCACAGGGTGGTAAAGTATGCCACCCGGGCCCGTAATGCAACTAACAGTGCCAATAAATATGCAATTATCACTACAATGCTGACTGCATTGTGGTCTGAAATGCTATGCGAAACCATTATGCGAGTAAAAGTGGCAAAAAAGTTACAAATCTAACTATTATGCAGTTAATGGTGCCATAAGGTGTCACAAAAATACCTTAGGTTTTAAATGCGGTCATAGCCATAATTTTAGCTGTTATCGAACTTGTGCCTAATTCTGACTCCTTATGCCACCCCTATAGACATTGGAGCTTTAAGGAAAGCTGCATTTTTCCCTTATGCCACCCCTATAGACATTGAAGCTTTAAGGAAAGCTGCATTTTTCACTAGTGTGCTAGTTGGGAAGTTACGTAAAGTAAATGTATGTGCGTGTGCGGTAGATCATTATTAATTAAATCAAGATAGATTGTCGACCGAATAACAAGGTAATCCAAATTGAACTTAATCCTGTTTATTTTACGTCTCCAATCTGACTACTAATTTGATACTGGATAAGTATTGATAGACTAATGTTGTATCTAAATTAAACTTAATTACTTGGCTTCATTGCCTAATCATATGATACTGAGAAACCACTCATGTTATGGAAATTAGAATTAACGATTCTACTAAATATATCAAGACACTGAATACTGAAATTAGATGAATGAATGACTATTAATTTAAGATGAATTTCATCTCTCTGTAGCATTGTAATCGTCAAGGAGAAACAAACTGATAACTCTTAAATCTATGTTCTTTCATAAAAAAACTATTTAATGTTGACATAGAAAGTAAACAAAAAATAATCTTCAGACTGGTAATAAAACAAACAAAACTGATTTCAAGCGATGAATAGAGCAAAACAAGCCAATCAGCTATAATCAAATCGCAGTAATAAAATAATGTAATCACGTAAATCTGATAAGGGATTTTCGAATAATGAATATACGCTTCGAATACCTAATAGAATATTATATTTTAACGTAGGAATACTGAATATTTATACGAGAATTTAATATGGTATATTCGTATTTGCATCGTAGATGCGCATATTATTATTGAAGACTACTGAAAATGAATTATTATTTACCTAAAGGGAGTTTTAGATGAGGTCAAACAGAATAATGTTTTGCAAATCAAATAGCTGTTACTGTTTCTGTACCTACAGTGTCATTCAGAGAGTCTTATTTTTACCATCAAAATATACAAATAAGACACATTTAAATCCTCAATCATTTACAAAAACGACTTCTGAAATCTGTGAATCTAAAATAAATAGCTATAAGTACTCACTAAAGCTTTAATGTCAACAATTAGACACCAGTAAAAAAACCAGGTAATTGCAGGTCTGGCTGATTTTATGAGTTAAAACTAGTGGCTTTGTGACCTATACATCTCGCGTTTGTGACATTTTTGAACATTTTTCATCTAAAAATTGCGAAAATCTGGCTCGTCAAAAAATCTATATCTTGAGTATCGAACTTGCTCACAAAATTTCACGAGAATCGGTTGATAAATGCGACCTGTAGAGGAGAACAAACAGACATACATACAAAAGCATTTGTGCCGAAGCTGAAGCAGAGATGCTTCGCGCTCGCTCGGTCATTTACGATTTTCAGATTTTTGCATACTATAAGAATTTATTTTTTCTTTTGAAGTACCTTACAAATAAGGCTCTTCTGCTTCAGATCTTTGGAATTTAGCGATCCCAGATTCAGTGTGATAGAAAAGAAAAAAACCTTTTGATACTTACCAATCGCTCACGGAGGTCATGAGCTTACTTTCGTATAATCGAGATTTAGAAAAAACTGATTTCTATTCTGCCAATAGGCAATTTCAGTCTATTTTTGTCCAAAATAATTTGTAGTGTGAAATCGGCCAGGTGAGAATAATAATCGATTTTCCTTTTCATTAGGCTCAGTGCTGGAAATAATAATGCGGTAACAAGGCCACCAATTCGATTTCAACGCAAAATTATGGTAATCTGTATCGGCGTTAGTTGCCTGAATGATTTATATAAGAATTTATTTTATTTATGCTAGAGACATTTTGAATGTCATGTGAAACTTAAAGAAAATTATATAATTAGCTAAAGCGTAGCACTCAAGCGAAAAATACTACTTCCGGCTATTATTCGCATCAAAATTATTAAAATATACAGATTCTAATATCAACGTTCAGTTATATGTAAATGTGTGTCTAATCATAACACCAAATCTACCTATGCCTAATAAATAGAATTGCGTAATGATTATTTTATTGATCGAGCGACCGCGAAGCGCGAGCGAAGCGTCTCTGCTTCAGCATGAGCAAAAATTCTATCGTATGTCTGTCTTTCCGGCTGTCCGGCTGTTTTCTCTCCTATACTGGTCGCATTTCTCAGCCGATTCTCGTGAAATTTTGTGAGCAGGTTCGATAATTACATAACATTTTTTTTTTAAGCCAGGTTTTATAAATTATGCAAAAAACTATTCGAATTTTTTTCAATATTAGAAGCACCTTTGAATAGATATAATAAAAGAATACCTAACATACAAAACAGCACATAGTACTGCTTTTCAAAAGCAGTGTCAACCTCGTGGCGACATCTATTAGATTAATTTTTAAACAACATACAATTTAAGCGAGGTCTACAGCTCACTGAGCCACTAGTTTTAAAGGAAAATAATTAATATCTCGCCACTGTTTATAATAAATTACTCGTCGAGAACGCACGTTTTGACGACATCGTATCAACATTAACAGGTCATTCTTTCAGAAGTGTCAGAATTCGCTATATTTTTTTGTTTAAATTCTGTTTCCTACCTATCAAAAATTTTGTGTAAAAATGTCATTTGAAACATTCCATTAGGTAATTAAATAACTAATTATCATTACTTGAACTTGAATCGGCGACCTTACCCGCTACAGTTCCGCTTTCGCCGTCGCTGATCGACACGCATTCGTGACGTAACGATTGAACCGAATTAAATACGAACCACTTGACAAACGGTTTCGAACGAGGCCTTCGCAGTCGCCCTCCATCGGTTTCACATTTACCACACGACGCCATTAACACTCATTCAGGATATCGAATTACGGTTTCGGCCTACTATTCCGGGTGTCCCAAAACTTTGCCACACGGACGGAAAGTAAATTAAATATTGAAGGTAGGAAGATACTGTAAGAAGACTTCATTTTGATTTTAGAAATAACAATATTAACTTATTCATACTATGTAGTTTAAATGGTGATAAACAGTCGTGTTTAAACGATCGTTAAGTGGGATGGTGTAAAAACTTTAGTATAATTTTATGGTGCTAGCTTAATACCAACATAAATTATTGTACGACAATAACACCAACCACTATCGCCTAAGAAATGACAAAAGTCTATCGTGCAATGTTGTCATTTTAGTAACACAGCCGAGGATTTCGCTTTTTATAATGATTTAAAATGGTCGTAAATTCCGAAACTATAGTAACTTGATAAGGCTACCGTATAAGCCAAACGACTGTACCTATTAAAATGCATTGTTTGTTAATCGGATAAGTTCAAAGTTTAATTAACCAACAGAAATAGAACAGGCAAAGGTTCTTGCTTAATTCAAAATAGTTTAATTGAATTCTGGTTATCAAAGTAACCAGTAACCACCGTATGTACCTTCGGTAAATATACGTATTCAATTATTGCGTAACGTTAAAGAATGCTTTACATTCAGTAGTTCTGTAATATTTCAAATAATGGGAGAACAGACAGAAGTGTCCTTGATGACACCGCATATAGCATTTATGAGCATAAACTTTGTTTGACACTTCATTTGACATGTTCATCGATGAAACAAACAACAAACATAGTACATACAATGCCACTGTTGTATGTACTATGTTTGCACTAATATACACAGACTACACAGTACACACACAAAATGGTATCAGAGTGCATAGGATAGTGTTCGCAACCCAAGCACTAGGCAACAAATTTAAGAAAACTATAAAAAGAAAATACCATCTGATTTGATTTGATTTTCATGAAAGATGGAAAATTTTACATCGCAAGTCTATTTCATGATATAAATCAATCCATAGTAACAACTCGATCGAAGGCCGTCAAATCAGAATTTCACATCGCCGGGCAAACAAAAAATGTATTATCATCCAATCTAACAATATTTTAGGGACTTCACAAAAAGTATTTCAATTGATAGACACAGAGGGATCGCCGTAATGATGCCTTTGGCTCAAATTCAATTTGGGTTTCTTTTCTTGTGCGCTAGGCGTCGCCGTCGCCCACTGTCGTCAATGCATTCACGGACAAAAGAATTAAAGTACAAAAGAATGGTATTGATGGCGCGACAGTTATTGTATTTCAAAAATAGATTAAACTATTGAACGAATGGCACAGATTAGCCCGGCCCCAATATTCGCAAAAGCATCGGAACGGATTAAAAAGCGCGAATTCTGTTTTTACGAGCATCGCATGTCGTAAATTTAATAAAACTGAAAATGTATCGATTGGCGAGTCCAATAACAAATGTACAGAATAAAAATGTATTGTTACAGAATAATTTATTTCCATCGTAACTGAACAAAATCTATAACTTCTCCTTTAGAGAAATTACTACATTTTTAAGATAATGTCTATCTTAAAAATTTAATAAGTTCTCTGCGCTTTCTGAACATAATAATAATAAAAGATGTACAGATATTGTTATAATTAATTCATCAACGCCCGAGCGGCCGAATGCGGCGGGAAATGGGTTAAATTAAATTTAATTACAAGTTATAATAAGATTATAACAAAATTAATCGCAATAAATCGATCAACACAATCAATTGACGACCTCCGTGGTCGAGTGGCACGTACACTGGTTTTCAAGGTGTCGCCATCTCCGAGGTCCCGGATTCGATCCCCGGCTGGATCAATTTAGAAAATGAACTTTTTTCATATTGGTATATTTTAATGTAACATGTCGATAATAGCTTAAAGCGATAAGTTACACATGTTTCAAGAATTCTAATAAATTATTGAATAATAATAAAGGATAACATCACATACGAAGTTACGATTCCAAACTAAGTAGATAAAGCACTTCTGTAACGGAAAAAAGTTCGTTTTCTTAATTGACTCAGGCAGGAATAGAACCCGGCACCCCGGAGTTAGCGACACCATGAAAACCAGTGTTCAAGTCACTCGACAACGAAGGTCGACAGTGAGTCCTAAATTTTAACTGTTTAACCGACTTCAAAAAAAGGAGGAGGTTATCAAGTCGACGGTATTTTTTTTGTGTATGTTTTAACATAACTTCACCAGTTGTTAACCGATTTCAATTATTATTTTTAAATAAAATAGCTCATGTGTGGTTTCATAAAAAAATTACAAAGAACTGGCTAGTAGTTTTTTCATAATCCTGAAAAATATCAATTATTTAGCTTACCATCGCACAAGTTTTTACGGATTTTTAGGTATAACAGGGTATAACTTCTTTGTTTATGAACCGATTTTTATCTTGTTATTGCCCTACTTTAAAACTAGTTGTTCTCTCGCAATTTTCATGACCTTTTGCAGAAAACATTTCAATGTATTTCATATAAAACCGAGTGAATGGGCCATAATACTTAAGAATTTGAGAACACAAATTTTGTATATGACCGTATTAGTATTCATAATGGGTGATTTCAGTTTAAGGCTTACTACAAGCGACGCGGAACCCATAAAGTCTGTCACACACCATCGGAACTGCTGCCAAATAGCATAACAATTTGAATTATATTTCAAATTAAATATTCGCACCAGTTATGCTTTATTATAACCAGTTATAACACTGTTCCATCCCTAATCTAGTTTTCGTTTCAAATGGTGAACATGCTTGTCAAAGACTAGTACAGATGGCATGTTTAGAGGGAGATTACATGTTTGTTTGGCATCAGTCCATTACATCAGTCTGGTACAAATTTTGGATCATCAGTCTGGGAAAAATTCAAAGTCTATACAGACTGATGGAACGGACCGATGACAGACTGATCATATAATCTCTTATATTTTGTTGTAAGTTGACATCCTAGGATTAAACTAAATGAGGACTTATCTTCATTTCTTAACAATGCTGACTACTCACAGTGATAAGAAGATATTTATTTTTAATAATTTGGAAATAACGTATTTGAACTAAGAAGTGGATGCAAAAAAATCAGCAGTGAGTGCCTCGAGGCTGAAGAAGAAGAATAGTATCTATTTTATTGTAGATCATTTTCTGAGGATACATTTGGAACTGTCGTTGATTAGAGGTACTTATGGTTTAATCACCAAAACTAATATATATATTAGTTTGGCGAGTCCCACATAACCCCGTTACCAACCAGGCGAGGGGACTTATATAAGTTCAGAGGATATCCTCTGAACTTTAAAAAGGTACCTATACAAAAAACGGCTATCTATCGCTCCTGGTGGAGCCCAGCCTTATAGCCCCGGCCCGCAGCGCCCTTATCTCAGTGCAAACACCGTCTGGCTGTTTGCACGGCGCGTTTGCTCAACGCTTCCGACTAAAACGCATTACCAAATATTATATTGGGTACACTTTTTGTTGCCCCAGCGCACAAAAAATTTTTGTGCGATTTCTTTGTTAGAAGACTACGAAAAAATGGATAAAAGGATAAAAACCTTTTCAATCAAGCAAAGCTTAGATTACATTAATTATTTTAAGTGTTTTTTAAGATATAGAAATGTAAAATCACTGTTGGAAACTGGCTGGTCGTCTAGAGCCAATCAATGAAGGTCTTTAATATCTAATTCTTTATTTTTTTAGTTATGACTGTCACGAGCAATGTTTCATATTTTATTGTTTTGCGCTTTATACATTTTGTCTCTCCTGCTAGCAAATTATTTGCATAGCTTATGAGTGTATTTTTAGAAAACATTCAGTAAATCCTAAGTGGACCCCTTACTACATACTACATACGATTAAGCACCTATTCATATATGTATTCTTAAAGTAAGTCCTAGTCTCCTTGTACCGTAATACGTGACAGATGGTGGCAAACAGCGGGGCAGGTAACCGATTTATATTCCGGGGCCATGCAGCCTGGCGGGCAACGCCGGAAAATATTAATAGTGTAGCTACGACCGCCGAATACCACGCCCGAAAGTCGGACGAAAGCATTTGGCAACCACACCATTGCTCCGTTTGTAACACAGTTGAGAATGTAATCGAGACTAAGCCCGCAATGTATTCCAAACTCAGGGTCACCACGACCTCATTTCGCCTTCCGGAGTAGAACGTGCAGATTTAATAAGTAACTTATTAAACAGACCATGTTTATAAGTTACCTGTAGTATCACAGAAGGTATACTTTATGTCGTATCCATGCCTCAGAATATGTATTTGTACATCATTATTGATAAACTATTAGATACGGGCAACCGGAAATTGAGCAGGTGGTTCGCGAGTGAAGCTATATCTGAGGGCTAGGCTAAGGCTTTATGACTTATTTCTAGGGTAACCACTTTTGGATTACATATTTTTTATGAATAATTATTATAAAAAATATGTATTTAAAACAAAAGCTGGACAAGTGCGAGTCGGACTCGCCCACTGAGTGTTAGGTACAATTTTTAAGTGATCCTTCAAGAGCTTCGTTTGTTCCTTTTCAGGTACCTAACCCTAAAAAATGCTATTACTGGAGCACATGCTTTCCATGGGTGGATAAAGAGGATGGGTCAATACATGTGATCCTCCCTCCCACAGCCATGTTAATCAAAACTTACAAGTCTTGTACTTATTTCAACAAGCATTTTCCTTATGAAAATCATTATTTCACAAATCCGTTTATCAAAACAAGTTAAATTATACGCAACAAGTGTTATTGTTTATCAAACAAATATGATTTCACACTTTCATTCGTTATTTCGTTAATCAAAAAATATTTTTAATTTATAACTTGTAAAAACTCTATGGAAAATCCTGAATGTTCCTGGCGGTGACCGGCGACTCTCCATTCCATCTTAAAAAAATTACAAGTGTCTTTAATAGTTCTGCAACGGTCATAAAAACATGACCTATGAGTTTAATAAACGATCAGACTTAAGGCCCCCAAATTGGATAAGTTAATTATTTATTTGGCTATTTGGAAAAAAACATAATTTATATGAACTTTAGAAATAAAACACTTTTTACGGATTACAGCGCGTATATTATTAATTCAGGTGTTGTTTTAGAATTATTTAGTTTGTATTTATTGGTTTTAATAATATACGCGCTGTAATCCGTAAAAAGTCTTTTATTTCTAATGAACTTGTAAAAAATTTCTTGTAAAGTGTAACTTGTATTCTTGTAAGTTTTGATAAAAAGGGCAATCGTGTGCATTATGCAAAAACTGAAATTATTCGTCTAGTATTTTTTTCAGTTAATTTGATACATGGTTTTACTCCTTTTACTTTAATTATGTAAAACGTAATTTTCGTATAAAGCCTTCGGCGAAAATTTAAAGATTTTAGGTGTGGTTTTTTGTGTCAACCCTAAATAGTTCCCCTTGCCCGCATCGAATCGCCTCCAGCAGACGCCACATTGCATACTTCGTCCGTAAATAAAAATGAAATTGCTATTGCTTTCATATCAGACAAAATAAGTTTACAAAATAATATACAGAAAAAATTCGACTCGCTACAATGTAAAAATATGATTCTATTGAAATTACATGAGTAGATTATTAAATTAAAAGAGAATAAATTGTTACTCTACCTGAATAAATATTTATTATTTAATTACATTTTCATTGTCTTATTGAAGGGAGTCTTCCGAACAATTAATTACATAAGTATCGATCTCATAAATAACTACAACATAACTTGTAATGAGTTTTATGATATCCGTTTAATAATTAATGGCGTGTAAAAACCGGCAGGTATACAGCATAATCACGACATAATGACGGGCCGAGACGCACGGTTATGTTAATTGTCCTGTCGATGTCAATTTATTTGTCCTGCGGTCATCCGGCTTGCGAGTGGAGAGTCCCGGGTTTAGTGCCGCCGGGGAATTACAAACATAGATGACGAACTACAGGGGCTGCCCTGCCCATACGCATGGCAGACCCGAGAGTCCCGGGTTTGGTGCCAGCTGGGGAACGACAAACATAGGTGACGCACTACAGGGGCTGCCCTGCCCATACGCATGGCAGACCCGAGAGTCCCGGGTTTGGTGCCAGCTGGGGAACGACAAACATAGGTGACGCACTACAGGGGCTGCCCTGCCCATACGCATGGCAGACCCGAGAGTCCCGGGTTTGGTGCCAGCTGGGGAACGACAAACATAGGTGACGCACTACAGGGGCTGCCCTGCCCATACGCATGGCAGACCCGAGAGTCCCGGGTTTGGTGCCAGCTGGGGAACGACAAACATAGGTGACGCACTACAGGGGCTGCCCTGCCCATACGCATGGCAGACCCGAGAGTCCCGGGATCGGTGCCAGCCGGGAAACGACAAATATAGGTGACGCACTACAGGGGCTGCCCTGCCCATACGCATGGCAGACCCGAGAGTCCCGGGTTTGGTGCCAGCTGGGGAACGACAAACATAGGTGACGCACTACAGGGGCTGCCCTGCCCATACGCATGGCAGACCCGAGAGTCCCGGGTTTGGTGCCAGCTGGGGAACGACAAACATAGGTGACGCACTACAGGGGCTGCCCTGCCCATACGCATGGCAGATTGGCAGACCCGAGAGTCCCGGGATCGGTGCCAGCCGGGGAACGACAAATATAGGTGACGCACTACAGGGGCTGCCCTGCCCATACGCATGGCAGACCCGAGAGTCCCGGGTTTGGTGCCAGCTGGGGAACGACAAACATAGGTGACGCACTACAGGGGCTGCCCTGCCCATACGCATGGCAGACCCGAGAGTCCCGGGATCGGTGCCAGCCGGGGAACGACAAATATAGGTGACGCACTACAGGGGCTGCCCTGCCCATACGCATGGCAGACCCGAGAGTCCCGGGATCGGTGCCAGCCGGGGAACGACAAATATAGGTGACGCACTACAGGGGCTGCCCTGCCCATACGCATGGCATACCCGAGTCCCGGGTTTGGTGCCAGCCGGGGAACGACAAACATAGATGACGCACTACAGGGGCTGCCCATATGTAAGGCTAGAGATAGTAGTTGATATTAGGGTTATCGCTAATTATTAAAATTGACCGAAAACATCTCAATCTTGGAAAAAATTGCCGCAATCTTTTAGTGTAGGTTTAAGGAAACAGTGATGTTAAAAAACACTATCCAATGACTAATTTTATTGCAACTATTTGACATTATTGTAATGTTATTATAATAATTAAATACTTAAAGGTAGCATGAGTTAACTACGTAAATACCTAGTTGTTTTTCCCATTCTGTAATTTTCTTTGTAAGTCCATTACTGTTAGTTGTTACTTTGTTTATGCAAAACTTAATCCTTTTAATTTGAAAACTATTTATATCTCTGATGGCGGACGGTTCAAAGTTTGTAAAGTCAACATTACAAGCTTCTAAAAGGATTAGTTTCACAACTCGCTCGGAAGATGCGGCCTCCTCTTAAGATGCGGCCTCCTCTTAAGATGCGGCCACCTCTTAGTTGTTCTCTTCACTTCTATGAATCGATAAAAGTAACACGAAACGTCAAGAAATGCAAAATCCAATAAAACAATAACCTTCTACAAAATCTGTTTGATTTTAATAGTGACTTACTCGTTAATAGTTTATTTTCTAAATAACAGAAAGTTTGACTTTTTTACAGACTTCAATTTGTTCAAAAGGAGGGAGGTACTAAATTCGACCCTTTTTTTGTTTTTTGTATGTACACCGATACTCTGGCGTTGGTGTCCCGATTTTAATAATTGTTTTTTGTTCGATTGGGTATACTTTTTTACATTTTAACACTTAGACGAATGTTACTCTAAAAGTAATTAGTTATCTACTGCTGTTTCGTTGTATATTTTATCAAGCAGCTAAAACTGACCGTTGTGAACTGGCTGTAATCATTGCAGAAGCCCAACATTATTTCATTGCATCACGATATTTGTCAACGATAATTGTGTTTTCATGAAAAGCATCTTTTATTCTACTTAAAGAAGAAATTTTAATTAAAATAAACATGCTCATTTTTTATATTCATTCCGTTCCAAACTAAACCCAATAACTACGGAATATTCGAAACCTCTTCCAAAACAATAATTTTTTATTCGGAAAAATGCAAAATTTTGTCATGCAGCCTCAATTGTTCTTGTCATAAATTCTTGCTTGGTTGCAATATTGTCATTATATGAAATCACGAAAAAAAACTGCAGCGTTGTAGAATATTCCCACAAAGTACGTATCGGCGGCGGCGCTATTCCATTTACGATCTATTTTGATCTAAATTGAAACTGCAGGCCTGTTACATAAAAATATTAAGCGGTCGATGTTCCTCCCTCACCGTGACACTATTGAGTCACGAATGCTCAATATCAAGTAAATTTAACGACGAATTGCGTCCGATTTTACGATCTATTTTATTTATTTTAGGTCCGTGTCTATGATAAAATACATTCATCGAACTGACACCAACAGCGGACACGATAAATTAAATGCCGCCGATAAATACCTTTTATGGAAATCAAAATGGCAGTGCTTTCTCACTTCTATGAATTCGTTCGACAATGTTATAAACTGTTTGTCTGCAATAAGGGGATTTCTTATTTCGATTAAGAGCTTAACATGGCTTCTGGATTTATCTCGTTAACCAATTCCAAGCATTACCTACCTATCGACAAAACAATAATGAAAACTTTACAAGTACTTTAAAAGTCTGCAAGATTCGCACACCGAAGGTTCCGTACTATATATTTTTGTGTTTACCTATAGCTGCAAAATTACGATGTTCGGAATTATTTTACTTACTTAGGTGATATAGTAGCTACGAGATAAAGATATTAGGGCTTGCTTAACTAGTGCTGATCTTGTTTCCTTCTTGATGTTGTTAACGTGAAATATCCCATGATATATTCTAAGTTCAAAAATGTGATATACATGGCTTTATCATTCCCCAAAAAATTATAACCTTATAAAACTTAGTAACGTTTAATATTTTCAACAAAATTTCTCCTCACTCCTCCAGAAAATTGTTATTGAAGTGATGCTTTTAAAAAACGTATCCGTTTTTCTTGATTTACCTACGTATTCCTGAAAATAGACAGGCGTATTCGCAAACAATGTCGCATTTATACTGAAACGGCAGACCCCATATTTGGCAGAAAAGATACATTGTTGCAGTAGTACGCTCGCTGCAGTCCCAGGTTCTCTAAAAGTGGTGTTATTATGGTTCCTGCAATTACCTTTCAAATTATAGTTGTTAAGTGAGATGTTCACGATGACAATGCACTGCCACCTGAGTCCTGTTGCCTGCAGCAAGATACTCATAAATAGTAATTACCATAAAATATAACGTCAGCGTTTTTTAATCAGTTGTCTAGTGGTTTATTAAGTAAAAGATTATATTTTATGTACTTTGGCTTTGGGTTGTCATAATTCTTCTTTAAATTATACAAAAACACCAATAAAATGTTAATAAACATTTATCATTTAAAGGTTATTGCATAACATTTTAAAAATTAGGTATTTTAATTAAAATCTAACCACAAAATTAAACTAACCGAACCACAAATTGAATTGGTATTTATTTATATTATATTTATTTCAGTGTACACATTCAGACATGTTTTGATAACCTCCAGACAAGAAAATTAGAGGTTATATCCACCAACAGGACAAATAGTTGAATAGTCGCATAATTCTAAACAGGTTGTTAAACAACACCGTACAAAAGGCTCTAACGATGATTGCCGATACTTCGGCTCATTTGTAGTTTGACAGCAAGTACTTAGTGTAATGACCTCAAACCTTACCATTATTAGAGGCTTAGTTTATTAAGCACTTCTAAAGCGACATGGTTTTGCTTGGAAAAGGTAAAAAGATATGGAAAAAATGCACTTTTTAGAGCTAATTATACAATCCAAGTTTTTTTAACAATAATTTTATCAAAATGTTACGTATAGTATTCGCTTTTTAGTGCCTCTTTTGTTTGCATATCTACGAAATGGTTATATCGATCACGGAAATATGAATTAATGTAAGGGACAATATACCGAAAATGAGTTATATACACCGTTGGATTCGGAATTTTACGCTCCATCGAATGGTATACTTGACATGTTGATATCTTGAAAAAAAATCATTTTTTTGTCCCTTACAGTACACATTTTGAGAGGTCCTAAACAAATCTTTACGACAAATTTTGACGTATCATACACTTGTACAAAATGTCATTTTTAGTTTTAAGGTATGTCTCATAAAAAGTTATATATGGCCTTTACCCTAACCACGTTTTCGTTTTTCTAAACCTAATCAGCCTTACGTTACTTTATGATTTATGTATTTGGCAATGATGTCCCTTACATTAATATGCCAGCGTGTGTAATAATTTACGTGTTTCTTACATTACTTTAATAGAATATGAATTCATTTTATTTTTCTAATACTACAATATAACTAGTAGAGAGCAAAACAGAAAACTAGAGCCCGTCCCCGCCTGCTCCGCCCGCTGCATGCTTCGTGTATCGTAGGTAAACATTAATCGATTATGGAAATATAAATTAATGTAAGGGACAAAGGTCTACTTTTCAGGAGGAGCAAAAAACAAATTTTATTTATAACAATTGCTTGTATTTTTTTAACTTTTTATTCTACTAATTGGATGCCTATAGCAAAGTTGCTTAGGTTTAAGAGCTCTATAAAGCTATGCAAGCAAAACTAAGATTATCTTTATGGATTTCAAAATAGCATGTCTCTTATATAAAAAATAAATTTAAATGCGTTGTATACCTTAATAAAAATAATATTAGTAATTTTAGAAGTAACTGGTTTAGTACTAGTTATTGCTGTATCTTAATTAAATACTATAATAAAATTGTACTTTCAAAAGCAATTAATCATTAAAAGTATTTATTTTTATTCTGCGTTTAACAATAATTAGTCTCAATATTAACAATGATGGCACATTATAGGAAAAATCATTTTTGAATGATAATCAACTGTTTATATAACCAAAAAAATATATTCCAAAATTTCAAGTTCAATAGATTTTTTAAAGTAATTATGTTTATTAAATTATAATTAAAAAAACAATTCAATTTGAAATTTTAGTATTATAGCAATTTAATATAAAGAACTCAGTAAGATAATAACGATGTTCACACTATTAATTTATACTTAACCGTATTAATTAAGGGCCGATTGTTGCAAGGTCAGGTAAAATTTAATCGTAGAGTAAACTTTATAATGTAATACAAACGATTGTTAAATATGTCACGTCAATTATCAAGGCATTTAACGATGGTTAGAGCTTACTCAACGACTAAATTTTATCTGACTTAGGTAAAATTTGCCTAAAGCGAAAATACTACAACCTAATTGTTAACTGCAGCAGTTTGCATTATCAACAATCCAACGAAACATTATAAACAACATAACAACGTTATCAAATATCCAAAAAAAGCTCAAACAGGTTAAGTGGAGGAAATTATTCCCTACTAGAGTCTTCGTCTTAGTCTTATTTAAAGTGTCTTTAATTTTATTTTTATAAGGAATACTTAAGTAATCCTTCTGATATGTTTTAGGTATAATACCCTTTTCACAAAGTTTTATTAAATCATTAAACTTGATGACGAAGACTCTAGAAGGGAATAAGTTCCTCCACTTATTAAATTTTTATGATTTTCATTCTTATTTTTAATCGCATCGCGACCTGTTTCTCTTCCTCCTCTTTTTTTGGATTGTAGATAACGTTTTCATGTTGTTTATAATGTTTCGTTGGATTGTTGATAATGCAAACTGCTGCAGTTAACAATTAAGTTGTAGTATTTTCGCTTTAGGCAAATTTTTCCTAAGTCAGATAAAATTTAGTCGTTGAGTAAGCTCTAACCATCGTTCAATGCCTTGATATTTGACGTGACATTTAAAAATCGTTCGTATTACATTATAAATTTTACCCTACGATTAAATTTTACCTGACTTTGGAACAATCGGCTCTTAATTAATATGGTTAAGTATAAATTAGTAGTGTGTATATTGTTATTATCTTGCTTAAGTTCTTTATATTAAATTGCTATAATACTCAAATTTCAAATAGAATTGATTTTTTAATTATAATTTAATAACCATAATTACTTGAAAAAATCTATTGAACTTGAAATTTAGGAAAATATTTTTTTAGTTATATAAACAGTTGATTATCATTCAAAAATGTTTTTCCTATAATCTGCCATCATTGTTAACATTGAGACTGATTATGTTTAACGCTGAATAAAAATAAATACTTTAAATGATCAATTTTTGTATCATTTTATGTATTCACAATAATAGCAATTTTTTTTTATCTAAATTAAATCAAGTTAACCAATTTGCTTTTGAAAGTAAAATTTTATTATAGTATTTAGTTAGGATACAGCAATAATTAAACCCAAAAGGGTACCTTACTTTAAAAAATAATAATATAATTTTTGTAAATATGACTGTTACATTACTGCGGAGTATTTTTGTGTTAAATGCAATTAAGGTAAAGAACGCATCTACATTTATTTTTAATGTAAGAGACATGCTATTTCGGAATCCATAAAGATAATCTTAATTTTGCTTGCATAGCTTTATAGAGCTCTCAAACCTAAGCAACTTTGCTATAGGCATCAAGTAAGTAGAATAAAAAGTGAAAAAAATACAAGCAATTATTATAAATAAAATTTGTTTTTTGCTCCTCCTGAAAAGTAGACCTTTGTCCCTTACATTAATTCATATTTCCGTGATCGATATGTAGAGTTACAAAAATTAGTTTCCCACAGAACAAAGAAAACATTTTTTGAGTTTTGCCTTGAATTAGACAACATCAAATCAAAATCAGAAGCTACAATGGGACACACAACACACATTCACAACTACCCGAAACAAAAATGGGTTCGTTTTTTTGACATTAAGTGTATATTATGAGGGAGTGACTCGGGCACAATGTAGTGCGGAGTGCTTCGACCGGCACCGACCCCGCGACCCGGCCTCCGAGCGTTCGCCTCAGGAAACAATCGCCATCATGGCGGCGCGGCGCCCCGACCACTACACCACTTGAAATGCTTTTGAAAAGGTCGTTACTCTATGTAATTTGTTCATGTGACTTTCTATTCATTGATAATCATTAAATAAACCTCATCAGCATAATTGTGTAGAATATTATTTTAGACTCCCTTACTTATGCAGCTTATCACCCAAAAAAATTACATTGATGATAAACCAAAAGTGATATTTTTATTATATCTTTACGATAATGATTTATTTTACTTTTGCCAATGATGCAGGTTTGGTAACTAACAATTTTGAAAAGTTCACAACCTGTTTTAAAATCTCAAGCAGCTTCACCTTCAACATTATCCGTATTTATGAATCGTGAATCGTTTTTAAATCAGGTACCTACAAAAAGTAGAGCTTACTATTGTACTTTTCAATAACTGAGAATCATTGTGGCTCGATATTATTATAGCATTCAGTTGAAAATCTCATTGACATCGAATACAATGACTGCTGCTGTAGTTATTACACGGGGGAGAATAAATCTAGTAGTGAATCGTAGTTAGGTACAAAATGGCGTCGTTATGTGACAGATAGTTGAATGACACGGTAGATCACGTTGGGATTCGCCACGGAATCGGTATATAAAGGTTTTACTCGAATAAATAAAAAAATAGGTAGGTCTAAGTATGGTACCACAAACATGGGGCCCTATTTTTAAAAGACGGCGAGCACTTTTTACTACTAATTCGAATGAAAATGAGTACCTAGTAACCTCGCCGCCCTTCCAAAGTAGGGCCCCTGCACTCGAGACGTTATAGAGAAAATTATTTTCCTAAATTAACTCGCCTCCTGGGACGATTGAACCGGGACCTCAAGTCACCCGACTACTTAGGACGACATAAATAACGAATAATTCTTTTTGAATCAATATTGATTAGAGCACAATTTAAATAGTATCTTAACAATCAAAATCTGTACAAAATCAAGTGTTAAAAGTGAAAAAAAGTGAGAAAGTTAATGTTCAAAACAACACTTTTATAAAAAAGTTCCTGTTTTGAAACGTGACGTCTCAGCTGGAGGCGTCTGGTGAAGCCCGTGTAATTGAGAAACATGCTTTGAAAGCCTCTCTGAAACTTCGTTGTTCATAAATAAAGGAAAAAACCACTTTCTGCGATGCTTTTTTACTACTTACGAAAGTAATGTGAATGTAAAATGGCATTTAATTTCTTTTTATTTTAAATTCAATTTTTTATGTTTCATGAAAATACAAGTTTCTTGACAATAACACACTATAGAATAATGATTTAAAAGAGTTTGTCGTTTTCTAATACCGAGCTCTTTCAATATCATTCACTGATATCTGTCACTATATGCCCGATTCCACTGTCAAGTTATTGTGTACACAAAAAGCGTATATTTAAAAGGAGTAAATCTCCGAGGCGAGCCGGTCGCCACGTCGGCGTAAATTGACGTTATTGTCTGGTGATGTTTATCCGGACCCGATAGTACAGACAGGGGTAGACTAGTGTACCGTATCGATTTTTTATCCCGTCATACTCCCGGGATTTGCTGAGATCAGATTGACCCTTTTCATTTCCGGGATCCACTTATTTTTATTTATATGCTCGCATAGTGCGATTGTGCCCAACTCACCCATTGTTATTTTTCAATAAGTACTATATTTTTTGAACCAACAAAGCTGATTCGCTTTGAATCTGTGCAAGTCACGTTGCATATTTTAAATTCGGTTTTACATAATGCGGCCCTCGAAATACCGATCGCTGACATTAAAATTCCACGGCAACGTCACGTTAATTCGTTCAACTTTAATTACTTCGAATCCGACCAACTTGTTCACTTTCATAAGCCGAATTTTAAAGTTGACATTTTCGTAATACCTACCTACTTACTTACTCAGTACCGATGCGACAAGTCGTAAAAATATTTAAATTATCAGCGATATAAAAATGTTGCAATATCAGAATATTGCAACATTTTTATCATTGGTTTGAACAAATTGGAAATACTTGATTGAATACTTTCAATTTGTAATTTCCTTTGTATGTACTAGTTGTGCACTCTTGGCAGAAAGGCTGCAATAATTAATGTGTGCTAGTTTTCGACGGATGAATATGCCGTAAAAGACAATTTTTGATAAATCTTACAAAATGCGCCCCACATTTTTAGGTTTAAAACTCCTGAATAGGGTTGTAAATCTTAACGGGAGAAATAATTTTATAAGTTTTGCTCCTTTTTTTAATGGTATGTTTTTTCTTCTTTATTTCTAGTTTCTTTGTTGAATTGAGGTCGGTTGGCCAAGAAAAAGAAAATGAAATGTTTTAATGGCTGACACAAAAAACACTATAAGTAATAAAAATAAAATATCAAGTCCAAAGATCAAAAAAGTAATACAACTAATATTTAATCTTTAAAATAGGTCTTGTAAAGGTCAGCATTACAAAAAGACACTAACCGAAACCTAAAGAAAATATTTTTAAAAATTAAACCTTAATTTTATCTCACAAAACAATCAGGGTTTACTTTGATTTAAATCATCAAAGACAGGAGCTGGCGGGGCGTGACGTGCGCTCATAATTAGCTATAAGTAGCTTCTTTGCCCTCTTCATAAAAAAAATAATGACTTTTTCTTTTGAACTTTATTTAACGAGTAATAAGTTGTCCGGCAGGACAAGAGTTTATCGGCCGGTTTAAGCCCGTTTTTGTCGAGATAACTGGCACAAACTACGGACGAAAGTTACGTACTAATAGTAGTATTTCGTGGAATCGGTTCAGTTTTATGGCCATATTTTAAAATAAGTGATCAACAAAGATTAAGTAACTTATTATGGACTGAGGACAGATTATCGTACCCACCAACTATTATTTATTTATTCTGATTCTTCTGGTTCTCATCTGAATAACAAAATAAAATGTTATAAGTATTTCGAAATTCAAATAACTTTTAATATTTCTTTGTGAGTCAATTCAAAGATGTCTAACCAAGAAACAGATAATATTGTAATAATATTAAGACAAAGCTTACTTCGGTAAGGTATGTACATAATAGGCTGAAAAAATCTTTAAGAAGAAATATTTATAGCCCCGGATAACATAGGTATACTGTACAGCACCCCCTCAAGGAAACAACAAAACCCGAAAACAGTAACAGAATAGTGAAACCAATACTTTTATTCTTTGTGAAGTATCTTTTCCTTTGTTGTGCCGCAAATTCCGCTTACAGGGACGTTTACAGAAATCCGAAATTTGACACAACCATGTTGTTTGCTCACTAACAACGTCGACATGGGGCAACGACGCCCTTTCATCAAGCCGTGTCTTGTTACGGAGTTTTCTCCGATTAATCCGAGGCCCCGCGCGCCCTGAGTCGGGCCCCCGCTCGACCCGGGGCCCCGCGAGCGGAAATTTTATTGAATCTATCTCCATCGGTACTCCCAGTTGAATGTGAGCGATTTCAGTATGCCGTACGACGACAATATAATAAAATACAATACACAATTAAATGACTTGACACTGAAATGTTTTATTTACATTCATTTGAGAAAAATTTAAGTGATTTTCTTACTCATTGAGTAATGAACTAGAATCTTGTAGGAGCTTTTTTCTTTGCACTATGCTTGTATAGACTTGGATACAAAAATCCTCATAAATTGAAAAAATTCAGATCCATTGTATTAAGAAGATGAACTTTTTCGTTGAAAATCTAAAACGTCAATGAGCAACTTGAGGGTGGGTACCCAAGTGGGTTATACCCGGACCCAAATACCCGGATACCCGGACCTAAGTAGGTCCGCGAACCTCCGCGGTCTGCGAACCTGCAAAAGTGCGCCATAGTATTAGCACAGTAGTAACAAGATATTACTTCGAAAATTACAGTACAATACTAAGAATTTTTTTATTGTGTACTCATATATAATCAAAGACTAGACTAGAGCAATGTAAAGCGATGTTGTCCAAATTTTACTTTGCTAAAACGCTACAAGGCATAAAGACAGAAACACTGGTAGAAAATAGTGTCTCGAAATTAAAGAATAAAAACCAGCTATTCAACTTAATGCTGATAAATCACAGTAATTACGGGAGGTTTCCCGTAATGCCGTCTTATCCCACCATTAGACCCCCTGCGTTGTATGATTGCAGCGTTCTTTACCCTTTTAATTTGCCACGGGAATATTCTCCCATAGGAGCACCCCTGCCCCGACTTAAAAACATTTCCAGTTAAAAATACGTTTTATAAAAGAACGCCTGAGTACGTAAAAGCTTAGCTTTTTACATTAAATTTTACTGCGTGTACGGTTTTTCAAGCTTAATGACGTTTTGTGGACCCCTTATTTAAGCTTGTTCTTTGTGAATTGAACATCTTTGGTCTGTCTATGAATTTGTATAATTATGGTGAAACAATTTTGTACATAGGTAGTTTTTATCTTAGATTCAAAACATATTTATTTAATTAAGCTTTTACTTGTCACATTTATTACAGGAAATCATACAGGTAAAGATAAAAGTATATTTTTTTGTTATTTTCTTTCCACCAAACTACAATAAATATAATTATAAAGGTACTTTCACAATCTCCACAGGTAAGCAGCAATTTTTCAAACCATTCCAAATAAAATGACAAATGGTTTTCGCTCAAAGTTAGTGCACAGTGCACACTTTACCGAGCACCGCCGAGTCCGCAGCGCGAAGTCCGATTGTCTATAACTAAACTTGTGCATTGTGCAGAGCAATATTTCACCGCATATTCTAGTGCACACAAAAGAATTGCAATATCGATTGTGGAAGTTGTGCACCCCAGCTGTGGGCTTCAAACCACTTGTGTATATGTCAGGTAATACTTATTCCCCTGAATAGGGCTGAGGGGTTTCTCAAAGCGACTTTGAAATCTTTGGATCAAGAAAGGGTCCAAGCAATATTTATGAAGGTAATGGAAAAATAAACCGGTTTTTGTTATATTTAGAACAACAACTTGAAATATTTTATCATTGTCGATAGTAATAAAATTTTATTGTAAGTATAAACACCTGTAATTATCTTTGTTTGTATAATCGGTTGGTCTTGGTAAAGAAAATAATTAATAAAAAAAATAATCATGTCAACAACAGCCGCTCTCACAGCACTCATTTGGGCATGGCTTCCCCCATATAATATTGTTTTATTAATTAAAAAGAAAAAACCAACTGAAATAAACATAAATTAACTTTTTTTTACTTTTCATTCAAACGGGAGGTAGCCCTAAGCGGCAGGTCGCAACAGCCGCTAATCCTCGCACGGTGCGTCCCTGCCCTTACACGCCAAGCATAACAATATGTCGCTTGTACAGTCTGCCTCAGAAGTACCCGAACACCGCAGAACTTTATCATACCATCTATGTACTAAGTACCTACTTACCCTACTTTAAAGGCGCGACACAGTACTAAAATGATCACCTACTTCTGAGGCCGAAGTACACATAAATGACGCAAACGCATTTGTTGCTTACATTAGTGACCGCCTGCTATCACTATTAATTATTCAAATTATGTTTATATACAACGTGTTACAAAAATACCCCTAATGCCGAATATGGTAGATGGGGACCATCAAACTGTACAACTTTTACTATGGGACCAACTCTGATATCGCGAAAAAAAAATCAGCTGTTTCATACAAAAATTAATTATGAAAATATCAAAATGTATAAATCTATATACCATATTCGGCATTAGGGGTATTTTTGTAACACCTTGTACAGGTAACTACCTTTATGAATGAATTTTTTTGCGGATAGCAGCATGACATTTATAAAACTTAGTTAATACAAAATAAATTATAAACTATCTTTTTTATTAGTATTAACGAATCAGCGTACGGAAATGACAGCTCTATAGTTAGTATGCTGACTGTACATGTCCCTCGTCGCCTACGCCATGGAACTGACGCGCAACATTTGAGGAACGCTGCCAACATCCCCCTGTTTATTCTATAATGGCGTCTATAAGGAAATTATTGCAGTCCGTTTAACGGGCAAATGTTCTATGCTAATAATAAAGACGAAAATTTTCTCGTCGCCAAAGAAGAAATCATTTTTATATGTTATTCAAACTGAAGAGGCTGTTACGTTGTGATTACTCGTACATTACTGAAAATCGTGACTTTCAATGTAATTTAAAATTACAACCTTTTTTAGGAAACGATTTAACTTAAGGCGTTTGAATATTATATTATGTTCTGTATTATTCATAATACCTACTTATTATTTTATTATAATATTTTGACAAAATACAATATTCAAAATCATTAAGAATTTCTCAACCGCGATGTGCAATTAAGTTAGAAATGAGACAATGAGATTGAAATTACAAATACCACCCAGATCAAAGGAAGTTCTAGGTCTTCAGAAATCCTTTGTGTTGTCAGTTTTAATCAATGATATCATTTATGTAGCAAATAAGCTCGTACTTAGTGACGTCATGGAGTCTGGTGACGCAGGCGATGACGTCAAGGCTGTGAGACTATCGAGCTACGTCTGAGATTTAAGATTAGTCAGACTCGGCCCACACTCTCATTTGCTTTTTACGAGCTATGTCTAATGCTTTGTTAATTATGTACATTCATTACGAAATCTCTTTTGGAGTTTTGATACTCTAATTGCAACATCTTCGTATCTCTCTCAGTATGAAAAAAGAATATTTGCTTTACATATTACATCGCAAAACAGGTAGGTATGTACACCTACCCGCCTGTTAAGAGGTAAAACTTACTAGGATTGCACATAGTCTATTTGTTTTACAGCAAAAAATAATCATAGAATTGCTATTAATATTATATTATTTTATTTTTTGCAAAATTTGTAATTTTATAATTTTTTTAAGACGCTCGTTGTTTACCCAAAATCTTTGATCATTCTATAAACGTTTCCTTTTCGTATTGTTTTGTTGCAGCCAATTTGTTGTCTTACCATTTCCTTTGCAACAAACTATTTGAACCCTTGTCACTGTTTCAGCACCCTCAATTATGTTCACGTCGTCGGCGCGTCACGTCCACTCCGCGTGACGGCGAGTAACTAGCAGCACTCACTGAATCCACAAATAGGGCAAACTAAACTCACTTTTAGCGCGACCGGAAGTTTATCAACATACAAATAATTTCCATTTACGAAGAGTGTATTCGAGGAAGCTGTCTTCTAAGAGGTGAAAGTAATTTTCTTTGCGCGGAAACTTCGCTTTTCATAATATTTCAACAACTTTTGCAAATGAATTTGAGTTTTCCCTTCCATAAATTAATCAAAGTCAACTCTCGTAAGTCCACTTATTCGGAAATACTTTGTGTTACGAATGCTGTGATCCGTCGTCGTTTCCACTGTTAATGGTGATTTTAAATGGCAAGTCGATAAAATCAAAGTGTGAGTATTCGACCGATCTTAGCAATATTTACTTGTCAGGCAGATCGTAATTACTTTCTAAGTAAGCTCTTTAAGGGTCGCAGGGTTTGGCTAGTCAACGATACAATCGAATTGAAGATAAACCTTGTTGATGAAGGTAAAAAAATGTGATAAAGTGCAAAATGCACTGACGTAGTGTCATATATTTGGCGTAAATAAAAAAAAATTGCGTCTAAACTTTTTAACAAAATCAAATTAACGTTAGTCAAAGACTGTGTGTAAATTCGCAAACATGCTGAATTTTTTAAAGTAAGAAGTTTTTGGCCCAAAAATTGCGAACTTTTCACACAAAACAGAAGAAAAACTAAATATTCAGCGAGTTCTTTGTTGTCCATTTTATCCGCAATTCGATTTTTGTAGAGCGTAGTCCAACTCTTTATCTAGTCAGATGTTATTTTTCGTGGCGACTGCTTTACGTTTTCTATACAAACTATTCCAGAACACGTTTTGCTGTAAGCATCTCTCAATTACAGTTTTTTCAAGAACTATATGTAGTTGACGCATGCTATATTTTATAGAAAATAGTTATAGTTGAGTGAGATACGATATTTCGTCTTTGAAACTCCTCTTTGTGACGTTTTATTATTAGACTTTTGTTTGGTGGACCCTTAACAGGATAACAGTGGCAAATAGAAAAAAAAATGCGGAATATTCAGCAATCACTGTTCAGTCCAATTTGATTATGTGCGAATTTTGAAAGAGTCTTATATACTAACGTTTCGCTCATGCAGATTAATAATCGCCTTTATATCTTACACTATTCATATGTAAAATCAATAATTCAACTGTATGTTGTATGATATTCAGCAAATATAGGGATGTTTGTCTTTTAAATGACTTACGGCAATCAAATAAACTATGCCCGCCCCACAGTGAATGTAATTGGATCATTGGACAACTCCCAATGCAATATCAAACAGCTGTTTGAATAAACAAGAAATAATCTGCCTTTTGTATGAACGCTCAATGTCGATAGGAATTTCAATAAATATTTGAGCACGTCAACACGGACTCACGTCAATTTGAATGTCAAAGGATTCGAATTGTGAAAATAACATGAAATAATTTAAGCTTGGTGAATGATGTATGGATCTGTCCTGAAATAAAAGTTATTTTACCAACCATGTTTTGACTGTGGAATATTGTAATGTTGTGTGCTTTATAAATTGATTTCTAAAATAACGACCTATAAAAGGGTTTTTTCCATTTCATTTCGGGTTTAATAAGAAACCACCTTCCTAAAATCATGTTTTTCTTTAAATCAAGGACTGTTTCGTTGTAAAGCGAGAAACTAAAAACATTTCAGAAAACAATACAAGCATGTCGTTGCAAAAATATCAACAAAAGAAATATCTTGTCTCAAAGTTGGGCAGTACAATAAGCTGCACAGTAAACCAACTGTGACTGAGCAATAACCTATATTATTGCAGTGGAATAAGGGTGGTTAGTGGCATTCCAGCGACATATTTTGACCAAACTGCACAAACCCACTTTCATATAACGAAGAAATAAATAACAGTCGCAGTTATTGGCGAGAGAACGCGATACAAAAGAGTATAATTATTATGGAACAGAAACAATATTTTCCACAATTTAACAAAAAAACAAAAGAGTGGTGACACGATAGTACAAACTCCAGAATCACACACTTGGTTTTTATGAATGAAATGCGAGGTTATTCCGTCCGTTATCCCACCCTGCGTTCCTTGCTTTAATACATACACTTACTGTGGTATCGACTGCACTGTACATTGAAATAAGGACATAAATGAGTAACTTATAGTATTTCTTATATGGTCTGTGCTTATGATCCACGTAAGGTGACAATAAACTTTTAAATTTTTGTGTTAAGTGTGAGGCAGGATCTCTTCACCATATATTCAGCGAAAAGGGAAGTACTTCCGCCGAGCTAGATGTCTTTGCTCGGGGACCGCGGTCCAACTGTTCGATGTTGGAATTTTTATTTATGCGAAGTGCTTAGAAAACTTTGATATCGTGAGTCAGGTCTTCATACATTTTTGCCTTGATGTTAGCTTGACGTAGTGCGACGTCACGTCTGCGTAATGTTTACATATTATTGTACTTTTCGCTGATCCTGCATTTCTTCGTTATTCGTCGATTTGCTTATGTAGCGGTATGATCGCGCCGCTACATCAAGCAACGTGTTTGCATCTATAAACATTTTTTTCACGCAAAAACTTTACTAAATACAGAAACACTAAACTTTTATCTGATTGCAGCCTTATGTGTCTACTGTTAAGCCAAAAATGCTTAAGACCTTTTTGTTATGTCGTTGTCTCTGTCCGCTGAACGCCACCTGCGCCAATACATTTACGGGTACATTTTAATTGCACGCTGAAGGCGGCCGTAAACGCTGGTATTTCTGTGCCGACGACGCGACGCCTCCGCCCCAGCTTACCTCAAACGTAAATTGCTAAGAACAACTTTTTTCTTCCGCTCATCCGCTTATTTAATTAGGAAACTTTTCCGTTAATCATTCGACTTTGATATATTTTTTGTGGATAAGCCAATAGGCTTATTAGATAGCACTATAAGAGTATATTTATAATGTAATTTGTATTAACATTGAACCACGATTGCGTATTTCACCCACTTTTTTTACCCACTAGCTTATAATAATTCCGTTTTCTACCTAAATTCCAAAACAATTGCGTTTTCATCCCAGAAAATTATTCAGAATATAATAATTTGTTGTATCGAAGGTAGAAAACGGAATAGATTTTGGGTAGAAAGCGGAATTAAATATTCGCAGGTAGAAAAAGTGGGTAGAATACGGAATACATCGAAACCACCGACTCTTTCACTGGAAAGGCAACAATGGAAGAATTCTGACAAGCTACAATAACACCCATTTATGTATTTTGAGGAATAAAAGATATCCAAATTATGTTACAAGGAAAGTGGTGAAGTATTTTACAAGTAGACAAAATAAATAGAAAACAATTATTTCATCTAAGTACCAAAACGCCCTATAATTATTTTTTTGTACCTACCAAAACTTGCCGTCACTCACAACTCGCAAATACAAAGGAAAAAATAGCCAACATTATAAAACTCGAGACTTCTAATTTAATTCGAGCAGACAGAACACTTCCACACTTACCATGAATAGCGCTGAAAGCACTTCAGCCGTCTCCTCAAACTTCCCATCGAACAATATAATGGTGGTGGCACACATTAGTGCGAGTGTTAATGACGTTCGGGTGGGGCCCGCGCCCGGGGCCCCGGGGCCCATAAAAAATGCCAATTTACTCCCCGCGCGGGGCTTTGTTCCGCGCCAACTCTCGGACCATTAAAATGGCGCTTTTGGTCGCAAACGCGCGATTGTCGATTTTCACGCAGCGTGCGCATTTTTCGGAGATAATAACATAATAAATAACGCGTCCTATTTCAAACGCTACATGCAGCTGTCGGCTTCGGTGCATGCATGCATGTATGCCGCTCTATGTGGAAATTGAAGACTATAGTTTACAATACAGTTTTTTCTTCTTGTCAGTTAAAAAAGTCTGGAACGGGCGGTAGGAAAAAATAGACGATTCAAAAGTGCTTAATTATTAAGTTAATTTGAATAAAGAAATTTTGACTATTGACTATTAATAAAATAAAACTAATTGAAGTACCCAGTTTGAAACTATATATTATCCGTATGTACCTTCGATCAATAATACCATAGACACCCCTAGATAACGCTTGCGATTCGAAATATTTTATCTAGGTACAAATTGCTATTCCTTCCAAATTCAACTTTATATAGTAAGGCCCACTTGCAGTAACATTTACTAAATCTCGATTTTGTTAAACCTAGATGTACCCTTATGAAACTGTCAAAATTTTTATTGTCGTTTTTAAATTTGACATATTCGTATGAGTAAAGTCTAGGTTTAACAAAATCGAGATTTAGTAAATGTTACTGCAAGTGGACCTAAGAAACAAATCAAAAATTACTTTGTACAAATTAAGCTCCCAGTTTGAAAGTGGGGCGTTATTTCGAGGTGCCGTTTTTGAGACTCTGACCCAACATCTAGGTCTGGGGTATTCTTGATCGAAGGTATGTACCTACTACGTATTCACAAAACCACTTGATAAAAAGTTGTGTTCGATAGCGTCAATAAGCAAAAAAATATTTTCATTGAAGAAAGTTTAAAATATTTATACTATCTGAAATGTTTATTGTGCAAGTTTGTCGTTAAATAAATAATTCAATGTTTTCGTTACTGACACACATTTCGAACAAATATTATTTTGTGTGAAGTATGTAAAAGTAACAGCGAGGTTGTCTTGTCTAAAACAACATATTGTTGTGAGATGTAACACGTATGACGTGTAGATATTGCCGACATCTTGTTGAAAACGAAACAAAAATGAATAGATGTGAAAATTGTAGAGTTAATATTGTTTTTTATTCGTCCTCCACCGAGAGTCTACCTACATTGTTTTCACCAAAGAGCAGTGCCAGTAGCTGTAAAATTCTGTCATAAAACTCGAGGTTTCATGGCTCACGTTTAGTTAGTGCAAACTATTAGATACTTTTCAGTAAAGGACACTTTTGAGCTGGTGCCATG
The DNA here is from genome assembly GCA_963556745.1 of Catoptria pinella. NCBI lineage: Eukaryota > Metazoa > Arthropoda > Insecta > Lepidoptera > Crambidae > Catoptria > Catoptria pinella. The sequence continues at coordinate 288,283 of OY750776.1, forward strand.
GACATGATAGGGAGGGTCACGGGAGGGAAACCTTCACCCAAGGCACTACTGGTAGTGCCAAATGGCAGTGCCTAGGGCGAAAAAGGGATTTTTGAGCACAATCAGCTCGAAGGGAATTAGATAAAAACTCAAAGAAAAACACGGTTGAGAATGATGTGATTTTATCAACAGCTTTAATTGAAGCAAAAAACTTTTTTGTTTCGATGCATTCGATTATTCGAATTAACAAAATGTTCGAAGGATGAAATCCTTCGAACATTTTGTTAATTCGAATAATTATAAATTCGAATAATTAATAATTCGAATAATTATATTCGAATAATTAATAAGCGAATTTCAAGGTAAGGCGAAGTATGCTCACTTAACTAATTTTACATTACCTCCTGATTGAGTATAATTTCTAAATCATCTTATGGCCGCATAGAGATTAAATTAATAACAACATTACAAAGGATTTTCAACGACAGTAATATTATACATTAATAGCGCACTGCCCACAAGTTACACAATTAAACTTGCTCAAATTCCTGGAGCATCCAACGCGATCCGACACGCCCGCTCGCGGCGGAGGCCTCCTCGCTCGTCAAAGCCATGAGTCAGCGAACAGCGGCGAAGCCCATCACAAACTACTTGAAGATTACAACGCAGAAAACTGTCATTTTGTCTAAAAGGATTTTCAAAACATTACATTACGTTACCTATCTGGTCAAAAGTCAAAATTACTTCTACTCTACACTTCTAAGACTTTCGCGCGTACAGTTCATTAGAAATAAAACACTTTTCACGCGCTGTAATCCGTAAAAAGTGTTTTATTACTTCTACTCTGCATCGTCTCCTTTCGCAAGAAAATATAAGACATTTGAAATGGAGATTACGCCAAACATTCGCCTTTAGTTTTCCTTTGCAACTTAAAATATCGTAGAAAACAATAATTCTTTTGAAGTGTTTCAAACTTCGATCATATGATCAAAAGTTTCAAAGCACTATATTTTTTGTAGAATATAAAACCAAGAACAATGACGGCCAAAAGTGGTGAGGTTCATTTGTTTTCTTCAAATTTCATTGTTTTGGAACAATAGGTTTTAAATAAAGGATTTTACTACACATGGAAATAATTCTTTAATAGGGGTTTTTATGGCAAGTAACCTTAAAACTAATAAAACCTTTCTAATCACCACCATGATCATGAAAACTATTTAGTAATAGGCACAATATGGGCTAGGGGTTTGAATGTTTTTGGCATAGCATCCGGCCGCCATTTTGATTTCTTTTGAATATCGTGTCGTTCTTTAAAACTTATATAGTTCAGTTGCGAACATATAGACAAACAAAAATATATATTAATTACATAATGGTCTAAAACGTCACATCTTAGAGATATTCGGGCAAAAAGATTACGAATTTCAATATTGAACTACAGTCATGTGCAGTAAATTTCCCTCTTATGCACTCGCGATGCGCTTAAACATATTAAACACTAATAACATACAGGCAGTCATTCATTAGCTAGTTGAATCGATTCTGAGAGGTTTTTGAACTTGTAAGATTTAAAAAATTTCGTAAACAATATTATGTTGCAATGATTGCAATCATTTTGTCCAAATATCTCTAACACGTGACATTATAGAACCATATTTTATTTAATATTTTTTGCTTGTCTTTATGTCCGCAATCGAAATATATATATACAAATGTCATAGTGCGACGCGATTTAAAAAAACAATAGCGGACGAGGACTAAACCTCCATGCTATTTCAAACCCCATTTATGTAATACTATTGAAAATACGAATACAGACATGATGTTTACTTGTTCATAACCATAACGTATGTGTTTATTGGCAGAAATGTATTTGTTTTGCAATAAAGTGAGTAAGTAATAAATTTTGCGGTCACCTTGTACACATTTTTGCTGATTTCGAATTCATGTATTGTATGTGTATGTGTGTGTGTGTAGTAATATGTATATAATAAGATACCTACAAAGTTACAGATCAATTTCGAATTAAATATTATTATCACAATTAAAAAAACAATTACAAGGAAGTTCAAACACTGCTCGCACTGCATTTTGTATATAGATTAAATTATTTCTAGAACGATAAAAACGATTTAATCATAACAGTGTAGTTTGTTCGAGATACTTTTCTATTCTACAAAAGGAACAAAAAAATTTTTTTTAATACCTTCCTCATCCAGTGCCTAATTCTGTGAAATTAGATACTACCCAATGCGAGGTAATTGATCCACAGATGTTAACGAATGATTAGTAAAGGTTTCGGTAAAAATCAGATCTCATTTCAGCCCATGACGATAAAACGCAGTGACAGCGTAGCATTATGACGGGCAGCCTGTAAAATCGAACCGACGACTGATCATATGATTAAATTACTTTACTTTACTCTTGTTGTGATGATTTGAGAATACGCAAAGCTCAGCATTTAAAATGTTACAACTTTAATTAACTTTTCCCACCCTCAAAAGTTTGACCTATTTTTTTGTAAAAAAACTTCTTAACAATGGTTACAAACCAGTCTAAACTTAGTTCGCCAAATGTCGTTATCGATCGCAAACATTGAAATACAAGAAGTAGGTTCTCAAACATTAATAAAGCGTAACACTAAGGGGCTAGAGTAGAGTGATGAGAAAAACGTGAATCAACAAGGCCATTTGTAGCCGTCACGGCGACAGGGACTCCTGAAGGGTGGAAACGTGTTCAAAGAGAACAAAACAGATCCTGAGGGAACGATTGGCGTCGGGTACAATGGCGGTACAAAATCGAATGTAATTAAAAAGCCGGCGAGATTGCCGCCATTGTGCTGATCGTTTGATGTGAAATAGCCCATTATCAGAGGCCCCACGAAAAAATAAATAACGAAAAAATGCGAGCTGCGCCTGCGCCCCGAGGAAGTGCGGCGGTGTGACGTGACCGCGGCAACACCAACCGTGCGTCAGGATGACAATTAAAACTTAGGAGTCTGTAACTAATTTGTCAGGTCCGAGTTTTATGATCAATCAAACAAAACAAGCTAGTTAGTGAATAAGCTAAAACTACCCTTCGACATCAGCCATTTTTAAAGTCCCCACAGCTGGGGTACAGGCCTTCCTTATGGGTGGATAAGGAGGATGGGCCATAACATATCACGCAGGCCCAATGCGGATTGGTGGGTGTTAATGACTGCAAATGCAGCCGTGACTAACTGCTTAACGTGCACCGAAGCACGAAGGAACTCAAGCTGATAAATTGGTCACCCATCTCATGACCAACCCTTGCATTCCAAGTTGCTTAACCTTCGCAATCGCAGGGCCCGCGCTAAACCACTGCGTCACCGAATCCACGTCCAAACTATCCTTATTATTTTGAAAATTCAGTTCATATTGAAAATGTAATCTTCCTTCTCAAGCATAGAATTAACATCAATGAAATAATAACAGTTAGAGCTACATTAGACTTTTTTTTTAAGATGATTTATCTTTTCCTATGTATTATTTCTACTGAGACTGATTAGTCGATTTTGATAAAATTTTTGTACCTCTAAGGATATCTCGGTCTTTGGGAAGTTACTTGAAAAGACGATAGAGCATTGTATCTACGTCTAATTAAAACAATGAAGTGAAGACTCAGCTGTACAGGTACAGCCCCTCTACTCAAAATGCCAACATTATTTACTTACGTTTAAACGCTACGCTTATTTTAAAGCTTAAATAAGAGCAATAGACTATTAAATCACACGTCGAAAATTTATGTAAATCACAGACTTTGATGTATTGTATGAAATTGACAAGCTTACGGCACGTAATTTTATAGTTTATTGCTTATCTTAATAGTAAGCGTAGCGCTCAAACGCATAGAATGTTGGCCATTTGAGTAGGGAGCTATGTAATGGTATTAATGAAAGATCGAGAACTAAATAATCTCAAGCAGTGTCATCAATAATGGAAACCATATAAATCGAGACGATATAGGTGATCGATATTATCTATCCGTCATAACTTCCCATCATACTGGGCATTATTTACAGTGACTACCGGCAATCCATGTGCGATAACAGTGCGACCGCGCTGCCGTGAAACGCAAATGGCGGCGGATTTACGACCGGCGAGGACACGCCGCCGCCGTGAAATTACTAAGATCCCTTTGTCGGCAACACCACGTTATTACTTTGTCGGAAGTTTAAGGGAACGTACACCGATTTCCGATAACATGTGGAACATGTCTATTTAATAACGCTATGGAAAAATCAAAGCAATGGCATTTAAAAATGGGGGTGACAGCTTTTAATTTTCATAGTAGCAAGTTCTTTTATGTCTGAATAAATTACCAACCAAAAGGGATTATATCCCTAGTAAAGTAAGGATACTGTTAGATAAAAGTAACTTATAAACTAAAATTCTGAAAGCGTACATTAAACTTAAGGAGTAATTGGAGATAAATTCCTATTAATCTCCAAGTTTACAACTCCGAAAGTATATAACATTTAAAGCTGAAAATAGGAGTCACGAACGAGTTCGTTGTTGAAAGTTTTTAGTAAAATATTCAAGAGGCAGGCTCTCTACAAAAGAAACTCTTATTTAGGGGCTTTATTCACAAGACTAGACGGGGCCGCTTAAATACTGGTTTCTAAAGAACAATATTTTATATCAAAAAGATCGTAATACAAATTGGGAACGAATTTTACTGGTAGTTACGAACTAGCTGATTGAACATTTTAATTTAAAGATAAGTATCACAAGGCATTTACTTTTGTTGCTTTAACTGAACTAAACAATAGCTGCTGTTTCGATCTGAATACTAAAATATCTACATTCACCTTTTTGCACATTCGGAGAAATATCGGCCATCTAATATCACAAAACAATGCCCAGTTATCAACCAAACATCTTGGTATCGATTTGCACAGCCCTCAGACAAAGGAAGCTTACGGTCCGATCTCAATATCCGACCAATCTAGTATTTTAACAACGCTTTCGTGACGTCATAAAGTACAATGTTTGTGTAACAATAGGGCTCCAGATCTAAGTTAAGGCGGGTCGCCGGATAACCTCCGGTAACCGGGACTCCGTGCGTCCCGCCGTTACCAAATAGAATACGGCTCGTAACGACCGACGCAGTGGAACCCGATCCCAGCCCAATAGGGTTGCCGGAGCGATTCGATCTCCTTTTTTATGTGAATAACATTTTTATGGAAGCCAGACGCCGCCAAGCCGCCGAGTTTGTAATTTAATAGCAATATTTTAATAAAAACGGGATGTGGCTATTTAATTTTGGTAAAAGGATAGTCATGTCATGGCCCAAAGAAAATGCACGCAGGCCCGAGCCTAAACAAACACCATCAGTTTTTTTGTAGCTTCAAGTTTAACTAAAACTTATTTTCTATTTTGAAATCTGATACTAATATTATATTATGAAAATAAGCAATGCTTCCACTTTGGTTTGGATACTAGAATTTGGTTTTCGGTTTCGGTATTAGAAATATTTATCTATTCGCTAAGAAAAGTCTGGTAAGATGTGTCTCAGTCTGTCTTAACTCAGTCGCTTTCCCGTTCCTCTTGCACTTTCAGACAGAAGCATGCCTCATTGCAGTCTTTATCGCATACGCTAGCTTCTCAAAAAACGTCGAATTTGTAGGGCAGGAACTTGAAAGGGATACCGCACGGTTTTGAGGTAATATTGCATGCGTCTCACGCTAGTTGAATAAAATTTAAAGTTAAAGCGACTCGGTGAAGACAGACCATACAGTGCTAATAGGTAATCTATGGTAATTGTAGTGTCACAGAAATGCAAATCCCACACAAACGACGTTCACTTATACAAATATAAGGGCCGAGGAACAAAACGGGTGGCTTTATTACAATAATAAAAATAAAGTGGATATGGAAGTAGTTCCCATACAGGCCAGCGCCGTGATTACGCATTACAATACGGATTTCGGATGCGATAAGATGAATAATACATAAGGGTCGGTGCTGAGACTAGCAGAATGATTTTTTCTTAGTTTGTCACAGCCCTTGTAAGGGACAGGTCTCAGTTGAGATCCGCAAGGGATTAAAAGTAATTAAATATTTCTTTAAGGGCGTTTTGCAAAAACCTCTCAACAATACTTTATGTCTTTATCTACCAAGTACCTCCAACTATCCTTATACCTGGTTCACACCTATTTTTAGGGTACAATAATTCAGACCCTTTACCCTTATCGCTATTTGGAATCTTACTTCGCTTAGGATATTTTTAACTCACTGCAATAGATTTACCGTTACCCTTTTCTTTATGAAAATCCTTAAGAATGGGCTTAAATTTATAAGTTAATTAATATTGCGTCTGTAATTTTGCTGATAGATCGTAGGTAATTTTGGGTAAAGAAATTCTAGATTGTTATTACTTCAACGAATAGTGTTGCTGGTACATTACACATTTGTCTCAAATAGTCTGAAAGTTAAAATGTCGCGTGAATGTTAGAAATGTTTAAAATGTCAGACAGCGTGTTCTAAGTTCATTCCCCTTTCGATCTCACCAATGGGCACCCAGCTTATTTGTAGTGTAGTGTAGTTTCTGCATTGTTAACTTTAAGCTTACCGATAAATGTGCCGGGGGAGGAAGGGAGGCAGCCCTATTTGTAACTATTGTTACGATTCTATAAGAAGCTATATTTTTTTTAAACTAGGACATATTTTCTTGATGAATTTACTACATCATCAAAAAACACCCGTAAGTATTTGAAATAAAAAGTTAGATACGTCGTTTTTATTCTGTAATAAATACTGATAACTTTAATTTTGTTCTTCAATTTGCCTATATTAGACTCGCTTACATAATAAAAGGGTTCCATTTTCATCTGCTTAAAGTCTCACATCACATCACATAATAAATGGAAAGGTTAGAAATAACCATTCTAAAAATCCGGTTAAGTACTTCTTCACTCACGTAACTTATCAAGCAATCTGTATGTGATTATCTAAAGCTCATCAATAACTAGGCAACCCTACCATCAGTGATTAGAGCTGCTCCGATGCACCGCAGGGCAGACGATGCAACGTAATATGTGCATGAAACATATATCGATTGCCACTTTTCTATGAATCTGCTGCTGACATCCCGGGATCACTTGCGGAATTACGGGATCAACAGGACTTATTTACGACGCCTCTACTCGAATTAGTACAGGCACAGGCCTCCAAATTAATGCCCCCTCCGGCCATGTTCGTAATAACAAAAAGATTTATCCGCTTTTTATAGGACGCAGCACATTTTAATTTCGTACCCAGCGATGCAGAGATTACTTTTTGCTGTTGGCAATTTTTGTTGCTGTTAATCACTTTCTTTGAGGGTGAAATCGGAAAGTAATCATGCTTCCATTATTTATGTACGGAACAGGTGTATTAAATGGTTTAATAATCTTGTGCTCCTTGGTATAGCTGCAGGGTTAGTTACCTAAGTTAATTTTATGTAAGTTTATGTACTAATTAAAAAAACCGAAGCTAAACATTGCTATACAGAGTGTTTGGTAATAGCATTTTAAAGCTGCATATGGTTGATAGGGTACCATGCATACAACCCCGGAAAATTATTAAAAAGCCATGTGTTAAGATTTTTTTTATTTCTATGGAGAAATTCAAAATACCACCCCAGACGCAAATAGACTATAGTATTCGATAATAAATCCCATTAATGGGCCAAAGCAAAACACAATTCCAGTCTAGGGTTGCCACTATGCAGTTTGTTATAAAACGAAAAAAATATTTAAATAAAAGTGGTCGTTTTCGGGGTTTATAATAATTTTCCCGGCTTGTATGCATGGTACCGTTACCCTATCCACCATATTCGGCTTTATTACCAAACACCCTGTATAACTTACTTGGCTGTGATCATTTTACGCATATTCATTATACATTTATTTACACAAACAGGGGGCTAATTCTCTAATTTAAAAATCTATAGCAATAGCTTTCATTTGACTGTTGGATCCGACACATTGCTGCATTTCTTTGGTAAGTTTTTATTTGTGCCAAAAAGAAGCATCAATGTGTTTCATCCTGAAAGCGATTGCGATAGATATTGAAATTAGACAATAGAAAGGCCGAATTTTGGTGTAGATTATATTATGTATGTGCTGTAAGTCTTACACAAATACAAGTCATGCTTAAAAGGGTTTTATCTGTGACGATACCTATGCATTTTAGTGTTTCTTAAAACTTTATTTGTCGACCACCAAACGACATTTTGGATGCCAAACACATCTTTTGTTGCAGAGTTAAGAATCTTTCAAAACATGTTTCGTAATCCGAAACAAGGTAACAAAAATAGCATTCAATATTTCCAAATTGCAAAAGCTATTCAGCTTAACTTTAAAGTCGTACACTTTCGAGGAGCCCCCGGGGCGCAAGCTGGGGCGCGGGGCGGGGCCCGGCCATAGTGTATCCGTCGCGGGAATGGTGTAGAAACTAGAATTTTATAATCTTCCTAATAAATAAATAAGAATTGATTGTGGACAAAAAACACACCGATCATTCAGTCCCAATCTAATCAAAGCTAAATAAGTAGAAGGGTAACTAAGAATAATGTGATATAAACACTTAATCTTCCTGTTTAAGTGTTTTCATATTAAATTATTACGAACGAGTTTCAGTAATATAATTTTATTGGATGTACTCAATGCTCAATGTCTGAAGTTTAATTTTACAATAGTGAGCTTAGGAGCTCGGTGGCACAGTGGTTTGAGCGCCTGGCCTTGCGATTGCGGAGGTTAAGCAACTTTCGCAAGGGTCGTTCATGGGATGGGTGACCCAATATTTAAAAATATCTATTATATTCTCTGTACTTCGGAAGACATGTCAACCGTGACAATCCGTTGGTCCCGGCTGCGTTTGCAGTCGTTAACACCCACTAATCAGCATTGGGCCTGCCCATTCTCCTTACCCACCCACAAGAAAGGCCTGCGTGCCCCAGCAGTGGGGACATTAAAAAGGAATATGGCTGATGTCGATAGTAAGATTAAATAACTCCGGTTTCTACAAAGGAGCTGCGACATAGCCATTGAAAAAAAAATTTCTTTAATCTCCCGCTCCTTTGACGGGCTGTTATTATGACATGTGAATTGCCTGCTTTTTACCTCTATTGACTTCCAAAGAAACGAGTCAAGCTTTGTGGAGTGTTGAGTAATTTCTAGTTATTAAACTATTGGGTTTCGTGTAATGGAAAATGGAATGGTTCTCGCGGTGCCATTGTTGGAGATGATTGCTAAGATTAGCAGACTGATCGAGATCGATCTGTCTGTAAGATCAGAAAGTGTTGTCTGCGGATTGGATTCTTACTCTAAATTGCAAAAGATTAGTAATTGGAGTTTGCTAGATATGTACAAAACACTTAAACGTGTTATAAAACCACCAAAATTCTCGTCAGCTATTAATTAACTTCGAGTAGGTAAGTAAGTTCGTCTTATGTTACTTGTAAACTTAGAACTTACTTCAAATTAATGTTTTCATTTTACTTTGTGACTATTGCCTACATTACATTAAAACAGTATTAAATTGCACAACAGTATTCATTTTTTTAAGTATCAATAAAATATTAACTTTTCACAAACTTTAATTAGTTACGCTTGTTTTTATTACAAAACTTTAAGAGGGCGTATAACGATGGAAGAAAATTTTAAATCGAAATTATTAAAAAAAAATTATCGTTTTAAATTAACAACTAATAAACTACTTCTTATTTTGGGAAACTGTCAATCACAAAACTAGAGAGCTAGTTAAGGTTTTTTATTATAGTTTCAAAATTATAAGTTTGGTTGGCACATCAGTGAAAAACTACAAAATTGGAGGTCACTTTACGATTTTTTCCTATCCAGAATATTAGATTTAGCTATCATGTTTCTGTCAATTACATAACTGAGTACTACTCGTATAATCTACTTTCTATATTATTTTTGGGACCGATAAATCAAGTAATACTGTGTGAAATCTTGTTCAAAAATGTGTCATACCACAACTTGAACAATACAATCAGATTTTTAAAATAATCCTTTAGTACTAGTAAAATAACAACCAAAAAATCAAAATTGAAACAAAATTGCATTTCTCTCTGACATCACGAGTATGTTCATGTACTTAATTAAGCATTTTCACGAAATTTATCAAGTTTAGTAAAGTTCCCTCGGTAGTGGAGGTTATTAAATTTCACCATTGTACCTGCTGCATATCATCCGACCACATACGTAATTATGTTCTGCCATTAATCACCGAAGCGTAATTACTTCTAAACATAGGATATTTTAATCACCTGCTATTAATATTTAGTGAAGCTATTTCACCTCGCAATTGGCTATGATGCTTTGTAATAATATTGCAACAGATATAGCTAATTAATTCACGCTGCTGTCTGTCAATAACAGCTTTAACATCATTGTTATGAATAAATATTAGGTTTTAAATATATGATAGGGTATTAAGACGGGTCGATTTTCCACGCGATTTTAGTCGAATAGGGCTTTTAATGACAATCGCTTGTAAAATCGAATCGCTAGGTCCTCATTGAAATTAGGTTTGCGATTAGATTTTACTAGCGATGGTCGATAAAAAGCGCTAATAGACTAAAATCGACCAGCATGTCGGCTGCCAAGTCGACTCCATGTAAATACCACATTACCCTAACTGAGCTCAACATAATTAGCTAAAGGACATTTGGGCTCATAGCAACTAGACCATTTTAAAAGTCACAATTTCGTACGTTGACGTTAATTTGGTATTAATATATTCCAAACACTTTGTGAAATTATTTTTTATGTTTCTAAAGATGAAACTTATAATCCTTTACGGAGGGTGAATTACAAACTAAAGATACATTTACATGGGAATATTCAAAGGAACGGCTCACCAAACCCTGTCCGACCTAAATTCTTTGCATTCATATTCACCTCTTTGAATCGAGGTTAACCCATTGAAGCTAGCGTTCCGATCCAGCCTTGCCTTTGATCGTGGCCTTTTATGGCCCAAACTTACCAAAGAGCATAATGACACTATCTGTCATTTAAAATTCCCTTTGCAAGTGACAGTTCTTGAATGAGATCGGCGGGAACACGCCATCTGGCGGCGGACTCTAGTTAACAACCGTGGAAGCCATTATCAAGCCGTCACTGTCTCGTTTTCAATTCTGAAGCCCTGTATTGTATCATCAAAGTCTGTCACTTTACAATTCCCTGTAATAGAAACAATGAACGTTTCCTCAACGTTTACATTACACTAATGGTCGTCACATGAATTTAGTTTTTGACATGTGACATTCATTTTAGGTAGGTGGGTATTCATTTTTACCCGTACTCAGTCACTATCACATTTTCGAGCATAATTTTATTCGTATTATGGTATCAGTCTAGTCTATTAACATACCTACTTAATCTATAGATATCGTAGACAATTCAGTTGAGTAGATTATATTTATACCAAAACATCGCTTAACGTCCTTTAAGCAAGAATACATAGATAAGCCGTAATTGGATATCTACTAGGAACACTAAGATTACATCTCCCTAATTGAATTACACGAGCTGCGCCGCCGCCGCCGCCGCCGCTGGACGCCATGAATTAGCCTACCACGCCTAAAAAAAGACCAAATCTACCCACTGCGAGCGTACGCACTTCAAAGGCGGTTTCTTTTCATGTGACAAAATCAATTTGCACCAAACCGTTAATATTTTACAAATACCAGCAGTTAAACAAAGTAACAATACTCAAAATATCAGACATTGATTAGAAACTTTGTAAAAAAGAGCCTAAAAGGTCGTTCATTTTGTCCGGGGAGGTCTGAATTAAAATTACAACCGACAATAAAGTTATTTACCTTTCGTTTTACGACACCAAGGTTTACTATTTCGTTTGTTAGCACTTTACGAGTTTTCTTCGTCGCCGCTTTATGCCGGCATTAAAGCAACATTATTGTTTGTTTCCGAACTACCCTCGTTGAGATGATTCAATCGGGAATGGTTATGATGCAGTAAAAGCAGTTCACTATGACAGGTGGAGTGGATTCAGGTACCATGAACATACTAGGTTAACTTAAGACAATGTGGCCCTACTACGAGTTGATGCAAACTGCTTACGCTACCATAAACTATTGTTTTCTCTCTTTCACTCGCATTGACTGTGAGCAAATTAACCGATAGTTTACGGTAGCGTAAACAGTTTGCTTCAACTCATGGTAGGGCCACTGTATGCGATATGGCTCCGTTTACAGTAAATGGAAAAATGATTGATGTAAAACTAAAGATAAGAAAGGCAGTGTTTTCAAAAAGATGTACCAATACTAAAATACCAAACAGAAGTGCAGTAGTTATAATCTAGTTAGTACAACTTAGGTTAGGTTTCACTGTTTTTAGTGTCAATAAAATTGAAGTCGAGTCGACTAATTGAAGATTATACACGACGGCTTATAACGTTCGCGACCGCGGTCGGGTTAATTGCTTTACAAATAAGTAAACATTAAATACAGCCACGTTTAACTCCAAATTACTTCAGACATTTATGGACACGCCGTATAACGTGTTTCTGATTTAAATTTAACTATACACTTTAAGCGCGAGACTAAAGATAACTGTTACCAGATGTATAGGTAGGTAGGCGCTATAACATTTACCTAGCGTTTCTAACTATCGACACAAAATAATATAAACAAATAAAGCAAAGTCGAGTTAGTTACACCATATGAATGCATAACTCAAAAACGGATTTGAATGTGGCACACAGATATTATAGCTTGGATTAAAACATACTTTTTATCTCGGTCAAAATTTCCAAGGATTTTTTTCTGAATATCCACGTGGACGAAGTCACGGGCGTAAGCTAGCATACATATATAAGGTGTTTGGAAATATCTTCATAAGCCGAATACTATAGATAGGGCATGAATTGCTATGCATAAAACCTCTGAAAATTAGTGTAAACCCTGAAAACCACCACATGGCTGAGAAATTTCATTTTTATATTTGTATGGAAAATTGTTAAGTGACAGACAACCCTGGACGCAAATAGACTATCATTTTCATAATCACATAATCAATCCCATTCATAGGCAAAAGCAAAACACAATATCGATCTAGGGTTGCCACTATGCAATTTATCACAAAAAAGCGGTGATTTTCAGTGTTTATAATAATCGACCGGGGTTGTACCCTATACCTACTATATTCAGCTTTATAAAGCTATTTCCAAACACCCTGTATAGTGTGCTATCGACAACGCCAGAATAGACATGCAGCCACATTATATCGGTCCTATTATATTCACATCACGTCACACGACATTATAATTATGGCGATGCCAGTCTGCCAGCGCCCGAGCTCTCTCGACTGGCATTGCAGTCGCTGCATCCGCCAAGCGGAATGAAAGCCTGATTGTTGCTGCCAATATGCAGTTGCATTCATAAGTAGCATGCAAAACGAAGTTTTTTTTGAAAGACTTCAATGATGTGACTTCATTATTTTAAACTCTGAAAGGATTGAAGTTCAATCCTTTCAGGATTAGCGCCTTTATGTCAGACAGACCTGATTCAGTGCCTTTCTTTATATTTTTTGTAATATTTCGTTTCGTAATATTGTAATTGGTTGAAAAAATATGGATGACCTAAAAATCTTTCAGAAAAAGTATTAGACTCAGTGCATATAAATATGGGCAGATATTTTTGCCTGAAGTAGGTTAGGTTAGGTTGCCTGATCCGCATTGGGTCTGACTGTCTGGCTCCCACAAAAATATCCGGTTATAGCAATTATCTATGCGAATGAGGTCACCGCTTGAAGTTACTGACCTCTTTCTATGTTCTGTATTTCTGAAATAATTTCAAGTCTTTGAAAGAATGGACACGTTTGGAGTAAACGTTACATCTTGAGGCAGTAAATGATAATTTCATTTCTACTAAATAGCCAATTTTAAAACTTAGTGGTTCCTAATAAGAAACAAGTTTAGTAACACCCCTCTTTTTTCGTCGGTAATTCAAAAATGCGTACTTCTATGGTTGCTATTCCGCTTGCGAATGTCTTTTTGTCAGTTGTTTTTGTTTAATATTTATTTTTAATTGTGAAATGAATTGAAATAATAAAAGTTAGGCAAACATTTACAAATAATAGTAATTTAACTTTATTAAGTGCTATGAAACTAATTACTAAAAATATCGAATTAACTATTATTCATTAGATGAGAAAAATAAAAAAATGTTTCGTATTTCAAAGGTTTTGATTATAGGTTTTTTTCAAACAAAACTGGATGCTAAAGTATATTTTTTAAGCAAGTATCTAGTCATTCCAGGTGCTTTCTACCGTGCGACCGCGTCCAAAGAATAATTATTAATTTAATTCGGCGGCCAGCACCGCGCTCACGAGTTAACCGTAAATGGACACGTAACTGCCAATTAACACGGAAACACCAATTAGAATTATGACCTCATGAGGGCACTCAAAATTACAAAAAAAAGTTATTTTTTCATTTCTCTCGCTATACTTCCACATCATGATTAAACTTATTTAATTTTTTTAACCTATTTTTAAGTTAGAGTGAGGTTAGGGTTTAAGGCTCCTATATACCTCAAATGGCGCCCTCATTTTAATTAAATTTATTGCTCGCTAAGTACATAATGTATCGAAAATTCACATGTACAGATTGAAGCTAAGGTTCTATAGTTTATTTACAAACTATAACCTCAGTAAAATTTTGTTCGTTGTAGTAGTAGTTCGCAAAAGTGCCAAAAGTGGCCACTTTTAGCACTTTTGGGGGCGCCACTTGAGGTATATAGGGGCCTTAAGATGATTATTCAAAGCCTACTGAAAGTTCCATGGTATTTATTATTGCTACAATCACACAATTTAAAAAAAAAAAGAATTTGAATCTGTCTGTGCTCAAGTGCCATAGATTTTGTGTTCGGGCATGACTGCTACCACCATTAAATAATAAATAAATATTAGACAACATCACAAACATTGCTCTGAATCCAAAGTAAGTAGCTAAAGCACTTCTGTTATGGGGAATCAGAGACAACGGTTGAACTATAAACACCCAGAACTGAGCCAATATATAAAAGTTCGTTTTCTCAATTGACCCATCTGAGGATCGAACCTGGACCTCAGAGATTGCACACCTTGCAAACCGGTGTACAAAGCATTCGACCACGGAAGTCGCCATTAATATTTGTCTATTAAAATCTCTTTCCTGATTTTACGAGAGGAGCTCAAACTTTTTCATACATATGCAGTGTTATTACAAAAGATTTTAAAATACTGTTTAACTTAGACACTGTTTAAATGTGATGCTGTCACTTTTTTAATACCATTGTTTGTAAGAGACAGCATCACATTAAAACACTGTCTAAGTTAAACAGTGTTTTCAAATCTTTTGTGATAACGCCGATGGTGATTAGTTGAAATAAAATAAAAAGACCAAACGTAATGTTTTTAAAATCGCTCTACCTTATGTCAACCGCGACAAATTATAGGTGATCAGGTCGTAGGATACGAAATTACAGTCCACCAGGGAGCCACATAAGGCTGTGTAATTGCCGAAAGCACAACTTCCGCAGACGCTTAAACTGGAAAAAGGGGGGTGGAGGGGAGGGTAATTACCCTCCTCGTTACGGTAATGACGAGCCTTATCTGTAATTACGCACATGCCGCTCTTTCCATAATGCTGGCGTATTCCGTTTCAAAACAATGCACAATGATACTCGTTTTATCGCGACCAACAATACAATGTTTAAAATAATAACATTATTAGGCTGCTCCAAGTAGCGGGCTGATATTTCGAAAAACAATAGGGCAGCTACAAACAGTCACGATATATATAAATAAAAGAATTAAAAACGTCTATTGAACTCGGGTGGAGCCAGAGGTAATTTTTGACTCTTATAATTGTGTCGTTTTTCAAAAGTATTGTATATATTTTTTATTCTAAAAGCCCCACTCGACTTTATCAGACTTTTTTTATTTATTGATTTGAATATACATAGTTTTTGCTTTTTAGAGCAAATTTCAAAGGTTTTTGAAGGAGGTTTTGCTTTTTTTTTTTTATTTTCAACTTTTTCGTGGGATAAAAGTTTTAATATTTTACACTTTTCAATGGTATAATACACCTAAGTAGTAACTCAATTTCCACATATCGCACTGTTTGTTGGTAAGGAGTTCCGTTGGGCCTTTGCAGTTCAAGTCTTGACCATAGATAAAGTACCTAACTTGTTTTTGATTATCATAAACTTAAATTACCAATATTTCAATCTCTTTAAAGTTTATATCTGATTGTGTATCTTTAAAATCCAATGTCCAATGCCAATTAAAATAAAATGGTATCATTCTTAAAGTATCTTCTTGCAAACAAAAAAATAATCATCTAAATCGGTTCATAAACAAAAAAGTTATGGTTTAACATTCGTCTCAATTCATACAAAATGGTAACATTCAGGAAAAAAGTTACAATGCAAAAATTACCCGCGACTGAGAAGTTTTATTAGCATGCCCTTTATTTTTTTGACATGCAAAATCTGATTTTACGATGCAGCTTTTATTTAAATTGTGAATTGTATACTTATCTCCAATGTTTTTCACAGGGCCACAGGTACTAAGCCCATTTTTTACTTTCACACCGTAATTAAAGACTCGTCTAGTTTTCGGCAACCCTTAAAGTCGAGCCATTGTGCTGTGTGCCGAAGACCTGCCGACCCCAGCCGTGTGTATGACAATGGATGATGGACTTTTATTCTCTTACATACACAAAAAAAACTATTAATTATTCTGTGCGGGTAGTACCAACCCTGCAACACATTTGAAATGAGTTTTCGAAGTGCACACCTATTTGCTTTTATATATCTTTCCAGTTAATAAAATATAATAGAGATTGGTACATTGTCTTTTCTTTTATAGTAACATGATTATATTTTGTGATTTTGTTTAACCTATGAAATTGCCAATTTTATCACACACACCGAGACCCTCATAACTTCTGTGATTTAAAGTATTTCTTAGTATTTCGAATTAAGACCATAACCGTCGACTATCAGATGTTTTTTATTGAAATCTTTAGTTTTTTTTCTTAACAATAAATTACCACTTTGTCCGTTGTAACTTACTTTACTTATAACTTATTTTTTAGCTTAGATTACATTAGGTAGGTAAGCTTAATATTCAATCATTTGTATTTAAAGGCTTTGTTACAATAGCGTTCGCAGTTGTTAGATAAATGAAGTAAATGTTAGTATGGAAAATACAATTTCTTTAAAATTCTCTATACAAATCGGCCATTTCATGAAACGGGGATTTAATGTAGGCGGGCAACCGAGCTCTTCATTATTTTGAGTCTTTGTAATACAACTTAACTATTATTTATTTTAAATTAAAATTACAATAATAAATTTGATAATCTTATTTCGCGTGTTGGTCACGAATTAGTAAAAGAAAATCCAATTACTTATATATTCAAGGACTTATAAGTGACTCAGTACCAAGTAAGAACGTCGAGAAACCTTTAACAAACATCGCGTTGTATTCCTAGAAGTGATTAATTTCTATGTAATAGAGCGTTCATTCATTAAGTTCGCTAAAGCCTGCTCGGTACTTATCTAAGTATCACTTGTACATAAAGCGGCTGCGATGTCAAAGGAATGGGGGCAGTTACAGCGAGTCTTTACAAATGGGACTCTCGGACCTTATCGGCCGACGCCATAGCTTGCGACCGTATCTTTTACTTTACTTGTTTACACAAGAAAATGTCCAATAATAGGGAGAGGCAAAAGATGAGATACCGTTTTTTACCTTTTCTGCTTAGAAGCTAATCAGAGCTTACCCTAATCTTATCAACAAATCCAAAAGCCTCTGAAAACGACTCAGTATTTTTAATTTAAGGTTTTCTTTTTTTATTTATTTTTCAGAAACAATATCGTAGATGCTGCTGATTCACCTTGACCATTCGTTTCGTCCGGAAAATTCAGCTCATTTAGCTTCAATTTTGTTTAGTTTTAGCGTTCTCTTAGCCGGTCAATCTTTATTTTTTGACCGAGCGAGAGCGTAGCGCGAGTGAAGCGCGAGCGAAACGCGAGCGAAGCGCGAGCGAAGCGCGAGCGAAGCGCGAGCGAAGCGCGAGCGAAACCTTCTCTGCTTCAGTATCAGCAGCAGCTCAAACTGTTTGTTGTTATGTCCGTTTGTTCTCATCTACAGGTCGCATTTCTTCAACCGATTCTCGTGAAATTTTGTGAGCAGACGTTTATTTAATAACTATATACATAGTTTTTTAATCGAGCCAGTATTTCGAAATTTGTCGAAAACAAAAACATATTTCAGTCATTTTGAAAAATGTCACAAACGCGAGGTCTAAAGCCCACAGAGCCACTAGTCTTTAACGTCACTTAGTTCAAGTTCCGCACAGCGCTACGATTAATTTCCGCCTTTCAGACAGACAAAAAAGATTTTTAACTACAAAGCTGCACCGGGATATCAGTTCAGCGACAAAGGTTTTTGTTTCACCATTATCTCGCTCGTTTTTTATAGTCGATAGTAAGCGAAGCTGCGGTGCAGCGAGTAATGGAGTGTGTCAGAACCGTCCGTCCGGACCAATCGACTGCGCGTCTACGACCCGAAGCGAAATTAATCGACAAATCGAAAATCAAAGCAATGATTTTACATATTTAAAGCTATGGGTTGATTTTTTTTTTTATATTTGACAACATCACATACATTGCTCCGATTCCAAAGTAAGTAGCTAAAGCACTTGTGTTATGGTAATCAGAGACAACGGTGGTATCACAAACACCCAGACCTGGGCCAATATAGAAAAGTTCGTTTTCTAAATTGACCCAACCGGGGATCGAACCCGGGATGACAACCTCAGAGATGGCGACACCTTGAAAACCGGTGTACAAAGCCACTCGACCACGGAGGTTGTCAAATTTAAGATTGGTGAAAGAGTACGTTTTAACATTTAACTGTGCAACTAATGATGTTAATCGTAGGTAATACTTTGATTCTTGGATTCTTGCGTCAGATCCATGGGATAAGTTAGGTTTAAATCCTCTGTCTAGCAAACAAGACAAATATTAAATATAAATTCAATGATTGAACTTTTGAAAAATTTCAGAAGACTTCAAACATTATTGATTGCTATATTGAATGGAATGAAATTCGATTATTTTTATCCACTATACTCATTCGGATAGTACTACATATTTAACATTTGCAAAAAGTAATTGGACACCCAAATAATAACATATTATCACGATAGTATAGAAATACAACAGTGAAGTTGTGCATTAACAAAACCTCAACCATAACTCACAACGAGCTAAGTTATTACAACTTTGTAATCTCTTGTAGTTCCAACATTAGCATTCAGAATTACTAAGATTTAAGTCTATTTAAGTTCCAGCTTTGATCGCAAACTCAGCTCTTTGAGTACTTAAGTTCATTAGAGTTACTTGAATTAATTAATTTACCGGTTTAAAAGTTGTGTATCTTCAAACCGAATAAACAAATTGCTTACATGCAACGTCTTTTACATGAAGGAAAAATCAATACTTTACGAAGTATCAAATACTGAGTCCGTAGCAAATACTTTAATATCGACGACCTCCGTGGTCGAGTGGCTTTGTACACCGGTTTTCAAGGTGTCGCCATCTCTGAGGTCCCGGGTTCGATACCCGGTTGGGTCAATTTAGAAAAACGGACTTTTCTATATTGGCTCAGGTCTGGGTGTTTGTGATACCACCGTTGTCTCTGATTTCCATAACACAAGTGCTTTAGCTACTTACTTTGGAATCGGAGCAATGTATGTGATGTTGTCAAATATTTATTTATTATTTATATATATTATTTATATTAATTTATACATGTTTCGTGAATAATAGTAGTATGTAATAGGCTAATAGCGTTGTGAGTGAAGTTATTATTCTCTGAACCTAAGCAAACATTCTCTAGGATGGGCGGAAGATAACGATAGGTACCTACTTTACTCTTTTTTATTAGGGTTCCGTACCAAAATGGTAAAAAGGAACCCTTATGCTGCGACTCAGTCTGTCTGTTTGTCAGTCGCAGCTGGATATCACGAGAACTACTAACGCTATCAACTTGAAATTTGGAATAGTATAGTAATATTTTAGATGATGTTTGCCCAACTATTTTGCAAATAAGAGAAAAATAAATTTTTTTTTTTTTTTTGCAACAGGGACTGAAAGAAGGTCTTTAAAACTTTTGATGAAAAATGTAAAAAAATACCCCCCTTATCTCAAAAGTTTGCATAGAGAAAAATCTGAAATTATTTTATGTGATAGAAATTTATGTAAAGATTACAGGAAAAATAAAACAATGTCTTTAAATAGTAAACTTTTTCAGAATGATTGTACGGAACCCTCGGTGCGCGAGTCCAACACGCTCTTGACCGTATTTTTAGTCTTGAAACTTAAGGAAACCTGACCGAAAGTGGCACCGCGGTGAATTTTATTTATATTGTAATTCTAATTCGAACCAAGCAGTATTAAGGTTACCCCACCGATAGTGGTGCCCTTAAAGGTTTTTATTTAATAAATTCTCAACCGAAAAGGTTTTTAATAAAAGTTTACGTGGAATTTTTAAGACCTCATAGTCTAGTCTTTTTAGACAACATCATTACATTCCCTCGTAGTCTAAAAGTGGACACATTTGCTATCTACTTCTACGAATGACTACGAGGCAATGTAGTTATTTTATATTATATACCTTCTAAAAATACTAGACTATGGGCTCTAAAAATTCCATATAAAGTTTTATTGAAATCCTTTTCTATTAACAACTTATTAAATAAAAAACTTTGAGGGGGCCACTATCGGTGAAAATACTTACTTTACGGTTTGAGTTAGTTTTTATGCTTGGTTCGAATGAATAATAGATTAACTTTCTGTTTTTGGCTAGACATCGTCATCCTTGAGAAAACATAAGAAAAAACAGAGAAAGTCTCGGAATTAATTACAAAAATCCAAAACAACACGGATGTTAAGTATTTGCTACAATTTAACTCCGGTATTTTAATTTATTTCAGACCCTGTCTACATAAAAAGATTTACAATCGTTCTAAAATGACCTTTTTCTATGAAAATTGATGAATTTTTCACTGAGTCACAAAAAAAAACTCTGCTCAATTAATATACAATGAGAAAGTATATGTACAACTTAAAATACGGTTCACATAAAAGGATTCGACTCGCCTGACTCGCCTCCCTGCGACGTAAAAATATTCAAAGATGTGAACAGACTATCAGTCGCTTTATTCGATTTCAAAAGCGAGTAAATATAAAATAGCGTGTCATTATGCTTGAAAGCAAAAACGTAGTAGTTGTAGCGACGGGGCGCCGCGCCCCGGGCCCCGGACCGCGAGCCCCGGGCCCCGGGCCACGCGCCACAGACTACAGAACACGGTACAACCTTTTTCATTTTAATTGACACCGATTGGTTCCAGCTGCAGTGAAACGTCGGGCTTTAGTGGGCTTCCCGTTCAATTAAATACGAAATTGATTTGGTACGTGACTTCGTTCACTAGATGACAAAGTTAAGGAGAAAACTGACACATTTCAAAATAAACTTATTGTGAAAAATTGCTGGGATATGTCAAGTTAATAGAAAATTTAAAAAAATTGTTAGCATTATATCATGGCATGGACAATTTGCAGCGACATAAAAATATATGACGAAGATTATGAAGACTTAAATTAGTATCCACACTAAGACTTTGGAACACCTTACACATAAAAGCTTATGGAACGCAATTTTTTTTAGACTTATCAACAGTTCTAGTAA
The DNA here is from genome assembly GCA_963556745.1 of Catoptria pinella. NCBI lineage: Eukaryota > Metazoa > Arthropoda > Insecta > Lepidoptera > Crambidae > Catoptria > Catoptria pinella. The sequence goes on from OY750776.1 coordinate 310,061, forward strand.
GAATAAGCTGAGCATAGAGCAGCTCACGTACTGCCATCGTTCTTACGCTGTGACCATATCTAAATTGCTTGTCTGTACATAAAGCAAGAATAAATCCGAAGAAAAAGGTCCGCATGAATAATAAATCAATGAACTATGAGGCATTCTGTGCTGGCATAATGGCGGCCGGTGACGTACACTCCGCTGATGGTCCGTTTCTGTATTATTTATTGAGCTGAATCCGTAATTTTTTTGGCAGTCGCAAACGTTAATAATTTACACAGGTTTTAAGTCTGTATTCTATAGATCTTGTGTTATCGTCTGTTGGAACCACGGCTGTAACCTATAATTTTATGTCCTTAGAACAAATCCCACTTACCTGATTCTCGCCTTTCTGTGTAGTACTCCGTCCCTATAGACAAAAAAAATTATCAATGTCATAAAAAAGCAAGCATCGAATCCTGGAACCTGACCTGATGTGTCTTGAGCAGTTAGTGTCTATCGTCGGAACGTGAAATAGTCAACCAATATTGGTACTACCCATAACTAAACACCAAAGATGGTGATCAAATTAACACAAGCTTTTTTATTGTCGAACATCTCCATTGCTGACAACAATTATACAGGAACACCATGAATGTTTTTTAATACCTTAAACCACAGTATGTACCAACGAGCTGAGACTGTTTTGAGCTCTTAATTTTATCATTATGTATTCTACTAATATTATAAATGTGAAAGTTTTGTGTATGTACGTTTGGATGTTTCTTACTCAATCACGCAAAAAACGGCTCAACGGATTTGGATGAAATTTGGCACACATACTTATAATTTTTTAAATTTTAAGATTTTAGCATTCACAATGCTAGTTTTATATAATATTAAATAACATACTAGAAAAAATACGACTCGCACCAGATCATGTTCTCGGACGGGAATGGAACCCGCGACCTTTGGATATCCGGTCCAATGCTCTGACCGCTGAATATTATACACATACTTATAGTTTTTAACCTGAATTAAAACATAGGATACCAACCCTGGTTAAAGATTACCTAGAGATTTTTCGAAAGTCTACGTGGACGAAGTCGTAGATGATATCTAGTATTTAGTAAGACGTATTTTTACTTTTTTTTATTTTTACAGTCGCTGTATGAAACTGTCTATGTGAATAAAAAATTACGTCCCATATTACTTAATATTATTATACTACAATAAAATAAGTTTTCCCAATTGAACCAATTTTTCATTGTACACAAATTTAGCCTTCATAACTCGACTACATTGCTCCACTCCGTCGCTGCAGACGTTTATTAAACATCAAACGGTTTGAAGAGCGCCGACATTTAGGTACTCATGCGTCCTGCGTCCTGTTTCCAATTGCGAAAATACAGGAAGTCGTCCGCCGGGATAGAAAGGGGGGATGGATTGGAGGGGGCAGGAAGTTATTCCCGTTAACAGGAGTCATTTGTGGTGGGTGCCGGGTAATTTCCTTATTATAAAATGAGACACACTGATTATGGGGGTATTAATAATATTTATCATCTGCTATGCATGTTTTTCAACATTAAAAACATTTTTGTTCAATTTTCTAACCGCTAAGGGTAAAATAAAATATGTACACTAGTAGACCATTAAAACTATGATCTAACATTTACCGTAAAAAAACACCCCAATTTCACGTCAACGAATGGATCTCTTTCGCAACAAATTGCTTACAACAAAAAATCGTGCGCTTTTTCATCGAAAGCGCGTTTTTGTCAATGACAATAGTTTTTCGTCCGCTTTTTGCGATTTAAGCAAAAAAATATTTCTATAATTTATTGTAAGTACTTAATTGTGAACTTAACAATGCGTTTGGCATTGGAACCATTCCGAATAATGTTTTGTAAGACGTTCTACTTTTCCACCGTTATACTTAAATCCGATTATAAATAAGTAACATAGATTAAAGTTAGCAAAAACGTACCTAGTATCTTTTGAAATGTTTTTCAATCTTGCGAAATCGCTATAACGACAAATGTACAATTTTATCGAAATACATTTTCACTCAGTTTAAAATAAATTACTAGTATCTTCAATCATTAAGTAATTTCTTGACGTTTCTACTTAGAGAATTGAACATTGTAGAAAATATTAACCACATAAATAAATACATAAAGTTTATAGTTCACGAACATTATAATTTATGTGTTCCTAGGATTATTTAATTAAACTCAACCTTTTTATACAATTTAACCTTAACGTGACAGCAAAAGTATTTAAACAAAATACGTTCCAACACAAGAAAAGAGTCACTTAGCTAAAATGACGGCAATACTCATCAAATAACTCTTGGCAGTTAAACACCATTGCAAGAGCTGTTTTAGCATGACATTTCTCAATAACGCTCCGCCTTCAAATCTTATAAAACCTTTAACGGCAGAAACGGGCATAACCCTTAAATATTTTATTATTAAGACCATCTTTATGACACATATAACAAACATCACTGGTGGGGACCCGATCTGGAGAAATTACGCCGAAAGGTGAGAAAGTTGTTCAACAAAGCAAAGAACTCTCGAGATGCGCAAGACTGGGACGCCTACAAGCAAGCCCAATACAACTACAGGAAGCGTATTCGCCTCAGGAAAAGAGAATGCTGGAGACGCTTCTGCACCAATATTGAAACCAACAGTGAGGCTAACAGAGTGAAAAACATTCTGTGCAGCGAACCAGTACATAATCTTGGTTTCCTGAAAAAGCCTGATGGAACTTACACCAAAACAGATCAAGAGACCTCAGAACTGTTAATGACCACTCACTTCCCAGGGTGCCGCATAACGGAAAGTCGCACATGGGAAGGAAAAGATGAGAATCCACCATCTGAAACTGACTGGATCACCGCCCACAAGGTTGTCAACCCGGAGAAAGTAAGATGGGCAATCAACAGCTTCCTTCCATTCAAATCAGCGGGACTAGATGGAGTTTTTCCAGGACTGATGAGGTGGAGCGACGGAGGTCTCATTGACCACCTCGTAGCCATCTACAGAAGCTGCCTAGCACACCGCTATATTCCTACGAAATGGAGGGAAGTCAGGGTAGTCTTCATCCCTAAGCCCGGCAAAGGAGACTACACTCAACCTAAATCATTCAGACCAATTAGCCTCACATCATTCCTTTTAAAGGTTTTAGAGAGACTAATAGACAAGGAGATAAGGAGCACTGCATTAGTCAGGAACCCCCTAAATCCAAACCAACACGCCTACTCTGCAGGCAAATCAACAGAGTCTGCCCTACATAAGGTGGTTTCCTACATAGAAGGCAATCTCAAACACAAAATATCTACACTAGGCACCTTCATCGACATTGAAGGAGCCTTTGACAAAACCAATTTTACCAGCATAAGCCAGGCCCTGTCCAAACATGGTGTGGATACCACTATTGCCGGGTGGATTGACAGCATGCTGAGAGACAGAGCCATTCAATTTACTGTGAATGGTTCCACCAGAGGCGTAGTAGCTAAAGGATGTCCTCAAGGAGGAGTCCTCTCACCGCTACTATGGAACATAGTGGTCAACGAGCTGATTACGTGGCTCAACGACCGCAACTTCCTCACAGTAGGCTATGCAGACGACCTGACCATACTCATCAGCGGACGAGTTGAGAGTGTGATTTGTGACCAAATGAGGTCCGCACTGAAGGTCGTCGAACAGTGGTGCACTAAACACAATCTAACAGTGAACCCAGCAAAGACGGAGCTAATCATGTTCACAAACAAACGAAGTCTAGGAAATCTTAAACTCCCTAAACTTTTTAATACCAGTCTGTCCCTTAGCAAGGAAGTCAAGTATCTAGGTGTGATACTAGACAACAAACTTCTCTGGAATAGACATCTCGAAGGAAAACTAAACAAAGCCACCATCATCTTCTGCCAATGTAAAAGACTACTCGGCAAAAGGTGGGGACTATCACCGAAAATAACGATGTGGCTATATAAAACTGTTATACGTCCCATAATCACATACGGAGCCGTTGCCTGGTGGTCCAAAACAGAGCAAAGCACCGTCATCAACAAGCTGCAGCAATTCCAAAGATTGGCATGCTCTGCTATAACCGGCTGCATGCGAACTACCCCCACAGCCGCCCTAGAAGTAGCTCTGGATCTAACACCCTTGGACCTGTTTATACAACAAGAAGCCTCCATGGCTGCTATAAGGCTTAAACACCTAGGTCTGTGGTACAACCGAGAGGGTCCTCATTCCATATTGTGGAATAACTTAGTGAAACATGAGTCACTAATCGCTGCCCCATGCGACAGGATCCCCAAGCAATATATTTTCCTAAAGAAATACCAAATCCAGTTATTTGAAAGCGACCGAGATTACTCCGGCATACATGAAGTCCGAATCTATACGGATGGTTCCAAAATGGGGTCTGGAACTGGAGCTGGAGTTTTCTCTCAAGACCTAAATATCAAAATATCACTAGCGCTAGGCCAACACAGTTCGATATTTCAATGCGAATGTGTTGCTATAATAAACGCCGCTACTACGGCCCTGTCTAGAGGTGTGAAGGGACTAAACATCCGCATACTGACTGATAGCATGGCCGTCCTAACAGCACTGGAAGCCAACACGATCAACTCCAGTATCGTCTACGAATGCCACCAAGTTTTGGATCGTTTGGCATCCAACAACGGAGTAATCCTACAATGGATTAAAGGGCATAGTGGATCACACGGGAACGATGCCGCCGATGAGCTGGCTAGAATAGGATCTTCTACAACAGTGGCAGGACCCATACCCATTCTGCCACTCCCGTTCAGCCAATTACGCTCATGGGTAGGACAACGAACTCGTGCTGCACACAATACTCGTTGGGTAGATCTAACAAGCTGTAGACAGTCTAAGATTGCGATGACTGCAGTTTCGCCGCGTGTGACCCGCAGGCTGCTCAGCCTCAATCGCCCAGACCTCCGGATAGTTGTAGGTACACTTACAGGTCACTTAGCTTTAAACCGACAACTATTCATCATGAATGCGACAGACAGTCCTCTATGCAGGGGATGCCTGGAAGCAGAGGAAACAGCCGCCCACGTGATCCTGGAGTGCGTGGGGCTGGCCACACAACGGGCAGAAATCCTCACAGAGGTGAGGTCGCTCCTAGAAGCCTGTGAACGCCCCAGGAGGCTTCTGCGCTTCTGGAAGGAGCTGGGATGGCTCGATTAGCCATACCGATGCTATGAGGTTTCACGCATAACGGACCAAATTGGTCTAAATGCGGAGAAAGTGCCCACCACCAATACCAATACCAATACCAATGACACATATAACAATGTTATACAGCAGTTTTAGTACGCTAAGAACGCTTTACTGATATCCTCGGCGTATTTAAAACTTTTACTCTAGCTAACGGGGCACTGGCGGACTAAGACTTTAAGGCCCGGGGCGATCTTTAATTTTGGGCCCCCTGGCGCCTTCCAGATTTGAAATATTAACTGAATTAAACGCAATGCAGATGCTAACTCAAATTTTAAAGAATATTTTTACAACGTTAAAGCCTTACAACGAGTGCAAACAAATTATAATAATTTTAAATTATGTTTTCTGGCTTTTAATACACTAAATTTATTAATTACGTCATCAAAATCCAAAACCGACGCTGCTTTTCTTTCGATGGACAAAATAATCTATTTTTTTCTATGCCACACTGGGGCCCCCCATAGGTGTGGGGCCCGGGGCGGACCGCCCCCGCCGCACCCCCCTTAGTCCGCCAGTGTAACGGGGGTACTAAAGACACAATCTAATAACGAAACTTATGTCCTATATCCGAAGTCGTAAATACGGCTATCTCCGGTCGAAGGAGACACGCACGCTATAATATTTCGTTATCTAAATCTGATTAAGTAATATGTATACCTAATACCTATAAGGTGATTGGGTACTAAATGTCTTCGATTATAAAGACGAAGACGCTCACGTAGATGAAAGGCATATTCTTATCACGTAAATGCTATCATTATCAGATGATAGATTATAGGTACGATTAGTTACTTCTGAGTTTCTACGCTTCCCAGAAAACTTATTAAAAACTGAGAGGGTTTATAAGGCTTGTTTAACTTATTTCAACCCTCTCATCCTAAATCTGTGGGCCTACCGCGTAAGTGCCGTCGGCATCGGCGTCGACTTCATTTTGACAGCCGACGGCGATTTCGTACCGCGCAATCTCCCAAACCGACGCGTCGATGGTCAAATCGACGCCGACGGCGAAAGAACGAATGAAACGCTGTTTTTGACAGATAATCGGTACCGCCTAAAAATTTTGAAACCGACGGCCGTTTCGACGCGTTGATTTGAAGTGTCATTTCAATACGGCATCTCTTGAGTCGTCGATTTGATTGTAAAAAGGTTGATTTTTCCAATTTAAGCTTACTTTTTTTAATTATTCTGCTTTCTAGCGACTAATTAAAGCATGTTTTATATATTTTTTTAATCACTTAATCCTTTTTGACGTTTTGTTGTTTTCTTTGTATTTTAGGAGAAAGGCGGCGAAATCCTATAAAAATATCGTTATCTCATAGGCGAACCCTAAACACAAAGTAAAGCTTGTCCAGAAAGAGAATAAATTAAATAAAATGGAACTAAAATTTTTCAGTACAAAATATAGTCAGTGTTGCCAAGTTATTCGTGATTTTGACGTGTTTGCATAGAAAGTGGCACCCTCATTTTTTGTCAACTCTTTATGGTCAAGCTGTAAATACTGTAAATTTGTTGAGTGATCACTAGTTAATAAAAAACGGTGCAAGTGATTTTCGACTTCATTGATGTTAACCAAAATAATGGTTTTCTAATGAAACAGCAAAGTTAGTGAACGGGAATGTGGGAAAAGACGGCCGAATTATTTACGCGGTACCGATTATTCGACAGCGTCGGCGTCGGCATCGTAATCGAGCGTCGGAATCGAGTTCAAATCGACGGTACTTACGCGGTAGGCCCACTGTTTGTTGGGCCGTAGTGATGGAGACTTCGAATGACATCAAAATTGGAGGCAGATGGCCGGAGAACTCCCAAGTTGATAGTTTTCGACTAAGAAAAAAATAAATGGTTCCACTCGTACATCAACTTTACTCACCATAATTAATAATTACCTGAAGGATGAAATGTTCCCAGTGACAATTTTAGATGGTTTATTTAAAGGCACTGCGCCGTTAGCCCTTCAATTGAAAATGATTAGAAAATATATGCGTCCTTTAATATTCGCTTCAAATCCTACGCTAATCGCTTACACTATGTGGCATTCGGATGCCTCTATAATAAAAACCATATTGCAATGCATCTTGTATGTATAAAGAAATAACAATATTTACAACCCCTAGCTCATTATTCGCATTTATTCATTGTACTGAGCATAATGTCAAAGACATTATTAAACTTATATCGTAATATATTTCATAAGTGTAAAAATTGTGTTGTAGATAGATCAGTTCTTTTATTCCAAAAACTTAGTACTTAAACTTAATGGAAAAAGTTTTTGGTATCGTACGTAATAATCGCAATCAATCAATCATTCGTCCCCATATTGAAAAAAATAATAAGTGTTATTTAAAGCGTTACTTTTAATAAATCTGGTTTAAGAGGCGTAGCGTTACTTTTATACGATTTCTGGTTGAAGTACCTATAGAGACCGTCACCAGACAGTCATGCCATCAATTACAGCAGCCTATTTCGTCCGGCGACGGAGAGGTTGAAAGGAATCCTGCGACACGGCGCTGCTGCTCCCCTAATGGAGGCCATTCAAACTCACGCGCAGTGCCTAAGCCTCCGCCGTCGACTGCCGGCTTAAGTCCGCTCACGTACACAAGCAAGGGCTGACAGTATTTTATTAAAACATTTTCCTTTCCCTGTATTTTTTAAACCCCATGCATAAGTGCTTAACTATCAACTGTTTTCGTAAAAGTAACTTAGGATTGAGTATATAAAACGCTTTCAACTCTGAAAGCTATGTTAAGAGTCCGGCGAACAGTGAGCTTCCCATACAAACGTAATACCTACCAAAATGATTTGCAATTTGAGAAGGTATTACGTTTGTATGGGAAGCTCACTGTTCACCAGACTTAAGCTCCCAGATTTAGATAAAAAATCGGCTTCTAGAGCTTAGTAGCCGTCGCGCACGGTTGGGAGCGTTTTATTAAGACGCGCAGAGAGCTGGACACAAAGATAGATAGGCTTTGCTTAGTGAGCTTGCAAAAGCTTCTATTATCCCACAATGTTGTCTTTTGTTTGGTAAATCATATAATAATACTATCAAAATCGTAGTAGCATAGATATTCTATTTATCCATAATTATTCTATGATCTAAGAACGTTATTAAACAAACGTAATAGTAATAAAATAAGCCTCGCATTTAAAACGCAAGCTTTTAAGTTACAGATGGCAACCCTATCTGTCGCTATGTCGTTGCCGTGTCGCCGTGCCGGCACATCTGCCGGCCCCAGTCCGGCCCGTCAGCCGCCGGATCCGCCGAGCCATCGGAACGCAATTTATCGGCCCAAGGTCCGACAACCGAATTATCCGGCAGCCGGAGATTATCGGACTGACAAATGTTGGAACGTTTCGTGGGTAACGCGATTCTATAAAATTTTCATAAAGATAATTAAGGCAGAAATATAATAAACTAGCGACCGCCCGCGACTTCGTCTGCGTGGTCAATTATTTCTCTATCCCTCGGGAACAGTACACTTTTTCGGGATAAGAGGTAATTTTTTTTAATATATGCAGCTGTCAAAAAGCGTATTTTTCTTTTCTTATTTTGGATGAAAGGTACTATTTCCTTCTTTGTACCCCTGACAACGTGTATGCATTTCATGATGATTGCGACGTGAAGGCGTAATATACAAACAGACAAACTTATTAGTAAAGAATTGTAAATAATAGTAAAGACGTAAAATTATTATATTAATGAACACTTTACTTAACACGGAGTGATTTTATTAGTAACAATGAAAAAAGTATTTCGAGTTAATAATTAATAACGGAACCAAAAACATACAGCTATAAAAAAAACCATCAAAATCACATTATTGTCCTGCAAGCAGTAACTGGCTTCATTTTACGCTTCCTATCTCTTCATTGCATCACAGTGTCGAAAGAAATACAGTAGTTGATGTTGGAAGCGTCGCAATTACCAGCCGTTACCGTCCCGCTGGCCCCCGGGACGTCTGCTCCTAATTACAGTTCCGAGAAACGTGGAACTACCGGGACGCGCGGGACTTCTAAGGACAATTATTTCAAGTATTGAAAATTATGCCTCTTCCTTGTCTATACATTTTTGAAATAGCAAAATTTGTTAGGCATAATCTACATTATTTCAGTCAAGCCAAAGATGTTTATTTGCGCAATACCAGAAATTCATGCTGCAATGCATCCAAAAAATGCGCGTTTCCGAAAAAAATGCTACTGGATGTGCATAAAAATATGTAATAAGATACCAGAACACATTAAAGTTTTGCCTAAGAACAGATTCAATAGAGCCCTATACAACTGGCTAATAGAAAAATGTATTTATTCTGTAAATGACTATTTAAATTTAAATTATTGTTGACCTTTTGTTATTTGTTGTTTGCATACTATTAATTATTTTACTTGTTGTAATAAATTACCAATTATAATTCCCTATTATTCTTTCGACATTATATAAATTGAGTAATCTATTGATAAATTAATTAATTATATGAATGATAGTGTTAAAAATAGACCAATCCAACGATTATAATTTCTCTTTTTAAATTTGCATGCTATTTGTTGATGGCTGAATAGGCTGTATCTAATTTATTATGACCATCTTAAAATGTAACCTTATTCTAATGCAAATAAATGAATTTCTATTTCTATTTCAATCGACTGGTGCTGCTTGTGAACAGGCTTGGAAAATAGGCCAGTGTCCTGTTCTGTGGAAGGATTAGATATAGGAGGACGAAGTCAGAATAGATGAGCTACGAAAAATAATTTAAAATCATTTCAGGTTGGACGTAAATACAAAAAAATTATCTCCTGTATCCAAACTCAGAGACTAGCAAACTATCCCTTTAAATTACTAGTATGTATATTCTACTGGAATTTTTTAATTGTTTATAGAACAGGATTAGGGTATTTTTGTTATTATACCTAAACATTCAATTCAGTAACTAGTGCCCATTATTGTCAGTGCGGATTACTGCGGACTAGGGACGCTCCTATTAAATAAAACGAAAATACAAAAGAGTGTGTCAAATTGACTCAAAATCAACGGTTGCAACAAGAAATTTAAAAAATCCTAATCACCAATTTACGTCAAACTGAAACGCTCCAACGAGCGTATGTTGTTGTTTTTTTCAAGTGAATCGTGACTAAGAGGGAGTTGCATTAAGTCGCGCGCTCAAACCCTAGCTTAAAGGATCATTCACACAGCTCCGGCGCGGCAACGGCGCGCCACCGGCGAGTCAACGGCAAAAATATAGTTACATACAAGTTGTACTACACTGTTCACACACATCAGTCACCTCGCCGGCATGTCACCGGCAAATCAAACGCGTATTGCTACGGCATGCCGGGCCGTCGCCGTGCCGGACGGCACGTCGCCGGCGCCTCACCGGCATGGCTAGCAGGGTTGGCAGATAAGGGGATTTTTTCGAAATTTTGGGAACATTTTTAATTATTGGAGAAAAAAATAAACTTATTTTCATACAAAACGTATCTTTCATACAAAACGTTGTCTAACGAAATAAAAACAAGCTTATTTGGGTAAATTTTTAATCTTCTCTTCATACAAATTGATAGAGAATGTCAGAAGATAATTTCCGTTTCATATAATTTGTCAAATCCAAAATAAATAAAAGTGAAGGTAGGAAAACACTATCACAGAATACATAATAGTACAAGTACATTGTCTAATGATAATTCTAGTGAAAATTCTAAAAAATAGTATCTTTACTTGAACTTAGTGGAAAAGGTAAATTAAGTCTAATAAAGTTACCAAAATATTACCAAAAGCAGTATAAAGCATGTTTTTGTAAGTTGAAATATAATAATACTTTATTTTCATACTACAATGTATTTTTTCTCTATCGATTATAGCAACCAATACTTTATTAAAACAAAAAAGTGGCAACCCTGTTTGCCGGACGTGCCGTCGCCGCGCCGGTGACGTGCCGGCCGGCACGGCGACGGCCCGGCGACGGCACGGCACCGGCACGTCCGGCGCCTCACCGGCATGACTAGCAGGGTTGGTAGATAGGAGGATTTTAACAAAATTTAGGTTTTTTTCTATTATTGGAGATAAAATAATCTTATTTTCATTCAAAACGTATCTTTCATACAAAACGTTATCTAATGAAATAAAAACAATCGTATTTCGGTAAATTTTAAATCTTCTCCTCATACAAAGTGATAGAGAATGTGAGAAGATAATTTAATATAATTTGTCGAATTCAAAGTAAATAAAAGTGAAGGTAGTGAAACACTATCACAGAATACATAATAGTACAAGTACATTGTCTAATGATAATTCTAATGAAAATTTTAAAAAATAGTATCTTTACTTGAACTTAGTGGAAAAGGTGGATTAAGTCTAATAAAGTTACCAAAATATTACCAAAAGCAGTATAAAGCATGTTTTTGAGAGTTGAAATATAATAATACTTTACTTTCATACTACAATGTACTTTTTCTCTACCGATTATAGCAACCAATACTTTATTAAAACAAAAAAGTGGCAACCCTGTTTGCCGGACGTGCCGTCGCCGCGCCGGTGCCGTGCCGGCCGGCACGGCGACGGCCCGGCGACGGCACGGCACCGGCACGTCTGGCGCCTCACCGGCATGACTAGCAGGGTTGGTAGATAGGAGGATTTTAACGAAATTTAGGTTTTTTTTTATTATTGGAGATAAAATAATCTTATTTTCATACAAAACGTATCTTTCATACAAAACGTTATCTAACGAAATAAAAACAATCGTATTTGGGGAAATTTTAAATCTTCTCTTCATACAAATTAGAAAAATTAAATAGAGAATGTGAGAAGATAATTTAAAGTGAGGGTAGTAAAACGTTATCACAGAATACCTAAAAATAGGTGCAAGCGATTTTCAACCTTAATGACATTTATAAAATTAACTGTTTTTAGAGAAACCTCAAACTTAGTGAATGAGAATATAGAAAAAAAACATCCGCATTCCAAACGCCACTAAGGTCGAAAATCGCTTGCACCACTATTTTTACGTATTCTGTGATAATGTTTTCTTACCTTCTTTTTTATTTACTTTGGATTCATTTCATTCAGTTCTTCCGTGACCATGGCGCATGCAACTGCGCCGAAATATCGGTGTCTCAAAAATAAACAGGTACATGGTGTAAATCCCGATATAGTTTATTCTAACAATGTCAATAACCATGGAAATTTAAAACATTATATTTTTTCTACCTATTATAGCAACCAATACTTTATTAAAACAAAAAAGTGGCAACCCTGCTTGTCATGCCGGTGAGGCGCCGGCGAGTCGCCGGTGATCTGAAATGCTTGTTCACACACGTCTGTGAAGTTGACGGACGTGCCGGTGCCGTGCCGGCGCCGCGCCGGAGCTGTGGGAATGATCCTTAATGGAGTTCATCAGTGTCGGCTCCTATCGATGAAATATTACACGTTGTTCATTAAAAACACCCGTCCGTCCGATATGGTTGCTAGAAGTAAGCATTTCTAATTAAAACTTCATTCTGCTGAAACGAACAAGTTCACGTGCAGCCTTTTATGTTTACTCGAATTGGAAATTCCTTCATGATTTTGGCAACCTTCTTCGAGAAAAATCGTCATTTGTAATAAAACACTTTTTAGCGAATACTAGCGCTAGTATCCGTTAAACTATTAACGGATACTAGCGCTAGTATCTCTCTTATTCAGACAGCAATGTCGATTTTTCTTCATTCAAAAAGCGTTTTATTTCATGTCTAGTGAGCGCGTAAGCTGAGAGATGAATATTGTTGTCTGTATTTACTGGTCCAATAGTATTCGAAAAGCGGAGAAAAAGTTAAATAAGTTATTTTTTAGATTAAAAAAAATAGTAGGTGTTTGGTATTTTTCATTATGACATGTGCTTGCCCCGCATCATTTTAAAACTCAATTATTTAATGAATTTCAAGTAGTTAATTTAATTAAATGAAGTATGTAGTGAAATATAAATCTTTTTATAAATAACTGCTGCATGTAAAGACAGAGAGCTTTCAATACATCCAATTAAAAATAACCGAATGGCAATCAACTAAATGATCCCAACACGTCGTTAATTGCTTTATTGTTTTGTTATATGTAATTGTTCGAACTAATTGAGACTTCTGATAATCACACAATGTATCGAAGTTATTACATATATCGAAATAATGTTTTATTTTCAAAAGTTGGCCATTTTTTCATTACCTACTAAATAAATTACGAACAATGATAATATTTTCGGTCAATCTAGTTATTTTTAATAAATAACAATAAAAATTTCATTAAACTTATGCCAACTAGTAAAGAAGTATTAAACTAGACCAAGAAAACGTTAAACAAAAGAAATAAGTAACAGACTCACCACTGCTAGCGCTACGCCATCTGTAAAAAGCATTTGTAACTATTACCAAAAACGAAAAAGCCTGCTAAGGCTCGTAGCAAGAGCCTACTACGAGCACATTACGTAAAGCAATCTGTAGATGCTTTTAGATTTGCTTTGGATTAAATCGCTGTTGTTTTTATCGCGTTTCTTGCTAGATGTCTATGTGTTGTAGATAAAAGTTCAGTGATGCTTTTCTCTTACAATACAACATTACCTAAGTAATATCTTTTACAACAGCGCCCTCATACCATTTAAAACATCTAAAAAATATTTAGGTAACATTCTCAACTCACAATTATTATCTTGGGGTCCTCACAGTATTGAATATATTTGCAAAATAGCCGAGCAGCGTCTCAATATTCTTCAGTTGACGTAAACTGGGGTTTGTTCGTACCCTTGACATGAACAGCTATCGAAAAAAAATAACGCGCGTAAAATCATTCGATAGAGTAGGTAATTTTGTATGGGAAATTATACAACGCCGTCTACTGCCGAAAAGCAAAATTACAATTTTCATAGATAATTATTCTATCGAGTAATTTTACGCGCGTTTTTTTCATGATAGATGTTCGTGCTAAGCTAAGGATTCGAACACCGGGTGATCAATTCACACCTTCACTCATTTAACTCACATCACACAGCACAATCACATATATTAAACAATACTGTCTGTGTGCCCTATAAAATGTGAACTATAAAATAAACACAAACAACACCACTGAATTTCAGTAAACTTTATTAATTGAAACATTAGAAAGTATTCAAGCCAACTGTGATGACTGTCAAGTGTTTTTTACTTTTCGCTACAAAATATTTCAGGAAGGCAAAGGAATTTATGTCCATACAGCTGACCTTTATTTTATTTCATTTTTTTATGATAAAAATTAATGCGTTGCGATTGTAGGAATATACCAATGTTTAGTCATAATATTTGCATACAGTTTGCGCGTAATAAAAAACCCGATTTCCGCCCGAGAATATGATCTGGTACGAGTCGTATTTTTTCTAGTATATTATTTAGTATTGAATAAAAATATGCTCCATACCAAAATTGACGCGTAAAAAACTTTGTATTGGACTAACCATAGTAATTTCTATTGAGTGGATTATGTAATAAATAATACTAATACTAAACAAGCCACATATTATTAATATTAATTACTATATTTATAAATGTGCCCAATCCTAAACTTTTGTGTGATAAAAAAAAACAAATTGAATCGTGGAAAGTGCGTGTAAACTTACTCGTTATACTATACGAGTCAATGTCATTGTTCGATGTCATGATGGATGCTGAAAATTATGTAGGTAGGTAATGTGAGTTTGTTTTATTTTACGCTGTCAGTTTTTCAGCACATTTTATTGATATGTGGATTGAATAGTATTGTGTAAAGGCAGCGTAAACATTTTATATTTTTTACTAGAATAAAAAAATCTAAAGAAAGACATCAACGCATTACAGTTCTTTTTTGTACCTTATTTCGTGTCGTTTCAAATAATTCTTATTTCAGAAAAAACTTCAACAATATTTAAGATGGAGAGGGTACCTTTGTTTCTACCCATCGTTTCGGTTTTAGCGATATAGGTACCTGTCGTGTTCTATTTTGCATTCACAACGCTATTTTTATATAAATGAACAACTCGTCTCAGTTTTGCTTTCAACAGTTGTTTTTTTACTACTTTCAATTCAAGTATTCGTTACTTATCTTAAAATAGATTTAATTTTTGATTAACTCTTATCACTCATTAAAAATTATGAAAGTAATAAATATGCAGCGAATTCTTCTTGCAGGTGTGGTTTTTAAACAAATGAGTATTATTCCTTGATTTAAAAGTAATAATTTATTGAATTCTAAACCCTTATATAATATCACAGCCAATCACAACTACTTGCGGCGTTGCATCATCTATTCCACCAGGTGCCCAGGTCGAAAAGGTTGAACACCTTCGTTTTGGGCTCGCTGCGCTCGACGCGGCGGGACTTGTACAGGTACAGTCCTCGGGTGGACCTGTCGCAGCCGTATCCTAGCACTGTCACGTTGCCTTCGCACTTCCCGGCGCGCAGGTACTCCCAAGACCCACAGCGGCGGCCCGTCAGCGCTGTCCCGTCCATTACCGACGCCGCAAACATCTTCCACGCCCGCGCGTGATCACAGTCTATACTAATCCCTTTATCCATGCACTCCGGCTGCGTCCCCTCAACCCCATTCATGTAAACATCTACATGCCCTATAGGCTCTTCCAGCCCCAGCACTCCAGCGCTAGAATGTACTACCTGGACGAATTCAGCATCGTCTTTATCCAGTCTGTAGTCCAAGGACTTCACAAAACAAGGCTTAGCGGGGTCAAGAGCGGTAATCCTGCCAATTTTGCCTTTTATGTTCTTCTGAATCAACTTGCCTGTAATCCCGACGACGTGGGCTCCGAGGCTGAAGCCGATGAGATGGATTGAGCTGAGAGAGACTCCTTTGGTGTGCAAGTTCTTGATGAAATCGAAGATGAGGTTGGCGAGTGGATTGACTCTGGAGGCTGAGAGAACGTAGCCTCGGCTGAAGCTCAATCTGGTGTCTAAGACTAATACGGTGGGGTGTTTGTTGAGTAGGGCCTTGACTATAGCTTGAGAGGACTCGTCGTGGGGACTGTTCCACCAGCCAGG
Source organism: Catoptria pinella (assembly GCA_963556745.1). Classification (NCBI taxonomy): domain Eukaryota; kingdom Metazoa; phylum Arthropoda; class Insecta; order Lepidoptera; family Crambidae; genus Catoptria; species Catoptria pinella. The sequence goes on from OY750776.1 coordinate 326,299, forward strand.
GACGTAGAGCACGACGGGACGCGAGTGCTTGAGCCGCACGTACTGGTGCGCGGTGGGGAGATGGTGCGTCTTGTGCTTTGATCGGGAGAACTCCATAAGGTTGATGAGGGGCAGCTCAAGGGTGTACTGCCGCGCGTACAGGATCTCCAGGGGAAGGATTTCACCTGGAAATATAAATGTTTCATGTTAAAACATATAACATTTCAAAATTCAAAACTCATTTATTCATTCTAGGCTGTCACAAGCACTTGTGAATGTCAAAGAACGTCATCGGTTCGTAAACCCTAAGCGGGAGACCTTGTAACGAGAAGAACCGGCAAGAAACTCGACAAGGACTGCTTTTTTACAAAGGACTGTATCAAATATTGTTGCATGTACATTATTTAAAACTACTACCTACTTAACAATCGTGTATAAACTAGAGCACTGTTTATATTAAATAAAAATAAAGTAGTGGAAAAAATTCACGCTTCAAGGAAACGGAAGTGGTTGGAATTGGTAGAATTCAATAGTAGTCCCAACTGATGCCTCACGCGAAAACTATTTGAAGACTATTTCAGGATAGAGAGATTTTATAAACGATTAGCCTATTAACCGTTGACCAAGTCAATTTGAGATAACTATGTAGCTATTAAAGATTACCGGTACTTAGAGATCCTTAAGTCAAAAGTCCTTAGCCCAACTTCCTCTATTTTTAACAAACTTCCAAAACAACACAACGGCAGTCCACGCGGCTGGTCTAGTCTATCATCATTTCTAATGACACTGCATAAATTTTGTCAATGTTATGAAAACAACAATCATCGCAATTCATACAAAAAATCGCTGTTTTGGATTTGCTTCCGACACTGGTCACGGTCGCTATTCTTGAAACAATATCTGTTTTATTTAATTTATCACGTTTGAATGATGAGTGGTTGAGCAATAGATACATGTGTCGTAACCTTATAATTATTTTCAATTTATTTACCTACATTCAGATAAAATATTATTATACAGTGCCGTAAAATAATTGTTATTATTAGTTTAATCATTAATAAAACAGTCGGTACAAAATTTTTCACGTCGAAATGATTGTATGTACCTTCTATTAATAATAGTATTCAGTCAATATTTTTTCCTAATATTTATTAGTGCTTCTATTTTGAATTTCATAAGAAATCCTGTCAATTCTGTACATAATAAAAAAGGCGAGTTTTTGAATGGCTGCGTATCAATTTGTTAGGTTTTTTGTTTGTTACGCATTCAGATATTTCATAAAGTCTTCCTCGAATTAATTACAATGAATTGTTCTAACGGCAAATAACTTCTTAGCCTCTTTCTGCCTTACCTACACCGCCTACGGTTTGATTCCAATTCAACCAGTAGTTTAAAATCTTCCGCTTTGATTGCAACCAGTAGTTTAATATTTTTTAACTTTTTACTCATACCGGTTACTCATACCGGCAACATCCTACTCCACTTATGCCACTTATAATCACCATCACTACAACACAATACAACGTACATCCATCAGAGGCCGTCTTCACCAGCTCATCGACGTTGTTCCTCAGGAACCCAGGGAGGAGCGAGCCCAGAGTTCCCACCAGAGTGTCTCCAGCCACTCGGCCGGATACTAGCAGTAGAAGACATAGTGTAGGTTTGATTCCCGGGCGGGGAGCGTGCGCACGCGCATGCCGCATCGCTCCGACGTGTCCGCGTGTCTGTCGCGCAATTCCGCCGGCGCACAAGATAACCGCCCTTGATGCCGCACAGTGACGCATATCGATTAATTTATTTACCAAAAAAATCTCGTTCTCTCCTAATCTAACGACAGGTATTCAAATTTTGAGACGATTAAAATGTTTATGTGAAAAATAACAATCTATTTAGGTATATTTCAAGTTCAAGTTATGTTACTTGATAGCTTGATGTCAACGTCATGGTCATTGACATTGCTTTTTTCCTAGGTATGGTATTAAAACATTTTAGGCGTATTTAATTCATTTTAAGAAAGTGCATAATTTATTTACGAAATACAAATTGTCACAAGAACTTTACATACTACTTATAAAAGTACTGTTATATTAAAAATCTTGCGCTTGTATTCCGCGCCGATACCGCTGTGGTGGGCTGTGGTGGGCTGTGGCCCTGCACCGACCTTCCCCTCCGCACATCTTCGACCTCTTCTTATTGTTTGACCACGTTTGACTATACAAGCCAAAATGCCGGCCAACGTAACAACAAAACAGTACTTAAATTAAAAAAACATTCTCTTCTCAATGATTTAGTTGTTTCATCACCTCTTGATCGGCTACCATCATGTTACTGTAATAATTATTTTGCGATAAGTACAGTCTTCGAGTAGTTGGAAGTAAGGTAGCCAGTTTCTAAGTTATTAAAATAATCCTAGATTATACGCTATCGGTCTTATCATCAGTTAACATCAACAGGCTCCACAGGTTGTGGCCTAAAAATAAGAACAATTCGTATCCCACAGCAAGATTTGCATATTGTTATCAGCAGTACATTTTTTTTTACTGCAATCGCTAGTATTGCAAGGTGATCCATACATCAATGTTTATATGTAACATTTTGGAGGTTTATGAAGTAACGCGAACAAACGTGAAGCGCAAACGCAGCCTTGGCCGCTGCGCGCGCGCAAGTGCTGATGACTTCTGAGGTACTTCCGCATTCTAAAATGTTGCCTCTTCTAACCTTCCGGTGAGAGATGAAATTGGCGGTAGACTAACATTATGAATCAGAGTGGCTATCAGTACCCTTGTCAAATCAATAAAGTTAGGGCTAGTTTTACAGGTTCCGAATAGCACCTATCTTCTGGCATAATTTAAATGGAACATTTCTTGTTTGTTGGCAACATACTTAATTACACTTTTTGCAAGATTTGTTATTATAGTTTTAAAATATCTACGGTAAAAACTAAAGAAGGATAATATTTGTCGAAAGAGCCCACACGAAAGCAGAATTCTAATAGACCATTATTCTCAACAAACGTCCCACATTTGGGACATAAACCGTCATATATTTGCAGCACCAGGTCTGGCCAACGGGACATATTAATTTGGTACACTTGTCAGGCGTAACGGTTGGGCCACCGCCCAATGATATCTCATGTGCCAATGAACTCTCCAAACTATTTTTTATCCTGTGATTGAACTGTGATCTAACTTTTTAGAAACTAAAGGGTAACTTCGATTTATCTTAAATATTACTAGCGACCGCCTGCGACTTCGTCTGCGTGGAAAGTTTTTTGTTATCTCCCGGGAACAATTATTTTTTCTTATGTCATGGGGTACAGAGAACTGTACCCCTGACAACGTGTATGCAAAATTTCATGATGAACGGTTCAGTAGTTAAGACGTGAAGGCGAAAAAAAACAAACAAACGGACTTTCGTATTTATAATATTAGTAAGGATTTTATTTTAAGGAGGTAGTCAAATTCCAGGGTAATGTTATATCTTTTATCAAAAAACTTTTTTATGATTACATTTGACCTTTATACATATACAAGGTGTTACAAAAGTACCCCTAATGCCGAGTATGGGGAATATGGGGTATATAGGGACCATCAAACTGAACAACTTTTACTATGGGACCAACTCTGAAATCGCGAAAAAAAAATCAGCTGTTTCATACAAAAATTTATTACGAAAATATCAAAATGTATGAAACAGCTGATTTTTTTTTCGCGATTTCAGAGTTGGTCCCATAGTAAAAGTTGTTCAGTTTGATGGTCCTTATCTACCATATTCGGCATTAGGGGTACTTTTGTAACACCTTGTATATACACACACATAATTCGGCAATTTATAAATCATTTAATTCCGGCCTTCGTCCGGAGTTAAACCACAAAATAAATGATGGTTCCAGGTTAAATAACTCCGATGAGAACCAGCGGCAGCTAAACTGAGGGCCTATTACAAAGAACGGCCAAATGCGTGTTCGCACATTTAGGGTTCCGTACCAAATAGGGCTAAGGGGCAGGGCTACTCGTTTGACCGCAAAATTAAGTTGCTTTGTAATAGGATAATGAGGGAATATAAAAGAAAAACTTATATTTATCTACAAATAGATTTTTGTTGGTAAAATGTACGTTAATGTTATCATTACTAATTACCAAAATTTATGTTCATAGGTCCATGGGAAGTCAAAAAATACTTCGTAACAACATTTTGGAAAAAAAATTATACCCCAGACGTTCGGATAAAAAATTTTTTTTTGCACTTCCCCCTTCTTTGTTTGGGAGCTAAAATATTTGAAAATATTTTTTATAGTTTGTCTGGCTTAGGGTACACACACACCTTTTGTACAAATATGAAGACTGTGGCTTCAACGGTTTAGCTGCTAGAGCTTTGTTTGATTGTGACAGACGACAGACGGACGGACAGACAAACGGAGACACGTGACAGCAATATGGCTCCGTTTGGTCCCTTCGGGTACGGAACCCTAAAATTAATGGCGACAATCAGACGATGTTCGTTGTTTGATAATTCGATTTATTTGATTTTGAACCTTATAGGGTATTTAATATTGTCACGGAGTGGGACGAACATCGTGCGATTATTGCGATTATTTTTAATGTAATAGGGCCTTCTGCCCCATTACCAGAAGATTATAATGTGTGCCATTACTGCGTTTTGTCTGAGCCGAGTCAGCCGAGTTTAGGGTTACCGTCTACGTAAGAGAGGATGCCTGTCTATGATGCACAAAATGCCTGATTTTTCAGAAAAATGCCTGTATATAGTGAAAAAAGGTCAGTTTTAGTTAGTTTCATCTTGTAATTATGCCTATCTTTAGTTAAAAAAAACAGCCGGATTTTTAGTCAGTTTTGTCTACCAAATTCCACGAATCATGTACCTACCTAATGTGTGTATTTGTACTTGCTTCGGCAGTCCATATACTAAATGTGTGTATTTTATCCGGGTGGGTGGGCAGCCGGCCGCGAGCTTGCGTGATTGGAGCATGTATGCGAGCTTTCAAATTTCAGCGAGACCTGCGAAATGTAAAAATGCCTGTCTCGGCTTGGCGCCGGCCGCACGCCTGTCTAAACCAAAAAATGCCTGTCAAATGCGGCAAATGCCTGTCAGATGGTAACCCTAGCCGAGTTACGAAATTGTTAACTTGACTTTTTATAAAAATTGTTAATACACCTGTCACGCATCCCCAGGGGTCTAATTAGAGCTCTTGAACTTTTTACGAATAAAATTTTATTCTTCTTCCTATAGAAATACAAAGTTATAATTTATATTCCTATGGAAAACCTTAGCTTCAAACTCAAACTCCATCTTTTTTTTGAAAAAATAATTCATATAGGTATATACACTACAACCAAGAACGATAGGTCAAAAGTGAGGCAAAAAATACTGAGCCAAACTGGCTTAGTTAATCGTACCTTTAAGAACGAAATAGTTTCAATTTCCCTACCTTTAGGGGATTAGTTACTATTTGATTGGATTTTAGTTACGATTAGGTAATAACGTATGATGGATATCAATCTCAAAAAGTCATTTTGGCTCAGTATTTTTTGCGTCACTTTACATATTATAAAGACTCAGCTTCTAGGTGTTATTATTCTAAGGGTATACAAATTCTCACACACATGGAATTACCAAATATAATCCATTTAAAATTAATACAATCAGGGTGAATGATGAACATCAGCTGAAGTTTTTTTACATAATTTTCATTCTTAGACTAGTTAACATTAATACCTATTTATAGTATCATAACTAGTGATGGGTAATTTTCCGAAAAATTTCAAAACTCGGAAATTTTTCAATTTATTTTTCAGAAAAATTGAAAAATTGGAAAAATAATGGAAATATATATTTTTATCGAAATTATTAGTTTAAATGAAATAGTAAATATAAAATATGGTTCATAATAAGTTGAAATTCAAAGGGTTGAATGGCTTTACATGTTGTTTAAAAAAAACAAATGTGCAAAGTTATATCTAATACAGATTCATGTACAATGGTTTATTTTATTCGACATAAACATATATAATTACGTCACTCATAATTAATCTGAATCCAAATCTGAATCATGATCATCATAAAAGAATTCGTCATCAACATTTTGTACATTATCTGCATCTACAAACAGTAAATCTTCAGTTGGTGGACTGATATCGTCCTCTTGAACATTGTGAATATACAAATCATCATTATTTCTATTTTCCATATTCCAGTTATATGCAATAAAAGCCATTTTTTCAGCTCGCTCCGTCAGCAGTCTATTACGCTTCTTTGTGTGAATTCCACTTATTGTACTAAAAGAACGTTCACATGCGGCAGAAGTTACAGGAGCCGTGAAAATAACTTCAGCCACTTTTCTCAGTTTCGTAAATTTACATAAGCCTTGCCACCAAGAAAGTGGGGTGACATTATTTACTGGCGACCACACAAATCTTTGACTCCAAAAGTTAGATTTTGATTTAAAATCGGAAACTTCCGCCATTATATTTTCAATATTTAAGTACGTTGCTAGTTCATCGATAAAATTCATTGCTGCAGCATCTTCTTCACTACTTAAGTTATCACCACAGATCTTAGGATCTAGCAAACATGCAGCAAAATGGATAGGTTTTACAACTGTTCCTTTTCTGGATTCAACTTTGTCAAGCAGAGTTTGCTTTTCTTCTTCATTGATAATATTGGTGTGAGCCAAAACTTCTGTTATTTTTAATTTTAAAGATTTCCACACTGAAACTGTTTTCTGAATTAAAATATCGTTACCTTCTAGTTGGGAGATGCTAACAGCGATTGGTTCTACAATTGCAGCAACTTCATTTGTCATTGTCCAAAATCTTTCATCTAATAAATGTGATTTGTTTTCTGACGACAACTGTGCTCGTTCATGCACCGCCAACGTTTGCATTGCTGGTTTGACAAATTTCATCACTTGCAGCGTGTCATGTACACTGCTCCATCTAGTTTTAACAGGTAGCTTCAATTTTTTGTTGCAGTTTTTTTCAATTGAAATTTTTGTAAAGAGTGACGAGAGTACTTGACTGTATTTTATTTCTTTTACTACATCGACTATCATTTTCATGATAGTTTTAATCATATTAATCTTTAGAACGTCATCTGCCAATAAATTTAATGTATGTGCTGTGCAACGTAATGTGATTATATGTGGATATAATTCTTTCACATTCAACAGAGCTCTTTGAACATTATTTGCGTTATCACCTATTAACACAAAGAACTTTTCGGGGCCAATATGATTCATTACTTTAAAAATCTCTGTGGTCAAGTACTCTGATGTATGACGATTATCAAGCGTGTTTACAAAGTCTACGAGTAAAGGAGCAGGTGTGGAGACTAAAAAATGTATAATACCTTCATTTTTTATATTGGACCAGCCATCTAGCTGAAGATGCAGTATCGAAAGAGATTTCAAATTAATATCTTGACTCTTTTTCATTTCATCATAAATGTTATCCACGTAAGTTGTTAAAGTTTTTCGTGTTGGCAATGTGTAAGATGGCGCTAAAGCAGAAAATACTTTTTTCCATAATGCATGTTCTACCCAAGAGATAGGAGATCCTGATACTGTAGTTGCTAGGGCGATTAATTTATCGATGTCTTTTTTATTAACGGAACAATCTGCTTCTGAAGACACAGCGGAAGAAGTAGAAGGCAAGTTTATGCACGAATCGGCTTCTTTTGTCAAGCTAACATTTAAAATTTTCATATTTTGTGGACATTTCGTGCAATTTGCAATATGAGACCGCATACGAGTAACATTCGCATATCGAAACATTTTGTTACAATATTTACAAAAGACACTGTTATTCCGTTTTTCAAACGAATTCCATACTGGAGTGTCCTTATTACGGCCCATTTCTGTCCCAAACTCACTTAATAAATGATTTCAAACAAATATAACAACACTTGCTTATACACACACTAATACAAAAACTCCGAAGCTAAATGAATGCCAGTCAACTACATATTGCCACGCAATTTTCTATTCCCTACTAAACACACATAACGGGGAATCCCCGATCATAGATTAAGGCCTTGAATGAATGAATAAGTTTAAAAAGGTTCTTTCAAAAGTGTCAATGTACGCTGTATTGGTCATGGTCGCCGACAATGGTCGGCCAACCTGTACTGGAGGCTTTACATGCTATTACGTTACGTACTTACCATAAACTAAAATCTGCCGGACGCATTTTCAGACGCATTTTAAGCGCTTAGAACGTTTTCAAATATTTAACTTTAGATCAATTGCTTATACAAAAATCGTTTTACAGTAATTGTTTCTCGACGTTTGTAGGCGTTGAGTCTAGTCAAGTGGACAAGTCTTTCAACTATTTGCAACACTGCATCAGACTTTGCTATAAAGGTTCCGCGAGACGATCAATCGATATTGATATTACCCGGTTTTAAGAAACACCGATATTTCAGTAAAATCCGGTAAATCCCGATTAATATTTAAAAAAAACGAGTCGTACGTTACTTGCGAGTCCTTTTTATACAAACAATATCAAATATTATTAAAAACATTTTGCAGTTTTTTATAAATGTATACATAGAGGACTGAAATCATCGTCTACCACCATCGAAAAACAACTGTCAAACGATTGTATGTATAAGTAATTGAATTGTTTAAAAAAGTTCTAAACTCTTAAAATACACCTGAATCCCAGCCTTTCCTATATAACAGGTCCCATTTCTTGTTGATTTTAAAATTTACAGGCTTAATGACTTTTTATGGGTCGAAAACGGTTAAAAAGAAGACAGTCTACTCATTCATATATTTGGGAAAATAGATTGACAAATCTGGCAACACTGACTGTCCAGTAGATTTTAGTCTGTGGTACGTAATACGCATGATAAACTATGTTCGGGGATTTCCCGGTGTGTGTTAGATATCTCTTAACGTTAACCTTAGAAATTATTTTTTATAAGTTAACTGGATATCCTCCTAAATAAATTAAAATTTTGTCTAGTACTTACACTTTATACAATTTTATGAGTGTTTTTGACTGATCTGACCCACAAAACTGTCATTGTTAGTCGACAGCGATGTCCAAAGGTAAGCACCTACCGACTAATATTTTACTAGTAAACAGAAATACCAACAAAATAGTAGGTCTACCCACTACCTATCTACTTAATATCGCACGTTCGTATAACTACTCGTACACGTAGCATTATATGTTTATGACTCAGTGGCTTTGCCTTCGCGTGAGTTTATGTATGTTTATTTGTTTTTCAGAAAAGATTATACCAGCTTCAGATAGTGAATCAGATACTGAAAAGAACTGTAATTTTGACAATATGCGTAATGAATCAGAAAATTTATTCACTGAAAATGCTGATTACATTCCAAGAAAAAAAAATAAGCTTTCAGAAGTCGCCGGAAAAGACAATACTCCAAATTGCAGCTTACCTAGAAGTGATACGTACATATCAGAACCAGATGAGTACAGTCAGTACGCTCAACGTTGGTCTAGTCCGGATTATACAGTTGAAGAATCCCAAAAACAAACCCCAAATTCAGAAAAACAGTTTTGTGATGCGGCAGTGATGACAGAACCAGAGTACAAAGCGGAAGAAAATGAGAACATTAGAATTTCAAATTTAATGTTTTGTAAATTTATCTCGCATGAACTTGACCGGTTTACCGGTGATGAACGGTATAATCTAATGCAAGAAATCATAGAAGTCTTTAAGAAAAATAATAAATAACAGTCTTAGTAATAGGGTACGGAATCCTAAAAATGAGAAATTTAAGTATTTTGATAAAAAGTAACAAATAAAAAGTTGTTATCATGTTTTATTTTCTGATCTTGGTCGACTTCCCATTTTTTCCAATATTTGAAAAATATTTGAAAAATTGGAAAAATATTGGAAATTTTTCATTTTTTCTTTTCTTTTCATTCCGAAATTTTTCCATTACCCATCACTAATCATAACTAAGCATTCAAATACCAGCCTTCCTACAAATTGGATAACAACGACAGTGATAACAACTTCAAATTAATTGAGACCACTTTTAAGATCATTACGAAAAATATCTTTCTGCATACCTCATAAAGCACGAACTATTTTATATAATGCGTTAGTAAAATCGAATTTACAATATCTGATTGAACTATGGGGATCGGCTTCTAAGACTGCATTGAAAGATTTACAAATCCTACAAAATAAAATTATAAAAGTACTATTTCATATAAATTTTCGTACAAACACTGATTTATTATATAAAAATACAAAACTTTTCAACCTCGAGCAACTATATAAATTTAACATATGTATTTTAGTCAAAAAAATTATAACAAAAACAATACAAACTAACATCCATTTTTCCCAAAGACAATTTAAGCATGACTTGAGGAATAAAAATAAACTATTTACACCCTTCCCAAGAACAGTTAATTACGGTAAAAAGAATTTAACATATGAAGGAATAAACTTGTACAATAATTTGCCCGAAGATATTAAAAACTCAGAAAACATAAAAATATTTAAAAGTAGACTCAAAAAATATATGATAGATCAATGAGAAAAAAAAAAAAGAAAAAAACAATAAATAAATGCATAAACATTAATAATAGCAAAACAAAACCTAATACTATTCTATATAATTATAATAGAATGATTTTGTTTTGATGAAATTGAACATTTCAAAAAGCTGATAAAGTAAAGAAAGTATATTTTATGTTTACCTACTTAATTAAAACAAGCGACTCCACGGCGTTCCATGTGTGTCGCTCGTCGAGCGGTCGAATGTACTCACTCCGTCCTATCTTACTTTGTTTACCGTCCCGTGCCTTCGTTCCGCAGTATGCGGACTAACATCAGTGTAGGGAGGGTAGCAAAAAATGTGACCGTGCGTAAATGCGACGATTGTATTGTGCTCCAGAATAAAAATAACTGAGATGAAATGTTTGCATGCAGTTTTGGTTTTTGGTTTTAGTAACTATCTACTGTGTGATAGTGATAATGACCATGTAAGTTTAAGTTTAAAATGTTGTTTGATTTGGATAACAACACAATATTAATATGTGACACCATAGAAGCTTGCCATTAGGTGTGTTTTTGTTTCTTTCTTTTTTTATATGGTCTTTTATTATTTTTACTGTAGCTGCGCTGCGCAGAATATAATAATATTAAGTATGTATAGTTTTTTAAGTTCTCATTTTAAGTGAACACATGTTCGTATGAGAAATAAAGATTCTTTAAACTCAAATTACCTTTGAAAAACAATTGCCCTTGCTACGACATGCTGTCGCATACTACGGAACAAATATCAGTTTTGAAAAACAATTGCCCTTGTTACGATATTGTACGATCAATAACCGCACAATTACGTACCTAGTGCGATGTCAGCACTTTCAATAAATAAATAACAATTATTTTAATTTTAGTACACATTCTGTATCAATAGGTATATGTTGTGTGACTCATTACTTCAATAAATATAAAGTAAACAGTTCGGATTTATAATTTCAAGGACTTAAAATTCATCTTAAATATTTCAAGGACTTCAACTTCAATAATAGGTTGTGTGTTAGCAAGAAACCATACAGATATGCTGTCGCATACTACGGAACAGATATCACGGAAACTGCTCCGTCCGATACTAAATAACTTTTTTGTTATTTGTGAAAACATCGTCGCTACACACAACCATGGAATTATCTTTGGTCCATGACACAACACGACCATAATTCGTGGCAACATATAAAAACTAAAAAAAAGAAGACTAGTCTAGAAAGAAATAGAAAATATTTTAGAAAAAAAACGCGTTACCTACCTTCCACTCGTGTCTTTCCTAGTGGACCTTGCATAATGCGGACATCATTGATAGTACTAAATAATATACTAGAAAAAATAGGACTAGTATATTATTTAGTATTGTATAAAAATAGCATTGTGAATGCTTAAATCTCAAAATTTAAAAATCATTGATAGTGTCAGATTATCTCTTCTATCAATTCTTATTGCATTGAGTGCGCCTACGCCTGTACCGATCGTGACTCGGATGCTCTTGTATGTACTTACCTCGCGGTCACGTGTAACGAAAAAAAACAGGCAAGAGCGAGTCGGACTCACGCACCGAGGGTTCCGTACCATCATATCATATATATATATAAATACACTGCGGTGTAAAATATTGCAGTTCTAGGTGAGCGCCTTGACCGATAGTGGAACTAATGTAGGTAATTTTTGGTGATGATTTCTGAAAAAGTGTGCTATTTAGAGACTTCGTTTTATTTTTCCTGTAATTTTTACATAAACATCTATCACATAATAATATAATGATTTCAGATTTTTCTCTATGCAAACTTCGGTGATATTTCATCAAAAGTCGTAATCTATGTGGCCTAAAGTGATCTAAAGAAAAAATGTTTGAGAATGTGCAAACAGCGCTCTTTCACATGATACCACCTACCCCACATGCCCTAGTAGCCCCACTTTGAATTGTTAAGTCCCCCTTTAAGTCCTTGTTGCAAAAATATATTATATATATTTATTTCTTTATTTGCAAAATAGTTGGGAAAAAGGTCGTCATCTAAAACTATTCCAAATTTCAAGTTGATAGCAATAGTATAGGTAGTTCTCGACTTATCGAGCTGTGTCATACGTAGTCGCATCATAAGGGTTCCTTTTACCATTTTGCTACGGAACCCTAATAGTGCCGCATACGTAGGTAAATGCTAATACTGCTATGCGATAATTATGTTCATACCAACCAGTAACTATCGCCACCTATCGCACGAATGGACCAACGTTTAATAGGCAAAAATTATTCCTGGTAGTAACCAGGTAAATAGCGTTACGGGAAAAAACTTAGGTAGTTCTTAAATAAAGACGAAATTGTGAATTATCGTTTTTTTGCTAAAAGTGGCCACTTTTCGCAATAAAACTCCATCAAACCAAACGACAACATAAAGCTATAAAAAGTACCCAAAAGCTTCTTCGGACTGCAACACAGAGAGATAATTCACAATTTCGTATTTATTTCAGCACTATGATTTTTCCAATGACGGCGCGCCGGCGGAGCTAGTGTGCAATTTACGCGCTCTTATGTACATTTACATAATAATAATAATATCATTAATTTATAGTAGACATTGAATACCCAAGTTCTAGGCAGTAGGCAGCGGTCTTCTGTTGAAGAAGTTCTTGACATTTAAAATAATAATATTACGTATTTGTTATTTAACAACATAAGGTCATCACAACATAACTATCGGTCGAACATTTGAGATCGTAATTAAAATACAAAAAAAACAATCTGTGCATATTCAATGTCAACACTGTTGCTTTTTTATTACATAATTTATAGTTTAACATAAGTAAGTAATATAGTTAAGCGGAAGTTTAGTGACAGCAAAAACCGGGCAAATGTTTGACTCGACCTACGATGAGTTCTGTACAAAATTTAATGTAGATAAAGTTAAAAACTTATTTATAATGTGAATAGGATACTATACTATATACTATAAATTAGCCTGTCGAATTAAACTTTTTATACATTAATTATGATATACCTACCGACAGACAGATGAAGAGTCAGAGACACAATTATAATAATGGTCCCGTTTCTCCATTTGAGGTACGGAACCCCTCAACCTAAAATGAAGTGTTATTTGACTGCAAATTCAAAAGATAAATGTCTGTACGAAGTGTCTATAAATATTTCTACTCTCAATACCAGCACAGCACGGAAAGTTATAGTGAAGATGCGCTGGTGCCCTATTTTATTTATAGTGCATTCTGACTGGTGGGCGAACTACGTTATTTCTTACTTCCTGCGTCATTGTCGTTTACTCGAAAAACTTTTAAAGCCATTGCATTGCAATAAATAAGTTAAAAATATGCAAATTAATATAATTTATTATCGTACTCTAACGTAAATGATGGCAAATTCCGTTGTGATGCATTGGATTTTTAAAGATTTTCGAGTACGACAATGACGCAGGAAGTAAGAAACATAACAAAACAACGTAGATGCACTAGTTAACTGAGCCGTGAGCACAGAATAGATATTCCGTGAGAGCAATGCCGGTATAAAGGGACCATAGAACGAGATCTAAGAATGGGTCTTACAATCTACGTAGGAAAAGACGTCAATAAACTCGTTTAGTCTCAATCTCAAACCACATCTAAAAACACAGACATAAATAACACTAGTTTCTATTTTTTTCCACTTAAAAAAACGTGACTAATATTTTGCAGTGGGCCTAAAGTTGTTAAAAAAATGTTTTGACCTTTAAAGCAGGTATTTCCCTAGCTGAATTAATAAATTAGCACTGCTGTAAACTGCTTCAAAGTATTTCTATTTTAGGTGTTTGCGTGATAATTATTGATTGGAGCTACGAATGGAAACTAGACAACGAGTAGTGTCCATCCACTAGCGCCAATCAGATTCCATGGTATTCTTTTGTCACGGAGCCCGACCAGCTGCAGCGGTATTCCTCTGCCAAGCAGCACCACGGCAGCACCCTGACTGTGGCTATACCTTGTCTATTTTGACGGCCATTGCGGAAATTCTTATTTACTAGCGGCCGCCCGCGACTTCATCTGTGGAAACAGTTATTTCTCTATCTGGTACAAACAAGGATACTGTTAAAAAAAATTTTTTTTTCGGGATGAAAGGTACCCTATGTCCTGCTCTGTACCCCTGACAACGTGTATGCAAAATTTCATGGTGATCGGTTCAGTAGCTAAGATGTGAAGCTGTAACAAACAAACACAAACTGACTGTCGCATTTATAATATTAGTAAGGATTCATTGTGCCTAAAATCCATTAATCACAACACAACACAAAAAAAATTGAGTGTTCATGAAACACTTTTGCTGGAAGTTCTAATAAATAATTACATACTTAATATTAAATAATCAAAACCATTTTGGTCTTTAGAACTAAATGTAGGTTATTCTTGGTGATGATTTCTGAAAAAGTGTGCTATTTAAAGACATCGTTTTATTTTTCCTGTAATTTTTACATAAACATCTAACACATATTATTATATTATAATAATTTCAGATTTTTCTCTATGCACACTTCGGATATAAGTTTTTTACATTTTTCATCAAAAGTCGAAAAACCATTTTGGTCTTTAGAAGTTTTTGCCAAAGTTAGTTACTGTCTTTATATTTAGTACCTACAATTTTTCTGTATAGGTAAATTGAAAATCCTTTGAAAATTCGATTTCCAACGAGTTGAAAGAAAATAAGCCATTTTGAAATTGCGTAATTTGTGAAATGAAGACTCGATTGTGCATGGGTAAGTGGCGCTATTATAGTGCACTTATATTGATGCACATGCACTTCGCTGTTGCAGTCATGGCGCCGCTGGGTTTGTCGATGTTCGTTTTTGCTTTAGTTCTGGGAGAGGCGTTTACTGGACCTGCAGTAAGTACCTATTAGATAATCATTATAATAGACACAGTTAGTTTGTTCACGGTGTAGGTACACACTAATAAATCACATATATTTTTGTACTTATTTAATGGTTTTGATAATGCTTTCAGTTGTACCACGAGTCAGACTCGTCGCACCCCCTGTCGGCGGTGTCGGAGCTGAGCTCGCGGCTGGCAGCGGCGCACGCGCAGGACGCGCGCCTGCCGCTGCCCACGCCGCAGGAGATTGAGGCCATCAAGAAGGTCGCACAGATCCTCGTCATGCTCGGAGAACAGGTACTCGGGTACGAGACGCAACCTAACAGTCGCCAATGCTATAAATCGACCCAACGGCAAACCTGCTAACATCGTCGCTGTCATTTTAATACCAAATTGATCATCAGCTTTCATCAATAGAGTAAAATCGCCTATACGTAAGTACATAAAGTACGTAGCTGAAGCTCTTGTTTTAAAATGTACTATTAAATATTCCGTGTTAATATTAAATCTTTTGAGGCGGACCGCACATTCCTAAAGCACGCAGAAGAACCACAGAAAATGAGAAATGGAGGTACTCCTGCGCGTTATTTACAAACTGTGCGTTTCTATTCTGATATCCAAAGATTCTTATAAAGAATTTAATTACTATTGACTCGACTGATATTGTCCACTACGGAGATGAGTATAATTCTACTAAAGTAATAGAGTATTAAGGATTGAAAATCCTTGGGGTAGATAGACCTATGCCCAACATTGGTCATGTTTTGACTGAAATGGTGATGATTTGACGGCGATGAAATGTTTATTGTCGGCAGGTAATTCCAGCGATTATCGGTGAACCCCCGTCCGGCAACTGCGACCCCCCCGTGGTCGACGTGCCCACTGACACCACCGTCGCAGAAAAAAAAACATAAACCGCCCGAGGTTACTCCAAAAGCTGAACCACAATAATCGAACGATTTCCATTTAGTAGTAAATCGAACAACGAACATCATCTGATTCTCATTATCGCAATTATCTTTTTCCGTAGTTGACCCTGATTCCTGGAGCAAATATTTGTCACTTTAATTAATGTCTAAAAGGAACCTTATACAACGTGTTACAAAAGTACCCCTAAATCAAACTGAACAACTTTTACTATGGGACCAACTTTGAAATCACGAAAAAAAATCAACTGTTTCATACAAAAATTTATAGCACGTTGTATTATTATGTTTTTTTTTTTTTTTTTTTTTTTATAAATTTTGACAACATCACATACATTGCTCCGATTCCAAAGTAAGTAGCTAAAGCACTTGTGTTATGGAAATCAGAGACAACGGTGGTATCACAAACACCCAGACCTGAGTCAATATAGAAAAGTTCATTTTCTAAATTGACCCAACCGGGGATCGAACCCGGGACCTCAGAGATGGCGACACCTTTAAAACCGGTGTACAAAGCCACTCGACCACGGAGGTCGTCATAATTATGTATACGTAATGTTTTCCACTAGTTCCTACGTCAAAACCTGTTAAGCGTTTTTTAACGTCCTGCGTATATTATAATATTTAAAAAAGTTTGAGTGGTCAGACCTCTTATTATTTTTTTTGTTATAGGTTAAAATTTTAATAAAATCAACTTGTGAATTCAGTTCACTTTATTATTATTTTTATACTCGAAGACTTCGACAACGAATGGGTGCTAAATTCAGCCAAGAAAGGCTGCAATCGGCTGCATGGTAACGAAATATCTTTACAACGCTATTGTTAGTTTTTAATTAGCATTTTTTTAAATATCTGTGCAACACGGTCTAACCCATAAATACTTACAATGCGATTAAATTGTTGATAGTGATCCGCTGCAACTTCTAGAGAAATGTATGGCAAAGTGAAAATGTTCGTTTTGTATCGCAAGCGCTCTGAAGTTGGTCGCTTCTGTTGTTCATTATTAATTAATTTGTATTGTGTGTGTGGAAAACAGTTTGTAACTATTCATTTTATAAAATTATTCAGTAGGTACTTACGTACCTACGGTGTTGAGGCAAGATTGTTTACCAAATAGGAAAAGTAAAAAAAGTATCCACAGAATACATAATAGAACAAATGTATAGCTATCTTCCTCCCTACCTTACCTATGTAAATATGTATATCTGGCAGAAGAAAACAACTAGAACCACAAAATATTGAATTTAGGTACACAAGGACTATTCCCGCCGTCCTCGAAAACGAAAACTTAAATAACCCAAACCAAAACCAAAACTAAAACCAAAATTCAAAAGCAAAACCAAATCAAAAAAGATAAAAACGTTTAAAACCATAGACTTATTAAAATTTATACTAATAAGTTTATGGTTAAAACATTATGTTTATGGTGTATTTAAACCATAAAATTTTTCTAAGTCTATGATTTAAACTCTAAACTTATTTGGTTGCTCTTTTTAATATGGCAGTGTTGTCTGTCTATCCGTCTGTGTCCTCCAGATTACTTAGACATACTTTGGACATAGCTGTTGTACTCAAAAACCTTATAATCATATTTTGGTTCTACTTCATTTTTCTGTGAGCTCAAACACACAGGATGCGTTGGATTTAAGCTTCGCGCCGCCGCCGCGAGTTTAATATCGGGCTCTATCGGCTAACTTACATTGCTATCGTAATCGGTCTGATTTGACAGATGAATTCAATTATGCCAAAACGAAGTAGCAATGTATGCATCTGTCAAAACACAGTTAACAAACTTAGAGCATTAAGAACGGGAGATGCCAACAGCACTCTTCTACACTAGATTTTGTTCACCGATTTTGGAGGGGGACGAGGTAAACACGCACAGCACACAACTTCATATTCACGCACACTCTTGTAGAAAAAAGTCTTGTTGTTACACACGCACACAAAAACAAAATCCCACACAGTTATAATTGTGGGTGGTCAAATTTGGAACTAACAATCTCAGTACAAATTCTGACAGATCACGCTACGGCAGCGCCAAACTTAACAACAACAGCTAGTGATGTGCCGTCAAAAGACCGATGAAATTGAATGATTGGAAGATGAGTGGTTGATTACGAACAAGATTATGTTAAATGGTTTTCATTTGATTTTGTGATATACACCAACAATCACTAAAATGCGGTTATAATTAAATGTTCAACATACATTTTTTATTTATTTATTTATTAAACAAAGTAAAACATACAATTTATAGAAAAACCCAGCGACTAAAACGTAAAACCCGATTAGGTTTGTCCAGTCACTACGTATTCGTCAAAATAGATAGTCGGTATACAATTAAGCAGTATTGAAAAAAAAAACAAATTGCTTCATTCTTATGAATAAAAAAAAAAATAAAAAATGTATACACCATGTTACAAAATACCCCTAATGCCGAATATAGTATATAGGGATCATCAAACTAAACTCTCAAATCGCGAAATAAAAAAACAGCTGTTTCATACATTTTGATCTGATTTGATTTCGCGATTTCAGTTTGATAGTCCCTATCTACCATATTCGGCATTAGAGGTACTTTTGTAACACGTTGTATACATATATATATTATATTAAGGTCTTAAAAAATACTTAATAAACACAATATTTGATCGTAAATGCGTGTGCACAGGATGATGTTAAGAAAAAGCTGAATATTGTTTAAATACGAGAAATTCTAAAGCAAATTTTTGGTAGAACAATAAATTTTGAGTTTTTGCTTCACACTTTTGTGTTTGAGGTCATCCAGAATAATCTATAATTCTTTAGGTAGATTGTTAATTATGACAGGAAGAAGACAAGTAAATTTTCTCTTTCCGTAAAAGTTATTTGAGCGGCCCTTGAGAAGTTTCTTTTGCGTAATCTGTCTTGTTTGTATTCTATGATTAATCCTCGGCAAAGAAGCAACGTTATCGAGCTGTTCAGTTATAATTGCGTAACTCACTTTGTCATGAACCGATATGACCTTGCATTACCTAAAGAGTTCGTCATACTTATCTTTATAGATACGATTTACTTTCTTACTAACTATAAGCTTTAATATTCGTAATTGTAGATTATACATTTTCTCTAAGTAGGTTGAAATGTGCGTCCATAGCTTGAAATTCCATATGAAATTATAGGATCTACCAAGGATTTGTACAGGATTAATAGAACTTGGAACGGTATTTTATTTTTGATTATGACAAATTTAGCTAACAGAGCACGAAGTTATGGCACACAGTTTCGATATGAGGACCACAGTTGTGGCGGTTGTCAATTGATAGGCCTAAATACTTTTGCTGTTGCACCGTTTCTATTGGTTTGCATTGGCAAGATGATACTTTATTGTGCATACAATCGTGATCGTGTATTACTATTGAAACGTCGTGGTCTCTACAATTGTTGTTAATAAAACATAATAGTACAAAAAAGTGAA
Source organism: Catoptria pinella (assembly GCA_963556745.1). NCBI lineage: Eukaryota > Metazoa > Arthropoda > Insecta > Lepidoptera > Crambidae > Catoptria > Catoptria pinella. Next base: position 346,057 of record OY750776.1, read on the forward strand.
ATAAAATAATAAATGCTTGGAAAACAAGTGATTTGTGTTTCATTTTTATTAGGTATTATTAAATTTTTGTATACATGTTCTGCCAAAACATGATTAGTTCGTTCCGATGCCAAGGTAGGCTTTATCCAGAAGCCTTGTGTAGATGTGCTGGAAGGCTCACAGCTCCGCTTTTCAAGCCAAAATATAAGCAGTAGTGAATGCTTGCAGCCACCTTAAAATGAAAAAGTTGGTATGATAATATGTTAATACCTTCAATCTACTAATAAATATGTATTGGTTGAATTGAAAACCTCCTTTTTGGTAGTTAGTAATTTTTTTGCAAGGAAAGTTTAAGTAAACAAAAGTTTAGAAATTTTTTACCTGCAGAAGCTGCACAATCGGAACAATTTGACTTGAGGATCTCGGCATCAGTTTCCTTTATTTTGGTTAATGATTTTGGTGTCCTATGCTCGGGCTTTGACAGGACTGATTTATAAGATTCTCTCCACTTCTACATAACCGACAGACAGCCGAGGACTAGTAACTATCCCGGGATGACCTCTAAAAGAAAGAGAAGATTAAAAAAGGAGAACATCACACCCGTAAAACAGTGTCTCCAATTAATACTATGTATAGATTTTGCAAAAAAGTCAATACCTACCTATTACATATTAAATATAAAAAATAATATTTGACATATACACTTCTAAGATTTTCGCGCGTACAGTTCATTAGAAATAAAACACTTTTTACGGATTACAGCGCGTATATTATTAATTCAGGTGTTGTTTTGGAATTATTTAGTTTGTATTTATTGGTTTTTTAGAATTCCCGACGTTTCGACACCTTTCCAGGGGCCGTGGTCACGGGAGGACTAAAGCAAAAAAGGGCTGCTCATATTTTTATGAAATTACCCGCTCGAAATTTTATAAAAATGTATTCAAGTTTATTAAATTATTTTATAGCTGCGTTCTGATTTTAATAATTATTACCGAATTAAATTGAATAAAGTTAATTAGAAAACAAGATCTAGCTACTGAATCTACTACCAGTTCACTAATTGGGAGGCCTCTGAGAGAAAGAACTGGCGGAAGAAAACTCAGAGAGGTTGTGTCGACCTCCCTTTTGATCCCTATCTACAGAACGAACTAACTATATCTTTAGATCCTGCAGTGTGTGATTTGGGATGGGATTTTAGTTGATGGATTATGGGGTCCCAAGCTGGTGGTACTCTCCAACCATCATCTCTATTGAAATTTGGATGTTTGTTAATTTCAATAGCCTCGCGTAGCATTCTGGGAATGAATCTTTGTTCTTTAGCGAGTATTTGTGGTTTATCAAATCTAATGTAATGGTTTGGTCCCTTTGATGCATGTTCACACACTGCAGACTTGTTATCGCGCCTATGCTTCATGTCAGCTACATGTTCTTTAACGCGCGTCCCTATACTTCTCTTTGTTTGTCCGATGTAAGAGAGCCCACAGTCACAATCTAGTTTGTAGACGCCCGCATCTTGAAAGGGAATATTACACTTGACAGGTCGTAAGAATTGGTTTATCTTCTTCGGCGGCTTGAAGTAGGTCTTGATGGACGCACGCTTCAGAATACCTCCAATCTTGTCAGTGACACCTTTCATGTATGGTAGGATGGCAGGACGTCGTTCTACTGTGGCTGGTTTGACACGGGTTCTGTGATGAAGGCGTGGTACTGGCAGTTTGTTGCTACGCAGTACGTGCTTGACATGCTGAAGCTCAGCTGTCAGGTGTTGTTGGTCACAGATCCCGCGTGCTCTCTGAAACAAAGATTTCCCTACGGTAGCTAACTGTAAAGGATGGTGGTGGGATTCACCACTGAGGTACTTATCTGTATGTGTTGCTTTTCGATACACAGTGTGGCTCAAGGTTTGATCAGAATTCCTGATGATAAGAATGTCTAGGAAGGCTAGTTTATTATCTGCCTCTAACTCCATAGTGAATTGAATGTTAGGATTGATGGAGTTAAGGTGGTTCAAGAAAGCAGGAACACTATCTCTAGGTAGTATTGTGAAAGTGTCATCTACGTACCGTTTGTAGAACCGGGGAGACACAGGTGCTGTGTTTAGTGCTTTCTCCTCAAAATCCTCCATGAAGATGTCAGCGACAACGGGGGATACAGGAGAGCTCATATTTGACAATTTATGTGCTGGTCTGATCACATCAAAATAATAGTTAAAACTCATTCACTTGATCATTCATTCGTTCTTAGAGCATAAGCATTCGTTCTCTTTGTCGCAGCACTACGACTTTTATTATGGTATTCGACATGTGTTTGGTATCGTTTTGCTATCGCAATGTCGTCATTATCTTACACAAACAAAGTGCGTTTTCTTCGTAATTATATTATAGTTTGGTAATTAAATTATACTTACGTGTGATAGAAAATCCCGTTCTTAGTAAAATTTGAATTTTCAGATCGTCTTTTGCACGAAAACTGCACAATTCACCATTTTTGCGGAGCTGCGATCGGTGACATGTGTTCTTACAAAATGACGGGTGTTCGAGACCAACTAGTTTTTATAAACTGTCACGATCAAATTGGTCATGTACTTTGGTGAAAGGGGAACGTGTATTTGCCATCTCCCGTTCTTAATGCTCTAAGTTAACAAACTTAGTTAACAAAATAACTTCAATGCGTAAACTCTCACGAAATTTCATTGCTGTAAATAATTTGAAGAAGAAAAGGACAAAACGATGTTTTATCTATGTTGAACATTTATTTATAAGTGCATTTTAGTGATTGTTGGTATAGATCACAAAATCAAATGAAAACTATATTAAAATAATCTTCTTCGTAATCAATCACTCATCTTCCAATCATTCAATTTCATCGGTCTTTTTACGGCTCATCACTAGCTTTCTTTTCGGTAAGTTTGGCGCTGCCGTAGCGTGATCTGTCAGAATTTGTACTAAGATTGTTAGTTCCAAAGACCACCTGCAATTATAACTTTGTGATGATTTTTTTTTTGTGTGCGTGTGTAACATAAGACTTTTTCTACAAGAGTGTGCGTGAATATGAAGTTGTGTGCTGTGCGTGTATACCTCGTCCCCCTCCAAAATCGGTGAACAAAATCTAGTGTAGAAGAGTGTCGTTGGCATCTCCCGTTCTTAATGCTCTAAGCATGAACTTCAATGTTTTTAGCCGATAGAGCCTCTGGGGCTCTACCGCCGCTGCAGTCAGTAGGTAAAGCATGTGAACATTGGAATAAGTTTTCAAAGCGGAACAAAAAAAATCAAACAAGAAAAAGTCCGAAACCAAATCGTTTCTTTTAGCGTTTTCAATCACATACGATACGGCACGTATTCTTTCTATCTTGATAATCTTGTCGCGGCACCCTAGGTTTAGTTCGTGCGAACACTTTCTTTCGTTACATGAGACCAAGTTGGTATAGTTTTTTCCCGTGTATAACAAGATTTTAGGAAGGAATAGGGTATTTTACACCATGTAAGAAACAATATAAAAATGCATGTTTATGATAGATTTCATAAAAAGTGAATGAGAAACGTCGATATTTATTCATAAAAATGCAATATACATTTTATAATTCAATTTAAAAAATCGACTTTTTTAATCTATTCTTCAAATGTTCAAAACGCCATTCGCCATATTGGATTCCGACGTGACGTCAGCCCGACAGTAAGCAAAGCAAACAGGATTTCGTACTCGTCGTACTGTGTTATTTTATAATTTTATGTGATTATCACTTTTATGCTTTATTTTACTAAAATCGCATCATGGAAGACGGTTTTGTGGAGAAATGTTAAAACAGCAATGTAAGTACCTATCATATCAAGTTTTTTCCAACATTAAGTAATACACAACACGATAATACCCTGTGTTTGTTTACTATTACAATCCAACATAACCTATTTTTATTTTATTTTGTTATCAGGTCCGGAAGGGAATCTGACGACGCAATAGGCTATGTGCAGCTCAAACGGGTTCAAAACACGTGCGTTGTAGTGTACGGTATGCCTGGAACATAAAGTGCGTTCCAAGCCCTATGTACTGATTGACACATAATGTGAATGAACAGGAAGAGACTGTGAGTAGTGTTAAGTGCTACGATTGTCCCTCGTCAGAAGGTGGCTGCAAGCATGGTGTTACGATGTACACCGCCGAACCGAAGCCCTGTCGTCGTGTACTTCGGTTGAGTTTTAATGGAAGAAATCGAATCTGGCTAAGGTTGGCTCATCGATAAACATTTTGTGTGCAAAAGAAATTTCTAAAAGAAAATCTAAGGAGATGGTTGCAGACAGCAGTGTGCAATGCAAAAGGTTAATTTATGGGGAAACGCATAACCTTGATTAGTATAGTTCCACAACAAGTGATTGATCTACCTTTGCATGAATTTAAAAATCATGTTAAAAAGACGCTCATGGGTAATGGTTATTATAAAGTAGACAATTATCTGAAAGACCAAAATGCATGGAAAAAATGTAACACATAGCTTGCAAATATAAGTACCTACTTTGTTGTTTATAATCTGTTGTATTGTATTTGGTAACTGTTGTAAAGTAATAAAGATATATTTCAATTAGTTAAGTGTTTATTTCTGTTATTCATATAATCAAATTTCCAATTTAAGTTAAAGAGACAGGACATAACCGAGTGACCATAAACTTGACTGATGACAGCCAGATTAACAATAGCAGATCATGATATAATATTTAAGTTTGTAAATATTGTTACTTATTTCTGTTAAAGCTGATAAGTTTCTTGCACCTGTTCTTCTTGTCCGTTATAAAACTCTGGAATGGGTGGAAAATATGGATGATTCAGAAGCGCTTAATTACTAAGTTTATTTGAATAGTTTTTTGTACTTTGACTTTGACTATTCTCCTACCCTACCCTATGTATAGTGCATATGTATTCACATATTTTCCACATGCACATGACATTGAAATGAACATTAATTATATCCTTAACATTTTTATGGTGGCCAAGTTGACCCATTCTTCAAATCAACTCGGCTGTGATGGACCAACATCATCTTTATACAGTGAGTGCACCATGGAAATAAAAAAAACTATACTTATTATTTGATATATTTATTTATTATAATATAATAATACCTTTTATATAAACTCAAAGTTGCCTGTGTAAGTATTAATCCTTCAAAACACATGATTGATTTTGAATCAAAAAATGCAAGTGTTAGGTTATGTTCACATCGCTTATCCTTCTTGCATATCCAGTAGACACAAAATTCACGAGACCATCAGGTGAACAGGATATTTTTTTGTTTGTTTTTGGATTTCTTTGGATCTCTTCTTACGTTTCAACCAAGTTTTTCTCATTTCGATGTCACTTGGCACTTGAACCCACTATTTTAGTGGAGATTTTACACTTGTTTTACTGCAATCAGGCACAAGACACCAATGATAAAACATTACAACTCATTATTTTAAAAACTTTCGTTACTTTTGTAAAAAGACATTGTAACCACTCTTGATTGTTTCCTGACGCCTGACGGAGTGACGTCACGGGCCTAAACAGCATGGCGGCTTGCGTTTCTGCGCAATAATTCAAAATCATAAATAAAAAATCATTTTTAAGGTATTTCTTGGTTTTATAAAATTGAAATAAAAATTGTGCTGGTTTATTACGACCTCAGGAATAATATAAACATGTTTTCAAAAAAAGGTGTAATTCCCTATTATGCAAGTTGCACGGACGTTCGCATGCTCACAGCCAATCAGAGGCTAGGAGCGAGATTTGTATAAAACAGTATGGGCGCGTTACTAATATGTGCCGAGTCGCTGTTTTGGTGGATCGAGTCGACTCGAGTCGTTTTATACGGTATTCGAATCCTGACTCGATTCCGCGATTCGAGTCCAGTACTCGAGTTGACTCGAGTCTAGTCTAGTCTAGTTCAGCCGCTGAACTATAAAGCAGAACTTGGCCTTCTTTTTGATGTACTCTGTCATGTCCCGGGGCTCCATCGGCTAACTTACATTGCTATCGTAATCGCTCTGATTTGACAAATGGATGTGATACATTGCTACTTTTCTTTGATAAGTGTTTATTAGTGCCGAAACGAAGTTGCACTATCAATGTATCACATACATCTGTCAAAACACAGTTTACACTTCATTGTATTTAGCCGATAGACCCGCCGGTCGTCCCCCGCGGTGACGGTGTGGTGCAGACGGGACAGGTATGTTGTAGTGTAGCAGTGCGCAGACGATGTGGAAGCTATTTAGCACGATGAAATAAACACTTATTATTATATGAAAGCGACTTTAATTTGTTACATTGAAAAAACACACTATTCATGTACAGATTTTTTCTCAAGAAGTGACATTTGACATTAAACAATATCAAATATAGAAAATTCCATAAAGGTTGTACTCGCTTGCTTTGCGACCTCCTTCAACACGCCCTCTAAAACAATGCTAGTGCAGACCTGATCTTCACAAAGGTGGGCTTCGGCAGTCCTTTGGTCATGATGTCTGCGACCTGATCTCTAGTTCCAATCCTTTTAACGAAGATTGTTCCTTCAGACACAAGTTCTCGGACATAGAAGTGTCGGACGCGAATATGCTTTGTCCTTTTGTGGAACTCCGGGTTGTGTGCCAAACGTACCGCTGCTTCATTGTCAACATGAAGATTCGGCACACTCTTTATCTTTGTCAAATCTTCAAAGATTCTCGTCAGCCAAACTAATTCTCTTGCTCCTTCACTGGCAGCCACTAATTCAGCTTCAGTAGTGGACAGTGCTACTGAGGTTTGCCTTCTGCTTGTCCATGATACTGGACCTCCGGCATATAGGCATACAATTCCAGTGGTGGATCGTCCGGTAGTAGCATCACCACCATAATCGGCGTCGCTATATCCTTCCAGTTCTGGCTTTGTCAGGGTCTTCGGCTTAAACTGGATCCCAAGAGACGTAGTTCCCTTTAGGTAACGGAGTATACGTTTAACTCTGTTCCAGTCATTTCTGGTTGGCTTTTCCAAGTTGCGTGATACTACTCCAACGGCATAGGCGATATCAGGACGGGTTGCTACCATGAGGTATGCTAGTGCACCAACAGCTTGGCGATACGGGAAATTAATCTCCTCGGTGTTTCCTTTCTCCGCGTCTAATTGTGTTGCAGACGATTTTTCTGCGGCGTCAATTGGACGCACAGACGATCGGTTAGGTTGTCAATAGTTCGTTCGGACGTTGGACACATTAACCATCCACTCTTGAATTGGACGTATTCTTCTCCCAGTGTATCGAGCGTTTTGCATATGAGAAGAAGATCCGGAAGCTTCTTATTTTCGCCGAGCTCTTTGTTCAATGAGGTCCAAATGTTTTTCAATTTCGACATATGAGTTGCTGCGTCGTCAGCTGGATCCTTTCTCAGTCCAAAGAAACTCATACATAATTGGAAGGTTTTGTCTTCGTTTGTTCCGTCAAACATTCGATGAAGTTCTAACCATATCTCCTTAGTGGACGTAAATCTCATCACTTTTCGTAGCATTTCTTCAGTCATATTGTTTGTGATAAAGAAAAGAGCACTCGAATCGGCTTTCTTAAATTCCGACACGGTAGCGGCGGAGGATTCTCCACTCCTGGCTTCGCTTTCTTTATCCGCGGTAAGTCTGCCTTCAATTATGTCGAGAGCGCGAGGTATGCTCTTGAGTATAATAAGCATTTTATACTTCCATGTATCCCAGTTGCTTTTACCTTCGAGAGGTGCAATGTTGTACTTGAAAGTCGAAATTTCCATCTTTCAGCTAAATTGCAGCAAAACCATAACCTGTTGTAGTGTAGCAGTGCGCAGACGATGTGGAAGCTATTTAGCACGATGAAATAAACACTTATTATTATATGAAAGCGACTTTAATTTGTTACATTGAAAAAACACACTATTCACGTACAGATTTTTTCTCAAGAAGTGACATTTGACATTAAACAATATCAAATATAGAAAATTCCATAAAGGTTGTACTCGCTTGCTTTGCGACCTCCTTCAACAAGGTATACCGCCATGGCCAGCGAGATTCTTCCTGACTCGATTATCGGACTCGAGTCCAGCGTACTCGAATCAAAATAAATTGGTATTCGAGTAGGCGAGTCCAAAGGCAGGAATCGAGTCTGACTCGAGTCAAGCTGTACTCGGCACATCACTAGTTACTATGCTGTTACAAGCACTTGTGATGTGAGTGTCAAAGAAGCTATAGCAGTTAATATTATGTCTGTGAATTTAATTGTTAAAATTATTTAAATATTGAATATTAGTAAATATTATCATATAACTCTTATGTCGATGAATTGAGTGGATCAATTTACTAAAATTATAGTAGTTAAATAATTAAATAAATGTAGGTAGGTATCAGATTTTTGGAGCACTAAGCAGATAAATCGCAATCGATGATTCGATTAGTCTGCTAGAATGCACAATGCATGAAGTAATATCACCTATCCATTAATTCTGTTCTGTCTAGTCTGATTTCTGTCTATTTTCTTTTTGTTTGTATGTACAGTCAGCGGCACGTCAGACTATACATGTTGACCTTGAGACCGTCTTTACGCCGTACGTAATAAGAGCTGTTTTCGTAGTTCAACTATTTAACTTACCGTGCTGTCGTGCGTACCTAAGTGATTCTCTTTGGTTGCAAGTTTGTTGTCGTTGCGTTGCCGGTTGCCGATTGCTGCTTTGTTCTTTTCTTTGTGGTTGGTAAAATCCCCTAACTTCTTCCTGCCTACCTACCTACTACTTGAAAATCCTAATCTTTTGCGCATAAAAGAAATTCTTGATAAGTTGCTTAGTTCATGTTTCATGGCCGGCATTTGCCATTGCCATTATCGTTTTGCTAACTAGACAGAAATACTATACTTACTTGAAGGTCAGTCAGTCAAGAGTTGTCCGATTACTATTACTACCTACCTACGGTATAATCATTCCAACATAATGAAGTGCAAAGTGTGTGGTGTAGAAAAAGCGGGTCCTGATCATGATGTCACTGTAAAACATCTTAGGAATAAAGCTCTGTATGAGTTCTCAGTAGAAAGGTAAATATGTATTTGCTTTGCTTTATCTGTATTGTTTGTAGGTAGGTACCTACTCACTTTATTTCTCTGTAGGTAAGTAGAAACTGCAGTCTGAGCAGATTAATGTTTCGTTGAATGTGCTCGCCTAGTTCTTGTGCCCATGCCCATGCATGGCATAACATGTGCTTTGTCTTGTTAGTTGTTACTAACTTTGTGATTAAGTACTTTGTTAACGGCCGATTTCAATAACCTATCCTCGGTAAGAGATGGCCTACTAAAGATTTGTTGCCTAGATATTTCTGTTAAAAGACGGGAAATAACAATAGTTGCCTAGTAACAGATTCATTCATAGTAGACCTATCTCGTACATGAAATCGGCAGTGAGTCACCATGGCTACTGGGACTTCCCGGCAACTATGTAACTTTTCAACTAAAAAAACTGAATGCTACTGCAACTTCTTGGCAACTTTGTAATGTCCAACTTAGTAATAGTCAGAGTCAGGTTTCGGTAATGTCTTTCAATTAACTTTTTGTTCAATTAATTAATTTAATGGTAAAGTCTAACTAAAAGTAGGTATAAAACTTATTAAAACATTAATTAATTTTGTCCTATAAATTTATTATCATTATAAGTAACCAGTTATTATTAAAGTTCCAACATAAACTGTGTATTACTGATTTCAGGAAGAAACACACAGGCAACAGGAAAGGCGCTGTGGTGACATGTAGCGTTAAATCTTCTTTCTCTGATATTGTTGACACTGATGAACCCAAAATCAAAATATCTGTAAGTTGCTAACTACCTGCAAAAATCGATAACCTTTTAATTTACCTAACATTAATTATTTTATAACTAGTTCCAAGGAAAATACATAATTAATAATACCTATGCACATTATTTTTATGTATGTCATCCCCCAGTCTTTTGAATTGTTTCCGTATATTCACAAACATTACTATGAGGTATCACAGTGAACCACGAACCAATTGAAATTGAAATTGAAAAATTCTTTATTCAAATAAGCTCACATAACAAGCATTTTTAAATTTTTCAATCACACATAATAAGTAAAACAAACAAACCAATCGCAGAGAATGCAGTGTGATCATGTAGTCAAGGGCCATTTAAGTTGTTTGTGAATACCAATAATTGTATGAATTGAAATATACATATATACATATTTTTTTGTAATAGCCTAGACTGAACCTTAAATTTTGAATTAAGCTTGACACCTGTAAATTGATTCAGTAGAAATGAGCTAATTAAATCATGTTATTTATTTATGAATCTATGTTAATTGTAACATGTGTGAATGTAATGTCTGGAAACGATATACATATTTGTAAATATCATTCCTTCTAATAAAGCTGATAAGTTTTTTGCACCCATTTTTCTTGTCAGCTAAAAGACGTCATAATGGGTGGTAGGATAAAAGAAATGCTTATTATGTGAGCTTAATTGAATACAGAATTTTTCAATTTCAATTTCACTGTTACAGTCTGTTTATCATAAGAATTTAATTCTGACACATATGTCAAAATCCCAAGTTAAAGGACGTGAATACAATGATCGATCCAAAAATTTCCAATTCTACGTCATAATATATTATATTTTCTGTGGAATTTTATTTATTTTATTATAAAGTTACGGATAGTCATGTGGAGGTACAACATTGTAATCATGACACTACGAAATTTCATTTTTGGAATATTTAATATTTTACTGATATTTTGCAAGAATTTGAGTGAAATTAGGATAGGTAGTGCTAGATAATTTGTGAGACATCCAAAATACGATGTAGCGTAGATAGTAGGATTTATGAAATTGTGTGTTTTAAATAGTAAGTGACCGCTTTAATAAGGTTAGTTTGGTTTGAAAAATGTGAAACGTCATAATTAAATTATTATAATAGACAGGCTGAATATTATTTCAGTTGTTATGTTAGTCATGTATTACTCAGCTCATTTTATTGATTGCCATAAAATTTTCGTTTTATAATAAACTTTTTTTCTCTTATAGGCTAGACCCAAGGATGAGCTTAAATTCCAATTTTCTTTATTTAATGAGAGTAAGAAAGAAGATTTGTTGGTGGTATTCATTCAAATACCCACCAACAAGCTCAACTTTGTGATGAACAACCACGGCTTAGGGAAAGACTGTGAACGACAAGTCTTGAAACCAAGTAAGATAACAGAAATATTTCAATATTATCTAATTTACTTGATTAGATAACATATCATAAGTACTTCAACTTAAATATTTTCTTTAATACCTATCAATATCAATACTGTATCTTGTTCATTTTTTTAAAACAAGCATTTAATTATATTGGTTGCTTTGATTAAGCAACCATTATAATTAAATGTACCAAAGTTGAGAAATCTGAAACAATATTGCATTGTCCTTGTATATCTCGCAACCAGTGTTTCTTTACTGTTATCAAAGATAGCAAATAAGCATAATGGATGCTTGTCGCCTACTTTTTAGTGGTGGATCGAAGTGGAATAAGAAATTATGATTATATTTAAATCCACTTTTTGCCCTAAAGCCAGTGGATTTAGATCCACTGGTGGAGCCTCGTTGGTGGATCGTAGGGGAATGAGGGGTTTTTATTATAATATATTTAATCTTGTTTGTTAATCTTACTAGATTTGATATTATTCAAATGCTGTTTCAGAGAAAAAACTGCAACAAGAGGTCTATGTTACATTTAAGTCATCCGATATAGGCCAGTATCAAATGCCTATAGCAATATTATTCCAAACGAAAGATACAAAGGAAAAGATTTTTATCACCAGAGATATGGTAAGTCAGACGGTGAGGCTTGTTCTTATCGTTTACCTCACTGCAGTAATCATTGTGTAGCAAGTAGGCAGTGGCTTTAGGGCGCGTCTGCCTGCAGCAGTCACTGCACGTCAAACTATACATGCTGACTTCAGACCGTCTTTATGTCGAACGTAATAGGAGCTGTTTTCGTAGTTCAACTGTTTAACTTGTGCTGTCGTATCATCAACAATAGGCTATTAACCATAATTAATAAAGAAACTCCCCTTGTTTGATCGGATGTACCTAATGTAATATTATGTATGTAATATACCCAGAATACAAATTTTAAAAAGCTGCAGACATGATTCTTAAACCCAAACTTATTGTTGTTTTTCTTGGAATCGATTCCTTGTGAAAATAGTTCTGAGAAGTCCCTGTATAAACATAGAATGACCTCATTAAATGTTCCGGTGTACAGTTGCGCTTGCGCACTATACGATGAAATACAATACATTATTTTATGGGTACTTGTGGCATATATTTATAGTTGATTATGAAAAAGAATGTTCTGAAAATAATTTTATGTAAAGTCACGATTAAAAATATGTATACAGCTTAGAACTTTATCACTTTGTTGTTGTCATTTGTCATTGATTCCTCTCCAAAAAAAGGATAGACTGACAAAGTTATTTAGTTTAGAGTGACAACGTCCTAAATAATTATAGACGTGACTGTATAGTCGATTTCGATATTAGGTACGCACCTTTGACAGTTTGCCTTTGTAATAAAAGTTAACATTGTAAAGTGTGCTTACACGCCAACAAGCAAAATCAATACTTAAAGTGTTCTTTAAGGCTACTTTCTTTTTTACTTATAAGATATTTGAAGTTTGTTACAAAGCTGGATTTGGGCGTTGTTATAGGAGCATTAGTTTCTAATAACGATCTTATAATCAACTCGCAGAATGTCACTAAGCATTATAATACACTTATGGAAGCGCAATTGCTTCTATAATGTTCTGAGACTACACATTTTTAAACACAAATACTCTTATTAGTTAATGGGAACAATATTTTCTGTCACCTAAGTTTAGATGTGTCACTAATCTGCAATACCCAAATTACCTATAATATCTATCCCCCAAGAAATATATTAGTCATCACATTTATCAAAACTGTCTCTAAGTATAAATCACCGTATTAATGTAAATATGTCTCTTAAATTATAGTTTGATCACTTTTTTCTATAGCCTAAATATAAAATCTGTCCTCTAAAAAGTAAGTCCCTGGCAGCAATAATATATTTGTACCTAAAATAGTAAATCTATCACCTTATAAATCTAATCAACAAACTTTTAGTATCATTTTAATCGTTGAATCATCAAAATAATAGATGTGTCACTTAATAATTAGAAAAATTCCTAAGTAGGGGCGGAGTCAAATTGGCGGGCTGTGAAAATTTAAATGCACTAGGTAGGTTAGGTTAGGTTAGTGTTTAGACCACTTGCAGCGGAGCGAGCGAAGCTCCATAAATATCAGGATCAACTAGTTTGGCCATAATGCTTATATCAGGATCAACTAGTTTGCCCTAGCCTAAACTGGTTTATCCTATCGGGCTTAGGGCAAACTAGTTTGGTCTAGGCTATACCAGTTAATCCCATCGCGTATAGGAAGAACTAGTTTAACCTAGGCCAAACTAGTTTGTCCTGAAAATCGGGTTGGGCCGGTAACAAATATACCTAACTAACTCGCACAGCTCGCACTTGACTGCAGTGTTTTGTTTAGTTTTAGATAAGTAGTGTTTTTGTTTCGATTATAAATGTAAATTATATGATTAAAACCTATTGTAGTTTAATTTAATTAATTGTACCCATATTGTCAAATTTCAGTTGAATTATGTAATAAATTAATATTATTTTTCAATGATCAAATATATTTTTTAGGTAAACATTTTTAATTGTTTGGTGATTTAGTTTTAGTGACACTTTCATTATTTAGAAACCCAATATAATTATTTGGTGATTAAATTTAAGTGACAGATCTACTATTTTAGGAACAAATATTATTTATTAGGTCACTAAAAATGCATTTATTAGGTAATTGATAAAATCATACTCTTAGTTAATGACTTAAGTACATTACTAAAGCAATCTTGTTTATAATGCACTACTAATGTGCTTGGTTATTAGTTATAAGTACGTTTTCTGAACATCTATTTGACTTTCGGCCGGTTGGTGCGGTTGGTTTGTGTTAAACACAATTACGAGACGTATAAATCACAAGATTACAGCTTATTCTCGTCATCCATGCATGACAAAGTTTAAGGGTTACTCTATCACGCTTTTAAAAAAATCTTTTGTTTTTCAGTTCCTTTCGCGATGGTGGTATTTTTATACGTTGACTGTTTTTTAAGTAAAGATAACTTTATAAAACTCAACAAATATGAATGGCCGTGGACAGTGACACATTTCAAAAAAATCCACCGCGGAACCCTCATTTACATCACCTGTAGTTGCACTTGACGCAGCAGGTTAACTTTCGGAGGCCGATGAAATTATTCCCAAAGAATCTGGCTTCACTAATTCTTTATACCTATTCGTCACTTTTCTTCTATAACCACCGCTCCTTTTAACCCGTTTCGATTCTCTTAAATCCATATTTAACAATTTTCTCAAAACAAATAGGTGAACAATTGTATCAGAACAAAATGGCAGATGTTTACTAGTAAAGTGATTTATCTAGTAGCTTATACGATTATTTCACCTAATATCGCCCTAATTAAGTACAATTATATTTAAAAGAATCTTGAACAAGACTAATAACGATGCAATCTTATAATTACCGTAGCTTAGAGTATTATAATATCTTGTTCTCTTACAAAATACTACGTTAGGATCAAATATCAGTAGGACTACTTATTCTTTCTGCAAACAATTATAGGATACTTATACCTGTAAGTGTTTTACAAGATATTTTTGTAGCTAACTAGAAGACTGTGAAATAAAAACAAATGCTCTTGAGAGTATGTACGCTTCTGAAAGGTTACTATAAGTAAAAGTATCCTGTAACCGTTCTGTGCGTTAGTCTTGTAGCAAACTATAAGAGTAAGATACAAAAATGAATGCTCTTGAGTATGTAAAAGCTTGCCAAAAGCTATTATAAGTAAAAAGTCTACAACAATACATTTATAAGAACGTTATTAGTAGATAACTACTTATATTTTTTCTTTATAGGATTACTTTGCTGTTACAAGCTCTCCCGCTTAGGGCGCGCGAACCGAAGGCGTAGCTTCTCTGACACACAAGTGCTTGTAACAGCCTAGACTGAATAAATGAGTTATGAATTCACATTATTTATGAACTCAACTGTACTTAGACAATCGTTACAGACAGAGTAAGATAACAAAGCAAAGTAAAAGTAATTTTATTTTTTGATAGTTTAATCAACACTATAATATATGTCAAAAAAATTAGTACCTAAGCAAGCTTGTTAAATTGTTTCCAAGTAAATAATGAATAATTGAGGAAGTTTGATAGTGAAATAGTATGTATAACCCAGGTTGCTAGTCTGCAACAAAGTTGTTTTACTATTCGAACTGTATGATGCACTGCCATAGTTTATATTGTTACTCACAGTTGTTACTCTGACTGAGCTAAGCGCAGTACTAGCACTCAAAGTAGTTGTATCATTCCTATGCCATTTATTACCTCGTAAACTATAGTTTTATTCAGTAATAGGTGTATTTCAGGTTGTGTTTGTGGAAGATAAACAGACGATGCACAAGAAGATTCCTACTCCATATAGTGACAAAGAAGTGAAGGCTGACAAGCTCGTGAAGACGAGCGTCAGAAAGTAAGTCCAAAGTCCTACCTAACTATAAATAAAAAACAACTTGACACGTTGAAAGCCGCAACTAAATGGTTATCTTTTCATTTGAGTCATTAAGGACACGGGTGAGCCACCCAATGAATCCGTTCAGGCGACGAGGGTCACCGGTGAGCCACGCGGCGTTCAAACGCGACTTGCAAGCCACCGGGCATTGGTACATGTAACGAAAGTGGGCCGCGTGGCCTTGTAGAACAATCGAGTCAGCTTGGTTTTTATTTTTCACGGAATATTTGGAATTCATTTACGATTTTCTATAATTTGTAAGGGTTATTTTTTTCAAGTTTCACCAAATGAAATATTTTAAACTAAATTAAAGCGACCGTCTTCTTAATAGATAATAAATAATAATAAAAAAACAAAACTGTAAGTAAAATCCAAATACTAACTAAATCGAATATGATACGGGACGTGACGGAACGACGACAGGATAGGCATGACGGACGAAACACGATATATATCGCGTGATACAGCGTTTTATAGACACAACTGTCAAAATCCATTGTCTTTTGACGGTTAAACAATCACTATATCATATCGCGTTTCGGTCGTCATGCTAGGCAGGCTGATCCTGTAGCCAATATCATATTTGCAAATCTTGGCTATCAAAGATGTATGGGATTGAATTAACGTAAATTTTCGTTAACCATCGGGGGTTGACGAAAACTTATGCTAATCCAATTCCATATAAAATCGAAAGTCTTGAGAATCGATATTCTTAAAACTTAATACGATAGCGAATTTTGTTGTCATTCTTATGCTGGCACTTCACAATTCACATCGCTGTTCGGTATTCGCGTTTTTATTCGACTTTGTTTGCTGATATTCGTTTTGAAGTGCGAATAAACACGAACACACGGTCCAAACATCGTCTTCAATGCGGGTGTTTTTTATGAATTTGCATATACGTCTTGTTTGTGAGAAAGAATAGGTGAATAATAGAGGAATAGAGCCACTTCACATCGTCGTGACTTGTGTTTGAGCGATGTGAATTGGCAGCATTACCAATGTGATTTGTCTAAGGGCTTGGGTTGGGGCTGTGTCAGCCTTCGTGAAATGGTGCCCAATGTTATGTCGTTTGCAGCAACTCCAACACGAGCACGTTCCGCATCCCCGAGAACTACAAGCAGGTGTTCGCGGCCAGACTGCGCCTCAAGCCTGACGCGCCAGAACAACACAAGGATATCGTCAAAGATATCAGGTATGTTGTATCTAAGCTGCATCATCAACCAATTTAATATCTCCATTGGAGATTCTATTTATTGTTTATTTTATTTTATTAGGAATTTTATTATTTAACATACATAACATAAAAGCTTACCAATTATGCAAACAACTACGTTATCCACAATAAAACTACCCATATAAATTTGGGTAGTTTCTTATATTAGTTACATACAATTTTATCTTTCAGCATATTATCTATTCTTCGCTGCTGGGGTCACCACAGGCCTTCCTTACGGACGACCATAACCTATAATGCGAGCCCGATGTATGTAGATTGGCGGGTTTTAACGACTTGTGTGCTTGTTTAACTGCTGCATTATTATCGGTTAGAAATTGCATTGGAATCCAATTTTCATTTCTATCTATTCAATGGCAACAGTAATAATAATAAAACATTACTGTGTATCAGTGGCGAGGGGTGAAATTATGTCGAAGGTAAGACATTCTACAAAAATGTTATGATCTCCTTAGTAGATTGGTGGGGTGAGATTTCAAAAAGGTAAACCGATGGGAATTGGCTTGTATGGACCCTTCGCTGCTGCTGTGTATTGGAGTACCTAACCTAACGCTACTTATAGTGAGTAGTTTTCATTTTCAAGCAGTTGAGAAACGCGCCAGTTTTTATTTTCTTTTTTTTCGTAGCAATGTGTTCGATACAGCTGTCACTGAAGAAAACTACATAAGATTTTTCCACAACCTGCTCTGGTATGAAGAAACCATCGTTAGGATTAATTTGAAAGTAAATATATTTCCGTATTATTCTAACTTATACTCACCGAAGGCTCGATCGGGCAACATCGCCGAGTCTCGAGCTCGGGTTTAGCCGGAGGTCTGTCAAACGGTCGAACGTTTCTTTTTTTTACTATGAAAATAAGTTTGAGTATATGCTTACATTTAGTTATAAAAATACAATTATTTGTGGACTTTTCTGCTCAGTAAATAAAAGTTAAAAAAGCTGCCTCTTTGCATGTAGGATAGGTATACTTTGCATTACGTTTCATAATTCATATTAGTACACTCCGCCACAGTCTATGCACCATTATTTATTATTCATTTTTAAATTAACACATTTTAAGTCGACATTGACACATTGGCACCGCTCTTGAGAGATAAATAGGAAACATACTCGTGATTGTGTATTCAGAAGTACAACATGAGCGGCGTGCCGTTGGTGGAGATCCCCGTGGCGCGCGACGAGCGCGGGCGCGGGCGCCGCTACTCGCTGCTGGTGCCCGGCCTGGCCGAGAAGCGGCCCTCCCTGCTCACCGGTCAGTATACTACACACTACACTGCAACATGCACATGTACATGTACATTACATTTGCCAATTCAAGAACCTTAGGCCCTTTGTTATAAAAGTCAACAACTGTCAAAAGTGTTAACACAACGAACTCACCTGCTACGTACTCAAACACACACAGTAGAATAAATATAGCTAAAGAAGTAATGTAATGTAACTACCTACAAGTACATACAAAGGTCGTCCTGCGGCGGTATCGGCTAAAAACATTGAAGTTCATATTAACTGTGTTTTGACAGATGTATGTGGTACATTGCTATTTTTCTTTGGTAAGTTTTTATTTGTGCCAAAACGAAGTAGTAATGTATCACATACATCTGTCAGAACACAGTTAACATGAACTTGTGTTTGAACAATGTTTTTAGCCGATAGAGCCCCAGGTCATAATGTTGTTGGTTAAATTTAAATGTAGGTGATTTATTGTTCGTGAAGCCCGCGGGTTCGGACGCGGTGATGTTCGAGGGCGTCATCGCCGAGATCAACGACAACACCATTAACATCAAAGGATTCCACCAGGAGTGAGTTACTGACACCATTATATATTTTATTATAGGTAATATTTTTTATCTGCATTACCATTGTATGTGCTAATTAGACAAGATTACCTAATTTGGAGAATTCAGTTAAATAAAGAGTTTTTACTATTTACAATAATCGTGCAGGTTCGGCAAGTACCACGGGCCAAACCGGTTATTCGACGTGCGCTTCTTCATGTCGCGCATGCCTCTGGAGCGCATGCATTGCGCCGTCGACTCTGTGTTCCGAGCACAACATCAGAGTAAAGTGTTTCCGCAACGTAATTTGAAGCCCGCACAACCTGCTGTCATTGACAAGTAAGGATCCTAATTTGCCATTGTTGTAATGGGGAATGTCTGAAAAAAAAAAGAAATTGGCTGAATATTTTTTATAG
Source organism: Catoptria pinella (assembly GCA_963556745.1). Lineage (NCBI taxonomy): Eukaryota > Metazoa > Arthropoda > Insecta > Lepidoptera > Crambidae > Catoptria > Catoptria pinella. Next base: position 365,143 of record OY750776.1, read on the forward strand.
GTAGGAAAAGCTCACTTATTAAAAGAAAAAAGTTTCAGAATGTTTGTTTGGTTGCGTGACTGACATCCACCTGACATCCTCATTCTGCTGTTACTTCCGTACATCATTTGCGAAGACAAATGAAGTGGTTCTTTTTTATTTTTTCACGCAATCAACAATTATGAACCTTTTCTATTACTATGGGAACTAATTCCTACCAATAAATAATATTCAGCCATTTTGATTTTTTTTTTCAGACATTACCCATTACAATCACCGGATGGGTTATGTTATACCGGTGGAACGCATATATAGTGCAGTGACTCTGTGTCCCGCCCGCTGTCTGGTCCACACTCCAGGCGGCAACACGAGGCGATGTAAGTGCGAGAGTGTAGTTAGCCCTCTAGCCTCTTCTCGCCGATCGACGCACCGTCGGTAGCGGTTTAGGCCTGGAGTCAAAATCGAAGTAGCGTGTGAGAAGCTCTCCGCTCGCCACGACTCGTGAGAAAGCGTCCACGAGGGGCACTCGCGACTTTGCGACAATGTGGAGCAATGACAAAATGTGATCTTGTCTAGGCGTTCTTTGTGAGCATGTATTCCATTGCAGATTCTTCAACCCATTGGTGGGCAACAACCCGGAGCAGCGCCTTGCGGTGGTGCACGCGGTGGGCGGCGGCGGGGGCGCGGCGCCCTACCTGCTGCACGGCCCGCCCGGCACCGGCAAGACGGTCACCGTCGCCGAGATCGTGCTGCAGGTATGATAGTGTTGGTACATTAGGGTGGGTCACCGGTGGCCGGCAGCTGCTGCACGGCCCGCCCGGCACCGGCAAGACGGTCACCGTCGCCGAGATCGTGCTGCAGGTATGATAGTGTTGGTACATTAGGGTGGGTCACCGGTGGCCGGCAGCTGCTGCACGGCCCGCCCGGCACCGGCAAGACGGTCACCGTCGCCGAGATCGTGCTGCAGGTATGATAGTGTTGGTACATTAGGGTGGGTCACCGGTGGCCGGCAGCTGCTGCACGGCCCGCCCGGCACCGGCAAGACGGTCACCGTCGCCGAGATCGTGCTGCAGGTATGATAGTGTTGGTACATTAGGGTGGGTCACCGGTGGCCGGCAGCTGCTGCACGGCCCGCCCGGCACCGGCAAGACGGTCACCGTCGCCGAGATCGTGCTGCAGGTATGATAGTGTTGGTACATTAGGGTGGGTCACCGGTGGCCGGCAGCTGCTGCACGGCCCGCCCGGCACCGGCAAGACGGTCACCGTCGCCGAGATCGTGCTGCAGGTATGATAGTGTTGGTACATTAGGGTGGGTCACCGGTGGCCGGCAGCTGCTGCACGGCCCGCCCGGCACCGGCAAGACGGTCACCGTCGCCGAGATCGTGCTGCAGGTATGATAGTGTTGGTACATTAGGGTGGGTCACCGGTGGCCGGCAGCTGCTGCACGGCCCGCCCGGCACCGGCAAGACGGTCACCGTCGCCGAGATCGTGCTGCAGGTATGATAGTGTTGGTACATTAGGGTGGGTCACCGGTGGCCGGCAGCTGCTGCACGGCCCGCCCGGCACCGGCAAGACGGTCACCGTCGCCGAGATCGTGCTGCAGGTATGATAGTGTTGGTACATTAGGGTGGGTCACCGGTGGCCGGCAGCTGCTGCACGGCCCGCCCGGCACCGGCAAGACGGTCACCGTCGCCGAGATCGTGCTGCAGGTATGATAGTGTTGGTACATTAGGGTGGGTCACCGGTGGCCGGCAGCTGCTGCACGGCCCGCCCGGCACCGGCAAGACGGTCACCGTCGCCGAGATCGTGCTGCAGGTATGATAGTGTTGGTACATTAGGGTGGGTCACCGGTGGCCGGCAGCTGCTGCACGGCCCGCCCGGCACCGGCAAGACGGTCACCGTCGCCGAGATCGTGCTGCAGGTATGATAGTGTTGGTACATTAGGGTGGGTCACCGGTGGCCGGCAGCTGCTGCACGGCCCGCCCGGCACCGGCAAGACGGTCACCGTCGCCGAGATCGTGCTGCAGGTATGATAGTGTTGGTACATTAGGGTGGGTCACCGGTGGCCGGCAGCTGCTGCACGGCCCGCCCGGCACCGGCAAGACGGTCACCGTCGCCGAGATCGTGCTGCAGGTATGATAGTGTTGGTACATTAGGGTGGGTCACCGGTGGCCGGCAGCTACTGCACGGCCCGCCCGGCACCGGCAAGACGGTCACCGTCGCCGAGATCGTGCTGCAGGTATGATAGTGTTGGTACATTAGGGTGGGTCACCGGTGGCCGGCAGCTGCTGCACGGCCCGCCCGGCACCGGCAAGACGGTCACCGTCGCCGAGATCGTGCTGCAGGTATGATAGTGTTGGTACATTAGGGTGGGTCACCGGTGGCCGGCAGCTGCTGCACGGCCCGCCCGGCACCGGCAAGACGGTCACCGTCGCCGAGATCGTGCTGCAGGTATGATAGTGTTGGTACATTAGGGTGGGTCACCGGTGGCCGGCAGCTGCTGCACGGCCCGCCCGGCACCGGCAAGACGGTCACCGTCGCCGAGATCGTGCTGCAGGTATGATAGTGTTGGTACATTAGGGTGGGTCACCGGTGGCCGGCAGCTACTGCACGGCCCGCCCGGCACCGGCAAGACGGTCACCGTCGCCGAGATCGTGCTGCAGGTATGATAGTGTTGGTACATTAGGGTGGGTCACCGGTGGCCGGCAGCTGCTGCACGGCCCGCCCGGCACCGGCAAGACGGTCACCGTCGCCGAGATCGTGCTGCAGGTATGATAGTGTTGGTACATTAGGGTGGGTCACCGGTGGCCGGCAGCTGCTGAACGGCCCGCCCGGCACCGGCAAGACGGTCACCGTCGCCGAGATCGTGCTGCAGGTATGATAGTGTTGGTACATTAGGGTGGGTCACCGGTGGCCGGCAGCTGCTGCACGGCCCGCCCGGCACCGGCAAGACGGTCACCGTCGCCGAGATCGTGCTGCAGGTATGATAGTGTTGGTACATCAGGGCGGGTCACCGGTGGCCGGCAGCTGCTGCACGGCCCGCCCGGCACCGGCAAGACGGTCACCGTCGCCGAGATCGTGCTGCAGGTATGATAGTATTGGTACACACAACGGCACCTCAGACTATACATGTTGACCTTGAGACCGCCTTTATGTCCTACGTAATAAAAGCTGTTTTCGCAGTTGAACTGTATAACCTGACGTGCTGTCGTGCGTACATTAGGGTGGGTCACCGGTGGCCGGCAGCTGCTGCACGGCCCGCCCGGCACCGGCAAGACGGTCACCGTCGCCGAGATCGTGCTGCAGGTATGATAGTGTTGGTACATCAGGGCGGGTCACCGGTGGCCGGCAGCTGCTGCACGGCCCGCCCGGCACCGGCAAGACGGTCTCCGTCGCCGAGATCGTGCTGCAGGTATGATAGTATTGGTACACACAACGGCACCTCAGACTATACATGTTGACCTTGAGAGCGCCTTTATGTCCTACGTAATAAAAGCTGTTTTCGCAGTTGAACTGTATAACCTGACGTGCTGTCGTGCGTACATTAGGGTGGGTCACCGGTGGCCGGCAGCTGCTGCACGGCCCGCCCGGCACCGGTAAATTAGAAAGAAAAAGAAAAGCAGTTGTCCTCCCGCTCCACCCGACTTCAATAGACGTGTTTTATTAATATGATATAATAGGATATGCGTCACTAATAATTTGAATATTATTTCTTGCTTTTTAAAGGTATTTAATTTTGAAGCTGTTTTTGTTTTCGGGTTTTTGTCTCTTCTAACGACGTTGGGGTTGTCTTGCTTTAAATGAATGAACTGCGTAGCATATCATAAAAGGAAAGCGATTGTACGTACTATGGTATAAGAAAAGCATACAAAGATATCTGAACATTTTTGTTAAATATGTTAAGCGACAAACGTACGACGCGTGCGACTATACGCGACGCGGCGGGCGCGTGAGTGAGTATTGAACTGACGTGGTCGCGGCCGGCGTTCTGCTTGGCCCGACCGTTCGAGCCCGCCGCGTACTTGTAGCTTCATACCTAAAGTCCGCAGTGTCACTGGCCTGACCGAGGTTAATCACAATTTGCGGCATCACACGAAATGTTCCTATTACGGATTCGCGAATCGCGTCGCCCGGTCGCCGCTACGCCAGGGGACCAGCAGGCCTACCGGCTAACTAAATTGCCTTCTTTATGACGTCATTGCACTGTCCGTCCTTGTCATTGTGTTATAATATAACAAGGACGGACAGTGCATTTTAATTGCTATCACTATAGCTTTGAATTAGTCGGTAGACTTGGTAGAGCCCCGTATGAATTCATAAAATTTTCAGTCTTAATGAACTGTATTTTGTATTTCCGTACTGATCGAGCGAGCGCGAAGCGTCTCCGTTTCAGCTTGGGCAATAATGCTTACAGGTGAGAGTTGCGCATAGTACTAAGCTTCCTCGTCCGCTCTGTTTTGTGGTCACAGCATCCCTCTTGTTGTAGTTGGTGCACCGAAACCCCAGCAATAAGGTGCTGATCTGCACGGACTCCAACATGGCGGCGGACCACGTGGCCTCCGTGCTGGCCCAGTACAAGCATTTGTTCCCGGACCACTTCCTGCTCAGGGCCAACTCCAAGTACCGCGTCTGGTGAGCGATGTGCTGTGACCAATATGACCATTATGATATTTCTTATTTTATTGCTATTAAAATATAGACGTAATACATGTTGTGCCATTATAAAAACGTTTAATAAAAATCTCCCATTTGGTTTAATAAAAATCTTGTCAAATTATTAAATGAGAAAAATAGGATCCGGCAAAGGTATCGTAAGTTTGGCAATCCACGAGACAAAATTGAATTTGACATGTTACGAAACCGCAGTCATAGATTAAACGAAATATGTTTTAGCGACTATAGGGATAAAATGGAATCAAACATTTGTGAAAATCCAAAAATGTTTTGGCGTTATATAAAGGACAAGCGTAAGGGTCTCTCCACGCTTCCAGCGGAAATGAAACAAAAAGATACTGTTGCTTCTACTGGGCAGGAAATTGTTGATCTCTTTGCAAAACAGTTTTCTTCAGTTTACACTGAGGTGATGCCAAGCTCAACAATTCATAAAAACATCATTGTACCGATTGCACATGACTACATTTCTAGCATAAAAATTACTGAACGCGAAGTATCAAAGAGCATTCAGCATCTAGATGTACGTAAGGGTGCCGGTCCTGACAACATTCCTGCCTTATTTGTTAACCGCTGTGGATCGTGTATCGCATTACCACTAACGATTATATTTAACAAATCTTTAAATGCTGGCGTGTTTCCGGATGAATGGAAAAGGGCAAGAATATTGCCGATCCATAAAAAGGGTGACCAATCTGATGTCAAAAACTATCGGCCGATTGCCATCTTGTCTTGTTTTTCAAAGTTGTTTGAATCTCTTGTCTACCCCTTGATCTATGCCCACGTAGAGGACGGCCTGTCAGATTTCCAGCATGGTTTCAGAAGGGGTCGATCAGTGGGTACCAACCTTGCATCACTGGTGTCTTCAATAGCCAGCGACGTTGACAGAGGTCAGCAAGTAGATACTATATATACTGACTTTAGTAGTGCCTTCGATAAAGTTGACCACGATACTCTCCTAGCAAAACTAAAGAAAAGTGGTATAGGCGGTTCCTTGCTCGACTGGTTTCAGTCGTACCTCTCAAAAAGACCTCAGACTGTAGTGGTGAATGGATTCCAGTCCAACGTTTATTTTGCTGTTTCTGGTGTTCCACAGGGGTCCCACTTAGGTCCTATTCTATTCCTTATATTTATTAATGACATCACCATGCGAATTCAACATAGTAAAGTTTCCTTATTTGCAGACGATTTAAAAATATACAGAAGTGTTGAAAACGCAGCCGACGCTAATCTTTTGCAAACGGATTTAAATAATGTCAAAGCATGGTGCTGTGATAATGGAATGACTCTTAATGCGGACAAATGTTTTCATATTAGTTTTACAAAAAAAGTTCGACCCCTGGAAACTGCTTATGTCCTTGATGGTCTGGTCTTATTAAAGGTGGATGAAGTTCGTGATCTGGGGGTGGTGTTAGATAGTAAGCTCCAGTTCTCAAAACATATAGACGGAGTGGTCAGGAAGGCCGCTCAAATGTTGGGTTTCCTTAAACGAAATTTAAAAGGGTTTAAAACGTTGCAGATTAGATCGATCCTGTATAATTCATTAGTCCGTAGCCATCTGGAATACGCTAGCATTGCTTGGAATCCGGTCTACTCTGCTCCATCTCAACGTATAGAAGGTATCCAACGAGCATTTACTCGCCACCTTGCTTTCCTTTCACCTGGTATAACTCATAAACAACCATATGAACAGCGATTGTCCTTTTTCGAAATGTCAACCTTAAGATCTCGACGAACTGTTGCGGATTTAGTGTTTTTACATAAAATCTTAAGTAATAAAATCAAATGTTCAAATATTCTTGACATGGTACAATTATCGGTTCCTTACAATTACCCCCGCCATCCGCTGACTAAAACATTCAGTCTACCTAGATGCAGAACCAATTTGGGTCATCATCATCCACTCTCTAGAATTTGCTCAACTTACAATGATATGAATGCCAAATTACCAGATATTGACATCTTCAATGATTCTCAAATGCAGTTCAGACGCAGGCTGCTGAAGTCATCATCCTCATTTTGAACCACTAGTTATTGAAATTTTGTATTTTTTGATTTTGATTCTAATATAATTACTTATTGCCTTTGTAAATATTTAATTTTTTTTATATTTATTCTGATTTTGATTTTAATTCTAATTTTAATATTGTCTCGAATTGTTATTTCAATTATTTTTAATTTATTTTATTTTTATTTTATTTTTTTAACTTTGAAATTTATTGTGATTCTGATTTTAATTATTGTTTTCAGTCTTAATTTTAATTTATTTTAATTACGATTTGAATTTAAATGTACCTACATAATTATAATATATCACCCTGACCTGTGATTTGGGAGTCTATTGTATTGAATGCTGTGTACACTCCTAAGTGGCAAGCATATAATGAGTGATATCGATCACAAAAATAAGTGAATGTTGGATATGTATTGCTGTCAGTGTGCCTATTTAAATAAATAAACGTTACGAACCACAGACAAAATTACGTTGTTTGATAACGCCGTTTTTTGGAAATATTATGAGGGCCTGAAACTACGGATAAATGCAGTCGGGAAGAGTGGCTCCCTCTGTGGCTTACATGCTCACTTAGAAAAAGTCAATTCACTATAGCCTTGAAAAGGCCGTAAATTATTCTACAATTTCAGACAAAATTAAATAAAAAAGTACTAATTAAAATGATATTTTTTCTAAGACTTTCGCGCGTACAGTTCATTAGAAATAAAACACTTTTTACGGATTACAGCGCGTATATTACTGATTCAGGTGTTGTTTTAGAATTATTTAGTTTGTATTTATTGGTTTTTAGAATTCCCGACGTTTCGACACCTTTCCAGCGGCCGTGGTCACGGGAGGACTAAAGCAAAAAGGCTGCTCATATTTTTATGATATTACCCGCTCGAAACTTTATAAAAATGTATTCAAGTTTATTAAATTATTTTATAGCTGCGTTATGATTTTAATCATTATTACTGAATTAAATTGAATAGTTAATTAGAAAACCAGATCTAGCTACTGAATCTACTACCAGTTCACAAATTGGGAGGCCTCTGAGAGAAAGAACTGGAGGAAGAAAACTCGGAGAGGTTGTGTCGACCTCCCTTTTGGTCCCTATCTACAAAACGAACTAACTATATCTTTACACCTGAATTAATAATATACGCGCTGTAATCCGTAAAGTGTTTTATTTCTAATGATATTTTGTTTCAAAAAACACGAAGGAAATAATGAGCTGTCATTGTATACTGCACAAAACAAAAGAGGGGTCACCATATGATTTTCCATTTAAAAGAGCTAATTTATTAAGGTATTTTTCTGATGAATTCAATCAATTTCAATTTGATAATTGAATTTGATATTGTTCAAAAGCTGTAATGTAATAGTCAACTTACCGGTTACTGTCGAATTTACAGTATAATTTCTCCTATTCGCCGTGTGTCACTTTGAAAATATACACAGTTGAACTTAAGTCCTTTGGCGAAACAGCAGGCTCGCTGCCGTTGCACCGAAATGTCGTGAAATAATTGTATATATGTTAGGGAGACGCTGCCCAAATGCCTGTACTCGTTCTCTAACGGGTCGAGCCAGCGCGACTATTGGTCGGTGTCGGCGCAGGAGTTGCTGAAGTATCGCGTCGTCGTCACCACGCTGCTGCACGCAGCCAAGTTCGCCAGGCGAGTACTAAATTATGTATTATTATATTGTCTGTCCTTAATATCGTTTGGATTTTTTATTGTTATTCAAATAAACTTAGTAATTAAGCGCTTTTGAATCGTCTATAATTTTCTACCACCCGTTCCAGACTTTTTTACTGACAAGAAGAACAGGCGCAAGAAACTTATCAGCTTTAATAGAGATATAATTTAAATTGATGTACTGTGAGCCCTTTAACTATCCAAATTACTTCTATATACTTATGTTAACTTATTTCAGTCAGCAGTCGGCATCAAACATCCGTTGTTGTCATTTCTCTCTATTCTCGTCCCTACAAGATTAAATTATTTTTAAATTACTTAAGAATAATTTAATTACATAAGAATAATCTGCAAACGAAAGAAATGTGAAATGAAATTACGATAAAAGTGAAACGTTATTATTGTCTTAAGAAAAAAATCTTTTCCTAACTAATCTTGAATAGTTAAGAAAATACTTAGGCACGGTTGCATCATCTTAATTCAACAATAACAGTACATGACACAAACTTATCTGAGCTGGTGGCCAAAACTGAAACTAAATGTTATTACATATTGTTACCTAGGTTACGCCATAGACGACAGCGACGCTGTCACCGAGTCAGATAAGTTTGTGTTTGTTAAAGTTAAGGTTAAATCAAGATGATGCAACTCAGCCTTAGTTGGCGATTCTTAAGTTTAGTGCAAACGGGTAATAGTGTCATGCTAATTTGTTATATCACGCGCGATTATTCATACTCGTTTTGGGATTAATTTACATTAAAGCCGGCCGGGTTACCGGGATCGGTGAAGCGAAAGACGAGGTGGCGGGTTGTGTTCTGCGCATTGTCGCCTCTCCCACCCGCTATCATCCAAATTGTGTACTGCGCATCGTCTCATGCGATGTTCTGAGCCGCCATGCGCCTTTAAGTTTGAAAAGCCCTATGGAATGGGTGGTAGGAAAATATAGACGATTTAAAGGTGCTTTAATTTTATTTGAATAAAGAAATTTTGACTTTGACTATGCCATCGACGACGTAGTACGAGTAGTGCCTTGGTTCCAATGTACAACGGAACGCAACCGGTCCAGCTGTCAAATCAAAGCAGCTGATTTTAAAATTAATTTTAAATAGTATAAAATTGTTTTCCTTTAGTAATACTGTTTTTAAAGTGTTTACTACAACATAAATTTTATAAGAAAGTGTTTTAAAACCATTCCATTGGGTAGTTTTCGAACTACCATAACGACCGAACTTCACCGAGCCAGCGCCAATGTTTTCATGGTGAAAATTTCCTACAAAAAGACAAATCAGTGGAAACTACGCACTAAACCGGGGAAGTATTTTTGTTCCGTAATTTTAATTATATTATTTCATAATAGACTGCAAAACTAAGCCAATTTGACTGATTCTTAACATTCTATTTTGCAAACGACGGCATATGTAGGTACCTACATAAAGGTACGGCTTGCCGGTGTGGCATTTTGGTTCTCAATTACTTAACAGTTCCTCACTACTTGTACAAAATTCACGTAAAGTGAGTAACGTCAAAACTCAATACGATTTGGCACAGTTAATCTCTCTTTACTTGACGTAAAGTGGAAGTAAAGTTGATGGTGACTACTATTGTCACATTCACTACCTAAACTATTTATTACTCTTTACAAACATTACACTAATACACAAATACAATTACTGCTATAGATCCTACAATCAAAACATTGTGTAACCAATTTGCTACTTGAATACTAAATCTGTGTAGGTACTTATTCATTTATTATTAGTGTCAGTTTGTCTAGTTTTGTTTTTATATATATATATTTTTTGGTCTTGTTTTATTTTGACTTTAAACATTATCCTTGTTTATATTGCAATCATTAATTTTTATTATCTTTTATTATAAATATTGATTCGGTGGAATATTATAATTACATTATTCCTAGTTACACATTTTACTTTACAATTATTGTGGCCTACTTTCTATAGTTTTTAACCTTTTATTTTGTTTTCCTTAATGTGTATTCTCTGATAATAAATAACCAATTTGTTAAAATTAGTTCTGATACTGTTGTAAACTTTCAGAACTTTTACATTCATCATGCTGACCCGTAAGGCTGCAGCGCAAAGCACCGAGATGAAGTTGAGACAGGCGCTGCAGGAGCTAAAGGAGTCAAAGGATACTTGCAGCCAGTTACTACGTGAGCGAGATGACAGTGAAGAAGAAATCAGTAAAGTTATTACACGCAACTCTCAACTGAAGACTGAGATGGCCCAGATGCACTCCGAGCATATGGAAGTAATACGCCAAAGAGACCAGCTCGAGAACACCGTAAGCTGTTTTGATGAACAATGCAGCACTTACGAGAGGGCGCTGAACCGCATCACTGATTTGGAACGGGAGCTAAACGATGCTAACAGACAAATAACACACTTCAAGGAGCAGCAGCAACTTCAAGAAGTGGACCATACACAAAGTCTCTTTGAGGAGCTCATGTCTTCACCTGCTGTACAGTCGGCAGAACAATCAAGAACCACAGACAATGACTTTTCACGTAGACCTCTAATTTTAGGTGCTAAAAAACTAAAGAAGTATATTAAAATAAGTAAATTGATAAAAAAAACAGGAAAACTAATTAAGAAAAATAATTGTTTTTCCAAAAACATTGCTTTAAGAAAAGAACGGACTAGCCTCTTGGATTCATTGGAAATTTATAGTAGTAAATTATCTGAAAGCAGGCAAATGTATGACCGGGACACAAAAAAAATGCAATTGAAAATCACTCATTTGCATGAGTCACTTGAACTTGTGCAAAATAAATATTCTCTTGCACAGAAACAGATTGATGAGCACATCAAATCTGCCACAGAGTTAGTGGAACTCTGCAATTACAATGCAGAACGGTATGACTCTTTAGTAAATAGTCAACTTATTGTTGAACCTTCAATTCTTCATAATATTGATTCTGATGTAAATGTAATTAATCAATATACACAGAGCCCCTGTCATTCATCATCCTGTATAGAAAAGTTACAAAGTAGCTACAGTAAATGCACCTTCAAACCAGCATTATCTTATCACTCAAAGGAGGCAAAAACAATTATGTTTTCAGACAAATTAGGTCAGGGATTGGGATTAGCTCTAAGAGATAAGCACTCAAAAAAACTTATTAATATTTGTACTCCTGGAGTGTCTTTTAGCCAAATTGTACAAAAAATTAATAAATCACAGATTAATGACGCCACAACAGTAGTAGTATTATGTGGTGACAGTTCCCAAATTACAAAAAGGGACATTCTTAAAAATATTAATATTTTATTAACATTGCAGTCTGAAACAAGGTGTAAAATAATAATGAGCGCTTTCCCTTATGCAAGTAACTTAAACAGGGATCAGAATAAGCGCATCTATGATTTAAATCTATATATATATAATTTGATTTGTCGTCACAGTGACGTTGTTTTATACTTTGACGTTAATACATTTATTAACAATTTTACATTGACTCCAGATAGTATGTATCTGCCAAAAAAATTTAGGATACAAATAGCTAATTTGTTAGCTTATAATTTACAGGACTCTGTTACATCTGTAACTAAGTCCATTAAACCGAGTAGTAGTAGTAGTTCTACTGCTCGGCATATTGTTTCAAATAAAACAGTGACAAACTCAGATTTAAACTGAGGCACAAGACAACAGCCAGGCCTAATTGTATCAATATAATTAGTCAAAATATTCAGGGCCTGTCTGGCAAAGATCTAGAATTAGAATTATTTGTTGAATATAATAATATACAAATCATTTGTATTACCGAACACTGGCTGAAGCCTGGTGATATGTCATTTAATGTAAATAATTTTCAACTAGCAAGTACGTTGGTTAGGCAAACAACTACTCGTGGCGGTTCTGTAATTTTAGTGAATAATAATATAAAGTATAAAGATAGAAAGGATATTGTGAACCTTTCATTAGAGCGCCATGTGGAGTTATCTTGTATAGAATTAGATAGCCTGATAATCGTGTCTGTATACCGCCCCCCTAAGGGTATCTATGAAATCTTCGAATCTGTCATAGAAGATGTTCTAAAAAAGTTAAAGTTAAAAAATAAACCAGTAGTAATTTGTGGCGATTTTAATATTGATATTCTTGAGAACAATTCTTTGACCACTCGTTTTCTGGCATTATTTAAATGTTTTAATTTACATAACCAGTTTTTAGAACCCACAAGGGTAACTGAACATTCAGCCACTTGCATAGATAATATATTTTCAGAATGTGATCCGGAAAACAAATTAGTTTTTAGTAATATTTCATCTGACCATTATGGCTTGAAAGTGTCATACGCTGTGAACGTCATTGATACACCTAAGACTGTAGAATGCAGGCCTATCACAAAAAAGGGATTGGACAATTTTAAAAACAACATTGATGAACAAATTTCTTTATTGCCATGGATTTCGGATAATCCCGATGTTTTGTACGGGAACCTCTTTCATTTAGTTACTAATGAGTTTGACAAATCATTTAAAACCAAGACTATTAAATGTACTCAGAAGTTACAGTTCTGCGATTGGGCTACGACAGGTATTTATAAAAGTAGAAATAGACTTTATGAACTTTACAAGCTTAGAGAAACTAACCAAAGCCCAGGTTTCTTAGAACATGTTAAAAATTACTCAAAGACTTTCAAAATAGTATGTGCAGTTGCAAAGTCTAATTGCATAAAAGAGCAAATTAAAAACTCGAGTAATAAAACTAAAACAACTTGGGACGTCATTAATCGTGAAACTGGTAAAACTAAAGTACGCGAAAATTGCCTAACGCTTAATGTTAATAATGAATTAGTAAAATCTGATAAAGAAATTGCTAATATTTTTGATAAGTTCTTTGTAAACATACCAGTAGAAACTACATCAAATTTGGATTCATCACCAGCGGCTGCTGTATCTATGTTAAAGGGACATGTGGCTGAAAGTGATTCACTGTTCAATTTTAAGCGTGTTAATGCTTTAGACAAAATCAAAGCTTTTAATTCTCTCAAAATGAAAAGCTCCACTGATTTATGGGGCATATCAGTAAAGGTTATTAAAAGTATTGTCTATACTATTGCCCCATATCTTGCTGACATTTTTAATCAGTGTATTGATCAAGGAATATTTCCTGATCTCATGAAGTTTAGTAAGGTTATACCATTGTTTAAATCAGGAGATAAAGAAGACCCTAGCAATTACAGACCAATATCGATATTACCCGCCTTAAGCAAGATATTTGAAAAAATAATACTGGAGCAATTATTAGGACATTTTAATGTAAATAAACTTTTGCACCACAAACAATATGGCTTTACGAAAGGTCGTTCCACAACTGATGCTGGGGTTGCGCTTTTGAAGCATGTCTTTGAAGCTTGGGAGGGGTCTCAGAATGCCCTTGGCATTTTTTGCGACTTGTCCAAGGCTTTTGATTGTGTGGACCATCGGACGCTGCTGTTGAAGCTAAATCATTACGGTGTAAAAAATAATGCCCAAAAATTATTAATGTCGTATCTCAGTTCCAGGACTCAAACAGTTAACATAAGTGGAGCAAGTTCGTCCGGTTCTCATATCAAAATGGGCGTGCCACAAGGCTCCATTTTGGGTCCTTTCTTATTTTTAATATATATAAATGATCTACCTTTCTTTGCAGAAAGGTTCTGTGACATTGTTTTGTTCGCAGATGATACTTCTTTAATATTTAACGTTGACAGGAATAAAACTGATTATGACGATGTGAACAAAGCACTCTCGCAGGTTCTTACTTGGTTTAATGTAAATAATCTCCAGCTTAACGCTAAAAAAACCAAATGTGTTAAATTCGCTTTAGGTAATGTACAGGCGAATCTTACTGAAATTGTAATTAATAATGAGAAATTAAATTTGGTCGATTCAACAGTTTTCTTGGGTGTAACTCTTGACAGTAAATTAAAATGGAATATGCATATCGCAGCTCTGGCTGGCAAGCTCAGCTCTGCTGCCTATGCCATTAGAAAAGTTAGACAGTTAACAGATATAGATACTGCCAGATTAGTGTATTTCAGTTATTTTCATAGCATTATGTCGTACTGTATTCTTTTGTGGGGAAAAGCAGCCGATATAAATACTATTTTTGTTTTACAAAAACGAGCAATAAGAGCTATTTATCAACTAAGTTCTAGAACATCTCTTAGGGATAGGTTCAAGGAGATCGGTATATTGACAGCAGCATCTCAATTTATATTAAACTGCATTCTTTATGTGCGTCGCAATATTAATTTGTATACAAAACATAGTGATTGGCACAATCGGAACACCAGGAATAAAGACAAACTTGTAATGCCTTGGTATAGATTAGAAAAAGTCCGTGGTTCTTTCATAGGTCTAGGTATAAAGTTTTATAATAAAATTCCAAGTAATATCTTGGATTTACCATGTGAAAACTTTAAGACTCATATAAAAAATTGTCTTCTCAAAAAAGGATACTATACCGTTAAAGATTATTTAATTGATAAAACAGCTTGGTCGTAGATTTTCTTTTGTAAATGTAAATTGTGCAAGAAATTGTAATAAATGCATTTTTTTAATAATTTAACATGTATGTCAAGTAACTTCCAGCCCCGTCGTAGACTTACTTCACCTGGGCTAATTCTTCATATCATACAATGATTTTCTTAGTTATCGAGTAGTAGACAGCGATTTCTCAACTAGTTGAAATTTATTTTACCTACCCATTGAATGTTAACTTTGTTAATTATTGTAATGGAAAATGACGTCACTTTAAATGCCGACCTCATTTTTCAAATTTTGACGACTCTGTATGAAATATACAGGGAGAAAAAAGCAGCCCTTGACGAGTTTCTTGCCGGTTCTTCTCGTTACAAGGTCTCCCGCTTAGGGTTTGCGAACCGATGGCGTAGCTTCTTTGACATTCACAAGTGCTTGTAACAGCCTAGACTGAATAAACGAGTTTTGAATTTTGAATTTTTGAATTTTTGTAGGAGACATCGCCACGTATTTTTTTCGCTTTACGTAACGGTACTCGGTATGGTGTGCTCAGGCTGAAGGAGCACCGGCCGATGTCGCACCTGGTGATCGACGAGGCGGCCCAGGCGTCCGAGCCCGCCAGCCTAGTGCCGGCCTGCGGGCTGCTGCAGGCGGGCGGGCGCCTGCTGCTGGCCGGCGACCACCTGCAGCTGCCGCCCTGCCTCACCTCGCGGGCCGCCGCCCAGCACGGACTAGGTGACTAGTTACAGCTGTAGCCTGCGGGCTGCTGCAGGCGGGCGGGCGCCTGCTGCTGGCCGGCGACCACCTGCAGCTGCCGCCCTGCCTCACCTCGCGGGCCGCCGCCCAGCACGGACTAGGTGACTAGTTACAGCTGTAGCCTGCGGGCTGCTGCAGGCGGGCGGGCGCCTGCTGCTGGCCGGCGACCACCTGCAGCTGCCGCCCTGCCTCACCTCGCGGGCCGCCGCCCAGCACGGACTAGGTGACTAGTTACAGCTGTAGCCTGCGGGCTGCTGCAGGCGGGCGGGCGCCTGCTGCTGGCCGGCGACCACCTGCAGCTGCCGCCCTGCCTCACCTCGCGGGCCGCCGCCCAGCACGGACTAGGTGACTAGTTACAGCTGTAGCCTGCGGGCTGCTGCAGGCGGGCGGGCGCCTGCTGCTGGCCGGCGACCACCTGCAGCTGCCGCCCTGCCTCACCTCGCGGGCCGCCGCCCAGCACGGACTAGGTGACTAGTTACAGCTGTAGCCTGCGGGCTGCTGCAGGCGGGCGGGCGCCTGCTGCTGGCCGGCGACCACCTGCAGCTGCCGCCCTGCCTCACCTCGCGGGCCGCCGCCCAGCACGGACTAGGTGACTAGTTACAGCTGTAGCCTGCGGGCTGCTGCAGGCGGGCGGGCGCCTGCTGCTGGCCGGCGACCACCTGCAGCTGCCGCCCTGCCTCACCTCGCGGGCCGCCGCCCAGCACGGACTAGGTGACTAGTTACAGCTGTAGCCTGCGGGCTGCTGCAGGCGGGCGGGCGCCTGCTGCTGGCCGGCGACCACCTGCAGCTGCCGCCCTGCCTCACCTCGCGGGCCGCCGCCCAGCACGGACTAGGTGACTAGTTACAGCTGTAGCCTGCGGGCTGCTGCAGGCGGGCGGGCGCCTGCTGCTGGCCGGCGACCACCTGCAGCTGCCGCCCTGCCTCACCTCGCGGGCCGCCGCCCAGCACGGACTAGGTGACTAGTTACAGCTGTAGCCTGCAGGCTGCTGCAGGCGGGCGGGCGCCTGCTGCTGGCCGGCGACCACCTGCAGCTGCCGCCCTGCCTCACCTCGCGGGCCGCCGCCCAGCACGGACTAGGTGACTAGTTACAGCTGTAGCCTGCGGGCTGCTGCAGGCGGGCGGGCGCCTGCTGCTGGCCGGCGACCACCTGCAGCTGCCGCCCTGCCTCACCTCGCGGGCCGCCGCCCAGCACGGACTAGGTGACTAGTTACAGCTGTAGCCTGCGGGCTGCTGCAGGCGGGCGGGCGCCTGCTGCTGGCCGGCGACCACCTGCAGCTGCCGCCCTGCCTCACCTCGCGGGCCGCCGCCCAGCACGGACTAGGTGACTAGTTACAGCTGTAGCCTGCGGGCTGCTGCAGGCGGGCGGGCGCCTGCTGCTGGCCGGCGACCACCTGCAGCTGCCGCCCTGCCTCACCTCGCGGGCCGCCGCCCAGCACGGACTAGGTGACTAGTTACAGCTGTAGCCTGCGGGCTGCTGCAGGCGGGCGGGCGCCTGCTGCTGGCCGGCGACCACCTGCAGCTGCCGCCCTGCCTCACCTCGCGGGCCGCCGCCCAGCACGGACTAGGTGACTAGTTACAGCTGTAGCCTGCGGGCTGCTGCAGGCGGGCGGGCGCCTGCTGCTGGCCGGCGACCACCTGCAGCTGCCGCCCTGCCTCACCTCGCGGGCCGCCGCCCAGCACGAACTAGGTGACTAGTTACAGCTGTAGCCTGCGGGCTGCTGCAGGCGGGCGGGCGCCTGCTGCTGGCCGGCGACCACCTGCAGCTGCCGCCCTGCCTCACCTCGCGGGCCGCCGCCCAGCACGAACTAGGTGACTAGTTACAGCTGTAGCCTGCGGGCTGCTGCAGGCGGGCGGGCGCCTGCTGCTGGCCGGCGACCACCTGCAGCTGCCGCCCTGCCTCACCTCGCGGGCCGCCGCCCAGCACGAACTAGGTGACTAGTTACAGCTGTAGCCTGCGGGCTGCTGCAGGCGGGCGGGCGCCTGCTGCTGGCCGGCGACCACCTGCAGCTGCCGCCCTGCCTCACCTCGCGGGCCGCCGCCCAGCACGGACTAGGTGACTAGTTACAGCTGTAGCCTGCGGGCTGCTGCAGGCCGGGGGGCGCCTGCTGCTGGACAGTATTTTTTAAAATTTCTCACATTGATGAAATAACGTTGGCTTGTAGCGTAAGAGTGGGATATAATACAAGAAATGCGACGCTGCCACTAGTGACTCGGTAACTCAGTGGTAAGAGCATTGAACCGGACTTCCAAAGGTCGCGGGTTCGATTCCGTTCGAGAATATGATCTGATGCGAGTCGAATTTTTTCTAGTATATTATTTAGTATTGTATAAACCAAAATGTGTTAAAGAAATATGTATATTTACGAAAATTCGCTTTCAACACCCAAAACACAGCCAACAACAAAATGACAGGTCTACTCTACACTAGCGCCAAGTTGGTGCTAGTGTCAAAATACTACTTAGTGCCAGTTTTGGCCACTGGCTCAGATAAGTTTAAGTTATGTACTGTTAAAGTTAAATCAAGATGATGTAACCGAGCCTTAACTTTAGTAAAACTTTTTCAATAACAGCTGTCAAATATTAAATTCCCCTTCCGTGAAAGTTTGTCAATCCATTACTCGAAAAAATTAAAAAGAAAAACCTCCTTCAAAAAACCTTTAAATAAATTGCTATATAAAAACAGCTTCAAAAAACAGCAGCTCTAAAAAGCAAGAAATAATATTCAAATCTGCATAATAACTATTCAATTACCTACGCATATCTGATATTAAAAAAACGTCTTTTGAAGTCGGGTGGGCTAAAGATATTTTTCTTTTTTAATCATAATAACATTTATCGTGGTTTCTCTTTCTTAATTTGATTTTTAAATTCTTAAAGCCCCAATATTTTCAAAAAATGGGACCAACTTGGGACCAAACCTGATAAACTGGCGTTTGAATCATGTCAATCGGTTCAGCCGTTTTCGAGTAATCGGTGGACATACATAAAAAACAAAACAGTCGAACATAGAACCTCTTCCCTTTTTTTTGAAGTCGGTTAAAAAGTCGCGGGTGGATGCTATTTCATTTATGATAACTAAGTGTTGATGGCAGGGCTGTCGCTGATGGAGCGACTGATGAAAATGGATCTGTACCAGTCCGAGGACCCCGACTACGTGGTGATGCTGCGGAACAACTTCCGCTCCAACCCGGACATACTCGCGCTGCCCAACGAACTCTTCTACAACGGACAACTGAGGGTAAGTTAAAGACGATTTCACAATACTTACAAGGTTAATTTTTTTTTTTTATTTAAGTAGAGTAAAAAAAATTGAGTAGAGTAAGAAAATTTTTATAATACAAATTGTTTAATTATTAAAGAAACATTATTACCACTTGCGTATTATATGAAATTGAAATTGAAATTGAAATTGAATTGAAATTGAAAAATTCTTTATTCAAATAAGCTCACATAACAAGCATTTTTAAATCGTCAATTCTTTTATCCTACCACCCATTATGACGTCTTTTAGCTGACAAGAAAAATGGGCGCAAAAAACTTATCAGCTTTATTAGAAGGAACGATATTTACAAATATGTATATCGTTTCCAGACATTACATTCAAAGTATTCATACATGTTACCATTAACATAGATTCATAAATAAATAACATTATTTAATTAGCTCATTTCTACTGAATCAAATTACAGGTGTCAAGCTTAATTCAAAATTTAAGGCTCAGCCTAGGCTATTACAAAAAAATTATATATATATTTATTCATACAATTCAATAAACGTTAAGACAAGTAGGCAGAAGCAGACCCATTCCCACTGGCAGCACCCGTTCACGAGCATGACGCATGAACCAGCCATCGCTTCGCTCAACCATATTTGAGGGAACGTAACGACCCGCCTCACACGACACCACCATAGAAATGATTAAAGAGAGCATGACATACTTAGGCTACCCGTGTTAAGGCATCGAATTGAAAACTAATATCCAAAAGCTTTTCATAGGCCTATAGAAAGTGAAAGATTGCAATAAAAAAAATTCCAAAACAAGGTTCCAACCAAGGTATGACCAGCTGTTCCGTCGGTATATTGAAATCATCAGTTGAATTGACCACAAAATCGCTATGTAATAATACAAATGAGTAAAGAACTGATAAACCGGTGTTTTCTCTGAAGTAGACCCATTTTGTCGCTCAAAATCGACCGGTGCGACTAGAGCAGGCTTGCGCCGAATCGAAGCTCCGATATCTCGTATTTTTACCGTGTGCATTGGCACTCTGAACTATTTATTATTATTCGAGGAACATTCTATGAATAACGGCTTAAAGCGTTTTTATTAGCCATGTAGACGTCAGCCTTAAAGAGCAATACTACAGACCGAAGTCGGCATAGGTCGGCAACTTTAGGTACTTATTGCAAGTTGGAAAACGTTTTCGGCGGCGGCACGAAATGACAAACACTTTCATGACGGTTAGGCCAGTATTTATAAACCGTTATTAACGTTGAAAGCTCTATATGTTGAGATAATATTTGAGATGCTCTTATAGGAACAGCATCTCAGATGTGATCTCAAGATAGATCTCAATGTTGGGAGCGGTTTATAAATACGGGCCTTAGTCACTACAGCTCGAGTGTTGCCGAGCAACTGAGCGCGTACGCCCGGGCGCATATAGGCTGCCGCGCTGTGTCGGCGGGCTATGCGTTACAAGCACAAAAGTGACCAGTGTTATGTATGTATGTATACCAGGCTTGTGCGGAAGAAGACCCGTTAAGCAGGGCCAGTATCCTGGGTGATCGCGCCAGCTGCCGCGGCATCGTGTTCCACGGCGTGCTGTCCCAGGAGCACCGCGTCGGCAAGTCGCCCAGGTACACTACATTGAGCAGGACTAGTATCAAATACACTACACTACATTATATTTGTAACTGATAGACGTATTTGTCGTCAACTGTTTATTTATGGTAATGATAAAATATAAAAACTTATAAAGGTATAGACAAATTAAATGGTATAGAAAGGAGGTCGGCTCGATCGCCAGCAATATTAATGCGTAGAATTTGCATTTGCAATAGTATATATGCAACATTTTCATAAACTATTACCCCCTTACTAATAAAGATTGTATAGCAGATGTAAAAGTTAAATTTAATTTACCCTATTTCGATGGTGCCCTAAAATTTTTGAAGTATTCGTAATTTCATTTTGAAACCTTTTAGAGAAATCACCCTATATAGTTTAGTTTACTCGAATCAGACTCGAAGTATGATGTGGCAGTAAACAAATGAATGTGTGCAGCTACTACAACCCGCTGGAGCTGCAGCTGGTGCAGCGCTACGTGACGGCGCTGGTGCAGCGCCACGCCGTGCGCCCCGCCGACATAGGGGTCGTCACGCCCTACATCCGACAGGTACCGACGACCCGTCACGCCATATCCCTGCAGCTGCAGCTGGTGCAGCGCCACGCCGTGCGCCCCGCCGACATAGGGGTCGTCACGCCCTACATCCGACAGGTACCGACGACCCGTCACGCCATATCCCTGCAGCTGCAGCTGGTGCAGCGCCACGCCGTGCGCCCCGCCGACATAGGGGTCGTCACGCCCTACATCCGACAGGTACCGACGACCCGTCACGCCATATCCCTGCAGCTGCAGCTGGTGCAGCGCCACGCCGTGCGCCCCGCCGACATAGGGGTCGTCACGCCCTACATCCGACAGGTACCGACGACCCGTCACGCCATATCCCTGCAGCTGCAGCTGGTGCGGCGCCACGCCGTGCGCCCCGCCGACATAGGGGTCGTCACGCCCTACATCCGACAGGTACCGACGACCCGTCACGCCATATCCCGCGATGTTGTCGACTTGTTAAACGCGTACATTGCTGCTCAACGAAAAATCAAAATCTCAACTATGCATTTGCGACGAAGTGGTTCCATAGAAAAGGTTGCTTAACTTGTAAGGTTAGAATCTTCCTTTAAAGTTTTCGCTAGTGTGCTACTAACACCCTGTATACTATAGTTTTCGATTCATGTCTGTGTTGAAATCATAACTAATTATATTTTTTTTATCAGTTAGATGCTATACTTTACAAAGGACCTCACGTTCCGACTTCCGACGAAATTTTAATGAATTTGAGAAATAAGTTTCTATTCCATTTTTAATTTTAACCAGAAGTTTGTTGCTTATCGTAGAGTTGATTGACAGTGAGTAGACTGTGAATCGGACAGTAATTATTTATAATTCATTGCCCTTTACTCAGAATCAGTAAATTTTCTTTCTTTTGAGGTGGAGTGCATAGACATAGCCCGTAGTCGAAATATCTCCTTTGGATTCCTTTAAGAGTGTCGAAACCTATGTAAATAAGATTATGACGTCGGTTCACAAGATAACAAAACATAGATGCCTTACACAGAGCTAACTAACAGATTTATGCCGCGATTCTATAATTGAGGAACTGTCCGGCGCGCCGCCCAACCCCTGCGAGATCCCCTCCGTTGCTCTGCGCAACTACATTTGTTTACCAATCGTATGGATTGTAGATTGAGGCCCGACTCATTAGCTCCTGTATTTACAATGTTGTCGCGTGGCAGGTGTACAAGATCAAGAACTGGCTCCAGTCGGCAGGGTACTCCGCCGTGGAGGCGGGCACCGTCGAGGCCTTCCAGGGCAAGGAGAAGAGAGTCGTGGTCATATCGTGCGTGCGAGCCCAGCACCAGCTGCTGCAGCACGACGCGAAGTATCAGCTCGGGTTCCTGGTCGATGACAAGGTACAATAGAGGACAAACGTATTTCGTTTCTTTATAATAGCAATACTTTATATAATTGATGTATTTTTTTTGTATAGTGTAATCTTTGTCGGCACATTATAGCTAATGCTAATTTTCATAAAGTTGATATCGCAACTTATGTTCCAGCGCTTCAACGTGGCCATAACCCGCGCGAAGGCCAAAACTATAATAATCGGTAACCCAGTAGTGCTGCAGCGCGACGAGAAGTGGCGGCGCTACATCGAGCGCTGCAGCGCGCTGGACTCGTACGTGGGGTACCGGGCCGACGCGCCCGACGCGCCCGACGCGCCCGACGCGCCCGACGCGCCCGACGCCGGCGCGGGGGACCTCATCCCCATGCTGCACCACATGCGGCTCGACCAGAGGGCGGACGCTTAGGTGGGAACCCTGGGTTACACTGATGAAAGCGGGTTTTTGCAACAGAAATTTTCTCCAGCATAATAAACTTTATAACCGTCGAGTAAAGGCACTTTTGCACTTATACGTGTACGTATTCGGTGCGTGCCGATTTGGAGATACCGTATGGAAATTTACGAATCGAACACGAACCATAAACGTCCATACGTTTACTGAGGCTGGCCCCAGACCTACCGGTTTCGTTTCTTTGCTTTGCTGTTCTAGTAGAACGGGGGCCCGGCTAACTTTTCGAACTTCGGCGGGTCTGCCGGGCTTCAACTTAAAACAGATAAATCGAAGTAAGAAGTTTCGTATTGTAGTTATTTAGAAGATATCGATGTTCGTGTGACATCATGAATTAGGGTTCGCCATTTTGGCCCGATTGGGGCTCGATTTATCTCTTTTAATTTGAAGCCCGGCAGACGACGTTCGATGCGTGTGCCGGTAGCCCCTGTTCAACTAGAACAGCGATGCAAAGAAATGAAACCGGTAGTTCTGGGGCCAGCCTTAGACGACTAAACCGGATCAGCAACGATCATGAAACGTAGACGCAAAGTGCGAATGCGTCCTAATGCTTAGGCCGCACGCACTACGGGTAAACCGCCGTGGTTTTTGACCGTGATTATGTGAGATGTGAGACGATAATACACGACAATACAGCTTTCCGTAGTTTTTCCCGTTATCGAAACGGGAACGCTTTCACTTTTCAATTAACCACTGGCTAAGTACTGCGGCTTAAGCCTAAACTAAAACATTAAAATTATAATTGCTAAAGCAAATAAAACAGCGTGGTGAGCACGATGCATCGCCGCCGCGCTCGACAGCCCCCCTATATTTCTCGCTCTAGCAAATGACGTATCTGAGCGACAGAAAAGGATAAAGCATGTTATAATTTGATTATGTGCTGACTCATATAATTCATCCCTCGACAGATATGCGACAGTAGCTACAGAATTCGCGAAAATTGTTATGAAAATAGAAAACTATGTTTAAACAAAATTTTATTTATACTATGTACAAGTTTGTTGCAAAGATTTGCTTTCATTTTGGTCAAGGCATTTTTTTTGCCTAGTTACCTAATCAGCTAAATAGGTATCTGAAATGATACCGCTGTACATCTGTTGTTATTGCGGCTTACATGACAATATTTTTAAAAAGCTCTGAAGTGTTTTTGGGTTTTGTAAGTGACCAGTTCCAGAGATTTTTTTAATACCTATACAAGGTGTTACAAAAATACCCTTAATGCCGAATATGGTATAAAGGGACCATCAAACTGAACAACTTTTACTATGGGACCAACTCTGAAATCGCGAAAATAAAATCAGCTGTTTCATACATTTTGATATTTTCGATTTTAATTTTTGTATGAAACAGCTGATTTTTTTTCGCGATTTCAGAGTTGGTCCCATAGTAAAAGTTGTTCAGTTTGATGGTCCCTATATACCATATTCGGCATTAGGGGTATTTTTGTAACACCTTGTATATTTTTGTTAGATATTTTTACAATAGAGTTAAGTGAATTTGCTTTACCGAAAATAACTAAATGAACGCACAAAAATTGATGTTCGTTTACGGTTTTTATTGTTAAAATTATTCAGTCATTAAGAAAGGCCAAAAATATAAGAATAGTTCATAAGTTTTACTTCTGATATAAAATTAAATTTGATTGATGTTAATCGATTTATTATCTTTTTTGAATTTGTATACTAACAACCTTCCACATTGAAAATCAAAGTCATTTAAGTACAGTATTTTCTAATAGAATAAGCGTTACCATATTATAATGTTTAGTTTATTCTTAGATTATTAAGTCAATAAATTGACAGTTTATGTTTTTTTAAATCTATAATATTTTTTAATATTTGACAACATCACATACATTGCTCCGGTTCCAAAGTAAGTAGCTAAAGCACTTGTGTTATAGAAATCAGAGACAACGGTGGTATCACAAACACCCAGACCTGAGCAAATATAGAAAAGTTAGTTTTTCTAAATTGACCCAACCGGGGATCGAACCCGGGACCTCAGAGATGGCAACACCATGAAAACCGGTGTTCAAAGCCACTCGACCAAGGAGGTCGTCAATATCAAGTCATATTGTTTTTATAACGGCAATACATCGGTGCAATTATCGTTTGACTAAAATTTATTAAGGTAGGTACTTTAAATAATAAAAATATACAAGGTGTTACAAAAGTACCCCTAATGCCGAATATGGTGGATTGGGACCATCAAACTGAACAACTTTTACTATGGGACCAACTCTAAAATCGCGAAAAAAAAACAGCTGTTTCATACATTTTGATATTTTCGTAATTAATTTTTGTATGAAACAGCTGATTTTTTTTTTCGCGATTTCAAAGTTGGTCCCATAGTAAAAGTTGTTCAGTTTGATGGTCCCTATCCACCATATTCGGCATTAGGGGTACTTTTGTAACACGTCGTATACAAGGCGTTACAAAAATACCCCTAATGCCGAATATGGTATATAGGGACCATCAAACTGATAAACTTTTACTATGGGGCCAACTCTGAAATCGCGAAAAAAAAATCAGCTGTTTCATACATTTTGATATTTTCGATTTTAATTTTAGTATGAAACAGCTGATTTTTTTTCGCGATTTCATAGTTGGTCCCATAGTAAAAGTTGTTCAGTTTGATAGTCCCTATATACCATATTCGGCATTAGGGGTATTTTGGTAACACCTTGTATAGATTTAAGATAACGGACTACGCCTTTAGGGCTTTAGAATGAGTTCTGGCACAGAATTTATAATAATAGTACTAAACAGACAGAAGCCCTTCCGCGCGAGGACAATCAAATAATAGGCTACTCTCGCTGCGCGGTAATAAAGTACAATTTCAAATTGCAAAGCGCTGCGTGTCTTCCGACACATGACATCCCTCGTGCGCTGGCTCGACTGAGTTAGCCGCGAGCAGTAGGCGAATATAACGGCCTCACCACAAAAGATTTTAAAACACAGTTCAACAAGTGTTTAACTTAGACACTGTTTAAATCTGATGCTGTCACTTTTTTGACAGTATTGTTTGAAAGAGTCGGAATCGCATTTAAAGTTTCTAAATTAAACAGTGTTTTAAATTTTTTAGTCGGTAAGGCCGTAAAAGTTTAAGTGCGGAGTGAGAACCCCTGGTTCTGGTTTTAGGCAGCTTCGAGTGTTTAAGCTCATCCTAGGGCCCTGCTGCACGTGCCATCTAGTCCTGTACCCTTTGTGATCTTAGCTTAGCTCCTAAGATGATGCTGTGATTACGAAGTAATTTTATTCCATAGTTAGTAATTCGGACGAATCAGTTTAGTATTACTTACCTACTACTACTGAGTGACTTAATAAAATTAAATCCTAATCACTAAGGGGACTAGTATTTCTTTATTTCGCTTGATATTTCAGTATTGTACCAAAATGGTAAAAAAATGAAGCTAATAATGTATATCTACTTTGTTGTAGGCTATGATTAAATTCCATTCCAATTGTGGTGATCGCACACCGCGCGGCGTTACGCAATGATAACGCCCTCTACATAACTACTAACTCAAACTTAATATGATTGATAGTTAATTATGTAACATAACTACATAATGATTGATAGTTATGTAACATATCTAACTATAAATCATTATAAGTTTGAGTCGTCATGTAGTCCTGTCCTGTTTCCATATACAAGGTGTTACAAAAATACCCCTAATGCTGAATGTGGCATATAGGGACCATCAAACTGAACAACTTTTAGTATGGGGCCAACTCTGAAATCGCGAAAAAAAAATCAGCTGTTTCATACATTTTGATATTTTCGATTTTAAGTTTTGTATGAAACAGCTGATTTTTTTTTTCGCGATTTCAGAGTTGGTCCCATAGTAAAAGTTGTTCAGTTTGATGGTCCCTATATACCATATTCGGCATTAGGGGTATTTTTGTAACACCTTGTATACAACAGCACTTCAAGTTAAACGGTTGAACTGCAAAAACAGCTTTCATTACATTAGTAATGGTATACAGACGGTCTCAAGGTAAACCCATGTGTGTGCCGTCGTGTGTTTTATACAATCATTATATTTTTGTATGAACAATACTTGGTATTTCAACATTTACAATGTTACAAACAATTTTACAAACTTCGGCACCCGTCGTGCCTTAGCTTTTGTTGAATGTTTTGATATTTTTAAGTGTAATCCGCGCGCGATGAGAATTTGATGCTACCTTTTGGAACTGAGACGCGCACGGTCCGTCGGCCAGCCGTAGCGTCGGCAAACTCGCGTAGATGCATAATGCTAGTTGTGTACAACTGTGCGCGTGGATTTCTGCTCGAGTTTATTTTAAATGCAAGATTTATATATTATGGTGTGATTATTTTAATGATTGATTTATAATTAAGGGAAAAAGGGTAACACTTTTCACTTTCTTTTATTTCATTTTTATTTAAATAGATTCAGAACTTTTTGCTAACGCTACTTGACTGCTAACTGTAATTTTTTATTTACTTTGACAAGGCCCCATCCATTCTAATCGAGCGCGGATTATAAATGCCTAAGCTAAGCATAAATAGTTGTAAGAAAGCTGCGCGCTATTAAACGGGTTTTTTACTAAAGACTACTAAATGGAGACTATTTTTTTACTAAATGGAGCTTACTATTTTTAAATGTAAGTGATCTTAAATAAAAGCCTAAAGAAATGAAAGATGTTTTATTTACTTTACCGACATGGCCACTCGCCACTTATGACCGTCCGCCGGCCGTTACCACTTGCTGCATCATTAAGGATCATTCCCACAGCTCCGGCGCGGCGCCGGCACGGCACCGGCACGTCCGTCAACTTCACAGACGTGTGTGAACAAGCATTTCAGATCACCGGCGACTCTCCGGCGCCTCACCGGCATGACAAGCAGGGTTGCCACTTTTTTGTTTTAATAAAGTATTGGTTGCTATAATAGGTAGAAAAAATATAATGTTTTAAATTTCCATGGTTATTGATATTATTAGAATAAACTATATGGGGATTTACACCATGTACCTGTTTATTTTTGAGACACCGATATTTCGGCGCAGTTGCATGCGCCATGGTCACGGAAGAACTGAATGAAATGAATCCAAAGTAAATAAAAAAGAAGGTAAGAAAACATTATCACAGAATACGTAAAAATAGTAGTGCAAGCGATTTTCGACCTTAGTGGCGTTTGGAATGCGGATGTTTTTTTCCTATATTCTCATTCACTAAGTTTGAGGTTTCTCTAAAAACAGTTAATTTGATAAATGTCATTAAGGTTGAAAATCGCTTGCACCCGTTTTTTAACTAGAGATCAGTAGACAAATGTATTCTGACCGTACAAGCGATTTTCGGCCTTATTGACATTAATCAAAATCACAGTTTTTATGAAACAGCAAAGTTAGTAAACGAGAATATTATGGGAAAAAACAACCGAATTATCATACGTCCATAAGGTCGAAAATCACTTGCACCTATTTTTAGGTATTCTGTGATAACGTTTTACTACCCTCACTTTAAATTATCTTCTCACATTCTCTATTTAATTTTTCTAATTTGTATGAAGAGAAGATTTAAAATTTCCCCAAATACGATTGTTTTTATTTCGTTAGATAACGTTTTGTATGAAAGATACGTTTTGTATGAAAATAAGATTATTTTATCTCCAATAATAAAAAAAAAACCTAAATTTCGTTAAAATCCTCCTATCTACCAACCCTGCTAGTCATGCCGGTGAGGCGCCGGACGTGCCGGTGCCGTGCCGTCGCCGGGCCGTCGCCGTGCCGTCGCCGTGCCGGCCGGCACGGCACCGGCGCGGCGACGGCACGTCCGGCAAACAGGGTTGCCACTTTTTTGTTTTAATAAAGTATTGGTTGCTATAATCGGTAGAGAAAAAGTACATTGTAGTATGAAAATAAAGTATTATTATATTTCAACTTTCAAAAACATGCTTTATACTGCTTTTGGTAATATTTTGGTAACTTTATTAGACTTAATCCACCTTTTCCACTAAGTTCAAGTAAAGATACTATTTTTTTAAATTTTCATTAGAATTATCATTAGACAATGTACTTGTACTATTATGTATTCTGTGATAGTGTTTTACTACCTTCACTTTTATTTACTTTGAATTCGACAAATTATATTAAATTATCTTCTCACATTCTCTATCACTTTGTATGAGGAGAAGATTTAAAATTTACCGAAATACGATTGTTTTTATTTCATTAGATAACGTTTTGTATGAAAGATATGTTTTGAATGAAAATAAGATTATTTTATCTCCAATAATAGAAAAAAACCTAAATTTTGTTAAAATCCTCCTATCTACCAACCCTGCTAGTCATGCCGGTGGGGCGCCGGACGTGCCGGTGCCGTGCCGTCGCCGGGCCGTCGCCGGGCCGTCGCCGTGCCGGCCGGCACGTCACCGGCGCGGCGACGGCACGTCCGGCAAACAGGGTTGCCACTTTTTTGTTTTAATAAAGTATTGGTTGCTATAATCGGTAGAGAAAAAGTACATTGTAGTATGAAAATAAAGTATTATTTATTTATTTCATCTTTTAAAAACATGCTTTATATTGCTTTTGGTAATATTTTGGTAACTTTATTAGACTTAATCCACCTTTTCCACTAAGTTCAAGTAAAGATACTATTTTTTTAAATTTTCACTATAATTGTCATTAGACAATGTACTTGTACTATTATTTATTCTGTAATAATGTTTTACTACCTTCACTTTTATTTACTTTGAATTCGACAAATTATATTAAATTATCTTCTGACATTCTCTATCACTTTGTATGAGAAGAAGATTTAAAATTTACCCAAGTACGATTGTTTTTATTTCATTAGATAACGTTTTGTATGAAAGATACGTTTTGTATGAAAATAAGATTAATTTTTCTCCATAATAATAAAAAAAAATCTAAATTTCGTTAAAATCCTCCTATCTACCAACCCTGCTAGCCATGCCGGTGAGGCGCCGGACGTGCCGGTGCCGTGCCGTCGCCGGGCCGTCGCCGTGCCGGCCGGCACGTCACCGGCGCGGCGACGGCACGTCCGGCAAACAGGGTTGCCACTTTTTTGTTTTAATAAAGTATTGGTTGCTATAATCGATAGAGAAAAAATACATTGTAGTATGAAAATAAAGTATTATTATATTTCAACTTACAAAAACATGCTTTATACTGCTTATGGTAATATTTTGGTAACTTTATTAGACTTAATTTACCTTTTCCACTAAGTTCAAGTAAACATACTATTTTTTAGAATTTTCACTAGAATTATCATTAGACAATGTACTTGTACTATTATGTATTCTGTGATAGTGTTTTCCTACCTTCACTTTTATTTATTTTGGATTTGACAAATTATATGAAACGGAAATTATCTTCTGACATTCTCTATCAATTTGTATGAAGAGAAGATTAAAAATTTACCCAAATAAGCTTGTTTTTATTTCGTTAGATAACGTTTTGTATGAAAGATACGTTTTGTATGAAAATAAGTTTATTTTTTTCTCCAATAATTAAAAATGTTCCCAAAATTTCGAAAAAATCCCCTTATCTGCCAACCCTGCTAGCCATGCCGGTGAGGCGCCGGCGACGTGCCGTCCGGCACGGCGACGGCCCGGCGACGGCCCGGCATGCCGTAGCAATACGCGTTTGATTTGCCGGTGACATGCCGGCGAGGTGACTGATGTGTGTGAACAGTGTAGTACAACTTGTATGTAACTATATTTTTGCCGTTGACTCGCCGGTGGCGCGCCGTTGCCGCGCCGGAGCTGTGTGAATGATCCTTTATCCGGGAATTCCGGTACCTATAAAGAAACCGCCGTCAGCCGTATAGCCGTCACATATTCATTGTGACAGCTACGAATACATTCGTTGCTCATGTAACGCAACCGGGACAAAGATATTGCGATCTAAAGTTATAAAAGCATGCAAACCTCCAGTTCATACTATTTTTGTGATGTAAAGTCTAAAATATTGGTGAAAATTGTATTCAGATTAAAAATAAACAGATTTTCTTAACCGTTTGATCACGATAAACGTCTCGAAAACATATTTCCACGATATCTTCATTCGTTTTAGAGAAATTTGCAAATTTATTTACTATGAATAATCAAAGTGTAGGGTGACCATATCGTCAGTCGGTCGGTCGGAACTGGAGGAGCGGCAAGCGAATTCGGTAATCGGTTGTGACGACGAGCTGAGAGGCCGCCATCGATATAGCGTGCAGTGATTATTGAATTCGCTTGCCGCGCCGGTTGTTTCTAGAAAATGTAAGTTTAAGTTTTTAGATATTATGAAAGGCTAATATTGTTGACATATTGTTGAGGTTTGATTTTCCTACGTACTCGAATCGTAAAAAAATACTTATAGTTCATTAATCAGATTGTTACTGACTAGGTAGGTACATATCTAAGTACCTATGCAAAAGTTAAATACCTATTTTAGTTTTTGGTGGGTATTTTGCTTAGGTATTTTGTTATTTTATTAAGATGTGCCACTAGTAAATTTTCTAATATGATAAATGCGAAAGTCCGTTTGTTTGTTTGTTTGTTACGCCTTCATGTCTTAACTACTAAACCAATCATCATGAAATTTTACATACATGTTGTCAGGGGTACAGAAAAGGTTATAGGATACCTTTCATCCCGAAAAAATAATTGTTCCCGAGGGATAGCAAAAAACTTTCCACGAAGACAAGGTCGCGGGTGGTCGCTAGTCATAATCATAATCCTTTATATCCCAGAATATGATAGTATACATTAATGGCATATAAGAAAAGATCTGTTACTCTGCCTCCTTCAGGTGTGGAAATCTGTTAGTACTTACCTAATTATAGAATTTAAGAAAGACTTAATTAGAAAAATTAACGTCATCAAAATCAATTTACTTATTTACTCAAACAAAAAAGTACGTGTACGTAAGTGAAATCACGTTAATACTGTAGGTATGATATTATTTTTATGCTTGTCCATATAAATATATTATGTCATACATTACACACCCATTAATAATTATTCGAACTATACGTAATGTTTTAATTACCTACCTACGAATCCTACGATAGGTACATACTGAGTTGAGTGCACTAACCACCTGCGCCATCGACCTACAATACAACTACAGTTTATAGTTGTATTGTAGGTCGATGGCGCAGATGAAAAATTGGATTGAAAATGTCAATATCACCACTATGTAAGCCACACAGAAAGACGTAAGTAGGTACAGTCATCGATAACATTATTAAGTAGTGTCTTAGAGCATTAAGAACGCTCTAAGAGTAGTGTACACAACACTATTTCACTCACACATTTGCACTTCGTTTTTCGGATCACTTGTTCATTGACATTGTTGTTCTTTGACATTCTATTTCTATGGTCACCCCTGAACTATTTAACACTTGACACTGGCAAAAATTACTTCCAAGAGGAAAGTAGATTGCCATAACAAAAAAAGAAGAAGAAGAATGCTCTACTACATAAGAATGAAATGTTCTCTTGGTTTAGTTTCAGCTTAAGAGTTTCAGTTAGACATGCGCAAAATACTTCACTGAAGTGTAAAGAGTGATATAGTTCAATTGAACTAGATGTAAAATATACTTACGTATAACCGAACGCCCAAATTATGCAATACGAGTACGACTAAATGCAAAAGATTTTTACGATTGCCAGCCAGCCATTCACATGAAAATTAGTCATGTAGTAATAGAATGTTTAAAGAATAGATTTTTTTTATAAAATATCTAAATTTCTTAAAAGTTTTCTATATATTTTACACGGTTTTTCTACTGTATTTTATTAAATGTACGCACGGTAATTTGAGCCTGAAACACGGTATTTTTAATCTGTCAGCACGGTAGTTTAAAATTTTTATCTGGTAACACTGGCTAGTTAAGCTAGTTTTCTGTCTGTTTCAGTTTGCAAAATTAATTGCTGTGTGGAAGTTGTGTTGTTTGGTAGAAAATAAAATAAACGAATAAATCGTCAATTTACTATTAATAAAACATAATTTATTGATATTTAAAATGAAAACATAAAGGTTTAAACATAAACATTAAGGTGATTACTTTGACGTGAACGTAATTTATAATAAAATAATTATCTCGAATTCTGTCTAATTTGTTGTACTAACCTACAACAAAAGTTGCAAGGAAAATTAAATAGAAATACACCAACAATGCACGGAAAAGCGCATTTTGTGGATATTTTAGAACCAAGAAGGACACAGACTGGCATATTTAGGTTTATGACGAGGGATTGGTATCCCACGAAGACTCAGGAGTTGGACAGAATTTACACTCCACAGGATCTAAAGGATATTACTGCGCGCTCATTATATTTAGAAACTGTAATAGAAGCGGTAAATATTTACTTTTTAATATTTAAATATCAGCGTAAAAATAATACATTAGACCTTTTTAATCAAAGCATTAGACAATAGTACCCCTATTTATTTACATTTCATTAATCTGGAAGTAAAATAGTTATTTGAAAAGTTATGTCAATAAATTAATTTACTTGGTTAAAGTTACTGTTGCTGTTTACTTATCACAATTAAATGTTTTCAGGAGAGTGCTAAATCTGGTGTTAGTAAAGAGAAGTTAAAAAAGGAAGTATTATCGTACATTGAAGAGATTGGTTTGGATAAGAAGATGCATGTCATCAGATGGCTCGGCATGTTTGCAATCAAATTAGCATTCAACATGAATATTGGCATTTATGTCAATGAGCCTGCTATTCTGAAGGTATGTAATATACCATAATTTATAGTCCATTAAGGAATAATAGGAAAATGACTATTTATTTCAAAGAAAAATTTCTAAACCTTGTATTGAAATAAAAAGCAGTTTTGTTACTAAAGTCACTTTTTTGTTGTAGATTAAATCCTCCATGGGAAAGAACCCTGTGTTATTTCTGCCGACGCACCGAAGCTATGCCGACTTCTGCATCCTCACATACCTCTGTTATCACTATGATATAGAGCTCCCCGCAGTTGCTTCTGGAATGGGTACAAAATACATTGTAATCATTAATATCCTTAACCAGCTACGAGTCATTTAGTTAGTATTCTATTAACTTTGGATATTGTACAAAGTTTACAGCATTGATATAAACTGATGTTTGTAAATACTTTTGCTTTCTTCATTACAACAAATTCAGTGGAGGTGCAAACCATAACATAGTAACGTATTGAAGAGTCGTACTGTGATTGTTTGAATATTCACATTCTGCCATGAATCAAACTTATATTATTGAATATTAAACTGAACCCTATTGATCTAAGTTGCTTGCTAATACCAATCATTGATTGATTGGTTAATTATCTCAAATCAATAACCCGGTTAGATCCTAAACTTTGTTAAAAATACTTATAATTAGCGTTGCCTAAAGGCCCACCATGATTGTCACAAAATGTCCTGGAATGTCCAAAAATTGCCGGGCCCCATTTAATAACGTGACACGTTTATAATTTACGGCCCTGGAATCTCATATAGCTAGTGCCTCTCAAAAAAATTTTTTGGGTGTTTAAGTTCTTTATAATTTATATGCTAGCAAATCTGTCAAATTCCAAAAATGATCATGAAAGTTGGTGTTGATAGTTTCTCCACCATTGTCAGACTTCTACTCGATGGCGGTGATCGGGCAGGTGCTGCGCGAGACGTGCGCGTTCTACATGCGGCGCACGCTGGCGGGCGCGCCGCTGTACGCCGCGGCATTGCGCCAGTACGTGCGGACACTCGTCGCGCACTACCACGCTCCTGTCGAGTTTTTCCTGGAGGGCACTAGGAGCAGGAGCAATAAAAGCTTGCCGCCTAAGTTCGGTGAGTTATGCCTATAACTGTTAATGGCCTATTCCCGTTGTCATACACCTTTGTCCTAAACTAGGGGATATCTGGAAAAAAAGGTTTTTTCTCTATACATTTCTTCCCGACATCCCCAGCGGTGGACAACGGAAATAGACCGTCCATACTTTACTTCCCGACATCCCCCAGGGGTGGACTACAGGAATAGACTGTCCATGCTTTATTTTTCCCGATATCGACCAGTGGTGGACAAACAGTGAGAGACAACGGGAATAGGCCCTATTAATAAGGCTTTGTAACATGACGAGCTGGAAAGTGATTTTGTCTACGTTGAAACGTCAAAAACGACATCCTGACGTAGACAAACAAACTTTTTGTTATTAGTTAAAAATATTTTTCTTTTTAATGTTGACTTTTTCGCGTGTTGTTTACCTCATGCTACACCTGCTGAAAATATGCTTACTAACGTAACGGGGAATAACGGCAGTGCTTAGTACACTGAGCCAGTTGAGTGAGATATTGAAGATAGGTAAGAAAGGACACCATTATTTTTTAAATTTTCGCAAGCACATGTGTCCTGTTGCGTTTGAATAGAAAACTAATAAATAAAAAGAAATTCTGCTCTAAAATTCACTATTATTAAAAACAATAGAAAAGTACAATTCTTTTTCTAAAACCATAGCTAAAATATCCTTCATGTCGTAACATGGTAAAACATTAAACAACATGTTTCAAACATATACTTACACCTTTTTCAGATGTGTTCCTGTATCTAACAAACCATTCTTACCTGACCCCACTCACCTCACGCCTCAAGGTTGTTTATGCGCATGAAATTTATAGGTACCTACATTACAAAAAACTTAGCATACATTTATAGAATTCCTGACGTCTCGATAAAACAAGGCATTAAAGCTTGACCGCAAGTGCCGCCGCACCTTGTGTAGGTGCGCGGTGCGGGAGCAGATCAGCCTCTTTTTTCTCCCTCGCACGTGGACATCCGAAGTCCCATCTATATTTCTACCAAATTCCGTCAAAATCAGTCCAGCGTGAACACGTAACAGACAGACGAGTCTACTTTCGCATTTATAATAGTATGGATTGTCCATCCTTTCGCGCTTTATCTATCGAACAGAGATTGATTATCAGCGACCATGCCTTCAAATAATACAAGAAACTAAAAAAAATATTATTAGTACCGTATACCTTCCCAGACAAGACTTCAATTTAAGCAGATCTGCAGTGAACTTTAATGTTATTAACAGAAGTACACGATGTCTATTTCTGCTGGTATTTATTTGTACTGAATAACTAGGTGACTGACCTTAAATCTCATAGGCATTTTATTTTTATATCGATTAGTACTTTAACAGATAAAACGTGACTTGATAAATGTTATGCGCCTCTATATATATCAACCACTTATCGCGCGTGATTACATTTCCTATTTCGTCAGTGTACTAAGGTCTTTCACTTACATTTGACTTGTCTTTTATTGCCAAGGGTTGATTACATTACTTATTAACCGACTTCAAAAAAAGGAGGAGGTTCTATGTTCGACTGTTTATTTGTTTTTTTTTTTTTTTTTTTTTATTTTTTTTTTTTTATGTATGTCCACCGATAACTCGAAAACGGCAGAACCGATTGACATGATTCAAACGCCACTTTATCAGGTTTGCTCCCCAGGTGGTCCCATTTTTTGAAATCTTTAAATCGGTTCAGTAGTTTTCGAGTAATCCTGAAAATACTGTAATTTTTTAGGTAACTTTTGCACGAGTTTTAACGGATCTTCAGACATAACTTCTTTGTTTATAAACCGATTTAGATGATTCTTGTTTCGTTAGAAAGGGGATACTTTAAGGATGTTTTCATTCAAATTTCCTTCACATTGGACCTTGGACTTCGAAGATACACAAGAGAACTCTTCAAAATCAAATATGATAGTGTATTAGTGATTACTCTACGGTATTGAAAGGTTTCGCATCAGCCATTTTTATTGTCACTACTGGGGCTGGGATACAAGCCTTACTTATGGGCTGATGAATAGGATGGGCCATAACCCACCGCGCGGGCCCAATGCGGATTGGTGGGTGTTAATGTGCAAATGTAGCTGGAACTAACGGCTTAACGTGTCTTCTGAAGCACGGAGGAGATAATACACTTTGGTCACCTACCCCATGTCTGACCCTTGCTAAAATTAACAGTGCGAAAAGTGGATATTGAGTTACTAGGCGTATTATACCATTGAAATGTGTGAAATATGAATAAAATATATTTATATCATCGCTTACATTTACTTATACATACCTACCACAAAAAAGTTAAAAATAAAAAACTTTTAAAAATTAAAAAGAAAAACCTCCTTCAAAAAACCTTAAAAAAATTGCTATAAAAAACAGTTTCAAAAAACAGCAGCTCTAAAAAGCAAGAAATAATATTCAAATCTGCATAATTACTATTCAAGTATCTACGCATATCTGATATTAAAAAAACGTCTTATGAAGTCGGGTGGGGCTTTAAGAATTAAAAAATCAAATTGAGAAAGAGAAACCACGATAAATGTTATTATGACTAAAATAAAAAGAAAAATATCTTTAGCCCCACCCGACTTCAAAAGACGTTTTTTTAGTATCAGATATGCGTAGATACTTGAATAGTAATTATGCAGATTTGAATATTATTTCTTGCTTTTTAGAACTGCTGTTTTTTGAAACTGTTTTTTATAGCAATTTTTTTAAGGTTTTTTGAAGGAGGTTTTTCTTTTTAATTTTTAAAAGTTTTTTAAACAATTATTTTCCATAAACTAAGGTCTTTCCCCAGCTTGATGATCATGTAGATTTTATATTTGATATTATGTGTTTTGTACTTATTTGACACGGCTGAGTGCTCCCATACAGCAAAATAATATTATTCAATTATGAGCTAGAGCTCTCGTACCCTGTGGATATACTTTACAATGACAGCATAAAATAGACATAAAAAGAACGACCTTGTTGTTATTATAAAGTGTGTCTACAGAGTACGAGCTTTTTATTTTTAGGGTTGCGGGAGCCCATTGTACCGTATGCACCCATGCCTTGCACCATCAATGGTGCCGATGACACTAATTAGTCTCGTTTGCTCCACTAATGTTGCAAAAGCCCGATCAGGCCCCTGGTCTACATTCGTGGTCTATGTTCGTCCCTGCTCTGCAAAATGTATAGTGTGGTGCATCGCCTGCCCGCGTGTCAGCATACGCTGAACTTGATGTTATGGTGCAGGCATGCTGTCGATGGCGCTGGCGCCGCTGGTGGGCCGCGAGGTGCGCGAGGTGACGGTGGTGCCCGTGCACATCAGTTACGACCGGCTGCTCGAGACCGGAGCCTTCGCCTACGAGCACCTCGGCGTGCCCAAGCCCAGGGAGTCTACCACGGTACCACATCCACACACTACACACATGTCCATTGATTTTTAATTAAGCCGACAGACAGATGCTCCAATACTAGGGCATCAAAACAGTCTGTACTCACGACCTCCTGAAATCTTAATTTAAACGAGATCACCGCAGTCAGGCATTTGTCATTATAGATTAAAAGATTACATTTTGTCACTTTGATTCATAATCAGCTTATCACCACAATATGCAATTGTTATCAGTTAAAAAGATTTCAGTTCAAGTTTCCGATGACAAATTCACATTCCTTTGATAATTACACTGGGAATCAAACTTGCCAATGCATCGAGGCGGTTACAAAGCTAATATTACAAAACATTTTATTAAATAAATATCTATTTCATATTAAGACAAATGAACACATACAACGTACAGTTTATTTTGCCTGTTAGGTAATTATTTATCAAGTTTGCCTCTATATCGTGACTGCGTTGTGCACAACCAATAGAGTTTAATTCGCTTAGCTTATTTTACATAGTATTGTTTATTACTATGCCAAATAAACACTCGTCTCAGCGTATTTGCATTATGCACTTGCCTACGCAAATGCATCTACACTGGCCTTCAAAACTTAGTGCCACACCTATAAAATTGCAATTTATTTTAATCAATAGGAGTTTTGAAATAAAATATTTTTTTTTTTTCAATTAGGTTATCGATTGTGAAGTTATTATTTTAAAAAATATTATGTTTTTAGTCCTTTTTCTTTCTAAAATATATCTTGTGTAAAGTTATTACAATTTTAAAAGTGTGGTACTGTTTTGAAGGCCAGTGTAGTTATTGCGCAACACATGTCAGCATAGTCCATCTGCATATTTTTATTACGACATATTTTATTAATTATGTTATTTTCCGGTGACATACAATACTACTCGAAAGAAACTAGATGCCACTATATGGTTTTCCATACAAGCGAGCTAACTTGGGCAAGGTTTTTTTTTTAATTCATTCTGAGTTTATTTGAATTTAATGCTGTTCGAAAGCTGTAATAGTCAACTTGCGGCTTTACTGTGTAATTTCGCCTATTTGCCGTGTGTCAGTTAGAATAGAAAGAAACTGGAGTTTCATACAAAAACACGTAAAAATTTTTTTTTGATTCTAACTGACACGACGAATAGGAGAGATCAATAATTATACAGTAAATTGGAAAAATCACTTGCAAACAATTATTATTATTATTATTTATTAAAAAAACACATTTACAATTTAATTTCGTGCAAAGACGGTGTCTCATAAACCTTCACACTTATGTCGAAGTTACGCGACCGAAGGTCGGCGGCAACGTTTTTAATAAAAAAAAAACCGGCCAAGTGCGTCTCGGAATTGCACATTTAGGGTTCTGTACCAAATAGGGTTAAGGAGCGGGGCTTAATAATGCCACTAATTTTTCGTCTGCAAAAATGACTTTGTTTTTCATCATAGTGTTTGTATAAATGACAAAGTTATATTGCTTCGGTTTTGATAAATGTGCTATAGCTCTGAAACTCGTTGAAAGTGTTTATTATTTTTTTGGTAGATTTTTCAGTCTTTCAGTTTAAAGACCTATACACCCCGCACGTATAGGTTTGAAAAAAAAAATCAGTTTATTATGTATAAAAATCTTAAAGCGGTTTATAGAATACATCCACTTACCAAGTTTCAACAGTGTAATCTTAATAGTTTCGGAATAAAGTGGCTGTGACATACGAAGGACGGACAGACAGACAGACATGATGAATCTATAAGGTTTCCGTTTTTTGCCATTAGGCTACAGAACCCTACAAACGCTACATACCTAATTATCGGCAGATGTGTTGCTAGCCATTCACAAAGCATTGCAGGCGTAACTTGGATGAACTTCGGCATAGTGTGTCTAGACACGTTTTTCTGTACATCGTAACTCGTCGTCTTTATACATTAAGCAAATCCAAGCTATTTAGGGGACATACACGTACACATAAAGCAGGGTACTCACTTAAAGGACGGTGAGTACGGTCGCATCAGGCTCGAGCCTCCGTACTCACTTGATACTGTATCAGATACATTACGTGCTACACCTCTTAAGTGAGTGCTTAATACATTTTAACAATTATTGATAACTAAGGTAATAAGAAAATTCGCTCCCCGACGACAGCGCGCCAATCGGCGCTGCGGTCGCCATTCGCTTTACCCAGATCGTATTATAATGACTAGATTTTTTAAATAAATACAGCATAATTTTATTTTTAGGTTCGAAACTCATACTGTTCAAGTATTTTTAATAGTAATATATAGATACACTTCTAAGACTTTCGCGCGTACAGTTCATTAGAAATAAAACACTTTTTACGGATTACAGCGCGTATATTATGAATTCAGGTGTTGTTTTGGAATTAATTTATTATATTAATTTGGAGTGTGTGAACTTGCATCAAAGGGACCCAACCATTACATTAGATTTGATAAACCACAAATACTTGCTAAAGAACAAAGATTCATTCTCAGAATGCTACGCGAGGCTATTGAAATCAACAAACATCCAAATTTCAATAGAGATGATGGTTGGAGAGTACCACCAGCTTGGGACCTCTTAATTCATCAACTAAAATCTCATCCCAAATCACATACTGCAGGATCTAAAGATATAGTTAGTTCGTTTTGTAGATAGGAACCAAAAGGGAGGTCGACACAACCTCTCTAGAGCTTTCTTCCGCCAGTTCTTTCTCTCAGAGGCCTCCCAATCTGTGAACTGGTAGTAGATTCAGTAGCTAGGTCTTGTTTTCTAATTAACTTTAATTCAGTAATAATAATTAAAATCAGAACGCAGCTATAAAATAATTTAATAAACTTGAAAACATTTTTATAAAATTTCGTGCGGGTAATTTCATCAAAATATGAGCAGCCTTTTTGCTTTAGTCCTTCCGTGACCACGGCCCCTGGAAAGGTGTCGAAACGTCGGGAATTCTAAAAACCAATAAATACAAACTAAATAATTCCAAAACAACACCTGAACTAATAATATACGCGCTGTAATCCGTAAAAAGTGTTTTATTTCTAGTAATATATAGTATAAAAATAATAAAAGTAAGCAAATGTTTATTTGTATCCAACATCTTTTCTTCGAATATGTCTCGTGTCTAGGGCCTGCTGAAGTGGTTGTCGTCGTTGAACGAGGAGTTCGGCAACATGTACATCAACTTCGGCGAGCCCATCGCCGCCAGCGAGTACTTCCGGGGCGCGCCGCCCGCCGACCACGCGCTCAACCCTCTAGGTCAGTTCACCATTATACACCGACCACTGCATTCTGTCAATTCATTTAGTTGCGGCGTTGCTCATTTACAACGTGCATTTACGATAAAGACAGCTGGTTTTCTTGCTGTGAATAATAAAATGTACAGTTGAGTCTAATACAATATGTACACACCTTTGACAGTTCATCAACCTTATGCTTGGTAATAAAAGTCAACATCTGTCAAAAGTGCTTACATAATTATGAACTCGACTGTACAAAATTACTATTTAACTATATCATAGGTAATTCCTAACATTGATGAAACAACGCCGGCTTGTAGCCAAAAAGTAAGATGTACTATAAAACAATCGACGATCCCACCAGTAATTTTTTTATCATTACATACATTGCTCCGATTCCAAAGTAAGTAGCTAAAGCACTTGTGTCATGGAAATCAGAGATAGCGGTGGTAACACAAACACCCAGACCTCAA
The DNA here is from genome assembly GCA_963556745.1 of Catoptria pinella. Classification (NCBI taxonomy): domain Eukaryota; kingdom Metazoa; phylum Arthropoda; class Insecta; order Lepidoptera; family Crambidae; genus Catoptria; species Catoptria pinella. The sequence continues at coordinate 406,821 of OY750776.1, forward strand.
CCAATATAGAAAAGTTCGTTTTCTAAATTGACCCAACCGGGGATCGAACCCGGGATGGCAACCTCAGAGATGGCGACACCTTGAAAACCGGTGTACAAAGCCACTCGACCACGGAGGTCGTCATGATTAGTCGAATGTTTCTAGTATATTGTTTAAAATGATACCGGCTGTATTTTTGTTCACTCTCCAATGTTTAAGGATGAGTTTAGCCCGAACTTTATGAAAAAACAGACCTATGTACTTACTTTGTTGTCAGTGAATAAAAGAATTTCATTTAAAAAAAAAATTTCATGGACTGAACACATCTTTAAAATTGAAGAGTGTAATTTCAACTATAGTGCCGTTACTAATCTGATCACTGATTTTCACCGACTTTATTCGATTCCGTCCTCCGTTTTACACAAACGCACAAAATAATTTAGTACAATGAAGAAGGAATATTTCTACAGAGACGAAAATTATGTTAATTTAATTGATAAATCAAATAATTTATTTATACAGGCGAAAGCGAGAAATAAATAAATAAATATTTGACAACATCACATACATTGCTCCGATTCCAAAGTAAGTAGCTAAAGTACTTGTGTTATGGAAATCAGAGACAACGGAGGTATCACAAACACCCAGACCTGAGCCAATATAGAAAAGTTCGTTTTCTAAGTAGATCCAACCGGGGATCGAACCCGGGACCTCAGAAATGGCGATACCTTGAAAACCGGTGTACAATGCTACTCGACCACGGAGGTCGTCAAATAATTGTCCATTTTGTTTTTTTTTTTAAATTGAAAGTCTATAAAAATAAGATTTTTCTCGTTTCATTGAATCATTTTTTGTCTTTCTAAAACATAACATGTAAATAAAAACATGTCGATTAAAAGTTCACACAATTTGGAATCGATTCGTCGTGATAATCGAATATTCCTAATTACGTCGAAAGATGCCCAACCGGGCGTATTATATCTCGACAATGATAAGAGATCAAGTGCCGCTCGTGACGGTCCGTGTCGTGTCCGTGGGCAGGCACGTCGTGGGGTGCGGGGGGTGGCGGGTGGTGGGCGGGCGTGGTGGCGCTGGGCGGCGCGGCGGTGGGCGCGCAGCAGGCGGCCGCCGTGGCGTCCGCCGCCAACCTGCTGGGCGCCGCCCTCGCCGGCAGCGTGCACGCGCTCCGACCGCTCACCTATCCGCGCCTGCTCGACCAGATGCACTGGCTCAAGAAGGTATAAACCGCGCGCGATGACCCTGCCGTGGGACCTTGTCCGACTGAGACGCGTTCGTTCGCCGACCGGCCACAGGGGTATCCGAAAACACGGTGTCGCGCATCCGAGGTGAGGGAAATTTCGCTGCGGCGACGTCGAGTAAGACGACGAGTGAACGATTAGTTGAATAATTAAATTCAAATTTACTAATTAGTCAATTATCTATTTATTTTGACGAGGTTCCATCCCGTTCTCATCTCGCGCAGATTATAACACTATTCGACTTCGAATAAACGATCACTTTATGACTTTATTCTGGTTAACATAATTAACGAAGTGAGCGTCCCTGTTTCAATTTTACAGATGTGATAGTTTTGTCCCTTTACGAGACTAGCTTCCGCCCGCGACGTCGCCCGCGTGGACAGTCGAAAAACCCCTAGGGAACCTTTGACCGGAATAAAAAGTCCTATGTTTTAATACAGGCTATGACCGATCTGTGTGCCAAATTTCATCCAAATCCGCTCAGCCGTTTTTGCGTGATCGAGTAACAAACATGTTAACGTTCAAACTTTCACATTTATAATATTAGTAGGGTACCTAATTTCGACGAATGAAATTATCTCTTTGACTTCTAATTCAATTGCTCAAAATGATTGTAAAATTAACTTTGAAATTAAAAAAAAACATTAGATTTCGATTTATAGACATCGGGTAAAAACGTCTTGCCCACACAACAAAGCAACCGTAACGTAGCGCCGAGCGAATTAAATCGTGATGTCAATTAACCGTTGTGCCGTTAGCGTTTCGACCGCACAATCAAGAGATAATTCGCTAGCCGCACTGCTAGTCGCTCAGTAACGTGGTCAGGCCGGAAGGTATCGATCGGTGAAAGTATTAATAACAATAGGTGCTGTTGGCGCTAGAGGCGACAGTATTAGCGGACGACATGCCCCGCGAAGTGGAGCGCATCCTGCGCGTGCACGCGCGCGCCTGGACGCTGGACGCCGCGCGCTGTCTGCGCCTGCGCCTGCACACGCCTGGGAAACTGAACAAAAGTGGTACGACTCAAGAACGTTTATGCACATTTTAAACAATCAGTCAATGGTTTATCATTTTTATTATGTACTACTCGTATATTGCGAGTGCTATTTTTACCGTTATATTATTGGTTTTAACTACTTTCTTTTTACATTGAATTCTTCATGTACTTTTATATAACGCCACTGTGCATCTCGCCTGATCTAGTCTGCGCAGACGATGGATTTTTATTGCTAACTCTGTCTAGTACTCTAGTTCGTACACAAATAGCATGCTTACATACAATACGGTAATACTTGTTGTTGTAACAGATGTGGTAATGAGTGCTGCCCACCTGCGGGCCTGGATCCCCCTGATCGAGCTGCAGCTGGCCGTCAACCCCCTGCTGCAGCGCCTGCTGCCGCCAGCACTCCTGCTGCTGCTGCTGAATGACCCACTAACTACAGGTATTATATAGCGCGTCGTAGCAGATGTGCTGATATCCCCGCGTCGAGCTGCAGCTGGCCGTCAACCCGCTACGGGTAAAACACACAAACACTACGGCCTTACCATAAAAGATTTTAAAACACTGATTAATTTAGACACTGTTTAATGCGATGCCGTCTCAAACAATACTGTCAAAAAATTGACTGCATCACATTTAAACAGTGTCTAAGTTAAACACTTGTTGAACAGTGTTTTAGAATATTTTGTGGCAAGGCTGTTACTGTAGAGTCTGTGCGGAAAGAGCAGAGTCATAGGATTTGTGATTGATGTCATGTCGACGGCACTATTACGTCATTATAGCGTGGCTATCTTGATAGATATCAAGATATTACAGTCGCACTGTAATGTCGTTACAGTGCCGTCAACATGACATAAACGGTAATCAAGCACAAATCCCATTACGGTTCTCTTTCCGCACAAACTATACAATATGTACGGCTGTTCAGTTCGTATACTGTGTTGAGAATGTGCAGTATCCGATAGTTTAAATATAGTTAACATATTACATAAACTCTTACTAAAAGCCCAGTACATTTTTTTCCATACAATAGTCAATACAATAGTCTTTATCAATATCAACATCATTCATACGGAAGTTTGGGGTCTCTCGGACGTCAAGAACCTGTTTCCTTTAGGCTTTCGCTCCTTTTATAGTTTTTTTTCTGCAGCCGAGCTCCGGCGGCGCTACGATGTGATGCGCACGCTGCTTAAGTACGAATTCTTCTACGTGGAGAAGGACGAAGACCAGGTAATGGATAATAAACATTCATAAAATATATCAAAGATTGTGTGGTTTGCACGTTTTGTTAATACTAACAATAACAATACAGTAATTAACATTAAATATAAAGCCGTATAACTGCAATATAGTGCATAATTTCTCGAATGCCCGGAGTGTCTGGGTTCACAAGACATTTGAAAATCATCATTTCGATAAAAATAATTGATTAAGTACTTATGGCATCATAATAAAACGTATCATTTCCATAGAATATAATAATAGTACTAAACGTACAGAACCCCCATCCGCGCGAGTACAATCAAATAATAAGCTAAGTACTCTCGCTGCACGGCAATAAAGTACAATTTCAAATTGCACAGCGCGGCGTGCCTATGATTATTATAAGCACCTCTGAAGCATTTCTTTTTCTGTCGCGTAGCGTCTCAACCGACACGTGACATCCCTCGTGCGCTGGCTCGACTGAGTCAGCCGTAAGCAGTAGGCGAATATAAAAGTTTAAGCGCGGAGTGAATCCCCCTTGTCATTTCGCTTATTAGGACAACTCGTGACGACACATTGCAAACGAAGTTGTAAACAAAGTAGACGCCGTTTTTAATACAAAAAAACCGGTCAAGAACGAGGCGGACTCGCGCACCGAAGGTTCCGTACTATTATAATGTAACTATACTGTCAGAGTAGAATAATTTACAGTTTAAGGTCAGCGCCACGTCTTGACCGTCGACCTCATTTTTCAAATTCTGACTCTGTATGAAATATACAGAGAGAAAAAAGCAGCCCTTGACGAGTTTCTTGCCGGTTCTTCTCGTTACAAGGTCTCCCGCTTAGGGTTTGCGAACCGATGGCGTAGCTTCTTTGACATTCACAAGTGCTTGTAGACTAGACTAGACTGAATAAATGAGTTTAGAAATTTTGAATTTTGACCGATAGTGTGATATAATAACTGATGTAATTTTTGTTGATTTCTGAAAAAGTGTGCTATAAAGAGACATCATTTTAATTTTCTTTAAATTTTTCATCAAAAGACAGCCAGCTGAGACAGACAGGCAAAGTCGCACCATAAGAGTACCTTTTTACCATTTTGGTACGGAACCCTAAACAGTGCCGTCGACCTTGTATCTTGATTAATTTCTGTGGTCTTGTGGGTTTCGCTTTACGAGGACATATTAGACGTATCTAATAATAATGAGTATAAGCCACAGAACAATCAGTAGTCTATACGTGATGTGTACAAAGTACAAACAACCGTCACAGCATGTAATAAAACAAAAATCCAATGTGCAAAGTGCAAATATAATCAATTTTATCGTAATAAATCGAGTACCCCTCGAAACAATACTCGACGCCGTCTATCAATCGCAGCGATAATGTAATCCGCGAATCTTTTCTGGTATTGTACATATGTAATAAAAATAATTCCATTGATGTGTGTTGAGTAATTATTTTTGGGATTTCAATAAATTATTGCGGTATTAATATGTAAAGGACTTGATTAAAGTGAGTCTGATACGATGTTTTGTAATAAAGAATTTTATCAAGGGTTACGTACCACTTTTGTTCGTTTATTACTGAATGTATAAGTGTTATTTCATTTCGTTTCGTGTCTCGATTAAAATGATTAACGTAATATTATATTGAGATACATAAGATAATAGAAAAATACTAGAAAAACCGACTCACTCGTAGCACCCGGTAGCACGGATCGGCGAAATTTTCTAGTAATTTTTACATTTTCGCTGCAAGCCAGCGATATTTCATCAATGTGAGGAAATACCCAAGACATTCGAATGAAACTTTTCTAAATGTTTGACAAAGGTGAAACAGCTATATAATTGTTGAATCGAGATTGTTCATATTCACAATGCTATTTTTATTGTTTATGTTTTGTTACGTCGATATCGGTAATTAATGTATATTACCGTGCCTACTTATATTTAAATTTGATAAGAATAAGTATACAATTATTATGTCCTGGCCTGGATAGTAGAATATGTAACGCGCCCGTTTTGTTTTCTTTATTATAGACCTTCGAGAAAGCGTTCGAGTTTTGCTTGAAGTGGGGCGTTATATCCTGCGGGGCGGACGGGGCGGTGGGGGCGGGGGGCGAGGGGGAGGGAGAGGGAGAGGGGGTGAAGGTGGGTGAAGGGGAGGAGAGTGATGCAGCGCGGTTGCGGTTCCTGTTGCGGTGGGCGGTGTGGCCGGCGCTCACCACGTTGATGTTGTGCATTGATATTATGACGGAGGTGAGTTTTCATCGGTGTATATGTACTGATGGTATTGTATGTATTTGGAATACCTAGTTTGAAAGGAAAGTGATGTTTAAATTCTTTGGGTCGCTCGGCACGAAGTAACTTGAGCAGAAAGTTTTTGTTGATACGCACTAACATATTTCATTAGAGTGGTGCAACATTTTGATTAAAGTAACCCAAAATTTTGTGAACAAAATAAAGAAAATAAAATAGATTGTGATCTTATGTCGATCTTACTGATGCTTATAAACGACCACGATAGCGATTCACCTACCAGTCGTTAGAAATTAAATTTTGATTTGATAATTAAATTGGGATAATTGAACTAAAAAAATCTGAATATTCGTATATTAGCACGTGTCGTGCTCGCACGAAGAAGCCCTGAAGCTCGTTCAAACCAAGGCAGCCGACGACGGCGCACATCCCTACTGCTTGTCGCGAACTGCTGCCGCGTGTATACTGCGAGCGTTGTCTCATGCACGGGCACTAACGACTGACAACAGGTAAGCATTGCACCCTGATCATATTACATCTCTTTCTTTAAAAATATACGTCTACGATAATATTTACAGCAGTATTTTATTAAAACAAAAGCGAAGCAAAAAGTGAATAAATCTATTTGTTTAATTTTTATTCTGAAGTGTAATTATGTCCACCTGAGGCCTATTTCATAAACATTACAATAAAAGTAATTAACGACTGTAATTCGCATACATTGCGGTGTCTGTGAGTAGTTTATTTTCTAGTTTCATATTGGTGACGCAATGAACACCAAGCGATCGTTGTAATTTACAACGGTAATGTTTACAAAACAGAGTCTTGGAAGATCTATCGAGTCAGCCTCGCTTTAAGCGATCCCATTATATGATAGCCTTTACTATACCAAAATTGTCAAAACGATTCCAGTTTTACGTATGAATCATGCTTAAAAGAAACAATGGTTTCCTTTCTCACTAACTTGAAATCACTTTTTTCATACGAAATCGATTGACACCTCCGATCATAATCATACCTCGTGCATGTTTTATCTTTTCCCTTGAAATTTTCATCGTCTGTTTATTTCTCAGTAAAAACTCAACAACGTACCACTTAGTGCCGGGTGCGATGGCGGAGTACCGCGCGCTGGTGAGCTCGGCGCTGCCGCACTTCCACGTGGACTTCAGCCCCGCCCACCCCGTGTTCATTGACGACAACCTCAAAAGCAGACTTTAAAGTATACTATACGAGTGAGTGCATGCCGTATCTGACATGTTATGCCTGCAATCTATTCGTGGTGTGTGGTGTCGAGGTGTGTTATAGAAGCATGGATAATCATGATCGATAGCTAAGATACTTAATTAAAAATAGTCTATGCTCATAGCTGGCAATGGAGGCTCCTGAATTATAATTATGACACAAGTTTTTACGGCAGTTTAGCTCGTTCGAGTGCACATGGTCTTATTTACTTACCTCCTTACTAATAAAGATTGTATAACAGATGTATACAAAGTGTTTTGTCCCTTTCTTTTTAATGTCAAACTTAAATAGTTGGACAGAGAGTTACCATTGTGTAACTATACATCTGCTATACAATCTTTATTAGTAAGGGGATTAGAGAAAGAGACTGAACTCTTTTTTGCGATTTTATATGCAAAATGCTAAAATCATGCGCGGACTCGATCGGACAACAAAGTCCGTTTCCGCCCAAGTTAATAAGAATACATCGCATAATTTAATCAAGATTGTACAAGCTTGCTCAATTATCGAAAAGCTTGTAAAATGATTGGCAAAATTTCTCACCTGCTAATAAGCAAAGAGTGACGTATGCGAGTGCTAATTGTAATGACAAAGTTTACTTGCCAATTAAAAATAATAGTAAAAAGTAAATGTTGATAAGAATAGGTATTATAAATTTTGGTTTTAACAAACGACATGCGCTGACAACTAATGCTGTTGTTCAAAGTGCGTGTCGTTAGTTCGTAAGCGATAACGCCGCGCTGAGCTGAACTTTTATCAGTTAGTGAATCGATTAGAAATAATACTTAACTGTTATAGATTGTTGATGACTGACCGGAGCATGGAAACATTTCTAATGCTAAATAAAAAATGTGATAACAGCGATATGTGTTTTATACATAGGATAGCTTGTAGATAAACGGTCATGTTTTCGCATGTGGTTCTTGTACCACAATGCCATTAATCTGACAATGTACATGATAACCAACTTCAGACCGCTTGTAGTGTTACAATAAGATGTATTTTAATCTGGGCGCACCATACATTCTTGAGTGAAGTTGCTGCGGGCCACCGTCGTTGTCAAATTAATCGCATTATAAGTGATTCATTTGCATTCGTTGACTCTGTGACACGGGTTGCGGGCATAGACAACGTGGTTTTTCCATTTGAAAAACATAATTATACTCGATACAATTGACTTGAATTGAATACTGATGTGAAGCCATGAAGTCCAAGTGGAGAGAGAAAGTAGTTATGATGACTTTTTGTTCGTCGTCAATTAGGCAATCGTATAGTTCCCGCTGTATGTGTCATAACCATAATTCCTTTAGTTGCACAATTTCTTCTGTTATAAAAAATTATACTTCGTGTTTGTTCCATTTCAATGCTTACATTTTGGTTTCTTAAATCTATAAATACAATCATAATCCGAGTGTGTAGATTACATTGTGCTGTAGTGTCAAACGAATTTCACACTTTTTGCGTAATTTTAACATTACTCACTTGGCCACGGGCCCCCATTTTAATAGGTAAATATGTAAACTAAACTCACAGCCATAATAACTTAAAGTTGTAGTTACTAGCGTTACCTGATTTATGGACATTCTAGTCGACTCTTAGTATTTCATGTATTATAAACTTATTTTATAGTTTTTATTCTCACAGTATTAATCTAAATTTCATAATACACATAAAAGGCATAAGCCATTAACATTAAAACAGTAAAAGGTGATTAGATTTAGTTTAGATTCGACCTAATAATTAACATGTACTTGTATGTCTTCCAACAAGGAAGAACAATTGTGATAAAGGGTGTTTTCAATCTGCAAGAAATTAAATATCATTTCATAAACTATCACGTATTTAATAACAAAATGAAATAAATAATCAAAAAGTTTATATTTAAAAATTAGACATTAATTCTGACAAGGTGCACTTTATCTTGAAAACGCTATAAAACAATTATTAGTACTATATTCATTTTTTAAATTACAATATTCAGGAGAATTAATGCAATAGAATTGATATTAAAAATCAATAGGACAATAGATGAAAAAATTAAGGAACTACACTCGCGAGCAACCAAATCGACTCACGTGTTGTTATACAAAAAGGACCCAAGTTTCATTAGTATAATAGGTAATCTTTTTTTCAATTTCGGTATAACATAACTTGATTTAAACTTCAAATTACATTGTATGGTACTTAAACCATAAAAGAATATTGAAGAAAAACAAATAAACGAGTGGTCTTAAAGACACGTTTATTTGAATTTTATTTAGGCAATTGGGGGTTAATGCAAGCTATTACTGCTAGTTTGAATGGTGTGCATAAGGCATATCTATGATAATAAAAATTACTGCATAAATTTACATAAAACAGTATATCAAGAGACCTCAACGTAGCCACGTTTGTATGAAAATAACCTGCTGAGTCGATTTGGTTGCACGCGAGTGTAGGTATTTTTTGCTGCAGTATTTAACATTAGTTTTGATTTTCACGTATATTAGAAATAGATTCGAATCTCTGATGTGCTACTGTTAACTATTATGTGCATCCATTATGTCTGCTACTGCATGCTGAAGGTCGAAATGAATTGAACGATATGTTTTAAGCCAAATATGGTAGATAGGGTACCATGCATACAACCCCGATAAAATATTATGAACCCTGAAAACAGCCTGAGATTCAACATGACTGAGAAATTTTGATTTTTTTATTTGTATGTAAAATGACAACCATAGACGCAGATAGACTATTGTTTTCGATAATCAATCCCATTAGGGCAAAAGCAAAACAACCTTGGTCCAGGGCGTTCAGCCGCATTACATCCACTTTCCGAAAACGTCTATTTGTCCCTATGCAGTTTTTAGTAAAAATATTTTTTCCAGTCAAGTGTCTTTCAGGATTTATAATTTCCGCAGTTGTATCCATCTGTCTACCATATTCGGCTTTATAGGGGTATTACCAAACAGCCTGTAGTTTACGTATTTATTTTATCGATAGATTTAATTAAATTGAATAGTAATATTTGTATTTTTAGAATCGGTATGTAGGAAATTATTCTGGCCATATTTTTTCCAACGAAATAATTTCTCCATAAATAAGTTATTTTCTACATAAATAAGTACATAGGATTAAGTTGTTTGTATATATTGTGTGGTAGAACAATGTGATGGTGGTGTTAATAATTCGTGATGATATGTTTTAATTGCATAATTTATTTAATTATTGTGTTACCTAATGTGACCCTGTGCGAATAATACAAGAACTTTTGTTATAAAACATCAATCTCCATTTTTTGGTTAAAGGTAAAGGTTATTTAAAATAATGTTACGAATATTGTTGTTATGATTTGTTATCTTCTCTGTTTCATTTAATTTTATAGTTTGTGTTAAAGGATGCTCCCACACAGCAGTTATATAACAATGTGTAACACGATGATTTTGTTACACTGTTATAGAAATAACAGTGTGTAACAATTTGCTACAAAATGTAAGAGAAAAAAGTTAGAGAATGTTGCATAATATTTGTTATATAACCACATATAACTGCTGTGTGGGAGCACTCTTACACTTATTACAGAATAAAACCTTTTTTAAACTAAGTACTATTTTTTATTCCGGGGTCGAGTAATCCTACTAATAATATAAACGCGAAAGTTTGTGTGTTTGTCATCTCCACGCCTAAACGGTTGGACTGATTTGGAAAAAATTGGAACACATATAGTTTATTTATAGCCTGGGTTATAACATAGGATACTTTTAATCCTGGTGAGAGGTTCCCTAGGGTCCACGCGCACGAAGTCGCGGGCGGCCGTTAGTGACAGACAAAATTAAAACACTAATAGAATATGTAAATTATGTATTTTCCTATATTTACAAAATATATTTAATAATAATTATAATATAATACAAACTTATTGATAGACTAAAGTCTTGAATGAAAGTACACACCTTTAAATACAATGCGATTAAATTGACAATAGACTGTGATCCGCTGCAACTTCACTCAAAAATGTATGGCAAAGAGTAAATTTTACATAACGTCGTTTTGTACCGCAAGCGCTCCTAAGTTAGTTACTTCAGTTGTACATTATTAAATTAATCGCATTGTACTATTAAACACAAACTTTTGATTGGGTTCTCCTCTACAGCGCATTTATGTTTAGAGATCGTTTTTATATATAGAGTAGTACAACCAACAGCTCACCAACCTACCAAAATATGTAGAGTAGCAATCCATAATGAATTGTTGACTTGAGATGAAAATCGGGTAAGTTATAAAATTGTTATTTAGGTAAGTTGACATTCTGCTAAGTAGGTACTATCGACAACACTTCCGCTTCACTCCTAAAATTAAAATCTCTTGCACGCCGCGCCGTCACTAGCATAGTTCGTGCAGGGGCGATACGCGCTAACACGATTTTTTCTGAAAGTGGTAAAGCACGTGAGTTGCCGATCGTACATAATCGTGGCTTCAATAATATGCTACTTATGTACAAATCAATACTATGTACATTTATACACAACGCTACAAGCCTAATTGGAACTTTTTGTAATTTTGAATTTTAAATTTCAATTAGATATCGACTCAAAGCTGCTCTCACCATTAAAACTGATTGTATTTTCTCGTATACTTAAATATTAAACAGTCTTGCGGCCTCACTCGAGATGTCAACACATCGTCATCTTCTACTATTATTATGGAAAATAAAGGAATAGCCACAACTTTGATGATGCATTAAAATTAATTGACGTCTCTGGTTACGACGACGGCTATATGAGGCCCAACTTCCGATATAAGTGAGTCTTTTTTAATAAAACATTAATCTTAAAGAATCATAAATATAAAACGTAAAAAATTAAAAACTTAACAGCTGAAGCAAGTGGAATATTATCTGCCCTTCGTAATTTCTCTATATTAATGATTATATAAATGATTTGGTGATTGAATGATGTGATGTAACCCATAAACTTAATTAAGTCGATCTAAAATAAAAAATGCATTCAAGTTTAAATATAAAATAGGAACAATTAAAAATAATTCTACATAAAATATTAATATTTAACGAAACCAAACTCGTGATGTTATTATTATAGTCTGTATATCCTTACTTGTCCTATTTGGTAAACAATCTCCACCCAACTCTTTATTGAAATCTTCATCTTTAAAATACAACAAATGGTTTTCCACACATATAATACAAAAGACAATGATAATTATCAATGACAATTTAATTTAATAAGACAATATATTTTTAAATAACGATTTAAGTTTAAAAGACTTATGACAACTGTCAAAAACTGTTTACTAAAAAAAAAGAAGGGTAAACAAGCTAAAGAAGAAACAGATATTCACATAGAAGCTAAAGAGCACATAAAACTAACTCCTAAAATAAATAAGTCATCTAGCTATATAAAAATCATAAGTTACAATCTCCTACCATTTGCCATTAACATTTTAAGGCGACAGTATATGCAACACTAGCGCCACTCCCCCCGCAAAAAAAATACAGTGTATACATTTTATTAAAAATCTTTATAAAATATTTATAAACACACAAACTCAGTAACAAATAATAGTTTTCAGTTTTGATTGTAAAAAGGTAAAAACGGCCTTGTCCGTTTTGTTTTTCGTCGCGAAAACCCACAATAAATTATCTGTCATAAGTTTGTGTGTTTATAAACCCTTCTTGCCTACGACACTACCATAAATTTGTGGGCAATGGGTATTTTTTCCCTTCTACACTACCGGCCCAGTAATGTCGTAGGTAAATGAAAAATTCCATCCATAACAATTGATATTTTGCAAGGACCAGCTTGGATTTTTAATAAATTGTGTATTTTCACGGTAATATTTTATTTGCGGGAGTGGCGCTAGTGTTGCATATAATGTCGCCTTAACAAAAAATCTTGAAACTAACAAAGGGCTTCTGAATCACAGTTGACGCTGTCTTTCTGCATGGTAACGTGACAAATACTGCTCAGGTTTAGACGGCAGCTCATTGCACATATGTCCAAATTTAAATCATGTTTCTAAAAGAAATACCTATTCTATAATAATAATGATTCTTGAATTTGTACAGTAGGTCACACGTTTTAATGACGTATGTATGTGTGCATCTCTTTTATTTTGTTACTTGTAACTACCGTACATTTTAATTGTACGGTATCGAGCATGAATGTCAAAATTTTCTCTCTCTCTCTCTCTCTCTCAGATGTAAACACATTTGCACAGCGCTATCTACCTCCGCGAAGGGAACGGCTTACCTTCGCCATAATTTCACCCCTCGCCACAGACTTGTATGTTTACCCGATAATTATATTAAAAGGCAGAAATGCACCGCGTATTTTTGGCATAAGGGCACAGTAATGTAGCCTCGTTTAGTTGTCTAGTTGCGGCAGGAAGACGGACTTAATTTCCATGGGGCAGAGCGAGATGGCGTTATGCGGCAGTGGCGCCCCCACGCGGTTGAATGTCAGCGAAGTTGCGCGCGCGCCGCCCGACCCTACGTCCAACACGTCCGACAGCGAGATCTATATGAAAAACTATGTATAGTAAAATGCCGAGATAATGTGTTTGAAGCAGTCATCTATTGAATTCATTCTTTAACTTATTTCCATACTTTTAGAAATGTAAGTATGTAAATTTTGCCCCCCAGCATGACCACAGATACGCCATGATATAGCATTTTGTCACTTTTAACTGTCAAAAGACATAGGATTTTGTTAGTTAAGGGTCGATAAAACGCTATATCAAGCGATATACATATACGGTGTTCTGGTGTCATGATAGGGGCTCATGTGAAAATGTCCGATATACTAGAAGAAAACAGTTAAGTAAATAAAAAGTATGAAAAATAAAATACTGAGTTTAAACAATGTATAGTATGTCAGTATGAAAAATAAAAAAAGTGTTGAAACGTCAAGTGTCTGGTTTGTAACTGTAATTACCGTTCCGTCGCTGAGCGCGTGCGCGTGCGCGCGCCCGTAGCAGGTCGTGAGCTGCGTGCGGTGGAACGTCAGCCCGAGCCCGTGCACCCGAGCGCCCTCTTTGTTCTGAACAACCAAAACATCTAAATGTTCTTTATTCAAATAATAAACATTTTTAAATCGTTATAATCGGCCAAAGAAGTTAATAATCAGTCCACAGATTGGGATTGGCCCGATCTAGATTAACTACTACACTGAGCAACACCGAGGCAACTGTCGTACATTTTTTATTAGCCTCAAACGTTGCATAGCAACTACTCTGGATCAGGCCTATCCCAATCTGTGGATTGATTATTAATTCTGGCCGTTAGCTGACAAGAAAAATTGGCGCACAAAAACTTAACCAAGAATGTTATCGTTGTTTTGCGTTGGGATTACGTATACATGCAGTAACTTTTACGATCAATAGACAATGAAAAAATAATAGAGAAGCAAACTCGCCGGTAACTACATAAACGATAATTAGAAAAGTTTCGTTTCAGAATACACACAGGACAGGGATAGTGAAGCAGATGGACATATCGTTTTAAGTCTAGTATGTTGGATTTAATAAACTGCATCTGATATTTATGTTACACATAAATGAGTAATAAAATCGCGCAAGTAGTCAAATTCTATTGCTATGAAATAAAACAATATTGAAAAAAAAAGTATAATTTATTGTGTTTTTTTAATGAAACCACGCACGGTACGTAAAAGTGTTAAGTATAACGGCACACGTGCACGGTATGGACCGTGCGTGTGTAATACATCGTCTGCAGGAGCGACTGCAGCGAGGTGCAGTAGTAGTTGTACGTACCAGTGCAGTAGCGTGCGTGCGCGCAGCAGCCAGCACGATGTCGGCGGCGTCGAGGCGCGCGCGGCTGTACTGCGGCGCGGCGACTGCAGCGCTAGACGGCGTGTAGTACAGCGCGTGCAGCGGCTGCAGGAGCGACTGCAGCGACGTGTGCGCGCCCACGGTCAGGAACCCGCCCGGGTAATCCTCGGGCAGCTTCTACGGAACCGACGAGATATTATTATATTATACTACAATTCTTGATGTTCTTTACTCGGCAGACATCCTACACAAGAATACCGTGTAATCAGCGAATTTAGTACTACTTAATTAAAATCAAATATTTTTTTTCTGAATAGTAAAAATCTTTAGTTCAAGTCTCCTTAACTTTAAGGAAGCTGTCAGATTCATAGAGTTTCTGTCAAATCTGACAACTTTTTTTTAATTTAAGGTGGCCTTAACACTTAACGTGTATCGTAGGCGCGAAGCATAGGTGTAAGCCACCCGCTAGGTGCTAAGCATACATGGTGCCTAACTAACACGATAGGCATAATAAGCGAGATCCGGCAGTGCGTCAATAAAAACTGTAGTGTTGCAAGTACCAACAAGCAAAACGGGGATTTTTCACAATCATCCCGCAAAATTATTCGTCACCCCTTGTATACAAAAAAAAATTGCTAGTAATTATTGGTTTTATAACTAGATTAAACAATGTTTCTTTCACAGCATGTTCACACAAATGGTTTTTAAGTGCACGGTACATACCTGGCATGGCGCAGCGTCCTCGAGCATGACGCGGAAGATGTGCCGAGTGCGAACATTGTCGTGCACGCCCTGGTTGAGGCCGCGGTTGTCGTCGCGGCTCAGACGACGGTCCTGCATCACCTGCACGACATTATATGCGGTTAAAATTATTGCACAAATTACTAGAAAACAATCAATTTCAGAGTTAATTAAACCCTTATTTTTTCATAAACTAGATGTTAAATCATTTCAGGAATTGGTCCTTTCACGAATCAGTCTTTATAAGAATTGATTGGTCTTTATCTAATAAGTATTTTTTTGAATAATCGTTTGTAGAATAAGTTAATAGTTTCCGTAAGTCGAATTTTGAGAAATAAAATCATAATTTTTTTAAGCAAAAGCGTTTAATTGCAATATATTTTCAATATCTCAAAAAAATATAAAATTGTATATAAAAGGAGACTTGTGACATCACAAATTCCGTAAAATTTTCGTTGTTTTCTTGTAAAATTAAAATACGTTTTAATGTTATGTGACTAAAATGATTAGAAATAAATTTCAGTATAACAAAAAAAATAACCTTTTTATTACATATTCTAGGAATTAATATTTTGTTGAATTAGATTTTTGGCGAATTACTTCTTTTTAAACTAGGAAATAATTAAACTAAAGGCAGATTTTTCAATGCCTAGATAAGTCTATTTGACAGCGTATTATATCGCCTAGTTGAAAACCTTTGTCATACATTTGTCTGTCATAGTTTTTGAATGACTATTATTTATTTGGTCACTAATTAAACTGACAGATATCTGTTCTCCGAGGATTGAAAAATCAGCCCTAAAAGGAATATGCCGCGTAAAATTTAGACTTTATTTTATTGTGAACATTTCAGTTAGTTTGTATCGGGAAGGGACCTGGATTCCACAGGGAATCCTAGTGTGGAATTCAGAACAAACTTATGTTTTTTTCTGTACTTACTTAATTCATATAATACCAAATAATAACCCGTGAATCAACTGTTTAAAAATATCTGGAAAGGTATTCAGTTGATGTCGAGGTAATTCTTTGTACAATGGTGAGATGGCGCTGGCTTGCAGCGTAAGAGTTGATATACTAGGAGAAATTCGACGTTCCCGCTAGTGACTCGGTAGCTCAGCGGTCAGAGCATTGGACCGGATATCCAAAGGTCGCGGGTTCGATTCCCGTCCGAGAACATGATCTGGTGCGAGTCCTATTTTTTTAGTATATTATTTGGTATTATATAAAATAGCATTGTGAATGCTTAAATCTCAAAATTTAAAAAGTTACTTAATTCAATTATTTAAAATACTTTGAATTGAGCCAAATTATAAATTGTGTATTGTATATTCTTTGATATAAAAACGAATAATTTGGAATCGATAGATTAATCAAATAAGCATAACCTGTATCTCTCCGGGCCTGAGCGAGGCGACCCCTAGCGGCGCGGAGGACAGCAGCGTGAGGCGCGCCGCCGCGTCCTCCACGTACGCGGCGCCCGGCAGCGGGTAGAAGTTGGCCTGCAGCGGCAGCTTGTCCAAGTACCGACGCTTCACCATCTGTTGTTCAACATTGATACCTATCTAATTAACCGACTTCAGAACAAAGGAGAGGGTTATCAATTCGTCGTGTATACGATACTTTTAAATGTATGTACACCGATTACTCGAAGGCGGCTAGACCGATTGAAATTATTCAGACGTTGTTACATCAGGTTCGTTCCCAAGTTGATCCCATTTTGTGAAATTGGTTCAGTAGATTTTTTAGCATCACACTGTTCGACTACACGTGATAAATAATCTTTTTACATATATGCTGAAGCAGTTGACCGATATTCATACTCGAAATGATACTGTTTTGTAAGCAGAATTGCACTCTACTGACAAAATTGTCCGGCGTTGCTGGCAGATTATTTATTTACAGTGATGTGTATTTGTGTGTCGTACATGTATACAGGGATGTATACCTGTAGATTAGCTGCATCGGTATACAACACATCCCCAGCGTCGATGGCGGAGGCGAGTCTCAGGGCGATCTCCACATCATCAGCACGAGGCTCCACCAGCACTGTGCTGGATATCTCTACTGCCGCGTCGAGGGACTCTGGACTGTTGTATACGGTCATCTGTGTTGAAAGAGTTTCTATAGCGTTAACTATCATAATTAAAAAAAATTATTTGTCTGTTTGACGTATATATCCAATAAATTGCTTTTAATTCAATTCCTGTTTTTCTATAAAATATAATTATTTGATGCAGCATACTACGTTATTTAAAGAGTACTTTAAAAACAAAATTAGTCTTTAAAGGTAGTAATAATACCAAGAAGAGTTTTAAGGTAACAGGGTACACAGACGCGGATTGGGCCAATGATGTTGACTGTAAATCTTATACAGGATATGTGTTTAAAATTAATGATAATACAGTATCCTGGAGTTGTCAAAAACAAACATGTGTTGCGCTGTCTTCTACAGAAGCAGAGTACATTTCTCTAAGTGATGCTACAAAAGAGGCAATTTTTATAAAACAATTTTTGAGTGAGCTATTAAGGTTCGATGGCAAAGTTGATATATATGACTGTGACAAAGATATAGATCTTTTCAACGACAACCAGTCTGCTCAAAAGTTGGCTTATAACCCAGTTTTTCATAAACGTACAAAACATGTGTCTGTCCGTTATCATTTTGTTCGAGAAGCCGTAGCACAAAACAAAATTAGGATTTTATATAAACCTACAACGGAAATGATAGCAGACATTTTCACGAAAGCACTGCCATATCCAAAACATAAGTTTTGTATGGATAGTTTAGTGACTTTAGCCTAGTTAGTCTTTTGTATGATTTGTATGATGGTTGTTGAGACTATTGCTAGTTTAAGGGGGGGTGTTGAAAGAGTTTCTATAGCGTAAACTATCATAATTAAAAAAAAAAATGATTTGTCTGTTTGACGTTTATATCCAATAAATTGCTTTTTAATTCAATTCCTGTTTTTCTATAAAATATAATTATTTGATGAATTATATCTAAAATCTGTGTGACAGAGGAGAGTTAGAAAACGAAACATTATAAATGGAAGTTTTTGATAAAAAATATCTACCAGTTTTCTAGAAATATTATTATTATGGCTACTTATCTTTTTTAAATAAAATTATGTATCTGAGTTATTTAATCATTAAAATTCTGTGAAGATTAAGTAGTATTTGATGGTTCGCGAAACAGATAGCGGAAGAACCATTGTAAAATTTTAGCCATATGTAACGTGTTATTAAAAAACCCCTAAAGTCGAATATGGTAGATAGGGTACTAAGCATACAAACCCGGAAAATTATTAAAAACCCTGAAAATAGCCACATTTATGAAAAAATCTTTTCATGATAAACTGGTGGCAACCCTAGAACTAAATTGTATGTTGCTTTTGCCCATCAATGGGATTGATTATTGAATACAATACGCAAATGCAAAGAATTATTGAATACAGTCTTTGTATTCAATAATTCTTTGCATTTGCGTCTAGGGGTGTCACTTTGCAGTTTTTCATACAAATAAAAAACAAAACTTTACGGGCTATTATGAAACACTCTGTATAAATAAACTAAATTCAAGGGGGCGCAGGAGCAATGTTACAGTACACGACCACGAGCTCGGGCGCGGGCCCGTATGTGACTCACCCCGAGCACGAGCTGTGCGACGCCATCATGCGCGTGCGCCACGTGCAGCGTGGCCCGGTGCGGGCCCTCCACGACCACGAGCTCGGGCGCGGGCGGCGGCTCGAGCGCGCGCCCCGGCCCGTCGGGCAGGAACAGGTACGCGCCGCTGTTGTTGTCCGCCGCCTTCTGCGACCCGTACCTGCGTCATAGCCCCCAGTTAGCACTTGAGTACGTTGGTGGTGGCGGACACAACCGGTTTCTAGTCTGTTTATCTTCACTTGTCTTATTTGGTAAACGATCTTCACCGCAGGGCTTGTTAATTTTACCAAATTCACATTATAAGTATTGTTAAATAACGTTATTTCATTACGATACTTTTAATAACGGTAAATTTAAAAAGGTAAATACCGCATTGGTAAATTCCGGTAAATAAGTAACGGAACGATACTTTAACGCTAACTTTAAACAAATTATTAGAATAAACTATATCGGGATTTACACCATGTACCTGTTTATTTTTGAGACTCCGATATTTCGGCGCAGTTGCATGCGCCATGGTCACGGAAGAACTGTCGATTGTTGCGTGCGGGTAGATGTTATTGGCAGACAAATCGGTCTACCCTCCGTCTAAGTCTTTTATTATTACGTTCGATACCGGTACCACTGTCTGCAAACTCACTACTCACTCGAATCTGTTCACGACACACGACACTCACTGTATCTGTACGCGAAACGGCGCTTTTACATTTCATGTTGTTTTTACACAAACGGATTACGGGGTTCCAAACACTCGACAATTTAAACCCATCTTCACGATTGAAATTTTTGTATTTGGTAATTTCAATCGCTTCTCTGACCATTCTTGGTATGTAGTGGCGTTCTGTTGAGATAATCTGAGGGTTATGAAACTCGATCCAGTGATTTGTGTCCGAATGAATTAAATGTTCAGCGATGGCCGATTTTTGCGTATCGTTGTTTTTGACCGCTTTTATGTGCTCCTTTATACGGCATGCTATTGTGCGTTTAGTTTGGCCGATATATGAACTACCACAACTGCAGTCGATCTTATAAACACCAGGTTTCTCCAAAGGAAAACTATCTTTCAGGGACCGTAGACATTGCGATACCTTTTTCAAAGGAGTGAAGATAGTTTTTATTGCGTACTTTTTTAAAATATTTGAGACCTTATCCGTCACTCCCTTTACATATGGTAAAAATACCGGCTGTCTATCTACTTCCTGCCTCTGTAACTGGTGCTTTTTCTTGTGTCTCGGTGGAAGCTTTCCTGAATATCCATTGCTTTGTAGGACATGCCGCACGTGTTGTAACTCATTGTGCAGGTGTTCATCATCACAAAGATCATATGCACGGTTTGTTAGTGATGCCACTACAGAGTTTAGATGTCCAGGATGATGATGCGAAGTAGCTTTGAGGTAGCGATCTGTGTGTGTAGGTTTTCTGTATACAGAGTGGCTGAGCGTACCGTCAACACGCACCTTAATCTTGACATCTAGGAATGCTAAGCTTCTGTCTGCCTCCATCTCACAGGTTAGTTTTATTTTCGGATGAATGTTGTTTAAATATGCCAGATAACCTTCAACATCCTGTTTGTTTTCCTTCATTATGCAGAGAACATCATCAACGTACCTTTTCCATAGTTTGATCTCGGCAGGTGCAGTCGCGAGGGAAAAAGGTATCGCAATGTCTACGGTCCCCGAAAGATAGTTTTCCTTTGGAGAAACCTGGTGTTTATAAGATCGACTGCAGTTGTGGTAGTTCATATATCGGCCAAACTAAACGCACAATAGCATGCCGTATAAAGGAGCACATAAAAGCGGTCAAAAACAACGATACGCAAAAATCGGCCATCGCTGAACATTTAATTCATTCGGACACAAATCACTGGA
Source organism: Catoptria pinella (assembly GCA_963556745.1). Classification (NCBI taxonomy): domain Eukaryota; kingdom Metazoa; phylum Arthropoda; class Insecta; order Lepidoptera; family Crambidae; genus Catoptria; species Catoptria pinella. The sequence continues at coordinate 427,828 of OY750776.1, forward strand.
TCGAGTTTCATAACCCTCAGATTATCTCAACAGAACGCCACTACATACCAAGAATGGTCAGAGAAGCGATTGAAATTACCAAATACAAAAATTTCAATCGTGAAGATGGGTTTAAATTGTCGAGTGTTTGGAACCCCGTAATCCGTTTGTGTAAAAACAACATGAAATGTAAAAGCGCCGTTTCGCGTACAGATACAGTGAGTGTCGTGTGTCGTGAACAGATTCGAGTGAGTAGTGAGTTTGCAGACAGTGGTACCGGTATCGAACGTAATAATAAAAGACTTAGACGGAGGGTAGACCGATTTGTCTGCCAATAACATCTACCCGCACGCAACAATCGACAGTTCTTCCGTGACCATGGCGCATGCAACTGCGCCGAAATATCGGAGTCTCAAAAATAAACAGGTACATGGTGTAAATCCCGATATAGTTTATTCTAATAACGTCAAAAACCATGGAAATTTAAAACTTTAAACAAATTAATTGTATTTTAACGTTATTTTAACGGAATCAATAACGATAGTTCTATAGATACGTCGTCGCCGACGTTGCTGCTCCGCGTCAGTATTTCGATTCAAACAAGATGGCCAATGAGCCATGTGAAGCGGCAACAACGCAAGTTCTAATAGTAGCGAGACGATAAATGTGTAACGTTAATTCATAACATTAAAAGGGCTGGTAACGTTATTATTACTATCGTTAATAATGGTAATAAAGTAACGATAAGACGAGTATCGTAATTTTATAAGTATCGTTACCTTTGACGAACAAAAGTAACGATATCATATTTTTAACGGTATTCCAAGCCTTGCTTCACCGTACTTTTTTTAAAATATCATTTTTAAAATACAACAAAGGTTTTTCCATACGCAGATTACGAAATAAAATGATAATTACGATTACGATAATATATTTTTAATAACGATTAAAGTTTCAAAGACGTATGACAATTGTCAAAAAAGTGCTATACACACTTTCTATAAATTATAAAACAACATTTCGAAAGGTAAAACGACATTGTCATGTCGGCGACAAAAAAGAGGTGGTTTGTCGCTGTTGATTATCGCCGGTGACGAACTCGAGGTTTAATGATGCGTCTGATAACACGTACACGAACCGCATACAGCATGTATTTCAAATGGCAATTAACAATTCTTATACGACGTTCACACTATAATCCTAACACTATGTTTGTACACAGATGTAATCCCACCTTTATGCGAAAAACGAAACGTAATATAAAAACAAAAAAAATGTGTCAATTTAATCAATAAAACCAACACTTTAATAAAACAAAGTGATATAATTGTAATTGTATATAATTGTAAGTAATAAATAACAATACTTACTGCACAAAGTCCATGTGCAGGGGCGTGGTCTTCCCTCCCGGTGAGACGATGGCCTTCATGAGGCCGTGCTTGGTGGCCACGACCCTGGTCCCGTTGGTGGGCTGGAACGTGACGTCCCCGTCGAGGCGCGCCGCCGGCTGCTCCACCACGAACATCTGCGGCAGCTCTACTTGCCAGTAGTCCGCGTTGTAGATGCGCACGCGCGCGTACGACGTGTACCTATACAGCCAACGCATTATAAAGGCTGAACAATAACAAAACATCGCTTTGTAGCCAAAAACAAAAAAGTTAATTCAAATAAGAACGATCAAGCTACAATACTCGTAGAAAAAGGTAATCTTATTTTAAGTCTATTCTGATTCACAAATCTACGTCAAGTATTTCTACCTTGAAAAACCGGTAAAAAATTTAGACAAAGAGTAGTATTTTTACACGACTACCCAAAAAAGAAGGTGTATTGTATTCAGAGTTCATGTATATTTTTTTCTGTTATCTAATTAAATACAAAGTTCTTGATTGAATAGTGAAATTGAAATATGACTTAAATTTTTTTAAACGAAATATGGAATCGTTAAGTAAAAGCTTTACTGCACTTTAAGACAAACCAGTAAAATCATAAAGCCAGGGGCGCGGCCTCCACGGGGAAGGACAGCTGGAACCTGTCGGAGGCCACGTACTCACTTGTTGAGGGCCATGCTGTCGCGGAGGCCGACGGTGTAGGTGGTGAGGGCCAGGGGCGCGGCCTCCACGGGGAAGGACAGCTGGAACCTGTCGGAGGCCACGTACTCACTTGTTGAGGGCCATGCTGTCGCGGAGGCCGACGGTGTAGGTGGTGAGGGCCAGGGGCGCGGCCTCCACGGGGAAGGACAGCTGGAACCTGTCGGAGGCCACGTACTCACTTGTTGAGGGCCATGCTGTCGCGGAGGCCGACGGTGTAGGTGGTGAGGGCCAGGGGCGCGGCCTCCACGGGGAAGGACAGCTGGAACCTGTCGGAGGCCACGTACTCACTTGTTGAGGGCCATGCTGTCGCGGAGGCCGACGGTGTAGGTGGTGAGGGCCAGGGGCGCGGCCTCCACGGGGAAGGACAGCTGGAACCTGTCGGAGGCCACGTACTCACTTGTTGAGGGCCATGCTGTCGCGGAGGCCGACGGTGTAGGTGGTGAGGGCCAGGGGCGCGGCCTCCACGGGGAAGGACAGCTGGAACCTGTCGGAGGCCACGTACTCACTTGTTGAGGGCCATGCTGTCGCGGAGGCCGACGGTGTAGGTGGTGAGGGCCAGGGGCGCGGCCTCCACGGGGAAGGACAGCTGGAACCTGTCGGAGGCCACGTACTCACTTGTTGAGGGCCATGCTGTCGCGGAGGCCGACGGTGTAGGTGGTGAGGGCCAGGGGCGCGGCCTCCACGGGGAAGGACAGCTGGAACCTGTCGGAGGCCACGTACTCACTTGTTGAGGGCCATGCTGTCGCGGAGGCCGACGGTGTAGGTGGTGAGGGCCAGGGGCGCGGCCTCCACGGGGAAGGACAGCTCGAACTTGTTGGCGGCCAGCCCCAGCCGCGCCTCGCCCGACACCACCGGCGATACTTGCGCCATTATCGGGTTGCCTTCCGGGTCGAACACCTGGCAGGAGTGTTTTAATACCAGATTTTAACATTATAAACCTTTAGATGTACGACAAACTTATCGATAAACAGTAGTATATTTTAACCTTTACATTATTAGAATAATCAATTAAAATAAAGTGATTTGCAAACTGCGTAGATCTTAAAACAAATCATTCATAAACATTTGGAAAGTACAAAAGATTAGTTATCCAGGTATTTCTGTTAAATGATGAAAAAACATTTTCCTAGTATTTAAACTATAGTAAACGAATCTTATTTTGAGGATAAAAGAGTGGAATCAGTAATAAGTAACCTCGACATGAGGCGTAGACACCACCACCGTCAGTATCTCCTTCCGCGTGAAGGTCAGCGCGTTATACAGCATGACCCGTCTAGCGGGCGCCACCGCATCCAACGCGATAGTGGGGCGGTCGGGCAGCTGGTCGGCGGCGCGCCACAGCTGCCCGACGTCGAGGAACACGTCGGGCGCGGCCGCGTCGGCCAGCGCGGGCCGGCCCGCCAGCCAGTACGCGGCCTGCTGCATCGCCGACTGGCACTGCTTTATAGCACTCAACATCCTACAAACGACGACCGCTTCAGTAATCAGCCCCCCCTACTTAAATGATCAACTTTCTATTTGTTCGCTAACTTAAAAGTTTAAAAGTCCTACTAATATTATACATGCGAAACTTTGTGTTTATGTTACCTCTTCGCGCCTAAACGGTTGGACGGATTTGGATGAAATTCAGTTGGTAGACGATTTAGAACCTGCATTAACAAATATAGGCTACTTTTTATCCTGGTGCAAGGTTAGGGTGTACACGGACGAAGTAAGCTATAAACTATAAAAATTACGTGTCGTACACTTATCGATTCCATAAAATACGACAACATCTGTAATTCACATAAGCCTACGATATGTGAGTTAATTATCAAATTCTTATTTTTCAGTCTTAAGTTAGCGAAAGAATAAAATAATAGACATTTGAATCAGGGCTCAGGGATTCGAGCATCGTAGATTTAAATCTACTAAAATGTGAATTAAAATTAAATAAGAAAGTGTAGGATGTATGTTTAAACTGCTGAACCAATTTTGGTGAATAGACTTTGGAGAAAAAAACCATAGGCTAAATTATTCTCGAACTTTCATAATTTCATAAACCAATAAAAAGATAAAAATACAAGAATGTCTTTTAGCTAGGACAAGAAAGTCAAGAAATCAGCACATATACAAAATACAAGAAATCAATAAGAAACAGACTAAAATGTATTATAATGTTATTATAATCTGACTTGTTGGCGTAGTCCTCCCGGACCTCGTCCCGTTCTGTTCCCGTGATGCCGTCGTGGTGCTGGAACAGGGAGTGCGACCTCCTGGCCGCCTCCAGGCGGTCGCGCAGCTGCAGGCCCAGCAGCCTGGACACCACGCCCGAGGACACCGCCTGCGCCGTTATCACCTCTGCGGCCCTGTGCGATACCTCATATCAATCATTAGTCCAGTAGTCAGGTCGGTCATCGGTATACTCCACTCTCTAGCTAGAAATTATTCAATCAGTTTTGATTTCTCGTGCGTCAGATAGCACTAAATATTAGTAATTGTAAAAACATCAGTCACACTTACTAAAGCTGATTGTGTTGTCACTCTTTAATTATAGATTGTATCAAAATGTTGTAGTATAATAAATGGTTCCAAATGTAGTCCTCTTTGCTTTCCTAACATTTTAGTCATTTTCTTCAACGTTCATATATAGCCAAAAAGACAAGAGCTCCATCACAATTTTTTATTTTTTAAAAACTTCCACACGGTTTTGAAGATCGCAAATTTAATGTATTATTAACAGTCTTTAGTTCTATCTGACGCACAAGCAATCAACCTTCTGTCATAGCTATAAGGTGCATAACGCCTCAATTCACATATCCGCCTAATACTCGGTCCATGCTTTTGTAGAAGGGTCTAGAAGTGCTATGGTAACAGAACAGACACATCCTATACGGTCTTTTCTAAATGCATTCGCGAATTTCTAAACACCTACATGTTAATAGAGATAGAATATCGCATTCGATAACCATTGTTATTTCCTATGCCTTGCCCTAGCTGTGGATACACTGAAGAATGTCGATGGAGAGTAGTATCGGCGTACGTGAACAACTGTAGTAACTATTGCAGATTCAACCTTATCCTAAAGTAACAGAGTACAATATGCCCTACCTCACATATCCGCCTAGTACTCGGTCCATGCTCTTGTAGAAGGGTCTAGAAGTGTAGTATCGGCGTACGTGAACAACTGTAGTAACTATTGCAGATTCAACCTTATCCTAAAGTAACAGAGTACAATATGCCCTACCTCACATATCCGCCTAGTACTCGGTCCATGCTCTTGTAGAAGGGTCTTGAAGTGTAGTATCGGCGTACGTGAACAACTGTAGTAACTATTGCAGATTCAACCTTATCCTAAAGTAACAGAGTACAATATGCCCCACTTCACATATCCACCTAGTACTCGGTCCATGCTCTTGTAGAGGGGTCTAGAAGTGTAGTATCGGCGTACGTGAACAACTGTAGTAACTATTGCAGATTCAACCTTATCCTAAAGCAATAGAGTACAATATGCTCCACCTCACATATCCACCTAGTACTCGGTCCATGCTCTTGTAGAGGGGTCTAGAAGTGTAGTGTCGGCGTACGTGAACAACTGTAGTAACTATTGCAGATTCAACCTTATCCTAAAGTAACAGAGTACAATATGCCCTACCTCACATATCCGCCTAGTACTCGGTCCATGCTCTTGTAGAGGGGTCTAGAAGTGTAGTATTGGCGTACGTGAACAACTGTAGTAACTATTGCAGATTCAACCTTATCTTAAAGTAATAGAGTACAATATGCCCTACCTCACATATACGCCTAGTACTCGGTCCATGCTCTTGTAGAAGGGTCAAGAAGTGTAGTATCGACGTACGTGAACAACTGTAGTAACTATTGCAGATTCAACCTTATCCTAAAGTAATAGAGTACAATATGCCCTACCTCACATATCCGCCTAGTACTCGGTCCATGCTCTTGTAGAAGGGTCTAGAAGTGTAGTATCCGCTCCAGTAGTGCTGGTTGCGGTCGGCGTACGTGAAGAAGTCGCCCGACAGTACGGGGAACTCGGACTGCTTGGTCTCCTCGTGGACCGCCCGGAAGTAGTCTTGCAGGGTGCCGAATTGGATCTGCCGACGTGTTTAGATTTTTAGACATTTTTTATTCCAACAATTCCACAAAACATCTTGATTTGGTTAATTACTTGGACTGTGAGGAAATGCACATAGTTTGACTTTTTAGTACAACATAAAGGTTTCAAGGAGAAAGTGCAGCGATGAAACGACGTTGAACGCGGCTAGGGGCGGTTTACACTTATACACTCACCTCAGCATTATAAAAGAGGTAATGAGCGCCTCGTAGTTGGTGAACTGGTTGTCCCACTCGTTGGCGCGGTCGTACACTCATACACTCACCTCGGCGTTGTACGAGTCGTGCGCGTTGATGTGTTGTATGAGCGCCTCGTAGTTGGTGAACTGGTTGTCCCACTCGTTGGCGCGGTCGTACCGGAAGTCGTCGCCCAGCGGCGCTAGCACCACGCTGCTGCGGAACAGCTGCGCCTTCTTGCGCCACTGGTCCAGGATAAGGCTCGTCCTAAGGGCCAAAACCAGTATTTTTATCACATCAGTACAACAAAATGTATAGTCAATAGTCAATAGTCAAAGAGCATCATGTGCTTTTGGCATACCTACCTGTCCGCCATTTTGAAAAAAGTCGGTTTTGGAGGCCTGTGATAAAAGTGGTGCCAATCGATAGAATAAATTATTACAAACAAAAAGTAATAAGTAAAAAAATCTCGTAAGTGATATACTTTCCGAGATATTTGAGTTTAAAGTTGAAAAATAAAATCTGTCATTTTCTAAATCAATCGATAGAATAAGTCATTACAAACAAAAAGTAATAAGTAAAAAAATCTCGTAAGTAATATACTTACTGAGATATTTGAGTTTGAAGTTGAAAAACAAAATAAGTATTTTTTTTAGATCAATCGATAGAATAACTGGAGCACACTTCGTCAGCTGAGCCATGGAAGCTTCCTACATACATAAAATAGCTTAATTAACAACAATCTGCATAGACATAACTACTAAATCCAGAATATGATTTTGTTTATCAAATTCAAACTCGAATATCTCAGTAAGTATATCACTTGCGAGATTTTTTTCTTATTACTTTTTGTTTGTAATGACTTATTCTATTGATTAATGCAGAAAATGACAGATTTTGTTTTTCAACTTCAAACTCAAATATCTCAGTAAGTATATCACTTACGAGATTTTTTTACTTATTACTTTTTGTTTGTAATTACTTATTCTATCGATTGACACCACTTTTAGCACAGGCCTCCAAAACCGACATTTTTCAAAATGGCGGACAGGTAGGTATGCCAGTCTTCATACATAAATGACCGATGGCTTTTCTAATGCCAATTTGAATAACTGAGACAAATGACCGAAAAGGCATTATATTCCTTGTACTCACAGTCATCTTACTCGACAAGACATTCCATGCCTCTGAGGACGACGATAAACTCCCCGACTTATACAACATGTTACAAAAATACCCCTAATGCCGAATATGGTATATAGGGACCATCAAACTGAACAACTGGCTAGAGTCTAGCAGCCTTACCACAAAACACTGTTTAACAAGTGTTTAACTTAGACACTGTTTAAATGTGATGCTGTCACTTTTTTGGTTTTCGGTCATTTATGTATGAAGACTGGCATACCTACCTGTCCGCCATTTTGAAAAATGTCGGTTTTGGAGGCCTGTGCTAAAAGTGGTGTCAATCGATAGAATAAGTAATTACAAACAAAAAGTAATAAGTAAAAAAATCTCGTAAGTGATATACTTACTGAGATATTTGAGTTTGAAGTTGAAAAACAAAATCTGTCATTTTCTGCATTAATCAATAGAATAAGTCATTACAAACAAAAAGTAATAAGAAAAAAATCTCGCAAGTGATATACTTACTGAGATATTCGAGTTTGAATTTGATAAACAAAATCATATTCTGGATTTAGTAGTTATGTCTATGCAGATTGTTGTTAATTAAGCTATTTTATGTATGTAGGAAGCTTCCATGGCTCAGCTGACGAAGTGTGCTCCAGTTATTCTATCGATTGATCTAAAAAAAATACTTATTTTGTTTTTCAACTTCAAACTCAAATATCTCAGTAAGTATATTACTTACGAGATTTTTTTACTTATTACATTTTATTTGTAATGACTTATTCTATCGATTGATTTAGAAAATGCCAGATTTTATTTTTCAACTTTAAACTCAAATATCTCGGAAAGTATATCACTTACGAGATTTTTTTTACTTATTACTTTTTGTTTGTAATAAATTATTCTATCGATTGGCACCACTTTTATCACAGGCCTCCAAAACCGACTTTTTTCAAAATGGCGGACAGGTAGGTATGCCAAAAGCACATGATGCTCTTTCGATTAAGAATAGTTACGGCACTTCGAAATAACGCCCCGTTTTCAATCTAGGTCGCTATTTTGTACAAAGTATTCTCTTCTTTGTCTCTTACTGTTTAAAGTTGAATTTGGAAAGAATAGTAATTTGTACTCTGATATAGTAGATTATGCAATAAGGGCTTAAAGTAGTGTATTTATGTCCCGGGCGCTATATTGAACCCCGAGTACGAGGGATTCTATGGTTTACTCCCGAGCGGAGCGAGGGAGTTAAGGCTAGAATCCTGAGTACGAGGTGTTCAAGATCGCCCAAGACAAATACACATTTAAGCCCGCGATGCATACTCTACTTTTTATACTTTCTGCGAGGCAATTGAAACCAATGACTGTTATAAAGAAAGTACTTAAGTAATTATTTAAAGTTAGAATAATAAAATATGAAAAATTAAGGATATTTACTGAAAATTAAAAGTTATGTTAGAAACATTACACCAATTGTGCAACGACAAAGTAACATTCTTTGGTACATTTATAGTTGGGTTAGAGTTTATGTTTTTGTCGTCTATTCTGTAGTGGTCAGTTCGACATTCAAATAAATCCTTCATGGTGCGCGGGTGAAAATGAATTTCGTAAAAAGTTTTCATGATAACATACAGCCTAACTCAGAATAAGATCTCATTGCACCTAAACTTTTTTGAAACCAACATCGATCAAGCACGACTACAAGGGTTGCATTCCAAATTCAAATCACATTATTCCCCATGGGAAAAATGACTTCCTTTAGGAAAGGTTTGCATGACACATAATATGCCATTGACGAGCAGGTAGTATAAAAAATATATTTATGTGGGGATACAAATTACAAAATTTCGAATCGCTTTTTGTTTTGTCAGTCTGTGCCACATTTGCGTGCTGTTTTAGATCGTGAAGCGTTATCTGGGATATTTTTGATCGAAGATTAGAAATCATAAAAATTACTAGGACCAATCCACGCAGGATCTGTGTTCCAGGGTGTATCTTTATTATGAATTTAAAATTATTCATGAATACGTGAGATAGTTATAATTTACTATAATTATGTACTTGCACAATCTTTGTTCATTATTAAAACTTAGGAAATCATAGGCATTAATGGTTATTATCTGTTGTAGCTTCCTGGCCACTATCAGATAAACGTCCACTACGAAAATGTTATTTGATTGCGATAGAAAAGATAACATTTCGTTGTTTGTCGATGAGAACTAAATTGTTTGACCCGATTTTATTTTTTTATTTATTTATTTATTTATTTAAAAACCTTAATCTATCATTACAGGGTTACCCTAATGCGACAGCTAAGAACTTAAACTAATCAAAATTATAATACATTAAAACCTAGGTACATTACTTACAAAAATACATAATTACAATAACGTTTAAATTAAATATCCTTCTGCTTATAACATAATACAAATAGTAACACCTTTGCGAATTCACTGAAACAACATGTAAACACATCAATCTGAGTTTGAAGACTATTGATGGTGCGGATAGCTCTTGTAAGAGGTGCTTTGGCGAGTAAGTTAGTTCTCGCTGAAGGTACCAGTAGCAGTGGCGGGCTTCGCCGCCGCCACACGTAGCGGTCCGGCACACACAGACTCAAGCGTTGCAATACTGCCGGATGCCTCTCCACCCCACGAAGTACCTTTACCAAGTAGGCTACCAGTGCAAAGTCCCGTCGTACATGCAGTTGATTATAACCAACCATGCCCAGAACAAACAGAGTGGGATACATCAGTGGGTAGAACGGATATACCCCATAAAGCTTCTTGTACAGATGGCGCGTGAACTTATTCTGAACGCGCTCCAGCATTACCGCGTACTTAGCTTCATGTGGGGCCCATATGACCGCACTATGTTCTAGATGACTCCTGACTAGTGCATCATATAAGACCCTAACTGCTGTGATGTTTGTGAAGCTTTGTGTCTGCCTCAGCACAAATCCTAGGTTTCTGTACGCTTTCTTACAGATTCTGGTTACATGCTCACGGAATGTCAGATCGGGAGTCATGAAAACACCCAAGTCTCGCACTTCCGTAACTCGTTGCAGTGGCGCCGAGTCCACCACATAATCATAGCGCACTGGTGCACGAGCACGGGTAAAACTCATCACCGAGCACTTGGATACGTTGAAGTATAGCTTGTTTTCATGACTCCACTGTACTATGCGATCGATGTCATCCTGTAGCCGCCTACAATCTGACTCAGACCTAATCTCGAACAGCAACTTAAGGTCATCCGCAAATAATAAACAAGCGCCATGCCTTACTACTTCCGGCAGATTGTTTATCATAATAATGAATTCTAGAGGCCCCAAGTTGCTGCCCTGACTTACCCCCGACCAGGTGTAATATAAGTCGGATACACATCCGTTGTAGTCCACATACTGCTGTCTGCCCTGCATGTAACTAGCGAGAAACCTCAATAGATTCTGGGTGCATCCGACCTCTGCTAACTTCCGCAGTAAGATGTCATTATCGACAGTGTCAAAAGCTTTTCTAAAGTCAAAATAAGCTACGTCCATCTGCACCCCAGCATCCACAGCCGGCACCACGCGTCCCATGAAATCTAGGAGATTGGTAGCGGTGCTGCGCCCCGGACGGAATCCGTGCTGCGCATCCGATAACTGTCCGCGCACTTGCTCTTGCAAGTAATAATTATAAACAAATATGGTAATTATAGACTTCAAAAAAGGAGACTTCAGTTCGACTTTATCTGTTTTTTATTAAATACAATGCAACGCGAAGGCTTAAATTTTTTAAATAACACACATGGTTCAGAGTGCACTGACCTCTCCTCTACGTTTTTGTCTATGATCTTCTTGGAGGGGATGCCCCACGGGCAGGTGACGCCGTTGCCCGGCAACCTCTTGAAGTCAAATTGGCAGCACACCTGCATAGAAATACGGATTAATTTAATTGAAGTTATGCTGATAATATATATTTAGTGCCGATAACTTTATTAATCAAAGATTGTTGAATATTTGATAAGTCAATCATCCAAAAAGTATCACCAAATTTGGACAGTGGTCCTCAAACTGCGTCAGACGCGGCTAATTTATAAGTACAACTGAAAAAGTAATTGGCGTATCTCTTCCCTAATCAAGTATGTCCACATTATACACTTCTAAGACTTCCGCGCGTACAGTTCATTAGAAATAAAACACTTTTTACGTATTACAGCGCGTATTATATTATTAATTCAGGTGTTATTTTAGAATACTTTAGTTTGAATTTATTGGTTTTTTGAATTGGAGGACTGATCCTCCCGTGACCTCGGCCCCTGGAAAGGTGTCGAAACATCGGGAATTCAAAAAACCAATAAATCCAAACTAAATAAATTCTAAATTAGCATCTGAATTAATAATATACGCGATGTAATCCGTAAAAAGAGTTTTATTTTTAACAAGTATGTTCAGTCAAAAGTTTCAATGTTTCATAATTAGTCAAGATATTGGTTTGTTAGTATCCCAAAATTTTACTGATTTGTGGATTTAGAGTTCATTCATAGACTTACACGCGCGAAATGAAAAGAGATTGTCTTGTTTACGTTTATATAATACTAAATAATATACTATAAAAAATACGACTCGCACCAGATCATGTTCTCGGACGGGAATCGAACCCGCATTCGATCGGTGCGATTCGTATTTTTTCTAGTATATTATTTAGTATTATATAAAAATAGCATTGTGAATGCTAAAATCTCAAAATTTAAAAATTGTTTACGTTTATCATAAAAAGAATGAATGCTTGTACGCACGCGTCTTGCTATCTTTGTGAGTTTGTCGATTAATCTGACTTTTTTCTGATATTTTCTATTCGTTTTAACTTTTAACTGCACATACAATTATTATATATTCAGTAAAGTAGTCTGCGATTGCCATTTCATTTATAGATAAACTTAAAAATTAAGAGTGTTTAAATACATATTTCATCAGTCAGATGATCAACATCATATCATTTATGTGTTTATGAAATCAGTTTTTTTTCCAGTATCTATGGGTTTGGTCACTAGCTTTATTGTTAAAATCCAGTGACTGTTAATCGCATTATGCACAGGGAGTCCAAAAGGGCAATATTTTATATTTCATAGCATGTTTCATTTCCCAAATATTAAAATAGTTTCATAAATCATAAAATTAACATACTGAATAAAACAATATCTAACTGAAATATGATTCCAATATGAAATTAACTGTAAATGTTTCATAACTATTGTTAAATGTTAGTTAATGAAATTTTAGAGTTTTTCAAAGGATTTTAATTTTTTATTTACGAAGTGTTAATTTGAACTTTTTAATGCTATTTTAACTAGCTAGAGGTTTTTTTAGGCGTTTTTTTATTCATTAATATTACTGCTGATGTATTTATTTGATAAATAGTGAGTGGGTCACCTTAGGGTCGGGCCCGCAGGTGTGCGGCACGTCGTACGAGTAGAACGGCATCATGTGCGTAAACAGCTCCGTCTTGCCCGCGCCATCTGTACGTCAATCAATAGTTAATACAGCTGTTTAACTTTACTCATTGTATTATTTAAAGAAGTATAGGTATTGTATTAAAATAGTTGAATAGATTATAAGATGGTTGCTATTTGACAATATTGTTATACATTAACCCTTATTATTAAAGATGTAGCGGATTTATAGCTAGGTGACTCTGTCACATCAAACTACTTGAATTTGCCATTAATAAAAAGAAAAGACAAAACACTGTGTAACTAAACAATCACTAGTTAGACAAATATTGGTGTCGATTCGATTGGCACGACTTCACTAAATTGACTGGACTAAACTTAATTTTAGCACTTTCGACGCGCGATCGAGATCGAGTTCGAGTTCGAATTGAGTAAATGTCAAAACGGTACTATTGATACCATGGAAACCGTTTTTAATGTATCAAAATAACAGTTTTTTGACGTTTATTCGATCCTGATGTGAACTCGATCCCGTCGGGAGTAGGGGGCTGTTCTGGGGGTCTAGCCAAAGTAACATTTGCAAGTATTCGATACCGCTTCGCTTTTGAAACATGTATGGGATTGACATAAGGTTTCGTTATCAATCGAAATTTAAAACGTCAAATCCATACATTTTTCGAAGCGAAGCGATAGCGAAAATTTGTAAATGTTACATTGGCTAGAACCCCTGGTCCTTTCGATACAAAAAGAAAAGGATGAAAACCTAAATTTAGTTTAGTCCTGTCAATTTAGTCAAGTTGTTGCCAGCCGAATTGACACCACTAACTGTTGCATGTCTTTTATTGGTCTGATATCTATCAAAAACTTACAAATATCAATAACACGGCACGGGTATGAAACTAATGAAAATATGTAACAAGTTCATACCCCACAATTGCCTCCACTTGAACTCCAACTGCCTATTAAGAGCCAACTCCTTCTTGATCCTATAATGCACCCTCTGTATAACTGTGTTCTCTATGCCAGCCAGTTTAAGCAGGTAGGGCTGCGTGGCCGAATAGCCGAAGGGGTCGATGGCCCAGCCGTTGCGCGGTGCGTAGCCGAGGTGCTCCACGAGCCACTGGTGGCCGGTCGTCAACTGCTGTGCGATCGACATCCAATGCGCGTTCGCCTCGTCATTCATCACCCAACCACCCGTCACTATTTCAATTTTGCCTGAGTTCAACAAACTGAAAGGAAATGGTACTGTACATGCTGCTAATACATTAAAATTGATAGTTTTTACATGTAAGTTATTGACAAGTGTTCTAAAATGGTCAAAGGTATAAAAAGGAAACTGAGCTATAGCACTGAAACATACAAAATATTAGTGATTCCATTCATACCAAAGTCATTCTATGAAGTCGGGTTCAATCCAGTTATTATAAAAGGCCCCTGGATTGTACCTATCGGGAAACAGACTCAGGCATGGAATTCCACTCTCTAGCGGTACTGATGATAATATTTGAAGCAAAACTTATTGCGAGTCTTTGGAATATCCACCAAAAGCGGTGGCGCTAATTCATACGTCTTGTTGTCTGATGGAAGGGAGATGTCGGAATTAGGTTGTGCAATTCCACTGCACACCCACCGAAACATAATACGCAAGTAAAATACACAAGCCATTTATTTATAGGGGTGAGATTAGAATGAATAATGATCATATTTAAACAGTACTCACTCTCGGAAAGCGGCCTTCTCCTTGTCCGTGGCGTCGTTGGTCCACCACAGAGACAAGTAGCTGGTCTCTGCCCAAATGAACTTTCTGCCTGCCGGGGCCAGCTTCTCCACCATGTTTGTAAAAATGGCCTTTGTCTGAGTTTTGTAATAATTCTCGAAAGTTTTCAGCCATCCTAACAAAGAGTAATTATTTTACATAATGCTTATTTTATATAATAAACTAAAAAAGTTCTAATAAAACAAAGATTTACAATTTTTCACTGATATGTGATATTAAAGTAATGTCATATTCCTTGTTACCTGGGTCATTATGTGAGTGTGGCACGATGAAGACCTTGAGCTTGTTCTTGGAGTTCCACTGGTCCTCGTTGTACTCTATGTTCCAGCCCTGCTTCCATACACCACCGTCTTTGTCGTCAAAAGTTATCCTCTCATACATGGAGAGCATCTGCAAAGATATCCTGTTCTTAAGTACCAATTTAGAATTACAAGCCAAAAATATAATACCCGTATAAAAAAATAATACTCAAGAGACCCTTGCCTATGGAAATGCACTGCTTTGAAATAGAGCTTTGTGATTGGTTTCTTTGTTTTAACTATTATGTGTGATTGGTAATTGTGACTCAGTGCATCTCCATGCATTATAGTCTGTATACATTGGTGTTTTATTAAAAAAACCACTTACCTAGTAGAAAAAGAATAAATAATAGCTTAGGTTTATTAGATTGATATACATTCACAGTAGTTATTTTACAAACATTGAAGTTTTACTTTAATGTATGAAACTAACCCATAAAAATTAGTCATAAAAGTCTTAAAATAAAATACAATAATATTTGTATTAAGTAGCAGCTTAATTTATCTATGAGTAGGTACGAAGCTTATGTATCAGCAAATCAATTTGTGATCATCGATATTTTCATTGATAAATTAGTTCCACCACAGTAATGACACCTATGAAATCATTCAAGACTAATAATTTTGCATCATGAATGATCAATTATTAAGTTTAATAGTCTCCTATTACTTACTTGCACATCAGTTTTGGGAGTATTCTGTAACTGTATGGGGCATGTTGATGTGTTTAACTTCAAATGCATCCTTGGAGGCTCATCACCGACAGCTTTATATTCCCTAATCTTGGGCTCCTGGTGCTCCACTTCTATGTGTTCAACTTTCAGGTGCTCCCTTGGTCGGGCTTGAGGTGGATGGTACTCAGACTTCACTACAATCTGATCGACCGCCGATTTGATTTCACCAACAACTGCATGATGTTGGTTTAGCTCTTCTTCTAGGTGACGAAGCTTTGATTCAAAGTTGGACCATTTAATCTATGAAATATTTTTCAAGTCAACTGATTTAATAGGTGATTCAAAACAAAAACAAACATAAACTATAAGAAGCAAATCTACTGTGGAAGAATATTTTGTATTTGGTTTATATTTATGTTTTTTATTTAAACATTAACAGCTTGAGATTATAAATACTTACTTCATCTAATTCCTGAGGGGCAGGTTTAATGCTCGGTAGTTTGAAGCTCAAGTCAGTGACTACATATAATATAAATAAAAATGCAAGGATGCATGTCATCCAAAACACTGCAGATAGCCTCCTTATCCTCATATTGGTCAACCAGTCTATAACCAAAATTCATGTCTACATATATATACAATCCATTGAATCTGTTCAATATTTTTTTAAGCAAAGAATGTAAATGTTTATGATTAGTAAACCAATGAAACATTAAAGTTTACAACCCATCTGTAATTGATTTTTACTTGAAGATAAGATTTAATTGAGTATTGAGAATAGCCGTAAAGTTATTTTCAAATTAAGACATCTATTTCTAGTGTAAATGTTTGCGAAAGAGAAGATGAGTGTAGCCGGAGTACTATTATGCATAAACGCAATATGAAAACTACTTACCTACTTTTCCTTTATTTCTTGAATACTATTAGGGAGAACACTTATTTTTCATTATAATAATTGGTTCAGAATATTATATGTGGAAGAAAATTAAGTATTTGGACTCAATTTTCTACGCCACCTCAAGCCAAAAAGAATGTAATCACTAGGTATCTAAGTACCTACGTCTCAAGCAAGCAACAAACCTGAAATGTCAATGTCATCAATGTCGATGACGTTTCGTTTTGTTTACAAATTTTCAAAATCTTCTGACGTGTCCACCGCTCATTGAACGAAACGCAAAATATGGTGCACAAATTGTTTATTTAATAAAAAAAACATATGTCATCTATTTATTGTATAGTCTTTAATCATAAAATCCCAAATAAAATTAAGATTTTTTGAAAATCTTTTAGTATTTATCATTTTAATATTTTTTTATTTAATTTTTGTGCATATCCAAACGCATGTTTGCGACTTGTTATCGATTTTCGTTAAATGTCAAATTGTTTGTGTGTGTGAAACATGGCGTCGAAGGAGTCTCTGGATGTAAGTATTTCTTTTATTACTAATACGGTATGTTAGTGCATCTTATTTTATAATTTTGAACGTTTGCATCATATAGTTCTTGTATTACCTGAAGTTTTCACATGGTTCCTTAAATATTTTTAAAGTTAGGGACTGAAGACGACCACGCCCCAGGTTTCGAATTCAAGTTGGAATTAATTTCGTTTTATTTTAGAAAATTGGCTCCATATTGGAGCTGGGCAGTCATTAGAAGGAAGTAACGTTACTGAAGATTTAATAGTAATTTTATCGAGTCTTGTATCTATTAGTTTTAATTCATAAATATATAATAAACTTCGAACCTATTCTCTTCGTTTGTGGTACTTACCCGGCATTCGCTTTTTAAATAATTGTACCATTTATTCATATTTGATAACAAAAAATATTGAGAATATTATAAATAGGTAGATATATTAGAATGTGCTTAGTCACCACAAAAAAATAAAAAATAATCCTATTATGGAATTACAAAAAAAATACCAAATAAAAAACCAAGGTGCAAATTCATTTATAGCTGTATAGTGCTAATCAAAAACTATTGTACATAAATGACTTACTTACATAATCATTGCCGCTCTGAATGGGTTTTTTGCTCTTCAAACAAAAGGCACTTTTTTGTCTTAATATAATGCATCACAGATAAGTCTTACCCCGTTTATAAGTCTAAATATTATATGTTAGTACTTACTTGACCACTAATTGTGAGCTTTTAAGCTTACATACATAAATTATTTATTGATTTATATTATTGAGAAATCAAAAATTTATTGCCTCTTAACAATTTTTGTTCAAAAAAAACATATTTAAATAATTTTACCATTGACCTTTGCTACTAGGAACAAGGGCAAATCTATTTTTCATACAGGCTCTATTTAACTTATTTATTACGGCTCAATGGCGGAGCATATGTATTGAAGAATGGTATTCACGTTCAATACTAAATATTACCAATTGATTTTTATGTATGTAACTTAAATAATCGGCTTGCTGAAAGAAGTTGAATCTTATAAAATATTAAATAATAAACTAGAAAAAATACAACTCGCACCATATAATATTCTTGGATGGGAATCTGCGCTACAGAGTCCCTAGTGGCATCGTCAAATTTCTTCTAGTATATCTCACTCAGCGTTATTTCATTAATGTAAGGAATTACCTTGACATTACATTGAAATATCTTTCCAGATATTTTGACAATTGATTGGGATGAAACAGCTATATAATTTTTAAATTTGAATCTTATAGTTGGACAAGTACTTGCTGCTCTTTACAATATAACAATAGTCATTTGGTTACTATATTTAATTTCTGTGGCCTGTTGATCAGTCAGACCTGTTGGAAGCTGGGTTTGTCTGTTACTTGTGATAATAGCATATCTGTATTGAATCTTTACCTGTGTTCTTTTGAGTTTTGAAAATGGGTTTTTTATTCTTGAAAATGCATTAAAATTTTCTAGTTGCAACATTATGAATATCTATTCTACACATATAGGTATGCACATAGACAACACAGCCATAATTTGACTAGCCTCAATGGCGCCCTGGGCTGGGGTGAAGCTAATCGATCGCAATCGGCGCCCGTCTGGGCTGCACGGTGGCCCCAACCATTACGGTACATGCACTACTTGAGGTGTGCTGTATCGTCTACCATCTAACTCGATTGACATAGCTGGTGGCTGCAAGAGTGCAAAAGTACCGGCAAGGCGGTGTTCGCGGGGTGTTTAGCGCGGTTCGATAACGGCCGTCGCGCCAATTGAGCGCATCCGCATTTGTGTCAAAGGACACAGCACGCGCTTCAAGACGCGCTCATCTCCGCCCAAGGTTACCCACACATCCGCAGGCCGAACACTCCGGCTCATGTAGGTTGTGGTTTATAGCCACTCTGATTCTTCCAGACAGTGATAAATCACGTTCAGCATAAGTATCGGATATGGTACTAATGGCAGCAAATGCTACGCACGTACGTCTTCATAGTCTCCCTTACCGGGAGCGACACAGAGATGTCAAAAAAGACTGGAACGGGTGGTAGCTAGGAAAATTTATACGGTTTGAAAATGCTTAACCATTAAATTTATTTAAATTAAGATATTTTGACTTTGACTTTGAAGCGAATGGCTCTAACGGCAGCTCTTGTGATTAATCATTAAAGTTTTATTAATTATACTCAACCATTTAAAGTATGCCGAACAATCACGTTTACTAATAAACTTCTTCATCGTAATATTTGAATAAAAGATTGTACAAAAAGTTTCCATTGCCAATATACATACATGTGAATAGTCCCGACCTTCCCCGCCCATGCCAACATTGTAGAGGCGCACATTATAGCATGAATGAATATGTCTGAATAGGAGATGCGTCTCATTTTTCAGCGTGCGTCGTTAGCAGATATACTCTGCCTTTTCAGAATTTTTCGTGTTGTTGGATTTTTATATCACCGGGGAAATGGACTGAAGCTCGGCTAAAAAGCTTCAATGACTCGCGGGATCTTTGAGACAAAAAGGCTTTCAACGATGCTAAAAAACTTGACATTATTTTTACATTTTTATGCTATTCTTTTCAACGCTCTTTATCTCAGTATGCGTCACAAGATAATATGGAACTGTTTAAATTACTAAATTTTGAAAACCAAAATAACATGCAGAAGATTCTTAGCCTATTAATCGTTCACCGTCGCAACAACGTTCACTGTGCCGAAGGCCCTAATCATTAGGCCTCTAAAGGTAAAATCGATTAACTCCCGAGTCCCATCCATATATCTCCGTAGAGGAATCGTCTGTCAGTTGGTCTGCGGCGCGGCGAGGCTAAGGTCCTGCGCTGACGCAAGTGGCCGCGCTTCCCGCAGGATGTCGGGAATGAGAGCGTGTCCTCGTAACTCGACTGTCGTGGGTGGCGGCTGTCGAGACATTGTGCAACTCCTTGTCCTAATGAGGATATTATTCAGCGGCGTCTATGCCGCTGACTGGTGCTCGCTTGAAGCGCTTTAATTGTGTCCTCGGGAGCCGCCACTTCCCTCGAAACAAAGACAAATTTGTGAGCCGTCGACGACGGTTCGTTGCTGTTATCAATTGTGCTTACCAAGATTTTACTCTCGCAAGAGAAATGTGCCGAAACATGATCAAAATCCATTTGTTCGCTAGTGGTTTTTTGCCGCCATCCGCCTCATTTATCGCGTCCGTTATTATTCCCTAATCCCTATCACGGGAAATAATTTTATTCTAGTCTTTTGAATTATGCACCGAGGTTGTTTGTTCGCGTGACATTTCTTTGCATCATACCTGCCTAGGATTATATTATGATGGGAAGTATTTTTTTGATCTGAAATTGATCTAAATGGTTAGCGAAAAATAATCAGCAGTTGAATTATTTGGCCATTAAAATTAGGCAGCAAACTTTGATCTGCATCAATATCTTAAAATGGTCAGCAGCATCCCAAAATTGGTTAGCAGAGAACACTTGTTTGTAAGCAGTTAATCTGATAAGTACGTATGGATAGCGTTAAGATTTGAAAAACGCGAGCCTTCTTCGGAATTGCTTCGGAACTAGCCGGAAGTGTCTATCATCGGTGCGCTAAAAAAAATTAGAACAGTCCAGTATGACATTAATTGCTGATTGATTTCGAAATATTTGCTAGCCAAAAGTTGCTGACCAATTATTACCAATACCAATTTACCAATTTGGTTGATCGAATAGATTTTTCAGCTCACCAAAATACGAATATTTTGCTAACCAGTTAAACCACATCCTATTATGATGAAGTAATAGAAGTAGCGTATAGCTGCTTGCCATTATAACATCCATTGATACACACTTTTCAAGCATTGTGAAGGACTATTGGCCGGTATTATTCATCAATCACTAATGGGGAATAAAATTAAGCAAGCAAGGAAGTCGGTAAGCTTGTGCCAGGTTTGGATATCTGTAGGAGATTAACTAACACTCGGCAACTAGTGTCTGGTGCCATCATTAAGTTCTTAACTTACTAGATGGCTCACATCAAGTGAGTCTTATTAACTTCTGGAAAAAAAACTATACACTTGATTATCCGTTCATATTATGGTGGAACAGCTAAGCCAAGGGGAATTATTATCTAGGAATCTTATTGTATGCTAGGATATAGGATTATAGTATATGATAGAATTATATAAAAAGCCGGCCAAGTGCGAGTCGGACTCGCGCACGAAGGGTTCCGTAAAAATAATGTTTGTTGTATGGGAGCCCCCTTTAAATATTAGTTTTATTTTATATTTCAAACGTCTAGCTATTGCCCTTATAAATATCGAGCATAAACGAGCAAAAAAATCACGTTTGTTGTATGGGAGCCCCCTTTAAATATTAGTTTTATTTTATATTTCAAGCGTCTAGCTATTGCCCTTATAAATATCGAGCATAAACGAGCAAAAAAATCACGTTTGTTGTATGGGAGCCCCCTTAAATATTCATTTCATTCTGTTTTTTAGTAATTGTTGTTATAGCGGCAACAGAAATACATCATCTGTGAAAATTTCAACTGTCTAACTATCACGGTTCATGAGATAAGCCTGGTGACAGACGAACGGACGGACGGACAGCGGAGTTTTAGTAATAGGGTCCCGTTTTACCCTTTGGGTACGGAACCCTAAATAGGTTAAATGAAACAGCATTTTTACGACAGTTATGTTCCCTAAATTCCAGCCGCCTTTGGGGATTGTTTTGAGAAAAAGTTATTATATACACGAGAGCCTCCCCGTGTGTTCTATTTACACATTGTAGGCACATAGCTTACGTTTTCGTTGTAAATTTCGGTGTTGTATTGAAGAGGCAGGCGATGGCACGATACAATACTCGTAGCTCGCGTGCGCCGCAGATATCTCCGTAACGACAGGAATATTTCGCAAAGGTTAGAAGGCCGCGGAGGAAATTGGCCCGTGTCTCTTATACGTAGGTAGAATGAAGTGGGGTCGAGCTGTACAGATATACCTAGAGCTCTGTGCCTAGTTACGTGGAATAAGAATAGCTATTTCGTCGAACAACCTCAGTTTTATTGGCTACAACTTTAGCAGCTTGCATAAGTGGCAAATAGTGGCAATCATAGTGTTAACTAGGTATCCTTTGTAGGGTTCCGTACCGAAATGGTAAAAAGGAACCCTTATGGTGCGACTCAGTCAGATCACAGCCGTATATCTTAAGAACTACTAATTCTATCAACTAGAAAATTTGGAATGGTTTTAAATGACGTTTGCCCAACTATTTTGCAAATAAGAATGAAATTAAAAATATATACTATATGTTATGCAACAGAAACTGAAAGGGGTTCTTAAAAATTCGAACAACATTCATAGCAAAAGGTGAGGCTACTAGGACATGTGGAGTATCATATGAAAGAGCGCTGTTTCCACATTCTCAACAATATTTATATTATGATGGTACTGAACCCTCGGTGCGCGAGTCCGACTCGCTCTTGAACAGTTTTTTATCATTTTTTATTTTTTTAAATTTCTATGTACTTTACACATATAACGACCTCCGTGGTCGAGTGGCTTTGTACACCGGTTTTCAAGGTGTCGCCATCTCTGAGGTCCCGGGTTCGATCCCCGGGTGGGTCAATTTAGAAAACATTTTAAATTTTATTCAGGTCTGGGTGTTTGTGATACCACCGTTGTCTCTGATTTCCATAACACAAGTGCTTTAGCTACTTACTTTGGAATCGGAGCAATGTATGTGTGTTGTCAAATATTTATTTATTTATTTTTATTTTATACAAGGTGTTACAAAAATATCCCTAATGCCGAATATGGTATATAGGGACCATCAAACTGATCAACTTTTACTATGGGACCAACTCTGAAATCGCGAAAAAAAAATCAGCTGTTTCATACAAAAATTGAAATCGAAAATATCAAAATGTATGAAACAGCTGATTTTTTTTTTCGCGATTTCAGAGTTGGTCCCATAGTAAAAGTTGATCAGTTTGATGGTCACTATATACCCTATTCGGCATTAGGGGTATTTTTGTATAACGATTGTATAACGATTTAAAAAAAACTTTTAAGCCTTTTCTACACAAATATAATAAATCCCTAGCCATGGAGCTAAGAGCTTACAGTTTATTTTCAAATAACAATAGGAAATGTATGGACTAAATACGAGACTGGTTTGCCTATAGTCCCACTTGAATGAGTGCCCTTAAGCAAGCACCTTGATGTCATCCCTACCCAACTCGAAAAAAATCATTAACATATCCAAAATAGGCGCCTACATCGCGTGATATTGGTAACTATCCGCATCACATTAATTCAGTAAGCTATAAATAAATACCCTGTCCTGACCTGATGCGTAAATAAAGTCTCAAGAGCCCCCTGAATTTTACGCCCTCAGACCTTATCCTTAACAGGTATGTATGAATGTAATGTCTGGAAACGATATAGGTACATAGTTGTAAATATCGTTCCTTCTGATAAAGCTGATAAGTTTTTTGCGCCCATTTTTCTTGTCAGCTGAAAGACGTCATAATGGTGGTAGGGTAAAAAAAATGACGATTTAAAAATGCGTATTATGTGAGCTTATTGGAATAAAGAATTATTCAATTTTAATTTCTTATACAAGTATGGCAATCGAAAGAAAGCCGCATTGATATTACACATTTTAGGGATGAATTAACAATGAACAATGATCCTCCAGTTAAGGATATTGGAGTTAATTAGAATCGAATAGATTTGAGGCTGGCTGGTGAGTGGGAACTGCCGAGTGCGACTTCACACCTCGCCAGTCCGATTCAATTGTATTGGTTTTCAATTAACGAGTGACAATGCATTGTCACCTTTTTTATCCACCTGCATACTAATCATCTGTATAATATAATAACCCCCTAATTAGGTAATCATTTTCTTTCTGCGTGCTTTAAATACGAAATGGAAATCTATATTTACTTCAGAGCGACTGCACCAAATTAGATTATTATTTTTTTGTTGTGTTGCCTTTTATTATCAGGACATGGTTTGTATACAAGATAATTTCCAAAAATTCCGCAAATTGCACGGAAAGACGTAAATAAAATGTTTCTCATGTCCGTCCGTCCGTTTTAAATAGCAATCTTACTAATATATGGCGCCACCCATGCGAAGCCGGGGTGGGCAGCTAGTTATATGAAACTAATTACTTAAAATGCTCAGATCACAAAACAACAAAATGTCAAGCACAAACAAATCTAAAAAGACCCCTTTATACTGTATATTTCAACAATATCTAATCTACTGTGTCAGTTGGGAAGGTACTGAATTCTAAAACACAAGTTTACTTACCTTAGAAGTCAGGGCTTTAACATTTTGCAATCCTTAGGATATTTGTTGCTAAACATTTTTTCA
Organism: Catoptria pinella; assembly: GCA_963556745.1. Lineage (NCBI taxonomy): Eukaryota > Metazoa > Arthropoda > Insecta > Lepidoptera > Crambidae > Catoptria > Catoptria pinella. The sequence goes on from OY750776.1 coordinate 452,275, forward strand.
TTTTCATTTTTTTTTCATACTCTGCCATGAATGATCAAGCGTTTGTGGGTAACGTTTTTTCCACAGTGATGATTTTTTTGTAGAGTAGCTAAGACTGTTTAAAAATATCTGGAAAGATGTTCAGTTGAATGTCGAAGTTAATTCCTTCTACATTGGTGAGATGGCGCTGGCTTGCAGCGTAAGAGTTGATATACTAGAAGAAATTCGACGTTCCCACTAGTGACTCGGTAGCTCAGCGGTCAGAGCATTGGACCGGATATCCAAAGGTCGCGGGTTCGATTCCCGTCCGAGAACATGATCTGGTGCGAGTCCTATTTTTTCTAGTATATTATTTAGTATTGTATAAAAATAGCATTGTGAATGCTTAAATCTCAAAATTTAAATAGCTAAGACTACTCTACAAAAAATCATCCGTCTGCCAAAAGGTCACTCTTGATTATATGCTACAGAATATAGACAAAGTAATTCCAGAAGCGCCGTTGTCACTTATGACTTCCAGTAAACAGTTTTACGGGTTGATCAATATCTGTCGCCTCGCCAGTGACTGCGATAACACTTTACGACCCTTCGGAGGTGTGCGGTTCGTGGCACGCGACACTCAGCTATTCGTAATGACGCTAACGATACCGCCTAGGCACCCAATAACGCTGAATTTGAAAACTAATGACGTACGAAACGAGCGCATGCAGCCTTTTCTGGGTCATTAGGCGATCAGCTCGCGAGCTGCGGACGAGGTGTTTAATGCCGCCATTAATATCGGAAATCGGAACTCGGTTGTCTGACCAACATCCAGATAATGAACATGTATTTATCATCAATGAAAATGGACGTGACAGTATTTTGGGGATTCGAATCTCAATCATTCCAATTATCAAACCACGAATTGATTTAAACGCTTAAAAGAGAACTTGATTTATATTTAATTAAATTGCATCGGTGATTTAACTTTGTATTATAGTATAGACGTTATCGTTAGTACTATTATGTATTCTGGGGTGTGTATAACTATTATATTCTGCCATGAACCATGGTCTCGCTATAATGTGTCACACACACACCATAGCTTCCGCAAATCGTTTTTCATGAATCCATTTTCCTGTAGGTTCCAGTGTAACGTAAAATCTTATACAAGCATATCTAAATTGTATTCGATCGTGAAGTGGTCCCATTTTTAGGGTACCGTAGTCAAGTCAACAAGGAACCCTTATAGTTTCGTTTGCCATATCCGTCTGCCCGTGGCTTGGCTCAGAGGCCCTTAGTACTAGAAAGCTTGGCATGAATACTTATGTATTATTAATAAGGCCAAAAGATTGGTAGAATAAAATCTTGAAAAATATTTTTTTGTGTACCTCCACTACCTCCCCTACATGTAAAGTAGGGATGATTTTAGCTTAGAAGCGAAATATTATAGTACATATTATAATGAAGTTAAAAGAAAAACTACACTCGGCGTCAAAAAAATCGCACCTTTTCAAAAAATTTCTTTGAAACCATTTTAATCATATCTAATTAATAGTAAATGTTGTCATATACTTCTATCCATTCGTATATAACCAACAGTCTCTCAAACCGTTGGAACACTCGTCATACGGAATAAATGACTGAGATTTAGTTTCCCAGCAACATTGCACTGTCACATTTTTTGCAACATAACAATTTCATTTGACAAGCTTCATGGCCAATAGTATGCATCTTGGGTGTTTCTTTTCTTAATTGAGCAGTTGACGTGCGTTCTCTCTAACGTTTCGATAGTGAATTTACCCGATTTTCCTGGATTGACCCCTATTTATACCCTTATAATGAATGCGCAAGTAATTACATGTGCAGCGTTTAATTGTGGTAACTGTTATGTTTTTTAAACAATAAATGATTGTTTAAAAGACCAATAAATGTACTTTCAATAGATATAAATATTAAATAAATAATACGTGTGCTAGCAGTAGCAGGTAGGCATATCTAAACTAATGTAATAGAAGGTGCGATTTTTTTGACGCCGAGTGTAGTATCGCTGCTAGATAGGGTTTACAAGTTGACGAGTAATAAACGGAAAAGTTTACTTAGGTACAAATTTTATTGAATAGTTAGGTAATCATACTTAGTTTTAGTCGTCACGTCAGTAGTGTAAAAGGGGAAGTCAATATAACTTATGGTATACGGTTACTACGGAACTATACTGCGTGTGGTCCGACACGCACTTAGCCGGTTTTTCTTAAGATGAGCGATGGGGAAGTAACATGACGCACGATTAACGGTGGCACCCCGGTTTTAGTCGATGCCGCCGACGCGGATATCGCTCCCTTCAATATCGAATATGTCCCTTTACTTTGTAATGTGACTTGCCCGCCTCCCCGTTCACAGCCTGCCTTCGGCTCGAATTACTACGATAATAGTCTTGCTGGAAAATATCTCGAAGGCTTCCCATTCCCTTTGTGCGAACTAATAGCAGAGAAATAATGGTTTCTATTTATATTCGGAATCGAGTTGATTGGTGTCCCTTTGAAAAGTTGAAATAATTAAACAAGATTGGCGTCCTTCTAGTTTTGAAGTTAATCAAATTCAAATTAATAATTTTGTGCTCAACTCAACTATAATTCAAAATGAAATATTTGTCTGAAATGCATAGTAATATAACACTTTGATTTGATTTCGCTAAGTTCCGCAGTATTTCGTTTAAGTTACTATTCAGAAATGAAAAGCTTTACTGACAAATGTTGGCTGTATTGTAAGCAAGTAGTTTATCCCTCGTGGTGGAAACGAACTGTTATTTTTTATCGTCTTCGAGGTGCGGAAAGTTTTTGCCGGGGCAAGCAAGCAATGCAAGTGCAGTGCTCGCGAAGGGGGTCGGTCGATCGATCGCCCGCCGGCGCCGGGTCACCGTGCGGGCCCGCTGCTTGGGTGCATTGACGCACGGCATCACTGATGATACCCTTGCGTAATCACCCTTTTTTTTAAATTATTATTATTATCATTTATTGCATATAACTTGATCCATTATTTATACAAATTCGTGTTAGTATGACTTAAGACTATGTTAGTTTAAAAGTAAGAAACACAAAAAAATTTATGGTCCATCAAAAAGCCTTTTAGAGAGATCTTACAAAGGGGGGAATGGGTAAAGTCAACCCTTACACAAAACAACTTGAACAATGCTTTGTATGTAATACAACTTTACATACTATTTTTAACACTAGATTCATTTAAGAAATTTTTGGGTGATGTTAGCTAATGAGTTTATGATTAAATTTCCACACAAATGCTAGTCACCCACAATTAATATGGCGGCGTTGTCACACGTTCGTTACAAGCTTGCGGAGAGCTTGTCGTATTTGAAACAGTTCCAGATTTCGTGATGGATGGCCCTCAGCCCTCGTGTCGGGTACTTCGTTAACGTGAGCTAATAGTTTTTGTTAGTAGCACACAAACAAATATTTATAAACGTGTTTTTCCATTATATGATGTTCGGTGAAAGTTACTAGATGTTTTGCATATTCTGTGATGTTACTTATTAATTTCTGAATGGTTTATATTTTGCTTAATATGATGAACTTCATATCTTTTTTGGTATTACATTATATTTTGTTATCCACTCGGGATAGTGCTTGGCCTTCACCTCACCGGGGCCCTACCGCCACTCAAAGCACAAAGCACAGTCTTACTTTCGTAAGACTGTGCTATCGCTATAGCTTGCTATTATAATACTGTGGCGATAGCGATAGCAATACACTGTCCATCCTTGTTATCGTGTTATGATATGTGTTATGTATGTGATAGTGCATTGACGTCATAAACTTTAGCAATTAGAACGCATTAAGGCCGAAAGTGTAAGCGCACTACACCCGGAATCCTCAACACTGAGAAACTGTCTATCTTAGCTCTAACTCGGTAGTTAGAGCTAAGATAGACAGTTTCTGCTTTGAGTGGCGGTAGGGCCCCGGTGAGGTTAAGGCCAAACACTAAACTAAAAAAAATTGTGTTCCGGTGAACACTAAATTTTTTAAATTGTTGTTTGCGATAGTAATTTTTATTTTTGATTTACAGACTTAGGTAAGATGATAGTGGTAATTAGCCAGGCGGACTCGAAGTAAGCCCTATATAGTACCAACCAAACCGAGTACAAATTGTCCCCCCCTGGGAATCAAACCCGGGATCTCTACGTCTTATACGGGTGGGCGAACCGCTAGACCACAGATCACATTATTCGTGATTAATTATACTTAGTGTAATTTTCACAATAGTTGCCCAAAATAAAATTACATACAGGTCATCGCTTTTTTCAATGGCGATATAGCCTAGCTGACATGGCTTGAAATTGCTCGCGGTTGCGAATTACATGAAATGGTTTCATGCTTTTTCAGATACTTAATTTTAAAAATGTTAATTATTTTCGTCTTAATATAAGAGCTCGTAGTCTGCACACTAGCGCCGGAAAAAATCATAGTGCTTAAATAAAGACGAAATTGTGAATTATCTCTCTGTACTCCGAAGAATATTTGTGGTACTTATTATAGCTAGGTTAGGTATAGTTAGGTTACACACCTTTAGTGCAAAAATGTAGACTGTAGCTTCAACGGTTTAGCTGCAGGAGCTTTGTGACAGACGACGGACGGACGGACGGACGGACGGACAGACGGAAACATTAGTGGCAGCAATAGGGCTCCGTTTGGGCACGGAACCTTAAAAAGCAGCCCCTCTTGTAAGATATATACATTAACCTAAGAAATATACCACTAGATGATAATATTTGGAAGGCAGTAGATTATGCCCCACCCTCGGGGCCTATTACACAAACTTTTTGGAGCAACTCACGAGAGAATGATACGCAGCAAACTTTACCATAACTTTGTAGTAACAACTTTATTCACATAAAATATAAAAGTAATGGAAACGTTAATGAAATCGTAATAACTTCTAGAAAGGAAATATAACATAAACAAAAAATACTTAACGAACCAACAGTACACACAAATTATTGTAATTACGTAATCAAAAGAGGAATGCCTGAGTTTTATACTTCGTAGATGAGGTAGGCTAGTATACAATGTGTTACAAAAATACCCCTAATGCCGAATATGGTATAAAGGGACCATCAAACTGAACAACTTTTACTATGGGGCCAACTCTGAAATCGCGATAAAAAAATCAGCTGTTTCATACATTTTAATATTTTCGATTTTAATTTTTGTATGAAACAGCTGATTTTTTTTTCGCGATTTCAGAGTTGGCCCCATAGTAAAAGTTGTTCAGTTTGATGGTCCCTATATACCATATTCGGCATTAGGGGTATTTTTGTAACACCTTGTATAAGGGTGTTATGAAGCTTTTCAAATTCAAAACGTAAAGCTTTCTTCATTTGAATAAATTTCCAATAATTTAATTCGGCTCCCTCCAGGTGGCACACACTGAGAACCATTTAGCGCCAAACGACGGCTCCTTTATGAACGAAAAGTTCAAAGGTCGCGACATTTCCCAAAATGGCTCCTGTCGAATGCATTCCCATCCGAATTATGTTACGTCAGCGCTCACCAATAATAGTTTCGATAAAGATTATTATCTCATTCGGGCACAACCAATTAAGGGTACAAGGCCAGTTTACTTTCTAGATTAATTTCGCTGAGGGTGTGCCGCACCTTAATAACGCTTCCTGTCAGGTTGTTTGTCCTCCTTCTAGCCATACACCCTGGGACATAATGATGATGGTCTTTGCAAGTGGAACTTATTTTACCTCGTCTAGTAACTTCCAAGGATATTTCATTTCAATAACAAGTTTCTACGCCGTTGGAGCAGGCTCCAGCTTATCATACAGTTCACTCGGTGGAAAACTGTATCGAAGTGACTTTCTCCGAAGTTTATTATGAGTTGACTACGGTATGGATGTTATAGGCAACTGATTTGTCCATTTTCAGATAACAAAGGAAAGTAAGTTACTGTTGTTTATGTAACACCGTCCGGATTTTGTTGCTTAAAATATAGTCGGGGCGCGGGTGACGTTCACCCACTGAGATTTCTCCTCTTGTAGCCTATAAGACTTTTCTTATTAGATTACAAAGGTTCAAGGATGCTGGCGAACAGGTATAGGATGAAGTTGCTTTTATCTTACTAAACCTACCTGAAAAAATAGTTTCATCTCGTTTTTATTTTTTCTGTAGTCAGGTGAAACCGATCTATCAAGATTTCGTAGATGAGGATGTCAATTTATATGCAGATGTGGTCTCATTACTCCTTGTTATAACATAATTGGAGACGTGAGCTCACTCCCAACTAGAAAGAAAATGAAGCTGCTTTTATTTATGTATTGTTTCCAATCTTGTAATTTGTAATCCATCGCGTTGATGATTTCTGTAATCGATCGCTATTAGTCTTCTTATATCAATATCCCTCTTCAGCGAGCCGTTATTGATCTGCGAGAAAGTAATTACTCATCATCCGACGCAAGGCTGGTTGAGAATGCCATTCAGAGGTGTATTTCCAGGCTATTGCTTTCTTATTTATATAATGGGAATCTCTTTTGTATTAGGTTATACCAGAGACTTATGGTTATATTAACGCTATCGCATAACGATTCGTAACTTAAATAAAAAGTATACTGTCTCATCAAGTCTGTATCGTCTGCTCGTTTGTCGTCAGGTTGTTTATAGCCAATAAGCATAGAAGGTCACCAGTTGAGGGTTGCGTGATGGCGTTCTATACATATTACAGAACCAGGGTGGATGTGGCAAAAAAGGTCCTTGAAATGTATAGGCAGGCCCTTCGGTATCGATATCGCGTGATATTTCGACATTGGACTCTTAGAAGTAGAGCAGTTGGAAAATTTTCTTGTTAGCCAAATAAAATTGAATAAGGTTACCGTTTTAGATACTAGTTTATCTGTGAAAGTTATCTGTTTGTTACTTGCCTAATTTCCTTAATACCATTACTGAATTAAAAGAATAACTTGTTACGGTACATTAGTTGAAATGGGGTCATAAAAATTAGAATACACCGTGCGCTAATAAAAGATCTTCCACGGTGGACACGGAGGCGCCGAGCGAAGCTCCCCGTGATAAATCACTTAGACGAGAAGATAAAAGAAGTGGAAATCTCCTAAATCTCCACCCGTACCGTGAATTTTCAATAAGGCGTGTTAAAAGCCGGTGATATACCGCTAATAAAAGTTGTATGTGTACCTGTGCATAACCAACAATTGATTCTCATATATTTTTATAAAGTTTGTGAACACAAGCACAACTTACAGTAATTGTAATGACGGTTTTTTCTTTTGTATTTATATGTATATTTTGTTTAACTTCACGTAATAGTAAGCAAAAATACAAAACATTAATGCAAATTTAGTTGCTGCAGAGCTGAAAGTGGTAATAAATGTGGCTTCTGAATACATTATACAAGATTTACGGTTAAGGTGGTAGATAAGATCACTGTTCTACAGCAGTTGCATAAATAACTATTGCAGTTGAACGATTCGATTTACTTTTTCTTTGCATTTTTCTTACTGAAACGATGGAAATTAATAGAAAGAAAACCATTTATCCTTCTATTACAAAAAGCATAAAGTAGAGGCAAACTTTTAAAAAGTGAAGACTGTTTTAGCGCAAAGAAATGTTGCAAAATTTTACAGCTGCAGCATCTAGCAGACGCTGATTTTTCGAGAAAACCACAATAATAAACTAAAGTACTGACGTACGTAGTTGTGCTTACGTAGAAAAAAAAAGAAAAGGGCCTGTTATTTTCATAGAAATTCTGTTCTATATTTTGAAATAAAAACAAAAAGTTAGATGCACCCGGTACCAAATCCAAAATATCCACATAGGTGGCAAATGTCCATATAAAGTTAAGAAAAACAAAATAGTCATTGTACCTATATTCTACTCTACCCTATCTAGTTTTTCTTGTGTGTTTATAATTTAGTCACATTATCGCTACGAGCGTGCGTGACTAAATTACTCGCCACCCCTTACAGATAAACCCACTCAGAATAGCTACCCCCTTCGTACTTGATTCTTAAATAATTGTTCATTTAATTGTACAAGGTAATCAAAAACCGGGAGGCTATACAACACGCTATAAAATACAACATAGATTTTATAAAGCTGACATTTGATCCGGAACAAGGAAACCATACTAGTAGCAACGTAACGACATTTAGTCGGCATTTAAAAAAACGTTATTGGTTTTAAACGTCCAGGGACTGTTGTGTTAGAGTATATTATCTCCCTATTAGAATGCTAAAAGTGTACTCCTCTCCTTTTGTGCTACTTCCTGTTTTTCACAAACATTTCCAGAATTTTTTCGCTGCTGTTACATAATTCAGTAGCTTCGTTTTCCTTTGGATGATATGGTGGCTCTCTGTTGTTAGTGTAAGTAGTTTATGTTTATAAAGAAACTCTCAAAGAAACTGGAGATTCTGACTTCTGAGGCCGTATTATTTTGATTGATTTGCTAATACATGATTGTTTCGGAAACTCGATCCACGAAAGGTTGAGCGTAGAAGCTTTCCAATCGCATTACACAAGTAGGTCAACTTCGTGTTTGTCGCTAAACCGACTGTTTATTTTCTGACTGTAACTAACAGAATACTTGTCTTGAATCCGTGTCGTTTTGTGATTTTATATTTATTCATGCATGCATGCGAGTGGGATGGGATATGTTTCATTTAAAATCAAAGTATCACAATTTTCCCATTACTACAAGAAATTAAAATGTTCAAGGTTCATTCCATTCAGGATTGAAAATGAATATTTAATGTTGTACTTAGCTAGTCCTTTGTTGGTAAATCAGTAGAGAATATAAGAACTTCTTAATTATAAAAGAAGTTAAATGAGATGACTTCATTCAAGTTTTAAAAGCTCTCATACCCTACTATAAATCAAATTAGTTAACTTTAGACTAGGCGAATCTGTGCCAAGATGGCGCCCAAGATCTGAACAGTAGAGTGCTTAGCTTTTCCCCGTTCATTGGCCCTGTTATGGCACGAAATGCCGGCGTTCGTATTGATTAGACAGGATTGCTGAACGTTACATAACCGCGAAGCGTCGCCGCCGCACACTGCAAACCTGTCTGAAACATATTGTACCCACGAAATGATCGTTTACTTGAGTTGAGAGACAAGTCAACTTGAGACAACTTTAGCAAACCTTATACTACTACTAAAGAAAATATAATAATATTCGTAATAAATCAAGTTTCTATCAAACATTTTAACAGCTACGTGCTAGTTTCAATAGACAGCAGAAAGTTTCTCGTTAAAACTCAATCAATTTCTGTAGAATGTACCGGCAGTGCGGGGCGTTTGCGAAAGTTGTTGAAGTAGAAGTCTGTGCCAAGACACGGATACTTGGGAACTCGTGAATACGCTTCGAGAGGCGCTGTTCCTGATCCATCACGCTAATTGAATGCGGGAGACACTCCGCCTTCATTATGGAGTCGAATGTTACGATAAGATGACGTTTACTTGACGCGCCACACAATTACAAACCCCCAATAATATTGATTGTTGTTTCGGTTCAGATGAATTTACCATGTTAACAAAGGCCTAATAATAGAAACATGGATAATTGATACAGTAACTGGGACGAAGATGGATTAATTTAATCTCCACTTCATTGATTTATGCTGCTAAGGGTACTCGTAAATTATTCCAACTGTTGCCTTCAAGGTAAACCGAGGAAATCGAATGTAAGTCTGTGTCTCTTTTAAAATAAAATTTATTTCTGAAATGCTAAAACAAAATCCCGAGTAAAAAGGATGTGTAATTCGGAACACAGCAACTTCCGCAAAAGTATGTCGGATGGATGGATGCTTGGCCTCTCCCTTGTGCTTCGGATGCTAGTCTATTCAATTGATATTTGATCCTGTCGTCCACCCACACCTATCGATTTGCGCCTGTCCAAAAAAAGCTTCAGGTGTATTTTCAGGCTGGTGTTATAGATTATTTTTTAACACCTAATGAAAAACATTATACCTAACCTACCGCAGAAATTGTTCCATTTACTTCTACGTGACTTGAATATGAATTAAGATATGAGAGCTTTTGAATCACTAACGCAATACTTCCTTATCCATATATAACAGACGCAGAAAACGAATATAGCCCTCTGTGTAAATATCTCGAGGGCATATTGGTACAGTCGTTTCAGTAATCCGTTTCTAAATGCCATCATCACAGCGTGATTATGTTTGCCATGGCTGACAAGTCTCATAAATGTAAACCCAGTTATACTGTATTAACAAAAATCCGTTGATGCAAACGCGTCGGTCGGTTATGAATGTGATGTGTAGAGATTGCGTCTGTAAAGTTGGTTGCTGTGAAGTAGCTGTTGCCAGCAACTTTGATATTAATGCGATGAGTGTTGACTTGGCTGCGCTGCAAAGCTTTCTGTAACTTATCAGGGTTTTAATGAGCTTTGAATTTTTAACTGCACACGCACGACTAAAATTAGTCTTTTTTTCCTTTATTTCTGGTATGTTTCTTAATATATTGATTTACTGTTAAAATTGACACTCCTCTGATATCTTGCTACTGCAATTCAGCAAAAAGTGTCGACAGCTTATTTTGCGGTACATGACTAAGGAACGAATAACTTATTTGATGTTTAATTAACTAAAAGAACATAATATAATATACAGATAGTAACAAATGGTAAGCTTATGGCCGGTTTTTGCTATCTATGGCAGGACTCAAAGGTACTATTTATTACGTGCTCACAGCCTTCGATAGCCTCTCACTAGTGAAATAATGATGTTATTTATCAAATAGACTAATCAAAGCTCTCTAATAATTCTGAAAGGGTATTGTAATATAGTTACTGCAAACAATTAAATCCTTTCCATGTTATCTTTAACGCGAGATCCTAACAACTACTTATTTCCCGCTTCCTTTCGAGTGGAGTGGAGATTCCAATCAGTTGGATTAACTTGGTTTTGTCTAGTTCCATCCTCTTCGTACAAGATATTTATCAATTCCTTTGATCCTCCTTTCACATCGACTGCCGGTGTTGTGGAAGTTATTTGCCGTGATCACTTCGATTGCAATTCGTTCTTATGACATTATTAAATGACTTGCAAATGGTCTTAGCAAGTGGCTAGATAATGTATAGAAGATATAGTGTTATTTATTTATACCATCCTATGAACGATATATAATTTAATTAGTGCCTACTAGCATTATTGATGTTAACGCCATCATTCACATGTACCTGATAAGTGCTCGGTTATTAAGCCTCGTGATGGCCATTATAGAACAAGAACTGTACATATATTTACCAGTTTTATCCTTCATGTTTTACCAGTTTATTCCACACTCATTTGCCTAAACTTTCTGAGCTACACCTACGTCCTGGTTCAATCAATTTTAGTCAATTTTAGGTTGAGTCAGGGTTTGCCGAATCAACTTGACTGAGTTGAGTACTAATGTAAAGTAGTGTAGTGACTAAAAGAAAAAAATAATTTGATATATTTTCTGCGAATCAGTACAGTTTTAAACAACGTTGGCTAATAAATCTAAATTCCAGCTTTTACCAAAACAGAACAGCAGCAGTTAGCCTAAATTAATAAATCATATGAAGATCTTTTGAAATCCTTCTCTTGCTTTACCGAAATAACGTTGTGCTCTCAAAGCGTTCTTAACTATTTTCTCTTTTAAAAGCGGCCAGGAAGTCAGCAAGGCTCTGAGAAAAATTAAATCTGCAATTCTGCGAGGCGGTAACCAGCTTTAGCAAACCTCATTTGATTCGCCGCCACGCTTGCGTCCGCTCATTTGAATTACTACAAACAGGATCGCACAAGTATCATTGTAATGTAAGGTTATTGTAATGGCCCAGTGCTCTGCGAATTTCATTCATGCGGCACACCCACGCGCAATTTGTCTACCATTCTCGGATTACATCGTAATGAGGAAGAGTACGTACTGAAATTGTCCTGCGGAGAATAGATGGCGTCCTTTGTTAATTAGTCGCGTAAATAGATCCTAGCCGTGAAATCTATTACGTCGCTTTCCCTACTGGCGTATTTCTTAATTCAGATAATGTAATGGAAAAGTCTCGAAATTTATCTCTACGTGGTTTTATAACAGTACGTTGAACTTGGGCACCGGGAGCGGATGTAGCTCGAGATTGGTCAGACAGAACCACCGGTGCCGGTGGTTCCAACTGCCTCGCACCGGTGACGGGCAGTAATGAGAGCAACACAAGATTTAAAATTGGGTAGTCCGTAAGATTAAGAAAAGTTTTATGATGTGTCGTATTCTCTGTATCAACAGTCCCAATATGGTAGAATTTGCTCCATTTTTGCAAATAAGTGTGGCTGGGGTCGGAACATGCGACCGTCGCCGAGCTCGTAATTAAATTATGTGGAGCACGGCAATTCTCGCGTGCACTTAACGCTGGCTGATTCACGGCGGATTTACGTAACGCGAATTACCCCTGGAGCCTGGTTAGCGCTACCCGACCCTGTCCCCGTTGCCACATCTACAGAAGCTATTCTCTGAGATACATATGAACTTACCTACCACTTTATATACATACCTTACGTACATACGTACGTACATACTTTACTTTATGTTGTTACATTTGCTTTGTTAACTGATTGTAGTTTACCAGTCTCGTGCTTTGCGATTTACTAATATTTTAGGACGCTAACCTTCCCAATGTCATAAATGAACAATTATTAAAGACATTATTCGCTATAATGATCCACTAAAAGTTCTGATTGCCTTCAGCTGGTGATAGCTGAATTTATCAGGGCAGGCAGGAGTTTACGTAACGCCGGCGCCACGCCGTTTTAGTCGGAGCTGAGTTTTTATAACGTGCAACTAATCAATTGGTGAAAAGAGCATTCAACTCCAACCCGGTTTAAATTGGAGTACATCGCGACTGCGCCGTTTGTCACATTCACATTACATAAGTCTTGCACTTACAGAGCTTTTGCTAAAATATGTATGTGGATGATTTATATTCATGAGAGAGCTTTCGACCCGTATGACTTGAATCAGTTTCGGCTACTTCATTGCTAATTATAATTGCAATATGAAATACTTTTTTGCAACTAAATACCTTTATAGAACCTCATTCTAGATACCTTGTATGATTTAGAAGGCTTCTCGTTTTGATACAACAGAAATTTTAAATGCTAACGTGTCATGGTTTTAGTATTGATTTTGTGGTAGGCATTGTATTGTATTGGATTACAGCAACCACAGGTCACAGTTGTACTTCTCAAATATCAAATAAAACAGACTTGCACATTTTTGTTTGACTAAAATCATAGACACCTATCAAATACAACGTGAAAACAGTTTTATAGAGACTTATTTAGAATGAGAGCAGCTGGAGTGATATCGCTGTCAGTACTATCCTGAGACGCTGATTTCACTCCCAGCTTTATGGTTATTACTTTTCATGTATGTGTATTCAGCATCGAGGTTGTACAATTTTTAGAATATCTCATAGAAACTATAAAACCGATCTACTCGTATACATCAATAAACTTCCTTCATGCTCGGATTATGCGCGAGAGTGTGTGAATCACCGATGTTTATATTAAATTCGTTATTTCGTAGCTCCATTGACTAAAATGTTTACTGGAATGCCAGTTTCTAATAATACGATTTAGTTTTGACAAAACTAAATTTGACTAATTTTAGGCCTAAATAATTTACAATAGCTTCTTTTCTTTATCCTTAGTTCCTCATGTACCTATCGTCTGGTTTAGTGTCTTTAAATAACAGTGATTTCTTTTTACTTCTTTCTTTTGGAATTTAATTTTTTTCCATAAATGTTTGTGGGAATATTAACGTGATTCCGATTACCTCGTTTGCCCAAATGTCTGTCAGACGTCGCATTCCCATCACTTGTCGACGCTTTCTCAAGATTTACTTTTAGCTTTTTGTTCTCATTTACTTTTCCTAAAAATTCCGCTATGTATTCTGTGACATATGCAAGACATCGTAAATGCGGATTAATCGTTAATTACTTTAACTAATAAAACGATCAAAGTTCTTAGTCTGGATGTCGCGAATATAAAGGCTATAACTTATCTAAATTATTTACTATGTGGAAACTGTCTACGAATATCCAACCAAATGTTTTGTAAATACCATAAACCTCTAAATGTTCCTCTCAAGTCTCCCTAACCTGTCCCAAAGTATTTCCCTCCGTATTTGTCTGTCGTTCGGTCGGTTGACTTGCAAGTCGCCTCACATTTGCCGGAACGCAAATTTAATATCGGAAATTGACTCCGGCTGAGTCAGTTTATTCGCTTTGGCCTCGCCTCGCCTCGACTCTGCTCTCGCGAAGTAAGGTAAAACTATTACCCCATTCCACCAATTCGATACGAATCAGAAGTTCTCTAACTTTAACCTTATGGTTTATGATCACGTTAAGCAATTATAGCCTCCTAATTTAGCTGGTACGATATTCATCTTATAGTTTAGAATAGAACAAAGTCCTACTCTACTCTTGCAATAAATAATTAAAAAAAATAAAAAATCCCGCCTGCATCTAAAGACAAGTCAAGTGAAAAGATGGAAACAAGATCAAATATTAAAGGCAACATAATAACATGCAGTCGGAGGCATGTATAAAGTGTCATTATAAATATTTGATCTTGTTTCCATCTTTTCAGTTGACTTGTCTTTAGATGCAGGCGGGTTTTTAATTTTTTAAATTATTTCTTTTTTTTTTTAGTTTTTAGTTCTTATATTACGGTGCTTAATTTAGATACCCATATTGCAGTATGCTAAAAAAGAAATTGTTTTTTCACTTCAAATAAAGCACCGCACAGCCGCCATGTTGGTATTTTTTTTAACGTCACTTACCGAACACTTGGTCTGTCAAGACAAATCTAACGATATACTAATGATGATCCGAGAAATCCATTCAGCCGTTTGAAAGATATGAGGTAATAAAGAATATTACATACCTACATACAAGATACGCGCGAAAACATAACTCTTTCCTTGAAGTCGGGTAATAAATTATTTAAATAATCATAAATATTCATTTGCCATTTGGTAAATCGCCATAAAAACAATATTTTCCGATGAAGGACAGGTGAAAGCCGATGCTCCTGAATATGGTATAATGATAACGTTTGATTTATTATTCCGTGCACACGCATTCGCGGTTCTGAGGAAATCCAATATTGAAATATTGAGGTGGCGCGGTGGGCGCAGGCGGTGAGGATATGACGTATCGGTTCTACATTCATCTTCTTTAAGGCGGTTGGAAGCGGTGCCTGACCAGCCTACCCATGACGACGCGACCCTCATGTGGCCAAGAAAATTGATTTTATTTACAGTGGTTTCCATTCAAGCATCTTAAACAAGATAAGGATTCTACAGGGTAAAATCGAAGTCATCTTTAAACTAGAATCTAACCGCGATATGATTTCGACTAATGACTTTGATTTCACCCTGTATACAGATCCTGGTATTAGTTTTCAAAATATTCAAAACAAACGGTTTAATACCATCATACATACCTGTAGCAATAAAGTGCTTACGTATTTCTTCTAATTGGATTACTCCCCCAAATGATCAGTTTTATCGATCTTTCAAAGTTTGCATCTGTTTTTTTAATCTTATAAACTGTACATAACATTTTTGAGATTTTTTTCTCACAAAGTAAATTACTCCTAAAAATTCATGATGGTACATCATAATATTTTTGCAATCTCTTTGAAATAACCAAATACTGTAATATGAATGAACTTGAACAATCAAACATACAGAACATTTGAGCTATTCCGCAGAAGGCGTCCGCTGTCAGTGATTGATTTCATAAGATGCCGGTAATCTATCAAATGTGTTGGAATATTTCAGTTCCACTGCTCCAGTATACATAAAATTCATAATGTCTGTCGACAAAAGCTTTATTAACTGTGATTTATTAAGGTTGCATATATTTAGATCGTTTATTTGCCTGATCATCAGAAGTAGCTTGTTTCAAATATTTTATATTACGAGTTTTGGGTTTTATGAAGAATGTTCATAACATTACATCGCTACTATCTGTAAATATTGAGGATTATATTTATTAGAGGCTTTTACGCAGGTGTCCAGAAATATTCAGTAGCCATTAGGTTTGTTTACCCTTTTCCCTTTGATTTTCATAGATGGTTTTCAATCGATGCTATCTCCAAACAGTTTACTTGTCATTGATTTTATTATAATTAGTTATATTATGCTTTATCTATTGATATTGTTATTCCCAAGTTTACCATAAGTTTAATTCCAATTCACCGATACTCCAATCCAATGCGTAAACCCGTCATTGCATATCTATGTGTGGATGATTATAATAATAACACTGTTACTTCAAAGAGATTCCACTTGACTATATCTAAATTAAATTATGTATTTCATAGGGATAATCTCATTCTATTCTGTAAAATATGTTTTTATGAATAAGATACTTGGCAACATTTTACGGATATGTTGGTTGACATTACGAGTCTTCTCTTGAAGTATCTTATTGTTGACCGAGCGACCGCGAAGCGTCTCTGGTTCAGCATGGGCAAAGATGCTTTCGTATGTCCTTCCGGTGTCCGTTTGTTATCCTCTACAGGTTGCATTTCTCAATTGATTCTCTTGAAATTTTGTGAGCAGGTTCAAGGTTTTGAAAAATGATCAAATATAACACAAACCTTATAAGCCGTAAAGCAAATTTTGTTCTTATTTTTATTTTTAGAAGACACAAAGTGCATAGTTCAAAATAAGTTATAGTCAAAACCCTAAAAATAAATCGTTTAGTTCTTCCATACTACCTCTAGAAGAATTCTTTTTATAGAATCGGTCTTCTCATGTAACTTTAAAATGCCTCAACAAACTACATCGCGGGTTAAACCACAAGTAGCAAACGCACTCACGTCGCGCTTAACTTTTTGGCAGCCCCTAAACGTTACCGTAACAATTGACCTTCGATAGGTGTTTCCAGTAACCCGGTGAGGTTTATGGGCACGTTTTGGCACGCGCCGGGCCACGTCACCGTACGCGCTTGCCTTCTATTTGCACGCTTCTCGCGCGGCTATTTCTGAAGCACTCCGATGCGGCCTAGGTGCTTTACCTAACAATAGACGTTTTACTACGACCATGTACCTTACCTAACGACGTGCTTGCTTGCTCCTTCCAACTCAATCTTTCTCGCAAATGCACTTGAGAAAAGCTTGAGACATTCACGTAGATTTAAAGTTCGGTATCCGCATTTCCTAATAAAATGATACCAGCTCTGCAGATGTGTCATAAAAAGAATTGCCTTTTTTTAAACAAGTCGTACTAAATGAAATATGGAGCAATATCTGTCCAATTTCATTGAGTCGTCTGTTATAAAATTTTGCTTCACAAAGTCCTACTCTATTCATAGTTAAATATTAATCTTTGAAGCTGAGCCAAAATAAACATCTCAATATAAACCTTTGTTATAAATCCAATAAAGGACGAAGATGCGTGAATAAATAATGAATCGCTTCCGAAGAAGTTTGCTGGTAGGATGTTGGTTAATGTAAAAAGTTGGCCAACTCGATCCAGTTAAAATGCTAATATAGGATACGACTCGCGCTAGTATTGGGCCGGCTGAATCTGGCTATGCACTTAGGTACTTTACACACTTCCTTTTTACTGACCACACCTTAAACATTTTTTATGTTTTATTCTAAATTGTGATTTTCTTATTTCTTGAGGATTTCATTTCATCATTACTGTCAGTCAATCCAAAACGAAGTATGAGTATGCTTGACTAGTTGACCCCTCTTCATAACCTAATCAATATTTGAAAATTATGCTTCTGCTCCTTGCCACCTCTCAACATTTATTATTCGTACTCTCTTTACTACTAGTTCTTGAAAAAATTATGCAATTTATTTATAAATCTAATTGACTCAGTGAGCGCGAAACGTCTCTGCTTCAACTTGGGCAAAAATGCTTTTGTGTGTCTGTCCGCTTTCCGCCTGTCTGTTCTCCTCTATAGGTAGCATTTCTCAACCAATTCCCATGAAATGTGAGCAAGTTTGATAAGATTTTTTCTGTCGAGACAGCTTTTCGAAATTTACTTATTAAAAAAATTCATCCATTACGAAAAATTTTCAAAATTAGAAGCGCCATCTAGTTTCAATTATATCTAATAATATACCAAACAGCACATAGTACTGCTTTGAAAACCTCGTGGCGACATCTTTTAGATTAATTTTTAAACAACATACATTTGAGCTTACTTTTTAACGCACAAACGCTAAGTCTACAGCTCACGGAGCCACTAGTTTTAAAAAGTGTTGTCCAAAGCTCTTTGTCATGGATTACATTGTCTGTTGTTCCGTATTATGTAACTATTCACGAGGAAATTTTCCCCAACAACGAGCTAGACAGAACGGAGCGTTGTCGGTCGCTCGCCATCGCCTCGGATCGGATTTTTTACTGCGCTCCGTAGCGTACGTGAGTACGACGTTTGCACAGTTTAAAGACCCATTTACAGGAAATGGGCTTAGTTTAGACTAAATAGCTCATATAAGAGGCGATTTGGAAAATAATTAATGTCGGTGGGCCAGTGCGCGAGACGCGTTAGGTAACCGGCGGCGGCGGCCAGAGCGAGAGGGCGGCGCGCGCTGGCAGTGCTATCGATCGCGGGGATGACGCCCGGGGTGACCCAAATAGAGCCTTCGCGCTCTTCCCCACGCCCCTGCCCTCCCCCGTCCTCTCCGCCCCCTGCCGGCCGTTCCACGACGAATTTTCATATCAGCCGGTTGTTCACGAAGGAATGGCCCGCCGGCCCGGCTCTTCTACTAATGCCTTACATAATACATCAAGAACGCCCTGTTGAATTATCTCCGCTTAAAATCTCTTTGTCCTTTTGACATTTCGGCATCTGCTGCGTAAGCTTATTTTACTTAGGAGTCTTATTCCGCGTAACTTCATGCGTTGTTCTAGCGCAGGTACTTTGTCACAATTGAAACTTAACGCCGGATTTCCATAAGGAATTTTCTATAGCCGTATCGGGCATATCTTGACAGAAATATTGGAGGACGGACGCCAAAATATTTTTATTCATCTCTCATTGTGTGTACGCACATTACATGCGTCCGACGTTTTGCTTAAAAAATGTTTGTAATTTCATAGTGTTACTCTAATCGTGATTGTGTTCGTGTCGAATCTGTTTCCGTGACACGCATAGAGGGCGCACAGTTACTGACCTATGCCTGGGGGTGTTTCCCTGGCCGCACCGGTGCACGCTTACATATATTGTATTATGCAACCACATTGACCGCAATAAGCTCATATTAAACAAATATTTTAACGAGGTCCTCTCTGCTCATTAGTCTCGCTGCAGCCTCTAATTATGTGAAGTTCCGCTCCAGGCGAGCGGAAATAAAAATGTATTTAAACAATGAGATGAAAAATCTTTTTGTTTAACGCTGCAGTCCGAACCGGAGCCGGCAAAATGAAAAATACGCAAAGAGCGCGCTACGGCCGCTCCAATTGAAAAGTGCAACTTTGCGTTTTATTGCTCCGAGAGGACTGCCAACTGCACAAATGTCAATGCAATGCTCCCCTTAGCCCTTTACTTCGAAACTGTTTCATCTATTTGATACAAATCTGTGTGTTTTATAAAAATACTTTTTTAGGGTTTAACGACATTTTTTCAACACGTTTTTATTTCTCGTTTATGTTTGTTCACAAAAGCAAACGATTTTATACTTGCTTTCCGATGAACTAGAAAACTTTGAACATAGGTCAGAACAACAATGAAAGACAAGGCAATACAATGGTGGCATTGAACTGATCTGATGATGGAGCCGGAAGTAGGTCACAGGAACTCCATCGCAAAACCATCCAACCCTATCGAGTTTGGGCTGGTGAGATTCGCCTCGACAAGTATAAGTACTCTGGCGGGAGACGAGGGCGAGGGTCTGATGTTGAAGTCGGAAGAAAGCCACAGGAACTCTGTATTGAAACCATGCAACCCCATCGTGTTTGGGCTCAAATGATTCATCTTGACAGTACTCTGTTGGAAAATAGTGTCCAGGGTCTGACTGATGATGGCACCGGAAGAAGTCCACATGAACTTTGTAATAAAACCGTGCAACCCCATAGAGTTTAGGCTCGTTTGAATCGTCTTGACGAGTACCCTGTTGGGAAATAGTGTCCAGGGTCTGATGATGGAGCCGGAAGAATGCCATAGTAACTCTGTAATAACACCATGCTACCCCATCGAGTTTGCGCTCGTTTGAATCGTCTTGACGAGTACTATGTTGGAAAATAGTGTACAGGGTCTGATGATGGAGCCGGAAGAAGGCCACAAAAACTGTAACAAAAACCATGCAACTCCATCGAGTTTGGGCTCGTTTGATTAGTCTTGACGAGTACTCTGTTGGGAAATAGTGTCCAGGGTCTGATGATGGAGCCGGAAGAAGGCCACAGGAACTCTATAATAATACCACACAACGTCATCGAGTTTGGGTTTGATTCATCTTGATCTTGACAAGTACTCCGATAGGAGATGGTGTATTTTTAGTTTTAGCTCGTTGACTAAAAAATAGAAAATAATTATAATCAATCAATATTTTTTGTTTTTCTTTCAACAAATGTGTAGTCTGCTGTTTTCTATAAAATAATTAATATGATTACACATTCCCATCATTGCAATGTGTAATCGATCGAATCTAATAATTCGATGTAAAGCAAATGGAAGAAAATTCCCCCGCAATAAGTCCAAGATTTGCTGGCTTGTAATTTCGTTAGGCAGAGCACCGGAAATTAACAGCTGGCAGGTGGCTCCTGTAGCGAAAGCGTTCCCTGCGTCCGTCGTCAGTCGCCAGTCGCCAGTCGCCAGTCGATAATCAGACGACAGTCGGCAGTCGCCACAACCTCCGCGAGCCGACTGATAACGAGACCGCACTAGTGGAAACAGTCTCTGGCTTTATCGAACTATTTTAATTTGCTTCAGCGGAACATTTCCCACTCCAGTTTAACGAGGACTTTTCCAGATAAACTTTTTCCTCAATCACTTTAGTGGTTATGGTTAGATGGTTTAATATTTTTTTATTTCTAAGTACTGATAGTCATACTAAAAATAAATGACGGTTATGTTGATTTCGAAACTTGCAAGGAGATTTGGCTATTGCACTGGCAGTTTAGTGCAAGCGCCATATTCCACTACCCGTATAGGCGTCACATCAAACCATTGTCAAGCAGAAGCAAAGGAAATAGCTGCTATTTATTTTCTTTATATAGAATGTTTTAACCCAATGAAGTATAATATATATCTGATTTGCGGAAACCACGCACGTCCAGTGAATTCGAACGAAAATCAAGTCTATCTTATTTGATAATCAATCCTATATCATATTATTACTTGTACAATGAGTATTTTTAATTTGATAATGCGTTGATGTCTTTTTTTGTTAAAAAAAAGAACGAATACTATTTGGTGTGCAAGATTTTTCTATTTTTAAAAGTATAAAGGCTATAAAATTACAATTACTTCCTATTTTACACAAATGTCTAAAACTAAGTATACTTAAACTACCTAACTATTCAATGGAATTTGTTCTACGTAAACTTTTCTAATATAAATTAATTTTGTAAGTTGATCGACTATTACTCGTGTAAAGCCAGAAAGCAGTGACACTTTTCCTTAAAACTTAAATATAGTTATGTACTTCTGTCCTGAATTTTTTCACGTTTCCAAAAGCAACCGTTTACCTGGTGGGGGGTGGGGGTAGGTTGTAGATAAGGAGGACGGGCCATAACCCAAGGTCCAATGCGGATTGGTGGGTGTTAACGACTGCCAATGCAGCCAGAACCTTCCGAAGCACGGAGGAACTCGAGATATTAAATTTTTGGTCACCTGTCCCATGACTGACCTTCGCGAAAGTTGCTTAACCTCCGCAATTGCAAGACCAGGCGCTAAACCACTGCGCCACCGAACTCTTCAATACTATGTATGAAACGTTATAAAACAATTATTACTTTTGAAAAACGCGGGGCCATCATCATCCAATCTGTTTTTTTTTTAAATCGTACGTTTTGTGCAATCGGATGAATACGAATTTCTTTTCAGAAACCAAAAAAACCTTATAACTGAGTCTATAAATAATTATCATATATGATTATAAAAAGAAAACCATTAGTAAGTATATTAATGTTATCTAAAAGTGTAGTAACCCATAATTTAAACGAATACTTACTATTTAGATCGACGTATTGCGTGTTGTCACATATCATAGCCATTTTATCGATTAACTGTTCGTTGTCATCGGCTGCTATGTAGAATTTACAGTTGACTGTCTATTTGTTTGTATATATTGACATATTTTGCTAGTGATCTTCCACAAAAATTTAACAAGGTTCTTTTGGACGAAATAATTTCAACCCTAGTCACTAGTGTTGCTGATTCGAGTGCTCCAGGTATCGAGAGGATCTTGTCATAAAATCGATTATTATTATTAAGTTTAGTTCGATTTACCTAATCTATGTTTATATCCAAAATGTATATGAACATATTGAATCTTATATAGCGTCGTATTTGGCGAAACCCTCACGTTTCAGTCCGTAGCAACAGCAACGAATGTGCTACTGCTGCAAACCTTTCGATGGCAATTTATTTTATCGATTTTCTAAATATAGCACTGCACAATGCACATGCAGCACGACTATTCCACCATGCTCTGAAATTTTAATGTGTTCCACTTCGTACATCAGCGTCGACAAAATTGTAATAAGAATGCTAAAGCAACAAAAGGTCTATTGATCCGGAAATAAAGTAAGGGTGCCGAAAACAGGCTTTCAGGGTCAAAACGGGAAAGACTAGTTTTTGGTCAAAAGTATTTTATTCGACTTACGAGTATTACACTCTGACAAAAGATTTAATGGCGCCAGTATAATGTGTGCGAAACCTTTTCGCCAGTAATGCGGATTCTATTTGCCGATGGTGAAGCAATAAATAAGAGCGTGTGGTGCCGCGGCCCGCGACGGGCAGCCGCGCGGGTGGAGCCCGCCGCTACGCCTACTCCGAACAACATAAAACTTTTTATTTACGTTAACGGAGGTTATACCATTACCATAATGTGTATACCATAAAATCGGCTTCAATATACCTCCCTCATAAAATTGCTCTATCCTATATAGAAACGATTTAAAACCGAATTAACGTTTTCGCGTCCGTAGAGTTTGAAAAGCTTTCAACGAAATTGTGTTACAATCTATCGATCGTTAACAATTTAATCTCGGTCGCACAACCGTAATTAAATTCTTATCTGGCTTCGTTCTAATAGACAGGTAAAATGGCTTTCACGTCTAAAGTTCGTCCTTCAGATGAAGCCGTCTGTCAATACTTAATATTACATTAGGGTCGGGCGCGCCAGAGACGACCTTCCGGTTCGCATCGGCTGCCCTACGGCACGTCGCTCGTAAAAATTTATTAACGCCATCTGATAAGAGTCTCCGTAACGGGCTTAAAATTTATTCATTCGTATAGGTGAGCAAATTTTTCGCGATAAATTAGAGACAATAGGATGCAAAGGAGTCGAGGTTCTGGGGGATCAGGAAGGCTGTGATCGTACCGGTTGTGGAAGGTTACGGTGGGGCGGCGGGTGCGGGGTGCGGGGTGCGGTGCGCTCGGGTGCGCAGGGCGGCGCGGTGCGGCTGCGCGGCGGGCGCGGTGCGCGCGGCGGGCGGCGGCGCTGGCGTCGTGACGCAGTGTGACGTCAGCAGAGTGCCGGCTCGATACGCGCCCGGCCCGTCGTCAGTCGCCGCCCGCTCCAGGCCGCCGAGCGTCGCGCCCTCCGCGATACACACCCGCGCGCTCTCTCTCATACCGGGTTTTAGTTTCATACCACGATGACATAGCCCTAGTGCCGTGCGACGAGACTACGTGAAAACGCACATATTTTTAAGTTTTTCGTTGGAACGAGGAAACCATAAAGGTCCCCGTTGTTGCAGAACTAGCGACGACCCACCCCATTCCGTTGAGGGACAGAGGCGAGACCGAGAGGCGGCTCACACCTTTTTATCCGCCTTTTTATAGAGACTAGCGAAAATGGGCGAGGTGAGTGCGGTGCTTGCAGTAGTGCTTGCCCTTAGAGTTTGCAGTAGCGAGCCCGGTGCGCGGGCCGAGTGCTTTCGTGAGGTGCAAGTGCATGAGGAGGAAGTGATAGTGGACCGTCAGCGCAGCGGCAGGCGGTGGCTCGTGCGCCCGCGCCGGCCGAGCCGCCTCGGGCCGGCGCCGTCTCACCGCACGCAGAACTCCATTTGCACGTTCTACTGTCTTTGTTCCGTCACCACAATCGATGTGCAGCATTAGTTTGCGCACCCGTCACTTAAAACGTGATCAAAAATTTCATCCCATTGTCTGCAACATCGTTTTATGCAATATTTCTTTGGTTTAGTGCACTTTTTCTAATATTTCCAGTCATATTGTAGTCATTGGTGTTATTCTCAATAGCAGTGTCTTAGCAAATAATTTGTGTAATGTAGTGAGAAATTAAATTATCGTGGTGTAAAAGAGACGGCGCCGGCCGGTTGCGTAACTTGTCGGTATCGATCTGTGCGAGACTAACACTTCGCTACAGAACCTTCCTCAGTACACCATATGAACGATGCATGTAGATAAATCTGCTTCCTTCCTTATCATAAAATACAATAGATAGACAGTAATCCCCATTACAGTCGTATCTCTTTCAAGCTTTCTCTTTGATGAGCGTGCTTACGAAAAAGTCGTTCATGAATTTTCCTTTGTTTTCATCAAATAAATGAAATCGGCAAAATTTCCTTGTTGCATGCCAGGCACAGAGAATTCGACCTTTTCATACAAAAAACTTCGGCCTCTGCCGTGTTAACTTTTTCCGATATTTATAGAATGTCCACATTGTATGAATTAAATTATAAAGTAACTTATTGGTCTCGCTTGGTTCGTGTTTAAAATAACCTTTGAATTTACTTATTGTTCTGGGCTAATACAAAACTGTTCAGCCCAGTATGTTGGTCAACCAAGTACTTACTCAAGTAAGTCCCTTAAAAACCGTTAACATTTTAACAAATATGCTTTCAAATCTTTTTCCTCAAAGAGCTCCTATAATAGCAAGTAGTCAGCAAAAAACTAAACGAAATATGGGTCAATCTGTAAGATGCAGTTTCAAACTCGAGGATCTTTTATTTAAAACTACAAAGAAGCATTTTTAAATTTAAATTCTTGTGAATAATCGTTATAAAATTTTAGATTTAGCATTTTGTTCGATAGACCAAAAATTGACTGATATTGCTTATAATAAGAAAAACTCCAAGACTCTTGAAAACTTTAGAGTAGCCATAAAACTTTTCGATCTTGAAAAATCATCCTCAGTTCTCCGGTCTTCAGACCAAGAGTTCTGTAGCGTTTCCAGGCCGCACGGGACAGCGAGGGTCGTTAAGAAGATTCGCTAGGTGCTCCGAAGGAAGTAGCTAACAGGTTGCGGGAGCCGCCGTGCTTCGGCCCGAGAACTATAAGCCCGAAGGTTTATTAGAAAATTGCCTCGTCATTATGTCATTTAAATCGCATAGAGTACCGTCGCTCTATTGGAGTATTTCCTCTATCCTTTGTGACGGCAGCGTGGATCAATTAGGATGCTACAGACACGGTCACTAGGTAGTTTCCTCAAGATGAATTGCCTTTTTAATTTAACATTACGTGCTTGTGAAAAGGGTCTGAAAAATATGACAGCCCCTGAATAATGCATGGTTAATTATCCCTATGTTTTCAAAAGCTTAAGTCGCTCAGTATTATAATCGAAACATTTTAAATTCATGTTTAAAGTCTACCTGCCTCAACGGGTTACCCTTTGTATTGTGTATTAAGAGAGAATATTATATCACTGTTTACTTAATAATGCTCCCTTATAGAGATAGATAAGATTGAGAACATTAATAACAACGTGTTTATTCTTAGTTGTGTTTAAATTATCCCAATGAGTTGGATTCCCTGATACATAACTATGCATAGCAATAGATACGCCTATAGGAACTTTCCACTTGCTCACATAAAGATATTCCTATTGCTCTCCCCTAAGTAATTGGATTGAGCAATTTAAATAAAAGCGTGATAAAATATAAATGGGTGTTCTATTACACGTTTCCCAAAAGGTCCAATGTCTACACACTTTGTCTTGTAATTTAGCGTTTGTCCATTCTAAAAATTAATGAACTCATTAAACTCGGAAAATCTCTCGTTCATTTCCCCTTTAGGAGATTTTTTGCAATAAATAAGTTTTTTGCTTCGTCTGTAACATAACCAACTTTGGGTTAATAAGATAAAATACCTTAGCTATTTAAAATGCGCGAAGTTTGAGGACCAAAAGCTTTTTCTAAAGTAATAAATAACTACAGTACCGTACCTAACGTACCGTACTACAGTTCACCGAATAATTGTGATCGCTACTTAACAAAACAGTCCCAAAATAATTTCCAGGTCTGTCATTATTAACGAGTCCTGCGGGCAAACTCTGTTAATTTGAATTTCCTTTAATTCCGAACGTAATTACGCAATTTTTCCCGAAGTTATTGCCTCGTTTAACGCTGCTCGATCGGGGAGCTTTGTGGAAACATTTTGCTTATTTTTCAACGTTCAAATTTATTGCCGTTTGAATAACCAATAATATTAGCAAACGTTTTTCTTTAAATGTGCTAAACATTTCTGCTTTTACTAATCGTAAACGTAACATGGTCAATAACTTATCCGTGTTCAATGTACAATGTCCATGAGTCTTTGAGGCTGATTGTCACAACACAAGACATGATGTAACTCTGTAGTATTCATGAACAGTCAATCATACACATCACATGGAACATAGGATCTTTCATCGTTGGAATAGTTATATTAGAACTCTCATCTTTTTTGAGGATTATGTCTCTTAAGTCTGATAACAGACGAAATACATGACCTTTCCAGAGAACGTTATCTGAAACTTGACATTCATTAAATCTTTCCAATTTCTACTTTTGCTCTTTGTTTATATATAATATGCCTTAAAAAGCTTATCTTAATTATGCCATTATTGTTATTGCAGTTTAATGAGTATCATTGTTGTTTAAATTATTGTGACACCTTTTTAAACTGCCTTGACTTTACCAATTGTTGGTACTCTTCTTGATTGCCTCTCAGGAATTGTTAATTTTTGATGATTGCAATCCCAACTAAAGGTGTTATAAGACAGCAGCTTCTGAATGTAAATAGGAAACAATGAGTACATAAATGAGATATCTGTGATAGTAAATAACCATCCTTTCAAATCCGCCAATATTCAGGATCTAATAAGCTTACCAAGAACTTTAAATATGACAGTGAATTTAAATTATTTTAGCTCTCCAACGATTTAATTGACATTGCTCAATATGACCTCGTGACATTTTCCGAATAGGTACTTATTTCCCATTACTCTTATTACTCTTCCGACACCACAGACCATATAACAAGTACTACTGTATCGGACGCTAATATTATTTGCGTTTATCATTACAAGTATAACACGTGCGTAGTGTCGTGTGTTTTGGCAACGGCCTCATCGCGGGTATCGTCACAGCCCGCCAGCTATCACATGCGACTCATTAATGTTAAAAATAATTGTCTCATTCACACGTCATGCAACCACTACGATAGTAACCACAATTTTTCGGTACGAAGCAGTTCTGTGACCGTGGCAATGAATCTTTGGATGTTCATTCATTGACATTTTCTATTTAAAGTTCGCAGAACACATGATTTTTATAATGGGTTCGTGTCGACGGCCGACTCGACCCAGTTCTTGATTTCGTAACACTTGATATAACGACTGAAATGAAAAGATAAATCAGAGCTAAAATTATCAGACGTTTTTATGGCTCATCCGAAAGTTGCGGTATTCCATAAAGTTGAATAGCTCTCGCCTTTGTCCGAGCGCCCTTGTTAAGAACCCAATTTTTGTTCCCGAATATTTTGTCACATCGCTCTCTTGTCCCCTTCAAGTCGTTCTAATGGGCTCGTCAGCGCTTCATAGCGCATTAACATTTCATTCTAGAGAAAACCAGTTTCGATTTTCCATCAGATATTCCGGTTTAACCTTTATAGAGATTATAAATGCGGTCGTCGGGGTTGGGGGTGGCAACCTTGTCTTTCAGCTATTTATGTGGAGGGCAGGGGGGAGGGAGGCGCGCGCACGCCCGCCCTCTTATGTAACGTGCCGGACACGCCGCGCGTCTGCCACTCCTCATAACCTCATCCTAGGCTCTCCCATGAATATTCCATCACACCCTCGCACGTTTATAGCGGCCGTTATGCCTCTAATTAAGCGCCGCGGGCAGACCCTGCATTATTCACGGGGCGCCTAGCGACCGTCTTCCGCCCTGAGTGATTACAGCGCCTCGCCGCAATCTCTTAGCGCTTCCCACAACTCGCTCCAGTTATTCTGATCGCGACCTTCGGAGGAATTCAGGGAGCGGCTTAATGAGGCTGCACGTACACGGCGATCAATTATCGGCGAGTGCGGACTTGTTTACGGCACCAGGGACGCATTTAGAAGCGGCGACATTACCGCCCCTATGCTATGCACTTGCGTAACAAAACAACCAGCGATTCCCGTACCTGTAGTACGTACACATAACGTGCACGTGTGACACGAATTTAATTATTCTAACATTTAACACAATTACTCACTTCCGCGCATGTGACTGTCAGTTGTAAATTCGTTATAGTTTGTCACGTTAAACGTTTTAAATGTAGATAAATTTATATATTATCGGTCACGCGAATAACATGTGCGAAAACATGAATGGTGTCATTACGCACTCGGCGCTATTCGGAACGTCAGGTTGGCATCGCCTAGTTGAGAGCAATTGAGCGCGATTGCCGGTGGTCCTGCAGGGCGGTGCGTCGGCGCAAGGTTACATCGCATTGTCTGTTGCCTTGGCCAGCCGTACGCTTTACTATTTGTACCTACCTACGTAGCCTAGAACCACGTACTTAGCCTTTTCAATAGTCACATTACTTTACTTTACTTCCTGGTTTATATCATTATCATGTTTGTAAAGGTTTGAATTTGCAGTTTCGGTCACAAGTTCAGACTTTTACGATTTCATCATTATGTTCATGAGTGTCGTTTTGCATGGCTCGTTCTCTTGTTTCGTATCAATCTTATCATTAATAGCATAATTATTGAGCCGTGCAATGCGTGCCTCTGCCTCGCCGCTGCATGGCCCCTAGGGCCGCCTGTAGATCGTGTCTAGCTCCTAGTTGTGTTTCCAGCATGGCAGATCCGACTCGTACCGTGTCGCCACCATCGGCCCCATTAAGGACGATAATAGGACCGCTGACGGACAGTTCAAGGTTTTTATTTCAATCATCTTCCATTTTATGTTCACCAGTGACGATGGTATTACAGTCCCCACTATGCTTTTTGACTACCATCCTCGCTGGGTCTTTCTTTGCATGCTTCCTTTTTTTATTGCATTTTGATTCATTCCATAATGCTTCCAGATAAAATAAGAATTTAGTATATTAATAGCTTGTAAGATGCTAAAACAAATCAAAATTTTGAATTTCTCATGTTTTGTATAGAAATAAAGATGGATATTTTTCATTGACTGTTTACAGACTCGCCGGAAACCACCCGCAAAAAAACGGAAAGCAGGAGATTTAGATGACCTTAAACAGGAATTGGACATTGATTTCCACAAAGTAACACCAGAGGAGCTCTACCAAAGATTTCAGACACATCCAGAAAATGTAAGGAAATATTTATTAAATTACCTTAGCTACTTAAAGTAACGTCAGTATATAAACCTTACAAGGTCACTTTGTATAAATTATTGACATTAATTCTTAAAATAACTATATTGAGGTTACAGCTTACAATGTTAATGCTATTACAAAACTTAGTGAATATTTTAGAACGAAACCTTTAAGCCCGATTCACACAATAGTGAAGTTGATAATTATTCTTTCATACATTCTCTGCTTTAAACGAGGATGTTGCTTCATAACAATAATGTCGGATATCGGAATAATTGAGATGAAGTACCTGTACTTTTATTAATATTAATTTGAGGGCTGATTAAAGTGTATGCTGTTTTTTTTCAGGGCCTTAGTCACGCAAAAGCGAAAGAAAACCTCGAGAGGGATGGTCCAAACGCGCTCACGCCGCCCAAACAGACGCCCGAGTGGGTGAAGTTTTGTAAAAACCTTTTCGGCGGCTTCGCGCTACTACTCTGGATTGGTGCTATACTATGCTTTATCGCTTACGGAATTCAGGTCAGTTCTACATCAACGTCAATCGACACTAACCCTAGGGACTGTTTCAGACGCGAATACAGCGCTTTGCAATTTATACACCAGGCGTATAGAGACCTTTATTTACCAAAGTACCTACAAGAGACGTCACTCTAAACTTGTGAAAATAGTTAATGTTGGGAATGGAATTGCTATTTTTTCTGTATCGCATTTCCAACCATATATTTACTGTAGTATGACTTTTAAATCTAATTTATCAGGGGAAAAGACAGCGAATTAAAATCTATGGAAGTGTAATTGCAAACAAATATTGCTTAAAAAATAAGGCAAAAATTCCAACCCGCACAATATTTAGACGGGCCAGCCATGAGCCCGACTAATTAAAAAATTACGCACCGACAGGTGGATTGCTTAGCGCCTAACGCCTAGATATGTATTTATTTAGTAGGCGACTAGCCGCAGTGCGGCCGGTTGCGAACATTCCAGAACGTTCCTTTTTAAGCCCCGACGCAGCGCAAAGAGGGGTGTTATAAGTTTGAAGCCTATGTTTGTGTGTCTGTACGTATATTCTTAGTGCCTAAACGGATCAAGCGATTACAATGCATTTTTTTTTATTGAAAGTGAAAGCTGATGGAAATTCATTTAGCCTTATGGAGATGGTCAACTGCCTGCCGAAACGGTAAAAGATACAGAGCAAACCTTACCTTGGGCAAACTTAGGTGCAAGAAAAAAACAACAAAATGGCGGCATACAAAATGGCCGGCAAATTTTTTTTTACTTTTTATTGTATATAAATTTTACTTCGATACATATCTAGACGCTAGGCGCTTAGCAAGCCACCTGTCGGTGCGTACGCAGCCTTACGATTGTATGTTATGGGAAATTATTTAGTTGCATTTTTTATTAAAATTCTCACTTAGCTCTATCTAATAGCTCAACACAAGTTAAATGTCATGAGTCTTAAGTTTCGGTCACACACAGCGAATTGTCGCGGCGAAAAGGCACTAGCTTTAGATGCCAGTAGCTAGTAGACAGATGCTATCGATTTCATACAGTCGCGTTGATTGTGTGGATGTGGGTCGCCGTTGCGGCCATAATACGTTTTTATACGTACTATTTGACGACCTCCGTGGTCGAGTGGCTTTGTACACCAGTTTTCAAGGTGTCGCCATCTCTAAGGTCCCGGGTTCGATCCCCGGTTGGGTCAATTTAGAAAACTTTTCTATATTGGCTCAGGTCGGGGTGTTTGTGATACCACAGTTGTCTCTGATTTTCATAACACAAGTGCTTTAGCTACTTACTATGGAATCGGAGCAATGTATGTGATGTTATCAAATATTTAAAAAAAGTTTTATAACTTAAAATGCAAATAATACATAAAATCTCACATAAAAAACAAGTTCCTTTACTAATTGACAACAATATGCTTAACATTAGGAATTTATTTAAAGACTTACTTATTTTTTTAAGTAGGTCACGGTTTCAGAATTAAATACTTTACAATTCTTCATACAATATATCCGATTTCGCCATACCTCATCTCAATGACTCCTTTATTACAGTAAAAAAATTTGCAAACGTACACAATATCACAGAATATATAATAGTACTAAACTTATAGAAGCGAGGATAATCAAATAATAAGCTACTCTCGCTGCACGGCAATAAAGTACAATTTTAAATTGCACAGCGCGGCGTGCCTATAATTTTAAGCGCATCCGAAGCGCTTCTCTTTCTGTCGCGTAGCTCTGTCTCAACTGACACATGACATCCCTCGTGCGCTGGCTCGGCTGATCAGCCGCGAGCAATAATAAAAGTTTAGTAAGACCCCCCTGACAATACTTATATTAAAAAATCTCCTTCAAAAAACCTGAAAACAAAAACAAATACAGCTTCAAAAATAAATACCTCTAAAAAGCAAGAAATAATATTCAAATTATTAGTTACGTATATCAACGCCAGATCTCTAATTTTTTTATTGGACTACACACGAACTATTTTTTTTTTCAAATTAAAAATGAATATTCGAAATCGGTTGACAACTGGTGAAGTTATGTTAAAACATACATAAAAAATAAAATAAAAATAAAAACACCGTGGACTTGATAACCTCCACCTTTTTTTGAAGTCGGTTAAAAAAAATACCGTCGACTTGATAACCTCCTAATTTTTTTTAGTCGGTTAAAAAAATACCGTCGACTTGATAACCTCTCCCTTTTTTTGAAGTCGGTTAAAAATATCAGAAGTGTCTTTTTTATGGAATGTGTGTGACTTAAGGTTACAGTTTCTTTCGACGTCGCATCAGATGCCTCCGTAAATAGCGTTAGCGACAATGACAAAGTTTGTAATGAGAAACTGATGGCTGAATCTACTGGACAATAGCTTATTTCAATCAATGAAAATTAGTCAATCATTTTGTAGATTTATACCGGAGATGAACTAATGTAAATCTTTAACTTTGCACTTTGCTTTACTGATGATCTTTCTTATAAAGTTTAATTTAAAAGTGTTTAAAAATGTTTCTAATTTCTTGTAGAAAAAAGCTAATGATAAAATTAAATTTAAATATTTTATTTAATAATAGTTACAGGACTTTATAACCATTTGAACTGTGTCCATACTCTTCTCCAAAACATTAGAAATAAAATCATATTGCGCTCTATCACGAAGTCCTAACGTCGACTGTTCCATTCCAGGCGAGTACCGTAGAAGAGCCAGCGGACGACAACCTGTACCTCGGCATCGTGCTGGCGGCGGTGGTGATCGTCACCGGCATCTTCTCGTACTACCAGGAGAGCAAGTCCTCCAAGATCATGGAGTCGTTCAAGAACATGGTGCCCCAGTTTGCGACCGTCATTCGTGAAGGAGAGAAGCTGACGCTGCGTGCTGAGGACCTGGTGCTCGGAGACATCGTCGAGGTCAGTGGTCCACTCAAATGTGGTAGTAGCGGTTTTCTTGCAGAAATTACAGTGTCGAGCCTGTGATACATCAGCTGAAATTAGTTCGGACAAAGGAAGCGGCTCCGACGTTCGGCTCTGTACCACAGAATAAATATTAGCATGAAAGTTGTCAATATTATTTAATAACTGGCTTATTACTAACGCAGTATGCTTACAGCAAATACTGATTAATAATTTAGTCTCGGCTTGAAGAAATTACCTTTTTTATGTTTTATTTTAATTCCTGCAAAGGATAACCACTAGGAAGTTTAGTCGGCAACAGTCGTTAAAATAAACAGAACAGAAGTCGGTAACAATGGAGATAATTAGAGTTCTTTCTTATAACACTTCATGTTTTTTATTCAAGTGTATAACTAAAATTAAAACTGTCGCTATAACTTATGCTGTCACTTTTACTGATTTAGCTAGGTTTAAACCTAGCTAAATCATGAGAGTGGGGGTATCGATGGGCGTTTGTGTACGTGTACGTGTACGTGTACGTGTCCGTGTACCAGGTGAAGTTCGGGGACCGCATCCCGGCCGACATCCGCATCATCGAGGCGCGCGGGTTCAAGGTGGACAACTCCAGCCTCACGGGCGAGTCCGAGCCGCAGTCGCGCGGCGCCGACTTCACCAACGAGAACCCGCTCGAGACCAAGAACCTCGCCTTCTTCTCCACCAACGCCGTCGAGGGCACCGCCAAGGGCATCGTCATCTGCTGCGGGGACAACACGGTCAGTCGACGCCCCACCGACCCCTCTTTATATCATGTCAAGCTAAAATAGCGCTCCTCGAATGGACTGTTCTACCGAAGAAACTGAACGTTGATTGAATAACTATAGAAATATTCACCACTTGTACTAGTGGCTCAGTGAGCTGTAGACCTCGCGTTTGCGCGTTAAAAAGTAGCTCAAGTTGTGTGTTGTTTAAAAATTAATCTAAAGTTGCCACGAGGTTTTTTACAAAAGCAGCCGTTTGGTAGTAGGAATTCTTTTATTGTATCTGTTCGAAGCCGAATGGCGCTACTGATATTGAACATTTTCCGAAATGGCTGAAATATGTTTTTTTCCGAAAAACAATCGAAAAATCATGTATATAGAGAACATACGGACAGCCGGACAGCGGGACAGCTGGACAAACATATGAAAACATTTTTGCCGAAGCTGAAGCAGAGACGCTTCGCGCCGGCTCGGTCGAATAAAAGCAGAAGTAACCCAAATAACTTTTTCGTTTTCGTCATAATGTTATTAGCATTGGTTTGAAAGAAGAATTATAATGATTTCAACTTCACCCTTTATAACATTCAATCGTTAAATAGCAGGTTTATATAAATGCTAAAGTTTGGAAATTGGTAAAAAACACATTTTTAGTTTCATCTTTCAGAATCTAGGACTGTTTTATTTAAAACATGAAACAAGGTAACCACCGTTCATAATTTCTGATATCCCTCCGAAACCGTTTTATGTCGTAACTAAGACACTACCTGGCTTAACCTAATTACCAAATAAAACTATAAATAATACCTACATTCAAGGATTTAATCCGCTTAGTTAGAGGTATGAATGGGTGTCGAGTAACGTGAGCGACAGGCCTTGACCAACAGCGGTATGTGACGTCACCCGCTCTGGAGCGGAAACGGAAA
The DNA here is from genome assembly GCA_963556745.1 of Catoptria pinella. Classification (NCBI taxonomy): domain Eukaryota; kingdom Metazoa; phylum Arthropoda; class Insecta; order Lepidoptera; family Crambidae; genus Catoptria; species Catoptria pinella. Next base: position 487,068 of record OY750776.1, read on the forward strand.
CGGAAACTGTAACACACACTGTATTGGTTACAGTTGTGGCCTGTAATCCAATTATATGTATTAGACTTGTTACCTAACTTTACGATTCTGTTTCCGTGTATTTTAAAATGTATGTCGAAAGCTATTTCGATTATTAAGTAATCATCTGAGCACCTAGTATTGTAAATGCAGAAATCTATCTTTCTGACAAACAAATAAATCGACTTGTTTTTATTATTTATATATTTTTATATATTTGTTTATTTTATACTGCAATATTGGTTCAGATATTTTCATTGGTCGACTACTGCGGTCGGGATCGGGCTGATGATGCAAATCTTTGTCGTGTTTTCGAGCCAGAGCAATAAAATAAAACACTTTTAGACGACGTAAATCTCTGAGGGCGTAGCGAGGTACCGGCAGGGAGAGGGGGCCGGCCCCCTCAGGAGGGTGAATGCTAAGTGGAAATTTAGCAAAAAAGACAATAAAAAAACAATGTCGGTGTGATTGCGTACAGGTGATGGGGCGCATCGCCGGGCTCGCGTCGGGGCTGGACACGGGCGAGACTCCCATCGCCAAGGAGATCCACCACTTCATCCACCTGATCACGGGCGTGGCGGTGTTCCTGGGCGTCACCTTCTTCCTCATCGCCTTCATCCTCGGTTACCACTGGCTCGACGCTGTCATCTTCCTGATCGGTGAGCGACGTCGCATTGTGAATCGAGTCGGTGTTTTAGTGATTTGGCGCTAGATGGCGCCACAGTCGATGTCACGACTCACATCATCGTCGACTATCGATTTATTTTCTTAAACGCCGTCGGTCATTTATGTATGAAGACTGGCGTACCTACCTGTCCGCCGTTATGAAAATAGTCGGTTTTGGAGACCTTTGCTAAAAGTGGTGTCGATCGATAGTGTAAGTGATATACTTACCGAGATATCTAAGTTTCAAGTTGAAAAACAAAATCTGTCATTTTCTAATCAATCGATAAAATAAGTAATTACAAACAAAAAGTAATAAGTAAAAAAATATCGTAAGTGATATACTTACTGAGATATTTGAGTTTGAAGTTGAAAAATTGTTTTTTTACTCATTATTTTTTGTTTGTAATGACTTATTCTATCGATTGGCACTTTTGTCACAGCCCTCCAAAACCCACCTTTTTCAAAATGGCAGACAGGTAGATAGATACCTACCAAAAGCCAAAAGCACATGATGCTCTTTATTAATGGTTGCGGCGAAATATATTTATCTCATCAAACATTGATCAAATTTGCACGTATGTAACACACGTTTACAACGTCCGTAACATTGTAAAGTATCCATTATATCACTATTTCAGTGTTTACTAATTTCAAAAAGTCTATGCAGCGTGAATAGACTCAATACATCTATTAGCTTCTTCATCGCTCATTACGGATTCGACGATATTGAATGTCGTTCACAACAGGTATCATCGTGGCGAACGTACCCGAAGGTCTGCTAGCTACAGTGACAGTATGCCTGACTCTGACGGCCAAGCGCATGGCGTCCAAGAACTGCCTGGTGAAGAACTTGGAGGCCGTCGAAACCCTCGGGTCCACCTCCACCATCTGCTCGGACAAGACCGGGACGCTCACGCAGAACAGGATGACGGTCGCCCACATGTGGTTCGACAACCAGATCATCGAAGCCGACACCACGGAGGACCAGTCTGGAGTGCAGTACGGTCAGTATTTTGATCACACGTCGTGTATAATTTTGTGTAACCGTTCGTAGAACCTAGGAATTAACAATCTTGTTTTATAATGGTAAGGATTTAATTTAAAAATCAAAAGGGTTATGTCGATTAAGTAACGATAATAACCTCATCGCTGTCGGATTTTTGTATTAAAAAGTCGTAGTTTACTAGTTCGGATGCCGTTCAAAATCGGGCTGAAACAGAACACCACTCGTGACTGAACCGTTATGAAATTATCCTATACCTTTATTAAATCGAATCCATTATATCGTTAGGAAGTGAACAGCAGAAAAATTATGTCGAAATCGTTCAGCTGCCACCTCACATCTCACTCGTCACGCGATCAGGGTTATGAACATGGTAGATAGTAGGTAACGGATGTGGTGTATGTGCCGTAGACCGCACGAGCCCCGGGTTCAAGGCGCTGGCCAAGATCGCGACCCTGTGCAACCGCGCGGAGTTCAAGGGCGGGCAGGACGGCGTGCCCATCCTCAAGAAGGAGGTCGCCGGCGACGCCTCCGAGGCGGCGCTGCTCAAGTGCATGGAGCTGGCGCTCGGCGACGTGCTCTCCATACGCAAGCGCAACAAGAAAGTCTGCGAGATCCCCTTCAACTCCACCAACAAGTACCAGGTACGTGTGACGTCACTAATCCAGCCGATTGTAGGAGAAATACTAGCCTAGATCTGACGATCAGATGACAAATATACATGTGATTGTTAAACACGACAAAAAATCTATATGTGCATCTATTGGTGAGCGTCAACTTACTTAGAAAGGTTTAAAAATTCATTTTTTCAACCCATCTGATCGACAGCCTTAGCCGAAGATTTTTAATTTTACAAACGTGACTGTCGCTTCTCCCTCCCTCCCTATCTTCTATAATATAAAAATGAATCGCAAAATGTGTTGCTAAGCGCATAACTCAACAACGCCTGGACCAATTTAACCAATTCTTTTTTTTAAATGTTCGTTGAAGTTTAAGGATGGTTTTTACGGCGAGAAAAATTCGAATAACTGCCGGAAAATCCTTTAAAACAGCCCTTTTTTCTTTCCTATACAAACGTTTTCTAACTAAAACGTTCATATTAAATTGCAATTGCAATTCAAGCACTCACGGTTGTTTCAGGAGAATTTTTGCCCCGACTATAAAATATGTAGGAACAAAAAACTGTCACATTACAAATCTTTTTGACAGGACGAAGCCTGTCAGGTCCGCTAGTTTTACATAAAATATTACCATCTATCCAAAACTCCAGTAAAATTTTCTCAATAGCTTGAAAAACTGTCGTTTAACCGTCGAAATAAAATCTATTAATATGACGCCTTAAGACATTAAAAGTAAAGAGTGATATTACTAAGCGATAGTTTCGGTTTGCCAGTATGTAAACTTATTCCGCGTTAATTGATAAGGCCGCTTGTGTGTAAAGTAGTGGTAGTTGTAACGTCGGTGCCTGCCGTAGGTGTCCATCCACGAGAGCGACGACCCGTCCGACCCGCGCCACCTGCTGGTGATGAAGGGCGCGCCCGAGCGCATCCTGGAGCGCTGCAGCACTATCTTCATCGGCGGCAAAGAGAAGGTCACTACTTACTATGATACATAATATACATTAGTTGGCTCAAGATACATTTAAATTGTATAATTAAATATGCTGTTCACAATATTGTCTGAACAGAGGGAAAATCTATATGCTATTTATCCGATTCACCTTTGTGTTTTTTATGGTTTACCTCTTCGCTCGAGTCGCACGCACATATGCCCGGACGACAATAAAATATCTATTGTGTCTCATTTTCCCGAGTAAAAGTATTAAATACATAATTTGTAACAATAATAGTTTATAAGAAAAAGTAGTAAAATACAAACACACATATAAAAAAAATTACTATTGTGCAGCATTAACTACAAAAAGAAATAGATTTTTTTTCCATCGTTTAACAAATTCAACGAAATGAAAGTAATAGTAAAAAAAATAGTACATTGTTTTTGCAAGTAAAACTATGTGTAAGAAAATCATTGAAAGTTTCATTTACTTTGACCTTAGTTTGGAATGGAACGTAAGGATGAGTGACAGAGATAACATGATGTATGAAAGGGATGAGTAAGATATTTTTTTTAAGTTACCAGAGATTCTAGGAAGATGTGTATCGAAGACGAAGTGTTAAAAGAGGCAAATATTGAATCAATTTCAGTCGATCACAATTTAGCATTGACCTTCCGTTGGGCATTTAGGTGTTAGACGAGGAGATGAAGGAGGCGTTCAACAACGCGTACCTCGAGCTGGGCGGTCTCGGCGAGCGCGTCCTCGGCTTCTGCGACCTGCAGCTGCCTTCAGACAAGTACCCGCTCGGATACAAGTTCAACACGGACGACCCCAACTTCCCGGAGGAAAACCTGAGATTCGTCGGCCTCATGTCCATGATTGACCCGCCGAGGGCCGCCGTGCCTGACGCTGTCGCCAAGTGCCGGTCCGCCGGTATCAAGGTAATATTGTCTCTACATTTATAGCTCACCAGTTTTATCTCCGACACCGACCACTTAAAATGTAGTTTCTTGTAGGAATTTTTGAAAAAATAGAAGTCGTTCTTGTCTAAGATATTTCTTTTTTATACCTAAGTTAGTTTAGCGTTTTAGTCGTGCCTGTTAGGACCGGGGGTTCCCAACCGTTTACCCCATGCGCCTCTACCCATAGTTTCGACAGAGATATTTTAGTCTTTTCTTATATTATATTATTTAGGTTTTATGTTAATAAATATCGCTAGTGATAATTTGGCGTGTGTTTATGCGTACGTCTAACTTTTTCAATTTCACTTCCGACTTATATAACCCTCTTTTCTGAAATTCAGTTTTTGATATAACATCGTCTATTTTAATAGTTTAATTAAAAAAAAACAGGCCTATTCCCGTTGTCCCCCATCTTTGTCCACCACTGGGGGATATCGAAAAAAAAAGTTTTTTTCTATACATTTCTTCCCGATATCCCCCAGTGCTGGACAACAGGAATAGACCATCCACACTTTATACAAACAGTGGGGGACAAAGGAAATAGGCCAAATCATAGATTGTTACTAAAGAAAATTCAATAATTTGATTTGAACTCAGTCCATACTCAGGCCATACGTGTTATATTTGATTATAAATTGGAGTCACCTAAAGCGTAATTATTGGCACAGGTCATTATGGTGACTGGCGACCACCCGATCACTGCCAAAGCCATCGCCAAGTCAGTGGGCATCATCTCGGAAGGCAACGAGACCGTCGAGGACATCGCGGCGCGCCTCAACATCCCCGTGTCGGAGGTCAACCCGCGCGAGGCCAAGGCCGCCGTCGTGCACGGCACCGAGCTCCGGGAGCTCAACCAGGACCAGCTCGACGAGATACTCAAGTATGACCTCTCATTATAATATACACACACATTACTCGACTCCGACCAGGTACAAGAGATATGTTCTCAATTATTCCTTAAAAATCACTGAAAACAACAGATACAGGAAATGTATTTTTTTACAAAAGGCATTGTTTAAGTCATTTTAGTCTCTTTTTTAAGCTGTTTATTATTTTATCTCCACTGCCAAATATGTCGTTTAGTTTAAAAAAAACGGCACACTAATTTAGAAGATATTATAATTTTTATACATAAAAAAATTAAAATTAAAAATTCTCCGTAAAAATTCGTAAAGGTTGGGCACATCCGTTGGATATTATCAAATTAGGGCGATCTTTAAAAACATTATCATTTTAATGTAATGCCATAGGTCGCTGAAAGATCCTATGAATCTGAAATTATGATATATGTTTCGTCAAGTATATCTTTATCCAGACACGTATCGGACCAGACACATGATTTAATGATTTCGGCTCGATACATTTTGATTTTGAAAATACCTCCTAAAAAGTCTAAAGTTTGAGATTATTTAGAAACAACATTAGGTGTTCAAGTCGAAATCTATTTAAATAAGTGTAGCATTCTCTTTAATCGCTACCGTCGTTTACTACGAATCGATTTCGTGATTTTTTTCGCCTAATCTGCCAAATCGGTCTCGCTCCGGCACTCGCTTTAATGATATAGCGCCTTAACAGCACGAATGCGTGTGCGCCAGGTACCACACGGAGATAGTGTTCGCTCGCACGTCGCCGCAGCAGAAGCTGATCATAGTGGAGGGCTGCCAGCGGCTGGGCGCCATCGTGGCCGTCACCGGCGACGGCGTCAACGACTCGCCCGCGCTCAAGAAGGCCGACATCGGCGTCGCCATGGGCATCGCCGGCTCCGACGTCTCCAAGCAGGTACTGTACCCGACGGGGACACGGACGCACACGTACGCGACGAACACTTTTATTTATTTATTTATCCACATAACATTACGATATTTAAATCGATGGCTTTACGCTTCTAAACCTGTGAGATTAGTCCGAGCGTCGCACGTTCGACTCGGACGCTAACATTGAAATAAAAACGATAACGATGCGGCGACGTGCGTCGGCCGCACGCACACGATAATGCGATACGAATATGTTGCATATAATGCGCACAAGAGTGAATTAATTTCGCATGTAAAACTCCATTTTCCAATGCTTCTAATATTATATTCACATGCAATTTATAGTATAAAATCTGAAATGCACCAGAACTACACTTAAGATTAATTATACTATCGATTACATGTGAATGTAATGTTAAATAAAAGCAATAGAAAATGTACAGTTTTATTTCGACAAGTAATTACTACGATTACGATACGAGTGTCAGCTAATTTTGTATGTAAGTATGTAGTAAATCTCAATCCCATTTTTTTTAGCATAATGAAATGTAATCTGGGACTTCAATGTATAAATTGTATCCGTTAGGCCGCGGACATGATCCTGCTAGACGACAACTTCGCGTCGATCGTCACGGGCGTGGAGGAAGGCCGGCTGATCTTCGACAATCTGAAGAAGTCCATCGCGTACACGCTCACCTCCAACATCCCCGAGATCTCGCCCTTCCTCGCCTTCATCCTGTGCGACATCCCCCTGCCCCTCGGCACTGTCACTATCCTCTGCATCGATCTTGGAACTGACATGGTAAGTTGTGCTTTATTGTTGACGATACAAGATAGGTTTTTCTTTGAGAAAGTGTTGCATCGAAAGTGTAAATTGTTTTGTATTTAATGTTTTTTCTGAGATGTAATTCAACATTCGTTTTACATGTCTCTGTGTAATTTATGATTAGAATTTGTATAGATACTAAACTTATTTTCTGTGTAAAAGTTGCTCTAATACAACACTTTCTATGTAACATCTAAAAAATTAAAAATGTAACCATTTTTAACTTTTTTAATCATATCCAGAATGTAATATTTAAATGTGAAATGAAATGCAAAGTGATAGAAGTATTTGTGTGTTATTTGAAAATCGTTACATTCAAATATTTATTTAAGATGCAATTTACTTTGAATTGTAATAGTATTCACAAGTATTGTTGAAGTGGAACAGTTTACTAATCAGCAATGATTGTGGAATACCAAGTGTCTTCCTTAGTTTTATAGCGGTGGGTGCTGGGTGTAAATGTCCTTGTTAATGCGTGATTGGCGTAGGTGCCCGCGATCGCGCTAGCGTACGAATCGGCCGAGTCGGACATTATGAAACGGCCGCCTAGGAACCCGTTTTGTGACAAGCTTGTCAACGAGAGGTCTTTATGAGTGTTGCGTTTGTGGACGTACTACTAACTGGGTGCAGCTAACGCCTGTGTCTCGATATCGTGCCGGTGTTACTCTAATATACACGCTATTCTGCATTATCATAAAGTTCATTATCTTTCAATCCGTTAATTTTAAAAATCAAAATCAGATGTTTTTTCGAGTATTTTTTTAATCGGTCATGTGCTTTATGGTAATGTAGGACAGTAATAACAGTTATGTTTTACTTTTGTGATATGAACATGTGGAGTCGTGCAACCCTTAACAGTTATCCGCTAATAATAATTCCTAGCCTAGATCGAATGGACTCCGCTAGAACTAAACAAGGATGTACCAGCTGTAATTGAGGGATTAATCCATATGTGTTATGTTTGTACCCATCCGAGCGGGGTTTAGCTCGGAGCGGGGTAAGGGGGGCTACGATAGTCGACAGTAACGACAGACACAACACACGACGTCACACGCCATCCCATCATCACCCGAGTTCGAGAACAGCCATAAAATACGGTCATCCTCATCCACGAATCATTCGTTCGACTTTAAGTTTCACGGAGTCCCATCCACAGATGTCATGTCATGGTCTACATTTGTTTTATGTGTTTACGATTATTTTGTGTCATAGTTTTAAGCCCAAGCGGTTGCAACCATTCGTGCCGTTCGCCCGTAGCGGGGGCCGGCTGGTTGCAACCGGTTGCTCAATGTTCGGTGTTGTACACATGTTCTAATGATGCACACGCTTCGGTCCGAGTGCGAGAACTACGCGCCCGCGACCGCCGCCCCCGCGCTGCGCTGTTGGATATTCTATGTCCCGAGTCGATCGTCCCCGATATGCTAGAGATGTCTGGCGGAGGGCGGAGGGCGGGGGGCGGCGGGCGGCGGGCGGCGGTTGGGGGCCGCGCTCACATGGCTAGTGTTTGTGTAGGTGCCCGCCATTTCCCTGGCCTACGAGGAGGCCGAATCTGACATAATGAAGCGCCAGCCGCGTAATCCTTTCACTGATAAACTCGTTAACGAGAGGTAACTGAGCACGGGTGTCGTCCGCACCCGTTCAAAGATATTATTCTATCCGCTACTTGCTTGCTACCACGTGTAAGCTAGTCTTCGATATGAGGTTTGGTTGTTGCCTGCGTGGAGCGTGGACGGTGTCCTGTCACGATAGCTGTGTGGATGTGAAGGCGACCATCGCACCGCTCCTACTTAATGCCTTGCGATGTCTTTTCTATATTTTTCTATTCTAACAGACTCTTCTTACGATGTAGCTTGTTGTCGCGATGGAACAATGTGATTTGCCGCGTCCCGTGACTCACGACCTAAACGCATTGTTTCATTTGTGTGGTTTTTTATTATTCTATTTTTTATATATATATATATTGTTATTATGAGTGGTTGTGCTTCCAAGGTAAGTCTATTCGGTGTCTCCTGTCTCTGTCATTTGTATAACGTGCATGCATCTGTCCGACTTAACCGTTTCAAACCTTACTAATAGAAAAAGTTCCTTTGAACTTAGTTAATTTCAATGTTTTAAAGTAAGTTTAATATTTTTCATTAGTAAGGATTTATCGTTTAACATTGTTTATATCTTACTTTTTATCTCATTCTTACCTCATGATCTCCATGCACACACACACACTCACACACACTATGTCACGTCGCGTCATCCGGTCTACATCCACTCGCCACAGCTTCACACACCTCGTTTGTTCACGTACTGTCTTCCTTCATTAATACGTAGGTCCACCACACGTGCCGTATCATAATTATGGTACATAATATGTAACAGTTTTAATATTCTGACGCTGCTAGGGCTTGTTCGTCACTTCTATCACTAGAGTAGTATTTCAGATATCGTACTGTGTCTTACGACGAAGGTAATAAGAATCATAATTTGAATTCTGATCACGCATTTTTTTATACATCTATCTAGTTTATGCGTAATTAAGTAATGTTAATTAGTTGATATAATTTGACGATATCGCTAGCAGTAGTCGTGCGGTGGTACCGTAGAGGGGGTGTGTATATTTATTATGTATGTGTGTAAGTGGTGTCGGTGGTGTCGTTTGTGCTGATTGGTTGATGTTACCGAAGGTGCCTGCTATATCATTGGCGTACGAGGCGCCCGAGTCCGATATCATGAAGCGGCAGCCGCGGGACCCTTACCGCGACAACCTGGTCAACAGAAGGTCCGCATCGCACCGCCCGCCCGCCCGACGGCCGAGCTTGTAGTATCATCTCGGTGTTGTCGCCCGCCCGCCCTCACGCGAACACACACTATCAAACTTGGACTATCCGAGACATAACACTTGTGGCTTAAACATTTACTCTATGGTCATTTTAAGTGCAGTCAAGTCTGATACTTTTACTTTCTTGTACTTTTCAATACACAACTGTGACGGCTCAATAAAATGGGATCAAAAACTGACAACTGAAAAGAAATCCGTATTTCTCTGATGCTTCGGATCGGACTTGATAAAAATGTATTGCTTATTAGAGGAGTGAAATGTTTTTAATGCACAAGTGTTACTTTTCCTAAATTTTGAAATTAAATTTAACTGAATCCGTGGTGAGGGCGCGGCCACTTGTGACTGAACCAACTACAACCATGACACTGGATGTGGAAGAGTGATATGCCAGCACTGAGCAATCCCCGTAACTCCGTTACCAAACGGCGTAGTGACCCCCGATTGTACCGTGGTAATCGATGCCCAGTCGCCCCACCCAGTAAAGCCATTTGGAACGGGGCTATATGACCACCCGAGTATGATTCCGAAACGCCTCGTGTTATATACACAATAAATATACAAGAGCTTTAGAGGCCACACTACTCACGTTCCTTCAAGTATTGAGTACAATTTCCTTTCTTTAGTTTCAAGCAATATTTTGGAAAGTTTTGACCTATCGCATAGATATAGAAGAGTTAGTCCTTTATCTCTATCTCTTCGTCCTTCACTCTTCCATGTTTACGAGAGCGTCGGTAGAGACGCGCGCACGTTAGCGGCAACTTAGAGGTTCTAGTCTTGATAGATCACTATATAGTGGACTTATTTGTGTGAGTTTCCGTGTTAGACTAGAGCAGAACTAGCGTTAGTGCAGTAAAATGCGTTTTTAATATTTATTTTGTTCAAGGAATGTATTAGGTGATATGGAGCATCAATATTATATCTTTATTGCAATAATGTATTTATGTAAAGCAGTATATTACATGTATGTACATATTATTAGAGTAGTGTATGTAGCTACGACGTCAGAACCACTTCGCTACAACCGCTTTGGCCGCACCGACACACAACATAACGCCCTGTTCACATTGGAAGCGCATGTCTTTGCGAACGCCTCGAATCGTTGTTTTGAAAATACGTTGTTCTTTTTTACATATTATTTAATTATTATATTTTAATACTTTACTTGATCACTCTTAATTTTTAGCCGACATTTAAAGAAATGCTAAGTCTTACCGCCCTTTTAATGTGAATGGGCAATTAGAGATCATCTCCAGCTTCTTCCTATCCTTTTAGGTTTTTTTTTGGTTGAGCTATTGGAATGCCCTTAATTTGTAGGCGAGACGTTACCCTTCTCCGCTTAACTGTACACACCAGCTGAAGCCAACATTCGAAAATGAGCTTGCTTGAAAGCGCTTTTCTTCCGCTGCCTAACCTTTCTGACGTCTTACGTCAATATTCGGATTCATATACGTTTTTCTATAATGACTTACACACCTATACATACTTATTAAGAATAGTGAATCAGAATGTATCCGAATGTTGATGTAAGTCGGATATTACTAATGATAATTGCATGCTGAATTTTTATTAGCATTTTTAAAGGTAAGTATTTCTTATGGAAACCAATGTGCTAGTAATTGAGCGATAACAAGAAATAATAATTTTTTTCGGACCAAAAAGATTAAGTCGGTCACACAAATAAATTACGGATCTATGTCCGAGGACTTAGAACCAGTTACACTCAATAAATTGTGGTAGTTTTAGCTTGTTTGTTTTTTGTTTTCGTTCCATTATATGATTTGTGAGTAACAGAGACATTAAAATTATTCTTTCTACTAATTTTTAATTACTACAAGATTTCCCAATTCACTTTTTGAAACTGATACTTATTTGGTTACTAAAGCACAGCAAAGCATGTATTTTTAAATGTCCATACCAACACCATAAATAAATAAAAATATATTTTCCCTGAATATGGCATAGAAATCTCAGTTACTCACAACGAATTTTATTCAAAAATGAAACATGTAGCTTACATAGTTAAAACTTCAGCAAGTTTAAACCGAACACTTTCCAATCTTTCATATATAAAACATGTATCGCTTTCGAAATGTAGCCGTCGAGTTCAATAAGTAATCGTGATCCCGGGTGTGTGCAGGCTGATCTCGATGGCGTACGGCCAGATCGGCATGATCCAGGCGGCCGCCGGCTTCTTCGTGTACTTTGTGATCATGGCTGAGAACGGGTTCCTTCCAACGAAGCTGTTCGGCATCAGGAGGGAATGGGACTCGAAAGCCATCAACGACCTGACCGACTCCTATGGCCAGGAATGGGTGCGTATACCACGCTATTTATATAGGTAGTCAATAATTGATAGTTTTAACCACAAAATATTTTTGTAAGTTATGATATTTAAATCGAGTTTTCGGTCATTACTCAAAATTTTTTACATTTAGTGAACACACATAATTTACTTGGTTAATCAATTAAATAAGAAAGCACTTTCGTTAACACGCTAAATACTACCGTATCTCACTTTCCTACCATTTCTTTAGTATTCCAAATGAACCTCCCATTCGTTTGGCAGACATACCGCGACCGCAAGGCGCTCGAGTTCACGTGCCACACGGCGTTCTTCGTGTCGATCGTGGTGGTGCAGTGGGCCGACCTGATCATCTGCAAGACGCGGCGCAACTCGATCGTGCACCAGGGCATGCGCAACTGGGCGCTCAACTTCGGCATCATCTTCGAGACCGCGCTCGCCGCCTTCCTCTCGTACACGCCCGGCATGGACAAGGGCCTGCGGATGTACCCTCTCAAGTCAGTACTCGTCTTGACATAACGACACATTATAGACCTCTACAGGAAGCACACCTTTCCCGTGGGAGGATGTTCCTATAATCTCCACGCTTGGAAGAAAGTTGGAGATCGTAATGTTGGTCCGTTTTTATCGGAAAATTTTGCTCTTCTGGACTAAGAAGGCAGACGTACTACCGCTAAGTGATCAGTCGTAATTTGATAACAGGTTTCAGAAGACACGACAACATTTAACTTTGTTTCTCATCGTCCTGTCACAGATTGTTAATGATTTGCTCGTGGTGAATAGAATCAATTGCAAGAACATTCAGCTTTGGGTTTCATGTTTTGGTGGTGTGTGTAAACTTTAAAGTAACTAGTCACTGCGGAGCGATGTAGGTATCTGAAAATCTTGCTCTGTCCTACTTTGACATGCGCTGCTACTTCGTGTACTGTACGATGGTGTATGACTTGTCGATAGGTTCGTGTGGTGGCTACCTGCCATTCCGTTCATGCTGTCCATCTTCATCTACGACGAGATCCGGCGCTTCTACCTGCGCCGCAACCCGGGCGGCTGGCTGGAACAAGAGACTTACTACTAGACGGCCCGCCCCCCGCCCCCGCCCCTTTGCCCCGCCCCTGCCCTCCCGCCCGCACAGCACCGGGCGGGCGCGGGGCGCTGGCCGCCGCCCCCCGCACGCCCCGCCCCGCCCGCCCCGCCCCCGCCCCCGCCCCCGCGCACACTCACCGTTATCGTTCGACGAACTATGTATGTATATATGCACAGTGGAGTATGAAGTTTGATATTTGTGATGATAAAAAAATATTATACGCGTACTATTATTTTGGAATCGTGAATCATGTTATTTTTATATTGAGATGGTTTATGTAATTTGCGTATCTCGGACGTGACGCGGAGGAGCCGGCGCCGGGCGCCGCGTCCGGCGCCGGACGAGCATTTGTTGTAAAATTAACGTTTAAGAAGCCATTATTATTATTATAATTTAAGTGAATTAGATTAAGTTGAATTTTTCGAGTGAATAATGTTTAGTTGGAGATTCGGTCGGGTGCATGGTGTATGAGTGAGAGTCGATGTGGAGTGCCTGTTAGTGTACTGTACTACCGCTTACTGTTAGGTAGGTAGTTGAAATTTCGATGCCGTATCTGGATCGTACGTAGCACGGAGCGATCGCCGCTTGCGCACGCCCGCCGGCGCCGGCGCGCCCACTTTTATAACCGATCATCTGATCATTAGCGAATTTCGTCAAGTTTATTAAATAGGCTGCTCATGGTAATTACGTAAGATTTTATTTCTTAATTAAAGGATAATAACAAAACGTAGGAATGCGTAATTAGAAATTTTTAAAATTATACAGTTACGATAGAGTCACGTTGCGTTGCTCCCCCGCCCCCGCGGCGGCGAGGGGGCGAGGGGGCGACGGGGAGATTCATTTCGAGTTTTCGTAACGAATACATATAACATTATAATAATGGTTACAAAAGTAAAATATAACATTATAGCGACTAATAAATCTAAATTATATGAAATGTTTATAGATTTAAATGAAGTTTGTTTCTTTAGGGTGACCTTCTGTGCTTGTTGATGAGAACGATGCTGACAATAGTGTTGATGATATTATGTGACGATCCGATCTTGTGAGCGGTTTGTTTACCATACACTGTAGAACTAACATAACATTGTTTTGCGTTTGTCAGTTCTTTACACCGATTCATTTTATAGTATTACTCTGTTGGCTAGGAGCGCTGTAAAAATGTAAGTGTTAATAAAAAAAACATTTTCAAAATATTATTTTGGTGTTTCATTTATGTACTGGACCTGTTGATAAAATTTAAATGTGTTGTGTGTATCATAAGGGTCTCTGCGAAACCTTATCGTCTGGTCGAATAGGTTCAACAAAGTAATGCTATTTAATAAATATTATTAATAAGGATATTATTTTATTTAAAGTATCACTTCCCTTTTAGTTTAAGAAGTAAGATAACTATATTTTTCATTCACATGAAAGCTGAGATGTTGTATAGGAACAAGGTTATGTTAAGTAGCTAAACTAAACGCCCTTCAGATTGCAAAGAGAAATATAAAGTTCTAGATATTTAATACCAGACAGTGTATGTGGTCAACAGTACTTACATTATAAAGAATAACTGAAGTGAATCTTATCCAGTTTAAAATAGATTATTTCTATGACCCAAATTTTAGATTTAATATTTAAGCAATAAATATAATTTTCTTTTAAATCAGAACTATTTTGGCTTATTTAATTTATTGATCGGGAGAATTGCCGAAATTTTATATTTCAATCGTATGGCGACTAAAAATACATTGACAACCACAAATCTCGCCAGCCTTGTCAAATACTTGCATTAATTATTCTGGGGACTAGGATTTGTACTTGCGAGTTTTTAAAGGGTAAAGAGTGTTATTGTTGAGGGTACAAACGACGTCAAATATTTGGAGACAGTCGTGACAAGCAAGACAGGCTGGCTGTACAAGTCCATAAATATTAAGGTACTTTAAGTTAAAGTTAGAACAGCCTTTTCCTTAGGTCCCTCGCTAAAGTTTGCTTTTACCTTCAGCCTTAATATCCCTCTAGTGCAATTAAGATCAAACTACACCTTGTTGATTAATAAAAAATCAGTTTAAACTCACTATTATTTCCGTTCCGAATGAAAAATAAATGGTCTTGGGATGAATCTAATAATAATAAAAATAAATTAGGTACACACGACAACACCTCAGACTATACATGTTGACCTTGAGACCGCCTTTATGCCCTACGTAATAAAAGCTGTTTTCAGTTTAACTGTATAACCTGACGTGCTGTCGTATGTACCTTACGTTTCAATCTTATTAGAGGTTCTGACATCCCGCGAGACGATGCGCAGTGCCTGTATTATGAGTTTGCACGGTTACGTTTACTATAGCAACTGTAGTAAGCAATTTTGCAATTGGGCACAGCGCCTCTGGCGGTAACTACACTAAAGTAAAAGTTTTCATACAAAACAAATGTCAAATATCAAAATGTATGAAACAGCTGATTTTTTTTCGCGATTTCAGAGTTGGCCCCATAGTAAAAGTTGTTCAGTTTGATGGCCCCTATATAGCATATTCGCCATTAGGGGTATTTTTGTAACACTTTGTATAACTAGTCGCTATCGATATAGTAAGCGTAAACTCTTAGTACGCCTACTGAGAACTCAATTTCGATGTACACATGACGGCACCTCAGACTATCCATGTTGACCTTGAGACCGCCTTTATGCCCTACGTAATAAAAGCTGTTTTCGCAGTTTAACTGTATAACCTGACGTGCTGTCGTGTGTACTTAATATTATGAAATGGTATAAATATGTTATGTCAAATGGAACGCGCGACCTACAGCGCGATCGGAGGAGTCGATCACTACAGTTGATATTACATAAAAATTAAATAAAAATATTGATGGGTACACACGACAGCACGTCAGTTAAACTGCTAAAACAGCTTTTATTACGTAGGGCATAAAGGCGGTCTCAAGGTCAATTATTGAACAATATGTGTGAAGCAGTTATAATTTAACTGAATTTTCTTTAGGTATGGGAATTCTCCATAAATAAATAGCCATAGAAATGTGGTGGCCAACGGGATGGGAATAAAGTTCTTACCTCTAACCAGTAGCGAATCTCTAAATAAGGTAAGAAATGGATGTAGGTAAACTTAAAATAAGATGACATTTATAATTAGGAAAAGTCAGTAATAACCACATTAAGTATTATAATTTATATTTTGCTTACAGTAGGTAGTATATATATGTATTAACGGTGAAATATCATTAAACCTACCTACCTATTTTTTTTATTTATTGAACTGTAACAGACATAACTGCGAAACAATATTAACCTAACACGCGAGGTAAGTAATATTTTATTCAATAGGTCGCATTAAGCTATTGAATGGTTACACGGGCCGGATCCCGAGGGCGTAGGGGTGGCGGGCGGGCGACCTCGGCCTTGGCGACTGTATCCTGCGGCATATACGAAGCTATACCGTGTTATACAAGGCCTATATATATACCTATGTATAAATTGCACGAGGCTATAGCTAGGGCCGCGGGCCTCCACACGCCCCGCCGAGCCCCCGCGCCGACGCGCATGCGTCAATCTGTCACCCGCCGTGCCAACACACTGGAACGTCGCAAAACCACAAAAGAAATGTGAAACGCAATGTCCCCCAGCTGAACGATGGTGGCCAACATTGGCGTTATAACCCCAGCCAATGGTAGGTAATGGTGCATGCTAATTAGTATAGCTAAGTTACCCTTTGTTGATCGTATTCTACATCCCTTCTTGTAAGTTTGTAGTGCACCACAGAAGGTATCGGAATGGAGATCATTCGTGCATGTGACTCGAAGGCCTTCGGGTACTGGTGAAGTGTACGGTGGTTGTTTGCTGTGTGACAGTGGAGGCGACGGCGTACATAAGCGTGGTGGTGGCGTTCGCGACGGCGGTGCTGGTGGTGTTGCTGCTGCTGGGCCGCCGCTGGTGCCACGCCGCGCCGCGCCGCCCCCGCCCGCGCCCCGCCGCTGCCCGCGTGCTGCCCGCCGACCCGCCGCACCTTACCATCGATGATGCTCAGTTTGGTAAGAACCATTACCTATTCACAACCAACACCACATATACATTCATTGTTGGACTATACCAAAAGTTTTCTGGATTATTAAAAGCTTCCACATTTACTGTTGCTAAGTTAATAGATAGAGTACCACCTAGATCTACGATGCCAGTGAGAAGTTTTACATAATTTGATTCAAAACAAAAGAAAGTCTAGATGCGATAACACTTGTTAGTGATTCAATAAGTAGTCAGAAATTGTGCATAACAACAGCTACTGTATTAAAAACAGTCTTGAATGTTCATGTTAAATTCATTCGTGTTTTGTAGTTAATTAATTAACATTAATTCGTAAGTGCGTGCGTGTCGTTGGCACGACGACGGCCGACGTCCTTGCGGAGGTTTGACCACAACAAATAGACTACAACCATTAATACTTACTTAAGTGTCGACGGGGGCAGTTAAACGTTGGCGATCGCCAAGGCCGCGAACAGTAGTTTTCTTTGTCCTATATTCATATTTTAATACAATAGGTATACCTACACGATAGTTTCACAACTAAACTAATAGTTAGTCATAAATATTTTAGTGTTTAGCCAGTAGACATAGTTTGTATAATATCTACAATCTAATCGTAGGGTAATGCGTATTTCTATTAAGTCTTTATTACAGTTGGTCGCTCGCTAGTCTTGACTCTTGACTAAAATTCCATCAATATAGTTTTGTAACTTTAATGCGAGGTAAGTGCGCGGCCGACTGTATGTCTGTGTTGTTATAGATGCTTTGTCGAAACCGATCCATTATCCAGAACGAATATTCACGTTCGAAGCGTCGGATTCAGACGAAGAGCTGCGCTTGCGCATACAACAGGTAAAGACGCTAGATCTAAAACACTTGCCACTTTATGTAGTTAGTAGAATAACACAAATACACGTACTTAGTAGTTTTCTTATTGTTTTAATATCGCGGATGCAATCGCGGTTAGTGTATCACCATTTTGAAATACATTTTCCTATTCCTACAAAAAGTTAAATCCCCCCCTTGATTCCCACCGAATCGAAAACAAGTGAGAAAGCAAAACTTTGATATTTTTTTCATAAAGTGGGGGCGGTGAAGAATATTAATTCAAATTACTATTATGTTAAAACTAAAAAACCTTTGAGATTATTGTAATAGTAAAAAGCTGTGAATATAATCTGAAATAACACTTTTATTGCTTGCTTAGTTTGTTTTACCATAGTGTAAATGGTTCTACTCTGTATTGTGGAAATCTGTGCTTCTACTACAGTACTACATCAATAGGTACTTATTTCTTAAATAAATTAGACTGCCTAACCTAGGCCTATTTATTTTGTCATATTTTTTCTTTAGATTTTGGACTGCCAATGTATGTAAACACTGTCGTGCTGTCGCACGTCGAGTTAAACATTCAGGCAACAAGAGCGTTGTATCACAAATTAGAGAGAGGATGAAGTCGAGCTTACGCGCTCGAGAAACGCACACACACATTGACAGCTCTCACCGACCGACGACTGCGTCACGCACTCGAACTCGTTTGAGATTCTTCTGAGATTCCGGTAATTCCCTGTCGGTGAGAGGTGCCTATGTACGCGTTGTACTAAGCTTGACTTCTGTTCTGTCTCTATTTTGTGGTTATATAATTGGTTTTTACCTCTCCCAAGGTTAATGCATTCATCTATACTTTTAAAATTGTAATTATGCGTAAGCAACCATGTAACGTGCGACGCCATCTAGCGGATATCATCTGCGTTAACGTTGAGACTACACGCGGCCTTAATTCAGGATAAGGAAGAGGTGGAATGCCACTACGAGGAGAAGAACGAGAACGTGTCGAAGCCGGACGTCGAGGCGGTGTCGACGGTGGCGACAGTGGCGACGGCGCTGCGCGAGACCCGCATCGACGACGTCGCGCGCGCGCCCTACCTGCACGCGCTCGAGCCGCAGAGCAGCGTCGATAGCGATGTCATCGCGCATAATGTGAGCATTGGAAAAACTTTCCTTAAAAATACTAGTATGTACTTACAAAGACTTAACCATCTTAATGACGTCCTGAATAGGTGGTAGGGAAAAAAACTGGACTTCTAAGTCTCCTCAAATAAAAACTCGAACTTAATCCCGATAGGTGACTGCAGTCATACTCTACTTTTGGTAGAGTTTTGCGGTTGTCGGAAAGAAAATCTGACGGTGTAGCAAGCGCCTATTAGCAACGGTGATTACTACACTCACTTTGTTGTACCTACATTATTTTGAACTAATGATTCTATCGTCAATGGCGGGATAACAGATATTTTATCATCCCGCATGGTGGCACTGCTGTAAGTGGAGTAAGACCTTTGCACGTGCATATGGGTTAGTTTTCCGATTAATTTCCAAAATTATTTTTTATAAAAAAGTGGTTGATAATAATAATAAATATGAAAGTTAGACAGTAAACGATTTAAAGATTGGATTAAAAAATATATATATTTTTGAAAACTCACTTCCAACATCCAAAAATTGAAATAACAAAATAACAAGTCTACATCTACACTAGCGCCAAGTTGGCGGTGGTGCGTTGACTGGTGGACGATTAGTGAATCGGCCAAATTACGTGCCATTGTCAACATTGAAGAGTTGAGTAAAGTGTATTTGTGTGAACAGGACACCTCCCTGCTGTGTGGTGAGAGCGGGTCCGGGGCGGGGCAGGAGCGCGGCTGCGTGGAGCTGACGTTGCTGTACGACGCGCCCGTGCGCAGCATGACCGTGCACGTGCTGCAGGCGCGCGGCCTGCCCCCGCCCCCGCGCCCGCCCCCGCCCCCGCTGCAGACGCAGGTACACACTACACTAGGTACTGACGCTGCTGTACGACGCGCCCGTGCGCAGCATGACCGTGCACGTGCTGCAGGCGCGCGGCCTGCCCCCGCCCCCGCGCCCGCCCCCGCCCCCGCTGCAGACGCAGGTACACACTACACTAGGTACTGACGCTGCTGTACGACGCGCCCGTGCGCAGCATGACCGTGCACGTGCTGCAGGCGCGCGGCCTGCCCCCGCCCCCGCGCCCGCCCCCGCCCCCGCTGCAGACGCAGGTACACACTACACTAGGTACTGACGCTGCTGTACGACGCGCCCGTGCGCAGCATGACCGTGCACGTGCTGCAGGCGCGTGGCCTGCCCCCGCCCCCGCGCCCGCCCCCGCCCCCGCTGCAGACGCAGGTACACACTACACTAGGTACTGACGCTGCTGTACGACGCGCCCGTGCGCAGCATGACCGTGCACGTGCTGCAGGCGCGCGGCCTGCCCCCGCCCCCGCGCCCGCCCCCGCCCCCGCTGCAGACGCAGGTACACACTACACTAGGTACTGACGCTGCTGTACGACGCGCCCGTGCGCAGCATGACCGTGCACGTGCTGCAGGCGCGCGGCCTGCCCCCGCCCCCGCGCCCGCCCCCGCCCCCGCTGCAGACGCAGGTACACACTACACTAGAAGTCGTGTGATGGTACTAGGCATCGCGCGTTTTAAACACAGTGCGCTCGAGACACTACTGCATACTGGAATGCTAATATTAGCTAAGTTTACCCTATTCTCACTGGTTTCTCCGAATTCTATCAACCTTTCATGTTCTTTGTAATGATTTTCAATCCTGTGTTATGGTTTATTTGACTAAATTTTACAGCAATTTAAATATTTTTCCTTAGGTTCGAATTGTTCTTCTTCCACTGAAGAAGCAAAAATTCAAATCGAAAATACGCAATGGGGAGAATCCTCAATACATGGAGAGTTTCGTGCTGCATAAAATTAATCCAGGTAAGAAATATATTTTTTATACTATCTGCTCGTCAATGGCATATTATGTGTCATGCAAACCTTTCCCAAAGTAAATCATTTTTCCATGGGAAATAATGTGTATAGAATTTAGAATGCAACTCATGTAGTCGTGCTTGATTGAGGTTGGTTTCAAAAATGTTTAGGTGCAATGAGATTTTATTCTGAGTTAGGCTGCATGTTATCATTTTTTGCACTGCCTATACAAATAACAAAAAAAAGAAAAACATGAAAACTTTTTATGAAATTCATTTTCACCCGCACATCAAGAAGGATTTATTCGAATGACGAACTGACCACTACAGAATACACGACAAAAAAAAAAATACTTAAGTACTTTCTTTATACCAGTCATTGGTTTCAATTGCCTCGCAGAAAGTATAAAAATTAGAGTTTAAAAGTGTATTTGTCTTGGGCGATCTTGAACACCTCCTACTCAGGATTCTAGCCTTAACTCCGCTCGGGAGTTAACCAAACATTCCTTGTACTCGGGGTTTAATATAGCGCCCGGGACATAATACACTACTTTAAGCCCTTATTGCATAATCTACTATTACTACTTATGAATTTTGGCAAAATTTTAGTCCTACTATTTTGTTCATTATTCTTTTCCATTCTGTTGAACAAAATCTTCATATATCTTTTTAAACACTAGCGGCTCTGTGAGCTGTAGACCTCGCTTTCACATATTTCCGCCATTTTGATGAACTTTGATTCCTGTCACGGGTCTGGGTAGTACTATGTATAATAATAAGTAGACATATATTAAAAGCACCCATATTACAAGCTTTGCTTAGTATGGGGCTAGAAGGCGTTCTGTGAAATTGTCCAAGCATTCATTTTTTATTTTGAAAATTTTCGAAAAACTGGCTCGACAAAAATAACTGTAATTATCGAACCTGCTCACAAAATTTCACGAGAATCGGTTGAGAAAAGCGACCTGTAGAGGAAAACAGACGGACAGACCGCTCCGCTAGCGCTTCGCGCTCGCTTTGTCATTTGTCGCATGACAAGGATCTTTCATTAAATTCTCATATTTTATCTGGATTCTGGAACAAGCCATTACGTTTGTTTATGTTGTGTTAGTTTAGTATAACGTGTATAACGGAATGATGATCGTACCAGAGGACGTGCACGGTCTGGGGCTGCGCATCCGCGTGTACGGGTGCGAGCGCATGCGGCGGCAGCGGCTGGTGGGCGAGGCGGCCGTCAGCTTCAGCAGCCTCACCCTCGAGCAGGAGAGCTGCCTGTGGCTGCAGCTGGCGCCCCGCCACCACGCCAACATGCAGCTGCAGGTAGATACTCATACAGTCATGAGGAACAGGCAGCGGCTGGTGGGCGAGGTGGCCGTCAGCTTCAGCAGCCTCACCCTCGAGCAGGAGAGCTGCCTGTGGCTGCAGCTGGCGCCCCGCCACCACGCCAACATGCAGCTGCAGGTAGATACTCATACAGTCATGAGGAACAGGCAGCGGCTGGTGGGCGAGGTGGCCGTCAGCTTCAGCAGCCTCACACTCGAGCAGGAGAGCTGCCTGTGGCTGCAGCTGGCGCCCCGCCACCACGCCAACATGCAGCTGCAGGTAGATACTCATACAGTCATGAGGAACAGGCAGCGGCTGGTGGGCGAGGCGGCCGTCAGCTTCAGCAGCCTCACCCTCGAGCAGGAGAGCTGCCTGTGGCTGCAGCTGGCGCCCCGCCACCACGCCAACATGCAGCTGCAGGTAGATACTCATACAGTCATGAGGAACAGGCAGCGGCTGGTGGGCGAGGCGGCCGTCAGCTTCAGCAGCCTCACCCTCGAGCAGGAGAGCTGCCTGTGGCTGCAGCTGGCGCCCCGCCACCACGCCAACATGCAGCTGCAGGTAGATACTCATACAGTCATGAGGAACAGGCAGCGGCTGGTGGGCGAGGCGGCCGTCAGCTTCAGCAGCCTCACCCTCGAGCAGGAGAGCTGCCTGTGGCTGCAGCTGGCGCCCCGCCACCACGCCAACATGCAGCTGCAGGTAGATACTCATACACAAGACCTAGACACCATTGTCTATTTTAAATGCGTGATAACACCAAAGGAAAAATGGCAGGAAACATCAGTGCCATCTACTAATATTTTTATAGGAGATACCCTAGGGAAAATGACACATAAGTCATGAAATATATCACATGTCTTACATTTAAGAAGAATTCTTAAGAGACATTGTTGATAGATAACTCAATTTGTGTTTTTTAAACTATGTAACTGCGAATTACCGAAACTATACTGATTTGATTTCAATACTCAATACTACATATTTGCTCAATAGTATTTTATAGCAAACTATAACTATTTCTGCAATAGAGGCTACATTCCCTGAATTACATAGATTTCATTTTAAAACACGATAACAAGCGTCATATTTAGAAATTGCTTTAGTCAGACTGTTTATTCTTTATCTTAGTTACCGAAACTGGAGTTGACCCACTCCATAACGGGCCTGCTGGCCAGCCCGTCGTCCATAGCGACCGTCACGACCCCCGGCTGTGGGGGCGGGGGCATGGGCGGGGGCGGGGGCGAGGCGTGTAGTCTGGCGCGCTCGGACTCTGCATCATCGTGCTGCAGCGCGCGCTCCGCCCCCGAGCTGCTGCTGGGGCTGCAGTATAGCCCTACTACTGGTCACCTGTCTGTGGAGGTCAGTGGTCCTTCGCATGACGACACACTTCTTCATCTAAGATCGATGGAAGAAAAGCAGGGAGTGTAGTTTGGCTCGGTCCGACTCTGCATCTTCGTGCTGCAACGCGAATTTCACTCCCTCGTTGTTTTTGGAGCTGCAGTACAATCTTAATACTGGATACCCATCTGTTGAGGTCACTTATCCTCTTATTAACCAACTGAGCCACGAAGTCTTTTATTTTTGTATTTCTACTTCATTAAGAATTTCGAATAAGCTCTGTTATATGTTAATTTGCTTTTACCATTTTGATCCTAATCGGATCAAAGTTGTACTGATATGTAATGAATGATATTGTTATTGATTTAAAAACACAAATCTTTCCAGTTCAACTTAAAGTGCAAAAATTACGAATCACTACTAGTTGCGCCACAGAACACATTAAAGTACACTATTACATTAAAGTACACATACAGAAGATGCACACCGCAAAATCATTTAAATAAATAGTGACTCTTGCTCCGACGCAATAAAGTGCAATCAAGGTCGCACAGCGCTTCCTTCCCTACAATTATATTCACCTAGACACTTCTAGCCTCTCTTTCTATCGAGTAGCTTTTATCTTTTCTTACGACTTTAGCTCTATGAAATTGTTCCGTCCGGACGGAACTGCCGGCTACTTGTAGCTTCATACCTAAAGCGCGGAGTGCGCCTGGCCTGGTTGCGCTGTACATTTATTCGTGTGATTTTCTTTAAAATATTCATCAACATATTATTTTATATGATTAAGATACACGCAGTGTTGGTAGCGGATGTGTAAATCACAAGTATGTTTGCAGGTGATAAAGGGCACACACTTCCGGAAGCTGTCGCCCAACAAGGCGCCGGACACGTACGTGAAGCTGTGCCTGGTGTCGTCCCTGGGCATGGACATGGGCCGCGCCAAGTCCTCCACGCGCCGCAACATGTCCAACCCGCTCTACAAGGAGCTGTTCATATTCCAAGTGAGTACTACCACAGCATACCGAATGATAACTACGCAGTCGCAGGTAGCTGGAAAAGTGCTGAAACGTCGGGATATGTAAAATCAAATCATCAAAAACCATCAGTAAAACCACAAATAATATAATACTATGAAAACCAAGTTGGAATATGTAAAATAAATAATATAAACAGTAGGATGAATTTAATAGTTAACAAATATTTCGTGAGACCGGGGGATAAGTATACAACATGTTCGGCATTAGGGTTATTTTTGTAACATGTTGTATAAATATTATTTTATTCTGATGGAACCGTGCCGTCAACAGGTGGCGCTGTTCCAGCTGAGCGAGGTGACGCTGATGGTGTCGGTGTGGTGGCGGCGGAGCGTCAAGCGCAACGAGATGGTGGGGTGGTTCTCACTGGGACACGCGGCCTCCTCGCGCGACGCCCAGCGCCACTGGGACGAGCTGTGCCAGCGACAGGGCGAGCAGGTCGGGACCGACGCTCTCTATTATTATTGTGGTTTTTTTGGGTGTATTTATAAACATATCTTTTACTCGATTCCGTAAACTATTGATACACAGTCTTAAATTAGAAGTGCCATCCAGGGAAATATACGATAAACTTCAACAACGCCATTATGGAAATCACAATCGATTCAGTTATAATATAGGTCTCGGACACTCGGCACGGGTGTAAGGCACGGGAGGTGAACTATGCTCAGTAACACAGGTGGTCCGACAGGTGCAGCGCTGGCACGTGCTGCTGGACTCCTGACACGGCACGTAGCGCGCGCCCAGCACGCCGGTCTGACTGTCCCGGGCCCCAGCGCCCAGCGCCCCGCGCCCCGGGCCCCTGCGCCCGCGCCCCGCGCCCCGCGACTCACGTCTCGAGATACCAGGCCCCTCCACACGACGGCAACACCATAATATCTTTAAATCTATAAGTCGCTTGGAAAACAACTGTCATAATGTACATCATTTATGAATTGTCGTACTTGCCGGTGCTGGAAAATTAGGGTCTTTTGTTCGATTTGTATCTGAGGCTAGGTGAAGCTGTTGTCGGCCGGCCTCGACTGGCCCCGACTGGCCCCGACTGGCCGACGGTGTGATCTGTCTGTTCACTCCCGCTGCGGGATTTCTGTGTTGTATTCGAAGATGTTGCAACCGCCACGTTGTACTGTACGGAGTGCACTCTGGCGCACGTTCCTGACTGATTGTGAATTTCGATATTGTAACGATATTAAAGTAATATTTACAAGTTGTATAATGACGTAAAGATGACGTTCAATTTACTATTGACGTATCAGATGCGTTCTATTGGAATTGTACTGTAGATACCGCTGAAATTATTTAAAGGGATTTTCCTTGTGGCTTCTGTACCCTGTAAATCTTTAGAAGAGATGTTTGGTTTGAAACATGTTTGGATGTACCCGTTTTGTAGTAAGTATTTATATATGAAGATGAAGACTTGGAGCGCACAATACTTGTGAGATATAATTATGACTAGATGGATATAATATTATCATAAATATTTCTACGACTACCCGAAATTATTCTTAAAAGCTGTAATCTGTGCTGGTATCGAGTGCTGTAGCCGTTTTGCCAATGATTAAGGTGTCCACCAATCGAGGACTGCGCAGTTGTTTGTACCACGCGCTTCCGCTCGGGGAGCTATTGACTGCATTAGTGGAAGTTTACAGCAAACCAAAATCTATGGAAGTGTAATTGCAAGAATTCACAGTAAAAAGATGCAGAAACAATGTATTATATTTTCCGTTTAAGTATATAAAATATTTATGACTATACAAATTATGGTCGCTTTTATGCAATCAGTGTTCAATCGCTTTACGGTGCATAATTTTTAGCACCACACGAAAATGACAACTAAGTGGGTGACTTAGTTGTCATTTTCGTGTGGTGCCATTTTTTGAGCGGAATGCTCAAAGCATCAGCCCATAGATTTTAGTTCGCTGGATGTTTATATGAAAAGATATTGAGCATATTTAAATAAAAAAATATTTAAAAATCTCAAAAATACACCAAAATATATTCTGACGATAACGTTACATCATAGCGTTTAATTTTCTTTTGTTAGGTAATTTCAAAGTTAGTTAATATTCATCTGCTAGATTCAAATAAAAAGAAATACTTTATACTTAGGTGTTGCAAAAAAATTCGCTATTTTATATTTTTATTCATAAGTTGAGTGTATGGATTTATAAAATTTTATTTAAGTATTAAACTTATATTAACTAATGTAAATAACTTGATGTCTCGATGTCTGTCTGTCCCCATTGCTGAACCCCGATGTTCATAAGATTATGAATCATGAGTCGATGTGTGATTTTAGACATATTTTATCCATGTTCGTATTTAATCTACATAGGTTAGTTAATTGATTATGAGCGCCATTCACCATGATTATGACCATGTTTTCATTATCACTCATGACTTCATTGAACTTTATTATCGAAAAAATATTAAGACGTAAGTCGTTAAAGCCTGAAATTGGTGTACTTACTTACAATAATGAACTTCGTTTCAATGAAGGTGTTTAGGCGAGGTATCACAGAGAAGCGGAGAATTAACTAACTGTTTTGCTAAATTATCTAGCTAGGTACCAGTGGCGAGGGGTGAAATTATGGCGAAGGTAAGCCATTAAATATGTTATGGTCTGCATAGTGGATCGGTGGGGGATTTGTAAAAGTTAAGTCGATGGGAATCAGCTTGTATAGACCCTTCGCCACTGCTATGTACTGATAATAGAGATATCATTTTACAAGACACAGTTAAAGCTTTTTTATATAAGTAATGTAGTGTAGGCATATTTATTGTCCTAATTCAATATAACCTAAAATATTTACCTTTGCGGCAGAAAGCAAGATTTCTTGTGAAAATATATTATAGTAAATCATAGCTTAAATAATCATAACTGACCAACTATAAATTGTAAGGGTTTTTAAAGCTTTTTCTAGTTCTCGAAGAACTACAAATATTTCAAGTAGCTACAATTTGCCGTCTATTAAAAACAAATGCATTATCTTACTAATTATTAATATACAATAGTTTTTCTCTATATTATGTAATTGAGCGCAAATACACCGTTTCATAAACATTTATTAAACTTACTGAATAGGTATAACAAGTAACATATTAAATAGTTGATACGACTCATGGAAGATACACATACATTAACCATAGTCTACAAATATTTGCATACCTAATATTAAAATTTCAAAACTCATTTATTCAGTCTAGGCTGTTATAAGCACTTGTGTGTCAAAGAAGACGCCTTCGGTTCGCGCGCCCCAAGCGGGAGACCTTGTAACGAGAAGAACCGGCAAGAAACTCGACAAGGTAATAAGTTTTGAAGGCCAGTGTAGTAATTTTTAAATTATTTACCCATAGGAATGGAAACAGTGCAATAATGCAAAAATATTAATATTTAAAATAATATGCATAGTAGGTACTTACCTGCTTATATTTAGTTTAGCTAATAGTTTTTTTTATTGAATGCATTTAATGTGATTTAATACCATACTTATTATACGATCTAATTCGAATACTAACTCATAATCAACAGTTTTCGTTATATATCTAAATATAAATCAAGACAGTTTAAGGTAAATAACTCTATTATAACTCAACTTTAATACTTCTTTAATTCTTTAATTATTTATTTATATTGGTAATTATTAATATGTAGTTATTAAGCATAAATCCTTAGATCTGCTAATATTATATATTAACTATACGATTTAGTAATGATCACATTATGCGTTGTTCTGTATTGGTGTTGTAGACACTACGTTATACGGAATTGGTTAAAATTTTGTCTCTGATATGTTACCAAATATGAGAATTTTCAATAAATCACTTTATACAATTTTCCTACACACTTGTTTTTATTTAAACAACAAAACAAAATATGTATGATAGGTCTAAATACATAACACGTCTTATTTTTAGTTAAAACTATTATCAGTAGATAGTAGTTAAATTTTATTTTTATACGAAAGAATGCATCACAGGTTTGAATTTAATTTAAATAATAGTAATTATTAATTGTCTGGAAATATTTATTTTTATTGAATAGGTTACTTATTTAGTTCATTCTAAAGTAGTTTATACCTATAGTGAAGGGAAAACCTACAAAACAATGAGCGATATAGGTAGGTACATTATAATTCATTATAGTATTAATAATTAGTGAGCAGCCAGACAGCAGCTGTAATTACTGCCAAGGCCGCACTATCAGCATTCCGCAGCTGTCCCGATACACATCTACAAGGATTTTAATTACTATTAACTATCGCTACAATCATGTCCTTGTATTTAACAAACCCTACATTTAACATGATGTCAGTTCCCCTATTTGTGGTATTGAGTTCATTAGAACATTGATACCTATATGCAGGCTAATAGAATTATCATAAAATGAAGGGAAACTTCGGAACTCTGCTGAAAAGATATTGCTTGCAGAGCAGCGTGTTGGGATTGAAGTATTTTTATCTGTACCCTGACTGGATTTCAAGGTAATTATGTGAAAACTGAACACTAATATTTAATTGGTAATCGCCAAAATAGGGAGGAGACACCAATAAGATATTCAAGAAAAAATAAGTATAGTTCTTAGTAAATAAGTTCTTAGTTAATAAGTATAGTTACTTCGAGGAGGTAGGTACTCCTAAATTTTTCCAACTGCTTGCGTGTACCTACCTACATCTTTTATATTTTATAAGTCTTTGGCTTACGCTGTAGGATCTTTAAAACTTCAGCGCAGTTGTCGTTTACAATTTCTTAATAGTTTTTTTCAAAGGTCAGGGTAACCTGTATTACTAAATTCCCGACCTCCAGATGTTACTGGGCTGTGACCATGGTGTTGCTGTTCTCGTTGGCGTGCCAGATGGCACTGCTGCTTTACCAGCGGTTCGACAAGATGCCCACGCGCGTCACGATCGAGAACCAGTACGAGCCCGTGCATGCGCTGCCCTACCCCGCCATCACCATCTGCTCGCCCAACCAGATCGCCATCAGCGCCGTCCAACACTTCAACAAGACCCTCGTGTAACAGTTCACTTTTTCAATTGTATCTGGAGAAAAGCACTTCAAAGAGAGGAAAAGTGGAATAATCCAAACTAGATGAGGGGACTTTCTGGATTTTTTTCATACTAAAGTCCAGTTTTCCCCCTTGAGGGGGTTTTTTTGAGAGCAGAATTACGGAACAAGTCCAGTTTTCCCCCTTGAGGAGGATTTCTCAAGGGGATTTGTGGAATAACCCCTTTAAAGCTAAAGATAGCATATTTTGATCAAACTTTACGTTCTTTTATTTTTTGCCTAACAATGAAACCGTGAGCAACTAAGCTATAAATACCTACTTGCAGCGATGGTGCGCATACGACGCGCCTGGATGAAATGGTGCACCTTCTACTGGGGTTCTTTCAGATAGTCCACGTCGAGAACAATGACCTCCTCGGCACTTTGCAAGCGCTGATAGATAAAAATAGATATACGGTGCGTAAGTACGTTTGAAACTAAAGATTTACTTAGATAAGTTTCTTTGGTAGTAATAGTACATAATAAATAATACGAGCTCTTCATTATGAGTTCGGTCGCTGGCTTTCGAGTTGATATTGATAGTAGGCACATCTCTTGCGAACCATATTTCTATTCTATGTTAAACACAAAACAACGTGTGTGTAATAGCACAAAATATATAGTAGAGTAGCCTACTAAACGTGTATAGGTACTAGCAAGGAATTTGGGACGTACAGTCAGTCCATAAAAAAGGTTGAGCTCTTTAGTACTGTGTCAAATTAAATAACAGATAAGGCAAAGAGTGACAGTGATAACAGAAGTTTTAATATGACAAGGTTCTAAGTATGCTCAACATTTTCATGGACCGACTTATGGGAGCCGGCAGCAGGGTGCAAGGAGGTGCTCTATTGTACCCCCTGTCAGGTAAAAACTTTTTTATTTATTTATTAAGATACTGTTTGAATAAAAACTGAAGTCTAGGTTGCTGTCCCCTTGCCAATAAATTCGGTATCCTCCTCTATTAAGTTAGTATAACCTGGCTAGTCCTGGCGGCGCCCATTGACCGATTTTAGATCCCCGAAGCGGTGACCTTGTTGCCGCAGCGCTGCGACGAGTTCCTGCGGCTGTGCGTGTTCCACCATGTGGTGTACGACCGGTGCCGCGGCCTCTTCCACCCGATCCTCACCACGCACGGCCTCTGCTGCGCCTTCAACAACGTCTACTACCTGAAAGACGGACAACGGTCAGTCCAGCCAGATATTATGTTTAAAATCAATGATTGACGCAAATATCAATCGGCTAATATAAATCCAATACTGTTTGAGATATGATCCCTTCATTTTCTGCCGTTCACTTAAGTAGCAGAATCATAGCAATGTGCTATAAATAAACGATTCACGTACAAATGTTACTATATCCGCTGACTATGCGACCTACTTTGGCGTACCCGACTGCTGACATTTTTGGGTGCGTCCACATCTGGCGAATGCGCGGCGAATGCGCAGCTCACGAGCTGCGCAGGCGCTGCACGCGTGCCGTTACTGCCGCTGTTTGGTGCGCTTCATTAGCGCAACTCAGGAAATGCTTGTATAGAGAGCGCGATCTGCGCGCGTCCAGTTCGCGCGCTTACCATTCCGTTTGCTTTCGTACTGGAGTCTTAGTTGTACATTTGCTTTCCAAGATGGCTCTTGCGCCACTCGCGAGCCGCGCACGTACGGCGCGAAGAATGCGCGCGATCGGCGCGCGGGCGGCGCAGGAGCGACGGACGAGCATAAACAGCACGCGCGCAACTCGCATGCCGCTCGCAAGCTGCGCATTCGCCGCGCATTCGCCAGATGTGGACGCACCCTTAGTTAAACATAACTCATAATCATAACTTCAAACTCACGCCCTGTAACACACCTCCGCTCTGCCGCGAAACGTACCAGCGAAACCGCGGTAGTTCCGCCATGACGATCACATCTACGTAGCGGTTTCGCGTCAGATACTTTCGAATCATTACAACAGTCGGAGCCGATCGGGCGGAATCGCGTGTGAAAAATCTATACTTATAATGTTTTAAATTTCCATGGTTTTTGACGTTATTAGAATAAACTATATCGGGATTTACACCATGTACCTGTTTATTTTTGAGACTCCGATATTTCGACGCAATTGCATGCGCCATGGTCACGGAAGAACTGTCGATTGTTGCGTGCGGGTAGGTGTTATTGGCAGACAAATCGGTCTACCCTCCGTCTAAGTCTTTTATTATTACGCTCGATACCGGTACCACTGTCTGCAAACTCACTACTCACTCGAATCTGTTCACGACACACGACACTCACTGTATCTGTACGCGAAACGGCGCTTTTACATTTCATGTTGTTTTTACACAAACGGATTACGGGGTTCCAAACACTCGACAATTTAAACCCATCTTCACGATTGAAATTTTTGTATTTGGTAATTTCAATCTATACTTACATTAAAACAGAACTTACATTAGAACAGGCAGTTCACATTTGTTTCGCTTGTTGAAGTCATGGCGCAACAAACTGTGATGTTTCGCGGCGGAGGTGTGCTACAGGCGTCCATATTTTAACTTTCAACAGAACTATCTATACTACCTAGGTATGTACATATTCTTCCAAGGCCCAGACATCTTTTCGTGGTCCTTAGAGCCGGATCGATACCTGATTGATAACAATAGATGGACATCACCTGCCCCGTATTGAATTTCAGAAACGAACAGTGGAGCAATTATCGGCCCCACCTGGTGAAGGGCGGGGGGCTGACCGACGGTCTCTCCGTGGTGGCTGACTACCAGCCCGCCGACGCGTGCGACGGCACCGTCAACGACGGCGGCGCCATACGGGTGATGTGCCACCTTTTAACACTATCTCTTATGGTGTACGATTACAGAGGGAGGAGCTCTGCGATCCTTAATTGTTTGCGCTAGCTAACGCTGTTGTAAAACACATTTAGTTCATCTAGTTCACTTGGCTCAGTACTTCAGTAGTCCATTTGAGTAACTTTGCCGTTATGTAAAACTATAAGCCTTAATGTTTACGCAATAGGGGTTGTTGAAGTCAAATTGAGTGTGGGCGGACTCCGACTCGGACCGACCGCTAGCCGCCGAGCCGTGCAGTCTCGCTTCCGCACGCGGTGTTCGTAATCTATCTGTCCGCTTTACTCTCTCTGCACTCTCCTTTAGTGAAGTGTGAACTAAATGAGGTACTGAAGTAATTGGGATTCGAATGAACGAGTGAAGAATATACTTGATTAGTGAACTAGTTCAATTGAAGGATTCATTCACGAACGACTCAACTCTAGTTATTCCTCGATGCTGACTATAAATGTTCTGGTGGCGTGCAGGTGATGTTCACGGACTGGACGGAGTTCCCGGCGGACGACATGTCCGCGCTGGTGCTGACCAACTCGGAGACCTTCCTCGCGCTGCACGCCACCTACACCTACTGCTCCGATGAAGTCGTTCAGCTGCCTGTCGATAGGTAGGTACACAATTCTGCAATAAAACATGCGAGTACGAGTATACATTTACTTTGTTTGTTTTTTTTTTCAAGGACTAAATAAGAATCTTACATGTTTGATGTGTAAAACCCTTATTATCGTTAGTATCAATCATTGATGACATTCGAAAAGATAACCGTGTCTCAACCAGGGGCCCGATCGCGCTAATTCTGAACGATAAAACCAAAACCGTTACGCTGCCATTTTACTTATTTATTTACCTAAAAATCGTTGGCTTAGCTTTAGAATTCTTACAAAACTAAAGCGTGAATTTTTCTTTAAACGAAACTGAAGCGGTAACGATTTAATTTTGGTTTTATCGTTGAAAATTAGCTCGATCGGGCCCCAGTTGTCGTCGTTTGATGGGTTTCCGTGTTCCTCAGCCGCAGGTGCTACCTGTCGAACGAGAGGGTGCTGCGGTTCTTCAGGGAGTACCGCAACAGCGACTGCAACCACCTGTGCCGGGCGGGGGGCGTGGAGCGCGCGTGCGCCTGCCTGCCCCCCCACCTGCCGCGCCTGCGCCCCCAGCGCGCCTGCAACCTGTCCGCGCTGCCCTGCATCATACAAGTCAAGAGTCAGTCGCAGCTTGATGCCTAACCTCTCTGCCTGCCCCCCCACCTGCCGCGCCTGCGCCCCCAGCGCGCCTGCAACCTGTCCGCGCTGCCCTGCATCATACAAGTCAAGAGTCAGTCGCAGCTTGATGCCTAACCTCTCTGCCTGCCCCCCCACCTGCCGCGACTGCGCCCCCAGCGCGCCTGCAACCTGTCCGCGCTGCCCTGCATCATACAAGTCAAGAGTCAGTCGCAGCTTGATGCCTAACCTCTCTGCCTGCCCCCCCACCTGCCGCGCCTGCGCCCCCAGCGCGCCTGCAACCTGTCCGCGCTGCCCTGCATCATACAAGTCAAGAGTCAGTCGCAGCTTGATGCCTAACCTCTCTGCCTGCCCCCCCACCTGCCGCGACTGCGCCCCCAGCGCGCCTGCAACCTGTCCGCGCTGCCCTGCATCATACAAGTCAAGAGTCAGTCGCAGCTTGATGCCTAACCTCTCTGCCTGCCCCCCCACCTGCCGCGCCTGCGCCCCCAGCGCGCCTGCAACCTGTCCGCGCTGCCCTGCATCATACAAGTCAAGAGTCAGTCGCAGCTTGATGCCTAACCTCTCTGCCTGCCCCCCCACCTGCCGCGACTGCGCCCCCAGCGCGCCTGCAACCTGTCCGCGCTGCCCTGCATCATACAAGTCAAGAGTCAGTCGCAGCTTGATGCCTAACCTCTCTGCCTGCCCCCCCACCTGCCGCGCCTGCGCCCCCAGCGCGCCTGCAACTTGTCCGCGCTGCCCTGCATCATACAAGTCAAGAGTCAGTCGCAGCTTGATGCCTAACCTCTCTGCCTGCCCCCCCACCTGCCGCGCCTGCGCCCCCAGCGCGCCTGCAACCTGTCCGCGCTGCCCTGCATCATACAAGTCAAGAGTCAGTCGCAGCCAAGAAAATTGTCTTCTAAAATTCTTGGTCGCAGCTTTATGCCTGCCCTCAACGCACGACACTTAAAAGGGAATATCTATAGTAGATCATTTTTCAGACGTGCCAGATTCAAACACTGTATACTTATATGTAGCAAGCTTTTATGTCTCCTAAAAGTTCGAAATTCAAGACAAAAACTTCGCTTGCTTGTTAGAACAGTTTGCTTGATTGTTGGGGAAGCCCGGCCATGGAATGGATCTGACATGTCTGAAGAATGACTCATTAAGATCATCTTATGATCGCATGGTACGAAAGTAGAAGAAAGTAGGAACTGATGGATGACGGATGACTGGAGGACTGATAACTGTAGATCGATGACCGTTGACTGACGAGCAGATAACCGATGATAGACTGATTAATGAGGATGAGAACTGATTAATAATTCCCGATGCTTGTGGGATATTATTGACATAGCACAGAAAAGGGCTAGGTCAGTCTATGGTACCCCACCGAGAGTGGGTAGCCCTATGGGGGGCTTGGGAGGATGCTTCCTCCCCCTGCCCGGCCCCCTCTCGAGCTTTCGAGCTCGTTAGGGGGTTGGGCAGGGGTCAGAACCACCCAGCCTTGACGCGAAGCCTATCAGGCTTGGCGGGAGGGCTGGGTGCGGCGAGGGACGTATCCTTGGTATGACTGAGTCCAACATGCCGTTTGGTATGCATAAAGATCGCATTCTCCTCTTGTTACAACAACAAAAAAAAACAGCTATCCCCTGTGTCAGTATTCCAACTGTGCTGACTGCTGTTGTTGCAGCCCACATGGACACGTGGATGGTGGGCGACGAGTGCGCGTGCCCGCGGGACTGCGAGGCGCGCCGGTACTCCGTGGTCCTGTCCGTCGGCAACCTCGACGCGCTGCCCTACGTCGTCAGCAGCCCTTTTTAGTGAGAACAACATTTTTATCTTTTTACCACGTTTTTGTTAGGTCGCTTTCTTGATTAGTTGTCCACAAATGCAAACTCGCCTTCGCACGCGAACTCAGTGCGAATGTGGAGTCACGTTCGCGCTTTGCGGCTCCTTTTCAGTTTGGCGTTTTACAATTTAGAAAAGGCAATTATAAATAGCCTATTTAGAAACTTCAACAGATATATTTAATCTATCTTTTTTTATCACTGTATTATGTATTTGTACGGCGGCTCTTTCGAGGAACTCGATGGCGCATTAGCAATTATCACTAGAGACGGTCTTCGAATGGGTGACCAAATAAAAAAAATATCTCGAGCTGAGCGTAAGCCGTAAGTCCCAGCTGCAATTGCAGTTTTTGCACTCATGGATTCAGCAATTACAAATCAAATATTAGGTAGTCGGAAAAGTTCGCGGCCTTTTTGTACTAAAAATAATAAACTGTGGTAACAGTGAGAACCGCTATTACCAGAAATTCAGCTGTCAAACAATATATTACAATTTTTGCAATATTCCCGCCTAAGTTCAGTATTGCCAGAAAAATAACACGCCAAATTCTTCATGCTTCAAAAAGGCCGCGAACTTTTCCGACTACCTGTTATATTGAAAATCTTTATTCACATGATAATTATTGGTTTTAAGGAATTCTGATATTTTGTTCTGATAAATTGAAATCGTTCATAAGTTTTTTGTTGCTTGCTCTCCCATAGATTTAAAAAAATATTATTTTCCACCACACAGCACGACATATCCGCTGAATAAGAGCTCTGCAGTAATGCACTTCTTCTTCCCGACATCGGTGTATGTGAAGCAGAAGCAGGAAACCGTCATGTCGCTCATCAGCTTAGCCTGCAAGTATCTACGTCATTCTATCTATTTTAATAAGAGTTTAAGTTTCCTTTATTGTGTATTGCCTGATCGTTCATGGTGACAACTTTTTCAAGAACTACCGGTTCGATCCCCAGCTAGGTCTAACTTTTATGAAAAGAAGCGATTCTACCACAAATTACACATATACAACATGTTACAAAAATACACCTTATGCCGAATATAGTGTATAGGGACCATCAAACTGATAAACTTTTACTATGGGACCAACTCTGAAATCGCGAAAAAAAAAAACAGCTGTTTCATACAAAAATTAAAATCGAAAATATCAAAATGTATGAAACAGCTGATTGTTTTTCGCGATATTCACCTTGTATAGTACATACTAGCACAGAATATACAAATAGTACTAAACGGACAGAAGCACAGAATATATAATAGTACCTAATAACATAGAAGCCCATCCGCGCGAGGACAATCAAATAATAAGCTAGCTTCTCTCTTTACACGGCAATAAAGTTCAATTTCAAATTGCACAGCGCGGCGTGCCTATTATATTAAGCCCTTCTGAAGCGCTTCGCTTCCTATCGCGTAGCTCTGTCTCAACCGACACATGACATCCCTCCCTCGTGCTCGATTGAGTCAGCCGCGACGCGAGCAGTACACGAACAGTAGGCTAATCTTTAAAGTGCAGTGAGACTCTGCAGGCGCATGAATCGACCGTACTGTCGGTGACTTGCAGCTAACTTGGGCGGAGTGTTCGGGCTGTGCGTGGGCTGCAGCGTGGTGAGCGTGGTGGAGCTGGTGTTCTACGTGTACTCCGCCGCCCGCAATCACGGCCGTCACAACCATCACCTCGGCTATTCATTGCCACACTAAACCTACCTGATAGGGCACGCGAAGATAACACGATATCACTTAAGGTGTGTTGTTTTCTTAAAATGCATAAACTTTGGTATTAAAACACCTGAATCGAAGCATGTGGCCAGTTGCCTCTCTAAACCCTTAGCCCTATATGGTATCCCTAGTTTCAAAACTGATCTCATTAATAAGGCATTATTTTCAGGTATTGTCACATTCTTCAAATCGTTGTACGATTAGAAACTTTGAGTCAAGGTATCAAAGTTTTATTTTCATAAAATTTCTTTAATTCCTTTAAGTGGAATTAAACTCAAATTCCTTTATTTAAGTCTCTAACTGCCGTACTCAGAGACGTCAATTAAGAATAATGGTTCATTAAGTATCGTGACGTCTTATATTATCACCATGGAAAAGAAAGAGATAGCACCAATTTTATTGAAGCATTAAACTTAATTGCCGTCTCTGCGTACGGCAGTAGTTGTATAACGCGATAACGCAAATCTTCATGATTGCGCGATTATTTGGCCCCAGCATTGAAGTTAGCTTTCCGATTTTTTTAATTCCTAAAAATACCTATGTAGTAAGTAAAAATAATAAATTAAGCTACAGTTATACAATATTATGAATTTAATTTCACTATAGTTGCAACTTTTTTAATCTCTAGTGTGACATTATTATATTGCAATAAACAAATTAACTGACATTTGGTGTAATAATTATGATTCATTACTGTTCACAGTAGGGCACAGGAACAGCAAAATAAAAACCCAAATCGAGGTGTATGTAACAAATTTATATTTTCTGATTTACATATATTTTCCACTAAACCAGTCTCCTCCTCCAATAATTTTATCAAATATATTGCTTCGCTAAAACTCTTATGGAAAAATACAAAAGTATCTATAATTGCGTTACGAAAAAACTTTTCTAGAAAAAATTACATCTCTCTTATTAAATCTACATGTTCATATTATGCGTTGAATATTTCGTTTCCGTTATACTTTAACCCCCTTACTAATAAAGATTGTATAGCAGATGTATAGTTACACAATGGTTACTCTCTGTCCCACTATTTAAGTTTGACATTAAAAAGAAAGAGACAAACCACTGTGTAACTATACATCTGCTATACAAAATCTTTATTAGTAAGGGCGTAATTAAATAATAATCGACTTTATAAACATGCGGATGCGAGGGACCGCGCACCGATTCACTCATATACAGAGCTAGATAAATATCTCAATGTATACTAAATAAATACTTATTGATGTTGTCGCATTAAATCAATAATACTTCGAAGTAAATGGACAGCTACTACTAAACCTATAATAACGACATAAAATCAATATTTGGCTTAGATTTTAATTAAATCTACAATAAAGCACATAAAGTAATAATTTGGTCTAAGTTATGAATATTATAATTAATCGTTAAGTGCTGCTTAGCCTAATTATTGCCTTAAAACTAGTATAATAATTTTATTCCAGCGGTCTTTAGTATAGACGGCGCATCTCGTGCCGGCGAAATTCGTATCTTTATCTATGAATCTCATATCGATGGCATCTGTTGAGTGTGAACACTCACTAAGAAGTAATCATACAGGATAATTTTTTAGTCACCATCCAAAGTTCAGTCCATGAAACTGAACAACTTTCTCTAAGAAACATAGGGTTAAATATGTCAACAAGTTTTTGACTATCCACACAAATGAAAGAGATCACGTAATCAGTTTAGTGAGGGATGACCAAAATTTTGAGGCGAATTTTGGTACATGTTGGAGAAAGTTATTTAGTTTCATGGACAAAACACACCCTTGAAATTTGAGTAATAACCCTGTATAATGTTAGAGAGATGGTATGTGTGCGATGCCACGTGGATGCGAGTTAGCGGCTAAGGCACGGCGCACACTGGACGTATCACAAGTCGCTTACAAGCTACACTACCAGTATCTACACCAATGGAACGGTTACATCGACATTGAGCTAACTTACTTCCATATATTAATCGTATTCATTAAGTAATATTGCTGTTAGTGTGGTTAACTAGACATACCGCCGTGAGACGGGCTCATTCCCGTCGTCCCCCACTGGGGGGTATCGGGAAAAAAGGTTTTTTTACAATTTTCTACTTTTTTCCCGATGTCCCCCAGTGGGTAACAAAATGGGGATAACGGGAATAGGCCGTGAGACTTAGCGTAGACGATGGCACTAAGTTATTATGAGGAGACTCGGCCCCGCCCTAGCCTCGCTAGACCGGCCGCCGAACAAAATTTAATCCCTGAAATGCTTTAAAATAAAACTCTGTTTTATTTTTACATCACAATTATTATTTTCGCAGCGTTACAAATACTCTATTATAAAAATATTCTCGTTTATAAACTAGGACAGCTCGCGAATTGACTCCGTACATCGGCGACTGCGGGCCGACAAATATGACACTAATATATAAATACGAAGCGTGAGCAAACAGTTGTACGTCACAGCTCCACAATAAATAAGGCCGATCGACCGGAGGGAAACGGCGAAGAGACGGTACGGTCGAGAGAGTACAACGAATAAATAGGAGTTCCGGTCGTCGCCGGAACGGACGCGAACTAGGTTCCGGTGCCGGACGCGTCTCACGCGCCGGACCGAGGCACGTCCACAGCCTCGACACAAGCCGATCGCAGCTAATATAACTATAAGGTATAATCTGTGAGCGACGAGCCTCAATATTAATTAATACATTATGTATTACTTAAAAATTCAGTGGTAACGGAATAAAATGTTTCCGTAATAATTTAAAATACTGCTAAGTTGCTATCGCTCAATTATCATATAAGTACCTTACTCAGAAAAATGATAGTTACGTTAAAATTTACTCGAATTTAAAGTCGATCGCTGTGATCGCCAACTTAGACATGTCAAGTGATGGAAACACGACTTTAGCCCCTATGTTATAAGGCTTATTTCCGACGACAGCAACTTATCCCATTCTATATCAAGTTCTTTTTTATCATTTAGTAAGAAATTTGAGCATCAGAAACTGCATGCATGAATACAATTAGGATAACATTAAATTACTTCTAATCACTGTTATACTGTAAGGCTCGGTTGCATCATCTTAATTTAACTATAACAGTACATGACACAAACTTATCTGAGCAGGTGGCCAAAACTGGAACTAAGTCTTATTATATATTGTTACCTAGGTTACGCCATAGTCGACAGTGACACTGTCACCGAGTCAGATAAGTTTGTGTATGTTAAAGTTAATGTTAAATCAGGATGGTGCAACTCAGCCTGAGTCATACATCTTTATATTCTTCCAATAGTATCAATTTGTGTTAACATGTTATAGAAACGGGACACGGAACGTCACGCGTCGTTAGTTGTGAGGGCATGCGCTCGCGGCTCGCGGCTCGCGGCTCGTGGCTCGTGGCTCGCGGCGGCTAGAGGCTGACGAGCGCGTCGGGCGCGAGGGGCGGGGGGGGCGCGCGCGCGTGCGGCACGGGGTGGGGGTGGGGGTGGGGGTGCACGGGGGTGAGCCCGGTGCCCCCCTCCATGAGGCTGTCGAAGTTGAACGGGATGCCGTTGCTGGGCGTGCTGATCTCCACTCCCGCGACTGTAGTATTTATCGTGTTCGCGCCCGCTAACTTCAGTTTGTGCGTCTGTGGGAACAAAATTTACAAAACCGTTATGAACATCTTTCGACAGACGAGTCGTCGTCTTCTGATACTGGTTATGGAGAGTACGATTAGCGATAACGTCAAAAATTAACGTTTAAAAAAATCTTGGGTTAGGCTTTTTAGTATTTAAAAATAGCATTGTGAATACTAAAATCTAAATTTTTTTAAGTCACAGCTTGCATAACCATCGTGTTAGGAACAGAAATTGTTTTTGTTTTTTTAAGATATTTTTTTTTCATTCATTATCAAAAAAGTTTTACAATTTATATTCACATTTTAAAGCACATCAGAAACATTGAAGAAAGTTCCTAAAGTTTAAGAAACTAGCGGATGTTCGAGAGAGACGAATGATATGCGAGCAAACTAGACTTACAAAGAGAGTTGATCCAAACTCTCAACACAAATATGCGTGCGATGTCAGCCAACATTTGTTTATTTATCAGTAATTATCAATATGCGAAGGCATTTCCCTTAAGGGAAATAACCTCGTGTAAACAGAGGAAATGAAATAGAACATAGTTTTACGAACGCGATTAAATGCTATCCTTTTACCCTTATTCACAATGTTTAGAACGCGAGGCGAGCAACACACACAAGAGATGTATTTAATTTAAGCTGTTATAAGCTCGCTTACGCCGGCCTCACTCGGAGTACCTCGGTCGAAGACGTTTGAACGGGGATGCCTGGTGCTAAAATCGTTTGATTGGTTGCTTCAAATGTCAAATGTAATTTCTGACGCATTTTAACCAATCAAAACCAGTGATAGCGACAGAGTCGCCGCTGGCGCCATCTGCGATTAGCTGTATAGCTCGACCGGCGTGCAGTTAATGTCCGGTTACGGCTTCAACAGGGCGTCCGGCCAGTGATGTTTTGTACAATGAAATGACGCCCTAAGTTCGGGATTTTATGATAAACACGAGATTTGGTGTTCAGCGCCAGGAAATGTTTCTTGCGCCCGAATAAAAATATTTCGGCACAACAGCTTACTACAAGACGACAATTTTTATCAACCGATTCTGAACTTTAATTCTCCCGCGTTAAGGTTTAAAATCATTTTAGGAAGGAATTAAACAGTTTTGTATATCCAAATGTACTATTGTGTTATATCAAGCGCTTGCGCATATCGTAAAGTATATGATGGAGTATGTATACACACCTGTGCGGGGTTAGTGTGCACGGGCACCTGCAGGAAGGTAGGGCGCGTGGGGCGCGCGGGGGGCGTGTCCAGCGTGGGGCCCGCCCCCGCCCCCGCCCCCGCTTGCGTCACCACCGCGAGGTTGGCTGCCGATAACATTATCCTGGAAAACACGGTTCATATTAATAATGGTACCATCAAATCTGTTCGAAAAGAACAAGAACCACAGCTAAGAATTTTATCGAGGGCCTAATCGTCTAACTCGAATCTATCAGTATCTTTGTAAATAAACTTGAGTACTACGGTATACGAGGTAACACTCTTAAATTATTCAAGTCTTATTTACAAAAGAGACAACAGTACATTGAAATAAGATCCAAAGAAGGTAACCAAGAACAGACATGGACATCGAACATGACAGTAATGAAAAGAGGAGTTCCACAGGGCTCAATACTGGGTCCAATATTGTTTATCATATTCATAAACGACTTGATTGAATATATCAATAATTCTATTATAGGTGTAAGGTTGGTTCTCTACGCGGATGACACAAATGCTGTGGTCTGTGCTGAAAATCTGAATGAACTTACTCACAAAGTAAATAGCCTGCTGATTCTGTTCGAGGAATGGTTCATTGCTAACAATTTGAAACTTAATAGAGAGAAAACCTGTATCATGATGTTTAAATCAAAAACCAGAAATAGAGATGTTTTAGATGTCTACATGCATAACGAGAAGCTTGATATGGTGGATGAGGTGAAATTCTTGGGAGTACATATAGATTCGACTCTTAACTGGAAAACTGAATTAGATTCCTTAACTAAATCAATCAGTTCTGCGTGCTATGCTCTTAGAAGTTTACGAGACATTTTAACAGTGGAACAGCTTAAATTAATTTATTATGCACTAGTAGAGTCCAAGCTGCGATACAGTATTAAACTGTGGGG
Source organism: Catoptria pinella (assembly GCA_963556745.1). Classification (NCBI taxonomy): domain Eukaryota; kingdom Metazoa; phylum Arthropoda; class Insecta; order Lepidoptera; family Crambidae; genus Catoptria; species Catoptria pinella. Next base: position 529,915 of record OY750776.1, read on the forward strand.
AAATAGCTACAACTATAATCAATTGACAGCTTTCAGGCTGCAAAAAAGAGCGATAAGAGTTATTGCACGTATACCACAGTGGCAGTCTTGTAGAGATTATTTTGCAAAGTACAACATACTTACCGTACCCAGTTTATATATACTGATTGTTCTAACAGAATTTAGAAAAATGCTGACGCAAAAGGAAACTGGTACAGACAGACAGTTACGCGAAAGTACAAGGAGGATGCACTTGCATTATGACATTATCCCTAGGTTAGAAATAGTCAAACACGGCGCCAGGTTCCAAGCTGTTAAGCTCTTTAATAAATTACCAAATGACCTAAAAATAATTAGCAAATGGAAAATTTTCAAAAATAAACTGCACGCTTATTTGTTGAATAAGTGTTGCTATTCTATTGTCGACTTTTAGGAATTATAATTTCTATCAGGTAGGTATCAAATTAATTAATAGCCTGATAATTATATTGTAAACGCAATGTATGTAATGTAATGTGTGTATAAAATGGAATGGTATAATGTGTAATGTTCCCTTATCATAATTATAAAGTAATATTCAACACAATGAGAATTGTTCAGAATAAATTGATTGATTGATTGAATCTAGCGCTGGCTCAAAGCCAGTTGTAATAGTGAATTGTCAAATTGTTAGGGATTGATTTTAAATTAGACAATTTCGCCACAGAATTAACTTGAATTCACTGTACATTCGTAGTGCAAACTCTATTATTTCAATAATGAAAATTGTACGGTTCTCGCTTCTAGTTAATACTTCAACCTCATACAATTCGAGCTTTGAAAAAAATATAGACGGTTAACCTCGTTACAGAGTTTTTAAATGTTTGATATTTTACAATCGGAGACTTTAATAAATGCAAGCTCACTTTTTGTCCGACATCGGCGTGGTGAATATGTCAGCGTCGAGCCCCAGGTCGATGGGGTCGACGCTGGGCTCGACGGCCTCGACCTTGACGCGCACGCCGTCGGGCGCCGGCGCCGGCGCCGGGTACTCGTACTGGAACGGCTTCACGTCGCACGGGCTCGCCGGACGCCGCGCCAGCCGGCACGCGCCCATGTGGTGCTGGAGGACCGACTGCAGGTGATCCCTATCCGAGCTCAGGCGACGCAACTCCTCTTCCAAGGACCGCTTCTTCTCCTCCAACTTATCAGTCTCATCTTGCAGCTCGTTAGTGTGGTCGAGTCGACGCTTCCTGCAGCGGGCGGCGGCCATCTTATTCCGCTCGCGGCGAATCTTCCTCCGCTCCTCCTCTTCGGGGGACATGTCCTGGGGCGTCTTGGTGGGCCGGCGGCCGCCCATGTTGCGGCGCTTGGGCGCGGGCAGGCCGGGACTGCTGCTGCTGTCGCCGCTGGCGGAGAGCGGGCCCGGCGACACGTGCAGCGCCGTCGTCGGGCCCGAATCGCAGTACCCCACCGGATTCAGGATGCCTGCGGAATTTAAAGAGGACTCCGTCGATCACGAGTGTCATCGAACATAGATTTTGGTTAAATGCTAAGGACGGGGAATTAATTTATTGACTTCGGCACTTAAAATTTCTTAATCTTCATTCATCTAACTAGCTTTACCTTACTTACGACGAAGGCAATTGTATATAACAAAATACAAGATTGAAATAATAAACGTTTCATAATTAATTGTTTTCTCGTTAACTAATGTTGTATATTTATGCGAATAGTTGGAGAGAAACGTAGACTCCACCCTGCTTGTAATTTCAATGGGGCCCACGCAGCAGTGCCTATAAATGGGCTCAGCACTTGAATATTATAAATTGCGAGAAATGCGAAGCCGATACAATACATTATGCTTATATTTATAGGCGGTTAGCCCTTTATTAATTATGTTATTATACTAAATATTTCTCATAAATAATTAAGATTATGTCGCGTTGTAACGAACGTCAGATAAAGATCACATCTAGAACTAGTTACGGTCTTCCGTCTTAATTTCGCAGGCTGCATATCATATTCAAAATATAAGCCATTAAAATAAACACAGAGAACGCGGTACGTATCATGTTCACGTGGCCATACCATTATCTAAGGCGATAAGCCATTCGATTTAGAAATCAATACTTTGAATATAGCTAATATAAACAGCTACAATGTATGATCTGTGATCTTTTGGACTTTGGTAAAACAACACTAGTTTAAGGAAATAGACATAAGGAGGAACTGATACTACGAATTTAATATAGTTACGTTTTACTCAGTTTTCTGTCAACTCTAGAATCCCATTAGGAAATGTGACATCCTATAAGCAATATTTGGAGTTATAACAGTTGCATTGCACCTGATCCTAGTTCCAATCCAACGATTTATTTTCGGAAGCTTCTGTAACCACAGAATAGATAATAGTACTCGCGTCTGTAACGTCGAAAACTATTGAGGTCCCATAAGTCATCCTTGGGGGAGACCTTTAGGGTGGTTGTGCAGCTAATAATAATGATAATTTATTAGGACACTAATAACAAATGATTTGATTAGGTCTATATTAAGTCGCGATAAAAGGCCTGGACTTTAGTGGACATGCCCCTCATTCGGGTGAAGTGGGGGAGTCCCACATAACACCGTCCGCTCACCCAGCGGCGGGGTATAAGTACGTAAAGTATTTTCCAAAGGATAAAAAATAAAAAGGTCTATTAAGGTAGTGATGCTGATGATGATGAAGTCAATGGGTATTGAATACTGACCGTAGTTGTTGGCGTGCGTGACGGAGGGGGGCACGAACCCTGCGTGCGTGGGCTCGCTGCGGCAATTGCTGAGCTCGATGTATGTCTGCTCGAAGTTGCGCAGCTGCGTCGGCGTGATGGTGGCCGTCGTGCGTGTCGGGACCCCCGACTGGAGGCCCTCGAGGTTTGCCAGCTGGGGAGAAGAGAAAGACATTATGTTAGACTTGGAATCATTAGATCTTACACAGGGCAGACGCAGAAAGCTTTTGTAAAATATCTTTGATAATTTCTTAATGAAGTGTAACAACAATAGTTTCTTCTCCTAAAATAATATTATTCCAAGATCATAGAAGATCATCATCTCCGTCTATTTTCTCTAATGTCATTTAATCTTCTCCAAGGTCTTTCATTTACACTTCTGTGGTTTATGAACACTAAGAAGTGAAACAAACTTGGTTGGTGGGTACCGAATTGGTTGATAAAATTAAATTAACAAATTAACTGAAGTCAGGAATTCATCGGAAAAGTTACTGAATTAGATTATTATGTTTCCTATCTATGTACGACCAATGTTTGTGTTGTGTTGATCAGTCTGATCATATTATTTTGTATGTTAAGATATTTCAAACAACTATCTTCAAAACTGAAGTCAGGAATTTATCGGAAGTTATTGAGTTAGAATTTAGATGATTAAGTATCTTATCTATGTAGGAACAATGTTTGTGTTGATCAGTGTTATCATATTATTTTGTATGTTATGGATAATTCAAACAACTATCTTCAATCATGCCTAATGTCACATTATATTCGGTTGTTTTTAATCCAGATTTCATATTCAACAGGCTGAGATAAAACTGCAATGCACTCCGATGACAAAAATATTATTATAATAAACTTGTTTATTTGTTTTTCGCGCGCAGACGATTGCTTCCACATTCCGATTTATTTATTGGCACAATATTTGCATAACGAAGTGTAACAACGATAACATGTAAATAATACGAAGACTTGCTGGATACGATTGTGGTAGAAACATTATTTTGGTAGGTTATGTTGGAAATTACGGTAATATATTTGAATTTAATGACTAAGTAATCAAACCATAAGTTTAATATAAAATACTAGGAGTAAGCCCAACAAACGCCGAAGCAGTTGAGAGCAAACTCGTAAATCAATCGTACGGAGGCGATCACGATAATAAACAAAACAACATTTCGGTACTCATGGTGCCTAATTAGTTTGAAGATGGATAAATTTAGAAACATACTCATTTAATCATAAATAAAGGTAACCTAGGAAGTGCGAGCGTAGCGGCAATCTGAAACTAATTTTATGAGCTAATTGCATGTTTTGAATGAGCCCCAACCCAATTCTAAATAAGATCTGTCCTGAAGTCGAAATGTCCAAGTTACGCTGGCACTCACGGGTTATAATGGGGCAGAGTGATAAAGAATACAAGACAGGTTAAGGGGGTTTTGCCAGAGACAGACGGGACAAAAGATCAGAGGCTGCCAAGCGGCGGGTCGGTTGTACCTGGTGGCACCATAGCTCCGTGGCCAGGATGTTGGCGATCTCCAGCGGGTCGATGTTCTGCATCTCAGTGGTGCTGACTTCAACACGTTTATAATTAGACGCTTACTCTATTGTGTTGCGCTTTTTGCGAGGCGACACCTTCGTGCGATTCGAGTTAGTTAGTCGATTTGTTCGTTAATTCCGCCCTCGCTGTCAGCGTTAGCTGTCGATCCGTCGAATAACCGAGTTATCGGGTTATTGGGGGTGTTTGAGGTGGATCGATTCGTCGTTCGCGACGTCGCGGAGTGTGTTGCGCGGGAGTGCGGGTCGTTCGTTCGTTGCGCGCGTACGGCGGCCGGCCGCGGCGGATCGCGCGCTACTGCGCCGCGCACCGCCTGCCGCGCTCGCCCGAAATCTTCGCCCACGACCGACTCCGAATCATTTATTAATAGAATACTCCTCTAACTCCGGAAATATTTCGCGTCATTTCGCATCGCACGCTGCGCCCGATAGTTATCTGAGGTAATGGGCGACAACGTCTGTCTCAAAACAAAGCCTCGCGTCGCCGTCTATCTGGCCAAGTGACAGCTGTCAACGGCGCTTACGTCGTCGCAACACTTTCTAAAATCCAGACATCGAGTTGAAACAAAGAACTCTGAAATGTTACCAATACTCAAATGAGCGCGTTAATCTTGGCTCAATAATCAGGTACTTAACGGTGTCATTATTTTAGTGGAAGCACTTAAGGCGTCGTGGATAATGATGGCATGGCTCGGAGGAAACACTGCGGTGGGCGGGAGGCTCGGCGGACCTTGCGGCAAGGTCGCCGGCCCGTGGGCGATGCCCGTCTGAATACGGCCTTATTTGGCATTGTTTAATAAGAATAACATATTAATCATATGCATAGTATTAATACTAAAACCGGTGTGGTAGAAAGTGGGATGAGAACGGTTAACAAACACCAGCATCTACATCGAATGTTCATCGAGACTTAAAAGGACGCCAGTGTCACGACCGGTATTAAATTTAATAACAACACTTCTGCGACCTGCCACGTACTGCTCATCAGCAAAATAGTGTTAGGTACTTTTCGTAGAAATGAAATATGTTTGATCGCGATGTCTCGCCGCGTTGAGGGGACAAAGGCTCCGGAAGGCGGCCAATTACCACAATTGCTCAAATGAAATTCGTCTCGATGCGCGCGCGCCTGGTGCTGCTCCGTTAATTGGTCACGGTGCTTACCTAGCAATTAGTCGATGGTTTATGTGTTTATCAGCCACTGTTTTATCGCTGATCATGAATTTTCGGTTGCATGTTTTTAGATTTGGTTAGACGTTGTTGGTGTTGATTGAAGACGTCTCGGTCTCGGTCTTTCTACGATGTACAGTCGACACATAAAAATGATGAGCATACTTATAACCTTGTCATATTGACAAGTGACATCTTAAATGTCACTGTCACTCTTTGCCTTACTATTATTTAATTTGACGTTAATTTTAAAGCGCTCAACATTTTCATGAGCCGACTGTGCGTCTTCAACATTATCCCAATTTACTAAAGCAACAACTATGCTAGCTGAAGCTGTCAGTGTTTTCTGGCATCCTTCATTGTGTTATCGGCGGCGGTAGGTAGGTATACAGCACCAGCGGCGCAGGCGCAGTCGTGGTGGGTACCGGCCGCGAGGGCCGACATGACATCACCACTATTCTAGTTTGTGACGTAAGTACATAATGTACTCGAACGTCTACACTTCATGATAGATAGATTCAGCTTTTTGCCAACATGATAACTATTGTGGATTTAAACTTCGCTCTTCATTGTTAAAATATATATTGTTCTTTCTTTAAGTCCAAAATCCATGTGTTGAGGGTTGAGGCATTTATATATGCTGAATATATTATGAATAAGTAAAACAAAGGTCAAAAATACTGGTACCGTTATGTACCTACTGTGGTCTGTGTGGCACACGAACGTCGAACACCACCCACGTGAGTTCAATTCCTTTGTACTTCATTTAAATGCTTATTATCTATTCAATTGTTAGATTTATACATCTCTTTTGTATTATTTTGTAGGTACATTCTTTCTAACATTGTTAGATAAATAGATGTATGTGGCTAAAAGTCGACGAAATATATGTAGGTATGTCATTTCAGTAATCAGTGAATAAAATTTAATTAAATGTACAATAAATTACTTTGGCAGATAATAATTATTTATTATGAAGGAAAATATGTTTTGTAACTAATACAAAACTAATAAAATTACGTATAAAACTTGCCAGAATTTTGACTGTTATGATGTTATTTTGGCAGTTCGGCTGGCTTTAACTAAATTTAGAGATCAATAATTTTATATTTTAAGCAATAATGTTCTAAATGATTGTGAATTAATTTTCCTCATTATTTTACCCACTGAAAATGAAATGTAATTTGTTTATTGTTTCCTGAAACTGCCAGTGTCACCGTGTTCAGGACATCCATTGAATCTATTTATGTAGTTATCGGAATATCGAAGACTGCCACTCGCTTCCGGAAACGATGCTTGATAATAAAATAATAAATTTCACATACCTAGCTTTATACAATATTATAACCTAGGTACTATCAACAAAATGAGTTCAAGTTAGTGTGTAAATGGGATTCCTTAAACATAAAATAGAGAAAGCGATAAAACCTGACGATTGAATACCAATCTAGAGTTTGCCTAAAACTCTAGTAGGTAGTTTGTGTTATCTGCGCGTGCGCACACGTGGCCGGCGCGTGACATGACGGCGGCATGATCGTCATACCATGGCACAGGTGATATCGCCCACCCGCGCTGCACATTTCACGATTTGGACTTCGAAATGATAGGTCAATGCCCTGTAATCTTTGCGGCAGTAGTCTGCGAAGCGGTTGACAGCGAAATAATACCGCATAAGAAAAAGAATAGCAACTGGAGCCCAATCAGCTCCCCAAATAAGCTATGACACATTTGTAAAAGCGATGTATATATCAAAATAGTATTATATAGTACTGATATTATTAATGAAAACTTGGGTAAATTTTTGCTAACACGGCCAGATGTTGCTACAGGCGACAGTACCGACAATATACATTAGCAAGAGTAAAGGTAAAATTATTTGCATGATTAATGCAATTCAAACCTTTTAAAGTTGCTAAACCGAATAACGAGAATGCTTATGAATCGCTCGGTAGAAGAGATTTCTCTAACACACAATCTACCATTAACGTGGACGGGAAAAATAATTTTGGGAAACCCACCTCTACAGTCTTGGCACAGTTTACCTGTTACCAGTTTACATAGACGGGACGCCGGCCGCGCCTGTTCAATTTAGGAAAATAAATGAAGATAGGAATAATTAGTCACCAGGAGAGAAAAGGTCCTTAGTAAACGTTATTATACTAAACAGAACGGTTTACCAAGAATCGCGATCGCTGTACTACCGTGTAGGAGTAACGTAAAATTCCTCCCATGCCATTGCGTATACCCTCGCCGGTTGCTCGAAAACTGACCTCAATTCCATGTAAATACGGAACTATTCACGCTGCTAACCACGCACGCCGTAAAACACCACCAAGCTATAACCCTGGCGAGTTCAGAAGCACCCGGCTCCGAAGGCATCACGTACATCGGACCTCGCGCTTCGCCTCGGTCGGCTGTGTGGGAGCTCATTAACGCAGCGCTAATTGCCCGCACTAATAGCACTCGGGTTGTCGAGTTAGAAAATTCCTTGAACAGATTCTAAATGGAATAAAGACGTGTTTGTGTTGTAACGCTTTACGTTCAAGTACTCTTCGAATCGTTTCAACGAAACGTGGTACATACAGCAGACGACATAAATCACACGTCCGTGGTCTCAGCCGGACGCCAAGGTTTTGTTGGTGAGCAGCCGTGAGAAATAATAGAGCGTCATTATACTTGTCCATTAGTAAAGACATTGTAAATACAGAAATCTACATGACAGTAAAACAGGCAGGACAGTCACCGATCGTCGGACATAAGCCGAACTCCTACCGAGGTTTATTTATAGTTAAACACTAAAGTTATAATTCCTCAGTTACATCTGTATAAAGTTTAGAGCGTGGAAGTAGGTACGAAACGAAGCAGCATATGCCATCGATGTACGGCGCCGCCGACTGACTGTCGCGACATTGACCGCAACTCGGCGAATAATAAAATAAATCGACGCTGGCACCGCGCCAGGCGCCCTTCACTCGCCTTTATTCCACGAACGAGGAGTGCTAATCCGTAACCATTGCCGCACCAACGGCGACACGCGAAAGTGAAACCCGACCCACGCGCCAATGAATAACTACTTGTTATACTTTGGCAGAAACACTGTATGCAACCCGATCGATGCACTGTCGCTTTCGCGCTGCACCCTAGATTCACCCCCAAGACTCTGAGGTCGTGGACCTCGCTCGACAACACCATGTATGTCTATGTTGTAGGGAAATTTGTTTCACCTCACCGAAAGAAAATGACGGGCATCAGCATAATGGAGAAGTATTAGCGGAGCCGATCGACTGGAGCCGACCTTCATTTTCATGAAAACTAACAATTGTGAGTTTCTCGGAAAACCCGCGTGAGTCACAGCACACGGCTCGCTCTCTATCGCAGGTCACTACGATCGAGTATTTACATTCGTCGTCGGCTCGATTCAAAAACTCGATTACGCTGAATGATTCATAGAGAATATGAATCAGCGCGCGACACTATAGTTTCACTTATGAATATTTTTCGGCCGCCGGAACGACTGAAATTCAATAGGCTGCTAAATTTTGATCAACAAGGGTATACAATTATATTAAATCAAATAAAACATATTATAACAGAAACCTGTGCAACTATTGAAGGCCAAGAACAAGGAAGCAATAAGAAAACAGGAAAAACAAGGAAACAAAAATGTGGAAAACTCCAGTCATGGAAATCGACATTAGAGACATCTAATTGTATCAAAGACTGGGATGAAGTTTATTTAAATTGTGTTTATCGTATTATTGAGTATTGGGGTTATTCATATGGAAAAAGCGACGCATGGCGCCGAGCCTAAGAGCGCCGGAAATCGTCCGGAAATGGCGAGCATTCCGCGGGCCGCCGGCGCCCGCGCCGCCGGCCCGCCAACCGCACGATTACCGAAAAAAACAAATGCTTCGCTTTTTGTAAATGGAACAAATGGTTTATAAAATCAAACCATAGATTCGTCACGAATATAAATGAAGGAGGTACGTATAATTCGGTCATGATTCTATTCACCTTGCGGTTTTCTAGCCTTGGGGATTTTTACCCAGAGTTATTAAACTAACGTAATAAAATAGAACCAGGCGGATAAGGTCGACTGAGTTAGTTTTGTTTGTACATTACAAATGGTTATCTTTACTAAGAAGTGTTTGAAAACTGTGTTATAGGTTGAAGGCGATAAGAAGCGCGCAGCTGCGCTCTGTTAGAACAAAGAGTATAAAATTGAACTTTGCAAAACGGATTGCAAATTATCCATCCATTATACTGTTTAGATTTTAAAAGGTCATTGCGAAACAATTAAAGATTTTAAAATAACAATAACATTGATATCAATATCGTGTTACAAGTTACAACAATATGCCTACTTATCGCTCCCGTCTGAATCTTATGTATGTTCAAAGTTCAGGCAATTTTTAATGAGTCATCAAACCGCTAATAGACTCAAGCAACTAAGAAACATTATACAAATAAGATATTACTCATACGCACGGTAATTAATTACTTTTCTAAAACCTAACACATTTCGTTTTTCTTACATATGTTTCAATCCGCTTTTCTCAGAATTTTCGAAATTCAAGTTTTTTAATTTGTTAAATTACATAAGTTACCCTGTTAATTTTTTTTTACTCGAAATTTGTATTATGATGAACTACATTTTGCCAATACGAGTAGACAAATGGACTTGATAGAAGCAAACGAACTGTTCCTTTAAAGAGTATTTGCTATAACTTGACGGTTTTTCTGACTTCTTATAGGTTAATTAATGAATTACCTATGTCCCATGCACATCGGCAAAGAAAAAAATTTTTAAGGCTGCGCCAATTACTACAAAAACAACTTAAGGTGTGGGAGAACTGTGAAATAATTTAAAGAGAAAATAACCTTATTTCATTTTAATTATTCAGGTTTGAAGCTTAAATTGGGAAGGAAATAGACAAAATAGTATCCAAGAGGAAAATAAATGGTCTCAAAGTAATAGTTATACGATTATTATTCAGTAGTAGTCAATCACGATTTTTAAATCAAAATAGCAAAAACAAAGAGGTCAGCTAGTCTCAGGGATCAAATAAATCATATCGCAAGCTAACACTTTATCAGAAATACTAGGTAAAAAATATTCACTTACGTTTGTCGGAAATTCGACGCCGCAAATAAGCAAACGGACGGACAGACAGACAAAGGCATTGTCTGCTGCTGTTAGGCGGCACTTATGCTAATTTCTTTTGAACGACGCCACAACGGGCAATTGCTATTACCTGGCTATATCTCACTGAACACAAATATGGAGGCAATGAACCAGCGTGTAATAATGAGATTTATACATAACTATAGTATAATGCCGTCGAGTGGCCACAAGTAGCACGTCACTCAGCTACGTTTATTTGTTTGCTATTTTTAACCAACTGTCTCTGGTTAATATCTGCGAAGAGCACAGAACTGTAGAATTCTGCAACATTATTTAAGCTTTAGTAGATTCATATGGAAAATAAAACAGTATAAATAGGTTCCACTGAAAAATTTGCAGAAGCGAAATTTCAATACAGCAAACCACACCTCACATCGCAAACACAAAATTTTCAGATAATTTTCGTGGAACACGCCTCAGTTTGCGCAACAACAGTACCGACACTGAGCCACAGAATGTATAATAGTACTAAATGTACTGAGCTTAACAATAAATAATGGTGGAGGGTCGTTAATCTGCGCGGGCGCAGTGGAAAGTGTCGGTTTATCAGCTGGGTGCGGAAGGCCAGCCCGACCCTGGCACCGCGCGCCCAGATAAACCCAGCGACAGGCCGGGTTTCACACCCAACCAAGGTTAAAACATTCATACAGTCAACATCAAATAGCAAGAAGCAGTCAAAAATTTCAAAATGTCCATGTATTTGGAAATATTATGTTCTAATTTTTTACGTCTTAGAAAATCTTCTGTAAAGTTGACAAGTATTTAGAACATTGCCTGTTCCCATATTTTAATCACTTTAGAATGAGATGTTTCAACTTATTGGGCAAAATGGCTGTCGCCAAATATATCTGACACTTGCCGTTCTAAACGTTGAGTTTGGGATTATGAACATTAGCATGTTAGCAGTTAGATCACTGCTATCAACTATCCGAACGAGCGCAAAGCGCGAGCGAAGTGTCTCCGTTTCAGCTTGGGAAAAAATGCTTTCGTATGTCCGGGTGTCCGGCTGTTCTCCTCTACAGGTCGCAGATTCTCATGAAATTTTATGAGCGTTCGATATTTATATGGAATTTAACCAAATTTTTTAGAACGTAAAAAAATATATTTCAGCCATTTCGAAAAATGATCAAAAACATCACAAACCGAAGGTACACAGTGCCACTGGAATAGATATGTTTCATTGTCACTTTGAATTTGAATCAGACTATCAACACGTCTCGTGGTTTTTCACACTGTTAGATTTACCGTTAGCGTAAGCTATTTGAACTCTGTGATTTCAGTTTCATTTGGACTTTATTATATTTTTGTGACAGCTAAAGTGAAAATTTATGATAAAATCTTAAAACTTTCTCTCCGAAAATTATTTGGCATAAATCGCAGACTATTTATCATTTAATAAAAAAATATTTCCATGCGGCATAGTAACACCAGATCTATATTGAACTGATACTGATATTTCAGCAGCGACTAGCAATGTGATTAACAATATCTGTTATGATATTTTAATTTTGAGGTCATTGTAGCTATTTATTTCACAACAAATACCATTTCACCGACAAACTGGGATGGTTGCACTATTGTGCGTAATAATTTACTGTTCCACTTGGCATGAGAATTGATTAAGTCATTAAATTGGATATTGTTAAAATAATAGTAACTGAAGATTTTTAAAATATTGACAATTAAGGGCCGATCATTAACAAAGACCTCAATATGAAAGAATCTCGTTAAAATCGGCTACAAGATAAGGATTACGAAGCACAATAGCAATGGCAAGACCCCAGCCGGCTTATCAGCGACAGATAGCGGCCATCCGAATTGTCTGCCTACACCGGCACCGTTATCGCTTTACCGAGAAATCGTACTTACACAAACACTTGCACTTATCGCGAATACCTATTTCACAATCGCCGTTCCGAAGAATTTCTAAAATGCTGGAATATACTGGCCATCCATTATACAGATGTGCTGTACAAATATGGGAAAGATATCCATGCTTCCTTTTTGGTTGACCATGCATCTAAATTAGTGTTTAAAGTTCGTTGTAAATCATTTATCTTCAATAGAAACGCTCTTAGTAATGTAAAATGAGCATCATTACCGTTTGAAAATGTCTCAATGTTTGGAAGTAATTCTAAATACAAAGCATAGTAATATAAGAAATATAGATGCGAGTGTGCTGGCTCGCGTCCAAGGATGCATGTCCAACAAACTAGGAGTAGACATCGGAAGTGTAATTAGCTTTGCACATATCGTCGCAAATAAACCATTTGGAGATATTTCATAACCTCAATTAAAGAGAAAATAAATAAACAATAACATAAACACAATATTTACCGTTATTGCTACAATGTTTGTTTCAGACTCCGATCCGCAGAAGAGATAATTTTATATGTTTTTATGTGAAAATTTTCCAAGGTATAAAAAGTTTTTTTCTTATATCGCATGCAATGTTTGTCTGCATAGAAGCAGCGATAACCCTCTTTTACGATTCTCATCAAGCAACGAGGCGCATTTTAACGACACCAGAGGAATAATAAGCCCGCATCAAATTCAATTATTCGTTTTTATGCATAAAACTAAAGGGAGGATAGTGGCTTCTACTGTATGAATTACTTTTTGAACAAACTTGTTAACTGAACATTAAGTTTACTTAAAAAGTTCATTTACTAGTTTAAGTACGAAGTTAAAAAAGCTATTGACCTTGATCCTTGTCACTATTATTGACTTTTCCTTAATTAGTTCTATACTTATCAAAAGAAAACAAATACCTTTTTAAATTTTTACAACTATGTTCTTTCACTTCCATATCTATCAGCATGGACTGAACTGATAATTATTTTTAATGAATATTTTTTTTAATGAAGATAATTGAATGTTAACGTACCTACCTACTTTACCATTCTTATTATGTTTCTTTCTCATTATTCGTGTAAAACTAATGTAGTGCCCAAATCTATAAAAAGGTCTCAAATTCAACTTTAGGGAAAAACAACAACTTAGTTAATAAGTATTTAACACATGCCACGCAAGTCGCAACGCAATTTACTCTAGTGATGATCACCTTGGCTAATAGGCCTAAACTAAAGAGTGTATTTGTCTTGTGATATCCGGAATTTAAAGTCCTTCTAGTTATCGTCATGTTGTGTGCCTAGGGTGAGGCCAGTCGGGCGTAATTTTGTGAGCTTGTGAGTTGAGTCGCTGTGAGTCGGTTACAAAACCCCCAACTCATTTTGCGTCGCCGTGTGGCAAAACAGGGCTTTTCTATGAAACCGAATGTAGCAGAAATTACGCGCGAATGAAATTACGCGACCCACAACTCACAAAATTACGCCCGTCTGGCTTCACCACACGTACTTTACGCGCATCAAAATATCTTACTACATGACCATTGTTTACGACTGTTGAGCGGGCTGCCTCTATCTTATCATCAAGGACATCAATCTTTGAATATTATACTAACGTTCAACAATATTTATTGGATTTCGCACCGTTAAGGTTTACGACTTCATAATTAATTAACTAACAGTAGGTACCTCAATAGTAAAAATAGTAATTAATTACATAGCATGTATCGTCCGCCATGTTAATCAAATTAGTTTTATCTTTTGACATTCCAACCAGCAAACTTTGCTGAAGTGCGGTGCGGTACGACTAATTAAGAATTTACCACTTAAAGATAAATAGAAATAAAGTTATTACTGTTTTAATCTACCTGCCGACCTTTTATTAAAGTGAATCAAAAGGTTTTCATCGCAACGGAGGACTGATCTGTCATCTGTAGCGTCAATTAGAGGTTGGCTGAAGCCCACAGCGGGTACAATGGCGATGCAAATAATCTCGATTATGGCAAGGTTGACGTCGGTCGGCTGAGGGTTCGTTCAACTGACCGCGAGCGATGACACGGGGCGAGCGTCGCGGCGCACGCGCCGCCTACCCGCGCCGCCACTGCCGTGCCGTCGGACGCCGCGATCCCAAAAGCGCGCCTTTACCGCCTGCTGTACTGAACACATGGGGCCAAGGTGGTGGGCCATCATGTTGGGCTAAAGTATCAGGTCCCAAAAGTTCCTGTTTCCACATTGGGAGTATTGATCGTCTGCATTGGGCGCTTTGATAAAGATGGACCAAGATCCGGTTGACCGGCCAGTGTTGGTCGTCCGCCAACTACAACAACGCCATGTGGGCCTCTACGTGTTGGTCAAACATGATGGTCCAGCACCTTCGCCCAATGTGTACAGCGGGCTTATCACCAGAATAACTCCGATGACAGAATTCATGAGAATTAATTTAACCAGACGCCAGTTCAGCGAATAATACAAACGAGGAGACTGCATCACAAAAACAAATGATGCAATAAGATAAAAATCATCATCATTTTTAATATTAAAAAAAAAATCTCTAGGAACAAATGGTAAATCACTCACACTCTTTAATACTGTTTACCAATTATTAAGTACTTACTTTAATTAGACAAATTATTAAAAATCACTTTCTGCCAAACTTACCAAATTCTGCAAACGCAGTGTAACAGTGGCAATCCAAATAGCACAACACTTCACAATGCAACAAAATCAATCATACATACAATTTGAGAATTATAAAAAACTTGTCTAAACTTGACAAAACAAGCGCGAAACACGCGTGCGCGCAGCAATAACAATCGGCACGCAGATGTCCGTCGGCGTCGGAAAACCCCTCAGAAACTACGCGACGTAGAGGACGCGGAGAGTAAATATTATTGCATCGGGCTGGACAAAGGTTTTTGTTATCTAAACCGGTGTCAGCGAGCGTGCAGTGCACAGAACGAGCGCGCGGCCAGCGGTGGAGCGTGGAGTGAGGCTCGCGCGCCGGCCCCGCCACCGTCTGATAAGCCTGGCGCGACGCCCCCCGGCGACGCCTACGCCCCACTCGGCGCCCGCCGCGCCGGTGCATCGTAAACACCACCGGCCGCCCCTCGGCACCCGGCACCACCGCCGCCGCCGCCGCCGCCGCCGCCGACAGACGGGCCCCCGCGCATTATGCACTGCACCTACGCTAAATTTCACAATTGCAAGGCACCTCGGCGTGTCGCACAAAATCAACAACTTTCGACTCCTTAAAAAGACGAGGAAACCACTGGTGTTGCGAAACTAAAGCGGCTGGCAGCCCAGATACCGGCGAGAACAATGAGTCGCAAACAAACGCAAAACCTTTTTAGTGTCCTCCTAATTGGGCTAGAAGTGCGTCGGTCGAGCAGAAATTCAATATGCAACGCGATCCGCTCGCTACATAAACGGAATAATTGAATTAGTGCGAGCGTGTTGAGCACGAGTAGCCGCCGGGCTGGCCACCTATGAAGCGAAGTCAAAATAACACCAACCATCAACTACTTTCAAGACTTAAGTAGAAGCCGCAAACCACACAAGAGTGGTTGAAGGCAAAGTTATAAAAAGTAGGTAGAATAGTTATTGCTCATAAACTCGGCAACTTTACGCTCGTTAAATTCATGACCACAAGAAAAACGACGAAGACTTTTTTAAAACGTATTCCTTTTAATATTATAGCAGTTCAGAAAACTAAAACAAATCATATCACAGTACCATGCAATCGCATCTAATGAACCGCAAATGGGGAAGAATAGACAAAGATGGCTTGAGGAAAAACACGTGCAACTGCTGGTTTGCTAGTACGTGAAGAAAATACACAAACATGTTTACAAGTTTCAAAAGGACCAAAAATAGTTAAAATATTCCTCAGCTATCAAACAACAAGGCAATGATATATTTCGTCTCATAGTTAGACTTCACAAAGTTTGATCACCCATGGTTTCTTCAACCGACAGGGTTCAACGTTCGGCACATACGTAGCATGACACCATATACCTTATGAAATAACGACGCATATGGTGCAAGTAAGAAATTAAATAAAAAGCTACAATACTTAATGTTGCCTTAAGCACTAATGATGTTAATGAATCCGGCAAAAGTAAGGAACCTGACTTGTGACCTTTCGTAAATGTTCCAGTACACATTACCGAGTGCGTAGGTGTAGCTAAATACAAAATTGTTTTCGAAGAATTGCGGTCGGCAAGCAGTCGTTCGAAACCCATTAATTCATTTGTTTACCGAGTCCGTATCAAGGTTCATCTTGATAATTGGTGAGGGAACAGCGGATGGGACGAGATAAAAAGAAACATTTGTAAACCCTTTTCAAAATTATCCAAATCTGCAACAAAGTCACTCATAACACAATTATTGCAGTTGCTGCACATATTTTACATAGTACAACAGATACTAAAGTCTAAAACGTAAGAAATACTTATAAGAAAAGAATGTAAAATTCCAAATAACATTCGAGAATAAACTTGCATTAAAAGTTGCATGTAAATTGAACAAAATGTCGTAAAGTTAAATTATTGCGCGTCAATATAAATTCCTTATCCTAAAGCCGAGCGAGGTATCAAAAAATGATTTAAATAACATTGACGATGGACGCAGCTGAGCTGTAAACATTTACGAGTGCATTACACCCGGGCGGCCGCGCGACGTGCAAATTATCCCCTCTTACAATTATAATCGAAACGAAACAATTTCTGACAAATGACAATCATCACAAGATACAGTTGTAACAATGCTCTCCAAAATACCGTGAAATCATCAACGTAAAACTGGCCGTGTACTAATCAAAATATTTCTACAGCAGCGCATACAAAAAGTTTAGATGGTTAAGTAGATGCTAAGAAAAAATGAGCTCCCATTTCTTTTGTTAAATAAAATCAATGTCATATAACTCATTCTGTCAGTCGAGAAATCTGGTGAGGCTCGTAAGGCCCACATAAATTACGAGATTAATCTTTTCAAATAATTTGACCTTTTCATCTGACGAGGGTTCATTAAATAATGGCGTCGGTATTGGAAGTGCAGTTATTGTGCCGTCTATCACGGTCCTGTAGGCGGGAGCCTTGCCGCATTCTCCTATCATGTTATTATTTCGAACAGGAATTTCCAAATAGATGGTAGCCGCGATAAACTCCATACTAAATCATGTGACGGTCGAGTTACATTAATGCCAATTGTTTTAAAAGATAAAGCGGAAACATAAACAAATATAATAAAGCCCCATTAATTTTATATCAAAGTACACAATTTACTTTTCACGACCATAATAAAGTCTTTGTGTTGTAATTCGATGTTTCGATTATGATATCCATAATTAATGTTTGTAACAAAACAACCGAGCGGTGAAGTCAATTACCAACCTTAAGACCTGACCGTGCAATATTATGTAAATCGAACGTAAATGTAGGTCTCGCTCGATACTCTACAGTCTACATCTACACTAACAATGCCACAATACACGTGCGCATATAGTGCAACTGTAAGCATGACATCTTTTAATAAGGGACTAGAGGCGGAAACGTTGAAAATGCCAGTAATGTACAGGGCATAAGCACGATTCTTGCCCATAATCGGAACAAGGACTTCGCAGCTGTTGTAAATATCAGCTACGCGCTTATTATTGTGACGTAATTTTCATTGCACCGCGGAACAAAGAAAATTAAGTTCGTTAATTTATGCGAGGAATCCTTTGTTTAGACAGCTTTGTGTACACTGTTGCAACTGCGTTAATGCAAAATAGGATTGTGGTGCCTTCGAGCAACTTTATCAATCCCATAATCAAGTGACCTGGCTAAATAAATAGAGCGTCCAGTGGGATGCCGCGCGAGCCAATGCTATGAGTCACCCACATCTCAGAACCGCCTGGGCTTATAATTTTCTTTCAATAACGGAGTTCCCAGACCTCCGCAGCAGGGCAAAGCAATAGGTTGACCGCAGCACGGTAATGTGCGCTCACATTCAAACCGTAAATCGTAAAAAGTTTTATTTGCGGCATCTTTAGTCGTCAGAACTGTTACTTTTTTCTTTATTACTGCTTCCAAGTCTTCACTTTTGTTTGCCTTTCATAATAGTCCTTCAAATAGCTGTTTCGGGAAACAACAGTTACTGTCAACAAAAGCTTCTTGCAAAAAATGCGTTTTTGTGCTCCTTTTTCAATTGAATTGTCCAAACAGTAATCAAGCTTCTTTGTTTTGCCTGCCTTTGAAATATGTGAGCAAAAGTATTTTTTTCAAGTAACATTAATCAAAACCCAAATCGTAAGTGGATCTCTTCTGATATTATGTTTAATTAAATCTTTTGAATAAGTATTTAACCGACCGATCGTCATTAGAAACTAATTTCATTAATTTAATTAATTTAACATTTTAGTCTATTACTTATTGTTTTTATGCGTAGTTACGTCTATTTTTAATGTAATATAATTTATTACCTATTACCCATTCCACAATCCACATTAAAACCAAATATCAAAAAAGTCGTTAATATTTTGACGACATGATCAATTTTAATGTAAAGAGTGAAAGCTTTGGCTTATTACTCACATTTAAAGATACAGCTACTAATACGTTTTCGAAACTACCTAACCACTAAAAAAGCATATGTATAAGTAATATAATAAACCTCAATTCCCATGAGAGTAATTGCGACATGCCACTTTTAAGTGAAGAATTTAAAAATGCATTTAAAACTTAATCTTCTAAGTAGTCATTTCCACTTTTCACTGGTCTTTTGTTATCATTTAAAGAACAATAAAGACTTCTAACGAAATGACAAACACATTTCATGTAATGGGCCAAAATGGATAACCATCCTGTTATCTCGGAGGCAGGTAATAAGTCCACTTTTGCTCTTTATAGGCTTTTATTGTTACTTGTGCAACTACATAAAATCTCTGAGGTTTATGGTTCTTGCAGTGGTGGTCAAACACTTTTGGCCAAAGTGATCTTTTGTTATCCGAATGGAATTGCAGTAAATAGTGAATTTGTCTACTTACATAAATCATTGTCAGGGAAGTCTTATAGCAGGTACTAGTGCTTCATAATCAACATCAGTCTTTATTACCTAACGAACGCTTAATAGATAAAGTCAACAGGCAAAGAGCACGTGTGGAAGCCAAACAATCTGTTCATTAGTATAGTGTGACAGAACACCAAGATTCGTAAGTATAACGGCGCAGAAGCTTGTCTCACGCGTGCCTCGTGTATGACGTCATGCCACCGCAGGTGCGAGACAATTTTCTACCTACACGGCTGTCTTGGAACCCATTGCATGCATTCTTGGAAATTCTTTTTCAAAATATAAAAATGAGGAAAACACACCACGTGTAAACTGACGAGATATCGTTCATGAAATGTTTGAAAGACTACTTGGCGTTTCGACCGATGATGATTCAATACCACAATAAGGTTTATCGTTTGTGTCGAGACATTATCAATGGAGGTAGAGCATATGGCACGAGCATGGCAATTCATTACACACAATAATGTCGCATGTAAGTACAAATTGTTTACTTCCGATGGTTGGCGATGATTCACAGTGTTCTAAGAATTCTGCATCGAGATTACCTAATCTCCGTGTGGAGTATGGCTGTGTCAAACAGGTTTAGCGTCGGCTACATGAGAAATAATTATTAATACGGTCCCACAGTAGTATTCAGGTCAAGATAGCAAAGTCACGGTGTCTTCGGGTAGGTACAATACCACTAAACTAATCGATTCTATGTCAACTATTAGGCTAAATTGTCAACATCCGGCGCACATTGACGTTAGTTAGAGCTATTAGGTGTCGCTTTATCAAACACATCTGTTGGGTCTTCGAGGTCAATTATTACTTAACATCGACATTTCAATTGTTTTTTACAACTTGTGTTTATTTAGATGACGTAATCCACAACCAAAAATGTTATTATATGTACCTTTTGCCAAACAGGTAAAGGCATGTAAATTATGTATTCTGTGGTAAAGGTTGCATCGCGCGAGCGGCGTGGAGGGAATCCCCAACGGAGGTGCGTTCTCGGAATTGGAGGAGAAATTTCACAAGCGCGCAATGTAGGTCGCGCCAGCCGGAATTGACGTTGCGTCTTGCGTCGGAGAGGTTGCCTTGCCCGCCAGCCGCCCGCCACCACCGCGCCACAGAGTCCGGTTGCGCTTGCGCAACTGATAGCCTCGTTTATCAGATCCTTAAAGATCAGTTGTTTCTAGAACGGTTGAGCCAAACCTATTTTGCAATTGCTCCAAACAGGATATTAAAGGAGCTGCAATGAAAATATTTGGCTATGCTTTCGGAAAAAATCTAAAGTTACTTATTTGGGAACCGAAATATTAAATTGGTTATTTTTTTTAATGGTGAGATAATTGTGGTAGCTATTTAATTGCTATTGCATTAGTTTGTGTTGTGGAAAATACTACATTAGGAAAACCCAAGGATTTCATTCATGCATATCATTTGTAGCCTTTTCGAAAGTAAACAAGTCTGTGGTTTCATGACGTCGATGTGTTTTTCTGTGCAGTTTATTTGTATTTTTCAATTAACTATTATATTAGGTAACTAGGAGCTCGATGGCGTAGTGGTTTAGCCGGTCATGATGGGATGGGTGACCAAAAATGTAATATCTCGAGCTTCTCCGTGCTTCGGAAGGCACGTTAAACCGTTGGTCCCGGCTGCATTTGCAGTCTAACACACCCGCCAATCCGCATTGGGCCCACGTGGTGGGTTATGAAAAAATGGCTGATGGTCAATTAACTATTTGCCTGTATTTGTTTGTTCGTCTGTAATTGTTTTTACGATTACTACAAGCGATAATTTTACACTTTTGCAAATATTGTTTTAGCATCTGATGCAAAAACAAATTTTGCTCCTTTAAGTGTTCATAAACCTAGTTAGGTACTTTCAATTCGAAAAACTAGATCTATAAGTGCTTATCTAAGTGTTGCAGTGCAGGTATGTAGGTACATACGTGACTGTTATCACATAGATGTATAGAAACCTCGGAAAATCCAACACGAAACACGTTCAATTTAAATGAATGAGAAAGGTAATTTTCAACGGGATGTATTTAACTATTAAAAAATTTTAACTCCAAGAAAATTTGAATACCTATACGAATAATGTCAGTTCATAGATCGCAGCCGCTAGCGAGTTCGTGGAACTCATTCGCGCGGAGTGGGGGAGGCTGACGTCATTCGCTGACGTCACCGCTCGGACTATCAATGACGTCACGCTTATCACGGCCGATGCCGCAAGAAAAGTATGTGCTACATTTAAAAATTGTACATATTTGTTTATAATAGTGACATAATTTGTTGTTGACTATAAAATCAAATCGTTTCCCGTGCACCAGCAAGTAGGAAGAATAATGATAACTAGCTGGTATCGATATTTTACTTGTAATCACTTATCCACCTTGCTTATCGTTTAAACCCATTTTATTTTGTTAAAACAGACAAGTAACGCCATCTATGTTGGGTAAAGAAAAGTTTTTACACAATTTGACGATTATAAATCGTAGTTGCTTTGAGTAATCATGTAACATAACGTTAACCTACGCCCATCATTAAATACCGAGAAATTTTCTCGGTAAGTATACCTATGACTTTAGGGGCTTAAAAAAATAAAAACAAAAATAAAATAAGTAATCAATATCGATGAAGTTCGAGCACTACCAAGGAAAGACCACGTCCAGCCAGTCTTGATAAATCTTAATGATATTTTATTGGCAACTAAATAACAATCAAATCTTTATAAAAACCTAATTTAGAAGGTAAACCAAAGATATACCCAAAGAGGCCGTAGCGTTGCTGGTCGGTAACACATATCTAAATATTATTTCTTAGGAACGGATAAAATAACTAATAATGATATTAATGAAATAACAAGTGCGCAATTTATAATAACGTAAAATAAGCTCAGGTCCTAAAACTACTTTACAAAATATACATAGTTTCTTATACTGATGAAGCATAAAAACATTGTACTTGAAAAAATACATCAAGGAAATAAACGTTGCTTACAGTAACATAAACACTAGTTAATGTACCGAGCGAAATAGCGCATATTTAACATTCATCCTTGTCGCACACCGCCCGACAAAGATTTGAAAGTCACTAAAACAAAGTATAGCTCTTGAAAGGATATTGGGTGATATAGGGAAATTTCGAGTACCAACTACTTTTCAGAAAAACCATTGCCACTTGAATAAATAATCTTAACAACCTCATGGAAGTTTGCCAGATCCGTGGTTCATTCAAAGAACTAACTAGAATTATAACATCAAGGCTGAAATTGATATTGACAAAAAGCAACAAAATTTAAGTTATAAAGTTGCATGATGAAAGATAAAAATTCGAATCGAAACTTGTCAATTGAGAAATCGCGAAAAATATTGTGAAACATAATCAAGAAACTAGGCAACAACGCGTCGAGAAAGTTGTTTACGAAATACGAGAAAATTCGGGTGCTCGAAGAATCCGTGTTAGCGATGTAATTGGTATAGAAGACTGAACTCACCACAGGCTTATTGTAGTCGTCGTTCTGGTAGTCGAACATGGTGGCGAACATGAGACTGTCGTCCTGCTCGCTGTTGGTGAGGTGGTAGGGCACCAGCTGAGACATAAGGCTGGTTTCCACACAAAATAGTCCAAAGGAAATATTCACTAAAAAGTTTCTTCAAAGAACACAACGTAAAAAATCGCGGAACTCGTATCAAATCACTGGCTGATAAGGCGATGACTCATATGAAAACTTCAGCGAGTAGGAGCACGCGTTCGGCTAGACTGGTTTATGATATCAGACTGAGTCAGTTAGCGCGGCCGCGGCCAGTTTTGTACGGTGGCAAACAACACCGCGCACGCGCAAACCGCCAAACCAGAATCAAAAGGTATTAAGACGCTTAGTATTCCAACAATTCGCCTATTGAGCCAAAATAATCAGGTTCCTCGAGGGAAGTTAATTTTCGATGATTCAGGGAATAGTTTTTTCATGACACCGGAATTTCCGATTACTTCTTCAGAGCGTTGCCAAGTAAATGTAACTATGCTATTTCATTTAGCAAAAAGAAATAATTTCTCTGTTACTTCAGTTTTAACTGCGCACAATTATGTACACACTATGAAACAAAAGTTGACTCAATCAATTGAAAACAATTTAACTGGGTCATTTTCTATGTTTACTATAACAAAGCATATTATGGCAATTTATTATTGATAGGCAAACCAAGCTGCATTAAAGGGCATTATATCAACAAATAAATAAAATTTAAGAAGCAACGACACAAGTTAACGACATCTCCTTTCAAAACAATTTTGATAATAAAGCGGTGTTTGGACCATTAACGGAGGAATATTTTTTGGATCCTTTGAAGTTGAACTAGAGGACAATGAAGAAGCACACAAGGATAAAAGTTTAAACAATATTTTCCATGATATTAGCACTTGCGGTTATGAGGCGGGGCGGTACGTGCCCAGTGCCCACGCGATGCCTCACTGATGGAGGTTCAATGGCACACAATAAACAATGAATACTAAAAAAGTTCAATTTATTCAGTAATTCAACACCTCGACAGTCGACACGTCCCCGAAAGGTAAACGAACAAGAGTGGCTTAATCAATACAGAAACATATAATAAACATTATTAAAGACAAATAATACGAAGAAGTAAAAAGGATTCGTGAAAACTTATCTCTGATTATTTCGGGTTGTAAACCAATGGTCGAGCTAAGTGAAAACATTAAATGTAATAATTGTAAAAATATAATGAAGTAATTGTAATGTATTAATTTTCTTTTAAATAAGATTAACGAAGGAACAATTGATCTCTTATCCAAAGATGATGAACTACATAATTGTGGCAAGGCTTCGGCCACAGTAAAAGTGGGCTATGAGGTGGGTGACACACGGACGGACAACATGCTTGACCTAAATATAAGGGCATGGCCGTGAAGACAAATAAGGATCATGAATAACAAAAATCATTACACACTGAAACTCCTAATACTCTTCAATTGAAATGTTAGCTCTACAGCATTGAAATTAAGTCAAATTATTCATAGCTTTCTAGAAATGAAATTGGAGTAAAATTGGTGATAGCGCAACAGCGGTAAATATCGGTTATATTAGTAGCATTAGTTTATGATGAATTCAATTTATGCCAATAGCAACACAACATCCTTGTCTAACTACGATGACATTAATTAATTTTATTGCAGGATGAGCACAAACAAACAAAGAGCAGTAGAAATGGTTACACTTTGATGTGGTGCGTTGAAGATAAGGTTGTAGTAAATTCAATTCCAAGTTTAAGTTGTTTAATATGCCTAGTTTTAGAGCAGACGTAGTAAATTGAGCTTTAATATTTTATACATCCTGCATAATATGACGGGCCAGCCGAGGGCGCAGCCACGCTGTCTGATGCCTCATCAGCCCCTACTACGATATTATTCACTGATCTGTTATCAAGTGACGTCAACCGTAGTAATGCACGGTTGTTTATTGATTTTACAGGAAATGTTATATCGAAAACTAGCAGAAATGTGTCGACGAGTACCGTAATCCGTTTTCCTTCTGTTATCAAGTGGTGCTACAAATAAACACGCCTATGTAACATTATATTCTTGGTAGGATTATTAACGTGGTTGCAGATATAGCATTTGGGCGTGGCACTGGATCCAGATCGCAAATTGCAGCACAAATACTTGCTGCGCTAAAGGGGAATATAAGTTTCGTGACACCAACTCAATAGCTTTGATTGATTATATTTTATTCGTTGGAAAATTAATGGATAACCATCAAAGATCGAATCGGTTCCGAGTACCGTTGTAGTGGAATTCTGTTGAATCACACGACCCGTGCAAGGGCGGCGGTTCAAGGGCGGGCGGGGGCACGCGACGTTCCGCTAGTTCAGGGGCGGATTCCGAGAATCAGCTGGCGCCGCCGTCACTGCTAGAAATAAGTATGCCATCACTCTCACCGCCCGCTCGATCCTATGCCGACCAATCTTCGATCGACCAAAATTGATGATAGCTCCATGACTGTTGATTTTTCTACAAGTTTCATTGACGATACTTTCTTTATATTCTATCAAAATCAAAGTCAAAGTAAAAAAATACTTTATTCAAGTAAACTTAGTAATTAAGCCCTTTTGAATCGTCTATATTTTATGCTATGCCACTACAAAGACTTTCTAAATGTCAATGTCATATGATTCTCCAAAATATGGTTGTGTCTAATAAAAATAAATTAAAGGTCACAAATGAATTAGTTTTCAATTTACCAGAAAAACTCATCATTAAAAAGTCTGGTCAATTTCAATTACTGAAGTGGTTTTTCGTCCACAATCAAATTATTTATTCTGAACGAATTCAAGACTGTCAAGTAAAAGGATCGGTTTACGGTGAACCTATTTACTGCATTTTTTGCTGCCATACTTTCAAGGCCCGATAACATGCAGTCTTAAGTCTGCGGGAAACTACCAACTAAATCATTTTCATTCATTATTACATTTAAATACGTGTGAACAAGTTCTAATATTCTCTTAGAGTTGCGAATTTTAACTTTTGTATGCTACATTTTAAGTAAACAACGCATGATCTCAAGAGTTTTATGAACACTGATGAAAATAGTATTTACATCATCAACTAACTGTGCCTCGGTCGAAACGATGATAACACTTGTCACATGAAATATTGCCTCGATTTCTTTTAAAATCTTTGGCGGCTGATCAGAAAACTCATCATCCTCAACTCTATCTATCTAATACACATTATTTTGTCTATCTTTATTAATTTATACTTTGGTTGTAACCGTTCCATCGTGTGTAGAGTCGACAAATGTGTACACAGGAAGTCTTACAAATATAATACAGCGAAGGTGCAATTTAACATAAATTAACAGAAATTTGTATTTTTAACGTAGGCGCCAGGCAGGCAGCGCTTGGCCAAGTCCCTAAAGACTTGCTAATTAGGTCTCCTAATCTAAATCCGTGGGCTGGCTGGAGACATTTAACCTACGCCCTTGATATATGCAGGACTTGCAAGAATAATTTCAACATAATCAAGACAAGCTACTTATTAATACAACAGACAGGGAAATAATTTTGAAGTGTAAAAACGGTTAAAAAACCATAATTCTTATGAAAACCCACAACTTCTAAATCCATATAAATAGATGTACAAACTGTTTTGTTTTTTCTTGCACTCAATTAAGATAAGGTTCTGGAAATGGCTAACATTCACGTGATATGAGATAAAATATAGCGTTATAAATAAGGAACTACTAAACAAAATTAATCTATTGTAACTTTTGTTACAAAAACTTCGGTTATAGAATCTTTGTTTCAGAAAGTTACAAATAATAGCTGCGTATAATTTTTAGGCTAGCCATATTTCCAATTCCAATGGGCGATTTTCCGAGAATAATTAAAAAAATCTCGATAAATTGCATGCGATAAATTGTTTAGTGTGAACGGGGTTTAAGTTTAAGGTTCAGCTTTCATAAAACGCCTTCTATCGAAATTTTTCGATATTTTTTTATTTGAGCTGTCAGGAATTTGCCCATTAAAGCGCTCCGGTAACGATCATTTGCGATTGTCAATCTTGACGTAACTGACGCTCATTGACACGAAAATTGATCGTTTACATGTACTGACGTAAAAATTGTCAATCGTAATTATTGATCGTTACCGGGGGCCTTAACATTTAGACTTTGACAATGTCTTTTATCTTCAACTTCAAAGACACTGAGCAAGTAATCCTTATGTTTTCAAGGTCTCATTGGGACGCCACTCACTGCACTGCTCAGGCTCAGCTCAGACATCCAATGGTGATGTGGTAGAAATATTACAACACAACTTATAAACAAACCTCGTCGAGTTAGACAAATATATTATTTATTTTTGTCGGATGTAGATAATGCTTAAAAGATAAACATAAACCCCCTTATTAATAAATGAAAATTAAGTTTACACCTAGTTTAACCAAAAAGTTTGCTTAGGAATATGACACTATGAGACGTCAAACATAAGGAGTAATATTGCTAAGCCAATTTTTTAGTTATACCAGGTGTAAACTTACTCATCGTTTATTAATAAGGCTGAAAAGGTAGAGTTTTGTATGATATTGATAATTAACGGGGAACTAAATAAAAAGCGTATACAGTGGCCCTGCCATGAGTAGATGCAAACTGATTACGCTACCGTAATAAATAAATAAATATTAGACAACATCAAAACATTGCTCTGATCCCAAAGTAGTGTGTTAAGGCTGGTTTATACGAGGTAAGCGACTTACTCCGAAATCGAGACAAGTCAGCGCTGACCCAAAAAAAACCCAATGTAAATTGGTTTGAAGTCAGTACAGCGGCATGAAGTCAGCGCTGACTTGAAAATTCCCACACGAATATTTTGAAGTCAGTCGGTACTGACTTCTGTACTGACTCTGTGTAAACTTGTCTTTATGGAAATCAGACACAACGGTGGTAAATACACACATCCAGACCTGAGCCAATATAGAAAAAATAGTTTTCTAAATTGATCCAGCCGAGGATCGAACCCGGGACCACAGAGATGGCGACACTTTGAAAACCGGCGTACAAACCACTGAGGTCGTAAAACTAAACTATCAGATATACTGTTCACAGTCTATGCAAGTGAAAGAGAGAAAACGATAGTTTACGGTAGCGTAAAAAGTTTGCATCAACTGATGGTAGAGCCACAGAATCCAAGGTGATAGAGATAAAGAAAGAGTATGAATGTAACATAGTTTAACAGTTTTACTGAGAACCTATAAATCCCAATTTCCATGAATAAATAAAAATATTCACACTGCTAGTAATTGAAGGCAGTACAACAGAAAACGTATCCTTACTTTAATATTATAAATGCGAAAGCAAGTTGTTTGTTACGCCTTCACGTCCTAACACTCCTAACTACTCAACCGATGATCATGTTTTGCATTCACATAATCAAGGGTACAGAAAAGGACATAATGAACCTTTTATACAGAAAAAAATATACTGTTCCCGAGGGATACAAAAAATACCTTAAGACGACTTTCTGCCATAACAACGCGGCCCATTGACATGAATAATAAACAATAATACATAAATAATAAACTGGTCACCTTATTGTTAAAAGCTAAACTGCCATAAAAACTATTTCCACGCGAACGAAGTCGCGGGCAAAAGCTAGTTCGTTATTAAAATGCAATATAATTATATTCCGATTTTTTTATTTCATCGACAAATTCTCGATATGACAACGACAAGACTGAAGATACAGTTTTCATTTCATGATGGAAAATATTAAATAAATAAATGCTTGGACAATTTCAAAACAGCGCCATCTAGCCTCAAACTAAGCAAAGCTTGTAATATGGGTGCTAGACAACTGATATACTACTTATATACTTTTTAAATATATACTTATTATACATAGTAACACCCAGACCCGTCACAGAAATTAAAATTCATCATTTAAATTTCTGCCCGGCCGGGAATCGAACCCGGGACCTCTTGCGTGGTAGACCGGCATGTTGGCCACTGCACCACTCAGGTCGTCAAATATATTTTATATAAAAAATATAGTAGTAATGAAACTGATGAAACTATTATACGTAGGTAAGTGTAACACGTGCGTGTCGGCGCATCGGCGAGACAGTGTGCGTGGGCCATTCGCGCTTTTCCTCGAAGTGATGACGTCAGCAGGCGGTCGCTGCTGTTTTCCTGCTACGGACCTGACCGGCCACTTGGCCCCACGACCACTTGAAACTCCAAACGGCTTAATTAGGCGAATTATTTCGGAAACTATACAGAAACCGGCTAGGCGGCTGCAACTTTGGATTTTTGACGAGAAAATTTTAGGGTCAAAATCTTTGACTTACGGAAATAGACATCAAACAAATATCTCGAAAATTAGTATTAATTAATAGCTCTGACTTAAAATAACAGAGATACTCTTTGCCAATTCTTTAAGTTATGCTGACTTTCGGATGGTCGGTTCGGTCGGTTTATTTATAAATTCGCAGTATAATCTATATTTTCCTATACTAGAATCAAGCACAAGGCTCCTCCAATCAGAATATTTGTTTTATAAACTATGAATGGCCAAGCATCCCTTGTTATTCTGCAATTACCTGCTAAGGCTAATAAAACAGTAGGTACTTAGTTAAGAAATCCCACACTTCAAAGCTACAACTTAAAACATTAATTATTATAACAATAAGTTCGCACACGTGTTTCCTCAAAGAAAAACATGATAACACGAGTGCTATAACAGCCTCCTTACCAAAACACTCCGAAATGTACTTGAGTGGTGAAATGTTACAGTTAAATATTTATATCAATTATTACATCACATAGCTACTTTAAAATATAAACTACGGCTGTTTGAGCCTTCATTATAACAAAGACTTTTGTGTTCTAAATTCTGAAAGTGCTGGAAAACATGAAATAATGATAAATATTGCTAGAACTAATAATTTGAAGCAATTGTTATTATGACCTTAAAGCGGTGGGGTCATTATCTGTTCTGATAAACGAGTTAGAAAACCATCATTTGTATACCTTCAAAAATTAGTGTTCTCCGTAGCATAATTAGTTTTAATCAACTATAAGGCAATAATAATTAATAATAATAAGTTTCTTGCGCCCATTCTTCATGTCTCAAATGGGTCATAGAAAAATATAGACAAGTCAAAAGCACTTAATATCTAAGTTTATTTGAGGAAAGGATTTTTTCATTTCATTTTCATTTCACTTCATTTCATTTTCATTTCACTTCATTACATTTTCATTTCATTTTCATTTCACTTAATTCCATTTCAATTGCTTCGGACAATTCAATAAAATTATTATTGTATGAAAATGAAGAATCTTCGAACTTGGATAACTTGGCTCGGAGCATTCCTACAACTTTTGTGCTTTAATGACTATTGCTCCAAATGGTTGGTTCTGTTGATATGTACTATTTTATTCATTGCACTTTCAGAAAAGGCCCAAAATTAATGATCTTCTTTACGGTTACTTAAGGCGACGCCAATGCATTGATAAAATTTTCCCTTTTGGGCCCATAGCACCACCACTGTCTCGCTCGCATAAATTACACTTAACTATCCCTCTCATGGCAAGCAGTTTTGCGAGGCCAGTCGCACAAAAAAATAAAAAATAATCATGTTATCAAGTATCACTCTCATATATTTTGTAATTGATGAGAAAAATCGAGACGCGCGGCCAAATGCCCCCGGGTCAACCGCCAGTGCGTTAGAGGGTAAATCGAATCACCAAGAACAACAATTCAAATTAATTCCAGCCAGCAGCGACGCAGTGTAACGGACAGCTCCTAG
Organism: Catoptria pinella; assembly: GCA_963556745.1. NCBI lineage: Eukaryota > Metazoa > Arthropoda > Insecta > Lepidoptera > Crambidae > Catoptria > Catoptria pinella. The sequence continues at coordinate 560,756 of OY750776.1, forward strand.
TGCGGAAACATAATACGATCCCACCTACAGTACCTACCTTTCTGCCTTCCACTTCTATCTTCTTATTTTTCTATATTCTTGGTAGATAATTCTCTTTTCTCCCAAAAATAATAGAAAGAATATAAAAATTACCTAACCAGAATGAAAGATGGGTGGACTGTAAAACTTTTGTACTGGATAATTGGATATGAATAAAAAGTACCTACGCATATCTGATATTAAAAATGTCTAGAAGTCGGGTGGGGCCTAAGGATTATTATTAAACTTTTAATGTGGTTTCGCTTTCTCAATTTTATTTGTAAATTCTTAAATCTACACCCGTTTTTAATATCAGGATATGCATAGTACATTATAGTAATTATGCAGATTTTAATATTGTTTCTTGCTTTTAGAGCAACCTAAAATATACAGGTTTTTTGAAGGAAATTTCTCTTTTTCTTCCACTTTTTGCAATGCTTGTTGTTAAGGACTTCCGTTGTGCCTTCGCAGTTCAAATCTAGTTCAGAACATCTTTGACCATTAGGTCCTAACTTGTTTCAGATTCTTATATCATTAACGTAACAATATTTCAACCACTTTACAGATCTTGTTTGATTTTGAGGAGTCCCACTGTGTATATTTAAAGTTCAAAGTCTAATGCCAAAGAAATTAAAATGGTTTCAGGATTTCCTGAAAACTACCAAATTTCAAAGGGCTTTTGATAACTAACTATGGACATGTGGCATCATCATTTTTTTAGCAGTCACTCTTGGAAGTTATTTAGTTAAATCCCACCCAGCTGCCGGTAGCTGGACAATGAAATATCTTTTGTGTTTCATTTTCCTGAAGAGGGTTAACAAATTATTATGGTTACAAAATAACCTAAAATTACTTATTTAATAAATGATGTAAGAATTGAAATTTATAAATGACTTACAGGAATTTTACTATAATTAAAGTTATCAGTTAAAAGTAACTTATCAACTTTTATCAATCACAAGCGGTGCAAACAAATGTTATTTGCGCAGTATATTTGCATTAAGGGCACGAAAACATTTTTATTGTTGTTATACCTACAGATCGCGCGGCGAGAGTTTGGCTTTGACCGTTATTGCGCAGAAATCATAAATTGGGTATCAACGGGCAATTAGCGGGGTAACCCATGCGCAGTAATCCCCTCCACCCGAAGGTCAAAGCCAAACTCTCGCCGCGCGCAGTGTACCTACTTCAATGAAGACGTTACGTGTTAGAGAGACGTTAGCGCTGTAATACCATAACAATTGGCTGAATTGTATTTGAGGATGTTTTCAGTGTATAACATATGAGATAACTGATAAGCAAGTACCATTTGGCCATAAGGAACAGGAAGGATGTAATTTTGAAAGGTTTGAATTGAATATCTGCAGGTACAAGTACATAACATTCTGTACAAATCACATGACACCATCACAGACGCCCACCAGTCTTGGCGTTTAGTATATTCAAAACGTAGGTAGGTAGTCATAGTTTGTGTAAACTGAAAGTTTTTAACATTGAGCTTCAGATTCTTACCGTGAGCAGAGGCCTTGAAGTCGGTACTGCAGATATGAAGTCATTGGTGGAAGATCCCTGTGAGGACTGGCTGTCACAAGAGAAGTCGGAGTGGTTGGACTGGTTATCACTTACATCCAGCTTCATAGTCATTAGTTCTAACTTCACAAAACTCACAAAACAATCCACACAGTCTGTTTAAAACAAAGATCACGAGGATAAGAATTCTGAGCAGGTTTCAATAACTTACGATTAATCAAACCTATATTTTTTACCTTTGTAATCAAACGCAATAGCGTTTTTCATCTGACCTGACAGTTCAGTCAGTTCACTCACAGATGACAGTAGGAAAAGAAGGAAAGGAAGAAATAAAAATATCAAAACGCAATCCACAAAAGAGAACACAACAATGATGACTCATCATTCGAAATTGCACGAGCGCGAACGATGACGTAGTCCTTGCCTTGTTTGCTTGCTTTGGGGATGCCCTTTTCATAAGAATTTCTTAGTAACGCGACAAAACGGCTTAACTACCAGCTGATACAACTTAACTTACGACGTCCTATTTCAGCAAAAATTCGGAGGTTGATGTGATATCATCGAATCAAATAAGAATGTGGCGTGATATCCGACCAATAGGATAGCTTTGTAGCTATGACGTCACGGTGTTGTTAGCACAAAGATAAAATTCACCGAGAGTTGTAATAGAGAAGGCTATTCTGCCTTTCTATTGTCTAATTTCAAAATCTATCGCAATCGCTTTCAGGATGAAACACATTGATGCTTCTTTTTGGCACAAATAAAAACTTACCAAAGAAATGCAGCAATGTGTCGGATCCAACTGTCAAATGAAAGCGATTGCGATAAATTTTTAAATTAGACAATTAGCCCCCATTAAAAAAATATTGAAATAATATCCTCCATGAGATTATCTCTTTCACACGGTGTTGATAAGGTAGGTTTGGTCATAGACTTATTTATACTATACCTAATAAGTTTATAGGTTGGGTTGGATGCAAAGTTTTTCCTGGGGCTCTATCGGCTAAAAACATTGAAGTTCATGTTAACTGTGTTTTGACAGATGTAAGTAATACATTGCTACTTTGTTTTGGCACAAATAAAAACTTACCAAAGTAAAGTAGCAATGTATCACATACATCTGTTAACATGAACTTCAATGTTTTTAGCCGATACCGCCGCTGGTAAAGTAGTAAATCACAGTACTAAGATAAGACAGACATTTTTCATCACAGATTTCATTTGGTCCTGCAAGCAAGCAGGCCTGCCGGCTTTCAATTATGCTCAACTTTGATCTCAACAAACAAATAACGCCAGAAACACAACCAGCACAGCAGGATTCGAATCGAACCCACGTATGCGTCACGCACTTGGCAAGTTTGTCACTGTAAAAGCTTACTCTGACAACTACAACAAAGTGACAAAGTTCTAATCTGTATACATATTTTTAGACGTGACTGTACCTAACTTTCGATATGGATTAGTTAGGTACTTAGAGGTTAGGTACGACTCGCCTGCGCGGTAGCGTTAGCAGAGGGCCGTCTGCACCTCACCTCATCATCGTTGCCCTGCAGGGATAACATGACGAACATGACAAAGATTTTGCCCCTGTCATTTTTGACTGTTATACAAATAAAAGGGTTTGTCTACGTTGGGAATTAGGATATCAATTTTGACATTTCGATGTAGACAAAACCGCTCTCGAGGTCGTCCGTCATGCTATTTAGTACTAGGGCTGGTTAATGGTAGAGCAGGTGGAGTAGAGGCGTGTGGCGCTGCGGGGGTCACCCACATTCGCAGACCTTTGTCATGTTATTTTCATTCAGCATTTTTTTTGTACATGTTTCGTTGTTTTGGCAGTGAACTTTCGTCACGGCGTCGGCAGCGGTATAATCAAGGTTCTTGGTATAATGCAAACCGCTAGCTTCTAGTTTTCGTGGGACTTGGGGAACTGAGTGAAATGGTTCCGATTAGGGAGACTGATCACTCGTCCGGCTTCGTTGGCTTCCCGCCTTCTAAATAATAATAATAATAATAATGCAAACCGACGACAAGAACATTACTGAAGAGTTGGCTGTATCGCCATAGATTTGTTGCCTTTCAATAATAAAAGAAAAAAAACAGCAAGAAATTGTCAACTGCCGTTGAAAACCTTTGTCCTTAATGCTCTAAGCCTTTGTCAAACGGTCTAAAGCTTCTTGTGTCAAACGGAACGTCAACTCTGAATTGCTGTTTAAGGAAACTAATGGAAGTGCCCTTAATTAACTACAATACTTACAAAAATACAAAACATTCGTGTTGTTCAGGCGCTGGCGTGTCTGACATATTGTGCCGCTAACTATTGTTACAATTCTACTCATGGGCACCGCTAGAATGTTTTTCAGGGGGATGTGCATTTGCGTCCACATATTAACTTACTTGATAACAATACTGAATTTATTGATAACGTGCTGAACTTTGGACAGTTTTTATTTAAACAGTAACTTAATAAAGAGAATGTAACTTTTTCCTGACAGGGGTGCACCCTGCCGGCGCCCATGTTTCTACTCCATGCTGTTTACATATTATTTTGGTGTACGTACGTACACGAAGCTAAGCCGCTATGTTTAGCTGCGTTTGTGTGGAGAACTCACTGGAGAAGTATTAAATAGCATATCTTTTTCGTAGGTATGGCTGTCCATTAGTTTCCTTATTCAGAGAGCAAGCAAACTGAAAAAAAACAACGTCAAAAAAATATGGATGGACAACTGGGAAAAAATATCGATAAATACCAAAATATCGATATTTGATTTTCGATCTGTTTAAAAACATTGGTTTTAGGCGTGGAAGTAATAAAAAAACTAAACAAACATTATAATAATAAAACCCTCAGAAGAATAACTAAAGCATAGAAACCGCGCTAAAATAAGAGTTGCGTAGCTTCTTTGCATTCACAAGTGCTTGTAACAGCCTAGACTGAATAAATGAGTTTTGAATTTGTTCAAAACAGCTATCCTACTCACATGACGTCAATAATGTTTGTCTATTAGAGTGGATGAAACAAATAATTTACATTCGTTTTCTTTTTTTAGGGTTGTCACCAGTTAAATGTCAATTTAATGTTACATTGGATGCACTATGACACCTTCAGATATAACGTGCCCCGTTATAATTACTGGATGTCTTTCAAGTGTATTTCATAGCTATTCAAGTGTATATCAAGTGTATTTTTGTAAAAATCTTAATAGCGCGTAGTCTGAACACTAGCGTTACCATTGGAAAAAAATCATACTGCATTTATTACTATTGCATAATCATTACTGGATTGTAGCGACAACTAGAAAGTGTTAAAAAAATAAACACTGTCTATTTTTTTACCTGTTCTTATTTTTTCTTTGACTAGCTTCCACCTGCGACTTTGTATGCATGGACATTCGAGAAAGTTCTTAGGGATACGTTTAACCAGGATAAAAAATCTTATCTTTTAACTTATAAACTATGTGTATGCCTTTTATCCTAAATGCGTTAAACCATTTTTGCGTGATTGAGTAAGAAACAAACATCAAAACACAAACTTTCGCATTTATTATAATAATAGTAGGATAGTCCTCTCCTATTACTCATGTTGTCCAATTTTAGTGGGTACCGATAAACTGGTGTGATTAGCAACTTGCGTGGTGAATAACAACAGCGACATTTTCGATAGAAATAAAGAAAAGAAAGTTTAAATTATCTTATTAGTTTTACAGAAAAATTACCTATGAACAGGCCCAAGCTGGTTCATTTTGAATTTTTGTTATTTTTCTATCAAAAATGCCACTGTTGTTAGACACATATTTTTGGAGTTCCACATAGCAGAAATAGGTACGTACCTACATAATGTCATAACATAATTAATGAAAAATACAATTTTAATATGTAAGTACCTATAAATACATATTTAGAATTTTTCATTATTAAGTCTTTTTGTTGATTTAAAACCACTAGCTTAAGAAAAACTGGCATGAACCTACACAAATTGGAACAAGACAAAACGTCATATAATGCATAACATGTATCCTAAGAAAATCAAGGATGAATATAATATCTTCAATTTTTGTCCAAAAAAATAATCGTAGGCAAAAATAACGAAAATACATCGATTATTTTATATAAAAAATATCGATTTTTTGATATTTCGATTTATTTTACCCAAGCCTAGCCAAAAAGATACTAAAAAAGTGAAATGTCAAATGATTGTTTTGGTTGGAAGTAGGTAGGTACATAGGTACCTACATGTGATCCTCAAAATTAATTATTCTCTAAAACCTGTGATTAAACTAAACTAAATATTGTTTGATAGAACTTCAAGTTAACATGTAAGTGTTGCAGAAAAATCTTGCATTATTTTAGTGGGCTGACTGACTAACTATGAAGTTTAGTTTGTAGAAAAATTATAAGTATTAAGTTGCGACTTTTCATGTTTCAGCATGTCTGGAAAGAAATGTAAGCATTGTGGATCCTCGGAGATTGAAGTGGACCCGGCTAGAGGTGACGCAGTGTGTACTAACTGCGGCACGGTACTGGAGGACAACATAATCGTCGCTGAGGTGGAGTTCCAGGAAACTGCCCACGGAGGAGCGTCTGCCATAGGACAGTTTGTGTCGGCTGAGTCTAAGGGTGGTGCTACTGGTTTTGGTCGAGGTAAACTTTAAAATACTTTGTTTTTTTCTCTGGGCAGGCAGTGAAAATGAAAATCTTCTGTTATATGAAGGAAGGAAGGATAATATTCGTAAAAGAATTTGGTCTAACCAAATTAGGTAAATGATAGGTATTTTGTACTGAATTTAAACTAATATTATATTTTTAATCTATTGTAATAGTGAAGCAATCCGCTATTATTCGACTACCTACCTCGTACAATATAATATGTCACAGTTGAATAAATAGAATCTCAATTTATTGTTCAATCAACATTGTAGGTAGAACCTGTCTCTTTCCATATACTAACTCAATGCAGTTTCTATTTATAGCATTTAATGCTGGTATTGGACAAGAATCGAGGGAGGTTACTCTGCGGAAGGCCAGAGATGGTATCACTGCTCTCTGTCAGCAGCTGCGACTGAATCAGCAATGCATAGACATTGCCTGCAACTTCTTCAAGATGGCGCTAACCCGTCATTTGACTATCGGACGACCTGCAAGCCACACTCAAGCAGCTTGTGTTTACATAACATGCAGAACAGAGGGAACTTCTCGTATCCTTTTTACAATATAATTTAACATTTGTTGGCTCAAAATGCAGAACAAACTAGAACCGGAATAAAATGAAAATAGTATGACACACATGGTCAAAACCCCTGTCCTCCTTCCCTTTGCTGTAATATTGCTAACTCAGGTAGGATATTAAAATGTTTTGTGGTAGGCAAGTCAGAAAGAACTACTGCCTGTTTATCCGCCTGCATGCAGGATTTAGGAAGATCAAAACTACTCCATAATAGAGTAGTTTTATACAAGTACAACTTGCCTCACTTTTAGGGCTATATGCAGGTTCTGGTTTCTTCTATATTCTGAGTTTGTAGGGTATATCAGAGATTGATCAATATTATCTGTCTAAGTAAGAATAGAATGAGCACATCAGTTCATCAAAAAGCATAAAATGTTTAATATTTCATTGTGATTAATAATTTTCGTCACTAATTGTGTCAGACCTCTTGATCGACATAAGTGATGCTCTTCAAATCTGTTGTTATCAACTGGGTCGTGCCTACTTCAAGCTGTCCAGAGCACTCTGCATAAACATACCTCCAACTGGTAAGTTTTTACGTAATTGCATGTACAATGCGATTAAATTGACAAGTCAGTGATCTGCGGCAACTTCAGAGCGCTTGCAGTACAAAACGACGTATTTTTATCTGTTAATTTTTCTCTTTGCCATACATTCTCAAGTGAAGTTGCATCGGATCACTGTCTAGTGTCAATTTAATCGCAATGTATGTAATGTTATTTATAACTCAATGTGCAAAAACTTTAGCTCAAAAATCAAACTATTGTACATAGTAATATTTAAAATACTTACTTAAATATGTGAATTAACTTTACTTTAATATGTTTATTTATCCCTCAATTGATTTTTTGCTTTCAAAACTTGACCTTTTAGGTCCTATGTTTGATAGTAGTCCACTGGGTATAGGTAGTGTGTGTAAGAGGTCTCAGGATAATTAACAAAAACAATTTAGTAAGTTATTAGGTTTTATTTTAATGAATTTGTATTATGCATTCTGGCTACACCTAAATTTTTATAGAGAGCTTTACAACACCAATATCACATTCTTAAGGTACTTTCCTTAGTTTCTAGACAAGTTCAACAATATACACAAGAACTTAAAATTTAAGATAACATTCTTTTTGATACAAGGGGAATGGTAGGTATTGATTAATAAATATTGAAATCTCTAAATTATGTTTGCCTTATGGCCTTCATACAGAGTAATAGTTGAAAGGCCGAGTTCTGCTCAACTGTCAGTCCTCATTTGTATTCGAGTTGCTCATCGTTGCAGTAGTCATAGTGGGGCCGTAGTATATCAGTTCCGGTATTTGGCCACCTTGCACACCAGTCCCATTTGTACTCTCAGATGAACAATGGAACTGAAAAGTGACTGTGCCCATGTAAACTTCACTCAAACCCTCTTGACCAAAATAACTTAACTCACTACCGTCTAATATAGCAGAAGCCGTGTAAAAGCATTCTGGTTCAATTTGTATCGGATTCTCAAAGTACACATGGAATGTGTTGCTTGATCCATCAGAAAAGAATTTGGTATTGTTCTCTGCCAGAACTCTCCCCAAACGTTTTAATTCTATCTTAACACTATAGTCTGCTGCTCCATTCGAAGAACCATATAATCCAAATCCAACAACAAATATTCTTTTGTCTACACAAAATTGTATGGAATCGCATCTTCCGCGATACCTCCATTGATTGCTTCTGTAAGCGCACGACTGGAACCTGTGGCAGATCTGAAATGGAGAAAATATGAAAAAAGAACTTTACAATATTTGTGATCAGACTTAATATAATATTATGTTTAAAACATTTACCTGTGCTTTTAGTCCAGCTCTAGCTTTGACAGGATAAGCGAGTTGTGGCTTAGTAGATGCAGTAAAGTGTAGAAATATATCAATTGTCTCTTTCGGTGTTAGAATGCCAAGCTGAGCTGCGCTATTAGCAAACTCTTCTAACGTCATAGTTGGGAATCTGATCAAGTATATGGCACATCCGAGCATGGCTCTTTTGTTAGTTGGAGACGGGTCTATTTCCCGCCTCATGCACTCGGCATGCGCCCACGCTAGGGCTGCTTCAAATAGATTAATTTCCTTGCAATTTAGAGTCTCTCTTGCTAATACTGACTCGAGTGTCGACACATCGATGTCGACAAACCCCTCAGACGTTAGGGCCATCTCTGCCTAAAACGAAATAAAATAAATTAAAGGGTAAATTAAAACTGCAATACAATTTGTCAAGTTAGTTTATTTAGATCTACGTACAAAAGATGGAAAGTTTTACATTAATATGTCATGGTTAGATTTATAGACACAACACTAGCATGCACTTTCTAAACTGTATTGCAGTAAATCTAGATATTTCTGTGTTCTGAGCGACTAGAATGTACTCTCATCATATATTTAATCACTTTTATTTTTCCACATAAATTATGATGTAACAATATAACAATCAGATCATTTAGATTAAAAGCTGACATTGTATGATTATTGGAATGTGCACTGAATATTTGTACAATCATAAACATCTAAATCTTAATTAAAATCACAACCAAAACATAAATATACACAGATTTGTGGCACAACAACTTATTGATATGGCAGTTTTATAATTAGCTATCCTTATATAATTACTTTCATTTATTCCCCTGGTCAGATCTAGCTTCTATGGATGGATTTGTTTCACTTGCTAACAGTATAAAGGCTGTCCATACTATCTTTACTTTCTGGACTGGAATGTCCTGATAGCTCTATTACAAGGCTATTGTATGATGAGGATGATTCTAAGCAGAGATTAGTTAAGTTTTCTGTCGACTGACATACCTGTGCATCTATCACTTCCCAGCATCTCTGCATCAATTCTGGCTCCTCAAATAGCCGTGATTGGCTCAAAAGGAGACAGGCATTTTTAGCTGTGAGACTAGTTTCCAGATAGCTGACACAGGCTCTTGCCAAATAAGGGACAATATATTTCTTCGCAACATACAATGTTGATAGTACAGTATCAGCTTCTAATTGAATTTCATCACAGTATAAATACCTGAAAAACAAAATAATAATAATGAGAACACACAGTTAACACAAAGCTTTAAAGTTATTTTAAGGTGAACTATATTTACTTTAGTAAAGTGAGGAATGCTTGTGGTTCCACATCCGGAACTTCTATTTCTTGCTTACACTCTGCTAGTCCCCCATAAAACATGGCATAAAAAACTGAGCTGGCAGTTGCTAATACATATTTGTGTGCCGGTATTACTTGTGTATGACCTGGAAAATGAGGAAAAACAACTATATAAATGGCTTTGCTAAATATCTGAGTCAAGTAAAAGAAATTAAATTATGCAAAATAAAAACTGGAAAAACTGGTTCCCCGAATCACAAGTGACATTGAAGTGGTTTGGTACCTCAAACACAGGTTTTGACAAATATGAGAAATAGTTAACAAAGCACAGGTACTTACCAGGCCCACCAACAATAAATGTGACATCTGACATGAGTTGGTTGTTGAACATTGCTGCATTGCGTTCCCGGACTGTGGGCTTGGTGGCCTGCCAGTTGGGGTCGAGCGTGGCCGCGCCAGGTAGCGGCGCCGGGGATGTCGTAGGCGAAGGGGCCGAATTCGTTGACCCGCAAGGGGATGGCGGCCCACTGTAGCACTGCGACACTTGAGTGCCCGTTTCCCGCTGGGATATTGTGTGAGGCGGAGACAAAGATAATCCCCCACCATTATTGATGTTTTCCGCTGTAATCAAAGCCACATACTTCAAGTAGATGAACCTATACATAAACTTATAGGTTTATAGTTACTACATATAGGTACACAACCTACACATCATAAAAGCTGCTTTTTAGGTCACGTAATCTAAATATAATTACGGTCCATGACATAAAACATCATATAATAACCAACCCGAATTCTTTCGTTTCTGAAATTTCTATCTACGTCGCAAAATAAACAGGTTTAAAATTGGTTTAAAAATCAATACGGAATGCTCACCATTCATCCAAGTATTAGTTTGTGCAACAGACATACTATCCCTACTATTATCTGGAAGTCTTTTCGGCGGTTTGTACACTATTCTTGAACACAGATTCGACATAATGTTATTGAGGCCTCGAGAAATTTAAAATTTCTCTATAAACATTTGGGCCGCGGACGTCTTCATAAAATCGACACACACACAACAAACTGACTGACGTTAGTCAGCCATCTTGTTTGGGACGACAGCAGAGAGAGAAAGAAGCTGTGTGTTGCGGGCGGGCGTGAGAGGGAGGGGGCGAACTGTCATTGAATGTACGTTCGGAAACGCACTAGTATTCGTATTATACATTAGTCTATGGCACTAGCATAGGTGGATGGACCAATAATGAATATAAATTCTTGATAGAGAGATAGTCTGGCCAGAGAGTCGAGTCATCTCAAACCCGCGGCAAAATTAAAATTTTGAAACTTTATTCACTCAAAATACTGCAAAAGCTCAATTTTATCATAAGTACAAGCACCCTGACAAAAGTCAAAGCTAAAAAAATATAATGAAAGTATCAAATTCATATTACGCAGTAATTTGAGTGCATAAAGTTTAAAAATTTTAAAACCGCGGGCTTGAGCTGAATTAATCCATTATGGGATTAAGGGTCTTCAAACTCAAAATTAATATTATTCACCTTGGTTTAACGATCTCGCGTGCCTGTGCCGCCTCTCCGGCTCCTGACAGTTGAGCTCGGCGAATCGGCTGTCCTCGTCGATGAGGCTCTCGAAGAAGTCCACGCCGCTGTTCATCGATGACCGGAGTTGCAAGTGGCGCGCATACCAGACGAAACTGGGAAATAAAACGGCGGGTTTTTAGTTTTTGAGCGGTCATCTTCTTTTTTTTCGTGTTTTTTAATTTGGATGTTTTGAATGCAATGCAACCTTGACAAAGTAATTAAATGGCTTCGAAATAATAAATTAGTTGTAAATATAGATAAAACAAAAATGACGACTTTTAGACAAAGAGAAAGTAAACAAATTGTTGATGTCAAGATACAACACTCAGGAAAACAAGTAGAAGAAGTAGATACTACTAAGTTTCTGGGCATTTATATTGACAGTAACATGAATTGGAAACCCATACTAATTATGTCTGTGAAAAATTGAGTAAATTTTCTTTTGCGTTATACATGCTAAACAAGATTGCGAATCGATTTGCGTTAATGACGGCGTATCATGGCTACGTTGCATCGATATTAAGATACGGCATCCTTTTTTGGGGAAACTCAACAAACAAAGAAAGAGTCTTTAAAGCGCAAAAAAAGTGTGTACGTGCAATATGTAGACTTCGTCCTACCGACTCCTGTTGCCCTTATTTCAAAGAGTTACAAATTTTGACAGTACCATGTTTATATATATATGAAGTGTGTGTTTTTGTTAAGTCGAATTTTGGATTGTTTGTTACATTTTCATCGAAGAGGCATAATGATAAGCTGTGTCAAATACCTCATAAAACTGCTCTCTTCAGAAACAATATTTATGGTATTGCTCCAAAAATATACAATAAGTTGCCGAAAGACATAAGACAAATTAATAATATAGTGAAATATAAATTGGCACTAAAAGATTTTCTGATAAATAAAACCTATTATACGTTGACCGAATATCTGTATGGCCCTGACATTTAAATTGATTGTATGAATATTGTTAATATGTGACATTTCTTTTAATCCATTTTTTTTGACGTAATTGTTTGACTTTTTCTATGTATCTAATATTAATTTTGCACACCCGTTGGGTAAGAATACAGCGCTCAAATTTTGTAATACAACACCAATTATTGTAAACCTACCTATATTCTGCAAATAAAACCATTTGATTTGATTTGATTTAACCTTCACCTTATTTTTTTTCTAAGTCGATTGATACGCGCTTAAACTTACTTACGTAATTAATCTAAGCTTACTTACTTTGTATAAACAATGACTTCTAGATTGTAAGAAGTCATTGCTTATAAATAAACTACTAAACAGTAAAACATTCGTTATTAAAAAAACAATTATTTTAGGAATCTGAAACATGATTTTAGGTTAATATTTTTTATGAACCTTCTTTTGATAGACCTACCTAATATATGTTGTATGTTTATTGCGATTAAATTGACAATATACAGTGATCCGCGGCAACTACTCGAGAATGTATAGCAAAGAGTAAATTTTACAATACATCGTTTTGTACCGCAAGCGCCGATGGTCACTACTTCTGTTATATGCGTACAACATAGTTACATTTGTACAACATATTTTTGCATTATTTTTATAACAAAAACCAGGCATGTGCGAGGCTGACTCGATAGTTTCGATTACTTTCGATAAACAGTTATAAAATATCTCTGCAAATTTTTATTTTCGGATTTCTTTACTTGTGCTTCGAGACCTACTTACTTAGCTTGCTATAGTAATCAATCAGTTTGTGGCTTGATGGAATAGTAATGTGGAGTTTGAAGTAGTAAATTCTTATTATAATCCGCGCGCGATGAGAATGGTATGTAACCTTGTCAAAGTGAGATGCGTTTGTTCGCCGGCCAGCCACAGGGATATCCAAAAACACGGTGTCACGAACTTTTGCTGCAGCAACTTCAAGTAAAATAACAAGTAAAGAATTATTTGATTAATTAATAATTAGTCAATTTTAGATTTACTTTGACAAGGCTCCATCCCATTCTCATTGCGCGCGGATTATAGCTTTACATACTCGTAATACAAGTGTTTGTGTTGGCAAAGATCTTAGTCAGTACATAGAGTGCCTAGTCTCGGTGAGTCTCGGGAGTACAGTTGGTTTGCTCAACAACCTAGTTCAGAATTAGTCATCACTTTCCTTATGGCACAAAGAGTGTGTCTTCACCGAGTCGCTTTCCTCCCTTTCCCGTTCAACTTTCAACTCGTTCTCATATAAATTTTGACGTTTATTTGAGAAGATAGGGCATGCGCTATTGCCTTATGCCCTGAGGCACGCTTCTGTTGAAAGCGCAAGAGGAACGGGAAAGCGACTGTGTGAAGACACATCATATGATATTTCGGGGGCTGATTACGAAACTCTGTTGCTAACAATTGTCGATTGAAATCGATTGAAACCGCAGTTACATTGCTGCTTTAAGTAAGTTAGTTGTCACATTGGTTCTTACTAAAGCAGCAATGTAACTATGATTTCTGTCAGTGTTGATTGCAACAAAGTTACATAATCAGGGGGCTGGTCACGTTCTCATGTTAGGTCGTCTGTAAAACAGAAAAGCTTTCGTAAATTTCGTTTTTAACTATCGAACTATGACTTTTTCTTTCATGTTTAATTCATCTTCATTATGTCATGTCGATTTCTGCAACAAATTCTAGAACAACAGCTGTATTTCTCATTGCCTATCTATTATCTTATGATATGCTTTTGTATTTTTCTTTAGGTTATTTAAAAAAAAGTTATTGTAGAAAGTTTTTTTAATTATTTAATTGTTTGGGGGCTTTTAACGCCCGAGCGGACGCTGGCGATGGCGGCCGGATAACAATGGAATATCTATTGTATCTCATTTTCCGGGCGTTGAAGGGTTAGGTCATAACAGCCCCATCATAATAACCTTATCTACCTACACCTGCTACCTATCCTGTTACTCCACTTGCTACACTATTTAGTTGAGCTACTAGTCTCATCGCTGGTGGGACAGGACAGAAAGCCATGGATCATGCTTATATTTCTTCCAGTTCTGCCATCATTTCTCGTCTAAGAAAGAAAGAAAGAAAGAAAATAATTTTATTTAGCACACAATAAAATTAACATGTTTTTTAAAACTAACTTAATATAGGTACATGTGCTAAAACGGCTCCCACTCAGCACGGCACCCTAGAGGAGCACCATGACGCTGATTTTCAGTGGTCACCAATTCCGAAGAAATCTCATACGTATAATCAATCATATAAGTCTCATACTCAATCTCATACATATAAGTCTCATACTCTGTTGTAGAAAGTTCAGCAGCGGTCTCGTTTAATTAGGTCAATAAAAGTGTAAATTACTTATTTTGAGGAAATAAACGTATTATTATTAATCGTGAAAATTTAAGACACAGTTGTCATCTGGCATCATATAGAGTATGGCTATAAGACAATAAAAATATACTAGAAGAAAACGATTAGATAAGGATGTTATGATATTATGAATAATCAATAAATAACCTGTCGTGTAAATTGTTCAACCATTCATCTATAACGTCCCGTAGATTTACAAAGCATCTCGGCAACCAGATGAACATTTTTTCATACATTAAATTCAACCGAAAAGTTCACTAAACAATACACTTCACAAATAATATCATTGTTCACAAGTTTAAATCTCAACTAGAGCTGAATTAGTATTAACATCATGAAAATAAACTATTTTGAAACTTCTATTGTGAACTAAATTGTGTGTGATTTAAAATGTTGATTGCAAAGAGTTTTTGATTGTTTAAAAGTGTCCTTCATTTGACCTAATTAAGCTTTGAATTGATTTGTTGTTAATGAATTCAGGGCTGATTCACACTGAAACACAAATATTTTTTTTACTAAAAATTTAAAAATGATTATTATAGCTGGAAATGGTTGCTCCTGTTAATTCATCGTGTTTTTTTAAGATAATATTTGAATATCATTCAGTTTCATTAATTCTTCCAACCCATGGTAGGTTTGGTAAATTCGTTCTAGGTATAATAATTCCCAGTCTGATTTTATAAAGTAGAGTAGGACAAAAACGCTGTAGCATAAATGATATGTAAAATTTACACTAGAAAACAACATCTTTTCTTCAACCACACAAGGGGAACACAGCCTCGACTTTTCGCAATCCGAGCGATGCACTTCCGAGTCGTCGAGAGATTCTTTGAAATTTTTTGGTACTTTTTACTTTTTCACTGTAAGCGTTATCCGTTCCCGTCCGAGAACATGATCTGGTGCGAGTCCTATTTTTTCTAGTATATTATTTAGTATTGTAAGCGTTATTTCATTAATGTGAGGACTCATTCAGTCAGTCTACTTACATCTTTTTTGTAGATATTGGACAATCGAAGAAGTTAATGATTATTCATTTAATGTTATTTTGTACTCGGCTATCATTTTACGCATTGAATTAGTATAAGTATTCCTAGAAAGTGATATAAACGTTATTGTTTTTAAAATTTAACATTTATTCCATTTGGAAATAAAACGCGGATTACAGCGCGTATATCATTAACTCAGGTGTTAATTCAGAATTATTGCCCGAAAAATGCATTTACGTATCCCCCCCCCCCCTGCAGGCGAGCAGGAGGTTCGTATGTGGGGCTCGCCAGACTGGAAAGGTGTCGAAACATCGGGAATTAAAAAAACAATATATCCAAACTAAATAATTCTAATGTAGCACCGATTTAATAAAATATGCGCTGTAATCCGTAAAAAGTGATTTATTTCTTGTACGCGCAGAAGTCTTAGAAGTGTATACCTATTTTAACTTTGAACTGGCAACCCTATTCCTAAGTTATGTTTATGCAATACACATTGTACTGGAAGATAGTCCATTGTGTAAATGTGTAGTGTATGAACTCTCGATCTCTTTGAGGTGACTGACACGGTTGCCTTACAAGTGTCGAGGGAAAGTGAACTCTTTTGTCAAACTCATAGTAAACTCACTCCCCTGATTTGTTCCGATTTACTCGCCGCGCCATAACAAGTGACCGAGCATAGAAAACGTTTCTAGTTAAGACTATTGTGGACCTTCCATAAATAAATCTCTAATATTTACTTTCTAGTCCTTAACGAAATCTTCTTTGTAAGATAAAATCATAATTTTATTGGCAAGCTAACGTAAGCCTTACATTTTACTTTATCTACATCTTTGAATTTAAGACTCGTTAATGTGTAGAAAAGTAACATTTTTAATATTCACTCAAAAATGCTGGTAATGTGGTCAATATTTTGACAACCTTCTTTGAGCAAAGTCAACCTTGCCGCGCTACTCGGATGGTGACGCAGCAAAGTTGGATGGAATTTTATTATTGTCGAGTTTTAGCCACCGCCAATTTCCTTTGAAAATCCATTATTGTCGAGTTTTGTTTCAAACATAGTTAGGTGAAAATTGTACATTGTACATCGAGGGAGACAGCCCTATTACACAGATGACGTTTTTGTACTTTTATATAAAAAAGTACTTATAGAAATAAAAAATGAGAAAAATCTCGAACTTGACCGTTTTTTTGACATTTTATGAAATACTTCTTACCTATTTCCGGTTTCCGGAGTATAAGGGATCGAAAATAACCTTATTTTTGGATTCGATGCAGATATTTTTTTTAGCTGTCAGCAATGCAGTCATTATAGACTGCGGCAGTAATGTACGTACTATTACCTACCTCACCTCACCACAGTGAAGTTTATGAATAAAGTAATATTTACTCATTTTTTAATGAATCATACATAAGTATCTGACTAAATATTTTAATGCAGGATGAGACGAGATACGAATGTGTTTGTTTAGCTATTTCATTTTTAAGGAGATATAGTAATCCAATAAAGCTTATTTTTATTAAATAAACAATCAAAACAAAATCTAGTTAAGAACCGGTTAGAAGTAGCAAACTATAAATAGCTTGACCGTAATAATAACTTGGCGCAGAGCAATGAGAACAAAATTACGTGTGAAACAGACGATGTATAACTGTGTTACGTAACAGTCGTTGGAATAGATTAGTAAAAACTATCACTAAGTAATTAAAAATTATAACAAATCAAAAACCTTTTTGGCTGCAAAAAAATATTTTGCTATACAACATGTTATAAAAATACCCCTAATGCCGAACATGGTATATAGAGACCATCAAACTGAACAACTTTTACTATGGGACCAACTCTGAAATCGCGAAAAAAATCAGCTGTTTCATACAAAAATTAAAATCGAAAATAATTTTGATATTTTCGATTTTAATTTTTGTATGAAACAGCTGATTTTTTTTCGCGAATACCATATTCGGCATTAGGGGTATTTTTGTAACACCTTGTATAGTGTGGAAATTATTGCTAAATATTGTTTTTGCATCCATTATAATGAACGTATGCCTGATTTTATTATAGTTATTTATGCAACTGTTGTATAATTAAGGGTGTTTCGCATCGTGTGATAACAGTATCACATGAGTGTTTTAATACCTAATTATGCACAGTTGCATACTAGACTTTATCTAAACCTATGATATGAATTTTCTATAAAATTTTCACTTATTGCCAACATTAAACAACAAGTGTCGTAGTAACCATAATTTCGAAGAAGTTGCATTAAGAAATTAAGTACACCATTATTCAAGTAAGGAGTCACTCGTTGTCACTAGATTATGGAGACACTCGTTTCTAATGGTTAGTGCTATAGATTGTTTTAAATGTTGGAGTTGCATTATGTAGTTTAGTATAACATAATAACACTCGTTTGGTCATCCAAATCCATGATATGGTTACTATGATACTGGTTGTTTTAATGTTGGCAATAATAATTATTTCATTAACTTTTATAAAATACTTAAAAATCTTTTGACAATGGCATATCTTCGCTTGCAAGTAGCATCCGAAAATGGGTCAAATGGATGACCTTTGCACTTTTAAGGTTATATGTCTTGCACTTTTAAGGTTATATGTCTTCATAAAAATTCAAAGAATAAAAAGAGTAGGAACTAGTAATAATTTCACCAAGGATTAGAAGAAAAATGTCAGAACTTCCATAGATTAGGAAAACCACAGATACCTACCATAAATAATATACACAGCACAGGGTATCCTAGATTTTTTGTAAAAAAATTAAAACTGCTGCAAAATGTGTTTAAGTCATTAATAAAAAATGCAAAGACCAAACGCTGTAAGCTTGTTATATATTTTAAAATTACGATGCATTATTCTTATAAGATATTTTTTATATCATTACTCATTAGTTAACACTATATTATGTTTGACCTTTAAAACAAATGTCATGTGTATTTTGAGCTTATCTTATTATGAATTTGCATTCCTTTGAAGAGCTTTTTAGGTTAGCAGGTAGTTTTATATTTGTGCGGCAGGACTCGTTGACAAAATTTCAGATTTGTCATAATTACAAAAAAAAAATTAGCCTAAATTATTATTTTCTAAACAAATATATTGATTTTACTTACATTCCTTTTAAAAAGTTAGCAATTAGACGATTAATGAAATTGCTAAGTAGTATGGTTAATTTTAAGAAGTTGCATTTCCATACATATTGTATTAACAAAATATTTGTGTACCTACTTACAAATGTTTGAAAACTTATTTTAGCTAACTAAATTAGCAAGGTTACAAGTTACAACGAATGAAGTGGTCTTTAATCGTTTTGGCAACAAAAAAGGAATCACTTTGCTTTTTTATAGGAAACCAAAATAAGAATTAAATCATGACAGACAGTCAACTATCAGTATAGTCACAGTAGTAATAAAATTGTGGTATATTTGACTATCATGAATCATGATCATAATTTGATATAAGAATTAACGTATGTTTTTTTAATCTAAGACTTTTGAGTCTCGTCTGTGAGAAAAAATCGGCATAGAAATTGGAATTTCCAAATATTTTACCATTATTAACCAGCCACTTAAAGTAATAAAAATACTTTTCGAATATTATTAATACTTTGGAATTTTATTACATATTCCCTTTGAATGTTTAATTTAAATCTATTAATCGAATTTTCCTTAAATAAAAGTATTATGACATTTTGGAGTTCTCGCATTCACAATGCAATTATTTACATTAAGATAAATGATATACTAGAAAAAATACTATACAAAACGACTTACCCAGCACCTCAGACGGGATTCGAACCCGCAACCTTGGTATGAAAGTATTGTTCACAAAAAAATGATTGTATATATGTATTGCTTAGTTTGCTCGTAATAATTGCTGTTTATTATGTGATGTGAGTAGTAGGTTCGCTAATTTCGCTATACAAAACACTTCAAACATAGCTATACAATACTTCAAATATTTTTGACGCTCGCTATCATAATTCGATCTGTCATGCATGTGATAAAATTTGACTCATATTAAAAACACGACTGCCAAAAACGAACTAAAAAGTTAAATAACAAGAGTTATTGCAGTCGGGAGACCTCTTTCGATAAAAAACTGCAAAAACACTTGTTATTTAACTTTTAAGATCATTTGGCAGGGTAGTCGTGGTTTTTAATATGAGTCAAGGTAGGTAATTTTTTGATTTATTATTCGATTACCAGTCTTTTAATTATTTGTTGATTTACAATATTTGTAAAACGACAAACGTCTTTACGTTTGTCGTTAATAAAATAAGTAGTATTTATATAAACAGCAGACAGTAATTATTTGTAGTAAACATTTTTAGTATTTAAATAAATAGTTGACTGCCAATCGTAGTAAATCAGGTACTCAAAACAATTATAATAAAAGTAAACCCACCGATACGCAAAGAAAATGAGATCAGCTTTGGTGAAGATCCAACGAAGGAGTATTTTTCTCAGGAGCACCGGCAATAGACTGGGGGCTCGGACAAGCCTCCCCTTCATCTCATTCCTCCAGGACGGCCAAACACCAAGCGCATAACCATACGTTATAATTCACAAATGCACTTCACACTTCGCTAAAAATCTGAACAACGTAACGTGCGTTGCTTATTATTTACGCGAATCCATTGCGCGCGCGCAAATGCGGGCGTCTGACTGCGCGCGATCTCGCGCCGGGCGGCCATAGAGCTGCGGTTGCGCAAGGTCGCACACTTGCCTCCTGCGAAAGTGTGATGTCACACTGATATAGTGCAACTTGCTTTACAATTGATTTTAGGCAACCCTTTATCTGGTGCCTTATCGGCGTTCTTTATTACACCTAACACCATTGTGACACAAACACTCAAATCCGGCCATCAAAACACGTTCGGCTTTAACGTTGCCAATACCAAAACAACTTAAATCAAGGTTGCCATAGATAACAAGTGTCTTTTGTTCATCAAATAATTTCGATAATTCAATATGGTTACTAATCGACTGGTTGTTTCGTTATTTTAGTTTCCAAAACAGGAACCGATTCCTCAAGGTTATTTTAAATGCGCTAAGTCATAATACCAGTTTTAAAATTAAAAATCGAATTAAAATTTGCATTCATTTTATTTTTATTTTTAATCAAGGTATAAAGTAACATTAATTGTAGCAATTTGGTTAAGTTAGCTAGAGTCTAGTCTAGAACTTTTAAAGTTGCATTTATGGAAACAGAAGTCACTGGTTAGATTTCAAAAATGAAGGATACTAATTAATACGAAAGTAAAGTAGAGTAGGTACCTTCCGAGTAACACAGTTTTACAAAAACTGTGGTAGTATACCCAATCGTCGTCGTAATAATAATAAAGTGATAGGAATAGATAATCGAATCATTCCGAGGAAGTCTCACAGTCCTTAGTATCTGGATTCTGGCCGCATCGCTGTCGCCGCGGGCATTACGCGGCATATCGAAATGCTCGGCACGTGGCCTCACACCGTAAGCAGACCATAGCTATGCACTCGCAGATCCACCGCATTCGACGTATTCCAACTACATGTGTCACAGACACTGTGTCAATACATCCTCACCATCATCTACCTTTTCTTTGCTTTATTACAGTTTTTTTGGTGTCGGCCCAGTACGTTCTTCTCTCCCATTCTTTTTGTGTCATCCGTTCCATCCAACCTATCCTGTTTTCCGGAACAACCGTAAAAAAATATAGCCTGGAGAAAGTAAATAATTATGCTACAGGATTGATGGCAAAACTTGTCATTGATGCAAATGAACGCTCCAAGTTTCGTCTGCAATAGGAATATTGAATACAACATTCATCACATCCAGTTCTTCCAATTTCGGAAATACCAGTTGCAAGATTTATCCTCAAAGCAATATTACGCCCAAAGTTATCCTCATCGTGCACAGTGTCCCATTGTGTTGTGCACCAGGAAAATGGTCCATAAAACGAATTCTCATTGCCAGTCGATCACGAAGCGAAGAGGTCGAATCGGAGATGCATAAACAATAGCATTGCCACTTTGAGCTCCAAACTGCTAAATGGTGGCCTACTTTTCTTTAAGTTGTTTGGCAATGTTTAACACGGTCAGTTTTTACACGACTGCCTAAAAAAAACAGAGTGTAATGTGTTCAGGGTTCATGTAAGTTTGTATGTGGGTATGTGAGTTTCTTTATTCCACCATTACTCCGTATGGGGTATCTTTAGCATCCTTACATCATCCCGAGTGACACTGGCTATTTTTTTTTTAAATATCAATATGGCGACTGTACGACACCACATACGACATACACAAAAAGTTAAATAACAAGTGCCGCTGCAGTCGGGGGACCTCAATGATTAAAAATTGTTCCACAGGTCACCCGACTGCAACGACACTTGTTATTTAGGTTTTTAGTCTGTTTGCTTGTTTGGAAGGGCAGTCGTGTTTTTAATATTTTTTTAATTTATTTATTTTTCTAAGTTTATTTGGCAGCGTCAGTCACTTCGCTTGTTTCTGTAATTGTTATTTGTTTGGATGAATCAGATAATCTTTGTTGGTGTAGCATAATGTGAATATTATCGTAACGGATTTTATTATTTACTTTATAAACTTGTTTCCTATAAATATCCAGTGTTCTAGAAGAGACGTAATAAGAAAACACAAATATCGACTTGTTTATCGAGTCCGTCCTTACCTCTTTGTGTTTTTTTTTGCATAATCTTGGTCCGAACGCCAGCTCTGGTAATTGATCGTAAGGTCACTTTATAAGGTAGGGTCTAGATCTAGACGGTGATGGTAGGAAGTCCACTAAGAGAGCTGGATTTAAGTACATAAAATACTCGGGAAGGACAGAAATAATGTGCAAACAAACAGATATTTATAAATTATTTTCGGCAATAAATTATTTTCGATTTCCAGCATTTGCACAATTTATACCGGTAGCTGAACGAAAGACAAAAACTTGTTGTGAAGCGCAAGCGAAGCGTCTCCGTTTCAGCTTGGGAAAAGTGGCTTTCGTATTCTGTCTATCCGGCTGTTCTCCTTTACAGGTCGCATTTCTCAACCGATTCTCGTGAAATTTTGTGAGCAGGTTCGATAATTATTTTTTATTATTTTCTTCATTTATTCAAAATGTTTCGAAAAAGAAAATAGTTCAACCGTTTTGAAAAATGATCAAAAATGTCACAAACGCGCGGTGTGCTCACAAAGCCACTAGTTTATTTAAGTATTTGCTTGTTGGAAGGCAGCACACATGTTTATCGGATTGCCCGCACTTGTGGAGCACGAACTAGTGTTCCGTATCACCAACACACTAACTGACGTAATCAATTTCTCCGTTATTTATTCTTCCGGGCCGGTCAGCTACGAATCGGAATGTTTCTTACGTATAAACTAACGAAAGATCATCGTAACCAGCAGGGTATTGATTGCATACAATAAATATTGGGTATAGAGAAATAAAAACTGTGTGGTGGTTAATTGAAGGCAAGATTGATCAGCTTTCCAAGCAGGAATGCTGACCTTGCATTATTCTTTGTTACAAAATATCGCACAGTTTCGGTGGACGCAGGGCAGTGCGTCGTTACGTAGCAAGTTGCGATGCATTGCATTACATGCCCGCAGGTGTGACATGGTAAGTCCCTAGACAAATGAAATCATAAAAGGTGACCATAAAATGTAAATTAACTTAAAAATATCGCGTCGTACCAGCCCTATTACGTAACTCTGTTGCTAATTATCGATTGAAATCGATTGAAAAATTGTCAGTTTCCGACAGAGATTGCCTTTCATTAATTTCAAACGATTTCAATCGAGAATTGTTACGATACATTATCGAGAATCAAAAAGAGGTAGCAATTTGTATTGAGCAATGGGAAGACTTCACCGAGAAGAGATTTTGTCGTTTAGTAAAATTAATGATCTTAAACAATATAGGTAACTAATTCTTAATTTATAGTTTGTAAAAATAAATAGTTGATACGACGGCACCTCAGACTATATATGTTGACCTTGAGACCGCCTTTATTCCCTACGTAATAAAAGCTGTTATCGCAGTTTAACTGTATAACCTGACGTGCTGCCGTGTGTACATTTTAGATACCTATTGCCTATATAATTTGTTGTCTCATCATCATCAGTGATCATCAAGTCATTTTTAGGTCTTCAAAAATCACCCGTCAGTAGTCATTTTTATTTTTACAATATTTTTCTGTGATATTTTTTTATTTATGTAGGTAAGTAATTTAATTAACTTCATGATATTATTGGCAAAATTCTCCTACGGAAGTTGTGCAGTTTGGTGAACGTGGAAGTGTTTACTAACTAGAGTACCTTGAATATAATACAAGGTGTTACAAAAATACCCCTAATGCCGAATATGGTATATAGGGACCATCAAACTGAACAACTTTTACTATGGGACCAACTCTGAAATCGCGAAAAAAAAACCAGCTGTTTCATACAAAAAATAAAATCGAAAATATCAAAATGTATGAAACAGCTGTTTTTTTTCGCGATTTCAGAGTTGGCTCCATAGTAAAAGTTGTTCAGTTTGATGGTCCCTATATGCCATATTCGGCATTAGGGGTATTTTTGTAACACCTAGTATATTACCTTTTATTACTTACGTATAGATTTTTTCAGAGCTTTGCTTTTTAAAAAAGTCTGTACGGTGTGTCTACATGCATTAACTTATTAATCCCAAATCAATTGAATAATTAGTTATCATCCTCAGTTTACATTAATCCCATTTAAAGGTTTTCAACCTTAAATTGCTTATCTTTTATTTACTTTCTACCGAGAGTTTTCTATATTATTGTTTATGGTTAACTTTTACTTTCAATATTATATGGTTTTTTTTCAGTAGGTTCTAGATCGCACCTTTATTTAAAATCTGGCTATGAGAACATATCATAATATTATTTTGTTTTCTGCCAGAAATTATAGGAGTTTGAATTCACATAATTTTCACATAACCTTAACTCCTAATATAACAAGTTACACAGCCGTCATATTTTGCATTAACCTTGGCAAGTTACTAATATTCAGCCCACGATTCTCTTCCGAATTTCCTACATTGTATACGGAAATCGAAATTAGTTAGGGCTGCCAACGTGCAGTAAGATTATCTCGATATCGTTTGAAAAATTAAATAGATTACTGAGATTATTATAAACGAGTAGGTCATTATGATTGAGAGGGTTGTAACATTTTTAGTACATTTCGTTGTGGGTTAGTTAGTTCAGTTGGTATAAGTACACAAAATATAAGTAATATAGTCAGCGTTACAGAAAATAGTGCTATTGCGATAATACGTTTTCGACAAATAAACATAACGATTCGATTATTTTTCCACTTCCTTTTTGGCAGCCCTGAGCTCGTAGCAGACGTAGTCGTGGTAGAGTAGACGAAGGTTGGAGCACCTCTCGAAATATCCGCTCTGCAATAGTACATAATACATAATAGGGGATTGAGCAGCCTTGACTTAGCAATGCTTGTAGCCAATGTCAAGTGCGCCTAATTGGGTGCTAGTGGCATTTTATTACTAAATATCAACAGGATCTTGAAATATAGCAACTATGGTATGGCTCTATTAAGATTAAGATCTGTTATATTAGGTTAAATATTCATTAAATAAATTCATTAGCTTCGTGTGAAAAATAATAAAAAGCATACGTCCAATTTTAAGCTGTATTGAGAAGTAGATAATCAAATTGACATTGTCAGTTGACAGCTACCAATGAGCATAAAATAAAATAATTTTTAATGTTTCCAGTGTTGGGCTGCAGCACAAATTAATATCCAAGCCAAAAATCTTTAAAAAAAAAAAAAAATTAGTACGCTGTAGCTAGCAGGCAGACTAGCAATAGAAGGCGCTTTATAAAAATTACAAAAAAGACGCGCTTTTAAAAAATATACATGCTTTAGTCCGAACCTGTGAGTAAAAATTTTCCTCGGTTCGAACAAGTTTTATAAACAAATCCCATTGGAGAAACGAGTGGAATTTAATTAGCATCACATTCATATAAAATTGCTAGGTAGATGATCATACTTTTATTAAAACGAAAAACAAACCAATAAAAAGTTATATTTTCATTATAATTAGCTCGAAACAAAAATTGTTTGACGTTAAAACTACCTACACCTGAATAATAACAACTTAGGACGATAGTTCCCTACAAAGCGCACTGTCAGAATGATGAAAAAGATTAAAGATTAAAAGATTTTTATCCTCATACATTACCTACTTAATTTACCTATAAGAACGAAATAGTTTCAATTTCCCTACCTTTACAGGATTAGTTACTTTTTTATTGGATTTTGATTATGATTAGGTAAAGTATGAAAGATATGAGTTGCCTCACTTTACATACAAGGACTATGCTTCTAGGTGTTATTCTTCTAAGTACCTACATAAGTAGTAGTAGTAGTTAATTCTTTGAAAACATATGTCTTTTTATTGATTTTAAATTGGTTAAGATAAATAATATTAGAAAAAATACTTGAAAAAATCGACTCACCCGTAGCACCTCAGACGGGACTCGAATCCGCACCCTTGGGATTCCGGCCCAATGCACTGACCAATTATGCTACCGAGTCGCTAGTGGGAGCGGCGAAATTTTAAATTGGTTTTTGAACAGCTTTGTAAATGTAAAGGTTTTGTGTAGATTCACAATATTTGCATTGATGGAGCCGTCGTAGAACACGTCCGCTGAGGATATTTAACCTACCTGCAGACAACCTTGGTCCGCGATCAAGTACCTTTTGTTTTGCTCTTAGGAAATATAACAATATACAATTATTATATGTAGTCGGCTCATCAGATACCATTTAAATTTCAGATCCGTGCCTGTACATCCTACGATTCGCGTCACAACTGCAGTTTGAGGATAAGAAGCATGAGGTGAGCATGACGGCGCTGCGGCTGGTTCAGCGCATGAAGCGAGACTCCATCCACTCCGGACGGCGGCCCTCCGGCATCTGCGGCGCCGGTTAGTTCCCCTGACAATGTAGCACACACGATGAGGACACTCAACAAGGAGCAGAGCGAGTGACTACATCCACTCAGGGCGGTGGCCCTCCGGCATCTGCAGCGCCGGTGAGTGCCCCTGACACTGTAGCACACACGATGAGGACACTCAATGAGGAGCAGCGCGAGTGAGTGAGCAAGACTCCATCCGCTCCGGGCGGCAGAATTGTTAGCAGTAAACAATACTAACCACAAGTTTTAAAAACAGAAAATTGAAAAAAAAATTAGAATATAAAATCTTGGGTGAAACAAGCTATCTTTATTTGTAAATTATAATAAACGAGAATATAGCCGATGGATCGGTGATTATACTGTGCTGTGATTTCTGCATTGCTGTCACATAAAACGAGAAATATTTTTAAACAATATTACGTAACCCCCATCTCTCTGTCGTCGGGCCTCGTTGGTAAGTAGATTGAGCACAGCAAAATCAGGTGAAGTGCCAAGGCCGCCGCTGAGTTGCATAAAACGTGGGCTTAAGTGCAATAATTATTTTCGGGTTATTTACTTTAATTTTGTGGACGAGATTTTAACCAGTTCAGATTCTGATTTGCAAAGGTTTTTTAAAAGATTAATTAAAAATGTCGTATTTCACAATGAGTGTATCAACATTAAATCAATCTTATATTAGAACTGCCGCGACTTCAGCAATCATTTACAGTCGAAATAACACCTTTTAACTGGCTCGATATTAAATAAAGCAAGAAGAATGAATAGTTTGCCGAGTTTACTGCCTGTTCTTCTCGAACGAGGCTTGTCATAAAATTTGGAAACCTTAAGTTTTTTTTGACGAGTGTTTAATTTGTCTTTGTGCTTCAGAATCCCGCACTGACCGCGTGTTTGCTTATCCTCTTTATCCATCCATAATGGCTGTATCACGGCATCGAGTGAGGTCATCAAAATAGCTCATACTGTCGTACTGACGTTTCTTATAGCGCTCCTAATAGCGGGACGTCTGCACAACTTCTCGCGTACCCCTAGCGACGTGGTGCGCATAGTCAAAGTGCACGAGTCGACGATTCGCAAGCGTCTGCTAGAGTTCGGGGAGACGCCGTCCAGCGCGCTGACGCTCGACGAGTTCATGACCGTCGACCTCGAGGAGGAACAGGACCCGCCCGCCTTCAGGGCGGCCAGGAAGAGGGACAAAGAACGCCTGCAGAAGGTCAGCATCTTTTAAGGATTCAGAACTTCAAAAGAAAATATGGAATCCTATTATATCACTTGGAAGTCCGTTCGTGATTGTCTGTCAAGACCGTTTTTCTCGGGGAGCTATTAAAGTTGAAATTATTAATATCAAATACTTCTCTGGTATTTAAGAGCTGTAAAAATATCCAAGCTTCTAAGGGCCTTTTATATAACTGTTATTTTACAGAAATTACTTGTTTGCTTATTGCTAAACGATTATCACCCGTTTGCACTAGACTTAAGAATCGCCTAAGTCTTTTCCTAACTACAAGTCGACCAACATAAAATAAGCGCATGAAAGCTGCATGACAGGTAAGTTAATGACACCGTTTTAATTTGATAAGTTGTAGTTAGGAAAAGACATGGGCGATTCTTAAATTTAGTGCAAACGAGCATTAAAGATGAATTATTTAAAAATAATTGAGAAAGGTCAACATTAGCTTAGGATAAGCACTTTAGGTCCAATAAGCAATAAAGATTTATTTCAGTTGATAGAAGAGGAGGACGGCGAGAAGGAGCTAACCGACTTGCAGAAAGAGATAGACGCGCAGTTAGAGAAGGACAACTCGCGGCGGCGCAAGCTGGGCCCTGCGCCCGTCGCCAGCTCCGTCATATCGCAGATCATCTCCGGTCAGTCTGTTACTTGAAATTGCATGTTTTGGTTCGGTTTTAGTTGAGCACTTTGTTAAAGGGTCTAACTATACTTGAGAGCAGTAAAATCTACACGGCTAAGTTTTTTTCAACCTTTATTCAGCACAGAATCAATTGATGTAGGTAAATATATTGGTACCATTTAAAAGCTCCCTTAATGATTTTTGAAATGTATCAATTTCACGAAATTATCTCAATTGATTATATGGCAAAAGAACTTAAAGAAAACTTGTCTGGGTCGATTACTTTGTTCTCAAGAGTATTTCATTTTAGAAGAAATATCGAGTGTCCGACCACATAATATTTAACGGGTTCCATAAGCATAAAAATAGATTAGTAAGTAATAAATTAATTACTTCCTAGAAAAAATACCGCACCACACAAAGTAACTAGTAACTTTGTTACTGCTCTCTTAAATAAAAACATTATTAAACAATGTTTAAAGCCTGTTTTAAAAGTTCCGGTAAAATTATGATCAACTTGTATGACAAATCATTTTATAATACACATAATGTTTGACGACCTCCGTGGTCGAGTGGCTTTGTACACCGGTTTTCAAGGTGTCGCCATCTCTGAGGTCGTCCCGGGTTCGATCCCCGGTTGGATCAATTTAGAAAACGAACTTTTCTATATTGGCTCAGGTCTGGGTGTTTGTGATACCACCGTTGTCTCTGATTTCCATAACACAAGTGCTTTAGCTACTTACTTTGGAATCGCAGCAATGTATGTGACGTTGTTAAATAAAATGTTCTATTTTAAATTTAAACTATTGAAACATGCCAACGCTATTAAATTGACAATAGACAGTGATCCGCTGCAACTTCACTCGAGAATGTATGAACGAAACAAAGAGAAAATCCACAGATTAAAATACGTCATTTTGCACCGCAAGCGCTCTGAAGTTATTCACCACAGTTGTACATTGTTCAATTAATCGCTATTTATTTTGTTTTCTATCATCACTTCTGTTGAGTATATCGCGCGGGAATGTGCACCAATTCCGCGGAAGATGCGCGGCCTTTTTTTGGCTCATATCAAGAATGCACTGTGCCATGGACCAAACTGTACACAATGGACATAAGGGCGCTTCCCTTCGCCCTTTTGGTGTAAATGAAGCCCAATGAAATAAATAGCAGTGTAACATGACTATACAGGGTTAATTGTGAAACAACAACTATCTCGCAGGAGTGGATCACTAACATCAAAAACGACAACGTTCGTTCTAGAACTATTCCGAAAAAATACAAATAAATAAATCTACTTTCCATACAAATGTCGGAACAGCTGATCGGGTTTCGTATGAAAAATTGTCTAATCGGAAAGTCGTAGAACAAAATGTTGTCGTTTATGATGTTAGTAATTTTCTCCTGCGAGGTTGTCGGTGTATCACAAATAACCGTGTACGTATGTGGTAGAGGATGTCGGGGGCGCGGCGGCGGAGGGGGAGGGGGAGGAGGGGGCGGAGGGGGAGGAGGGGAGCGCGGAGGAGTGGGCGCGGCGCGTGGCCGCCCGCGACGCCGTGGCGCTGCTGGGGGACATCACGCCGCGCGCCCGCAGGGGGAACCTGCTCCACTCGGGCGGGGGGCTCGGTGAGATCTCTACCATTGTGATACGGTATTCGATCCTATAAACCCTACAACGATCCCATACTAATGCTTTCGAAATAGTGATTTCAACACTACACAACTATACTGCTGTTGTTATAATATAGATATTTCGCATGATACTGCCGAAGCCGTATTTGATATTCGACCTTACGTTACAGTAACTGGTTTCAAATTCGCACGGCAGTGGTGGTACTTACTAACTTATTACATGAAAAGTTCACGAGGTCGTCCGTCGCCGATCGGTCGACGGACGCTACAGTAGTGTCCATATTTTGCCATCCATTGTTTAAGTTTCGCATCCATTATGATGGACATCCGCGAGGTGACGCCCGATTCTATTAAATGATAACCTGTAATTTTAGGTCCAGAACTAGCAGTGATAGGTCTCACCCAGGAGGACAAGTCCGACAAGTTCCTCAAGCCGGAACCTAAGCTGCCGTACGCTAAAGACCTCGCGCACCACGAGCTCACGCTGTCGGCGCAGGAGGAGGAGTACATATCCACCCTCATCATGTCCGACGAGGAGGCCAGGCATAAGACCTTGATGTGGACTAAGATTAATGCGGGCTTCCTGAAGGAGCAGAAGAGTGAGTGAGGAAGAAGTACTTCTGTTTCCCTAACTGATAACATATTTTTGAAGCCATGTCTTCAAAACACAAATCACAACTAACAAAATTTTTGAGAAATAAATAAAATGTCTCATAGAAAAAGGAATCTATTCAAGAACAATACTCAAACGATCCTTGCCTATGCGAACGCATTGCGTTGTAAAAGAGCTCTGTGATTAGTTCGTTTGTTTTAACTATGACGTGTGATTGGTAGTCCGGTTGCTGTGCGTCCACAAGCACTATGAGACCTAATAGTAATGTTTATGAATACGGGTGTTAGTTTATAATTGTCTATAGATCGGGATGTCATGCTTGACAGTCAAAAGGTTATTCATTAAAAAAAAACATTCAAAACATTTATTTTACTGATCAGTAATTTCAATTCTCTGTCATAAAATTGGATACCGAACACTTTACTAGATAACAATAACGATTCCAAACCATTTTACTTTCCCATTTCTTCAGTCAAAGAAGAGTTACGCGAAAAGGAGAAGCTAGAAGGCAAGAAGAAGAAGGTCCGTGGGTCATACAAGAAGAAGGTGGCGT
Organism: Catoptria pinella; assembly: GCA_963556745.1. Classification (NCBI taxonomy): domain Eukaryota; kingdom Metazoa; phylum Arthropoda; class Insecta; order Lepidoptera; family Crambidae; genus Catoptria; species Catoptria pinella. The sequence continues at coordinate 592,170 of OY750776.1, forward strand.
TGAGCGCCGCCACCGCCGGCGAGGCCATCGGCAAGATGCTGCAGGTAACTACGTACACGTAGAGCGAGGCCATCGGCAAGATGCTGCAGGTAACTATACACACGTAGAGCGAGGCCATCGGCAAGATGCTGCAGGTAACTACGTACACGTAGAGCGAGGCCATCGGCAAGATGCTGCAGGTAACTACGTACACGTAGAGCGAGGCCATCGGCAAGATGCTGCAGGTAACTACGTACACGTAGAGCGAGGCCATCGGCAAGATGCTGCAGGTAACTACGTACACGTAGAGCGAGGCCATCGGCAAGATGCTGCAGGTAACTACGTACACGTAGAGCGAGGCCATCGGCAAGATGCTGCAGGTAACTACGTACACGTAGAGCGAGGCCATCGGCAAGATGCTGCAGGTAACTACGTACACGTAGAGCGAGGCCATCGGCAAGATGCTGCAGGTAACTACGTACACGTAGAGCGAGGCCATCGGCAAGATGCTGCAGGTAACTACGTACACGTAGAGCGAGGCCATCGGCAAGATGCTGCAGGTAACTACGTACACGTAGAGCGAGGCCATCGGCAAGATGCTGCAGGTAACTACGTACACGTAGAGCGAGGCCATCGGCAAGATGCTGCAGGTAACTACGTACACGTAGAGCGAGGCCATCGGCAAGATGCTGCAGGTAACTACGTACACGTAGAGCGAGGCCATCGGCAAGATGCTGCAGGTAACTACGTACACGTAGAGCGAGGCCATCGGCAAGATGCTGCAGGTAACTACGTACACGTAGAGCGAGGCCATCGGCAAGATGCTGCAGGTAACTACGTACACGTAGAGCGAGGCCATCGGCAAGATGCTGCAGGTAACTACGTACACGTAGAGCGAGGCCATCGGCAAGATGCTGCAGGTAACTACGTACACGTAGAGCGAGGCCATCGGCAAGATGCTGCAGGTAACTACGTACACGTAGAGCGAGGCCATCGGCAAGATGCTGCAGGTAACTACGTACACGTAGAGCGAGGCCATCGGCAAGATGCTGCAGGTAACTACGTACACGTAGAGCGAGGCCATCGGCAAGATGCTGCAGGTAACTACGTACACGTAGAGCGAGGCCATCGGCAAGATGCTGCAGGTAACTACGTACACGTAGAGCGAGGCCATCGGCAAGATGCTGCAGGTAACTACGTACACGTAGAGCGAGGCCATCGGCAAGATGCTGCAGGTAACTACGTACACGTAGAGCGAGGCCATCGGCAAGATGCTGCAGGTAACTACGTACACGTAGAGCGAGGCCATCGGCAAGATGCTGCAGGTAACTACGTACACGTAGAGCGAGGCCATCGGCAAGATGCTGCAGGTAACTACGTACACGTAGAGCGAGGCCATCGGCAAGATGATGATGCTGCAGGTAACTATACACACGTAGAGCGAGGCCATCGGCAAGATGCTGCAGGTAACTATACACACGTAGAGCGAGGCCATCGGCAAGATGCTGCAGGTAACTATACACACGTAGAGCGAGGCCATCGGCAAGATGATGCAGGTAACTACGTACACGTAGAGCGAGGCCATCGGCAAGATGATGATGCTGCAGGTAACTATACACACGTAGAGCGAGGCCATCGGCAAGATGCTGCAGGTAACTATACACACGTAGAGCGAGGCCATCGGCAAGATGCTGCAGGTAACTATACACACGTAGAGCGAGGCCATCGGCAAGATGATGCAGGTAACTACGTACACGTAGAGCGAGGCCATCGGCAAGATGATGATGCTGCAGGTAACTATACACACGTAGAGCGAGGCCATCGGCAAGATGCTGCAGGTAACTATACACACGTAGAGCGAGGCCATCGGCAAGATGCTGCAGGTAACTATACACACGTAGAGCGAGGCCATCGGCAAGATGCTGCAGGTAACTATACACACGTAGAGCGAGGCCATCGGCAAGATGCTGCAGGTAACTATACACACGTAGAGCGAGGCCATCGGCAAGATGCTGCAGGTAACTATACACACGTAGAGCGAGGCCATCGGCAAGATGCTGCAGGTAACTACGTACACGTAGAGTGAGGCCATCGGCAAGATGCTGCAGGTAACTATACACACGTAGAGCGAGGCCATCGGCAAGATGCTGCAGGTAACTATACACACGTAGAGCGAGGCCATCGGCAAGATGCTGCAGGTAACTATACACACGTAGAGCGAGGCCATCGGCAAGATGCTGCAGGTAACTATACACACGTAGAGCGAGGCCATCGGCAAGATGCTGCAGGTAACTATACACACGTAGAGCGAGGCCATCGGCAAGATGCTGCAGGTAACTATACACACGTAGAGCGAGGCCATCGGCAAGATGCTGCAGGTAACTATACACACGTAGAGCGAGGCCATCGGCAAGATGCTGCAGGTAACTATACACACGTAGAGCGAGGCCATCGGCAAGATGCTGCAGGTAACTATACACACGTAGAGCGAGGCCATCGGCAAGATGCTGCAGGTAACTATACACACGTAGAGCGAGGCCATCGGCAAGATGCTGCAGGTAACTACGTACACGTAGAGCGAGGCCACATACACACATACACACTGAGCTTCCCATACAAACGTAATACCAAAATTATTTACAATTTGAGCATAATTAACTCTTCTTGTGATGTTATTCGGATTAAGACAGTATTTGTTTTGGCTTCTATTAAATGAAAAAGCCAAAATACTAAACCAAATAAAAATTAATGCGATTTACAGTTTTGTATGGAAAAATGTAATTGACATTTATTTTGAATTGGGTTAGTATTTTGGAATTTTTATTTAATAGAAGCCTAGACAAATACTGTCCGAATAATATCATAAGAAGAGTTAATTATGCTCAAATTACAAATCATTTTGGTATTGCAAATCACGTTTGTATGGGAAGTTCACTGTTCGCCGGACTCTTAATATTACGAATGTTCATGTTTGGATGTTTGTTACTCAATCACGTAAAAACGGCTGAACGTATTTGGATGAAGGAGATATACCGGCTAACGCATCGAACTTCGTAAAGTCTGCCGGGCTTCGAATTAAAACAGATAAATCGATCCCCAATCGAGCAAAAATGGCGAACCTCAATTCATGATATCACACGAACATCGATATCTTCTAAATAACTGCGGCGAATAGTACAATACGAAACTCCTTACTTCGATTTATCTATTTTTGTTGAATCTCGGCAGACCCGCCGAACTTCGAAAAGTATCGATGTTCTTGCGACATCATGAATTGAGGTTCGCCATTGGCCGCACCGACTAACGCATCGAACTTCGGAAAGTCTGCCGGGCTTCAAGTTAAAACAGATAAATCGTGCCCCAATCGAGCCAAAATAGCACCCTTCTATAACTTTATCAAAGATTTATAGAGCATTTGTCGTTATTGAGCGATTATGAATAATAATTTTCAAGAAATTCCTTATAGCAAGCTTAAAGCCCTTCCATAACTTTTCATGAATAAGACGGTTTGTGTTTTATTTATATCACAATGGCGTGCAAACACTTATTGAAAACAACCCTAATAAAGTAAAGTTGTCTTAATTTATAGCAAGGACCTGAAAAAAAGACGGACGTAGTATCACACTAAAAAGAAGTGAAGCATGCAAGGTCCTACAATTTCGTTTGTTGTACCTACACTCACAAATACACCGGTCTTTTTTCAGGTCCGTGGTTTATAGACAAATGTCGAGTACCATAGTGCCACAATTTCATTGTTTTGTAAGATAGGGCAGGCAGATTTCCACAACAAGTTGTGGAATCGATAAGTACCTAAACTATCTATCGATTTAAGAAACTTATAAGTATTTGGTAGGTTTAATTATTGACATGAAACATAAATAATTTCCTTATTTGTTCCAGGAGAAGAAGATCAGTTCCAAAATCAACTACGATATATTACGTAGTTTAGACCAGCCACAAGGCGCGGGCGCGGGCGCGTCCGCTCCCGCCGCCGCTTCAGCGTCCGCCTCCGCGTCCGCGTCCGCGCCCGGCACGCCCGCCGCGCTTACAGAGTAAGTACTTATACTCTGACAACTATATTATTATCTAATCAATTATGGATAGAAATACATAACTAAAAGCCAAGAACTTACGCTTATCATAATAATACACTATTATCGGGCGTGCATTTTGCGAGCAGATACTTTCTAGAGATGTGGTATAATCTATTGGTAATTTTAAGGATATCAATGTAGGTATTAAGGCAAAATTAATGTTATTTTGTATTTATTATTCAAGAAATAGAATATACAAGGTCTTACAAAAATACCCCTAATGCCGAATCAACTTTTACTATGGGGACAGTTGTTCAGTTTGATGGTCCCTATATACCATATTCGGCATTAGGGGTATTTTTGTAACATGTTGTATAGCCTTTCGGTACAAGCTTGAAGTGAAAGGATCTTCGGGGTATAATTGTATGTTGATTAAATGCTTATACAGAGTTATTTGTAAAACACCAACAACCCTGTAGGAGTAGATTACTGTCATAAAACACACCGTTTATTTTACGATTTTTCATTTATAACTTTAGTCATGTACTCCTGCGAGGTTGTCGGTGTCTTACAAGTAACCCTGTAATTATGTCAAAAATATTATTTATTAAATTAAATTAAATAATGTATGATTTTGTTCCAATTAGGACAAAAGTAACGCCAATACCAGTTCCCTTATCCCCCGTACCACGGAAGCGCAAGAAGAAGGAGCCCGCGCCCCGCACGCCCCGCGCCCCGCAACCTAACAATACTACTGCCCCTAGTACTCCCGCCCCTAGTACTCCCGCCTCTAACATGCCCGCCCCTAGTACGCCCGCCCCTAGTACTCCCGCCCCTACTACGCCAGCCCCGCCCACGCCGGCACTTACAGGTAAATTGAACTAAATTGGTTTTTAAATTTGAGAGTTCATACTTCATAATACTATTTTTATACAATACTAAATAATATACTAGAAACAAATCGACTCGTCACCAGTCTCATCTCATCATATTCTCAGGGAATCGAACCCACGACCTTGGAATTCCGGTCCAATACTCTTCCAACTGAGCTACCGAGTCTCGGTACATTATTTTAGTATGCGTGTGCACGCTCTCGTATCACGCACACTAAAACAATGTGCACGTGCACGCCTAATAACATTCATAGCTGAACAGACTACGTGTGATGAAACAACTATGGTTTGTTTCGTTACGATCACGACACGAGTAATGCAACACCATAGAACTATGTCGCACTACATTTTTTAATACTTTCTATGACATATTATCCTGATAAATACAGATCGATGATGTGACATTATTCATATTTTCATGCGTTTCATCGTAGATTGTATTCGCTTGCCACCAGACGTGATAGAGGTTCTCTTCTTTTTTTTTGTTATGGCAATCTGCTTTCCTCTAGGAAGTAATTTTTGCCAGTGTCAAGTGTTAAATAGTTCAGTGGTAGATTGTTTAATTTTTCATTAGAATGCGGGTGCATCGCATTCCAATGCTGCTTGGAGCATTTGGCACCAAGTATATCAAGACAGTTTACTCGATTAGTTCTGCCGAGGAAGCCACCACTTCAATAAAAGTCTCAGCTTCACACAACCAAGATCGCGCCTATTTCAATTATCCCACATATTGTTCAGTTGCGTAGACACTTGTACCATATAACTGCACCAATTTTAAGACACAATATCCACTATGAATCAATTTGAAAATAATTAAAATAGACATTAAACCGAACTCGACAAAATGGCGCCAAAAACTCGTGATAGAGGTTAAGCGCTTGCCCATCTTGCTCGTGTCGTGACTCTGTAAAGATACTTTCTAAAAAGAAACCTTTTTTTCTCGTTAGACATAGATAATATTAATCGAGTGTCCCCTCACAGACGCCGGGGACGACTACGAGGAGGACGCAGAGCCCGAGCCGCAGGAGTCGTCCGCCGAGCTGTCGCTGGGCGCCATGCTGCGCGGCGTCCACGATGACTACGACGACTTCGACGACTACTAGCCGATCACGACTACACTAGGTTCAGATGCCATTATTTTTCCCGTATACTATTCATGAGATTTTATAGAATAGAGCAGTGACAGTAGAAAATATACATTGTTCACACGCTGTATCTATGCGGGAAAGTAATTTTTCCCCTATACCGTCCGTAAGTGTCACCGGGAATGCGCGTCTCGAAACGATTTTATCGAATACGACACGCAGTAGTGGCGCTTATGTTCATGTAATTGAGCGAACGAGCGCGAAGCATCTCCGCTTCAGAGAAAATCTATCTGTATCTAATCTTCTAAACTATCGGAGATACTGCTCACGGTCGATGCGAATGAAAGAGATAAAATGATAGTTTACGGTAGCGAAAGCAGTTTGCGTCGACTCATGGTAGGGCCACAGGTCTCATTTCTCGACCGATTCTCGTAAAATTTTGTGGGCAGGTTCGATAATTAGATAGAATTAATTTTCGAGACAGTTTTTCAAAATTTTGCGAAAATATTACACCCATTCACAGTCTAAATTAAAAGATAAGACAATTTTATGGAAATCGTCGAAGGTCTCAGTCATAGATTGGTGGATGTACCTTTTTATTGATTGTGATTTTATTAATAACTTTGATCATTCTGTTGTGGCAAATTAGATTTAAAAAAAGAGCATTGTCAGAGTATGCAAAATTCCATTAAGTATTTATTCTTGTGCTACCGACTGCCATTATCTCTAATTATTGCGACAATAGTGCATTTGCACTTTAATGTGCATGTTATGTAATGTTGTTTCTTAGTTATTTATTTATAAATATATAAAGTGTAAATATATTGATCTTAAGCAGTTTCAAGTGAAGATATTATGTGAATATAAGTTAAGGTATTAAAACAGACTGGTAATATCTATGGTGTATCTGTGTTCGAAGGCCGTGTCACCTTTAATCTTATTAAAAAAGACATGTAATGGAGACGAAAAATAGAAGTATTATCGGGATTTCTCGTAAACCACTGAATCGATTTCAAAAAATGGAACCAATCTGGCAGTATATTCTTTGAAATAAAAAATATTTCCCAAGTCTGTTCATTAATACTGAGGTAACAAAAATTAAAAAATACAACCGAATTGATAACCTCCTCCTTCTTTTTTTTTAAGTCGGTTCCAAAGAGAAACGAAATCATTGGGCGACAGACCAATAAATAAAAGTCTTATTTCTTATTGCTAGGTCTGGCCCGCAATTATACTTGTAAGTTATGCTCACGTAAGTTAACTTACGTAACTAACTAACGATGAATTTGAAAATGTAAACACTCTTTGTAAGTAGCTTTCCGTAATTTGTTACTATTTGCGTACACAGCCGTAAGTTACTTACTATTTTATTTTATTTTATTGATATTTGGGGGGTTTACAGCTCTTAATACAGTTTAGTATAACAGGATATAAACTAAAAGCCTATTACATAACAACTTACAAATGTGAAGGCGCCCTAAGGAGATGAGAGACTTGTTGATTTATGTTAAGTTGTATAATAGACCGCTCTCTAGTTCAGATGTTAATTTTGTACATATTCCTTGTATAAATTACCCAAGCAATGCTGAACAGTCTGTAGTTTCTATCGCCCTTACTAATAACGATTGTATAACAGATGTATGTTTTGTCCCTTTCTTTTTAATGTCAAACTTAAATAGTTTGACAGGGTGTAACCATTGTGTAACTATACAATCTTTATTAGTAAGGAGGTATACAACGTGTTACAAAAATACTACTAACTGTGTTACTAACATGGTAATAATGCCGAATATGGTAGATAGGGACCATCAAACATACATTTTGATATTTTACTAATTAATTTTTGTATGAAACAGCTGTTTTTTTTTCGCGATTTCAAAGTTGGTCCCATAGTAAAAGTTGTTCAGTTTGATGGTCCCTATATACCATATTCGGCATTAGGGGTATATATGTAACACGTTGTATAAATAATGCTAGTTTGAATTCAAGTACATAAACTTACATAGTAGGTATAGTAAATAATTATGTTTGAATGAAACCATTTTAAACTGGACGAATATCTTTAACATGCTGAAATAATGTACAGCTTGGCTAGAAAGAGTTTAATTAAATTAAATGGAACTTAAAGTCAGTACAAAATATAGTCAGTGTTGCCAAGTTATTTGTGATTTTGACGTGTTTGCATTGCATAGAAAGTGGCGCCCTAATTTTTTGTCAACTCTTTATGGTCAAGCTGTAGTTTATTGCACGGGCAGCTGGGGCAGGGGCCGTACCGGCTAACTTTTCGAACTTCGGCGGGTCTGCCGAGCTTCAACTTAAAACAGATAAATCGAAGTAAGGAGTTTCGTATTGTACTATTCTCCGAAGTTATTTAGAAGATATCGATGTTCGTGTAACATCATGAATGGGTTCGCCATTTTGGCCCGATTGGGGCTCGATTTAACTGTTTTAATTTGAAGATCGGTAGACTTTCCGAAGTTTGATGCGTTAGCCGGTACGGCCCCAGATCATCAGTAAGATACATATGAACTATTCATCAGTCAGTAGATTATTAGGAAAATATATTATAGGTACTAATTATATAGTGCGTCAAGTATAAGTTGGCGCGCGGTACGACAACTTATAAATTTAAGGGTCAGTTTCCAATAACATATTTGTTAATTTAACAGGGAAAGTGGCGCCGCCTCCTTATAATTGCCGCACTATTCGTTTAGAAAATTACACAATGGGTACTTTAAAGTGTTTCTCAGTTTAGGCCAAAATCAAAGTACTTAACCTCCCACTAAAGAACTACTAAAATGAACTCAATAACTCCACTTGTTAAATGTTTTTATCGCCAATTGATCTCTTTTGAGTTTTAGTTCTTTTTATCAATTATCAACTTTATCATAAAAATATTTTTAAAGTATTAGATACAAATTATTTTTTCCAGTGTAAATAAGTAAGTAAAAATTCGTAGAATTATAGTTTTTATGTATATATAAGTATGTTTATCCTTACTTGTCTTATTTAATAAACAGTTTTTGACAGTTGTCATACGTCTTTTAAAAAATCGTCACATAAAAAATGTCCTATTAAATTAAATTGTCATTAATAATTATCACTTCTTTCGTAATCTGAGAATGGAAAACCATTTGTTGTAATTTAAAAATTAATATTACAATAAAGAGTTGGGTGAAGATTGTTTACCAAATAAGACAAGTAACGATAAACAGACTATAATTTTAAGTGCTGTGCTGTATAAACAAACAACTTTAAATTTTAATAACGGTTATGACGATGAATGACTACAAAAAGTTGAAAAAACAAGTTGATACAAATTGTCCCTTTTTTTAAAGGGCTAAGGACCGACAAAACTAAGTTTATGTTTAAAATAATCTTGAAATCTATTATAACCTTTATCATGTTACCTCTAAATTTTATTGGATTGATAACAATATAACCGTGTATATACAAGGTGTTACAAAAATACCCCTAATGCCGAAAATGGTATATAGGGAATTAATACAGTTTGATGGTCCCTATATACCATATTCGGCATTAGGGGTTTTTTTGTAACACCCTGTATAGATTCGTCTATAATCCGTGCGTGATGAGAATGAGATGGAACCTTGTCAAACTGTGACGCGCACAGTACGCCGGCCAGCTACAGGGATATCCAAAAACACGGTGTCACGATGTAAGAGAGATATGAGATAACAAGTAAACAATAAGTTGAAAAGTTTAAAATTTTCGGGTTACTTTGCCAAGGTTCCATCCCATTCTCATCGCGCGCTGATTATATCATAAGTTTTGTTTTCAAGCAGTGAAAAGGTTTATATTGCGTTGGTTGTAAAGTAAGAAATGTGTTTTTACTCAAACATTTTTAACTTAAATTAGTTTCGAAATCATTGTTAATAATTAAACAAGTATTTTAAAACAAAATGTAGGTAAATTTTATTTAAATAGTCTGTTTATCCTTACCTGTCTTATTTGGTAAACCATTTCACCCAACTCTTTATTAAAAAAAATCAATATTAAAATGCAACAAATGGTTTTCCACTCATATATAACAAAAGAAATTACTAATTATTAGTGACAATTCGATTTAATAAAAAAACAGATTTTTAAAATAAAAAATTAAATTTAAAATTTAAAACGCATGACAATTGTCAAAAGCTATTTACTAAGGACAAGTAAAGGATAAACAGACTTTTATAATGTTAATTTATTATATTGATTTTATCAGCGTGTCTCCATTTGTAGATTGTTGCTATGATATGAGATTTTTTTTAAATCAGGTGTGTCATGTTGTTGTAATGTAATATCTCATATTTTTAAGTTACAAGTACATTTAGTACAGTCACGTCTAAAAATATGTATACAGGTTAGAACCTTGTCACTTAGTTGTAGTTGTCATTTGTCAATTGATTTCTAAACAAAAATGTAATAGCTTTTAGAGTAACAAAGTTCTACACTGTATACACAGACCTGACTGTACATACTTAGTTGTGTAAAGTAAATGTTGAATATACTGGTGACTGTATTTATTATTTCAACATAAGTTGTGTAGATAATGTTTATATGTATATATCTAATTAAGTTCTCAAGAATAAAACTACTTGTTTGTTACAGTCATATATTATTCATTATCTTGTTACTTATGTATTGTATCAAATCGGCTAAAAATATATTTTGAGACTAACCCTAGTCTCAAACAAAATACAGAATAGATATTAGTACACTATACAGCCGTAGCCCTTTAGGCGGACTTAAGGTCTTAAGCTCTATGACAAAAAAGTGTTCACCCGAAATGGTAAGTTTTGAATTATCGATATTACATCATATCACGAAAACAATGATGATGTGATAATAAACATACTGAACGAGTCCTAACTTGCAGCCGAAACGGAATTCACCTAGCTGTATGCGAAGTCTTGAGTTGTGTACACTCAAGTGTCTGGTGAATGAGTCACAGTGCACCTTGTGTCGTCTGCTTAGAGTCGGTAATGCTCAAGTGCATTTGTATTTTAATAGTAAAGACGCAATAGTGTTGCTACACGGTTTTTGATTTAACTATATCAGTTTTATTTATAATAGACTAGCGGCCGCCCGCGACTTCGTCCGCGTGTTATGTTGTACCCTAGGAAACCTTTGACCAGGATAAAAATCCTATGTTTTAATCCAGATTATAAACTATCTGTGTGCCAAATCCGCTCAGCCCTTCTTGATTTATAAATGATGTATATAATAACCCAACTTTGATTTTATGTATAGGTATTTATAAAAATCTTAATATACATAGGTACAAAAACAGGAGTATAAATTAATTCTACACTAAGTATCATTAAATATACATTTAATGGGTTTATTTATTATTTAATATTATATTGTCATGAGCTAAAAAAATTAATTATTATGTAAGTAAATAAACTCGGCGCAAAATAGGGGGAAGGGGGATTTCTCAATTTAAGAAAGTGAATTTTCCTGTTTTCCCACCCTTTCCGATAAAAAAGACTAAACATATCTGCAATATAATAACCTCGTTCATGCATTATCAATTAATAGAATAAATAATTATGCAGCGTGCGTGACTCATGGGAAAGCTACGAGTTGATCGATTCCGACATGAGTCAACGAATGAACCGACGGACGAGGGAGCACCCCGCTCGTCATCGCACAACACTATGCAAGCTGACAAGTCTGTACATGACGGCGCCAGCGCAGTTCCCGCGCTTCGTGTCGCCAAACATTAGGTAAAGATTCCAACCAGAATTCAGAATTCACGGGGCGGCCGCTCACGAACGCGGAACTTGTATTTTTTAATCTAGTCAAAATTGTATATAATGTGATAATAAAAACAAATATACGATACAAAATTAAATCAATTTTATTACTTATAAAAAATAATATATACAATATAGAGTAGGTATTTAATAATGGGCTTCAAATGTGCGATACAAGAATATAAATTAAGAAGATGCACACGCAGAAGACTTATCTCAAAAATTTAAACTTAAAACAGGCGTCTAATAAATATTTATTATCAAAAACTGTACCCAGCTAATGTTGGACTACTTATGGCGTCTGCGAGGCTTATGAGAAAACGGTGAGTGGGTTTTTTTTATTTATTTGTTTAAAAAACCCAATGTCATTTCATCGTTTGCGTATCGAATTCCTTTGTTGCGCGTCTTTTAAAAAATATACTTATGTCATGTCGTACCTATACAAACAGCAACGAAAGTGAATTAACACTTATAACGGATAGGTAAACATTGTTTATGATTTTTTATTTTTGATTCTCATCTCCAATATTAAACAATGTTTACCTTCCAATACTAGTATAAATTCACTGATAAAATTCAACTTATTACACAACATTTTATTGTTGTCAATACGGGTTTGGTAAATGTAAAGTAACCCCTGGATGATCAAACAAAGTAATTTACATTGCATTACCACCACCACCTTAGAGCATTAAGACCACCACCACTGCCATTTGGGGGCAGGGCCTACATTTGATAGGCCACGGTAATCTTGTCAACTTGTCAACCATCGCTCCTAGACGATCAAAATGTGATTGACATGACAGTCGATGCAATGTAAATGATGGACAAGTAGTTTTGATCGTTTAGGGGGTGCATCTGCATTATCGCGGGTTAACGCACGTGTTAAGTTTGAAACAGTCAAAAAACCACAAAAAACTGACCAAAAGTTGCTATGACAAAGTAAATAAAGTGTTATGTGACTTTTGTTGTTAACCGTACCTACCACCTACCTAATTTTGATTGAATTATAAATATTACGATTGTGTTAATAAATTCTATAAACTATTGTTTACCTGACCAGTCAAAGTTATTAGATAAAATAATTATACTTACTTGTTTAAACTCTAAAACTTACTTATCATGAGTTTAATATAATATTCGCCAGGACAATATTGTTCATTGCTTTTTTGAGTAAATTTTATGATTATAATAAGTACAAGAAATTCCTTGAGCGCAGCGAAAATTTTTCTAAGTCTATGAGAAATTCTATCAATATTTTGATAGAATTTCTTTCATTGACTTACTTCATTTATTTTAAATTGCCGCTTGCACTTTCTTGAGATTGTCGGCGCTGTAAGGTTAGTGATGTTGGTAATGTTGGTAGCATTGCTTAATGCTTCCGTAGTGATGTTCCGCTGATAATCGATTCAATAACTTGTTCGATTCTATCGAAACGATTTATGATCGCAATATTCACGATATGTTTTTTGTTGATACTTTTTTGCTTTCGATGCCTGACAAGAAATTTTCTGACAGGTTAAAGTAGATTCCCGTCATTTTGATTTACATTATAGCTTGGCCAGAAAGAGAAGAAATTAAATAAAGTGGAACTAAATTTTTTCAGTACAAAATATAGTCAGTGTTGCCAAGTTATTCGTGATTTTGATGTATTTGCATAGAAAACGGTGCCTTTATTTTTCGTCAACTCTTTATTTATGGTCAAGCTGTACTTGTGTTTTCTTTTTATTTATTAATCTTATGTTTCATTAATTTACAATCCACTAATTTGTTATTATATTTCATTAAACTTTTTTATTTTATATTTATTTCATACATGCAATTGACAAGCATAAAGTTACTAGCAACTATATTGAAGAAATCGTATCGCAGTAGTAAAATACTTAGTATTGAATAGTTCCTATGGCCATCTATGTTATGGTCTTCATTCTATAGGATAGATGCGCCTATAATATTTGAAGAGTTACATTGATTTCTCCAGGATGCCATCATCAGATCTTGACCTAAAGACTATGGAACCAACTTGGAAGTATATGCTTTTAAACAAAAATATATATTTTTTCAATTTGCTCCAGCCGTCTACGAGTAACGAGTAATATAGTTAAAAAAAAAAATCCGACGAACTAAGAACCCGCGGCGGTATCAGCTAAAAACATTGAAGTTCATGTTAATTGTGTTTTGACAGATGTATGTGATACATTGCTATTTTTCTTTGTTAAGTAGTTATTTGTGCCAAGACGAAGTAGCAATGTATCACATACATCTGTCAAAACACAGTTAACATGAACTTCAATGTTTTTAGCTGATAACCTTTAGCCGATACTGCCGCTGTTCCTTTTCTTGAAGTTGGTTAAAAAGAAAAGATTACTCCAAACTACGTCAAATGCCGGAAAAAGACTCTTCTCCTTGTCGTCATCGTTCGTTCGTAACATGAAGGAATCGATAGCCTAAAATCGGTTCACCTTTCTATCGATTATTGAATCCATAGAGAGGCGTCGTCCGCGCGTCGTCGAGTCACATCTCTATTCCAGAAAACATCTTTAGTTTATAGTTTGTGTTTTGAGATTTGTGTCTGCAATCGTATAGATAGCGTTAATTTTTATTGCGCTGTATTCATACGGTTTTGTGTTCATTGTTAGAAGTGTTATTGTGATATATTTGGAAAAGCAAATAATCCTATAAATGTTTCAAAAGGTGAAGTGCGAAATCGAGGATGGTGGCATAATGTGGCGCAGTGATTTTATCGCTCCCTAGCGATGTGTGTTTTTTATAAAGTTGAATTGAAGGTGTTTTAATAAAATTCATGGTGTTTCAAATAATACTAGTGTCATTTGCAAAGCATAGTTCGAATCATAGGGTCCACAAACGAGCAGACGGATTCTATCATGGTCGTAAAACGGTAAGTTCTAAGTGTCCAGTAATGCTTTTACATAAAGGAATTGACCTCAAGTTACCTTTAAATCGTTACAAAGACTGCTTGATTAAAGTTCCTGAGGTTAACTGCACATTTTAACGATATTAGTTGTGTAAAAGGTTTTGTAAAATATTGAATATTTATGTATTTACCCCTAATATACTTTTCTTGTTTGTTTACATTTGCAAATATTCTTCAGCTCGAGAATATACACGGTCTTTTAATTAATATTTTAATAAACAGACAATGAATTAACTTAGAACGGCAGTTGAAAATTATTATAATTTCACAGATTTGTGAACTTTAATTTCAATAACTTGGCCATAACCACAGAATACCTCCTTATTTTAATTTAAAGATGCAGTTTACAATTTTTATTAAAATACGACAACATTTAAATATATTATTGGGATTAAATAAGTACCTTTATGGGAAAAGTATGCATTGCACTTCATAGAAATTACAAGATTTCTAGTAATTCATCATCAATGACCTAGATTTTGCATTCATGTTGTTGCCACAAAAGCCAATAAACAGTCAAATGTTTAATACATTGTTATGAAAAGGAATGAATAAGAGAACTTATATTGAGTTTTGAGAAAATAATAATGTTAATATTAATGTTGTTTAATAGAGTGAATATTATTAATTTTAAGTTTGAAACAACTTAAAAATAAAGGTTCAAGGTTATTTAATTAACCTACAATGGTAGCTTTATGTTATCCATTATCTTGCGATGTCAGGCAGTGTAGAACAGAGCCAACCCTTCACACTTGGGGATGACATAAAAACAATCAAATGACTTGGAAGTCGTATTTAACAAACACTTCTGTACACTGAGAGACTAAGAACCAGATTTTTCCGATGAAAATGTTTTAATTGCAATATTAACTTGCCTATCAATCAAGCCTGGAAGATTATGCCAATATTCTCCCGCGGGAGAGGTATGTCCTATAGTAGAATAAAATGGGCTGTTAATGATAAATTGCATTCCATTTATATCAGATTCAGTCATATTTTAATAGTTTTTTTTCTGTAAGTACCTATATCCAAATCTTTCCCAAATATTAAATAATAATTAGAGATGGGAAAGTGTTTCTTTCTGCCCAGGCGGGAAAAGGCATTAAACCTATTATCGCGTCAGGATTTTTAAATGGTTAAATCATTTGTAATTTTCTCACTTAATTTTCAGTTCAGATCTCTGCACCACACATCTTCATTCCCCAGATCTGGTTGGACACACCTTAAGAACTTGCATGCAAATACCACTGGATGATTATGTCACAAGTCTTTGTACTTAACAACACTATTTTATCTTGTTCGAAGAGTTGGTAACATTTATAGACTGCTGACTAGCTGACTCTGGCATGTTAAAACATGTAGAAATAAAAAAAAAATACAGTATTATTAAACAAAAACACACTGATCAATCAATATTTTTAACCGACTTCAAAAAAGGTTATCAATTCGTCGCCTTTTTTTTCTCTGCGTTTGCTTTGCCGTCGCCGCGGCACGCTAACGCCGCGCCACGGTTTTTCGTGGGGTTTTATTTTTAGCGCAACCTTTACATTGTGCAAATGCTTACGAGTCCCCTTTTAACCACGCTCATTAAACTTTCATCCGAGGCGTGCCTCGATATCATTCACTCTTCGCAGTGAAAACCCATATATTTACTTTACTCTTTGCAGTGAAATGACTTTCTTGCCCTTTACTAATAAAAACCGGCCAAGTGCGTGTCGGGCTACGCGCAGTGTAGGGTTCCGTAGCCCATGGTTCATATACTTAAATGTAGATACTACCGGTTTCACACACCTGACAACGTTATTTAAGTAGTTCACAATGAGGAATATGTACTGCGTCAAGTACATTTTTTTAAGTTGGTCGACTGTTACTCGTAAACTTGTAAAGCCTACTTAGCTGTGATAGTTTTTCTTTTAACTTCGTCATATATACT
This sequence comes from Catoptria pinella, assembly GCA_963556745.1. NCBI lineage: Eukaryota > Metazoa > Arthropoda > Insecta > Lepidoptera > Crambidae > Catoptria > Catoptria pinella. Next base: position 608,794 of record OY750776.1, read on the forward strand.
ACTACGGTGAATTTTTTTACGTATCCCAAAACAACCATTTGGCTGGAAGGGGGGACAACGACGACACACACACTTGACTCTAACAATATTTAGCACTTTAAAGCTTAAATATTTTTCAGAATTTTACTTAACCACTTTGTCGGCGTGATTAATATGTATATCCATGCCAAATTACAGCTTTCTAGTACTATGAGTCTATGAGCTAGGCTGGGGACGGACATGGCGAAACTAAGGGTTCCTTGATTACGGAACCCTAAAAAGTCGCTATTTAATACGATTCCTCGTAAATGCTTACGATGTAACCGAATGAAAATGTTTCTTTACTCACTAAGATTTCATTAACGGGACAACGGACGGACGGGATAAAAAAGTAACTTTCGAAGTCTCTTGACGTTTCAGTGTTATTTTTGGAGACGTAATAACTTTTGTTAATTTGATCATTAGGCGTAAGTTCGCTACTATTGTTTAATAACTCGTAAATACTCTACAATTAAACATCGTGGTCTTGACGTGAATGATTTGACTAGCCTAGCGGATATTATAGAGGTTCGCAAAGCAAGGAGTGCGCATTTTTCATTTCCGAGAAGGTTTCTGTCTACCTACCTGTCCGGCCGGCCCCGCATGTTTTCCCGAGTGCTCCTGTTCAATGGCGGTTAGGCGTTAGGCAGCAAGAATTTACCGGCCATTCCCTCCAGCCAGACTGATGTGTTCGAGTTCCCTATGAATTATTACTAGCTCAAGATGTTTACAAATTGTTTTATTAAATTGTTTCTAATAATAATTGCCAGATGAAGTTCGTTTTCTACCCCTTAAATAGTTTAAAGCAAACTTTTTTATAGATGCCTTAAAATCTTAAATAAGAAGGCCATATTTTTATCCGTAAACACCCATATTTTTTAATTAAAAAGCAGCTTATCTAGTGTTTAACTTGAACTTCAGTTTTCCTTAATTTTCACGCGCCTATGAAACAATACCGATAATAATAGCAACGATTCATCTCGCGTAGGTATTTTGTTTACGGTTTACACTTACACTTGCGAGCAATTAAATATAATCGCACCTAGTTAGCGCATTTTGAGTTATTCTTTTCAGAAATGGTGTAGGTATGTGTAACTTACATGCAATACTAAAATGATACAAAAGTCGTGTATTGAGAGGCCATATTACACTGGTGGCGTCTTGAGTGAGTTTTCCCTTGTGGCGTACCATAATTTTACAAAACGGTTCTTCTGATGACCAATTGTGGTAGAGTTACTGCATTTATGTGGTGGGGAAAACACAGTTTGTTTCAAAGTATTTAATTATATGGCATGAGTAGTATCTAAAGTTTATGCCTATCAATTATTATATTGCTCGCCAGTGTATGCGAATATGTTACTTAGAACTGTGCTACACATGGACTACGGTTGCGTTTCATTTTTATACTTACACTTTGTGGTTTATGAACAATGATAAGTTCCGACAACCACAATGGGACATAACAGACAACATTATTAATTTGGTCGATTTAATCGATGGTCGCGGTATTCTGTAATTTTTGATTGCAAACTTTACCTACATATGAAATATATTTTACCTAGTCGGTATCTACAGCTTAATATTCTACAGCTTTTTTTTCAATCTAACAAGCTGTCTAACAGCTAACAAAATCATAAACATTGTTCTAAATCCAAAGTAAGTAGGTGAATTTCTTGTGTTATGGAAATCAGAGACAACGGTGGAACTACAAACACCCAGAACTGAGCCAATATACCTAGAAAGGTTCGTTTTCTAAATTGACCCAGCTGGGGATCGAACCCGGGACCTCAGATATGGCGACACCTCGAAAACCGGTGTACAAACACTACGACTACGGCGGTCGTCAACTAAACTAAAATAGTTTTAAACTAGAATTTAGGTACTTAATTCTTGTGGCGGTTTTTGCGTTGCGTAAGTCAATTATAGATATCATGCCCAAGCATGTCCATGACATGGCATCCCTGTCCCTTTTGTATTTGTAGGTACTTGAGGCATACACTATCATATCAATTCAATAGTGTCAATAGTGCACGAAATACATACATACAAAGTTAGTAAGTGCAGTTATATTTTCACTCACCTCTATTTACCTCTCTGTCGGCCAAATACTCAAACTAATCTCAAAGTTAAGGCCACCTTAAATTAAAAAAATATGTCCGATTTGACAGAAACTATGAAACTGACAGCTTCCTTAAAGTTAAGGAGACTTTAACTAAAGATTTCAGCTAAGAAGCCTTCGAGTATTCGGCCGTGTGCTTCTTAGACAAAAACTTTTTGGTTTATTGTATAATTTAATAATGATATCAGTGGTGCGATTTGGCTGAGGAATCTCGACATTCTCAACAGCAGACCATAATTATCCTTGCCCCATTACAAAATGCCACGTGTTTCAAATTTGAACAGAACAGATACGGGCCACCACCTGCGTTCACAAAACACCTGCGCGACAGATGTTTCTAACCCCATAGAAATTACTTTAGAAAGGGCACCAGGCACGATGTTTTTGCCGGCAGCGCCTCTGCGAAGCCATAAGTTTCACAATTTAAAGCCACTTAAAGTCGAGTCCTTTTGAATTATTCAATAAGCTGATTTAAAAGCCCCCTGATCTTCAATTTAACACGCAGAATTAAACACGCGCTGGGCGTCTGTCGATGTCTGGGTTTACCTTATTTTACCAATCATCTAGCAATAGTCTTCTAATAATAACAATTACATAGTGTAAAACAGAACTTATCCATATATATAGAGGGAGATTACATGCTCAGTCTGGTACAAATTTTGGGTCATCAGTCTGGAAAAAATTCAAAGTTTATACAGACTAATAGAATGGACTGACACCAGACTGATCATGTAATCTCCCTCATGCAGGCCTCGGCACGGATCTTGAGCGGTGACAGTTAATGCGCAGAAGTAATTTATAGGTCTCATTGGCGGGAGACGTGGTACTGCTCCTGCAAACATGCGCAGTAATCGCCTACAATTTCTCTCACCGCATTTGACCGCATGTATACTAATCTTGCAAAAAAATCATACAAAGTTGGTTGTCTACGTAGCCTCTTGAACGTTTTGAAGCCTTCGCTAGTCTGTTTTCACCGTTTAGACACAGAATATATTCTAATACTAAACGTGTTTAGACGAAGCCTGTGTGTGTAAGTCCTGTAACAATATATTCAAGAGTAAACACTTGTTGCGCAGTTTATATTTTCGTTAGCGGTAGAGAGAAAAGCGTTGTCCATTGTATTGTACAAATCACCCCACTTTATCCCAGACATTTTTAAACGTCACAATCAAAAACGTTGATGTCATGCCTACGCAAAACATTTTGCTTCTCCTCTTTTGTTGTTTTTTTATTTGAGACTTCTTTAATTACAATAATAACAAGGTCTCCGCTTAGGGCTTGCGCGAACCGATGGCGTAGATTCTTTGACATTCAACAAAGATCATGTTCTCGGACGGGAATCGAACCCGCGACCTTTGGATAATCCAAAGGTCGCGGGTTCGATTCCCGAGAGTCGAGTCGAGTCGAGTCGAGAACATGATCTGGTGCGAGTCCTATTTTTTCTAGTATATTATTTAGTATTATATAAAATAGCATTGTGAATGCTTAAATCTCAAAATTTAAAAAAAAAATTCAACAAAGACTGAATAAATTATTATGTTTTGAATTTGAATCTATTTATGCATCTGTAGTAGTCTGTAACTAATAAGCAAGAATATTATTTTGGCATTTCAAATTATTGATGGGAATGTCGAAAATAAATTTAATGGCAATAGAGTTGCTGCTAATAATAATAACAAAATAGGAAAAACGGTCAAGCGGTTAATGGAAATAGAAACAGAAAAGCGGTAAACACTCATTAGCAAAAGAAACAAAAAATGTGACAAATGAAATGCTGTTGAAAGGTCAGGAACCACATAAGTGCGGACTGTCACGGTTCGGCGACCGCGTGCCACTTTCTTCGTGGAGTCAACATACCCAACACGGAAACATATCTTTGCTATCATTTGTTCAAACAAATCCTTGAATAGCAAACCCCAAAATTATTTAAAGGAAATTATTTCGCTTAAGACTGGCGTCACATAAAAAGCTGAATTTATTTTTATGAACTTTTTTAGGATTCATTTAGATTAGTTCCTTGTATGTTTTAGATGTTTGTTTTGGTGGTCATGCGAACAATGTCAAACATGCGAAACAACTAACAGTATAACCACAGATGTATTTTTTTAAGAAATACAGTCAAAATAATAAATTCCCTTTTATGCCTCTGATCAAAATCAGTATTTAAAACAGATGAAATAAAATATGTTCTTTTTACGGTGCGTGTTGTATCTCGATAAATTTCAAAAACATTTATTCTCGGTAAGCAATACTCGCGATCGCGATTCGTTCGATCGCGTAATGATCCAAAATGGCTGTTTCACATTCGATCAGGGTTCTATCCGGATCCCACCGTTGAATCAGAGTAATTTCCGACTGACATAAAAAACTGACCGTTGGCCGATGACCGTTGCCGCACACCTTGTCACTACAGTTGGCAGAAGGACACGTTACACCCACTCGAGAACCCGAATAGTTTATTTATGAAAACCAAAAATGTTTTTTTAATTTTCTTTCTTGCGCTTCGTCGCCACAATATTTAATAGAAATGGACGCACTTTTTATTTGCCTTTCGAAGAGAGAATGAAAAAAGAGATGACCCATATATTTTAGTTTTTTACTAAAATAAAAATGTTTTAAAAGATTAAATTTTTTACCGGAAGTGACGTAGCTCTGATGCTCTATGTAGTGATGACATTGTCACACAGTGCCTAAGATTACGTGAAAAACGTTGTCACTGTCAAACTGTGATATTTTGTGTGACCTATTTTTTTATGTTTAACGTGAGCAAAGATGTATGCTTTTGTCGTGCCGAGCTGTGACGTTACTAAGGGGTTTTACATTTCATTTATTTTCTCCATATTATGCTTTAAAATTCTAAAACTATTTTTCTCGTATCTCTCTTGGGGGGAAAATCTGGAAGTAAACGTTTTCATTTATTTTGAAAAAAAAAAAATTTTGTCGTTTTGTCCATTAGGGATACTTACTTACATCATCATCGTCATCATATCATCCGCACGTGACGCCTACTGCTGGGCAAAGGCCACCCCCAAAGGTTTCACATGTACAAAAATATTATAAACTTATGAGATTGTCTGGAGAAGAAATGTTTTTTATTGAATTATTATTTATTAAAGATGTCAAATAGGAATAAATACATGAATGCAAATTACCTACCCATTGTAATAATACGTAATACCTATCTGGAAAATTTTGGTGTGCTCACGATTTTATTTCAGATTATTTTTGGAGCACTTACTGCAAAAAGAAGTACCTAGCCCATTCAATTACTTTAAAAGCCCAATTATATTAAGAAGTCTTGAAACAAAAACCCGTAGTATTATTTATAATTGATCATTAAAGTGTTGTCTGTTGCCATAAAAAGACTTGACAACTCATTCATCTCATGACTAAATATTTATCGAGAATTCAAATCATCATTTGCAAGAAATTGAGTTTCAACAATTGAGTCATGATTTCGACATCGACACATTATTTAAATTATTTTATTGCTACAATTAATATGAATATTATTTTCGTATTAGGTACCCACACTTTGTAGTTTTATTTTTAGTAGGTCATGTAACTACGTATTAGCGTCAAGCCAATAACGGCTGAACAGATAGAAAATTCCCTGATCGTTTCTTAGAACTCACTATGACCCTTATCAACTTTGCTATTATTCTGATTTTCCTCACGTCGGTCCTCGTGCTATTTGCCTAAAATGCCATACACGCCATCGGTGGTTAAATATTGCCACAATATTGGAAACTAATCAGCTTAGTTACTGTCAGGAATAGCCAGTTTAGTAAGGCGGACTTGACGTCTCTTTGAAAGTTGACCTTTTCACATTGTTTCCAGGCAACATTTTCACTCACACCAATCAATTCATCCCATTAGTATAATTATATAATTATTGTATAATCCCATCCCGAATTATATACATACTTATATAATTTATTTAAAAATACTATGGCTCAAGAATTAGTTCTTGTATTCACAAAAAAAACCATTTGCCCTTATTGGAGATTGTACCCGAAACATTTAGCACATAAGTTTTTAGCCGGCTGCAATAAACACAAAGAAACTTAGGTTAAAACCACAGAATAGATATTATAAATATAAAAACTATACCGACATTACATCACACAGGAGGTAATTAAAAATATGAGCTGCTCTGAACTCGATAAAATTCTGGGTAAACCTCCCAGCATTTGTTAATTTCGTTGACAATAGGCCAACGCGCATACGGGAAAGGCCAGCGGGCTTCCGAGGTAGAAAGTGGCCATGAGAGCACGAGTCTTGGTCGTGTGAATGGAGAAAGTGCAATGAGGGATTTTATATTGCGTCACACTTATCTTATTGTATTGTCATAATTACTTCATTAATAGCATACTCCTTACTTTATTTCACGCGCAGATAGAGTATTTGGCAATTGTCATAACTCCCACCCACCCAACTGCCATTGTGTGCGTAAAGGACTCCCAGATTGTAGGTCTAGGTGGTATTTTTGTCTATGCTCCATTGAGAAGCCCACAGCAGTTGAAATTGTATAGCTGGTGAAGCAATCGCAATCATACGTAACGCTACAAACAATAAAAAACTAAAACTACTTGATGAAGTGTAAGATCAGCTAAAAGTTTAAATGTAAACATTGCGCGATTTGCGCGTCAATGTTTAATTATCATTGATCTCCGAAGAAATAATTCTCCTGATTAAAGACCGCCTCTTCCTACACTGGTTACGGAATAATAATAGTAATAATAATTAAAAGCATTTATTTCTCTCTTCACAATAAACAGCTTAGGGTAAACTTTTATAACATAATGGAAGAGATTAGTCCCCGAAATAGGTTCCAGAGGAAACTGAGCTACAGGTTACTAGGCCGCACCCGTAGAAAACCTTAGCTTTATAAGATGACAATATTTATTGGTATGAAAAGAAATTCACTCAAATGATTGAGTGATCGATAAAACTATTATAGTTTCACTACTGTTATCTTAAAATGGCAACCTTCACGGAAGAAATGGTGCTACTTTATGAATTATTTAATATGCTGTGTTTTATGTTTAGGTTATTTTTTTCATACATCATCACCAGGCCTTAAATATTAGTATTATACTCAAGAAAACTAAATTAAGGTATAAAGTTCGTAATTTTCAATTATACATTGAGACAGTTTAGTCTTAAAGCTGTTATATAATTTTATTTCTTTTATGTATGAAGGTCAGTTATTGTACATGATGGTGATGCTTTTTTTAGCATAATTTGGACGTGCCCTTGGCAAGATAATTAATAAGCTTGGCCGACGGAGACTGCGATTGCTAATTTGAGTTTTTTTTCCACAACTATACATACAGTGGTGGCCAGATAATTAAGGATTATCATACAAAACGCGGTTCATTGGAATGAAATCCTGAAACTGAAAACTCTGATCCATCAGATCACAGCTAGGTCAATCCTTGGCGGAGAACCAAGGCTTCAAAGTTACCTCGTATGAAAATCGACTGGTGTTCTTTATTACCTGACCACCGCTTTATAAGAACGATAGAGATTGGGTGGTCTGACTGAACCCTTCACGCGGTCTTAGTATGGATTGGTCAATAACAGCTATGTAAATCTTAGAAATATCTTTCGGAGCAGCAATCTAACCTTGACATTGTACGAAAACACTTTTTGCGGACTTTTGTTTATATTTGTTCTTGGGTTATTGGGTTGGGTAAATCTGAGAAGTGAATAATTTTACTTGACTTTTGAGGAAATCACTGTGAAATTTTACTTACGATATCTTTAATCGCAAGTTATGGAAAATTGCCCCAAACCGTAACTATCTAATGAAATGCAATTCATGTTCGAAGATAGTTCTTCACCTTCCGTTCGGCCCGCGTTCCCACATTTGGCAAACTGCGACGAACCGGATGCGTCGTGGTTTTTTTCGCCGCAACGTGTTCCGTTTGCCCAAGTTACTACTCAAACCTCGTGACGTGTCGGCCGTAGTATTTCTTAGAATTACACACCCATTTAGCTGAGTTTTCCTTGTAACAAAGTAAATATCTAACCTGCTACAAAGGGACATTCATGATTGTATACAAAAGTGACGAGAGGCAATACCTGTGAGAAAACTAAGTTTGTCAAGCGTATAGTATGTTTCAATTTGAAAATGCGGACTTATTTCTTTATGATTATTCGATAATACTTGTTAAACTATTGTTAAACAAATACCAACTCATGTATTAAACTAAATTCTGTCGTGGAACCATCTATTGATATCGTTGTTCTTCGCAATTCCTTTGCAAAAGTCGTACAAAATGATAACATTATTATCTTTATTAGAATAAACTATATCGGGATTTACACCATGTACCTGTTTATTTTTGAGACTCCGATATTTCGGCGCAGTTGCATGCGCCATGGTCACGGAAGAACTGTCGATTGTTGCGTGCGGGTAGATGTTATTGGCAGACAAATCGGTCTACCCTCCGTCTAAGTCTTTTATTATTACGTTCGATACCGGTACCACTGTCTGCAAACTCACTACTCACTCGAATCTGTTCACGACACACGACACTCACTGTATCTGTACGCGAAACGGCGCTTTTACATTTTTTCGTGTCCGAATGAATTAAATGTTCATTCGGACACAAATCACTGGATCGAGTTTCATAACCCTCAGATTATCTCAACAGAACGCCACTACATACCAAGAATGGTCAGAGAAGCGATTGAAATTACCAAATACAAAAATTTCAATCGTGAAGATGGGTTTAAATTGTCGAGTGTTTGGAACCCCGTAATCCGTTTGTGTAAAATCAACATGAAATGTAAAAGCGCCGTTTCGCGTACAGATACAGTGAGTGTCGTGTGTCGTGAACAGATTCGAGTGAGTAGTGAGTTTGCAGACAGTGGTACCGGTATCGAACGTAATAATAAAAGACTTAGACGGAGGGTAGACCGATTTGTCTGCCAATAACATCTACCCGCACGCAACAATCGACAGTTCTTCCGTGACCATGGCGCATGCAACTGCGCCGAAATATCGGAGTCTCAAAAATAAACAGGTACATGGTGTAAATCCCGATATAGTTTATTCTAATAACGTCAAAAACCATGGAAATTTAAAACATTATATTATTATCTTTTTAATGCGAGGTTATAAAGTTGTGATAATGTTAACAGCCATGTATATCGGATTGTTTCTGACCTGATGATCAATCAACCTTTAGCCTTTAATCATCAATTGTACATGATAACATTGAATTGATGCGGAAATATATCGAACCATGTCATTGCGTTTTACTATGTCCAATTGTATAAGTATCCATTATGTGAATAACATATAATTTAGTTTACTTATTCCGTTGGCTATGCCCTCCTTTATTCATTTCATAGACATCGCAAACCTTTCTATGAGGTGGCGATTCGATTTTACAAGCGATTGTCGATAAAAAGCGCTAATTGACTAAAATCGCCTGCCAAGTCGACCCATATAAAGTCAACTTTTGCTTATCCATTATGACATTATCTTTTTAGAGGTATTGGAACTTCAGGTGAAGGTACGACGAATTGTAAAACCTGTTTGAAACGATTGTAATGTGATAACTCGGTACCTACACTCCGCAAACTATCGAAAGAAGATTTCAATTACAATCCAAGCTATTTATCTCGCCCAACCCCGCGACCAGCGTCAAATCAATGATGGCGAGCCGCAACTGATTAATGGGGGCAGATTTCACGAAACGACTCTTGAATTACGATGACAGGTTTTGATTCAGATTGACTATTTGACACGGGTTTGAACCACAGCGACCGCGACCGTATACCCAGTCACCCCAGCCATTTTAGACCATCAAGATTGCTCCAATTTTGAGAAGAAAGTAACTAATAGATTTATCATGAATGGCAACTCCTTTGATATTCTATCTCGCATTTATAACTTATCAGTCATTAGTGGCGTGTATATCTAGCTTGTCTGGGATACTGGATTTACCCTCTTACTAATAAAGATTGTATAACAGATGTATAGTTACACAGTGTTTTGTCCCTTTCTTCTTATTGTAAAACTTAAATAGTTTGACAGGGAGTAACCATTGTGTAACAACACATCTGCTATAAAATCTTTATTAGTAAGTGGGATAGTATGTAAAGTACTTACAATTTTGCGACCGTCGTAAACGCACCCACTATTATTAATAATATTGATTGATAGTCTTGTGTACACAGCATATTTCGATCTTGCAGAAATGACTTTACCAACATGGCTATGTATGAATGAAGCTGGTGGGAAGGTACCAGTTTCGTGGTTTAGTGTTGCCATGTCATGTTTTCATGTTACTGTGTCACGATAACTATCAGAATAGCCTTCGCTAGAAGATAATGTGTTTTTACCCAGTTTCCAACAAGTGGTTTGATTATTAATAAAGCGATAGTTATTGAAGTCACCACTGTGGCGTGCCCAGTGTCCTAGTTCACAGACGATAAGTTATCGCGATGGATCAATAAGTTATAATATAAGGCACTCGAACTGTGTGGGCGTGCAATGAGCATATTGCCGCTAAGTATGTTTGGCTATTGCAAAACGAAGCTAGTCCAATGTTGCCATTTTGGCGTTCTGTTTAGCTTGATTGACGACCTATTGAAGTAGAAACTATAATCAGCATATTATTATTTATTAGTTGAGTTAGGGCAGAATAATAAACATTTATTTGCTGAGTATGTAGGTACGTTTTTAATTGTTGATCCACTACATTCTGCCAAAGTTAGCATGCAAAAATTTAAATTATTGTTAGTTGGCTAATTGGCAGGTGCTATTTTGTATTCTAAGGTAGATTTTCTTAGTACACACGGCGGCACCTCAGACTATACATGTTGATCTTGAGACCGCCTTTATGCCCTACGTAATAAAAGCTGTTTTCGCAGTTTAAATGTATTGACGTGCTGTCGTGTGTACGATAAATTTTTTCGTCAAGTTCGTCATGCTGCGCCTGCTGGTGGATGAAGGGACGATGATCCCTTTTCCTTAAAGTTTTGTATGTGTCAAATATTTGTGCTGCAATAAAGGATTTCTTTTTGTATTCTTATTATAATATTATTCATACAGTTTGTATTGTTGAAATAAAGCTGTTAGATTTTGTGCCAAGGCCAAATTAGTTTATTGTAGACCGGTTTCATCACGTCCTAATAGAGTTTGCCAACTGGTAATCAGTGAAATTAAATCTTTTTTAGTTTTTTCTTTTTTTAGATTTTAACTTGATTGTTACACCAGAGATGGTAACTGTTATTTTAATAGTATAGATTTAATTTAAACTTATTATGTTTTTACTTTTTTTTATTACCTTATTGAGGTATTTTTTTTGTATTTATACATTTAATAGTTGCATGATTCGTTGTTATTTCGTAGCGAAATGAAACATCATCGTAATATTAGTGTCCAAGCAACGGTGATGTGAAGTATTTAACCGGGTCCCTCATCCTCAACACTGGACCGTAGTCTACATCTCTGGGGTCCATTAGGCCCCGAGTGCATCGAACGCGACCGGTTCCGCCGCCCCGCCCCTGCCGGCGATAATTTACCACTAATCTTGACCCACAGCTGTCTCGCTAGGGTTGGCGACTAGCCAAACAATACTCCATTTAATAAGAAAAATCTTTGTATATAGAAACTTAACACAAATGTGTTAATTGCAATTTACAACATTGTTAATTCAATCGCTTCGTCAACCATTTACTAAGTTTTGACGAAGACTAAAATGCTTAACATTAGATGGATTTAGTTATTGATAAATAAGAATAATAATCGAACTAGTTGGTTTACGGATGAGCGAGAATTATAATGCCGTAGAATCGGGTCACTTTCACTGCAGAAACAGTTTACTTGACTCAAACTAGGAGTATATAAGTTTTGTAGTTCGATCACGGAATAAAAATATAAAAAGTAGCTGATAATTTACCGAAAATAGTTAAATAGAGTGCTGTTTTATATAATTGTGATGTTAATTCATGCTTATATCCGTCAAACTCCTCATCCTAAAGTTATCCTGTATGGTAACTGGGAGCACCTTTACCCAGAACTAAATAAATAAATATTTGACAACATCACAACATTGCTCCGATACCAAAGTAGCTAAAGCACTTGTGTTATGGAAATCAGAGACAACGGTGGTATCACAAACACCCAGACCTGAGCCAATATAAAAAAATCTTTCCAAATAAAATTGTCCAAACCGGGGATCGAACCCGGGACCTCAGAGATGGCGACACCTTGAAAACCAGTGTACAAATCCACTCGACCACTGAGGTCGTCAAAACTAAACCTTTTCTTTGAAATAAAATTATTCTGTCACACATTTTGTCATTACATTGCCTTGCAGAAAATATTCCTGACCTAGATTTGTTTGAGTTCAGAAAATCTTCTTAAGTTAGCAACCCTTACAAATTCCGACCAGCCAGGCCTACTTCAAAAATGAAAACGAAACGAAATAACCTATTTTCATCACGTCCATTGCGCAGTCTGTTTACACACTTACTTTGGAACTGGCATAAAACAGCTATGTAAAACAAATAAAGTGTTATCATTGCTTTTCAACTTTCTGTGTAGCAGGTCGAAGGCCGGACGACCCTGCCGAGTTTTAATGAAATTCCAACGTAACGGAAATTCTGAATGATACTTAAAAGGATTTAGGTAGGAAATAAATGTATTTGCATACTACAGAGATTAGGAGAACTTTTCAGTTTAAAGAATTTCGCATTTCAGATAAGAAGGAAAATTGTATATACGCTTAAAAGCCTAAAAAGGCTATAATAAATATCTTTATCTATCCTATTAAAACAATTGTATACAAGGTGTTACAAGGTTGAAAAAAAAAACAGCTGTTTCATACAAAAATTAAAATCGAAAATATCAAAATGTATGAAACAGCTGATTTTTTTTTCGCGATTTCAGAGTTGGTCCCATAGTAAAAGTTGTTCAGTTTGATGGTCCCTATATACCATATTTGGCATTGTAGTAGTTTACTTTTAAAATATTGTATTTCTACGTGGGGTTGCTTATCGATATATGTATAAAGTTAAAATGTTATGTTAAATAAGTTGCTAATGTAAGATTCATGTGATATTCGTGGGTGGTATGGTATGTTTAAGTTTTACATGTTTCATACCTTTAGTCAACCTTGGGTACCATAAGTTTTTAACCGACTTCAAAAAAAGGAGGAGGTTTTCAGTTTGGTTGAATTTTAAAAAAGCAAGCTTTGACAAGAATTTTGACAAGAAGCATAAAAAAATGTCTAAAATCTTTTCCAAGCAGGAATTCGTGCAGTTGTAATAATAAGACGAGTAAGTTTATATTTATAATTGATTAAACTAATGTTATTTCTCTGTTGTCGTACAGTGCTGCGGACAGTGCCGACTCGCCCATACTGGAGGAAGCCGGCGAGAGCGGCTCGGAGCAGAAACCCAAGCCACTCGTCAAGTATGGTGAGCTCGTCATACTCGGGTGAGTCATACTCGTACATCATTCACATCTCTAGGCTAGGGTTGACAACACTTAAGAGAGAAGTCTTTTGACAGATTTATAAAGTTTCTTATGTCAAATGTAATGTAGGTATATTTTCTATTAATCCGGAAAAATAATTTTAATTCAATTTTTAATTGATAAAAATCTGTCAAAAGTGTAAACTGAAATGTGGGTTAAAAAAACAACTAAAATAATTTCAGTTCAACTACATTTTTTTGTCCTTTATCAGAAAAATCTATAAAAAGCTGTCAATATTAAATAATATACTATAAAAATACTACTCGCACCAGACCATAATTGCGTAGAGCATTGGACCGGAGTTGACCGGACATCCAAAGATCGCGGGTTCGATTCCCGTCCGAGAATATCTGGTGCGATGCGAGTCGATTTTTTTCTAGTATATTATTTAGTATTGTATAAAAATGTCATTATGAATGCTAAAATCTCAAATTTGAGAAGCTGTCAACCCTAGCTAGAACAGTCAACACTTCGCTATGTTTGTAAACATTATTTATTTGAACACAGTAATAGTTGTCGATTGAACTATATTGATTTGTGTGCTTGGCGTCAGATCATAAATATTAGAGTTGGAATTTCGTTGGCAATAATAATTAAGGTCACAAATACTATAAATATCAACAGCTGTCGAGTTAACCAATATGACCACTTCACTGGGAAACCGTAACCCTGAGAAACTAACTGCCTTTACTTGCTTCTTTAAAAAAATTGCTAACTATGGACTTACCGTGTTATTTATAAAAATTTCAAACGCTTAATAAACATATTTTAGTTAAAATGTGTTTTACCTTCGTTCAAAATCAATTCATAATGCGAAAGAAAAAAAAAACAAATTTGATTTTATATAATACTAAATAATATACTAGAAAAAATAGGACTCGCACCAGATCATGTTCTCGGACGGGAATCGAACCCGCGACCTTTGGATAACCGGTCCAATGCTCTGACTTGGTAGCTCAGCGGTCATAATAGCATTGTGAATGCTTAAATCTCAAAATTTCAAATTTGATTTTTTTATGAATATCACGGTTCATATTTAAGGAGGTGGTAACGAACTAGGGGGACTTAAATTAAAACACATAAATGATCAATAATCATGTGTTTTTGGGCATTTCCCATATAGAAACATAATAATGATAATATAATTACTTAATTACATGAAACGCACCAAATCGTCGTCAATATTGATTGACATTTAGCGGTAAATGAGCTGTCAACTGTGCCTTGTTCATTGGAAAATGATTGATGAAGCGCTCAGTGACAATGATAGCGGTGGAAAATCCATTTATCTGTTTGTTAATCATAATCATGTTAGTATCTATAAGAACTGGATTGCCAACATTAGACTATTAACCCCTGGTTTCTGAGGTACTTTATCGAAGGTTTAATTTATCGGTGGGGTCCACAATATCTGGTTAAAAGTAATAAAATTAACTTTAAACCAGGAGTTAGAGGAGTCAGAAATTGAAATGATGGATTTTAATTTCTGTGACGGGTCTGGGTTGTTACTATGTATAATAAGCATACATTTTAAAAGTATATCAGTTATCTAGCACCCATACAAGCTTTGAGTGAGGCTAGATGGCGCTTTGTGAAATTGTCCAAGCATTTATTTTATTCATTTTATTTATTAGTTCCGGTTCTTGACTTTCCATGTAGCCTGTAAACCAAAGCCAGAATTTTCAGCTGTGAAACTTAATTCGACGGGTACCTATTTTTAGTCCCTGACTATAATTATTAGATGAAGGGGCATCGGTGTCAAGAGTTCATTCATAGCAATTGACAAGGTAGTTTAGCTTATTAATTGAATGTCGAACAGTGTATATTTAGATTTCTTTAAACATATAATACCGAATTTATTTTTGGACATTAAGGGTTCAAGTTTTATGTATATTATTAGTAAAATCACCTTAAAGTTCCTTATTTTTTTAAATTATATTTGTAGATAATTGTATAGCCGGATACTTCATTACTGCATAAATTGGTATTTTTTTATATAATTTGTAAACATAACATAATTTCCTCATGTAGGTATTAATTAAATTAATATTTCAAAATCTATTTACAATTAGAGCGGAGGTTGCGACGTTGTACTGATTTTGTAACCTTCATACTAAATTCTTCGAAATCATTATAAAACATTTCGCAGCTTTCTTCGAATCAAAATGATGCAAGGAAAAAGTACATTAGTGATTTTCAAACACGTACAGACGGTGTAAAGTCGTTGATCTGCGCGGGCGCAAGGTCATCACAAGTTGCACATATATGTACTTTTACATTACAATAGCTACTACGCCATTTCCGGACTGTACAATATTTACATAATACACTGTTTATTATTAGGAACGTGACACGTGTCGTTTTCCGGTATTATTTTGGACAATAAAATTATTGGGTTACTGAAATTTTTACGATGGATGAAACAATCGTAACCCAATGATGAACTTGATTTGATAACAATTTGTCAAATGATTTTATCCAACAGTTTATCCTCCTCTGTTCTATTTAAAGTAATATTATTTTGGTTTAATTAAGTGTGTACCTGCAAATAAAATAATACTATTAATTTATGGTTATGGCAATGAGTACAGACAGTGCCAAAGTATGGACTGGACGTGTGTTATAAATTTTTAATTAGGAATATTGCTTTGTATTAAGGCTGCATAGTCTGCACTCTAGCGCCGCCATTGGAAAAAAATCATAGTGCTTAGATAAAGATGAAATTGTGAATTATCTCTCTGTAGTGCACTCCGTAGAAGCTTTGTGGTTCTTTTTATTGCTTAAATATATTTTTCAGCCTGTCGTTTAGTTAAATGGAGTTTTATTGTTAAAAGTGGCCACATATCGCAAAAAATCTCCATTAAACTAAACGACAGAATAGAAAATATTGCTTAAGCGATAAAAAGAACCACAAAGATTTTACGGAGTGCACTACAGATAGATAATTCACAATTTCGTCTTTATTCAAGCACGATTTTTTTTTCCAATGACGGCGCTAGTGTGCATACTACGTGCTCTTAAATAAAAGCGACTTTTATAGCAAAGATAAAAGTGCTTATCGGACTTTCTACAATATGTGGTATTTTTTTTAGTTCAGCACAACCATCACTGTATATGTTAAAGCTTGCTCAGTTATTCGAGTTCTGGCTAAGTAGATCGGTCGTTCGGATCCCGACGGCTATCAATTACTCCGTATACGTTACGAGTACGTGACGCGCAGTTAGATTTCGATCACGTAGTCTATCCTTTTATGGATTTGTTACGGTAACTCAATAATAATTATTTAGTTGACGCCAAATTCTCGGGAAAAGATCACTCGCAGCGTGACGTGACGGAACTGAAATTAACACTTGAAAAACTCAATTATTACTTTATTGTTTTTTTTGTATATTTCAATTACTATTAAAATGTGCGAATGAAAAGTTTATCTATATTGAAAGTATAGGTTTTATGTAATATTTTTGTTGGCATTTCCTTCGGTAATTTCCCTAACTAAAATTGTAAAATGACATCGGTATTGTTCTTTGATGGATGGATATTAATTGTACTTAATAGGTTTTTTAACCATTTAAACACGTTTTTATTAGGTCGCTCTCTTGTGTATATTGCATACTAGCTTCCCGATCCCTACCAACTAAAAGCCATCGGTCATTTATGCCTGCATACCTACCTGTCCGCCATTTTCGGTCGGTTTTGGGTTTTGGAGGCCTGTGCTAAAAGTGTCAATCGATAGAATAAGTAATTACAAACAAAAAGTAATAAGTAAAAAAATCCCGTAAGTGATATACTTACTGAGATATTTGAGTTTTAAGTTGAAAAACAATATCTGTCATTTTCTGGATTAATCAATAGAATAAGTTATTACAAACAAAAAGTAATAAGAAAAAAAACTCGCAAGTGATATACTTACTGAGGTATTCAAGTTTGAATTTGATAAGCAAAATCATATTCTGGATTTAGTGGTTATGTCTATGCAGATTGTTGTTAAGCTATTTATGTATGTAGGAAGCGTCCATGGCTCAGCTGACGAAGTGAGCTCCAGTTATTCTATTCTATACCAGAGAAGTATAGTCAAGTCTACTCACTGTACCAAATCAAGCCAGTTGAAAGTTTTGTATGCAGTAAGGCGCTCTGATTAGATAGCGCATTTTTTATGGCCAGCCAGCCATTCCGTCCGGCAGTTTAGTGCCTATAAGCGATTGTTTCCTTCACAAAATGGCCACTTTCACCCGTCCAGCCACCGACACCACCAGATAACACTGATACACGACACGTACCTTTTGCATTCCTTTCAATTTCTAGACGTGGAAAGTCTGCCAATTATTTCCTTATACAAGGTGTTACAAAAATACCCCTAATGCCGAATATGGTATATAGGGACCATCAAACTGAACAACTTTTACTATGGGACCGCTGAAATCACGAAAAAAAATCAGCTGTTTCATACAAAAATTGAAAATCTAATAAATGAAAATGTATGAAACAGCTGACTTTTTTTTTCGCGATTTCAGAGTTGGCCCCATAGTAAAAGTTGTTCAGTTTGATGGTCCCTATCTACCATATCGGCAGTAGGGGTATTTTTGTAACACCTTGTATATTTAATTGTTAGATAGGTACTTACTTTCAAGCAATTTTCCCTCAAACATAATTGTTTTTAACATTTTATACACCGATAAGCACATTTACTACAGACATTATTATAAATATTGGGGGAAAATATTATTTTGAATTCTCAATTTGCGTTTGAACGCTACACAAGGATGTCCATTTTCCAATTTGACCAATATAAACATTTATTTATGGAAGAGGAAAAACTGTATTAGTTTTTTAAAATAGATATTTTGGAAAGTGTATCGCCATTTCATGGTCTGATAATAATATTTCAATTTCTTTACCGATGAAAATGCAAAACCCATTAGTGACAGGTCAACTGGCGGTCACGGCGTTTAAGTGGCTTAGATCTCACCAGCAGCAATGCAATTTATCAGTCATTGGTTACAACCACGACATTATAGCGAAAATAACGGATCTACTTAAATTGTCTGCTTTGAAGAAAAACGTTGTTCGATCCGACCATCCCATTGTATTTTACAATTGTTTTTATCAATAGTCAATAGTCAAAATGTCTTTATTCAAATAAACTTAATAATTAAACACTTTTGAATCGTCTATATTTTCCTACCACCCGTTCACCAGTAATAAACGACGACGACCTGAGTGGTGCAGTGTCAACATTCTACCACGCAAGAGGTTCGATTCCCGGCCGGACAGAAATTGAATGATGAATTTTAATTTCTTCGACGGGTCTGGGAGTTACTAGTTACTTATTATAAAGTATATATTTAAAAAAAAAGTATGTATAAGTAGTATATCAGTTGTCTAGCACCCATATTACAATCTTTGCTTAGTTTGGGGCTAAATGGCGCTGTGTGAAATTGTCCAAGTTATTATTTATTCTTATTTATTTATTTATTAAAGAGTTGGGTGAAGATTGTTTACCAAATCAGACAAGTAAGGATAAACAGAATACAACGCTTTTGACGTGGGTTATCGCTAATCGCTAACGCTATCAGATTAGAAAATATCATATTATTTCGTCGCAGTTCATTCATAACAGACTAGCGACCGCTCGCGACTTAGTCTGCGTGGAAAGTTATTTTATTTCTCTACCCCTCGGGACCTGTACTTTTTCGGAATAAAAGGTTCCGTATGTCTTTTTCTGTACCCCTGACATTGCGTACACGTTGTATGCATAATATACGATGATCGGTCGAGAAGTTAAGACGTGAAGGCGTGTTAAACAAACAAACAAACTTACTTTCGCATATTAAAGTTTTATATATGTTATAATATTATAGTTAATAGTTATTAATAGTAATAGTGATAAGTAAATTTAGTAATATTAATATAATATTTGTTGTAGATTTGACTCAGGGACTTTGGTTCGTGTAGTCGTTCGCCCCTATTGTTTTCCGAATTATAAAAATATCGCAGTCACAAAAATTTTTACTTGTTGGAATGGAACGTAACAACTCAACCTCAGTCAGTCTCTCACGCATTTTTCACTTGTATTAAACCCACAAGAGACCACTTACAGCTTACAGGCGCTTCGAGCGGTCATTCAAAACGCATTAACGCATCGAATGTCCCATAACCTATAACTAACTGTTATAAGACCGCAAACTCGGTGTGTCACGGTGTCGCGCATCGCTGGAGTGGAGGTCGTGCGGCCTTAAGCCCACCGCTCACGCCGCAGTCACGTCGCGCCGAGATTTGCGCCCATCTGTGATGTCACGGTCGCCCCCGATCCGACGACCCTTGTGTAACTTGGCCTAAATTAAAATGATACAGTATTTAACTATTTGTATTGAAACAGCTTAGGAATCACTTAGGAAAGTAGATGACCATAGAATTCAAGAACTACTAGCGAAAATAGATCGTGTCTCTAATAGTCTTTTTCCGATTTTATGTATGATTGTGTATTAGACGACAGAACTAGTGGTACTACCGAAATTAATCCGCTAATTTGACAGGAAACAATTTTCTGGAAAATATTATCGTCAGCTCGTACAGTTCAAAATGCACTTGATCATTTTCTATGAGTTATGAGTCTTTTACTCTTACCAAAATAGTATTTTTTCTAGTATATTATTTTATTTAGTAATGTACAATATAATATGGTTTTTCAATGTAAACTTGTGAACTAGCTTTTATGCTGTAAGTATAAGTTAACATATACTGATAAATAACTCTTAAAAGTAATGACTTGTTTAAATCTAATTGGCCGAGCAAACAGCGAAGTGTTTCCGTTTCAGCTTGAGCAAAAATGCTTTCGTATGTCCGGCCGCTGTTCCGCTGTTCCTCTCTCCGCCTGGTTTCTTCTACAGGTCGCAATTCTCAACCGATTCTCGTGAAATTTTGTAAGCAAGTTCGTTATTTATATGGTTTCTTTTGTAGATTTAGTTTTTAGATTTTTTTCGAAATGGCGAAAATATGGGAAAGTCATATTTCAGCCATTTCGAAAAATTTTAAATGTAAAAAACGCTAGGTCTGATTTACTTACGGTGCGTAGTTAATGTTTAAATTTAATGAGAATTAAATCTACCAGGAAGAAAACACATCAAACGCGATGTTTAACGGGTCGTTTAAATATATTTTCCTCATTTAGGTCGGCGCTAGTAAAACCTAACGACGTCAATTTTACAACAGTTTTATTCGGGAGTTTTATAACGGTGTTACGCGAGTAATTTGATGCGCATTATGATCGCATGTGTGATGGAGGAAGCGTCGCGAGTCGAGACGCAGGCGCAGCCGAAATAGCTATGCGTATGCAACGCAAACGCAACACGCGCGAACGGTAACGTGTTATGTAACCTTTATGTCATTGTAGCGGCACATTGTTTACACCGTTAATTGGTTATTTGCATCGCGAGGCAGCTTTGATGGAAACCGGTAACTGTTGTTTGTATCTGTATAGTGCAAATAAATAAACAAACACCTATTCATGTCGATGGTGTTTTGGTGTTACTGTCAATAATTAACTATGTAAGAACTATAAACAATTGTACAATAATCATAATACAGGGATGATAAAATATACAGGGTGTCCCAGGAATTGTGTATCAGAGGCTGTCTGGTGTTAGAGGTCACTAATACCCATCTATTTCACCCCCATGTATGTTCCTCGAAATCGCATAGTTTTTTTTACTTATTTTTGTTAGACCGTGTTTTGCGCTAATAACGACTCGATCCAGAAAAACTTTGGTATCTTCTAAAATATTAGGGCTAGACTCCCAGTGTTTTTATTAAAACGTAGTGCATTAATAGGCCTCTCAAACTAAAATACAATTTAAGCCCTTCGCGTAAACTAGTTTGAAAATAAAAGATAGCGTCAAGTCATCTTAATACTTTTGAAAAAAGCTATCGGCAGCCATTTTGATTTACCCACCGCTAAGAGACGCTTGATCCAGAAAAACAAAAATAAATCAAAAACTATGCTAACATACATGGGGGTGAAATAGATGGGTATTAGTGGCCTCTAATACCAGATGGTACACATTTCCTGGAACACCCTGAATACTCGTAGAGAAGTAGTAGATGATGTCGACCGGATTCATCGAGTGAGTCATCTGACTGACAATTATTATGTAGGTGCTTAGTTCAGTAGGTTAGGTACCTACTAATAAGGTAATCGGTGAGAGCTGTCTGGAAAGTGGTGCATTAATTGCTAGTTATTTGAATATTTATGTGCATTTGAAGCATCAAAAGCATCTGACGACCTCCGTGGTCGAGTGGCTTTGTACACCGGTTTTCAAGGTGTCGCCATCTCTGAGGTCCCGGGTTCGATCCCTGGTTGGGTCAATTTAGAAAAACGAACTTTTCTATATTGACTCAGGTCTGGGTGTTTGTGATACCACCGTTGTCTCTGATTTCCATAGCACAAGTGCTTTAGCTACTTACTTTGGAATCGGAGCAATGTATGTGATGTTGTCAAATATTTATTTATTATTTATCATCTGTGGTATTTTTATCTTTTACTTATTGGAGAAAAGTTTAGAGAGGTACAGATAAGTATACACAAATGGCTCGGTTACAATTTTACTGATGTATCAGAAAAAAATTGATTCACGTATAGAATGTGCAAAATACTATGACGGTTAGCTGAGCGCGCAAACATTATCACGTTTGAGAATCAATTCCGTTACGAGACGGAACAATTCTGAAGGTCATTGCGCATGCGCAGCATCGTGCGTTGACCCCCTTGGGTTTTATTTGATTTGTCAGCATTACGTAGGTGCTTTTTACTGTATGGTAAAAGGGACTGTTAACCAAAAATAATTACCTAATCATAAATGAAAAGGGGATTAGGAAAATCCGCGCGATTTAATTGACCGAGTGAGCGCGAGTGCGGGAAGCGTGCTTTCGAGTGTCTGTCCGGCTGTCCGTCTGTTCTCCTCTACAGGTCGCATTTCTCAACCGATTCTCGAGAAATTTTGTGAGCAGGTTCGATCATTATATAGAGTTTATATTTTTGGAAATATTTCTAAAAAAGAAAACAAATTTTGTAATCATGTCACTAACGCGAGGTCTACATGAGGCCACTAGTAAATATTGTAATTAGCTAAACAGATTTACAAAACGCAACGGAAGTAAAATGCAAATAGTGAAAATATGCTTTATTTAAATAAGACACCAGCGAAGTAATGCAATTTAAAAACAGTTACATGCGTCCATTAAACTTTTATATTGTTAAATTTGCCGTTTTAGACGGATAAGATGACACAGTATTGGTTTATAATACTGTGGTTATGATAATCTTTGCAAAACATAATTCTGATATTTTATTTTGAAATTTGAGCACTCATATGCTATTAATTCTGATGTTGCGTTGCATTGCATACACAATTATGTTAAAACATACATAAAAAAAATTCCGTCGACATGAAAACAAAATTTGATGTTTAAGGTTATTATAAAGTAGACGATTATTTGAAAGACCGGAATGCGTGGAAATGATGTAACACAATAACTTGCTAGTAAGTACTTTGTTGTTACTAACCTGTTGTATTTTTTGTATTTGGTAACGATATATTTAAGTTTGTAAATATCGTTACTTATTTCTGTTAAAGCTGATAAGTTTATTGCGCCTGTTCTTCTTGTCAGTTAAAAAAGTCTGGAACAGGTGGTAGAAAAATATAGACGATTCAAAAGCGCTTAATTACTAAGTTTATTTGAATAAAGCAAAATTTTTTACTTTACTTTACTTGATGGACACTGATGTAAAATGATCTGATCGTTATTAATAAGAACTTGCCCTATTAATTTGAAACAGTTTTACGTTATTTTCTATTGGAATATAGTAAGTGACACAATGTAAATATTTTAATGTTACAGGTAGTAAATATTTTAATGTGGAAGACCGAAAGCGGTCGTCGTAACTACAATCGTTTCCGATTAGATCGAATAATACCTAATAAAAGCGTGAAATTGCTTTCCCGCGGTGCCTCTCTAGTTCACAAGCCGAGGTCGAGGCCGAGGCCAGAGGCAGAGGCAGCTTCCTCCGCCCAAATCTTAGATCGAAGTAAATAACATGACGAATTATGGATAGACTACCTTCCGCCTGCGACTTCGTTCTCGTGGATATTCGAGAAAATCCTTAGGGAACTTTTAACCAGGATAAATAGTATAATAAAATAATAACAACTTACAACAATAATTTCAATGAATAATACAACTACTCGTTCACTTCGTTCTCTTTCTTCATTTCTCTTTCTCATCTTTCCCAAAACTTTGTTTTTATTGTTGATAGCTATTGGTTACAAAGATCCTTTAACAAACAAATTATATTATGCAAGGTTTCTCCTAACTATAGTAAAGTAGGTAAATAGTTTTTTATTAATATTGAAAAGTAGGTAATAATTTATGATCAAAGTAATTTACGTACCTATCATAAGAGATTGAATTTAAGACAATGTACTTAACCTGTTATAATCAAATTATTTTTTAAAACATGGCGCCGACACTACTGAGTACGGTGTACGGTCTAGCTGTATCTATGACTGATTCCAACGGCTGGGTACGGGTACCCTGCTTTAGATTTGGGTGCTTCATTCATGATATGACTACAAAGGTAGAGGATTAGGCTAAGTGCTGGCATTATTATATTTGACCTTCCCAACCATCAAAAAGTCTTCTACCAACCATAATGTGCCATAAGTACCCTATTAACTAACTCGTGCGTAAGCTCTCGACTAATCGCGAAGTTGGTAATGCTCGTGTAGTGTTTCCGTATCCGGCCTGGTTTAGTATTTTCTGTTCGCGATACATCATCCGTAATCCGTGGAGTCCCGAATCCTGGATACGGTTTGGTAATCGGAAGCGGCGGAATACTTATCTACAATAGATGATTAATTAGTAATTTAGGCAGGTAAAACAATTATTAGGTTGTCAACATTCTCGATCTCGTAGCACGTGCAGGGTAGCCTCCGTCTGAGGGCGCATGGGAGTTTAGTGGGGTTACTATTTGGGGTCAGTCCTACATAACCCCATTGCTTTACCAGACACGGGCTATGCGTTAAAACGGTCAAGAGCTAGTCGGACTCGGGCACTGAGGGTTCCGTACCATCATTCTGAAAAAGTTTACTGTTTAGAGACATCGTTTTATTTTTCCTGTAATCTTTACATAAACTTGATAGAAGTTAAAGTAAAATAATTTCATATTTTTCTCTATGCAAACTTCGGAGATAAGGGGGAGAACGGTATTATTTCTTACATTTTTAAAACTAAAAAAAAAATTGAGAATGTAGTAGCCCTAGTAGCCTCACTTCAAATTTTTAAGACCCTCCTTTCAGTCCCTGTTGCAAAAAAATATAAATATTTTTATTTATTTCTTATTTGCAAAATAGTTGTGCAAACGTCATCTAAAACTATTACAAATTTCAAGTTGATAGCATTAGTAGTTTTCGAGATATCTAGCTGTGACAGACAGACAGACAGACCGAGTCGCACCATAAGGGTTACCATTTTGGTGCGGAACCTTAAAAAGAACAAGAAAATTTCATTCTAAGATCAACCAACAATGAAAAGTTCACGTCTCCATCCGTATGTCTCAAAATACAAAACAACACCACACTATACTACAACAGCCACCACCTCTGTTCACTCTGTTATTTTCCTAATTTGCATCTCAGTTCGCAAATAAAGCGCATTTGATCAACATGTTCCCATCTAGTTATAATAGGCTGACTGTGGATTTGACTGCCATTTTTTTATGCAAAATTAAATTTTATAGAGCTAGATATTGTCCCAAAATTATAACAAAAATTCACAGCTAATCATGGTATGCCAACATAAACATTTACTTTGTTAAGTAGACATAAATAACTATTAATGTTACTAGAAGGAATTGTCCGAGACTCGAGGTCACCAACTACTTGACCAGTAGATAAATTTTTTAATCACCTGTTTTTGACATTTTCTCCACGCATAAAACGTCAAAAACAGACAGTTAAAACTTAATCAGCTGTTTATTTGTTGGTGAACTTCTGCCTGAGTAGCCCACTTTCTAGAATTTAGAATATGACTGTATAGGGACGTTCACATGTAATTGTGCTAATTTGCTCTACATCTGAATGTTTACGTATCTGTGGATGGATATGGTATGTATTGTATGTTTTTATACAGCAATATGATTTTACTGAATACAAGAAAAGTATGTTATGTAGGTGTTCTGTTCAAAATTTATTGAAAAACAAGTGATTAGAGATTGAACTGTAGTCTTACTTACGTCTCATGATAAATTAATGTCAGTTAATTAATAATTGTTCCACATGGTTTTTATGCTGATATTGTTGCATTTTAAGTCGAAGAACCCTGTGCGGTACGGAGCAGGCAGTGTCTGTACCCCTGCAGCATCGTCATAGTATTATAAACGTACCACATACAAACACCCTTCAATGCATCCCTTATGCATTTTCTTCGGTATAAAAAAAGTATGTAAAAGTAAAAGTATGTATGTACTCGTCTATTAGTCGAACAGGTAAATATACAAACTACAAGCAATTAATGTTATTTAAAACGTAAAACCAATTTGGAGTAATCAATCGATTGTTCCATTCATTGTTCCACGGCATTGTCCACAATCGCCATGACATTGGCTATCGGAATCATAATTCATTCAACCTTCGAAGGGTTTAAAGATATAACAACTAGATATAGCAGCCATCCATATCGCACAGACATAGTGAAGTTGATTTTTATAAAGGAATAAATAAAATGGCCTAATGCCCGGTTCTGTGGAACTTATCGGTGGATTATCGGAGGTTTAACTATATCGGAGGAGGAGAAGTTAATTTTATTACTTTAGACCAGATAATGTGGACCTCTGAAATCGGGGATTAATCAAACAAACGGTTTAACACAGTTGTATTCGAATCTACGACCATTAGGATTCTCATGTACTTACAGTAAACTTTTGGAGTCAGTAAGTAGACCAGTTTCATGTTTTTCCGAATGGTGCAGACTAAAATCGACTAGGTACTATATAGATTGCCTACTTATAGCTGTAACTACTCACCAGTCACAGATTAAATAAATAGTTGCTCCACAGTCTGTGAATGGACCATTCTACTATGGATTATGTAGAAAAATGTCTAGACTTGAGAGATCTCCGCTTGCTCGTTAATTGCTCGCCGGGGCTGATGGCGGATGCACATCCTTCCATATCTCTCGGTGAGTAATAGCTGGGTGTTGTTTGAAGATAGCTCCAAATGACATTACATGTCTTATGTTATCTTCAAAAATATTGCGCATTCGAATCTTGGCCATTGACAATAAAATGTTTTTGAGCTCCGAGGTAGTAGCTCTGTGTCCAACCAAGGTCTGTTACAAATTATCTTGCTCTGGTTTGCAATGCAACTGAATGATTAGTGTGGTTTATCTATGTATATTATATTAGTTTTCTCGCATCAATATAAGAAATAAATTCATAAGTAACAACTTGTATCCCATATCAATTATTTAATATAATTTCAAAAGGAAGCTGACGACTCGTTCGACGAGTTCGTACTTTTTCAAAAGTCGAGGACGAAAAAATTTTTTAAGCTCATATTTTGCACTGTGGTTTTCGTAAACTTTAAAATTACCACAAGAGAGTACTTAGTCTAATCAAATCGATAAGTTCAATGACGTGTATTGTATTGTATCAGTAACGACGAGTCATGACTGCAGTAATGCTAGCTCGGGCTCTGACATTAGCATTGTCGGCAACGGTGCCGGCGGCATCGATCTAACGTCGCAGCCGCGGTTACGCAACCCTCTAACTCGATTACGAAGCACAACCACTCGCCACCGGCCATGCTAATGCGACTGGAATGGATACCGGGGATTACAGGAATACTAATAACTTGAATGATACTTCCCCTATTTAACTTTTTAAATGCCATCTTTCAAAGGAACAAAAATACTAGAGTATTGCTAGCTAAATATTGCCACAATGACTATGTCTTGTCTAGTGATTATGAACTATTGCATGCATACCCTTCAAACCAGAACTGTTGCAGACAGAAATGGATACAATACCCCTGTATAGGGTTTGACGCAGTTTGTCCCATTCGCATTTCGTCACGATTTCAGAAAAGGTCCCATTTGCATTCTGTCCCATTCGCATTTGGTCCCATTCGCATTTGGTCTCATTTGCCTTTGGTCCCATTCGCGTTTGGTCCCATTCGCAAACGGTCACACACTCAGATAAATTAAGTTGTTTAACATTTTCATAATGGTGGTATGTTTGAAAATAAAAAAACTGAAATAAAAGAATGGGACCTTTTCTGAAATCGTGACGAAATAAGAATGGGACAATCTGCGTCAAATCCCTTGTATAGACTGAACAAGATAACTTACAAAGCGATAGCGATATCAATATTGTCTGTTTGTGTTATTTATCGTTTATTGTTTCCTTATCGCTTTGTGTACTGAAATAGACAATGGCGCTTTCACTTAATTTATCAGTTTTATTGCCCGAGCGAACCCGGAGTTGCGTTTGTATCTCGGGTACTTTGACTCGAGCGCACACCGATATTAATTGATTTCTTGTGCACTGACCTAAATAACGTCTTAATTCCGATCGTCGGAACGCGACCGGAAAATTGGGTATCGAGAAACCAGACGCGCCGAAGCTGGAGTGATCTTCCATTCAGATTGAACGCGAAATCATGAAATCGGTAAAAAACTCAAGAGAATGAGCAGTTGGGCACAATGTCGCTCTAATACAAGTAAAGAATTTCAAACTTGAGATTTATGCAATTAAGGCAACCTTGAAAACTAAAAGTGGGTTAAGGGCAGTTCTTTATTACCTGTCCGCCACTTATTTGGCGCTCGTTACGTAAACAGCAATAAAATCACATTTGTTTACAATTTATGACGTTAAAAGTCCATGTGAACTATGCGCGCAACTTTACTCGTTATGTCAGACGTTATGTGTCGTTGTACAATAACCGCATATAACAAAGGCTGCACTTGTGAGGCTTCCCATGCGTCTCAGACATTGTCCGATTTCTTACTATGTACAATATAATACGAATAATACGATTATGAATCTTCGGTATGAACCACCTGAACAGCTGTTGTCCTATTGTTTGACGGAGCGTTATCAATGTGACAGTCCGCTGCGCCACAAAATAGCTGCGCTCTGTCGCGTCGTGTCTATGAATCCAACGACCCCGTACCGACATACATACATACAGAACCGCTATTAATATTTCATTGCTTCCATAAAATTGCAGATAAAACAATCAACTTTGCCTTCGTTTGATAGAAGGAGTCGAAGGAGAGTTTATTATTAATTGTATTAATGCGCATCGCCACAGCCATTGCACACGCTCTTTGTTGCGGCAGTTCTCACGGAAGTTAACCTTTCCCACCGATCGTCGATTACTTATCGATTATTCGCAGTTACCTGTTTCTTTATACCTGCCTTTGTTTACTATTTGGAAGATACTGGATTAGACACAGTGACATCATTATTTGGATTAGTTTGGAATCTAATGTGTTCGCCAGTTATGATAATATTGTCGGCCAAACGACATTTGAGAGATTTGGGTATAGGATGTTGAGTGTGGGATTAAGTATTGGCTTTGAAGCTAAAGGTCAAGAGTACCCTAATATAAGTTACTATTTGAAAAACAGGTACGGCGAATATGACTTAGAGTGAATATGTGAGATTATTAGCATTCAAATGACATATTTTGTCCATAGACAACGCTGCTCGCGTCTCTATTTTATTTTAAGACGGGACAACGCTTGACATTATGTCATGGGAGTACAGAACGATAAAAGAGTTCACGCGGAATACTAATAGCGTTATTAACCACTCTAACTGTAAAATTCATGATGATCGGCTACTTCCGCTTTCTGTTAATTTGGGGAACCAGATTGTCAGTTTCTTTATGGTTGTGTATTCCGCATGAACTCTTTTATCGTTCTGTACTCCCATTAGATAACGTCAAGCGTTGTTCCGTCTTCAAATAAAATGGAGACGCGAGCAAGAAAGACTCTATCAATTTGTCTATATCGTCATCATCAACAATTTAAATGTCCCCATTGCTGGGAAACAGGCCTTCCTTATGGATGAGATAGAGGTGACCCATAACGTACCACGCGAGTTCTCTCTCTATAAACGTTCCCTTATTACTAAGAATCGTGATTAGTGGCTGCAGCTTTGACCAACACCACATCTCAAAAGCATCCATTATTTGTCTCTTTCTGTGTTTCCACTCTTTACAGTACATGAAGTGACAAAGATCAGTGCTTTTACTAAACGTGTTTTACTGTGGAACTCTAATTACGGTTTCTTATGTGGATTTCCAGAGTGTCCTGTGTCAATTTGTGTGTATAATTTTGCTAATATCAAAGTGTGTCAAGCAGATACAACGGGTACTTGCCGGCGGGCGAGCGCGGTCGGCGGCGCAGCAAGTTCGTGCTGTACCGGCGGCCGGCGGCGAACGGCGTGCGCCGCTCCAAGCACTACGTGGTGAAGACGCCGCACAGCAGCAAGGCCATCCTCGACGCCAGCCAACACTCCATCTCGTACACGCTCAGCCGCAGCCAGGCGGTCATCGTGGAGTACACGGAGGACCCCGACACCGATATGTTTCAGGTCAGTTCTATTTATATTCATGCTAGTATGTACATCATACCCTGTCCTACACGTAGGTGATACTATCTTAACGAAGTCTTGGTGTAGAACAGGCAGAACAGCGCAGCTTAATTTAAAAACAATGTTATTACTTAAGACTGGTTTAAACATACGATAACATTGTTTCCGATTCCAGTTATACAATTTATTGTGACTTTAATGCAAGGCAATAAATCTTCTGATTTTTCTAACATATACCACAGAGAGAGTTTTCTCGTTCATTCGATTGCGATCTTAAGTCACTGACGAGTTATATACCAAGTGGGATAGGACATTCTACTTTATTTCCATTTCTTTAACAATTCAGACTGTCTTATCTCGTTGAAACATCTCTTCGCTTTAAAGAATGTATTCTTATTTTAAATAAACTTTCGTATTCTGCAGTGGATATCGCATATCTAATTAGTTTTTACTCTGCTTTGAAGTTAAGTGTAAACAAAAAGTCTAAAATATGTGTAGGTACTTATTTCCGTATTCTTCCGTATGCTTAAAATCAACATCATCGCTTAGAACCTTAAAGCATTGCACAGCAACTCAAGAATAAGTTAGCACATAAGTAGGTAATTTTTTTCCTTTTCTTCCAAAGAAACAATAGATTTTCATATGTCCAAGTCTTACATGCCAGTGGAATGTGTTGAAGAAGGTTACGTGACACTCAGCACGAGAGCAATTTGATTTATTCTGCCAGTTATCCACCGCAATATGGTTTTTCCGAGTGCGCCATGCCACCTGGAGAGGCATTTGAATACGATATGACGTGTTTCTCAGAAGTGGCTGCAGCATGTCGCTTTTTGTCGTTGTCACTACCGTTGAACTTACTGATGACACAGCAATCAGTTTATTGCGAGAGCGAGGGAACTGCACGACTTTGCTCCTCCAGCCCCTTTCCACCATCGGGGTACCAGACGCAGGTTAGAATACCCTTACATAGTAGATACTCCAAGGGTCCGTACCAAACGCTTCGCCAATACATTTCTTATGCGAACTGCTAAAGAATGGAATGCGCTGCCTGCTCATGTGTTCCCCGATAGTTACAACCCTGGTCTCTTCAAGGCAAGAGGGAATAGCCATTTCCTGGGCAAGCGTGCTACACCTTAGACCACATCCTGTTTACCAAGCAAGATGGTGGTCTAATGCCTGCCCAGTTTATTAAAAAAATATATATCCTTAATTCAGATCAGCATAAAAAATTGAGTTATTTTTTAATGCTATAAAGTTAGCTAGCACAGTAAATATCCGTGTGTTGCAATCTTACCATAGATTACTAACGGCTTGTGTTTAAATGCCTACCGGAAATACACTTATATTAATTCCAATAAATTTAAAATACCTGCCAAAACGGATAAATGCTCACCAAATTGTGTTTCATAAAGTATTATAGTAATGAAGCTCATTTCCTTTTTATTTAAGGGTGTGTAATGTATGACCTACATTTACATAGACTAACGATCAGATGATGTAATATATTATGCAGCATGCAACATGCATGCAAGCATTATGGAGCGAGCGGTCAAAACACTAACCCAACCTAACCTAACCTACCTACCAACTAAACTCCTCTCGAAGACCTGCGCCTTTCCACCGGGTCTGTGGGATCGCGATTGCATTCACCACGTGGCCCGGGGATGGTGACCCGTAAGGGTTCTACCTTATGGGGGGCAGAGGGAACCTAACCTACCTGGTGCATTACACACTAAGGCAAATTAGAACTGTAGTTTTTGGTATCAATATTACTGTTTCAGTAAAACAATATTTGGTGAGCATTAATCCATTTTGGCAGGCAAAAAATATTTTGGTGAGCACTTAAAATGTACCCATTACTAAATAGTTACTACGTATATCTTACTTGCAAATTATCGGTCGTATTCAGTCTGACCTTCATTATAATTAATTCTAAAAGACATTTTGGGAAATCCGTCGCTTCTTATAACAGGTTTTATTTCCTGTAACCAACGTGATTGTCACAAACATTGTTTTCGATGTGACTGCTGAAATGTCGGTTGAGTCAAATGAGTTTAAACGACTCCCGAGAATGTTGCAACATCGCAGTGTGGAGATTAAAATGAATTAACTCCCCGTTTCGACACGTCCCCTGCTGTAATTAGCCGGGATACTAGTCTGTCTCCGTCTATTAGCGATGGATTACTACGTTTCAAAGAGCACTGCACCAACTTAGTACTTTACTTAGTTGGTAGGTATTTCAAGATTCGCAAGGAGTTAAACATAACAAAAAAATGATACCTGATTTTTTGGATTAATGGATCAATCAGCGATGTTTACACTAGATAAAGCTTGTCACTAAATTCGATGTTGCATGGGAAATTCATTCGATCAAAGTTACTCCATTGCAATTTAAACTTACTCTTGTAGATTACATTTAAAACTGAATTAATATTAACGTGAAGCTTACTTCGTCCATAGAGTTGACGGCAATAAATGAATGTCTAAAAATATATTGTATTTTAAATGCATGGGACTATTTTTTTTGTATTACGAGCCAAAACAATTCCCTCGATATATTTTTGAAGAAAAATATTGGTAACGTGCCAGTCGCCTATATTCGCGTTTTCTTAAAAAATCTGTGTGTAAATAATTTAGTGTAACAGCAATTTATTTTCTTATTGTTTTACAACTAAGTTTCAATAGACCCTATATTTTTTTTAATCTGCCTTATGTCAATTCAAGTGATAGTGTTACCAGTTTTTGTTTATTTAGTTCTCAATATTGATGAATCGTTGCTTGATTGAACTTAATCCTGATTGACGGACTTTGATTTGTGATTGTTGGGATATATTGTAAAATCTTTTAGTCTATTTGTTTTATCTTTTTATTGATCTGATACAGTAATCTTTCCCGTTTCTTAAATTAGATGACGATGCATTTCTTATTCCTTTTCCAAAATACCAATATCTATTATAGAATAATTCTGCAGTCTGTGAAACAGTTTTAAAACAGTTTTAAAATTGCACTACTGCACAGCACATTTTAAATTTTGTGTTAAATAAGATAACAATGTTATTAATTACCTTAATATTGTGCATCATCTCTCACAAGTGGTATAAACCGCGCGAATGCCACATTGCACGTAGTTGTTTTTGTTTTTACTCGTCCCAGATCTGTGGCAGGCGTATCTAATCGCGCACATGGGTTAGTGCCCCCTGGGGCGAACAATGCGTTGGTCCTTGGTCCCGCCGCCACCACGCGCACGCAGGATCTCGCCGGGTCAACGACCCTACCTGTACATAAACAAAATAAAAGTATATGCACAATGCGTTGGTCCTTCCTTGGCCCCGCTACGCTACTGCCAACACTTGCAGGATTTCACATCTTAAATACACGTCATCCTAGTTAGACCCAATTAATATGTCGGTCCCTGGTCGTACCATCGCCACGCGCTCACAGTATCCTACCGGCCGTTGACCCCACCTGCACATCACAAACATCCCAAATGCATGTCATCCTAGACACAATAAAATTTTCCTTGTTACACCCACCCAATTTATAACCGCGGTTGTTGACTCCTCTAGAACCGACTGCTGTGATTCCCGCAGCATTGTCTCCTGTGGTAAATTAGGTCTTTGTTTCGATACTCCATTGTTAAACACGCCGTCCAAGATGACAAGTACTTGTGTGATTAACATCAGTGTAATGTCAACAACTTTCAACAGCTTTGTAAATGCGTTTTACAAACGTTTTATATCATAGACTACAAAGGAGAAGATAAGCGTCCGATATAGTATACTCGCATAGAGTATTGTCTCGTAAAGACACGGCTTCGGTTTCAGGACATTGTTCCTTAATGAATACGTGGTTTAATTCCTATGGGAGGGCAAGTTCGTTGCGCCGGCGCACATCCTGCCTCATTGTGCCGGCACAAGTGCAGTGAAATGATGCACTTAACACAAACAAGTATTTGTGTATTATTTACATTCGTACAGCGATACCGGAACCGGCCTCCGAGTCCTACAAAGATATGCGTCGTGTTGTTTTGAACGTTCTATAAGTTTTTATAGAGACCAGTTTTTATTAAGGTTCCGTACCCAAAGGGTAAAACGGGAACCCTATTACTAAGACTCCGCTGTCCGTCTGTCACCAGGCTGTATCTCATGAACCGTTATAGTTAGACAGTTGACATTTTCACAGATGATGTATTTCTGTTGCCAACAAATACTAAAAAACGGAATAAAATAAATATTAAGGGGCTGACATGACCCAACTAGCGCCGCCAGTCGATTTTATATTGTTTATTCTAAATTAGCCCAATTTCTTAAAAAAGGAATCAATCAAGGTCTTGTGAATGACGTCTAATGTTTATTGAATAACTTAAGGGGAGCTCTCATACAACAAACGTGATTTTTCGGAACCCTTTGTGCGTGAGGTCGACTCGCACTTTTCCGGTTTTTATAATTAGAAACTCCAACGTTAGTTACATTCATAGACAAACTAGGTATCTTGTTGTTGTTGAATATCCAAAGACTTTATCAATGAAATGTCCCAGACATTGTTATCGAAGCTGCCAATTCAACGCTAATCTTCCATCCCAATCCATAATCTGCATAACCTACCCGAATGTCGCCTCTCCATGACTGCCGTCGACGCGCAAGGTCCCTCAACTCCTATGCCTTTGTTAGCCTCAAAACAATTACTTACGCATAATTTAAATTGCCGGTGTTTCACGTGCTTAGTTGTTTTGTTTTATTTCTCGAATGGCGGATGACGTAGGCATTATGTTGAATGGCCGCGCCCCCAGACAGTCATCTTAGATCTCGTTTCTTGACCTACTAACACGATATTGCATTGATTAGTTATAATATAATGGAACTGAACGAGGTTAGGTTTATCATAGACTTGCAATTATTAAATAAATAATAAATAAAATAAAATAGCTATTTAACCATAGTTTTACAAAACATTGCATTACATTACATTCATTTAAATTTAACATTACATTAAATTAAACGTTAAAAATAATTTCTAATTAAATTATATATTATTACATTAAAATGCTCGTCATAAATATAGAAAAATAGAAATAGTCATACACTGTCCTTATTATCTTATTCCGAGTTGCACTTGCACGTTTTTTAAAGCTAGCCCTCGCATTCGTCATTACCGCGAAAAAATCATTATTAACAAGTCCTTCTTTTACTTCAAAGATAAGTGTTTTAGACGCAGTTGCATTGTTTTCGATACGGTTTTATAAAATTTGTCAAAGCTAAACCTCTTTTAAATACAAATAATATCGTAGATAATGTCGCAAGCGATTTTGAAACTGAAACCAATAAGGCGCATTTGTACGAAATCGATAACACCCCATTCGCAAGTGAAACCCAGAGCTGACAGAAACACGGGCGATATTTATAGTCCAGACCATAGTCTAGACTAGACTATCTCCCTGCCACCCAGCTACAACGTGAAAGTTTTTTACGACCCACTATCCAAGTAAACAACTAATACCTGACTTATTATTACAAACATACTGTATGTACTATTCAATATACGGAACATTCTAAAAAGATTATATTAGCTTTTGGAAAAACAAAAGAGGATTTTTATGCCCAAAAAAACAAAACAATAACGTTATCTTAATTAAATGATGATGGTTATCTAATTGTTATTAGCTTGTTTTGATTAGTGTAATGGAATTATTATTGCGATAAAAAACAAAAACAATAAATATAGGTATTAATCTTTTGTTTTCACTTTTTAAACTAGTTAACCCGTCAAAAGCAAGTCCGTACCATCTTAAACAATTATAATAAATACACCTGCGGTGGTAGAATATTGCAGTTTTAGGTAATCGCCATCTCTTGACCGATAGTAGAACAAATGTATTTTTGTTGATGATTTCTGAAAAGTGTGCTATTTAGAGACATCGTTTTATTTTTCCTGTTTTATTTAATCGTATGATAATATAAAATAGGCGAAGGAGGAATATACATGTCAAAATTGATTACTAAATGTCATAAAATTAAAATTCCGATTATAAATTGATTATAGATCAGTGTCCAGGTCTCGGAGCCAATTGATGAATTTTTCCTGTAATCTTTACATAAACTTCTGTCACATAGAATTTTTTTTTTAATTTTATTTTTCGTCTAAAGTAGAAAAATTTAGAATGTGCAAACAGCGCTCTTTCATATGATACCCCACATGCCCTAGTAGTCCTACTTCGAATTTTTAAAACGCCCTTTCAGTGCCTGTTGCAAAAAAAAATTCTTAATTGCAAAATACTTGGGGAACATGATCTAAAACTATTCCAAATTTCAAGTTGTTAGCATTAGTAGTTCTTGAGAGACAGACAGACTCGCACCATAAGAATTCCTTTTTACCATTTTGGTACGGAACCCTAAAAAGGTGCACTGTTGCGTTTAGATTCGACTCACAAATTGGCTTTCATTATTGTGTTCAAGATGTAACTAGGGCTATATTTGAATTGAATGCGAGCAGATTGCTTCTTTGTTAACGGTTTAGCTGCGCGAGCGCCGAATTATAGACGTTGCGATTGCGATTGAATCCGCCGCAACAAACGCATGCGCATCGGATTACGCGCCGCTTTGAATGCACAAAGTAGGCTCGTTACTTTGTCAGTTTGAATAACAATTCCATTTTTTCTCGTGATGCTTGTAGCTGATGATTTCATCAATCCCTCAGTGTATTGATTTGTTATTATGATGCCACTGATTTTATTTCAAGCAACGATGTTGATTTGCAATGTATGAGGTTGACCTGTTTTACTACTGTTAGGATTACCCTACCCTACCGGCTATCGTAATCGCTTTTATATGACAGATGGATGTAATAGGTACAATGCTACTTTTCTTTGGTATGTTTATATCAATGCCAAAAAGAAGTAGCAATGTCTCACATCCATCTGTCAAATGAAAGCGATTACGATATGATAGCTGTGCCGGTATGCACAAGATAGCACACGTACATTTTATAGATAGCAATTTACTTATCTAAATAAGATTAGGCGCGTAAGACTAGCGATAAGACATTATTGTATTTTAGTATTTAAGCGCATAGTTTACATAAGAAAATATACTTCTACAACATCCACTGGAGTATCAATACCTCTCCTCCGTCGCTCAGTATATCTGGTGACCCCGACAAAGAACAATACCTTCTGAACAGAGTGTTCATGCGAGTCTGAAAAACGGAATCAACATGTCTCAACCATCTCCCTGCAAAACGAACACATGCTCCGCCGAATCTCACGAAGTGGCCACTACAACCGTCGCATCAAGGATTCCAGAATTTTGGAAGGATCAGCCTCGCCTATGGTTCTCGCAACTGGAAGCAGTACTCACTCCTCAGAAACAAGGCGACGAGTACAAATACAGCATCGTCGTCTCAAAGTTAACTAAGGACGAAATTATCCTGGTCAGCGACATAATCACGGCACCCCCAACGACAGGAAAATACGCGACTATCAAAGAACGCCTAATTAGCTGTTTCGAAGAATCCGAGCAGCAACGCCTTCAGAAGCTGTTGACCGAAATGGACCTGGGAGATCAAAAGCCATCACACCTTCTGCGTCGGATGCAGGAATTAGGGCGCGGAACAGTCGGAAATGAAACCATTCGAGTCTTGTGGCTCAAATTACTTCCGGCCCAAATCACCACTGTCCTAGCTGTCTCAGAAACGTCGGATTTGAATGTAATCAGTCAACTCGCAGACAAGATGATGGAAAATATAAGAATCAACGAAGTTTCAGCAATCAAGGCAAACGATAATGGAAACGAAACGACAAATTGCATTTTAAAACAATTAAAAGAAATGCAGTTAGAAATGTGCGCCTTGAAGCACGAACGGCAAAACATCCGACGCGGCACGTATCAGCATTATTTCCAGCCAAGGCAGAGGTCAAGGTCGCAAAGCCGAGACAGGCAGTTTTGTTATTATCATCATAAATTCCGTGAATACGCACGGAAATGTGTTAAGCCGTGCGATTGGAGGAAAGGTGGCATCCCGCAGAACCAGGGAAACTAAAAAATGCACAGACTACGGCGGACCTCTGTGCTATTCACCCGTCTAACCGCCTCATCATTACCGACCGAAAAAGTGGTATGAGGTTTTTGATCGACACGGGAGCAAATATTTCAGTTATATGCAAGCCTCACAGAAAGTCAATGACACCTAATCAGCAGTATAAACTTTACGCTGCGAACGGCTCCAAAATAAATACGTATGGAGAAAAAACACTTACTCTCAACTTGGGGTTGCGCCGAAACTTTGTGTGGACATTTATAGTCGCTGACGTGTCCCAGCCTATAATCGGAGCCGATTTTTTGGAGCACTACAAAATATTAGTAGATTTGGCAGGAAAGAAACTTATGGATCGAGTAACAGAACTCACAACTCCTGCAGGTTTAAGCCGAACAGAACATCACAGCATCCGTTCGATCGACGCAGGAATTAAACCGCAGATTAAGCAAATTTTGGAGAAATACGAAGATATTACTCGTCCATCATCTTTAGCAAACACGCCCAAACATAATGTCAAACACCACATCATCACCAGAGGGCACCCAGTCTCCGCTCGAGCAAGACCACTCCCACCCGATAAATACCATATTGCAAAGAAGGAATTCCAGAATATGATGGAGCTTGGAATTTGTCGCCCATCCGACAGCCCATGGGCTAGCCCTCTGCACATGGTTAAAAAGAAAAATGGTGAATGGAGGCCATGTGGGGATTATAGAATGCTGAATAAGGTCACAGTTCCAGATAAATACCCATTGCCACGATTAAGCGATTTCACATACATTTTGGAAAACGGGAAGATATTCAGCAAAATTGATATCCGCAAGGCCTATTTTTGCATACCTGTGGAAGAAGTCGAAAAAACTGCGATTATCACTCCGTTTGGGCTATTTGAATTTCCAAAAATGCCTTTTGGTCTACGCAATGCCGGTCAAACGTTTCAACGATTCATGGACTCCATATTTCGCGACTTGGATTTCGCATTTGTGTTCTGCGATGATATATTGTTAAGCGCCCCAAATGAAGAAACCGCACTCAAACAACTAGAAACAGTGTTTCAAAGGCTACAGAAAAACGGAATTACAATTAATTTAGAAAAATGCAGCTTCCTCCAGAGCGAATTGGATTTCCTAGGTTATCATATAACGAGCCAGGGAATACGCCCGACTGAGGAAAAATATAAAGCAATCGACGAATTCCCTAAACCAAAGACAGTAAAGGAATTAAGAAGATTTTTAGGGATGGTTAATTTTTATAGAAACAATCTACCGCATGCCGCCGAATATCAAAGCATTCTCAACGAGTATATGAAGCACTCAAAAAAGAACGATAATTCGCCCATTTCTTGGACAGCAGAGGCCGAAAAGGCTTATGAAAAGTGCAAGGAAGGCATTAAGAACGCAGTACTAACCGCTCACCCATCGCGTAGCACCGAGCTAGCGATTATGACTGACGCCAGCGCGACTTGCGTCGGCGCGGTTTTGCAACAGAGAGTAAGGCATGTCTGGGAACCACTTGGTTTTTTCTCGCAAAAATTAAGCGACGCGCAAAGAAAATACTCAACATTTGATAGAGAATTACTGGGCATCTACATGGCAGTGCGGCACTTCCAAAGATTAATTGAAGGAAGAGAGTTTACAATTTTTACGGACCACCGTCCACTAACTTACGCTTTTTCCAAAAAGCCATCTGTTACCGACACTCCGCGCAGAGTGCGTCAACTAGATTACATATCACAATATTGCACTAATATCCAACATATTAGTGGACGTGACAATATTGTTGCCGATACATTATCACGTACAATCGAGCAAATCGACACTCCGTCACCCATTAGCTACGAAGAGATATCAAAATATCAACATAATGACGCAGAATTATCACAGCTGAAAAGAAACGCAAGATTGCATTTCGAAGAGGTCGCATTGCCAGCATTGTTCATGTAAGTTAGCCGGCAGAGCCCCTGGTCGGGGTGATTTTGACGCAGAAACATTGCTCAATTCGTAATTCCATACATACATGATGGTGAAAAACCAGAGCAATTTCACTGTAACTAATCAATTACAGAGCTATATAATAGTATGCCAGTTGTAGTAGTTGTGTACCCAATAAGTAACTTTCGAGTTTGGTTGAAGTAATTGAAAAACTGACATGAAAACTGTTTTCAACTCCCGGTGTTTGAGTTGAAAGCGTGTTTATTTAAAGCAAGTCAAACATGAGTGATGTAACTTGGTGTCAGCGGGTCGGTGGTGACGTCACGGATGGCCCGGCGCGGGCGGGCGTGACGTCAGCGGCGCAGACGGCGGGCCAAGGACGTAGCCGGGCCGACCGGCCCGCAACACGCTGCGATCGATACCGAGTACCGACCGAGCCATGCCGCGTGCTGTCGAACATCTCGTGACATCAAGTCTGTTCAACCCTAGCAAAATTAACCTACTGACCTCTCTTTTCATTATAGTTGTACTCATTCAGATTTGATGTGTTTTTCATCTTTCGTAAGAAAGACGCACCTGATCTTCAAAGTTTTTTTAGACATATTGCCACAGTCTATTAGCAGAAGCCCAATCGTAAATGTAAGTAAACACAGGTTGGTATACAATACAGTCCACTAATCGGACAGACGCATTGCATCAAATGATAAATGAAACTGATTCTGCAATCTGTCTGTACGATGAGGATCAGTGGAAACACTTGTGTAAGTTCTTATACTAATAAGGATATAAAAATTAGTTTGATACGGATTTGATGTGTGATGAATAATGCAATGGTCTCCTGGCTATACAACATGTTACAAAAATACCCCTAATGCCGAATATGGTATATAAGGACCATCAAACTGAATAACTTTTACTATGGGACCGACTCTGGAATTACGAAAAAAGAACAGCTGTTTCATACATTTTCATATTTTCGATTTTAATTTTTGTATGAAACAGCTGATTTTTTTTCGTGCTTTCAGAGGTCCCATAGTAAAAGTTGATCAGTTTGATGGTCCCTATATACCATTTGTTTATTTATTTATTAGGGGTATTTTTGTAACATGTTGTATAAGAATAGTCCCAGATCTGTCTGTTCAGTCATTCTCTCTAAGCAAAAGAACTCCGCAATATTTTTGACATACGGACGCTTCCACAACAAATTGCTCGAGTTGCCTTTATGTCCCATTGGGCGATCGACTTAAGGAGATGAACATGTTTTTGTCGCCGTGCGCCGACGACTATCTGTTTCTATTAGTCTTCATTCGTGTCCTCATTCCGACTCGGAACAGACTAACGAAAGATTTAATGTTTCTTCTCTATAAAAATAGGTTTTCTTTGTTTCCTTTTAGAATAGAGATGTTTTTCACAAGCCGTCGCTTCCAAATAACACGTTGAAACGACTCTCTTTATTTTCTTTTGTTAGTGCGATGTGTAACATTAATAGCGTGGTCATTATACGTAAGACAATAAAGCTTGACATAATAACAGCTATAGAAATATAATACAATCGCTGGCGTGTATCCACGCATAAATGTACATGCCACGTAATGCCCTATGATGGTGGCTTACCATCAAAAAGATAATGAGTTAGCGCTATATGAAGACTTAGGTCTAGCTAAACTCTAGGCAAACAGTACCACAAAACACTGTTCAACAAGTGTTTAACTTAGACACTGTTTAAAGTGATGTTGTCACTTTTTTGACAATATTGTTTGTAAGAGACAGCATCACATTTAAACAGTGTTTTAAAATCTTTTATGGTAAGGCCGTAGATGGCCATACTAGCGTCAACCAATTCATCAGTTATACTACGCCCGACTTTCGACAAATCCACTTTTGGAGCTCATCGTGCAGCCTCAATGTTTGTTTCTATCGATTGGTCGAAATGGTAATGTTTTGATCCTAACTGATGACGACTTATGAAATTAACTAACGCTAGTATGATCTTCTGTTCGCCTCTATTGCTTTTAGAATTAGAAGAGTCGATTTCAAAACCTGTCATAATCCTAATCATATACCTCTACAATAAACATTTTCCGTATTTCCAGCCAGTCATATCCCGATTATCCAGATATACAACGTGTTACAAAAGTACCCCTAATGCCGAATATGGTAGAAAAAAATTATTACGAAAATATCAAAATGTATGAAACAGCTGATTTTTTTCGCGATTTCAGAGTTGGTCCCATAGTAAAAGTTGTTCAGTTTGATTGTCCCTATCTATCATATTCGGCATTAGGGGTACTTTTGTAAAACCTTGTATATCGGGATATGATTGGCTGGCATATATAAAATATCACAATTGACTGTCAAACTAAAAATTGTTCATTCGTTTTCTTTCCTAACCAAGCGTTTTCACAGAAACCTTCGCCTCCGGCCTTTTTCAAATGCAACAACTGCTATTATGATAATTTGCGTCGTTCGGGGAGCGTTTACGAGTTGACATTTGGTCTCTGGCGCAAACCGTTCGGAATCGCGTTGTAATCTTGATCTTGAAATAAGAACGAGAGTGTTCGCCCCGAGTACTTGTGCAGTTGCTTTCGCTCGTTTCGTTTATCTCGCCTATTTGAAGGCTGCAATAGTTGCTAAACCAGTTTCCTACGTTTATTGTATGCTATACTTACTAGGATTGGAAGGAAATTGAAATGAAATACGTGCCATGGTAAATTTATAACATAGTAAGGTAATTTCTTGTACATTGGTGAGATGGCGCTAGCTTGCAGCGTAAGAGTTGATATACTAGGAGAAATTCGACGTTCCCACTAGTGACTCGGTAGCTCAGCGGTCAGAGCATTGGACCGGATATCCAAAGGTCGCGTTTTCGATTCCCGTCCGAGAACATGATCTGGTGCGAGTCGTATTTTTTCTAGTATATTATTTAATATTATACAAAAATAGCATTGTGAATGCTAAAATCTTAAAATTTAAAAATTATAACATCGTGTTGCTTTGGACATGATTTATTGCTATTGCTATGAAAATACCATCTATGGTCCTTATTGTCTGAATGGTTAACATCGTTTTAAGATGTTTATTCAAAAATATCTTAGCATCATAAAATGTACTTAGGTGTTGTGTTGTTTGCGAAAAAAAATCAGCTGTTTCATACATTTTGATATTTTCGTAATTAATTTTTGTATGAAACAGCAGATTTTTTTCGCGATTTCAAAGTTGGTCCCATAGTAAAAGTTGTTCAGTTTGATAGTCTCTATCTACCATATTCGGCATTAGGGGTACTTTTGTAACACGTTTATATCTCGAGCATGATGAGATATAGATACAGTTTCGCATCGCCCTCGGTGGATGTAAAATATTCACACTTCTCCGTAATGTGTTTTTCGTTGTCGTACTGCGGATATTGCGGTCTCACACTTATCATTCGGTTCTTTTTTTTATCTACTAGTAGAATGTTGTTGTCTTTACTTTAACATATGTAATTTATTAATAGGTTTCTCACGATACGTGAAAGTTAAGCTGGCAAGTTTTTGTATTGGTTTATTTTGGCGAAACTATAGATTACGTAGTAACTATTTAGTAATCTGTGCTATACACGTTGCAGGCAATGCATGTAAGTATGCAGTCTTCTCTATTCTTTGTTATCAAAAACTTTAAACAAAAATAATATTATAATGATGCAATGATGTTAGCACATCGAAGGTACTTGCAATTTTAGAG
This sequence comes from Catoptria pinella, assembly GCA_963556745.1. Classification (NCBI taxonomy): domain Eukaryota; kingdom Metazoa; phylum Arthropoda; class Insecta; order Lepidoptera; family Crambidae; genus Catoptria; species Catoptria pinella. Next base: position 652,773 of record OY750776.1, read on the forward strand.
AATACAGCGCATTCCTTTTTGGTCTCTGGCTGTCGGCCAACCGCGGCGAAAGTACCCAGGCCATGTCTGCGTCGAATGCAACCTGCATTTACTGAACACCGATGCTGAAATCGCATAGCTAAATCATACCTTTTCCATATTTACGTACTTGGTTGGGAGTTTTTGTAAACCCTTTCCGAATATCGGCATTTCTGTATCGCTATTGCATTTAGATTTTTTTTTTTATTAGTGTGTAATGCCTCAATGTGGTTTTACAATTTAATCTTTGAGTAATAAATTGCTAACAAAATTCTTATGCCTGCACAGTTTTCCGATAAATGTTTACTTGATTTATATAATTATTATTTGTAGTGAAAGTAGGTCGTATCAATATTTAGGACGTTATTGTTTAACATTTATACATTCATTCATGCAAAATGGTATTGTTAAAAAACAATGAACTTCCAAGGAAAAGATTTATGTTCAGTCACCTTTTGTACAAGCACTTTCGTTGTTGACCTCATCTCTAACTCAAATGTGGGGTTGAAAGAAAACCCATTAAAAATAAGTACTTACTTTAACTGAAGTTTGTACTTCTGTAAATATTATATTATAATAAATAAATATAAATATTTGATAACATCACATACATTGCTCCGATTCCAAAGTAAGTAGCTAAAGCACTTGTGTTATGGAAATCAGAGACAACGGTGGTATCACAAACACCCAGACCTGAGCCAATATAGAAAAGTTCGTTTTCTAAACTGACGACCCAACCGGGGATTGAACCCGGGACCGCAGAGATGGCGACACCTTGAAAACCGGTGTACGAAGCCACTCGACCACGGAGGTCGTCGTATATGCTTGCGATCTCATTTACATTGAAGTAAAATGTTTTTTAATGAAAATCACAAATCTCATTGTTTTACATATTAATCAATGTTTTTAAACCAACGATTCGTTTTGATGGAGAATTAAAAATATTAGCATTCTAAGCGGCGAGTTGAACTTTTGTTATCGGAGGACTGACGGAGTATGCGGCTGACTTACTGCGATGAAGGCTAAGTCTGCAGCTATACCACAGAATACATAATAGTACAAGTCTGTACTTAAAAATCGTGCCATTTTGACCTAGAATTTATTTATTTTACGAAGTCTATTGTTCGTTTATTTTTACCGAATACTTTTAAATACCTATTTGACTTTTTAACCGACCTCGAAAAAAGGAGGAGGTTATCAAGTCGACAATATTTTTATTTTTTTATGTATGTTTTAACATAACTTCACCAGTTGTCAACCGATTTCAATTATTATTTTTTTATTTGAAAGAAAATAGTTTGTGTGTGGTCCCATAAAAAATACAGAGATCTGACTTGTATTTTTTTCATGATCCTGAAAAATATCAATTATTTAGCTTACCATCGCACGAGTTTTTACGGATTTTCAGGTATAACTTCTTTGTTTATGAACCGATTTCGATGATTATTTTTTTGGTTGAAAGGATATACCTCAAGAGTGGTCAGATTTTAATTTCATTGGTATTGGACCTTGGACTTCGAAGATACACAAGGGAACTCCTCAAAGTCAAATAGGATATGTATAGTGATTAGGATATTGGTAGGTTTATGACAATCCAAAACAAACCGAGCTATGGTCTGCGACGTTTTGGACTAGACTTGGACTACGAAGAACGAAGGCACAACGGAACTCCTTAAAAACAAACAGCGTGAATTTGGAAATTGAGTTATGTGCGTTGTACTATAGAAAATATAATATGAAGTTAAAAAATATTTATACGCTTACATACCTTACCACAAATACTATATAAAGTAAAAAAATATTTACACGCGTACATACCTACCATTAAAAAGTAAAAAATAAAAAAGCTTTTTTAAAAAAAAAGAAAAACCTTCAAAAAACCTAAAAACAAAAACAGCTTCAAAATTAAATACCTCTAAAAAGCAAGAAATAATATTCAAATTTTTAGTTACGCATATCAATATTAATAAAACACGTCTATTGATATTCTTTTTTTAATTCTAAAAGCTATTCTAACAGCTGCAAATATTAAATTTAGATTTTTAATCCTTAGGAAACGGTCATTCTCCTTTATTTAGTTGGTAAAGCAGAGATTTATTAAAAGACAAGCAGCCAAAATAACAACCCTTGACATTTTCAAGGATACATTATTCAAGACACGGGAATATTTTCATCCCAGTCGTCAGTCAAACAACGTAAAAAACGAGAATAATATTTCAAAGAATAAGCTCATATTTGCTTTCAAATTAGTGTTTATAAAGTGGTTTTATTATTATTTTTTATTTGGAAGAAAATGTAAAAAAGGTTACATTGTAGCTTTGACCTTTAAGTTTGCCCAGTCGAATATTGGATTTAAAAAAAGTGTAATATTGTTAGGATCAAAAGTCACAATGTCAATCTTATTTTAAACCAGTGACGTAGTGGACCAATTCAAATCCCTTATCTGCTTTCACTATTTGTGATGAAAATTACCCTGTAGGGTATTTCCGTTTTGGAATGTTCAGTTGAGTAATCGATTTAAGATACAGGAGGCGTATTTTCGAATCTTTTGATACGTTATACAGTTTAAGAATTGGAAGACCACAGACATAGATCTATCTAAAGACAAATGACTAGTGGTGATGTGGTTCGATTTCTTTCTCTTTTCTTTTCCAAATCTGTAATAATTTATTTCGTTCATAACACCACTAGTCCAAAGGAATGTCAAGGTATGATTTCAAAGAGTTTTTTTAAGAAGAGGTCCTTAGGGGGATTATTTGGGTCTTATTTAGCTACTCCCTGGGGTGGGACGCGGGGCCCGGGGCCCGGCGAGACGGTTCATCGGACCCTGGAGTTATGTTGGATGGAGGCAGGACAGTAGAGTCATTATTTTATGTCTAGACGATCTGAGTAGCTGCTTATCTGAATGGACTGATGGTCAATTTATTTTTATAAGCTGTTAATAAATAACTATCTCCTGCAAGCAGTCGGTTAAAGTTCTGTGATGACACTTCGAGAGAATTAAAAAAAAATCCTATAGAAAGTTGACAAAATCAACGTTTCGTAGTCCCTGTTTCCTCCTCCAAAACTAGACCGATTTAAATACTTTTTTTATCAAAAAATAAAGAAATGCTTTGGCTGTGTTCCTATGTTTTGCTTTTTTATATAATCTCGTCTGATTGCTGGATGTGTTGTCGTGTGTGTACACAATGGCAATTATTTTCAGGTTTTTGAAGATTAATATCTCTTTTAATAATTAATTGATTAAAAAAATAAAAAATATAGGAACACAGCCAATTCCATTTTTCTATAAGCCAATATGAATGGATCCAGTGAGGTTAATATATTATCATAATTTCCAACTTATTAAGCATAATCTGTGCCCATAGAACGAATAGTTTTTAACAACAACAAGTTAATTAGTCTGTGACGGCAGAGCAGGCAGGCCTGACTACACTTACGAGTAATAAACGGATAGTAATAAAATATAAAGATTATTATTTTGAAGATCAATTAATGGACTTCAAAATTATATCCATATCATATTATGCGGAAAATAGGTTGAATTAAAGATACAAGGATGTTCCCATATTTATGCTCTTTAGCGTAGAATGTTTGGCAAAGGAAAAAACCTCTACGATTTTAATAAAAAAAAAAAAAATTGTTTTAATACTTGTTGTCCGACTAGCCATTGGTGGAGTGTATTTATATAATATTATATCTTTGGCGTTTGCACAAAAAAACAAACGTTTTTATGAGCAGATGCAGACCGAATTATATTTCATTGCTTTTACAAATATACAAAGTAGTAAAAACTCATTGATTTATGTGATCGGTGTATATTGCATTACGTACAGTCGAGTTCAATAATATGTTAGCTCTTTTGACAGGATGTTGACTTTTAATACAAAGGCATAGAGGTTGATGAACCGTCAAAGGTTATATACAAGGTGTTACAAAAATACCCCTAATGCCGAATATGGTATACAGGGACCATCAAACTGAACAACTTTTACTATGGGGCCAACTCTGAAATCGCGAAAATAAAATCAGCTGTTTCATCTTTTTGATATTTTCGATTTTAATTTTTGTATGAAACAGCTGATTTTTTTTTCGCTATTTCAGAGTTGGTCCCATAGTAAAAGTTGTTCAGTTTGATGGTCCCTATATACCATATTCGGCATTAGGGGTATTTCTGTAACACCTTGTATACATCAATTTATAAATTTTTGACAACAACACATACATTGCTCCGATTCCAAAGTAAGTAGCTAAAGTATTTGTGTTATGGAAATCAGAGACAACGGTGGTATAACAAACACCCAGACCTGAGCCAACATAGAAAAGTTCATTTTCTAAATTGACCCAATCGGGGATCGAAACCGGGACCTCAGAGATGGCGACACCTTGAAAACCGGTGTACAGAGCCACTCGACCACGTCGTCGTCATATTATTGAACTCGACTGTACGTACGTAAGCTATTACTTATAATATGTTATGTTATACTAATAAAACTGTTTTGTTACAGGTAAATTTTTGGACAGTTTCGAGTAAGTTGGAATTTCAGACACGCACAGTAAGATATTTTCTGCTTTTAGACTTTTTTGGGTTTCATATCCGAAGCCCTATTGCTGTCACTCATGTGTCCGTCTGTCTGTCCGTCCGTCACAGTCTTCAATGAAGACCCCTTCACTTGAATGGGAGCCCCCCATGTAACTATGTAAGACTGTGACAAACGCCCGCCGCCCCTTAGCCCTGTTTGGTACTGAACCTTAAATGTGCGAAGTCTAACACGCACTTGGCCAGTTTTTTTATGATTTACTTATACACTATAAGTCCTAGTAACCGCAGACATAATACATTACAAATTGGTGTGTTGATTAAAACATCAAATTGTTATTCGTTTCTTATAAAGATGTTTAATGTCTTTAATAACTATTAAAGACATTAAATATCTTTAAAAAGTTTTAAAAGGCCAAACTCTAAAAAGTAGTTAGAGATAGACGTATTATTTGACCAATAGTAATTCTGTGGTCAATTAAAAAAAAATGTAAAAAAGATGCCACTAAGCTGTATCCTGATTTATTTATTTATTTATACTTTATTGTACACACAAATTAACAAAAAGAAAATCACAAATACAGAGGAGACATACAATTGGCGGCCTTATCACTAAAGAGCGATTTCTTCCTGATCTACTGCATTAGACGGAATTTCCCACCTTGCGTTATAAAAATATATTATAATGTTGACCATTGCTTGCAATTTAGTGCTGACTATAATTGAAACAACTTTGCGTCGAAACAAACACAGTTGCAATGCGAACGACACAATTTCGTTTCGGTACCTTCGGGACTCCAAATTGGGACGTCTCGGCTCCCGAACTCTCCCGACAATACTCGACAGTTGCTTCCTTTTTTAAAACAACGCGCGAATATTAGATGAGCAACAATGGAGGAAAGCAGCTGTTGTTTTGTTTAACGGCTTCTTATTGATAAACATCCAATTTGAAACAAAAATTTGTTTTAAAATGTTGGCATCGTGTGAAGTTTTTACCAGATGATAGTTGTAAACATGCGTTTAATTATAACAAGGACAATTAATCTGTATTTCATATTGTTGGCTTCAGATTATTTCCAAGAATTCGAAGTATGTTTATAATATACGTAGAGGGCGTCGATATTTTTCTTAAGGGGCTGACATGAGCCAACTAGCGCCGCCAGTCGATTTTATTTTATTTATTCTAAATAAGCCCAATTTCTTTAACGTTACAACATTACAAAATGTGTAAAGTTATTCAATAAACATTAGACGTTATTAACAAAACCTTGTCTGATTCCTTTTTTAAGAAATTGGGCTTATTTAGAATAAATAAAATAAAATCGACTGGCGATGGCGGCGCTAGTTGGCTCATGTCAGCCCCTTAAATTGATGGCTATCGAGCAGAGCATCCCCGATGTTAACGTGCTAATCCGTCGCCATCTTTGGTACCTTCTTTTGTTTGCCGGACAATGGCTCTGGGAATTAGGGATCGGCCGTCAGAACATGCGCGGGCAAAAATAAACAATTGGCCCCTCATTACTGCAGTGTTTGTTTGTAAAATTAATTTGGCCTTGTGTGCTGCATTCGCATGTGAGGTTTCGCACATATTCAAAGAAAAGGAAACTGTTTTTAAATTCCTAAACATAAGTCTCCTCTCCCTTTCTCACGGATGTGGTTCTTGGTTTTCAACAAACCCATTGAGATAACAATTGAAACTGGGTGTTATAAGTTTGAAGCCTATGTTTGTGTGTCTGTACGTATATTCGTAGTGCCTAAACGGATCAAGCGATTACAATGCATTTTTTTATTGAAAGCTAATCCAATCGAGATAGTTCTTGGCCACGTTTGATGGAAATCCATTTTTCATCAATAGGCTATTGAACTCATATCTTACTAACTTCCCATCTGTTGATTTAATTTAAAATTGAATCACCAATGGATTTTTAGATATAATAATAATAAATAAATAAATATTTGACAACATCACATACATTGCTCCGATTCCAAAGTAAGTAGCTAAAGCACTTGTGTTATGGAAATCAGAGACAACGGTGGTATCACAAACACCCAGACCTGAGCCAATATAGAAAAGTTCGTTTTCTAAACTGACGACCCAACCGGGGACCGAACCCGGGACCTCAGAGATGGCGACACCTTGAATGCCGGTGTACAAAGCCACTCGACCACGAGGGTCGTCTTTAAATCGCCGGAGATATGAAGCCAAAAACACAATAGCAATTTTATCCAGATTCAGAATTTCAGATGTTTTGTTGAACAGTGGCTATTGATCCGCATGAATTTATTAGAACTCCCAACACTCGCCGCATTATCTGACGATTGTTTGTTTTGTAGCTTAGCTTTCCCAAGCCGGGTTTTTTAAATTTATCCGAATACAATTATTACAGAAAAGTACGTACGCCTTATATTGACCTAGAAAATCTAAGTTTGGCAGTGGGTATTCGTGTTGCTAGAATAATAGGTTTAGCTACCATAAATTGTAATTCGGTTTTTTTCTGATGGTATATAACTACATTGTATTTTTAATTTAACCCAAGTACTAGTAAGTAACTTTATTTAAACAAGTTGTAAAAATCTTTTTTTATTCGTATTTTTGGTAGTAAAGTAGGTGTGTAGTGTAGCTGTATTTATTATGAGATTGTTGGGTCTTACATGGTATTTCTCATTAATTTAATTGGATCTCTTTGATTTTAATCCAATAATTACACTATACATTAAATTAAGACCGATACCCGATATATTAAAAAGCAAATGATACATTTCGTCTATCAAAATAAATACAAAATATGTGATGTGTTTATTGTTCTTACTCCTTTTTAATATTATAATTTTTGCCTAAAAATCTGGGATAATATTTTAGTATGCCAGAACATTTTATTTCGAAAAATAGTAGAGACTGATGCTTTTTTGGCGTTGTACATGCACGAACCTATTAATATTGTATGAAATAATGATAACATAAAACCGAATCTAAGTAATTAAGCCTTGTAAAAAGTATTTTTAATTTATTTAAATATTCTTAATTGTCTCAATTTCCTCGACTAAATAAGGCGGCCAAAATCAAGAAATGTAATTAAGCTTACCTTTGATGTTTCTTGGATTCATCTTGCGCACGAGAAACCCTGAGATGCCTTGAGGTTGTCAGTGTCAGCCGAAGGTCACCAGACCTCCCTGGTTACTGATCTAAATATTTCTTAGAAAAAAAAATGGGTATTATTGAACACTTTTTCTATGAGACAGTGCTGTTATTTTGATAAATAGTAAAAAAACCATCGTATTCTTCTTCTATTCCTGTACATACATAAGTAGAGGCAATGCAAACTTTATTCTGGTTAAAATTTTAATTTTAAGCTTGATGGAATCGGATCTCTGGCTTCACTATCGACTAATATTTCGCCATTATCACGGATATGAACGACGGATCTTCACTCGATTAGATAGATTTCACAGTCGCGTGGGACACTAGATATATGGAGGTGGACGCGGCCGAAATACGGGACTAATCATTGTTGTTGTGCAGAACATTACTGGAAAATGCGGTGACTTTAAACAAGAATTTTACGAAAAATGCATTGGAAAATTGCAAATTTCAAAATTTACGGGTGAAGTTTGAAACTTTGACTTAACATCATGACTGCCAAAGTAAATAAGTACTCCATTAGAGCATTAGTAGTGACAACAATATCATATTTCATAACCTAAATGATTGATTATAGTCAATAACATTGGTCGCATCGATGACCTATAAGGCAAAGACGAGTTTGCTATTAATACCTACTATTAAACTTCCAACGCATTAGATGTTTAAAGTCTGACAGATCCGCCTGAAAAGGCAGTCAGTGGGTGGTGTGATACAGTTAAGCGTGCAAATGGCAGTTACGGCAGGGCTCAAGGAATTCCAATTAGTGGCCCGATGACGATGACTCCTCGGTGATGTAAATGAGTGTTAATGTAAGTGCACACTCACATCCGCTTGTAGCACTCACCATGCAGAAAGATGGCTGAAGAAATGTGCGAATGATATGCAAAGGGGAGGTTCCGGGTTGCATTCCAATCTAAATATAAACTATCCCTTGTTAATTCCAGTTCATTACTTTTCGGACATCGCATAACTGACATTCAATCCTATTATTTCGTAGGTGAAACCGTGAAACACAGTGTATGCCCGATATAAATGGGCGTCCGAGTTAAACTCCCAGAAACTAGTTCACGTGGACCTTTCCCATTCACCCTCCAACACGTTGGAAAATGAAACGTCCGGGGGAAGTGTTATCGACAGCCGGTTGAGCGACGAGGCGACGACGACGACACGACGCGACGCGACTATTTCCTTGCATACACGTTCCCATTACCCACTTGTCGCAAAATAGTCTTGTTTTAGACAGAAACGCCGCTCTGACCGAACTTTGAAAACGCCACGTCATTTATTGCGCTAAGAACTCCTTGGTAACTACAGTACTGAATGGTTGATTTGGCCGGAGATTGTCTGTACGAAATGTCTATATGTGTGAATGGAAAACCGCGATTTGTTTCGAGCGGTTCCTCTGACTACTTTATATTTTTTGCACCTGTTCCGACCAAACGTGACACTTCCACGGAACTTAGGCGATGTGCAAACGGACAAACTTTAGTTGAAGCACCTGGCTACTTTTTACGAGTTCAAGAAACTGCTGTTTTGCAACAAAACTATGGGATCACGATGTAGTTGATGATAGTTGACTCTCGAACCACAACCTCTGATGTTGGAAAGCAACAATACATTAGGTAGTTGTATGTATGTCGCAGAAATGGGATTTTGTCACTGATGGGTTCGACTAAATTGGTCTACCTATGATATTTGCCAACTCGAATAAAAGTTGTCAGAAACAACTAGCAAAGGGTAGTTACTAACAACTCGGAAATCAAAGTTGCTTCGTTTGCACTGGATTGTCGGGAACTTTCAACATGAAGCTAAAATGGTTATATTTCCGCCAGCGGCGTCACGCTCAAACTGATTAGGTGAAGTGACAGGTACCTATTTCGCCTCCGTATTATGTGATGTGGCAGAGTGACGAAGGTATAAAGGAAGTTATGACCAACGTTAACCTTTTCACCGCCCAACTATCCTGCACGCGATGTCCCGCTGTACGCCAACGTATATATGTATAACAAATTCTATAGTACGAAAGCAAGGATGGCGGTAACGTCATATCGATAATAAAAAAAATTACGTGTAAATTTAAGTTTGTATCTAAATTTACAAATATAAATAAACACTGATACATTATAATGGTAGTTGGTTTTATTTTATGAACAATTTTAGTAAGAAAAATGAAAATCCATTATCAGAGACAAAAAGACATGCATATACTTGCTAGAGATATATTATAATAGGCACTTCACTATTCATTTCATAACGTCGTCCGTTGACTTCATATCAAGTCTGGCGCTCGTAGCACGATAAATTTCTTAAGGAAAAGGGTTGTCTATGCTTTTTTTCATTCTAGAGTTTTGTTGGTCTATACTTCGACGTTCTATGTAGGTACCTAAAGTGTTCGCGTTCAGTTTTAATGTTGATAGGTATACAACGTATTTTGGTTAAGTGGCTGGCTTACAGACTTTTAACTACCGCTGAGTTACTGAGTGTACGTTCTCTGTGAACGTTTGAGTACTCTTTGTTTTACAATAAACATTTGATAAGTGTTTTATTAGCCGCTTTCTTGTTTAAACACGCACGAACGAGAATGGACAGTAAGTACCTTCCCTTTGTACGTCATAAATAAATATAATCAGGTTCCACACCTTGTAAAATCCGTAACAACTCATTAGAACATTCACTGTCACTCATCATTTGCACTTTTCCCGAACCGGGCAAAAAACACGGCACACGTTTGTTTTGTTTGTAACGCCCAGCACTATGACACGATGACCTTGACACCTGTGCGCTTACGACGTCACGAGCTAACTTGAAATATAGTCGGTGGCGCAGGTAGCACTGACATCTTGCCATTACGTAGAGATGGGTGTTGCAATATCGAAAATCCTCAGTAAACTTAACTAATTTTAATAAAGTGATTTGATACGTACATTAATTTTAAAATGTATTATGTAATACGTTATTTCCTGACCGGGATTTATTTTAAATCATAGAATTTATGAACATTTGGATGGAATAAAACATAGTAAATATGGAGGATTGTAGTGAATGCAACTTTCGCGTCACATCACTGGCCTACTTGATATGAAGTCGTTGGCGTGCGGGACATCAAAATATTTGAGACGTTTTTGTTTTTATCCATTTTAAGACTCAAAAAAGCCTGTTTTGCCTAGGAAAATAAAAAATAGGGCTTCAGCTGTGTCCATCTTACAAAATTACAAAAGAAACAAATGTTTTATGTATCGTAAATGTATTTTATCAAAGTAGGTATAATGAAGAACTTCTATAGAAGTCCTGGCGTGGAGGGCACGAAAATCTCGAACTTCTATAGAAGTCGTTGGCGGTGAAAAGGTTAACTATAACGAGGATCTTTGACCAAATCAAAGCATGTATCAAGCGTCACGTGTAACAATGAACTATTTCGGAAAACACGTGCGTGTACGTACGGATCAAGAGAAATTGTATAATGCTTTCTTTTTATATGCCCATCATCGTTTGTATTAATGTGTCATCTGTCGTCCAGTCTGTTTATGACTTTGTTTCTGAAACTGTGACAAAAGACAAAGTATCAACTGAATAAAATAAAATTAGGAAAGATAAATTGTTTTTACTTTTATCTTCGTATTACTACTATTCGTGCGTATTAAGGTCCCATTGTATGTCAAATAGAGCCTAATTATGTATACCGAGATTTCGGAGATATTTGAGCGCCTACACCCCGCCTACAACGTCGAGTACATCTAACTGCTCAATGGGACTCTGATATACTGGTATCGGGTTTCCAATCTCCGAGCGCCGAACTGCTTCAAGTTTATTATATTAGTCATATCTCTGCCTATCTGAACTGCGACTTTAGATGTCTCTTTATACGAGTTGTTCAAAATACTTTACTAATGAGTTTTACATTATTATGCGGAGATAAACACGAATTTCATTAGAGCTATTTATGTGTTATAAGATTATGGATCTTTTCATGGAGTCATCACTTGTTACCTGCATTTAAAGGCAATCCTCAAAATATGTTTACATTGAGATTAACAGTACAAACAGCGAAGACAATGCCTATAATTCTATTCTACTACACTCAGATTTCTTGACCATTAGCCCGCTTTCCACGGCAAAGAGGCCATTTTCTGTAACCCCTTCAATGCTGTTATAATCTTTCTACAACCTTCGAGTTCAAATGCGGTGCGAGCTCAGCGATATCTGGTCGTTTTTGCCGTTTATAAAAAACACCACCGTTATGGACAGAAAAATTATCGTGAATTTACCATTCACTACGAAAATGTTTGGATGGTTGTTTTTTGTCGCCGTGTCCCAAATAACAGGAAGCAGATGCACTCGATTGTTTGTCAGGTAGAATGGCGCCGACATGTAAGTGCCTTGGCATAAATGGATATTGGTGTTATTAGTGTATAGATATGTATTTACATTAGTTCTAGCAAGTACTGTTTGTTGTAAATAATATGCGGTCCTTTTAGTACTTTTATCGATTCGGGAATTTCGGGATCAGTCAGTAAATTTGGGTCTAAAAAGGTTTCTTCGTTCTGAATTTCGAGGATTATACAAGATTGATTTAATCCGATAGGATTTAAATGTTAATTAATATAAACGAAAAACCAGTTTATGATGTTTCATAACTCTTATGAATTATTATTACGTCGGGTAGTATTTAATTTTTTTAGATTAAACGTATTTTGGATTTTTTTCGCTGAACCCTTTTTACATTCATTTTTACTCTTGGATAGCGTATCCGCTTCCTGTATCAAAATTAGATTATTTAGAGATCAAAGTATAAATGAAAGAGCCGGGGAAATTGGCGTGAGTGCATCTCTTTGTTCTGTGTAAATGCGCCAGGGTGATATTACACTAGACTAGAATCATAATAATATGTACACACGGCAGCACGTCAGGTTATACGGTTAAACTGCGAAAACAGCTTTTATTACGTAGGGCATAAAGGCGGTCTCAAGGTCAACATGTGTAGTCTGAGGTGCCGTCGTGTGTACTTTAATGTTGATTGTCTGTTTAGTGTAGGGTTGTCTCAAATTGACGTGATGATTCCTGGCATGACCACGAAGGATTTTCTAATTTTTTTTGTGGTACATATTCATAAAAGTAAATGTACTTTAATGTACTTTTGAACAAAAAAAATGTACTTGTCTAGTTTGGACGTTCCGGCATACCTAAAGTGGTCGTGCCCGAGACGAGTTTTCTGGCACGACCACGCTAGATTTAAGGATATTTCGATCAATTTAAGGATATTAAAGAGGTACAAATTGTAGAAAATATATGTACTCAACTTTAGAAATCCAATTACAGGTGAATTAAGCGGTTTTAGCAGTATTATTCAATTCCAGTACTTTTTATATGTTTAATAAGCTTCTAACGACATCCTTATCTAGAAAAACGAATTGCAGTGATTAGTCGAATTAAGTAAGAATAGAACACAGTATTCTTCAATAATCACTTTATTTTTTATTAAATAATGCTTTTATTTAATTTACATCACGCAATTTTTTGAACCCGTCAATTAATATTAAATTCGGCACGAGAAGATTTTAAAGTTGTTTGTACTAACTGTACGTAAAGTTTGCTTCTGTTATTTAGTTTATTTTTTGAGCAGAAAAGTTTTAATTAAACCGTAATACAATATTTGAAGTAAAGGCAACTTCGTCAGAACAACTTTGATGAAAGAAGCATAAATTAAAATTTTAAGACTGACCTTAGTCAAAGAGCTTTATTTTATGATGGTATTAAATTTGTTTTTGGTAATTTAAAACTTATGTCGGTACTAACGTCCGCGTGGGCCCTAGGGAAACTTTGACCAGGGTAAAACGATCTGTGTGCCATGCCAATTTCATCTAAATCCGTCCAGCCGTTTAGGCGTAACAAACACACACAAAGTTTCGCATTTATAATATTAGCACGATTTATAAAACCGTTTTTTTTAAATTATTGAATAAGTAACGATTAAAATGTCAACACTAAAATAATTAAAGTCCAACCACTAGAAAATCTACCTTAATTATGTTATCGGTGAACCAATAGATCGTAATGATATTATTGTTATCATAGACCACAAACATAAACCGAGTGTGTACGAGTAAATTGAAAATCCAATAAGATGGTGAATACGCGCAGCTTCGTTGTGGTTGGTGACTGACATCTCTTTGCTGGCTGCTACATTATATCTATTATTTTATGAAATAATATTGCAAACCAATAGATCGGTGCACTGTTATTGTCATTGTGTTGGTCGGTGTCGGTTTCGTCTGCTCTATGGCTGTAGGGCTGCAGCATTTGTATTTTTTTTTTCATGTTTTAGAAACGTTTTTTTAAAACGAGAGTCGTAAATGGAGTGAAATGAATCTCAATTTGTCGTTCATTAAGTTTCGCATTCCTTTTATTTTGGTGAAATTATTGTTCACTATTCAAACTATGTAGGTAGTTTTTATTTCAAAGATATCTTATCAGTCCGTTTGAAATGAATTTAATGTTAAAGTTTAACAATTATAGTTCTTTACTTTATTTTCAAAATACATCAATGCGTACGAAGACTTAATTGAATGAAGTTCTTGTTAACTGGTTCATGCGTCATGCTCGTGAACGGGTGCTGCCAGTAGGATGGGAATGGGTCTGCTTCTGACTACCTATTTTTGAATTGTATGAATTATATTTTTTGTAACGTCATAATGGGTAGTAGGGTAAAAAAATAACGATTTAAAAATGATTAATATGTGAGCTTATTTGAATAAAGGATAATTTAATTCATTCATTCAGATATGTAATACTTTTCAATCAAATAGTTCCAATCAATGATTGACCTCACCGTAACCTATTCGAGTGATAAATGCAATAAAACAGCATACATTATACATATATTTAGTATTATATAAAAACAGCATACAAAATTGCCAACGACGTTATCACTACTACTATTTCGCAATTACCAGTATCTACTACTTTACTGCCTTCAATGTTATGCACTTACTTTATTTTTTATGTTTTGTAGAACCCCAAAGCAATGTTTATGTAATTCCTTTGGAAATACCTACCTCGGTTGGTTGGTATATCTACTAGTTAAACGCTGGCGGAAGGAAAAGCAGCGAAAACTGGGAACATTTTTAATATAACGTGACCAGTGGGTCAAACCTATAAAAAATAAAAATATTAAAGCAGAAGAGGGTTTTTTTTTCTAAAATTGTTTTGTCCTCATTATGTTTTTTCCTGTCTTTACTAAATCGGTGGCATTAATTACACCTCAAACTAGCTAAATTCACTTAATTTGCTTGAGCCTCTGGTTGATTTTTAACCAATAATCTGCGAAATAACTAAGCAGTGCGCTTGGAAAAAAAAAAAAACGACCAATAGGTTACTTTATTTTCCTAACCTGGCTTAGCAATCCGCCTGCATGTCCAAAAAGAGTCCGTTGCGCATCCTCGCACTGTTTATCCATCTGCACACCGTTTCACAGCTTCGCTACGCATCCTCGCACCGCTCAGCTTCCCCGCACATCTTTCGTGAAAACATAACCTGCATCAAATGTGTGTTTTCGTCGATGTGCCATCCCTGTTGAATGCTGGCCTGCTGCTTCCACTATCCTCAGATGACTTATTATTAGTTCATGCTGATTTTTTATAGGATGTTAACAAGACCCCGCGCGCCGCCTCTACTAACTACTGTTATTACTATTCTCATTTATTGTTCCATAATGGACTTGTATAATGTCCTTTTACTCGTTATGTATGCTAGTACTATTATCTTTTCTGTGGTTATATCAATTATTATTTGTATTAATACAGTTCGTATAAGATTTTACCATAATACATCTGTTCGTCATCGTCGTGACGATGAAAGTAAATTATTTATTAATATCTACTGCCTATGCCTACTGCCGTATAAACTGTTTATGCAAAAGGTGTAAAGTAGAACTTCAGAAAATATAAAAGACCCATCCATAACTCAGTTCAGGTGGCTATCAATCAATCAATCTGCGACAGTTGGTATCGACTGCTTGCAAGTAATTGATTTTCTCATCGAGTGGTTTTTCTTGTATAGGGCACTGAACTGAGGCAAAATCCCCCACCTTAATTAAGATAGCTGTTAAAAATATTATACCTTTCAGAAGTATCGTTATTTCTCTTAATGAGAAGGTTTTTGATTGGACTTAAGGCCCCTATATACCTCAAGTGGCGCCCTCATTTTAATTAAATTTATTGCTCGCTAAGTACATAATGTATCGAAAATTCACATGTACAGATTTAAGCTAAGGTTCTATAGTTTATTTACAAACAATAACCTTAGTATAATATAGTTAATTGTAGTAGTAGTTCGCAAAAGTGCTAAAATTGGCCACTTTTAGCACTTTTGCGAACTACTACTACAACGAACAAAATTTTACTGAGGTTATTGTTTGTAAATAAACTATAGAACCTTAGCCTCAATCTGTACATGTGAATTTTCGATATATTATGTACTTAGCGAGCAATAAATTTAATTAAAATGAGGGCGCCACTTGAGGTATATAGGAGCCTTAAGGGGCAAAGGAATCAAGGATTGCAATGCAATGCGCTATCTATGATCATCATTGTGACAGGTGACCACTTTTTTTTTGTTTTAAACTTATGTTGTATCGACTAACATTATGAAATACTAAACATAAATATAATCTCTTGCCTTTACATATATTATTTATGGATTTTATGGCTCCATAAATTAGGATGTTTAATCACAACGGGGAAACGCTTATCTCACTATATTACCTTACCCAATGTTATGTTACTAAAAGACCAAACGGAAGTGGAATTATGCACATCACCCGAAACCACCAAGGAAATGGCTTTACTACCGGAACTCAACAATTTTAAAATTGTTATAGCACAAGACTTAGAAGTCAGCATATCTGTACCCCCACCTAGGGTTGCCAGGTCCAAAAACACAAAAGCCGGACTTGGCATTTTACCCTAAAAGCCGGACATATTATGTTCCAGATGCCAATATAACAGCGGTCAGTCAGTGGGGTAGTCGTTTCGTGGCAATACTTGTGACTCGCGCGGCAGTTACACAAAAAGCCTAACAAAAGCCGGACAGGCCGGACGCAGTCAAATTTGGCCGGACAAGAGGTCAAAAAGCCAAACATGTCCGGCTAAATCCGGACACCTGGCAACCCTACCCCACCAAACAACAGAGTTAGATTTTCATATAACTTTAAACGAACAAATTCAGCGAACTACCTCCTTTGTTATTTCTTAAGAGTGCAGTTGTCTTTCAGCTCGCGTAAGTATTATCTTAGAATTCTTTGTTGAAGCAAAGCGTCGTTATAAGATATCGTGGAAATGATTAAAACTGTAGTATTTTTGCTGCACTTGCTGAGTTCAAAGTTGCAACGAATCATAAAAGAAGCGTTTTGGCAGCGTTGCCAATCTCTCGCTTCTCCCAACCCAACTTGTCGTCGCTGTTTATAAATTTGAAAATTAATAAGCTGTAACTTGCATCTTCTCTCTCATCTCTATAAACAATACTTTTTTCTATTTTTGTTAAAACAAAAATAAAAGATTAAAACTTCGAATTCTTACATAGTTGTATTTCCAAATGGGCCATAATTCAGAAAGTATTGCATCTCGTTGGTCCAGTAATATAATAAACGGCTCTAACTGCTAGGCCTTGTTTAAAGATCATTACGTAAATTCAAAATGGTATTGTTAAAATTGTCAGCTGTTTAGTAAGGTTGCTACTGGTTAGTAGGTACCTACTTACTGTATATTTTATTTATTTAATTTTAGATAGGTAATTAAAGTAATTTTAAGTTTAAAGCAGACTATATTTTCTTTTGCATGCCGTGGCAACCTAATTAAGGTGACACTATTCCTAGATTAAGTTGCAACAGCTGTATTCTAGTATTTATTGTTGGCCTTGCTGATTGTCCTTAAATAAATGAAAAAGAAAGATCAGAACTTGTCAGAAAAGAAAACTTACACATTTGGTACTTAGTAGGTGTACTAGGTGCATGCATATAACAAATTAGGTGTATGTTTTAACGCTTGAAGGTAACGTTCGTTCCTTGTCACCAGTCACCACAGACACGCGAGTGGTGCCAGGCCGGATGGAGGGTATCTCAACTCAACATCTCTGTCACGCTCGTTGGTCCACTTATGTTTAGAAGTTAATAATGGTGCCATGTTTCGAACTAAATTGTCTATGGGTGCAGTCTCCGGGAAGTCCTGTAATATTGTGTTCCTTTCAGGGATTGCCCTCCACGGCCGGGGCGGCAGTCCCATCCCATCGTTTTTTCCAAATTCTCACTATACCCAACCCAAGTCCTACCAGATACTGGATCTATTAAATGCAGAACAATTGATCGTCGAATTTCTTACATCCCATACACATGAGTCACGACTCCATAGTGTAAATTCGCAAGTCCACTGCATAGTTGCATGCTGCAGGCGCGGGGCCGTGACGCAAGCGCCGCCACGCCAATGCGGACGCCATCACGCTAATCTGCATCTAGCTATAAGACTACTTGAAGAAGTCAAGTTATGCGACCAATTTTATAAAGCATGTGCATTTTTAATAACGACGGCATAACATGCATTTGGTTAGCTTTTATATGAAGGCAGATATACCATTGAAAAGGGAATATCCATAGGTGTACATGGTATAATTATAAGTACTTGCAATATTATCAATAAAGCGTCGGTGATACTGCAAATCGTGCTATGTCAGCTAAAACTGATTTTACGGTAGAGACAAAAAACTGTTTTTTTTCTTTGTTTATGTCGCGAAGTATTTGATAAGTACGTGGTGATATAACGTTAGTAAGAGCTTTAAAATAATATATGAATGAATTTTGAGTGTAGCTCTAATGTGGAAATAATTCGACTTGGCACATATTGCAACGAATAATTCTAGCCCATTCTTTTGACATGAAACATATTGATGTTTAAAAAAAGGTGATAATGTTATCATAATGGTAGTAAATTAATGAAATAGTTAAATAACTATAACTGTAATTAACGCATAAAATTTGGTATTAAATTACATAAACAAAAAATCCAATTCTAAAATGTTTGGTGCCTTTATTTTAAACTTATTAGCTAACAAGTACCACTTAAACTAATTTACTAGCTAGAAAATGGCTGTCCAGATGTTGCAACATGTCCACATGATAATAATGACTTAAACGAATTTCCGAACATGTGGACATGTTTCAATGTCTGAACAGCCATGTTCTAGAGAATCATAAAATGCATGATGATCTGAAGGAATAAGGTTCTTCATTTCCTGAAGATGCCCAAATTTGGTTACTTCTATAGCAAGTGGCTTCTGGTATAGGGAAGGGCGTTCACTCAGGCGAAGTGGAGCAGTTACCAGTGGTCTCCTAGGTAAACATTCCCAAGACTCATTGAAGTTGGTTTTGTAGTTTATTATACCTTTGGGATCGTATTGTAATGCTACAATATCTGTAACATAAGGATCGCCTTTTTTATTGCCCGGTCTCAAACTTTTATATTTACCCTGGAAAAAGCTATGAAAGTCCTTGTAAGTTAGGTAAAATACATTATAAGGCTCTGGATTTTGCCTTGCTGATCTAATTATGCTCACATAGTCAGCAGGGACAAAAATATCTCGTTTTCGGCCACGCAATTTCTTTTCTATTACACTATGTATTGAATCAACTTCCATTTGCGTATGGCCGACTTCGAGATATTTTTGTTCAATTATAACATTATTTTCGATCGCCAAGTCAAGCAAAGAATTAGCCAATGTCACACATCGGTTTTGATAGCCACATCCATCGCTCCAAAGTATGATTTTAGTTGGTTTAATTAAACTTATCAATATCATGCATAAGGTGTTTAGACAAATTAGTAGCAAATACATCACTTTCTAAACCACCATTGCCTACATGCCAAATATAACATGCAGCTTCTTTATTTTTCATATTATGAATAGTGTAATTGTGTACTTTTAACTTTGTCTTATAGTAAGTTGCCGAAGCTTGAAGATTTGGACAAAGTAGAACAGCTTGTACATCCATGGAGTAAACTAATGTCAGGTTATCAGTACTACATTTATCATTTTCTTTTTCATTTCTCGCGTTCTGTTTCTTAATTTGATGAGCATCGTAGTCAGTTTGGGACAAGTGACCTTGTTTAAAACTAATGCACTTATTGCATTGGTCCTTTCTGGGACTAAAAATATCATAATTGAGTTTACGAAAAATCTTCAAGAAATAGCGCCTTGAGCAAGATGCTTTATTTTCCTCCACACAACTCTTTTTATATACTTCGAAAATATGATTATAACTATCCCAAACTGGCTCCAAATATAATTTCCTAGAAGACGCCCTACAATAATGAGATTCTACTTTGGCAAGTTTGTCTAAGAACGCAATTACAGACATTTCTTTATCCCCTGCAAGGTTATTATTGGGTATCGTTGTATTGACAGTGTTGGTTAACAACCAGTCTCGTAACTGTCTCTTCCCAATTCCTAATGTTGACAAGAACATTTCTTTGCAGACATAAAACTTAGCGCAGCATTCACCTGTCTGTGACATCAAGTGATATTTCATGGTAATATTCTTTTTAGTCTCATCTTGTGCAGATTTGCGGCGATACTGTGGTTCATTCTTCAAAACAAGGCTACGCATAAAAGTTTTCCGAGCTTCCCAGGACCGCAACTTCCAAAAGTCATTAAATATTGTTTCCCGTTGAAGCTCCGTTATATCATCACAAGTGAAACACTGCTTAGGTCCACGTTGTCTTTGTACGCGAATATGGCCTCTGCAACGTTCTCCTAAACTCTTTGCTGGTTTACATGCTATTTGTACATACTTCCCCCTTTCATCTTTTTTGAAACCTGTGTATGCTTCTCCTTTTAATCTTGCTTCTGCATTTTTCTGCCGTTTCCATTGAGATCGATCGCCTTGCCCTCTGCTGCGACGTTTATTTGCTCGACCATCACCATTTGGTATCACAGTAAGCAATCCGGTAGCAGGATCTAGTATTTCCTCACCAGACATGTTATCTAGATCTTCACAAAATGTTATGTCGCTATCTTCACTGGGAACATAATCAGACACTGATTTAGAAAAATCTAAAGAACAATTAGATGAATCTGTGCTACTTTGAGAACTCAAACAGTCAACATTGCGAAGTTCTCCAGTTTTTTCGTCCAAAACAGTTCCCGAACTCCCCGAACTTGACTCTCCGACAGAAGACTTGTTTTGCTGGAGTGATAATTGGACCATATGTTTTCCACGGCGGCAACGATCCATTGTTTCTACAAAAAACATACAGTAAGATACGTTGCAATATGTGCTATGTCATCTAAAGCCAAAAATAATTTAATTGCAATAAGTTCTATGTCAATATCCCAATTTAAAATATTGTTTTATTACCAAAACATTTTAATAAACATGAAGGAACACAAAGCTTGACGCCGTAGCAATACAAAGTACCCACGTGTTTAGCAAGAAAGCTGAAATTTATACGCAAACAAATGTTTTTGCTGGTTTTGTACAAAATATAAGATTTTAACTCGCATTCTACGTTGTTTTCAGTTCTAGTACAATGAAATAACATTAAATTTTATATTTATGTCTACTTACCACAAAATATTTACTCGAAACCAATTTTTTTTCAATTTTTAGCTTGTGAAAAACCGTTGCGTTGACACACCGTCGACATAGAACATATTGCAGTACCCAGACACCTGACAAGACTTGACAGTGACATATTGCAACACATTGAAAACTGCCTTGTGATTGGTTGACGACTTAGAACGATTTGCAAGTGCGTTCGGATACACGCACTTGATCATTTCCATAAAAAAAACAAAAATCGATTTTTCTTGACATGGACTGTATTGCAGTATCACCGACGAAAGATCAAGAGAAGTGTAATCAAAACATAAAAGCTATAACTGGAGACGTAAATAAATCTAATGAAATCAGAATATTTATTTGCACAATATTGTGTACATTACATTGAGATGGATGACAATGTTTCTAATCCAAAGTTTCAACAATGATTTTGTAATAAACTAATAACACTCAATTAATATTATACAAAAACTTAAAAGTACACTCGAGCATAGCTTACATAACCCCGATAGTTCTGAAATTACATCTCCAGAACAATATCTTGTTCCCCGCAAGGTTTCCGCTGTTAATTGGTTCGGTAACTAAAACTTCGTCACTTATGTAAACCGAAACGTTCTATGATATTAATTACAGATCGATTGTTTGACAACTCGTTTTGAAATAACGGAAAGTTGACTAATATTTGCCCACTGTTATGATGATTGTTTTTATACTTATTAGAAGAGAAATCAAAATATTACGCATTTTCCAGACTTTTTTAACTGACAAGAAGAATAGGCGTAAGAAACTTATCAGCTTTAAATATAGTTTCTTATTTCTGTTAAAGCTGATAAGTTTCTTGCGCCTGTTCTTGTCAGTTAAAAAGTCTGGAACGCACCCGTTCCAAGGAAAATATAGACGATTCAAAAGCGCTTAATTAGTAAGTTTGTTTGAATAAAGCAATTTTTTACTTTTTACTATTTCTTAATCATAGAGATTAATAATAAAATTCCTTGAAACTTGTCTGAAACAAATAATTATTATACACGAGCAATGAGCAAGTAATTAATTAAAAAATTAACAATGCCGAATGAACACATTAGATTAGTGTATCTATATATATAAAAGGGAAAATCACTCACTCACTGATCACGAAATCTCAGAAACTGCAAGTGCTAGGAGTCTCAAATTTTGCATGCGTGCTCCTTTTAAGGCGTAGGTGCTCACTAAGACGGGATTTTCCGAAATTCAACCCCTAAAGGGGTGAAACAGGGTGGTAAAGTTTGTATGGGAGAACGCGATTCCTTGGTCCGATTGACTTGGAATTTGGCATAGACATTCTTTCACAAAATTAATTGAACACGTGTTTCGTATTTTTTTAATATTTATTACCTAACAGGGTTAAAAAGTGAAAAGAAGCTACTTTTGCTGTGATTGACTTCGACGTCGGAATTGAAACTTTTTTGTGCATTTGATTGATTAAATAAGAAAAATAAATATCATTTGTCATATCAACGTAGTATTAAATTCTCTTTGGTCATTTCCCCTGAGAGTAGGTAGAATGCATTTCATTTAATAGTATCTATGGTGTTATATTGACAGCTCTGACATTTATTCCTTATTGCGTTGTAATAAGCAAAATTATTCCATCTGATTATCAGATTAATTTTAAAAGAATACAATATCCGGTCAAGTCGCCTATGCTATGAAAATTAATAAAGCACAGGGACAAAGTTTAAGAGCGGCTGGTGTAGATCTGCGCAGTGATTGTTTCTCCCATGGCCAGCTCTAATGTCGCCTGCTCGAGAGTCAGCTCGCCGAATAGCCTTTTTATTCTGCAACCGTATAACATGACAAGAAATGTGGTAGGTATACAACATGTTACAAAAATACCCCTAATACCGAATATCAAACTGAACAACTTTTACTATTGGGACCAACTCTCAAATCACGAAAAAAAAAATCAGCTGTTTTATACATTTTGATATTTTCGATTTTAATTTTTGTATGAAACAGCTGATTTTTATTTCGCGATTTCAGAGTTGGTCCCATAGTGAAAGTTGTTCAGTTTGATGGTCCCTATTACTATATTCGGTATTAGGGGTATTTTTGTAATACTTTGTATATTATAGAGAAGTGTTGGATGATCGAGATTGATAATCCTGATAATGCCCAACATATTTTTATTTATAAGCTGCACCCGGCATGCGTACTGTATTACTCCGTTTTTTTAGCCAGGGACCTTCTCGGTCGTAAGCAGAAGAACTTACCAAAGTTTCATCAGTCCCGTCGTCTGTACACTTAGATCTTTTAAACTATGCATAAAAAACCGCATCAAAATCGGTTTATAAGTTTGGGAGCTAGGTTGCCTCAGACAGTCAGACACACACAGGTCAAACTTATAACACCCCTTGCGTAAGTTATGTACGTCGTATATACATATAGTGGTGGTCACATAATTAAGGACACAAGTCGATTTTCATACAAACAAGGTAATTTTAAAGTCTTGGTTTTCCGCTAGGGGTTGAACTAGCTATGATCTGATGATGGCCATCCAGGGAGTAAATGGAGAAGATTCAAATCGCAATACACACCCAACTGATCTGGTTAGCATTCTAAGAGAAGTAAGCATCAGAATTTTCATTTGCAGGATTTTAATACATTTTTATGCTATATTCGCGGTTAATTAAACATATCCTTACATCTCTTAAAATGCT
This sequence comes from Catoptria pinella, assembly GCA_963556745.1. Taxonomy (NCBI): domain Eukaryota; kingdom Metazoa; phylum Arthropoda; class Insecta; order Lepidoptera; family Crambidae; genus Catoptria; species Catoptria pinella. The sequence goes on from OY750776.1 coordinate 676,772, forward strand.
GGTCAGATCACTTGGGTGTGTCTAGAAATCTAGATCTCCTCCATTTATTCCCTGGATGGCCATCACCAGATCACCGCTCGGTCAGTTCCTGGCGGAGAAGCAATGCTTAAAAGTTACTTCGTTTGTATGAAAATCGACTGGCGGCCTTATTTATGAGGCCACCACTATATAAGATATCCTGTAGTATAGTCTAATAACTTCACACTCACCACATTAGTAACTACATTGCACCCGTGCGAAGCCGGGGCGGGCCGCTAGTGTACATTTAATTTTGTTTATCATGCAACTCGTGCAATCAAAGGTTAAGGTCTGCATAACTTGCAAGACAAGACTAGGACAGTGTAATAAGCATGTTTTGATCGTGGGACGTGTCATTTAAACATTAATCAAAGGTTCTCTTTTAATTTTGGAACCTTTTATATTATTATGTTGTGTATGTATCAATATTTCGACGAATTTCTCACTGACAATAATAAAAAAAAATATTTTGGAAGTGTTTATCTCGAAAAACGTTATAAGCGACTAACAGCACCACATTCTGTCTTGTTCTGGCATTGGCAAGTAGAGCGGCGCGGGCGCAGGCGTGACGGCTGCGTGACGTAACTCAGCCTTCACACTCGCCGAGCGCTCGATGCCCTGCGATGCCATGCACTTTGCGAATTAGTCAAGGAGCTTAGATTGTGCTGATTAGTTGGTGGCGGAAAATCGGTACCGGATTTCACTGGTGTGTTATCGGTTATGATCGTGGTCAGCCTTGGGGCTGGTTGCTAGCTGATGCTGCCATTTGCCAACTTGCTACCTTATTGGTAAAGTTTCTTGAAGGTGTTGTCGTTCTATTTAATTTATAAAAGGCTTGTGTTGGTATTATTTATTTTTGGTTTGGATTTCCGACGTGCTAGCACAATGTACATCATCTCTAGTAAATCATAGCGGTGTTAAATTTCTATCAACCAAAGATTCAAATCGGTTCAATGATTTCTGATTTCACCGTTCGTTTTGTAGACTCGTCCGCTGCTCCGCTTTTTAACCGACTTCAAAAAAAGGAGGAGGTTCTATGTTCGTCTGTTTATTAGTTTTTATTTTTTTTTATTTTTTATGTATGTCCACCGATTACTCGAGAACGGCTGAACCGATTGACATGATTCAAACGCCACTTTATTAGGTTTGTTCCCCAGGTGGTCCCATTTTTTTAAATTTTAAATCGGTTTAGTGGTTTTCGAGTAATCCTGAAAATACTGTAATTTTTTAGGTAACTTTTGCACGAGTTTCAACGGGTCTTCAGACATAAATAACTTCTTTGTTTATAAACCGATTGAGATAATTCTTGTTTTGTTAGAAAGGGGATACTTTAAGGGTGTTTTCATTAAAATTTCCTGCACATTGGACCTTGGACTTCGAAGATACACAAGAGAACTCTTCAAAATCAAATATGATAGTGTATTAGTGATTACTCTACGGTATTGGAAGGTTTCGCATCAGCCATTTTTATTGTCACTACTGGGGCTGGGATACAAGCCTTACTTATGGGCTGATGAATAGTATGGACCATAACCCACCGCGCGGGCCCAATGCGGATTGGTGGGTGTTAATGTGCAAATGTAGCTGGAACTAACGGCTTAACGTGTCTTCTGAAGCACGGAGGAGCTCGAGATAATACACTTTGGTCACCTACCCCATGTCTGACCCTTGCTTATTAACAGTGCGAAAAGTGGATATTGAGTTACTAGGCGTATTATACCATTCAAATGTGTGAAATATGAATAAAATATATTTATATCATCGCTAACATTTACTTATACATACCTACCACAAAAAAGTTAAAAATAAAAAAAACTTTTAAAAATAAAAAGAAAAACCTCCTTCAAAAAAACCTTAAAAAAATTGCTGTAAAAAAACAGCTTCAAAAAACAGCAGCTCTAAAAAGCAAGAAATAATATTTAAATCTGCATAATTACTATTCAAGTACCTACGCATATCTGATATTAAAAAAACGTCTTATGAAGTCGGGTGGGGCTTTAAGAATTAAAAAATCAAATTGAGAAAGAGAAACCACGATAATGATTAAAAAAGAAAAATATCTTTAGCCCCACCCGACTTCAAAAGACGTTTTTTTAATATCAGATATGCGTAGGTACTTGAATAGTAATTATGCAGATTTAAATATTATTTCTTGCTTTTTAGAGCTGCTGTTTTTTGAAGCTGTTTTTTTACAGCAATTTTTTAAAGGTTTTTTTGAAGGAGGTTTTTCCTTTTAATTTTTAAAAGTTTGTACTAAATAAATATGCACTGAAATCGGAACCAGATTGATTCTTTAAACCAGCTAAGTAGTTATTAAATTAAAAGCACATTACGGGCAGACAGGGATTTGATAACAAAAAGGATTCTTTCAAATTCAAACATTTTTATGCAACGACTTATCATTTTCGATTATTTTAATTTTATTTCTAAAACGTTTCGAGGATAGAAAATTCTCCGGAAAGACAGATTTATCTCTAAATAACGTGTGTTATAAATCTGTCTTCCAGCAAACTTGAACTACAGGTATCTTAGAATAAATAAATAAATAAAAATATTTGTCATCATAACATACATTGCTCCGATTCTAAAGTAAGTAGTTAAAGCACTTGTGTTATGGAAATCAGTGACAACGGTGGTGTCACAAACACCCAGACCTGAGCCAATATGGAAAGGTTCGTTTTCTAAATTGACCCAACCGGGGATCGAACCCGGGACCTCAGAGATGGCGACACCTTCAAAAAGAGTGTACAAAGCCACTCGACCACGGAGGTATAATATACTTACAGTATTTCATTCCTTAATAAAAATAACATGCATACACTAGCATCCTTTCAAAGCATGATGCAACGAATTTACTAATCACAATTAGCTGTGCACCAAATGCGATTAATTAGGGAGAAATAGATTAATTTATTAATTGCCGTGGCGCGATTGTTGTGACCGTCAACTGGTTGCCACACAAACAATCGCTGCATATTTAATCGAAATTCATTATAGTAAAGTAACACGCAGTTCCTGGCCGTGCACTTTTTGATACTGTTTGTTTATCAACATTATTCCTGAACAGCTGGACATGCATTTAAATATAATATGTAAGTCAAGTTTAAATATAAAATGCAAGCTCGCGTCAAAGAACCCCTTTAACATTGTAATTTGGCGGCCTAGTAAGGCTCAGTGAGCTTAAAACAGAAGAAAACGTAACTATCGGTAGGTAAAACATTCATAATAATTAAGTATATTAATATGATCCCAAGGTAATTAAAACGTTTGTGTTTACGACATAAGACATCTGTACTGATAGACCGAGACAGGGGACGTAATTTTATTATTTCTATCGCTGTAGTCTATACGGAGATCCCGCTTTCGACATAACTTACAATGCATATTATTTGCTTACGCAGTATGATATACGAGTACTTACTTAAAGCAAAAACATTGTATTAGATTCTATGAAAATAGACATAAACCTGTTTATTCACAAGGCCCTTAGAGACAGGCAATGTAAGCTATTACGTATACGCTAGGTGCCGTCATTTGACCCCAAAACTGAGGTAGATAATTCATAATGTAAGGTTTTAACTTCAGAGATTTCTTTTCCAATCCAGCCAGATTAATTTCCACAATGAAAAAAATAAAAAACCTGAAAAACTCGTGAAATTCGTGAATGTCCAAAATTCATTATCGATCTCTTTTAAGTATTTGTATGAAACAGCATTTTCGAGAATTTGATAAATTTATTTACATCAATAACAATATATTATAGGTTTTCCCAAGCGACGCAGATGATTTGAAGTTGTTTTTGGTTGGCCTTGACGTCAATATGTGTTATTGATTTGTCTCCGATCGCCGGGAAAATTGCTTCAGTGGTAGTAGTTGTGGTTGCTTCTATTATTATATTTACTATACCAAAAACGACATGTAACCTTCGATCGTCTCCATTATTAGTTTGAAGTCGGGTTCGCAACAAACGTTGTGTTGATAACAATAAAATTGTTCGCGGCTATTAATGTTTTTCCAATCTTTATCAAAGCATTTTCCTTTGAATGTTTATTTTGCCTTCTACTAACAATTTGATATAGTAATTGGCAACGAGTCACAATAAATCTATCAGGTCGTAAGGTCATAATAACTTGAGATCTACAGCCCCAAAATTAGCACCAACCCTTCACTCCTAAACAGCGACTTGACAGAGTCACAGAGGTGCAGCAGCGTTTTAGATGAAAAACTTGGTCCAACTTTGCGAATCTTCAACTCGCCTGCAAACCTATGAAGAATGTGGCTTATGAATATATCTATCATTATCTGTAACGTTATTTTCATTTGTCCCCAGATCGGTAGGTCGTCAGAGTCGCCGATCGACTTCGTGGTGATGGACACGGTGGCGGGCGACAAGACGGGCGACACGAAGGTGCTGCAGAGCACCATCTCGCGGTTCGCGTGCCGCATCATCGCCGACCGGAACGACGTCAACAACTGCCGCATCTACGCGGCCGGCTTCGACTCCTCCAGAAATATATTTCTTGGTGTAAGTTAGTGAGAGCCTAGTACGAGTTTTACACTTCTCGCATAGTTAACTATCGGATATACTGATCATAGTCAATGCGAGTAAAAGAGAGAAAACGATAGCTAACTATTCGAAAAAACACCAACCCTCTGATATTTGTTTATTGTGGCAGTTTATAGAAGTAGGAGAAAAATTAACCGCTTCAGAAGTATCGAGTTCAGTAAATTATTGAGTAGACGCTTACCCACCTGATGGACCATGACCTTTCGTGATGGTCAATTGTATTGTATGAACGCAAGCTAGTTTTCCTAACGAAGGTCTGATTGTTTTCTAGTCCAAAATACTGAAAGTTTGTAGTAGAAGCACGAGACAAGGTTTAGTGAAATTGTCTTCTAATGCGCGTAGCTAGTTGTTACAACGACATAAGATATTTGTTCTTATGTCCTATCTGACATTACAGGAGAAAGCAACGAAATGGACAGAGAACCATGAGATCGACGGTCTGACGACGAACGGCGTCCTGATCATGCACCCGCGCGGTGACTTTTGCGGGGGCAGCGCCACCTGCGGCCCCTGGCGCGAGACCTCCGTCGGCGGCGCGGTCTTCTCGCTCAGGGAGAGTCGCTCTGCGCAACAGAAGGTGAGAGACAGCTAGACAGCACTGTTGGAGGAACGAATTAAGTAAACAAGCCATATTATGTTGATCAAGTCTCAATAAATGGTTCAAAACGCGATTGTTACAACTTACCAGCTTGATATTTATACTCAATTTGAGTACGCTAGTTCTATTCTGTGATTTGATTAGAGGAACGAATTAGGTAAACAAGGCATATTATGTTGATCAAGTCTCAATAAATGGTTCAAAACGTGATTGTTACAACTTACCAGCTTGATACTGATACTCAATTTGAGTAGGTACGCTAGTTCTTCTGTGATTTGCTTAGAATTTCAATCACACCAAGATCCGTCACATACATGTCGTAAATACTTTATTTACATATTTATTTATGCATATTCACATATCGCCAGACTTTAGTCGTCCTTCAAGTGACTATGAAATCCAAAAAAATTGCAAATGGACTCATGGTAATTTCACAGATTTACTTTTGAGAAGACGACGATTTTGTGTCAATTATTACATTACAAATTATAGTAATAACAGACTCAAAAAAGCGGTCCGTGAACAAAAACCTACAATGGATTTAACAAAAACTGAAGAGAAGTATATTATTACATTGGCATATCAAATGTATCAAAACATGACTATGCACATCTATCTCGGCATTCAGCAAGACCACCTGGCCTACATCAAAATAATGTGTTAGTTCAACTAATTTTCAACTAAGTTCAAGATAAATAAAGTATCATTTTAAAAATATTTATATTCATTATTGGTTAATTTGAATTTCGAGGAGTTCAATGGCGCAGTCTCAGCGCATTCGGTATTTTCTAGCTTTTGTAGTAAAAGTGTTCACTTTTCGCAAAAAAACTCCAATAAAATGTCATATTATGAAATGTTATTACGATGTTGACTGTACTTGAAACAAATAAAGTGTTAGTTCTGAAGCAATTTGTTTTCCTTTGTCAGGGGCTGCCGTGCCAGGCGGAGACGAACGTGCTGCGCGACGGCACCATGATCGACCTGTGCGGCGCCACGCTGCTGTGGCGGAGCGCCGAGGGGCTCAAGAATTCACCGGTATGAAATTATTATCTTTTAGTTTTGTAAATATTTTGTGTTTTTCTGTTACTTGTAAAGTATATTCGTCCCGTCGCGACTATCTCTATAACCCCCTTGATTTAATTTACTTTTTAAAAAGTGGCATGTAATATTTTTTTTAAGGGTTGTTATTTTTTATAGATTTCGTTCTTCACAGTTGATGATATACAAGAAGTGACCAATATAACATTTAATATAATTCTGTTTATACTTACTTGTCTTATTTGGTAAACAATATTCACCCAACTCTTTATTGAAGAAATCAATTGTAAAATACAATAAATGGTTTTTCACAATATATTATGAAAGAAATTACTAATAATTAGTGACAATTTGATTTAATAAATGTCGATTTAAATTTAAAAGACTTATGACAACTGTCAGATGTTATTTACTAGGACAAGTAAGGATAAACAGACTTAGGGCCTGTTTCACAATCAAAAATTAAGTTCTGACTTCTGAGTAACTTACTTGACAGATTATTTGACATTTTGTCAAATTATTTGTCAAGTAAGTTACTCAGAACTTAATTTTTGATTGTGAAATAGGTCCTTATACGGATTTGTGCACACCGAATTTAGTCATTGCGCGATCAAAGATTTTGTTTTGAATTTATGTATTATGTTATGTTCTAAAGTTATGCACAACATTTGACCGATTTCAGACAAAACGCGACCTGGAAGCGCTAGTGGACGAGTTGAACGCGGGCCGGCCGCAGTGTCCCGTGGGCCTCAACACCCTCGTGATCCCGCGCAAGCTGTCCGCCGCGCACCAGGAGCTCAACCAGCCCTACGTGTACCTGCACTGCGGCCACGTGCAAGGTCACTCACCACTCTAACTGACTTACACCCGAGTTCACCGACTACTTAAACAGCCGATTATTTATTAATCATCTGTTTTTGACATTTTGTCCATACATCGTCAAAAACAGACGGTTAAAACTTAATCAGTTGTTTGTGTTGGTGAACTTCAGCCTTAAACTGGATTCACGCTCGTTTTCTCGCTCGTATTAACGAGTGAGCTTTTATTTCAACGATTACGTTGAAATTAAACAAGAGATTTAAGATTTTTAACATTGTCTACTGTGCGGTGTAATCCTGGTTTAGGAGGAGAATTTCGTCGCGTTCGCGCTGCCCGTTGGTGGTTCTATCGTGTGACTAAGTTGTTAATGCGTTATATAAAGTGGTGGCCAGATAATTAAGGACACAAGTCGATTTTTATACAAACGAGGTAACTTTGAAGCCTTGGTTTTCCGCCAAGGATTGAACTAGCTGTGATCTGATGATGGCAATCTGGGAAGCAAATGTAGAAGATTTAGATCGTTATACACACCCAACTGATCTGATCAACATCTTAAGAGATGTAAGGATATGTTTAAAAAAACCACGAATGCATAAAAATGTATGGAAATCTTGAAACTAAAAACTGTGATCCTTATATCCCTAAGAATGCGGGTCAGATCAGTTGGGTGTGTATAGCGATCTGGATCTCCTTCATTCACTCCCTGGATGGCCATCATCAGACCACAGTTCGGTCAATCCCTGGCGGAGTACCAAGGCTTCAAAGTTACCTCGTTTGTATGAAAATCGATTGGTGTCTTTAATTATGTGGCCACCACTGTATCAGACAATTTTGTTCTCCTTTGCTGTTTATAGGACTAATTGTTTGGTGGGTTTGTCACAGTGAACTAAAATTTGTGGAAGTGTAACTGCAAACAAATATTGCCTAAAAAATTGGGGCTAATAAGTGACAACCCCCGCACAGCATTAGTCGGGCTCGGGCCAGCAGTTTGTATTGTAAAGCAATGAAAGACAATTTGCTTGGTGCTATTTGTTGAGCGGCATGCTCGGTGGTTTTGAAGGAGTCGTGTATGTGTATGTTTGTGTGTGTGTGTAGGCGAGCACTCGTGGGGCGCGGGCGAGGGCGGCGCGGCGGGCACGCGGCGCTGCCCCATGTGTATGTGTATGTGTGTAGGCGAGCACTCGTGGGGCGCGGGCGAGGGCGGCGCGGCGGGCACGCGGCGCTGCCCCATGTGTATGTGTATGTGTGTGTGTGTAGGCGAGCACTCGTGGGGCGCGGGCGAGGGCGGCGCGGCGGGCACGCGGCGCTGCCCCATGTGTATGTGTATGTGTGTGTGTAGGCGAGCACTCGTGGGGCGCGGGCGAGGGCGGCGCGGCGGGCACGCGGCGCTGCCCCATGTGTATGTGTATGTGTGTGTGTGTAGGCGAGCACTCGTGGGGCGCGGGCGAGGGCGGCGCGGCGGGCACGCGGCGCTGCCCCATGTGTATGTGTATGTGTGTGTGTAGGCGAGCACTCGTGGGGCGCGGGCGAGGGCGGCGCGGCGGGCACGCGGCGCTGCCCCATGTGTATGTGTATGTGTGTGTGTAGGCGAGCACTCGTGGGGCGCGGGCGAGGGCTGCGCGGCGGGCACGCGGCGCTGCCCCATGTGTATGTGTATGTGTGTGTGTAGGCGAGCACTCGTGGGGCGCGGGCGAGGGCGGCGCGGCGGGCACGCGGCGCTGCCCCATGTGTATGTGTATGTGTGTGTGTAGGCGAGCACTCGTGGGGCGCGGGCGAGGGCGGCGCGGCGGGCACGCGGCGCTGCCCCATGTGTATGTGTAGGCGAGCACTCGTGGGGCGCGGGCGAGGGCGGCGCGGCGGGCACGCGGCGCTGCCCCATGTGTATGTGTATGTGTGTGTGTAGGCGAGCTCTCGTGGGGCGCGGGCGAGGGCGGCGCGGCGGGCACGCGGCGCTGCCCCATGTGTATGTGTATGTGTGTGTGTAGGCGAGCACTCGTGGGGCGCGGGCGAGGGCGGCGCGGCGGGCACGCGGCGCTGCCCCATGTGTATGTGTATGTGTGTGTGTAGGCGAGCACTCGTGGGGCGCGGGCGAGGGCGGCGCGGCGGGCACGCGGCGCTGCCCCATGTGTATGTGTATGTGTAGGCGAGCACTCGTGGGGCGCGGGCGAGGGCGGCGCGGCGGGCACGCGGCGCTGCCCCATGTGTATGTGTATGTGTGTGTGTAGGCGAGCTCTCGTGGGGCGCGGGCGAGGGCGGCGCGGCGGGCACGCGGCGCTGCCCCATGTGTATGTGTATGTGTGTGTGTAGGCGAGCACTCGTGGGGCGCGGGCGAGGGCGGCGCGGCGGGCACGCGGCGCTGCCCCATGTGTATGTGTATGTGTGTGTGTGTAGGCGAGCACTCGTGGGGCGCGGGCGAGGGCGGCGCGGCGGGCACGCGGCGCTGCCCCATGTGTATGTGTATGTGTGTGTGTAGGCGAGCACTCGTGGGGCGCGGGCGAGGGCGGCGCGGCGGGCACGCGGCGCTGCCCCATGTGTATGTGTATGTGTGTGTGTAGGCGAGCACTCGTGGGGCGCGGGCGAGGGCGGCGCGGCGGGCACGCGGCGCTGCCCCATGTGTATGTGTATGTGTGTGTGTGTAGGCGAGCACTCGTGGGGCGCGGGCGAGGGCGGCGCGGCGGGCACGCGGCGCTGCCCCATGTGTATGTGTATGTGTGTGTGTAGGCGAGCACTCGTGGGGCGCGGGCGAGGGCGGCGCGGCGGGCACGCGGCGCTGCCCCATGTGTATGTGTATGTGTGTGTGTAGGCGAGCACTCGTGGGGCGCGGGCGAGGGCTGCGCGGCGGGCACGCGGCGCTGCCCCATGTGTATGTGTATGTGTGTGTGTAGGCGAGCACTCGTGGGGCGCGGGCGAGGGCGGCGCGGCGGGCACGCGGCGCTGCCCCATGTGTATGTGTATGTGTGTGTGTAGGCGAGCACTCGTGGGGCGCGGGCGAGGGCGGCGCGGCGGGCACGCGGCGCTGCCCCATGTGTATGTGTAGGCGAGCACTCGTGGGGCGCGGGCGAGGGCGGCGCGGCGGGCACGCGGCGCTGCCCCATGTGTATGTGTATGTGTGTGTGTAGGCGAGCTCTCGTGGGGCGCGGGCGAGGGCGGCGCGGCGGGCACGCGGCGCTGCCCCATGTGTATGTGTATGTGTGTGTGTAGGCGAGCACTCGTGGGGCGCGGGCGAGGGCGGCGCGGCGGGCACGCGGCGCTGCCCCATGTGTATGTGTATGTGTGTGTGTAGGCGAGCACTCGTGGGGCGCGGGCGAGGGCGGCGCGGCGGGCACGCGGCGCTGCCCCATGTGTATGTGTATGTGTAGGCGAGCACTCGTGGGGCGCGGGCGAGGGCGGCGCGGCGGGCACGCGGCGCTGCCCCATGTGTATGTGTATGTGTGTGTGTAGGCGAGCTCTCGTGGGGCGCGGGCGAGGGCGGCGCGGCGGGCACGCGGCGCTGCCCCATGTGTATGTGTATGTGTGTGTGTAGGCGAGCACTCGTGGGGCGCGGGCGAGGGCGGCGCGGCGGGCACGCGGCGCTGCCCCATGTGTATGTGTATGTGTGTGTGTGTAGGCGAGCACTCGTGGGGCGCGGGCGAGGGCGGCGCGGCGGGCACGCGGCGCTGCCCCATGTGTATGTGTATGTGTGTGTGTAGGCGAGCACTCGTGGGGCGCGGGCGAGGGCGGCGCGGCGGGCACGCGGCGCTGCCCCATGTGTATGTGTATGTGTGTGTGTAGGCGAGCACTCGTGGGGCGCGGGCGAGGGCTGCGCGGCGGGCACGCGGCGCTGCCCCATGTGTATGTGTATGTGTGTGTGTAGGCGAGCACTCGTGGGGCGCGGGCGAGGGCGGCGCGGCGGGCACGCGGCGCTGCCCCATGTGTATGTGTATGTGTGTGTGTAGGCGAGCACTCGTGGGGCGCGGGCGAGGGCGGCGCGGCGGGCACGCGGCGCTGCCCCATGTGTATGTGTATGTGTGTGTGTAGGCGAGCACTCGTGGGGCGCGGGCGAGGGCGGCGCGGCGGGCACGCGGCGCTGCCCCATGTGTATGTGTATGTGTAGGCGAGCACTCGTGGGGCGCGGGCGAGGGCGGCGCGGCGGGCACGCGGCGCTGCCCCATGTGTATGTGTATGTGTGTGTGTAGGCGAGCTCTCGTGGGGCGCGGGCGAGGGCGGCGCGGCGGGCACGCGGCGCTGCCCCATGTGTATGTGTATGTGTGTGTGTAGGCGAGCACTCGTGGGGCGCGGGCGAGGGCGGCGCGGCGGGCACGCGGCGCTGCCCCATGTGTATGTGTATGTGTGTGTGTAGGCGAGCACTCGTGGGGCGCGGGCGAGGGCGGCGCGGCGGGCACGCGGCGCTGCCCCATGTGTATGTGTATGTGTAGGCGAGCACTCGTGGGGCGCGGGCGAGGGCGGCGCGGCGGGCACGCGGCGCTGCCCCATGTGTATGTGTATGTGTGTGTGTAGGCGAGCTCTCGTGGGGCGCGGGCGAGGGCGGCGCGGCGGGCACGCGGCGCTGCCCCATGTGTATGTGTATGTGTGTGTGTAGGCGAGCACTCGTGGGGCGCGGGCGAGGGCGGCGCGGCGGGCACGCGGCGCTGCCCCATGTGTATGTGTATGTGTGTGTGTGTAGGCGAGCACTCGTGGGGCGCGGGCGAGGGCGGCGCGGCGGGCACGCGGCGCTGCCCCATGTGTATGTGTATGTGTGTGTGTAGGCGAGCACTCGTGGGGCGCGGGCGAGGGCGGCGCGGCGGGCACGCGGCGCTGCCCCATGTGTATGTGTATGTGTGTGTGTAGGCGAGCACTCGTGGGGCGCGGGCGAGGGCTGCGCGGCGGGCACGCGGCGCTGCCCCATGTGTATGTGTATGTGTGTGTGTAGGCGAGCACTCGTGGGGCGCGGGCGAGGGCGGCGCGGCGGGCACGCGGCGCTGCCCCATGTGTATGTGTATGTGTGTGTGTAGGCGAGCACTCGTGGGGCGCGGGCGAGGGCGGCGCGGCGGGCACGCGGCGCTGCCCCATGTGTATGTGTATGTGTAGGCGAGCACTCGTGGGGCGCGGGCGAGGGCGGCGCGGCGGGCACGCGGCGCTGCCCCATGTGTATGTGTATGTGTGTGTGTAGGCGAGCACTCGTGGGGCGCGGGCGAGGGCGGCGCGGCGGGCACGCGGCGCTGCCCCATGTGTATGTGTATGTGTGTGTGTAGGCGAACACTCGTGGGGCGCGGGCGAGGGCTGCGCGGCGGGCACGCGGCGCTGCCCCATGTGTATGTGTATGTGTGTGTGTAGGCGAGCACTCGTGGGGCGCGGGCGAGGGCGGCGCGGCGGGCACGCGGCGCTGCCCCATGTGTATGTGTATGTGTGTGTGTAGGCGAGCACTCGTGGGGCGCGGGCGAGGGCTGCGCGGCGGGCACGCGGCGCTGCCCCATGTGTATGTGTATGTGTGTGTGTAGGCGAGCACTCGTGGGGCGCGGGCGAGGGCGGCGCGGCGGGTACGCGGCGCTGCCCCATGTGTATGTGTATGTGTGTGTGTGTAGGCGAGCACTCGTGGGGCGCGGGCGAGGGCGGCGCGGAGGGCACGCGGCGCTGCCCCATGTGTATGTGTATGTGTGTGTGTAGGCGAGCACTCGTGGGGCGCGGGCGAGGGCTGCGCGGCGAAGACGCGGCGCTGCCCCATGTGTATGTGTATGTGTGTGTGTAGGCGAGCACTCGTGGGGCGCGGGCGAGGGCGGCGCGGCGGGCACGCGGCGCTGCCCCATGTGTATGTGTATGTGTGTGTGTAGGCGAGCACTCGTGGGGCGCGGGCGAGGGCGGCGCGGCGGGCACGCGGCGCTGCCCCATGTGTATGTGTATGTGTGTGTGTAGGCGAGCACTCGTGGGGCGCGGGCGAGGGCTGCGCGGCGGGCACGCGGCGCTGCCCCATGTGTATGTGTATGTGTGTGTGTAGGCGAGCACTCGTGGGGCGCGGGCGAGGGCGGCGCGGCGGGCACGCGGCGCTGCCCCATGTGTATGTGTGTGTGTGTGTGTGTGTGTAGGCGAGCACTCGTGGGGCGCGGGCGAGGGCGGCGCGGCGGGCACGCGGCGCTGCCCCATGTGTATGTGAGTGTGTGTGTGTGTGTAGGCGAGCACTCGTGGGGCGCGGGCGAGGGCGGCGCGGCGGGCACGCGGCGCTGCCCCATGTGTATGTGTGTGTGTGTGTGTGTGTAGGCGAGCACTCGTGGGGCGCGGGCGAGGGCGGCGCGGCGGGCACGCGGCGCTGCCCCATGTGTATGTGTGTGTGTGTGTGTGTGTAGGCGAGCACTCGTGGGGCGCGGGCGAGGGCGGCGCGGCGGGCACGCGGCGCTGCCCCATGTGTATGTGTGTATGTGTGTGTGTAGGCGAGCACTCGTGGGGCGCGGGCGAGGGCTGCGCGGCGAAGACGCGGCGCTGCCCCATGTGTATGTGTATGTGTGTGTGTAGGCGAGCACTCGTGGGGCGCGGGCGAGGGCGGCGCGGCGGGCACGCGGCGCTGCCCCATGTGTATGTGTATGTGTGTGTGTAGGCGAGCACTCGTGGGGCGCGGGCGAGGGCGGCGCGGCGGGCACGCGGCGCTGCCCCATGTGTATGTGTATGTGTGTGTGTAGGCGAGCACTCGTGGGGCGCGGGCGAGGGCGGCGCGGCGGGCACGCGGCGCTGCCCCATGTGTATGTGTATGTGTGTGTGTAGGCGAGCACTCGTGGGGCGCGGGCGAGGGCTGCGCGGCGGGCACGCGGCGCTGCCCCATGTGTATGTGTATGTGTGTGTGTAGGCGAGCACTCGTGGGGCGCGGGCGAGGGCGGCGCGGCGGGCACGCGGCGCTGCCCCATGTGTATGTGTGTGTGTAGGCGAGCACTCGTGGGGCGCGGGCGAGGGCGGCGCGGCGGGCACGCGGCGCTGCCCCATGTGTATGTGTATGTGTGTGTAGGCGAGCACTCGTGGGGCGCGGGCGAGGGCTGCGCGGCGGGCACGCGGCGCTGCCCCATGTGTATGTGTATGTGTGTGTGTAGGCGAGCACTCGTGGGGCGCGGGCGAGGGCGGCGCGGCGGGCACGCGGCGCTGCCCCATGTGTATGTGTATGTGTGTGTGTAGGCGAGCACTCGTGGGGCGCGGGCGAGGGCTGCGCGGCGGGCACGCGGCGCTGCCCCATGTGTATGTGTATGTGTGTGTGTAGGCGAGCACTCGTGGGGCGCGGGCGAGGGCGGCGCGGCGGGCACGCGGCGCTGCCCCATGTGTATGTGTATGTGTGTGTGTAGGCGAGCACTCGTGGGGCGCGGGCGAGGGCGGCGCGGCGGGCACGCGGCGCTGCCCCATGTGTATGTGTATGTGTGTGTGTAGGCGAGCACTCGTGGGGCGCGGGCGAGGGCTGCGCGGCGGGCACGCGGCGCTGCCCCATGTGTATGTGTATGTGTGTGTGTAGGCGAGCACTCGTGGGGCGCGGGCGAGGGCTGCGCGGCGGGCACGCGGCGCTGCCCCATGTGTATGTGTATGTGTGTGTGTAGGCGAGCACTCGTGGGGCGCGGGCGAGGGCGGCGCGGCGGGCACGCGGCGCTGCCCCATGTGTATGTGTATGTGTGTGTGTAGGCGAGCACTCGTGGGGCGCGGGCGAGGGCGGCGCGGCGGGCACGCGGCGCTGCCCCATGTGTATGTGTATGTGTGTGTGTAGGCGAGCACTCGTGGGGCGCGGGCGAGGGCTGCGCGGCGGGCACGCGGCGCTGCCCCATGTGTATGTGTATGTGTGTGTGTAGGCGAGCACTCGTGGGGCGCGGGCGAGGGCGGCGCGGCGGGCACGCGGCGCTGCCCCATGTGTATGTGTGTGTGTGTGTGTGTGTGTAGGCGAGCACTCGTGGGGCGCGGGCGAGGGCGGCGCGGCGGGCACGCGGCGCTGCCCCATGTGTATGTGAGTGTGTGTGTGTGTGTGTGTAGGCGAGCACTCGTGGGGCGCGGGCGAGGGCGGCGCGGCGGGCACGCGGCGCTGCCCCATGTGTATGTGTGTGTGTGTGTGTGTGTAGGCGAGCACTCGTGGGGCGCGGGCGAGGGCGGCGCGGCGGGCACGCGGCGCTGCCCCATGTGTATGTGTGTGTGTGTGTGTGTGTAGGCGAGCACTCGTGGGGCGCGGGCGAGGGCGGCGCGGCGGGCACGCGGCGCTGCCCCATGTGTATGTGTGTGTGTGTGTGTGTAGGCGAGCACTCGTGGGGCGCGGGCGAGGGCGGCGCGGCGGGCACGCGGCGCTGCCCCATGTGTATGTGTGTGTGTGTGTGTGTGTAGGCGAGCACTCGTGGGGCGCGGGCGAGGGCGGCGCGGCGGGCACGCGGCGCTGCCCCATGTGTATGTGTGTGTGTGTGTGTGTAGGCGAGCACTCGTGGGGCGCGGGCGAGGGCGGCGCGGCGGGCACGCGGCGCTGCCCCATGTGCCTGACGGCGGGGCCCATCGTGCGCCTGTGCATGGGCATCGAGCCCGCCTTCTACGTCGACGACGGCCCGCCCACCTACGCGCTCAACCCCTGCGGGCACATGGCCTCCGAGCGGACCGTCAAGTCAGTACCAGACTACACTACACTACATTACACACTACACACTATATGGCCAAATTGGTCATCAACACGCAAGAGCCTAATCAAAAATAAACATGTAAAATTTTCAATTTTTTTTAACCGAAATAAGTTGCATAATCCTTACTTAGCCGATCAGTGTATACAAGACACAAAATAGTGTTAATAGAAATATTATAGGAATAATAAACAACTATTAAATAAAAGCTTGGAACAAACGAAAAGCACGGATACACTACCTACTACATGCATGTAGAGGGAGGTGCACCGGCGCCCGCTGGGGTGCGAACTGACACTTTGGAATGCGAGTTTTACGAACATCTTTGGAATGATCTATAAAGATTTTTTTCTATTGAATAAACGTGACAATTGTAATTTACAATGACAATTTTACGTTGCGGTGTAGTGTCTATGAGGCCTATGAGTAGTTTGTTCTATTCTCAAATCGATTGACACAATGGATGTAAAATTGTCATGACAATTGACTAATTGTTACTTTTATTAAACAGGGTCCTGTTCTTCACAGAAGATTGTTGTTGACTCTGTGAAAAGTAACACAATAAGTTGTGATTGGTCAGGTACTGGGCGGGCGTGGACATCCCGCACGGCACCAACGGGTTCCACGCGATCTGCCCGTTCTGCGCGGCGCCGCTAGAGGGCTCGCCCGGATACGTGCGACTCATCTTCCAGGACAACCTCGACTGAGCACAGGTACGTACACACACACACACACACACACGCGCACACGCACACGCACACGCACGCACGCGCACGCGCACGCACACGCACACGCACACGCACACACACACACACACACACACACACACACACACACACACATACACACACACTCC
The DNA here is from genome assembly GCA_963556745.1 of Catoptria pinella. Taxonomy (NCBI): domain Eukaryota; kingdom Metazoa; phylum Arthropoda; class Insecta; order Lepidoptera; family Crambidae; genus Catoptria; species Catoptria pinella. The sequence goes on from OY750776.1 coordinate 693,256, forward strand.
ACCAACTCTACAACTACAACTATAGTCTGTCTATCCTTACTTTAAAAATATTTTCTCTATATATTAAATCAAATTATCACTAATAAACAGTAATTTCCTTCGTAATCTATGTGTTAAAACATTTGTTGTACCTTATAATTGATGATTTCAATAAAGAGTTGGATGAAAATTGTTTACCAAATAAGACAAGTAAGGATAAACAGACTTATATGTAGGGTTATCTATTTGTTGTTATTAAAATTACAATTTGTGTTACATACTAGTGGACCCTATGGTATCACCTACAATTTATATGAATATCAATTTTACCTTGAGAATTTTAAAATATTGAAAATCAGCACATGTATTTAATTATTCACTTAGTTATAATAACAATGCAACGAAAACAACACCTATATTTTTTTCACCGAGTGCTTTTTAACCGATCTTTCAGACTAAAACCACTATTTGACAACCTCCTTATCTTTCAATTAATTTGCTAATAATATTTGTTATTATTATATCAGGTATCGAGCGGCGCTGGCCCGCGACGCACCGGACACTCGCGAATCTCACACCGGCTTCGACCACAATCAAACGATTATGACATCTAAAGTCATTGACGCACCGCTCAATTTGCCTTACAACACAAAACATTCTTGTATATACTTTGCAATTGACGAATGACTACCAAATCTGGTAGAAATATGACAAAATATGATATCATTGACATATACTCTATTCTAATATGTATTTCATGATTATTTTCATTGGTGATTTAATCTAAACAGCTATCTCAAGAAAAATACGTGAATAATAAAGTATTGGATCACACGAATATTCTTCCTGGGTTTTCTAGAACGATCAAAATCGCCAGTTAAAAGATACGAAACTATTTATGTAATATTTTCGTACACAATTGTATTTATAATTTTTCGATATCGCTACCTCTAAGCTGTATGATCTGACCAAAGAAACGTTTAATGTGAAAACATTTGATAAAATCTCGAATATGTTAAGTATCAGTTAATGTTGTATTTTGATGACTTAAGACGAAGGCGAAAAGCAGAAAATAAAAATTTATTTGAGCATAATTAAATTATGAAAAAGAAATATATGTCTAGGTTTCTTTTAAATAAAAATTCCAAAATACTAACCCAATTCAAAATAAATGCCAATTACATCTTTTGATACAAAACTGTAAATAGCATTTTTATTTGGTTTAGTATTTTGGATTTTTTATTTAATAGAAACCTAGACAAATACTGTATTAATCCGAATAACATCACGAGAAGAGTTAATTATGCTCAAATTGCAAATCATTTTGGTATTTCGTTTGTATGGGAAGCTCATTGTTCGCCGGCGTCTTAAGTACTTACGATATAACTGATACATGAACTATTTGTTACTTTATCAAGGTATTGCTATATCTAAATATTTTATTAAAAAGAAAATGTATGGACTAAAATTGTGTGAGAAAACAATGTTTTGTGTTATGTTTTAGAGCAAAACCGCGGCATCAGCAGTATAAATATCGGAAACGGAAATGTGTTTGAACCAGTACGAAGCGACGTATGTTGGCATGTTTTGTATCGTCTCGCGTCTACGGTGTCTGTATGTTAAAGTAAGTTATCGTAACGGCTCCCAGTCGAGGAGGACAAGTATTTATTCATGAACCAAGAAAATAAGGTCTGGCATTCAGGGGTGACACTTGCTTACGTCACTATCTAGTTGCCACTTTATGCTAACAAACAAAGAATAAATATTTTTTTTCTGTCATCACTCACTACAAAATTATATAATGCATTTCTATTGTGTTTTGTTTCTCTTAGCAGATGAAATGAACGTAATTTTCAATAAAAGTTTTATAGAACTGTTACAGATAATATATGGGAGTCAGGGAGTTTAATTTCACATGACTGGTAACACAGAACAGGCAAGTGTCCCCCACGTGATCCTCGTCACTCGGAATGCTATACCTGGCGCAGTATATTATTGTACCATGTATTTATTCATTGCGAAGCTTGGAATGATTCGCTACACGATAGTAGTAATCATCATATTGAATTTAAAATGCGATAACTATGTACAGTCGAGTTCAATAATATGTACGCACCTTTGACAGTTCATCAATCTTATGCCTTTGTAATAAAATTCAACATCTGTCAAGTGCTTACATATTTATGACCCCGACTATACAACAGAAGTGACCAACTTCAGAGCGCTTGACATTCTCGAGTGAAGTTGCCGCAGATCACTATCTGTTGTCAATTTTATCGCATTTTACTTCCTATTTTTAAACTGTGAAAACTACTCGTGATTTATATTGCTGAAAGGATTCAATTGAAGTTTCAGTTTATAATAAGTACCTGTATGTAACGCTATTTAAAAATACCTCTTAAAAATAAGTATTTTTTATGATACATACAAAATTTTATTTCACTTATGCTTCTGTAGTGTGGCGATTCTTCCAAAGCACAGCGTAATTCATTGAATAAGTGTTAATAAAAAAAGAAGATATAATGGAAAAAAATATTTAACGCTTTGTACATTGCTGTGTTAATTTCATAATGTTGTAATTTGTGAATGAAATCGAGGTCAACATATTGCTCGCTATCCGTAGTGATTGTCAGTTTACTAAAGCTATTCTTCACGAGCATGTTTTTCCTTATCATTGAGTTGTTTTAACAAGTTTGGGAATCTGATGCATTCATTGAAGTTGATTATAATGATAAGATGATAAAAGTGGTTATAGTAAATAATCGTCAGTATAATCATTGTAAATATAAACACGTTTATATTGTAAGTAATTTATGTGAGGCCCCGTCGTGTGGAATGCTTGAGTTTTAAGGGGGACCCTTTAGTTGTAATGTAATAAGTGTATTTCCCGATTTTTTATAAAACGTGATAAATATAAAAACATGAGGTGGTGAATTTAATCATGAAAGAGAATAACTTTTGATGTGAGAGCATTTCTTGGCAATTGATACGTGTTTGTAACATAAGAGCACATAATTTGACAGCTTTTGTATGAAATAAAAAATCATAACGCGTACGTATCAATGTACGATGTTTGTAATAATATCAGATGCAAGATACATGTATTCGTTTAGGTTAAAAAAGTACAAAAACAGATTTTAAAAGCAATTCATTTTCATGGTTATGTACCTCACAGTGTGTTTGAATGAAATGAGTGTTTGCCAGCAGTCGGGGATGCGCGTGAGTGTATTGAATAAAACGAGGCTTAGACTAGCAATAGAACTTGCAGAAGTTGACTTTTGCAAGTTGTGAACAGTGGCCCTACCATGAGTTGCAAGCTGTTTACGTTATCGTAAACTATCGGATATACTGCTCACAGTCAATGCGAGTGAAAGAGAGAAAACGATAGTTTACGGTAGCGTAAACAGTTTGCATCAACTCATGGTAGGGCCATAGGTGTAGCAAGCTGAATTCTGATAGATGCAGCTTGCGGAACTTGCTAGCTCAAGAAATTGCAGGAAGAACTTGCTAGTCTAAACCTTGCTCAAGAGGAAACACTACGGTCGAGAGAATTGAAAAATTCCTATAGAAAGTTGACAAAATCAGCGTTGCGTAGTCACCTGTTTCTTCCTCCAAAACTAGACCGATTTAAATACTTTTTTCTTTAAAATTTAAAGAAAGGATTTGGCTGTGTTCCTACGTTTTTCTTTTTTTATAAAATCTCGGCATGTCTAAACAATGGCATTTTTTTTTGGTTTTTGAAAATTAATATCTCTACTAAATAATAGCACTGTGAATGCTAAAATCTTAAATAATTGATTTATAAAAAAAGTAAAACATAGGAACACAGCCAAATCCTTTCTTTAAATTTGAAAGAATAAAGTATTTAAATCAGTTTAGTTTGGGAGGAGGAAACAGGGGACTACAAAACGTTGATTTTGTCTACTTTCTATTGGAATTTTTCAATTTTCTAGACCGTGGTGTTTTCTCTAAACGCTTCTGTAGCTGCGGCCGTTTCACACTCGCCGGGTGATACAATATGCCATGTAAATTAAGCCTGCAATAGTTTATTTGCTTTCACGATAAACAGAATCTTACCATTTTAAATGCACACTTTCATAGAAATAAAGCAAGATAGAAAGTCGATTAGGGCGGGACAACAGTCACGAGTGCCGAAAAGTTGTATTATTAAAGTTCAAAATTTCTCAAACGATATGGCAATATGTGTTATTAGAATTTATCTTACTAACTGTAACTTGACATTTTCTAAAAAGATCATTGCTTTTTTTACCCGCGACTAAACGGAGAGCGTATATGCGTTTAGCGTGAGAGGTTTGTTGTGATTATATGAAAGGTGACACTTCGCTTTATGCAGCAATGGCAATCACATTATGGGCGGGATTATAAAAACAGGCGCACTATTTTATTATAAAAAAAGCATCTAGTCGCAATTCTATCTTGCTATATTTCTGTGCTCGCTTTGTTTTGACGTAGAAGACTCCTATAGGTGTAAGTCCAGCGAGTGATAACCTAAACTCAGTTCGATCTCAAAGCAGCTTTTCGTAATGACGTCACAGCGGCAGATTGCACATTTTGAACGCGGTTTGAAAAATGACGTCACAGCGGCAGATTGCACATTTTAAATGCTGCATTTTAAATGGTTTAATTAAAATGTCCAAGCTGCCGACCGCCGAGAGGCATATTGTATAAATACTGTAAGTTGTTAGCGTAGCGATTGTTAGCTTACGGAGTATGAAAATTTAGTTTTTGTACAATTTCACTAGTTAGTGGTTGACACGTATAAAGGATGCCTTCGAGACGACAGACACAATACATGTAATGATTTATTATCCATATGTTGTCTTTATGAACTTTATTGTCTAAATGCTGACTGCACATAGCATACGATTGTTTTAGACTAGATTTTTGGTAAAAAAATGAATGCTTATTTAAAGAGTCTAGTAAGTGGTTATATCAACTTATGTAGGTATATGAGCCTCTTAGTTGAGTTGGATCGGGAGCCCGGGAGCCCGAGAGCTGCCAATGCGATGCAAAAGTGAGCCAGTCAGTGAGCCAGCAGAGAATGGTGATATGATGGCGATATTGTCAGTATATTTAATTTATTATTTATATATTTCTGACTTGCTTTTGCATTGCGTTAATAGCTATACAGGGTGGATAAAAAGAATGTAGTTGAAGAGAAAGTACTCTAAATATTGACGATGGCAAATTTTACTGAAAGGAAACATTCCTTTATAAAAAAAAAGAATAACTGCATTCAAAGATTTTTGATAAATCGCTTTTGCCGGGAATCGAACTGGAAGAAACCGAAAAAATAAAACCTGTACTTTTATGATACTAAAATGCAGACTATTATCCAGACCAAGAAAGATTTTTGATCCTTATCATTGGTATCATAAAAAGTACAGGATGTTATGTTTTTGTATTTTATCCCGTTCCATTCCCAGGCGAAGCAATTTATCATTTTTTGTATATATTTATTTTTAAAAATAAAGGAATGTTTCCTTGCTGCATAATTTGCCATCATCAATATTTAGGGTTCTTTTCCTCCAACTACGTCTTTTTTCCCCACCCTGTATATGACATGGCCGCATAGAGTAGACACGAGTCTACTTGCATGTGGTGCGTTCTTGTTGTATAAATTCCTTTGCACTAAATACATGTTTCGATATAATTAGCATTATTTTTCATTAGAGGCATTACGTTGACAAGTAGTAACGCTTACGCCGACTGTTCTGTAATCCGCTTTGGAGTTGTGATATCGAATCGAAAGATTTACTCGACTGAGTATCGAATAACGCAGGCCAGTGTATCGATGTATACACGATGTCTCGCAAATGCGTGTATTACAACTTCACGGTGGAATAATAACCTTGTTCTAACATTATTAGTGGTAATAAGAACTGAATGCTAGCCTTAATTTTTATTTTTAAGTGCTAGGATAATAAATCGCTCTTTTGAGTTAGAAAATTGACATGATGTTTTATTTATGGAAAAATTTGACAACTGACAAGAAATTGTCACATTGCAATACAAAGTAATAAAATAAGGCAACTTAGTGACTGAGTATATAATAGTACTAATCTGCGCGAGGACAATCAAATAATAAACTACTCTCGCTGCACGGCAATAAAGTACAATTTTAAATTGCACAGCGCTGCGTGCCTAGTATTGTATACACCTTCTCTTTCTGTCTCGTTAGTCGCGTAGCTCTGTATCAACCGAAACAAGACATTCCTCGTGCGCTGGCTCTACAGTGAGCCGTGAGCAGTAGGCTAATATAAGGCCGCGCGCACATTATTCCCAGGAGTCCCCTCTAACACTGTCCCGGGGTGACAACTGGGTCGTCACCCCCGTGACAACTGGGCCGAAAATTTCCCAGATGTTCCTTTCAAATTCGTGCCAAAGGGGACAACTGGAACTTTTTCGTAGCAATTGTCACCCGTAACACCGGAGGGGGTGACAATTGCTACGAAAATGCTCCAGTTGTCCCCTCCAAGCAGTATGGAGTATATCTTAATTTTCTTTCAAACTTTTGTTTGTGACTACCTACCTAACTATATTACTCGTAAGTAAGTAGGTTTTAAAGTCTCTGACTTAGTGTTTAAAAAATAGATAGCCAAACAGATAATTATATTCACAAAGTAAATTTACTCCTTTCGTGTTTTTTATGGGAATCAGCATAGCACAACAAACTATTTAGAGGGCTGGCACATTAAATTAAATCGGGAAGTAGGAAAAAAAGCCCAATCTCTTACACTTCCTTAGGGTAATACGAAAGGATGCATCATTATTCACAGTCCGAAGTATCATGGCTAAGAACCAAATGAAAAATTTAAAAGAAAGGCAGAAAAAACACATGCTCAAAGATGAATTTATTCAAGAAGTGCAGATGGAATTTTTGCGTGGTGGCATGTCAGTTTAAATTCAACAAAATGTAAATTCTCCTTAGCTGTCATATTATTCCAGACTGTATAAAATGATCAATCCTTTCATATAAGAATAAGGAAATGTATAAAGATTGGGTGTTTTTTTATTATAAGTTAGCAAGCCTGCCAGCCCTCTAAATAGTTAGTTGTGCGATGCTGATCTTCTAAGAAGTCAGTTACATTTTACTACATTATTAAGCATGTAGCTTAATTTAATAAATAATAATAGACAAATAGAAAAACATTAGCATTTGTAATTGTAGTTTGTACTTCTTTAAAAGTATTTTTAAGCACTGAACTTTTATCGTTATAATTTTTTGCCTACCTAAAACCTTATTTTTGTAATTTGAAAGTTGCAGACAAAAGCACTTAGGTACATAAATCGTAATCAAAAATTTTTTTGAGAGAAAGAAGATATACTCCATACTGCTTGGAGGGTACAACTGGACCAGTTTCGAAGCAATTGTCACCCCCTCTGGTGTCAGGGGTGACAATTAGGAAAAATAAAGTACCAGTTGTCCCCTCTGGCAGAAATTTAAAGGAAACATTTGGGAAAAATTTGTCACCTCCGTGACGACTGGGAAAAAAATCCCAGTTGTCACCCCGGGGGACAGTGTTAGAGGGGACTAATAATTGGCACTTTGGATGCGTTTACGTTCGAATTCGATTCGTACGAAGTTTTTACTATGGGAGTCCGCTCGCACCCAGTGTGCGCGCTCTCATAGCACTTCGAAAGTTGGGATTTCGTACGAGTCAAATTCGTACGAAAACGCATCCAAAGTGCGCGCGGCCTAACCTTTAAGCGCGGAGTGAGCCCCCCTGACTTAGTTCGAAACGTTGCGCTGGCACCGTTTCTTTTTGATTAATTAAGTTACTACAATAGTGAGTTAACAACTTAACTAGACTTCACGTGAATACTTTTTTAAATCCATATAAATAAAATTAATAAGCATGCACTTTGGTGTTATAGTAGTCTGTGCGGAAAGAGAACCGTTATGGGACTTGTGCTCGATTACCGTTTTTATATAACTTATTTCAGAAAAACAGTGTAGTTTTTTTATATACACTTCGTCATAAAAATAATTACAGCAATGAAACCTTAACCCACTGAACATAACTTGAAAAAAGTATTCAATACACACTTGCTTTTTCACATGTTTAGGTGAGTGGTGGTAAACATACTCTTATGTACATTCACACATCATATTCTGATATCGTGAGTTGTTTAATTCACCAACGCCCAAGCGGACGCATGCGGCCGGATAACAATGGGATACCTATCTATTTTGTCTCATTTTCCTGGGCGTTGAAGGGTTAAACGTCATAATGATGTCACTAATCCAGGTGAGGCCCAAGTTCACTGCAAGTTAAGTTTAGTAACAAGTACTCGAACATACTGCCCGCGTCGTAGGCAGTCGCAATGGCTAGTCCCAAACGGTCCGAGTTCCACTGTAGAGCGTTGATCGGTTGTGTGCTCAGCGTCGTAGCCTTCGTAATTAACGTCACAATTACAGGTGAGTCCCGAGTTTATTGCAAGTTAAGTTTGGTAGTAACAAGTACTCGCACGTACTGGTCGTAGGCGGTGGCGACGGCCAGTCCCAAATGGTCCGAGTTCCACTGTAGGGCGTTGATCGGTTGCGTGCTCACGACCATGCGCTGCAGCCGCCGCAGCTTGCCGGCCACGCCCGCGCCCACGCCCTTGGCGTCCACGCGGCAACGCTGCTCCGGGTACTCGCTACGATACAACGGTATAGGAATTGGTGACTCGCATTATGATGAAATGAAATAGTGCGACAGTTTGGAGTATCGGTAGTATAGTCACAAAGTAGAGAGTACCAGGCCCCCAATTTCACAGACGTAACAATTGTAAATGTAAAACTCAATCAAACAAAAAAATAATCATCAAAATCGGTTCATAAATGTAGCAGTTACGCTCGAACAACGATAAAAAAATAATCGAATTGAGAACCTCCTCCATTTTTTAAGTCGGTTAATAAAATGACAATGACATTTTGGTGTCAATGGCGACAATCAATTTGAAAATAGAAAAAATACTGATCTAAGACCAAACTACTGACAGACACAGCGACGTACACACGACGGCACTTCAGACTATACATGTTGGCCTCGAGACCGCCTTTATGCCCTACGTAATAAAAGCTGTTTTCGCAGTTTAACTGTATAACCCGACGCGCTGTCGTGTGTACATCACGCGCTCCAGCAACGCACACACATAGACAGCTTTCACCATCCAGTAAGAATTTATAGTTCATTTATTTTTTCTAGATGGCGTAAATGAGTTTGTGGATAGCGTTAGTGATTACATCGACATCCTCTTTGGGCGTTGTTTGGGAATACACAGAATTAAAATAAAGTAATGAACCCACCTGCTAAGCGTGGAGGTTCAACATCCTACCACAGGAGAGGCCTAATATCCTACAGTGGACTATAGTGGGCTGTTATGATTACGATAATACAAATAATTAGTAAAATACTCACTATTTCCAAAGAGTAACTTGTCCGTTTCCAGCGCACGTTATGAAGACATCTCTGTTCTGCGGAAGATGGCGGGCGACCCATATCGTACCGCTCTTTGACGTGTTGTCCATTATCTTGAATAAATTAAGTGAAATATAAAAAAAAACTACACTTACACTACACCATAAATAGTCTGTCTAACGAAAACTAGCATTCAAATGGTGGCGCCACCTTCCCTGTTAAACACTGACCAATATATAATTTGCTAGAATGTATGAAATAGCAATTTTTTTTCGCGATTTCAGGATTGCTTCTATAAAAAAAGTTGTCCGTAATTATGAGCCCAATACTTAGTTTAAAGGTTTTGTTTTATTTAATTTATACGTTGTATAAGGTGTAAGCAACTATCAAAATGTTTTGTTTCCACTAGTTCTGGAACTAATGATACTTATTTTTTTCTCATTAGTGCTACGATTTAGTACTTTGTGGTAGGAGTAACGAGAAAAAAGTCTCATTAGTTCTACGGTAGAACTGACCAGTAGAACAAGTGGGAACAAAACGTCAAAAAAAGAAAAACCTCTTTCAAAAAAACCTTAAAAAAACTGTTATAAAAACAGCTTCAAAAAGCGACAGCTTTAAAAAGCAAGAAATAATATAAATTTAAATCTGCACAATTACTAGGTATTCAAGTACGCATTTCTGATATTAAAAAACGTCTTTTGAAGTCATGTGGGGCCAAAAGATATTTTTCTTTTTTAATTTATATAAACTTTAATCGTGATTTCTCTTTCTCAATTTTATTTGTTAATTCTTAAAGTTCTCTTGTGTATCTTCTAAATCCAAAGTCCAATGTCAATGAAATTAAAATGATAACACCCTTAAAGCCTTTCCTTTCTAACAAAACAATAATCATCTAAATCGGTTCATAAACAAAGAAGTTATATCTGAATATCCGTAAAAACTCGTGCAAAGATTACCTAAAAAGTTACAGTATTTTCAAGATTACTCGAAAACTACTGAACCGATTTAAATTTTCAAAAAATGGGACCATCTTGGGACCAAACCTGATAAAGTAACGTAAAAGTAAAAGTAAAAGTTTTTGAGTAATCGGTGGACAGCATACATAAAAAAAAAAACAAATAAACAGACGAACATAGATCCTCCTCCTTTTTTTGAAGTCGGTTAATTAGTTTCTTTTCTAACCACATGCCAACTTATACTAATAACTAGACAGACTCTAAAATGACAATGACCTCTCTTGAAATTACATTTTGAAGTATAGAAAATACTTGGTGTTGGCTTGGCGATAAAGTTTAGAAACGGAAATAATATTATGGTTTTATTACAATCAAATCACCAACGAAAGTGGCGTCCCCATTAATTCCTTTAAGCTGTAAGTGAAAGACAAATATTGTATGAAGATGTACCTTGTATGTACCTTGTATGTACCTTGGCCTTTTGGCAAGTAGTAAATTAAATAAAGAATGTTTTATTTATAATTAGCTTTGAAAGCTCGTCCTGACTGTAGAAGAGAAGAAAAAATATGTCTAGAGTGATTTAATAACGGGTTTATAATTAGCTGAATAAAATATAAAATAAAGTCGAAATAATATAATTAAAGACGTTTTATCTGTAGCTACGCCCCATAAAACCCGACATGGTGTTCAGTTCAGTGGTTTGAACGATACGAACCCTGAGGAGTGGTTCGAAAGATTTAATATGTTCATGGATATGAACAACTACAATGAAGATGCGAAGAAGCTTATTTTAGGCGCTTTCTTAGAGAGAGCAGCCTTGTGTTTTTATAAAAAGATTTATTTAAGTTGTAAATCGTTTAGGGAGTTACAGGAGCAGATGATTGAAGAATTTCCTCCTATATCAACTCCACCCGCAGCTTTGTTCCGACGCTGCCAAATTCCTTTTCAGTTGCCAACTGGCAACATTAATGTTGATAGTGCACCAGTTGTGCGCGCGTGCTATGAGCCGGCACGATCCCAAACCTCTTGCTCTACCCAAGAAACCACAATCCTTTTAAAAGATTCCTCACACCCTGTTACTTTCAGTAATAAAGAAGAGAAGCAGCAAACAGACACTGAGGAAAAAGTTCTGGAAGAGGAGGACGATCAAGTCCATTCATCAGATGCTTCTGAGGAAGAATCCTACGAAGAGAACGACAAGCAAATACAATCATTAGGTGCCTCTGAGGAAGAAATCGTCGTTGAAGACAATGATCAAGCTCAATCATCGGATACATCCGAGGAAGAACAACCTAAAAGTGAGTCGAGTTCATGTTGTAGTGTTGTTTCATATGATCAGGATATAGAGCCTAAAAGTGATAGCATTATTCTAGAGAACATAATAAGTGATGTTAGATCCGAGTGTTTAGATGTGTGTGACTTAAAGAAAAAAAATGATCAATGTGATGTGGAGGAAAAGATAGACGTCGCGTCTCAACCCTCGTTGTCAAAAAACGATAGCAAATCTATTAATATATCTGTAGGCGATAATAAGTTATATTTCTTTCGAAAGAAAATTAAACGATCTAATGAAAATGATGCTGTAAATACTAATATAGATTTTTTACAGAATATTTGTTACAAATCTGAGTCCCTTCAAGGTAATAATTTGTCTAGTCAATATTCATTTGAAAAACTTTTGTATTATAATAGGGAAAGAAAATTAATCGATCATGTTATAGGGCAATCTTTCTCTTTTCATCATTTTAAGAAAAAACGTAGACTAAACTTGTATAGTGTAATGTTAAGGTAGGTTTAATGAGAACGTTAAAGTATAGTAGTTTTATTGAGAAAATATTAATTTAGTAGGATTGTTTCATTTAAAGTTATCGTAGTTTCATTGGGAAAGGTTTTTAATGAAAAGAATTTCACTAATACTCTTATGATTGTTTCATGTTCCGGACAACGTTGCTGAGCAACGGCAGCGCTGTCATGAGATGAGGGGAGCCAGGAACCGATCAAGAATTTGCTATCCGGCGAATTTAGTGTAAGGTTGGTGAAATCGATGCAGTTCTTCTAGCGGATGAGGGGGAGGAGCCCTCATGGTTCCATAGGAACCGGGTATATCTCGTTTGCTGCGAGATGCCTCTGACTTTCCGTTGAAACTCCATCGATGTCACATGATGTGGCCGGATCCGTTTTCATTATTCAGACCATAAAGTTGTTTGTCTAATGCCATCGGTTCCATGACTCATCAATGATAATAAGTGTCAGTCTCGTGTCTTTGGCATATGCTCTCTTTGGTACGTGCCACAGCCTACATGTTAAAGGGCACTCGTATACCACATGCAATATTTCTGGTATACTATATTGTTGATTTTTCACTTTGTGGTGTTGACCATTGTTGTCTTTATGATATCTTGACAAGTCAGTGATTCAATTATGGTTACTTGTCAATGTCTTTATGGTTTAAACTTTGATTTTGACAAATATTATTTGTTCGTTTAAATTCTGACACTTATCTATTGTAAAGAGTTTAGGTTTAGCTTTGAAGTTTTATTTCTATGATTATTGTTTAAAGTTAAGAATAGGGTGCGTGCTGCGCGCGACCTTTTTGTGTGGTTTTGGCGCGTGAAATCTGCACATTGGTCTTTTGCAATACTGTGACCCCTCACAGAAAGTTTTAAGTTAAGTTAACATGGAGACCCTTGTGTCGGTTAGTCTGTAGTAAAGACCAGCACCTGATTGTGAATCCCCACACCAGGTAGGGCTGTCTCTTAGGTTAATATTTAAGGATGAGCTTTTGGAAATTTATTTCTTTGCTTTATGGCAAATAAATAAATTTAAGAGGTACCCGCGGAGTGTGATGCTTGACTGCATCGCTTACAAACTTCTTGGCCTTTTGGCAAGTAGTAAATTAAATAAAGAATGTTTTATTTATAATTAGCTTTGAAAGCTCGTCCTGACTGTAGAAGAGAAGAAAAAATATGTCTAGAGTGATTTAATAACGGGTTTATAATTAGCTGAATAAAATATAAAATAAAGTCGAAATAATATAATTAAAGACGTTTTATCTGTAGCTACGCCCCATAAAACCCGACAGTAGCATCTAAAATGTTAATTACCTGAGCAAATCCTTTCGTTGGGTTCTGTGTTCTGACATCGAACACATGGAACTTGCCCTCCAAAGTGGTTGCTACTAATTTATTCATGGGAATGTCCTTGCGGTCGAACTCGGCGTAGCATACCTGCAACGAGGAAGATCCATCAGTGTAAACTTGAACTGGAGTAAAAATTCTCTAACATACTAATTTCACCTTTATTTCAATTAGATAAATTGATATTTAAATGAAGTTTCGTGAAGCGAAACGCATTGCAAGCGTTTAGCTAAAGCGTACGAACTCAACAGAAAGAAATGCGGGTAGCGAGAAAATTTTCTCTTTATTGCGCTGTCGAAACCACAGACATTATATCGAGATAGACTACTACCTATTCTAAAAATTTAAAATCGATTATCATTCCTCCGTCGAGTTTGACAAAGGAAGTTATTCCTTATATCGATAATCGATAGTTATATCGATTCAGTTCTTAGGGTCGGTTTTGCGCCTTTGAATCGGTTCTGGGCGGTTTTGATTTCCCATCACTAAATTTCGCTCGTGACGTCATCGTAGGTACAAAAAATTCGACACGCTAGGTTCTCATACAGTTTGAAGCGCTCTTTTCGTCTATCTCGATATATGTCTGTGGTTTGAAGCGCTCTTTTCGTCTATCTCGATATATGTCTGTGGTTTGAAGCGCTCTTTTCGTCTATCTCGATATTTGTCTGTGGTTGAAACACTCACTGCACAGTGAGCAGTGGCGGATACATATGGTCCCTTGACGTGCGATTGTTAGTTTTTATGTTCAACCAGCGGCCGCCCGCGACTTCGCCTGGACAGTTATTTTTCTAAATCTCAATCTCAAAATTTAATGATGATCGGTTCAGTAGGTAAACGTGAAGACGTAACAAACAAACACACTTACTTTCGCATTTATAATATTAGTAAGGATAATATCTAAAAATATTTCTAAGTAGTATTTTATTTACATGCCCATGCCTCAAGCCATCAGCGCGGGCGAATCTACGTTTTTTCTTATTTCCTGCGTCATTGTCGTTTACTCGAAAATCTTTAAAAATCCAATGCATCGCAATAAATAAGTTAAAAATATGCAAATTAATATAATTTATTATCGTACTCTAACGTAAATGATGGCAAATTCCGTTGTGATGCATTGGATTTTTTAAGATTTTCGAGTAAACGACAATGACGCAGGAAGTAAGAAACATAAGAAACAACGTAGATTCACCCCCCCCACCCCATGTTTTTTTTCTGTATCGCTACCAGCGTTGCCAGAATGTTACAAAAGTAACATTTTACGTTACTTTTGACCCTCTCATGTTACCTCCATGTTACACGGCTCAATATGTTACTTTGTGTTACTTTTTAGATTTTCCAGCAAACAAAAAAATATCGTGAAACGGAACGCATCCAAGAATTTTTTTTGTTTGTCATCTTGGCGCACTTGATTTTGTGAACTACTGAATGCGACATATTCACTCACTCGCCTGTATTTCTCAATTTTCCACCCCGCTTACTTAAGCCAAATACTATAGAAACTAACTCGGTAGAGTTTCTATAGTATTTGCTTAAGCATCGCAAGTGAGTCTAGTGGTGACTAGCAGCGAATGAATAAGTACAATCGATTTTAAAATTTTCAATGCATAAACAAAATCATTAGGTACATGTTGATTGTAATGATTTTTTGACTAAACCGTCATCACCGCAAGGCCTGGAGCGCTAGACTAGGCTTTTACATAAATGGGTACAAAATATAGCCATTTTTCAAACACAACCCACCTTAGAGCTTTTTAATGCTCTAAGCAACCCACCTATGTAGAATTTTAATCTATAAAAAAACTAACATAAAGTTTTTTTAAAACTGATACTAATTAGTTTACTAGTGGATAGGGGCCCACATCAGGCATTTTTTAGCATCGCCGGTTGATTATTCGATCAACAATTATTACGAGGTTTTCGATGTTTAAAAAATGGGACAGGAAACTAATTTTAGTTTTTGTGTAATAAAAGTAGTATTGCATCGCTTTCCACAAAAAAAGGTAGGTAATGTTACTTTTCTCGTGAAAATGTTACTTTTTGAGCTATCTCATGTTATATTTGACTATCTGCCACTGGCAACACTGATCGCTACTGACTGACAGTGAATTAGGAATTCAGTAGCCATTCGCAGGGTCTACAGATCGGGCGACAAGTAGCCAATTAGTGGCGGCTACTAAAAATTATGGAATGGCGACCTATCGCCTGTTGGGCGACACGTTTTCACAATATGCATAACAAATAAATAAATACAATAAAAATATAGATTGACTGTGAAAATTTGAAAATTGACCGTAAAAATGTTAAGTAGCCTAATTTTTTAAATTGGGCTACTTTGCATCGCAAAATGGCGACTTGACCGGTAAGGCATCTGGCAACCCTGGCCATTCGCTTTGATGCGTGGTCAGGCTGTTAATATCAAGGTGACTCTTACTCCATTCTTCAAGTTGCACTCCCACCGCAGCGACATGGTGCGCAGGTCGAACATCTTTAAGTCCCCGTTGTCGTACCCGGCCACCACGATGCGCTCGGCGTCGTTGAACGAGTTGCCGAACGCCACCGTCCAACAGTCGCGTTTCGTCTCGCCCTTGGCTGGCTGCATGTTGGCCACTGGCTTGCCTCGCTGCCGGGGATCCCATACTTTGACAGTTCCTTTTAAAAAATGGTTTATTTTATCATTTCTAAAGCTACACATTGAAATAAAACACTTTTAACGGATTCTAGAGCGGTTTCATTGAGAGTACTTGCTGCTGGCTGCAATGGTGCCGAAACATCCGGAAAATAAAAATCTAACCAAACACCAACTAATTACCAAATTACTTTCAATAAAACCGCGCTAGTAGTTATATCCGTTAAAAGTGTATTTTTTCAATATTTAAATGGATTATTATAACCTCTTCCTGAGGTGCACAACTAACAACACTATTAAGCCATCAATAGTTTGCATTAACATTTCATACCTAGCGACCACACTGACCACAGTAACCTGGACAATGGATTATATACATTCCAAAGGCAATCAGAAATTTTTAATCTGTGATAAATTATTTAGATAGCAGATTAAAATCCTTGAAAAGGGTCACATTTTTAAACTCATTAAATCTCCTTGATCCTCCTTGGTCTATAAGACTCCATAAACAGAGAAATTTTTTAGTGTAAAAGGTGAAGCAACAATCTCACCGTCTCTACTGCCAGTGACAATTTCTGGAGCCCCACAATTGATAGTGTTGCCGCCCATCCCGTCAATGGAATTTATGATATCTGTGTGCTCCTTTGTTATGTACACCTGGCAACTTTTCTCTAAGTCCCTGTAAATAATTTCATTTATAAAACATCAACATTAAAAGTAAATATTACCTTATACTTAAAAAAAATTAATACTTTACTGAGGGCTTGGTACGAGTTGGTGTTTTCACTTTTCGAATAGTTAACTACCAATTGTTTTCTCTCTTTCACTCGCATTGACTATGAGCAGCACCTATTTCAGAGTTAACTATGCAGGAAGTGAAAACACCGACTCTTACTAGGCCCTCAGATCCCAAGGCCTAGCATAAGTAATGGGGACTCAGTTTCAAGCTGAGCCTGGAATAAAAGTATCGAGCATACATAGACTAGGAAGATTAGTAACCTGTGTAACAATATCTATAGGCCCAGTAAGCAAGTTAATAATTCTTAATAAAATCTATGCACAAATGTGACTAAGATTGCATTAGACATCTTTGGAACTGGATGATTCCATATCTTTTACAGTTGTATGAAAAATGTTTATAATTCACTATCGCCTTAACAAATAGATTTTTGTAAAAGTTGCAAGATATTCATACTCACCATATCTCCATAGTTCCTTTGAAGTCGCCTGTTGCAAGCCGCCTCTCGACATCACTGCTAGCACCAAACGTACCGCATTTGAAAGAGTTCGGTCTTTCAATATCTTTGATCTTGCGAGCCTCTCCAGATGTTATTTCAAATATTTCTATAGTACCACTACCTTTCGGCAAACAGCCGATCACAACAAACTTTGCTGAGCACGGTATCCATTTACAGTCAAATATCGAATGATTGATATTATGCTCGATGTGCGTTATTATTTGTGGCGTATCAAAATCATCCATAGTTAATACTTATATGAATGACTTAATTATTATTATTTTTAAACTTTCTAGGTTGTTTTGAATTTTATCACAAATAACTTAGCATAACATAACCTAAAATGTAAACAAATTTTGATCGCCAATATCGCCATGGCAACAATATTCTTCTTCTTCTTCTTTTTTTGTTATGGCAATCTACTTTCCTCTTGGAAGTAATTTTTGCCAGTGTCAAGTGTTAAATAGTTCAATGGTAGATATTGTTTAATTTTTCATTAGAATGCGGGTGCATCGCATTCCAATGCTACTTGGAGCATTTGGCACCAAGTATATCAAGACAGTTTACTCGGTTAGTTCTGCCGAGGAAGCCACCACTTCAATAAAAGTCTCAGCTTCACACAACCAAGATCGCGCCTATTTCAATTATCCCACATATTGTTCAGTTGCGTAGACACTTGTACCATATAACTGCACCAATTTTAAGATACAATATCCACTATGAATCAATTTGAAAATAATTAAAATAGACACCAAACCGAACTCGACAAAATGGCGCCAAAAAACTTCGGCAACAATATTGTCACAGTACTCACATCACAGTATAACCAAGGTTTAAGAACCATAGATTGGTTATACTTCTATGTTAAGAACCAAGGTATAACCAAATATTGTTCTGAGGTACAATCGTAAGTGAAATATAAATAATGTTATCAGTCTATGCTAAGGCCTATGCCCTTCGTACTTCTACAAAAAAAATCTAAAGTAAAAAATGTGATCCCGCTGCGCTGCAACTTCGCAACTTCACTTGAGAATGTATCGCAAAGGCAAAAGAGAGTTTTTGGCGCCATTTTGTCGAGTTCGGTTTGGTGTCTATTTTAATTATTTTCAAATTGATTCATAGTGGATATTGTGTCTTAAAATTGGTGCAGTTATATGGTACAAGTGTCTACGCAACTGAACAATATGTGGGATCATTGAAATAGGCGCTATCTTGGTTGTGTGAAGCTGAGACTTTTATTGAAGTGTGGCTTCCTCGGCAGAACTAATCGAGTAAACTGTCTTGATATACTTGGTGCCAAATGCTCCAAGCAGCATTGGAATGCGATGCACCCGCATTCTAATGAAAAATTAAACAATATCTACCACTGAACTATTTAACACTTGACACTGGCAAAAATTACTTCCTAGAGGAAAGTAGATTGCCATAACAAAAAAAAGAAGAAGAAAGGCAAAAGAGTTAACGATTAGTCTGCTGGAACCCTGACAGTCAGCGCAGATTAAATAACCAAAAAGTCAAAGTTATCAATTTTACATATACTTTTTTATTTAGTCTGAGTCTCGTAGAGTCAAGTCGACTCAATGCGTTTTAATTTTTTACATGGGAATAAATAAAATATCTTAAATTATTAGGAAATTACGCAAATTAAAAATTGTGTCTGGCGCTGGAAGAAATATATCTGTTGGTGACGAAGATCATTCACAAAATGGGCGATAAAAAATACAAACAAAGTGTACGTATAATTTCGTTTCTATTGATGTCTTATTTTGTTAGGTTTCTTTGGTCTTTTAATGTTCTATTTTGTATTTTAGAAAGCGGATATCGCGAAGCAGTTTGACTTGCCGGAGCGTCAGTCAAAGATCACGACGCTGCTTAATCAAGCGGGGCAGGCTTACTGCATTTGTCGTTCATCTGATAGTTCAAGGTTTATGATGTAAGTTCTTAACATATAATCTGTTTCTGTTAAATTTATAAGACTGGTTAGAATTAACTGAACAGGTCAAAGTCAACTCTCTCTCTCTTGCTACACCCTAACCCAATTCTCTCTAGTAAGTGTAATAAAAAAAAAAAAAATTACAATTAATTCCATAAGTTGGCTGGAGTAAAATATCAATATTTATAGTCATAAAAATATATTAAACCCTGAAAAAATGCAGTCAGACTCTCAATCTAACCATTTATTGTTATGTCATATTATAACAATAACAGATATTTGGGTCATGGGCCATGGCAAAGTTCAAATTTATTGTCCATTTGTTAAATTAAAATAACAAGTTAAATGTTGTATAGGATTTGAAACATACTCCTAGGCTAAGAAGGGATTGTATTTTTTTGTTGTTGTTTTAGAGCATGTGATGCTTGTGAAGAATGGTATCATGGGGACTGCATTAACATCTCAGAAAAGGAGGCAAAGTACATAAAGACCTATTTTTGTGAACGCTGCAGAGAGGAGGATCCCACTCTGAAGACTAGATTCAGACCTCAGAAAAGGGAAAATGATGCTGATTCAGGTATATTGTGTGTCAACTTTAATACACGGTGTGAATGCATGATATTTGTTTTGATAATTCAAAGCAAATATGTTTTTATGTTTATTGTCATCAAAATAATGTTATAAATTATAATAGTAGGTACCCATACTTATAAGTTATATAAGTGGGAGGGGTGAGGCAATTGATTCTGTGGCGGGCGGGGAGTGTCCTTTCTGTACTTAGTACTAATATCTATTCTGTGCTATTGGTTAAATAAAAAATTAAACAGAATATCTATCTGATGAGTAATCTAACTGGGACATGTGTAACAGGCCTCAGTCATCTCTTTTGCTATACAAACATGTATTTAAACCGATAAAAACTTACGATTATTAATTTTTATAGGGAAAGATGACAGAAAGAAAAAGCGTAAAGAGAAAGATTACTCAGAAAATAAGTCATCAAAGAGAGTTAGCATTAAAGATGGATGCGGAGATTGTCAGGGGTGCTTACAGTTGCACGATTGTGGACAGTGAGTATATGATTTTATTGGGTGAAATGGTTCCGATTAGGGAGACTGATCACCCGTCCGGCTTCGCTGGCGTCCCCCTTTCTAAATAAATAATATGATTTTATGGGCATTACAAGTAAATAAGATGTAAATACACCACTGTGAAATTATGCTGAAGGGAAGTCGTTCTACAAAAATGTTATAGAGCTGCATAGTGGATTGGCGGGGTGGGATTCTAAAAGGTAAGCCGATGAATCGGCTTGAATGAACCCTTCTCCACTGAAACACATGTTTTTGTTATGCTCAAATTCAATTTACATTTGCTTGTTTGGTAAATCAGAAAATGTAATTTGAATTGCACTACGGAATGATTAATGTATTAATGAAGAAGGCAATAAATATACCTAGCTAATAATGGTTGTATAACAGATGTATAGTTAAATACCAGCGACTCTTCGAATCTAAAGTTTGAGATTAAAATGAAACGGTAATTATTGTTATTATTGCAATGTGTTTCAGTTGTGATGCCTGTGAAGAAATCTATAAATACGGAAGCAGTAATAAAAGCAAGCTTAAGTGTAAAATGAGAATATGTACTAAGAATAAGAAAATACCAAAACCAACAAGGTAAGTAAGGTTTTGCTTAATATAAATCCAAAAGCACACAGATATTGTCTAATTTTTTTTTTCTTATCTTTATAACAATATAACTATCAACATTGGTATATAATTGGAAAAAATAGTACATTTGTTACTTTACACACTTATTGAAATTTGAAATCTCACTAAACTCGCACATATTTTTGAACTTGTAAAGTACCTTTTTTAATTAACTTTGCATGCTATTAAATTAAAAAACATGTGCACCGTTTTAAATACTTTACTTAACATCTTTATCCTATGTTTTAGTGAAAGATTATTATTATTGAACTGTTTGACTATTACTACTGAAATCCTATCAAAAACCCCTAGAAATAGCACATTTTTTTAATAAATAAATATTAGAGAACATCACAAACATTGTTCCGATTCCAAAGTAGTAAAGCACTTGTGTTATGGAAATTAGAGACAACGGTGGAACTACAAACACCCAGACCTGAGTCAATATAGAAAAGTTCATTTTTCTAAATTGACCCAGCCGGGGATCGAACCCGGGACCTCAGAGATGGCGATATATTGAAAACCGGCGTACGAACCACTCGACCATAGAGGTCGTCAATAACATTATTTTGTAACAGCGCCCAATACAGCAGCCGTATTAAAAAGAAGCACCACGAGCGCGAAACCTACGAACCGGAGGAGTCGATTGCTCACCTGCAGACCTCAGAACCGCGCCAGTGCTACGGCCCACAGTGCACTCGGGCGGCACTGTATGGCTCCAAATATTGCTCACAGCAGTGCGGAATGAGACTCGCTACAGCTAGGATATATCAGGTAGACTGCACTACTTACTGAAAAATTTAATTTTTATAAAATTCATAACGGGTTAGCGCTTGTGCTTCACCTCAACTGATGTTAAGTGACGATAAGGCCGACGGTGGAATACCCGGCACTACACCCGGAATCTTCACCACTGAGGAACTGGATATCTTACCTCTAACTGCCGGAACACACCAATTTTTAATTTGTTTGTCGTCAGACTTAGGTAAGATGGTGGTAGCTAGCCAGGCGGACTTGAAATAACCCTACTACCAACCAAACTGAGTAAAAATGTACCCCCCTCCTGGGAATCGAACCCGAGAACCCTGCGTCTTACTCGGGTGGGCGAACCACTAGACAACAGAGGCGGTAAATAACAGCAGATTAGATGGAATAGAATAGAGTTTGACCAAAGTTTGACATATTTTGCTACTTTTATTATTTTTTCCCATATCAACATCTTCGCTTCTTATTTAAGGCTGACAACTTTCCTAAAAAAAATGGGGGTCAGACCTAAAAATTTGGTGAGTGAAATTCGTGCGCAATGCGCTGATTTCACTGTGGCCGTAGCTGTCTATATGCATACGTTTTAATTCTGGGACATTGTAGGACACATTTGATATTTGGGAGACAATGAGGGACGCTTTTGATAAAAGAAAAAATGCGGGACTGTCCCCCCAATGCGGGATGGTTGGCAGCCTTATTCTTATTATGAAAATATAAAATCTTATTGTGGCAAAAACATAAAGACTCTTTGCTAGGAAAGCAAGTGTGCGATGCTACAAATAGTTCAAGTGCTAACCCGAAAGAGAGTTTGTTTACAATATCTTAGGATCAAGATTTTTTACCAACATTAGGAACCACGTAGCCTTCAAAATGATTTTAATCTACAAATACGGTCAACTTGAATCTCAAGTGCATTTTTTTAAATCAATCTATTCACTCAGGTTCTCCCCCAACGCATCCAAGAATGGTCTCTCTCAACCTGTGTAGCGGAACAGAAGAACCGTAAAGCGCTCGAAGCGGTCCGCAGCGAGATCGAGCGAGCGCAAGCAGCGCTGCGAGCGCTAGATAAGCAACATTCTGACTTGGACGCGCTAGTAGCGAGGGCCAAGAATGCTACTATACTGCACAGTGATGATAAGGTAGGTAACTTAGCTATTTTTACGTCTAAAAATATGTAAACAGCTTAGAACTTTGTCACTCTGTTACAAACACATATATGGTTTACATTTGTTATCGATTTCTGTTAAAAAAAGTAATATCTTGTAGAGTGGAAAAGTTCTAAACTGTATACATATTTATAGAAATGACTGTACCTACACTACCTACCTTAAAAAGAAAGGTACAAAACACTGTAACTATACATCTGTTATACAATCTTTATTAGTAAAGGGGTTAGTAAACTGTATGTTTTATCAACAATGTGGTCCCCATATACAGGATTACCTAGTTTGGGGACTACTAGTAACCGACAAAATTTTAATCTTTAGTTAAATAAAGCATGTATGTACCATATTTTTAGGCAATGAATAATATATTAAGGGGCTGACATGAGCCAACTAGCGCCGTCAGTCGATTTTATTTTATTTATTCTAAATAAGCCCAATTTATTAAAAAAGGAATCAGTCAAGGTCTCGTGAATCACGTCTAACGTTTATCGAATAACATTACAACATTACAAAATGCGTGCAATAGTTTAAAAACGGGTTCGAACCAACAGTGGCCACTTTTAACAAAATCGCGTCATAAACTGTTCGAATGCCTTTTCAAACTGTGTAAAGTTATTCAATAAATATTAGACATTATTAACAAAACTTTCACCGATTCCTTTTTTAAGAAATTGGGTTATTTAGAATAAATAAAATAAAATCTACTGGCGGCGCCAGTCGGCTCACGTCAGCTCCTTAATAATAATTATAAATAATGTCGTTATCAGGAAGCAGATGACGAAACGTCAATGTACTGCATAACGTGCGGTCACGAGATCCACTCGCGCACCGCCGTCAAGCACATGGAGAAGTGCTTCGTGAAGTACGAGGCGCAGTCCTCGTTCGGCAGCCGCCACCGCACGCGCATCGACGGACAGAGCATGTTCTGCGACTACTTCAACCCGGCCAATGGGACTTATTGCAAGCGATTAAGGGTGAGTTTTGTTTGACAAATTTTGTTATCAAAAAAATTCGCAAAATTTAGCAAAATGACGGCATTGTTGTAGCGCCACCTACCTGCGCCGCACATACACTACACACGGCACACGACAAGATTCTTCACCGTGTTACTAGATGGCGCTAGTATCGAGGAACATGATCATTAAGTATGGAGCTGGCACGTCGCAGTATGGAAATCCTACATCTCGCTAACGAAGTTCACTCGGCGATTTACCATATATACGACTTCCGACCGTCATCGGTGGGACCGCGGTCCCCGGGCTAACACCGCCCAGCCCGGAGGAAGATCTTCCCTTCGGCCTTCCTATCAGTGGCTACCTACTTCCACATCCTTTTCATACTATTCGCTCCTACATTGTTGTCCCCATTCTGTCACCATTAAAGCTACCCTGCATCTTACTCACCAATACTTACCCAATAATTTTGACGACCTGAGTGGTGCAGTGGTTAACATGCCCGTCTGCTACGCAAGAGGTCCCGGGTTCGATTCCTGACCGAGCAGAAATTAAATTATAAATTTTAATTTCTGTGACGGGTCTGGGTGTTACTATGTATAAATAAGTAGTATATCAGTTGTCTAGCACCCATATTACAAGCTTTGCTTAGTTTGGGGCTAGATGGTGCTGTGTGAAATTGTCCAAGCAAAAAAAAAATAGAAATAGAGCACTCCTCAAAATAGCAAGATTTGTCTATGGTTTTGTATGAAGGAAATTCTTCATTGATTCTGCAAGCGGTTCAGGGTAAGTTGACTATATCACCCGTTAAACAGTATAAGTATACTGGTCATTATACTAACTAGTTCCGGGGTCATGCGGCGTCGGCATCGAACGCGTATTGATGGACAGAGCATGTTCTGTGACTTCTTCGACCCGGCTAATAGGACTTATTGTAAGCGATTAAGGGTGAGTTTTGTTTGTCAAATACGAACAGAAAATTTTGCAGCGGAAGTTGACATTCTTCTCGGTTAAAGCTAATTTACACCCTACTCATTAACAGTAGAAATAAAATACTACTCAAAATAACAGTAAATAAATAATAAATAAAAACTTGGACAATTTCACACAGCGCCATCTAGCCCCAAACTAAGCAAAGCTTGTAATATGGGTGCTACTGATATACTACTTATATACTTTTTAAATATATACTTATTATTCATAGTAATACCCAGACCTGTCACAGAAATTAAAATTCAATTTCTGCCCGGCCGGGAATCGAACCCGGGACCCCTTGCGTGGTTAACTGGCATGTTGACCACTGCACCACTCAGGTCGTCAAATAGTCTATACTATAGGTTTGTGTGTACTTTAGTAGTTGTTTCACTGATTTTGCCAACTTACTGCAATTGATTTAGAGAGAGATAACAATACCTAGTTTAGTACTTAATAAAATATGTATATGCATTCGTCTATTCATGTCGAAATAAATCGAATCTGGAAACCTTTGGTATGTTACACTCAAAAATCGAAAACAAAACCTGTTGTTTTAATACCTACCAACATTTGTGAAAGTATATGAATTAGTTTTGTGTTTTTTCCCCAGGTGATGTGCCCGGAGCACTTTAAAGACCCCAAAGTGAGCGACAGCGACGTGTGCGGGTGTCCTTTAGTGAAGCGAGTGTTCGAGCCCACCGGGGACTTCTGCAGGGCTCCCAAGAAGGCCTGCCTGAAGCATTACCAGTGGGAAAAACTGAGAAGAGCCGAGATTGACATGGAGAGGGTGCGACAGTGGCTGAGACTTGACGAGCTGGTGGAACAAGAGAGAAGCATAAGGCTCGCTATGGCGTCTCGGTAAATATTAGATTTTTATATAAAAAATATATCGATTGCCCCTAGCAAATATTTTGTCATATTGAGAGCCGTTCACGAGCATGACGACCATCCCACATCGGTTGAGAAATGCGACCTGTAGAGGAGAACAGACAGACAGACATACGAAAGCATTTTTGCCCAAGCTGAAACGGAAACGCTTCGTTCGCGCTTCGCACTCGCTTGGGTCAATTATTACACTACACTATACCTTAACCTAACTACTAACACCCGTATTATAATTTGAAATGTTTATGTTGATTTAAAATTTATTTTAATTGAATTACCTATTGTTTAATTAATTTTAATTTGCTATACCTGTATAAGGTGTCTAAGTAATCTGCAAATAAAAATTTGAGGTTTGAAATATTCACAAAAATTACTATAACGTCTCACAGTTCCCGCGGACGCACAGCGTCCCAACTACCAATCACACGTAACACGTAAACCAAACGAACCAATCACAGAACTTTATTTCATCGCAGTGCGTTCGCGTAGACAAGGGTCGTTTGAGTATTGTTTTTGAACACGGGTGTAAGATCTTCGATATTTTCACTAAAACATATTGTTTTGTTTCCAGGGCGGGCGTATTGGGGCTGATGCTGCACTCGACCTACAACCACGAGGTGATGGAACGCATCACCAACAAGCCCGACCACAAGGAGAAACCTTGACTGTACATTATTCATTAGATATTATACGTGTTTCTAATAAACTGGATTTTATTTTTATATTCTTAGAAAAAGTTAGTGTAATTAGGACCTCAGTACACACTACACTTAATTAATTAATTGGCGCCAGTGGCGAGTTATGAATTGGCAGTCTTGTAGTTAAATCTTAGGGTCAGTTCAGACACCGGAAAAATGGACGAGAAATATTCTGGCTTCATTGAAAATAGGACCGTATATCACAATAATCTTGATAAGGTTATTGTAATATCACAGAATATTGATAATCCGGTCCTACTTTCAATGAAGCCAGAATATTTCTCGGGCATTTTTCCGTTCTATCTGAACTGACTGACTGAATTATGCGTGTGCAGCTGCGGGATCTAATCTCTGACCATATCAGATACTCTCCGAGACTATCCAGATACTCTCCGAGGCTATTCAGATACTCTCCGAGACTATCCTACCCAGCAACTGCTCAGGAATGGTTAGGGACTACTGGGCTACCTATCGAATTGGGATTTGGGTGGACTAGAATTTGGGATAAGGAAAGAGACCGGACATAACTGCCTTATCATAGTTTCCAGACTGGAAAATTGGCAGGTGGTGACTAACCAAGGACTAAATAGACTCTCCGAAATAGCCGCGATGGCAAGACAGCAACATCTGTGTCCTCGGCTGCAGGGTGTAGATGTGTGCACCACTTTTTCTACCCATTGTACAAGGGACAGTGCCAACTCGCGTCTTACGTACGTTTCACTTCCACCCTGCGAGCGTATAGCTCTAACTCCACCCTGAACGGTCAACGAAGGCGAGGCGGGGCAGGCAGCAGGCCCCTTTGGGATTTAGTAATCTGTGCTTTGGGGTCCACCTCTGCTGCGGGCACTCGGGTCCGTGGTGTCGCTACTCACCAACAGCTCGCCCCAAGCTGCCCTGCGAGCTTATTATTATTCGTCCAATACTAAAAGTGTGGTAAATGCTGTGGCTTTTATTCAGCAAGTGTTGAGCAGCTGGCGGAAAGAAGACACTATAAACTATTGCTATTATAAGTTCCGAGATAAACAGGTGAACAGCATGGCTCTGAACATAGACTTAATAATTTGTGCTGAATATGTGCCCTATCCATCTAATATCTAAGACATAGCTCTATATAGTAATACTTATTCAAAATCAAATTAGAATCTAAAGTAGGAGAACAAGTCTAGAAAAAGTATTTTTATAATAAAATGGATACGATACCTTAATCTTAACAAGCCCCTCAATAAGTTAAAAATTATCCAAATATTTTTGAATGCAACTAAATGGTTTTCATTTAGCCAGAAGTCAAAACTGGGGTGACGTGTCAAAATATGGGGCTTAACAAAACATATTAGGGGATTACACGCTTCAATTATGCGCCGCTAGGGGGCGCGCACGTGCGCCGCGGGGCGCAATATGCTGCAGTGATACCGATGCGCGTTATATTGTTTTATAATCACTTGGTATTTAATTAGATGTACATACTATCTTTAGTGAAGACATCAGACATAGCTAGGCATGTTTTGAAAAATAGTACGCGAATAAACGCGTTAATTTTTTCAATGAATCAAGTCATTTTTACAAAGTACCTAAGTAAAATAAGTATTTAGATATTGTTTCACAATGTTCGGGAGTTCACTATGTTCTGATTTCATTCAAAAATATACAGAAATTATAATGATTTGTCAAGTTAATAACTTGGAATTTAATCAAAACTTCAGAAATCGCTATTGGAAATCTAATATTATGACAACTGGGTACTACGCCCCAGTCTAAAATGCCTTAGGTATATCTAAAATAATTTATTTATTTATTTAATAAGGTATACTTATAGCCAAACATACACATTTTATTAATTATTAGCTTATTACATAAGGGCATATATGTAAGCCACTCATAAGTATACACAGCATTCATAGACATGTAAACAAAAATTAATATATGAGAAACTAAAACAAATTATATTGCAAATTACATTACGTCTAGGAACTATGAGACTACCTATTGAGCAAAATAATAATTTATTTGTGTAGGTGGTTAAGAAGAGCATTAAAATTAACTTCAAGCAATCTCAACAAGAATCAAACAATTTTAGTATATTATTGATAAGTTTTATCAAGACGTTGTGGCTGCCCTTACGGCATCCTCTAAAGTTGGACGTAGGACTGTTAAACCAAAGGGAAAGATTATAGTTGGTTGGAACAAACATGTGGCCGGGGCACACAGGGAGGCTAGGCAGAAGTTTTATTGTTGGACATGGTACGGTAAACCTACTACTGGTTATATTTATGAAGAAATGTGTAAATATCGAAAAATTTTCAAGTCGCGTTTGAGATGGTGCCAGAATCATGAAGATCAAATAAAAATGGATATCTTGGCTTCTCACCATTCTAAAAACGATTTTCGTTCTTTCTGGAAACACACAAATAATTTGCAAAGCAAGCCAAGCCTTCCTGTGAGCGTTGGTGGTGTGAGCGACCCTGAGAAAATAGCCAATCTATTTGTAGATCACTTTGGTGTAAAGTCACCTCTTGGGCCCTCACACTCGATGCTGGAAGTTGAGCCCGGAGTGAAAAGGGAAGTAATCTTCACAGTCAGAGACGTAGACCGTGTTATTAAGTCAATGTCTAGAGGTAAATCCCCTGGCCACGACGGGCTCAGCGTCGAGCATCTTAAGTTCGCGGGTACACATCTCCCTCGTGTGCTATACATGTTGTTTAACTTTTGTTTGAGTCATAGTTATATGCCGGGAGATATGATGCGTACAGTAGTTGTACCCATAGCTAAAAACAAAACGGGTGACCTGTCGGATAGGAATAATTATAGGCCTATATCGTTGGCAACCGTGATCTCGAAGGTATTCGATAGCGTGCTTAATACACAGCTGAATAGATATATAACACCACACGATAACCAATTTGGTTTCAGACCAGGTTTGTCCACAGAGAGCGCTATACTGTGTGTTAAGCACGCTATTACATACTATACGAAGCGTAAAACGCCTGTATTTGCGTGTTTCTTAGACCTCTCGAAGGCTTTTGACCTGGTTTCCTACGACTTGTTATGGAGAAAACTTGAGAAAGTCGGATTACCAACACAACTCATAAATATTTTTAAATATTGGTATGGAAGCCAGGTCAACAGTGTAAGATGGGATGGTGTTCTCTCAAGGCCGTATGGATTGGAGTGTGGGGTGAGACAGGGGGGTTTGAGCTCGCCCACCCTCTTTAATCTATATATAAATGAACTGATAGAGGAGCTCAGCGGCACCAGAGTCGGTTGTTACATAGACGGAGTCAGTTTAAACAATATCAGCTACGCGGACGATATGGTGCTGCTGAGTGCGTCTGTATGTGGCTTGAGAAAATTGACTTCTATCTGTGAAGCATACGCTGAGTCGCATGGCTTGGCTTATAATGTAAATAAGAGCCAGGTTATGGTCTTTGAGGCTGGGAGTCGACGGATTGACAGAATGCCGCCGGTTCGGCTTAATAAGTGCGAACTCAAAAGAACGAACTCTTTTAAATACCTTGGTCATTTGTTGACGTCCGACCTCAAGGACAACGATGACATAGAAAGGGAGCGGAGGGCATTATCAGTCAGAGCGAACATGTTGGTCCGCAGGTTTGCGCGCTGTTCACGTAAAGTTAAAATTACATTGTTTCGAGCTTTTTGTACATCCTTTTACACGTGCAGCCTGTGGTCCAACTACACACAAAGCGCTTATCATGCCCTCCGAGTCCAATATAATAATGCGTTCAGGATGCTTTTGGGGTTGCGTCGCTCCTGCAGTGCATCTGGGATGTTCACAGAGGCCAGCGTCGATTGTTTCTACGCAACTATGCGCAAAAGATGTGCTTCCCTGGTGCGCAGGGTGCGGGGGGGCCCTAACAGCATCCTGGACATGATTGCGAGCAGACTTGACTGCTCGTATATCAATCGTTGCTGTGTCATATCAAGTGGCATGGCAAAAACATAATTAATATTATATCCTAAACATAAGTACTAACATAGCTTATAAGAAACATTTTGTTACTAACAAATGAGTTATTTTAATTACTTGAATAAATAAATTATTATTATTATTATTATTATTATTATTAAATTTAGATTTTTCGCATTCACAAGGCTATTTTTATATTAAGATAAATAATATTAGACCAGCTCCAGGTTTTTAAAAGACGAATTTCAAAATAAAATCTCTATAATTATGATAAGAGCCAATACTTTTCAGTTATCGAACCCGTTACAACTGAAATAGAGACCAGCCAGATTTAAAATTGGGTTATAGGTACTTGCCCTTAATCATAACTCCGATTTTTTAATACCGAGTGACACGAGCGGAAAAATCGCATTTCCGACGCTCTCTAATATGATTTTAATTAAACGGAACCGTAGATAACTGGCGAAGTTCGCGAGGGCTGAGCGCCTTGTGGGGTGCCATCCGTGAAAGGGGACCATGAGATGAGACACGTTATCATAATTATAAGCGTTTGAGGACTAATTATTAAATTTAGATTTGTCGCATTCACAATGCTATTTTTATATTAAGATAAATAATATTAGAAAAAATACTAGAAAAAATCGACTCACCCGTAGCACCTCAGACGGGACGGGTGAGTCGATATTTTCTAATATTTTTTCTAATATTATTTACGAGTATCTTAGTTTGAGGACTAATTTAAAAGTTCGTATGAGGACTTGAATTTACATTTTATTGTTTATTAATACCATAATAGGAAAATATGTAACATGAAAGAGGATTGATCTGCCGAAAGAACGTAGGTATTCGGAATACATAGACCGTCCGAGATATCGTGGAAGGATATCTACAAAGATCTGAAGCAGCTTAACGTGTCGGAGACCATCGATAGGCTCCGGCGAACAGTAAACTTTTAATACAAACGTAATACCAAAATGATTTGCAATTTTCGCATAATTAACTAATCTTGTGATGTTATTCGGATTAAGACATATTATGTCTAGGTTTCTATCAAATAAAAATTCCTAGAACCTAACCCAATTCAAAATAAATGCCAATTATTTTTTTTCATGCAAAATTGTTAATCGCATTAATTTTAATTTGTTTTAGTATTTTAGTAGCGACAAAATAATACTGTCTTAATCCGAATAACATCACAAAGAGAGTTAATTATGCTCAAATTGCAAATCATTTTGGTATTACGTTTCTATGGGAAGCTCACTTTTCGCCGGCGGCGGCATCTTAAGATCCAATTCGGGTTACGAGATGAAAAAGGTTATGGATATGGCGAAGAAGATATGCTCCACCTGAGTCTCGATCATAAAGGCCGTGTCACTTACATAAGGTTAGAAACTCGGCGTTTTTTCGAAATTTCTATATCTGATTTTCTACTTCTTTTTGCCTTTGAAAATGTCTGTTTCTATCAATAAAATTACTTAATAATAAAATGAAAAGCATGCTTATGTAGTGGTCACCCTATCTGCTTGCACTGACTACACGCAACTGCGTTTAAGCAAGTGTTTGACCGTGGCAAATGCCTTATTAGATTCCAAAAAATATTATAATATCATTAACATTAGATGTGACAGGGGCGATCTATTACAATACAATTTACCTAATCCAAAACAATTTTAAGGTAGGTATTAAATTATGTCGGTACTCTGTGGTATTAATCGAAAATGGTCTTATTGACAAAGCGAGCGCGAAACGTCTCTGTTTCAGCTTAGGCAAAAATACTTTCGTATGTCTGCAATAATTGGGGACTTTTCAAGTAGGAGCTAGGACACAGAATACATAATAGTACATACAAGTTAGGATCTTTAGCGAAATATTTCTTCCGAAACGGATTGAACTGATTTCCAAATCCCACTTCGGTATAAATTGTTACAGTGGCATTACGTCAACTCGTCAATTTTCGATAAATTGGTGAAACGTAGGGTGTCCATGCTATTGTGTTGAAGCGAGACCTCAAACTAATCCGTTTCTAATTATCTCATCCGCTTTACCCCATCGCGTCACTTTTGACAAATATCCCCAATTTCGAATAGCCCCAGTTGCAAATACCATAATTTGCGCAGTTTTTCGCTTGATCGGACAATCTGTGACCCATCTGTCAAATCCACGCTTGTTAGTATGAGCAATCGATATCAGATTTATATTGTTTGATTGCAGGTGCATTTTAAGGATGAATTCTATCTAATGCATTTATTTAAGGGAAGAATTTTTTGATCTGCTATTAATCTAAATCAGGGATTCCCAAACTGAGTATTTTGGGAAAGAAAAATTAATTTCAAATTTTTTTCAATGTATAGTAGGTATTTTTTTTATTTATCAAAAAGCCTCACCCGACTTCATAAGATTTTTTTTAAATTAATGGATTTGATTGAACATTAGTTCATGCTTTTTTTAGAGAACAATTTAATTAAAGATGAAAATAATATAAATTCATTCATAAGAAAACTGAAAGTCAAAACAAATACTTTGTTGGAAAACTGTTTTTACACTTTGCAGTTTTTCGAGTTTTGTATATGATTATTCTAAAAAATTGTATTGCACTATGTTATGTTTGTTATATTTTATTATATACTTATTTGAAAATGTTATAATAAATTAAGCAAGCTCTTAATTTAATTGAAAAAAATTTAGTGTCCTAACGGGGTTCATGATGATACTTTTAATATTTACCACCATGTAAAACTCATGAGTCAATAAAGATATTTGTAAAGGTTTTTGAAGGAGAATAAGTTCGGTTCATAAACAAAAAAGTTATGGTTGAATATCCGTCTAAATTCATAAAAAATAGTAACGAAAACGACAGTATTTTCAAGATTTCCTGAATACTCCAATATCAAAATTTCAACTTGGGAACAAACCTGATGTATGAATCATTTTAATCAGTTAAGCCGTCTTTGAATAACCGAGAAACACACAAACTTAGAAAAAAAAATTATGCGTAGAATAGATAGATAACCTCCTTCTTTTCAATTTTTGAAGTCGGTTAAAAATTAATGTGTTCGTTATGGAATTTTATATTTTCTCTTACTATTTTCTAATGTGATGTAATTATCATCATCATCAGTCATAACTATTACCATCACTTACTTACATCATTATTTTTAAAACTTCATTCTTCCGAGTTTCAGGGTCTAGAAAATCTCAGAAATTACAAGTCGATATGCTCCACCCACATTTGTTACAACCAATCACGATCTACCACCCTTAGTCCACCCTCAAACCAGCCAATAGGAATCGAGAAACCTGGTGTTTTACGGTCAAGGGTGCCACAATACAGAAGCTATTTAAAAATAAACTATACTGCTTTACTTCAAGGTTTATTTTAGCGTAATTTGAAATTTTAATATAACACCCCCTTGTCATATTTTAGGATGCAGTGCAGATATAATTATGATTTAGTCCAGTTTCATATTTGTTGCGATTCGGTTGTCACAGTTTCGGTAGTCTGTAGTGCCGGGGTGGTGCAGTGGTTAAAGCTCGGGCAGTGGTGAAAGGACTCAAGATTCATTTCCCGCTGATGTCCTACGGCAGCGAGACGCCGCCCGTGTGGAGCAGCTCTGCAGTATGTATTATTAAGTTAACATAATAAGTTAAGTAATCTTTCATTAAAATTAACCAAAAAATAACCTAAACTTGTGCTGACTGTATATAAATAACTTTAATGTAAAAAAAATTGGTAAGTCAGAATTCGTTTTGGACGCAATTTAAAAAAGTCTTGAATTGCCGATGTAATTATTTCACGTCTTTTTCAATCTTAGTTTAAAAACTATCACTACTAAAAACTACATAATTATTATTATGTTAGTGATTAGCTTAGAAAAAAAAACAAAATAAATAAATAAAAAATCGAAATTACAATGACATTATTACTTTGTATTATTACCATTTGTTAAAAATGTTTTCGTTATTGTTTTGTTTAAGAAAACAAACTTAAACTTTGTTTAAATAAACCTGTCGAATTGAGAACCTCCTCCTTCTTTTGAAGTCAGTTCAAAATCACATTACATAATATATAAATAACATATTATAGCTACTTATTTTTTTTTCACGTTCGTTCCACGTTGGGCGCCAAAATAGCAGAATTTTCAGTCAGAAGTGAAGATTGTTGTAACTATGTAGTTATATTTTCTGAATAGTAGGTATAATATGTTAACGCAATAAATGGATGATGTGATGGTGATCACAAAGAAAGAAGTCTTTTTTGAAGGATAACACCGACCAATAAATTAATATTACTTACTTAGCAAAACGAATGTTATAGAAAATTGCGCAATTAATTTCTTTTCAAATTTTAATAAGAACTGAAAAATAAATTAATACTGTAATCTAAGTGGTTTGTGTTTTTCACTCATTCTCAAAAGATAAAACTTGCAATTCCATCCATTTTTGATAAGTAGGTAGGTAGTCAACTATTTATGAGATAACCAGTCAATTAAATTATTTTAAAATGTATACTTATTTCAACATACGAGTTGAGTACTCGTTAATTTTTCATTTTTCATTAAGTAATACTCCTACCTACTGTTTTCATAAACTCCCTGGTAGACCACCGAAATATCAAGTGAAAAAAGAAATTTCACACTAACTATTGCACATACATAATTGATTATTAGTGTGAAAATGTGCACACATATGCATTAATATAATAGAATCATTTTTTAAATAAAGTTTTTTGAGAAAAGGTCGGTAGTTTTGTAATAAAATATTAAAAATTGCAATGAAAAAATAAAGCCGGGTTGAATTTTGTTTGCGTAAATGAAGTGTAAAATATTTACTCAGCTAATCAAAAATGCACTATTTATTCAAGTTAAGTTGACCCGCGGATGCCTCCTAAGTTAAAGGGCAAAATTTATAAGTCCGTAATAAGGCCAGTAGTCATGTATGGATCAGAATGTTGGGCTATGAAGAAGATGGATGAAAGAAAATTACATGTAGCAGAGATGAAAATGCTGAGGTGGATGTGTGGTGTGACGCGAATGGATAAAATTAGGAATGAGTATGTGAGAGGAAGTTTGAAAGTAGCACCAGTGATAGAAAAGTTGAAAGGGAATCGACTGGCTTGGTATGGCCATGTTATGAGAAGGGATGAAAGGCATGTAACTAGAAGACTAATGGATATGGATGTTGAGGGTTGGAAAGTAAGAAGAAGACCGCAGAAAAGATGGATGGATTGTGTGAGGAATGATATGAATGTAAAGGGAGTGGATGAGGAGATGACGAGTGACAGGAAGGAATGGAAGAGTAGGACACACTGCACCGACCCTAAATAAATTGGGATAAAGGTAGGGGGATGATTCAAGTTAAGCAGCCGCGTCATATGATTGTTTTATAAACTTTATCTTTTTATTGTTTTCAAAGTTTTATTTTTTAAGTGAGTGTTATACCAAGGATCAATAAATAATAAAATGAAACTAAACATTAAAATAAACAAACAAACTGAAACGACACAAAATTTAGGTAATCCCAACACTAACGAGACAGCTAAAACATAGTACTGTATCTATTATTATGGTTTTTTTTTCGTTTCTCGACCCAAGTCTCTTTATTTTCATTTTATTATAATTATTTTTCATTGGTAGAACACTCACTTAAATTTTTAACGACTGCAAAATAACGGTGTAAGTATTCCAGAGTCATTAATATCTACGATCCTTGCTAGTCTAAAAATTCGGGTAGTGATTTTAAGATCTTGTTTCAAGTCTGGCTGAATTAGAGTCTGAAACATGTTTTTTGTAGGTAAAAAGCCTATCACTAGTATAACGGGGTTAATAATTATTTTTTTAAACTACCTGCTCGTCAATGGCATATTATGGTGTCATGCAAACCTTTCCTAAAGTAAGTCATTTTTTCCCATGGGAAATAATGTAATTTGAATTTAGAATGCAACCCGTGTAGTCGTGCTTGATCGAGGTTGGTTTCAAAAATGTTTAGGTGCAATGAGATTTTATTCTGAGTTAGGCTGTATGTTATCATTTTCTTTGCACTGCCTACAAATTAAAAAAAAGAAAAACATTAAAACTTTTTACGAAATTCATTTTCACCCGCGCACCAAGAATGATTTATTCGAATGTCGAACTGACCACTACAGAATAGACGACAAAAAAAATTAAATAAATACTTAAGTACTTTCTTTATAACAGCCATTGGTTTCAATTGCCTCGCAGAAAGTATAAAAAGTAGAGTATGCATCGCGGGCTTAAATGTGTATTTGTCATGGGCGATCTTGAACACCTCGTACTCAGGATTCTAACCTTCCCTCGTACTCGGGGTTCTTATATAGCGCCCGGGACATAATACACTACTTTAAGCCCTTGTTGCATAATCTACTATAATGTACTCAAAATCAGTTAATTTTTTTTTCAGGGCAGCGAGGTGTCCCCGTACGGCCCCCTGTGGGACGCGCCGCCCGCGCCGGTGCCATACCCGGACATCCTGGCGTTCCCACCCGCCGATCTTGGTTAGATACTTAAAGAAATATTAGACAACATCACCAACATTGCTCTGATCCCAAAGTAAGTAGCTTAAGCACTTGTGTTATGGAAATCAGGGACAACAGTGGAACTACAAACACCCAGAGTCCCAGACCTGAGCCAATAGAGAGAAGTTCGTTTTCTAAGTTGACCCAGCCGGGGATCGAACCCGGGACTTCTGAGATGGCGACACCTTGAAAACCGGCGTACGAACCACTCGACCACAGAGGTTGTCAATACTTCAATTGTACTTTGCTATAAAATAAAAAAACATGCTTAGACGATTCCACACCGCGCCATCTAGCCCCAAACTAAGCAAAGCTTGTATGGGTATGGGTAAATATGGGTGCTAGACAACTGATATACTACTTATATACTTTTTAAATATATACTTATTAAACATAGTAACACCTAGAGCCGCCACAGAAATAAAAAAATCATCATTTATATTTCTTCCCGGTCGGGAATCGAACCCGGGACTCTTGCGTGGCAGTCCGTTATGTTAACCACTGCACAACTCAAGTCGTCAATTAAAATGATTATTTATGAAAAAAAAATATATTTCTTTGTCACACCCAATAGTTTTTTTTTTTTTTTATCCACTACGGATTAGTGCTTGGCCTTCATCTCACCTGATGTTAAGTGACGATAAGGCCGAAGGTGAAACCAATCCTCACTACTGAGGAACTGGCTATCTTACCTCTAACTGCCGGAACACAACAATTTTTAAATTGCTGTTATGGCGTCAGACTTAGGTAAGATGGTGGTAGCTAGCCAGGTGTACTTGAAGCAAGCCCTACCACTAACCAAATCGAGTAAAATGTACCCCCCTCCCGGGAATCGATCCCGGGGCCCCTGCGACTTACACGGGTGGACGAACCACTAGACCACAGAGGCGGTTAAATTCACTTATAAGCCGAGAAACTAATTTTAGTAAATGGAGAAAAACATAGGATACTGTAGTTACTTACAGCTAGCTATTTTTATTTTCAAAATATCCACGGACAAACATAAACCAACTCGGATGAAAGCTAATCGCAGGTAAAAGGTAGGTATAATCCGCACGCGATTGTGGGATGGGACCTTGTCAAAGTTATTCGAAAATGACTGTTAAGGAGTCAAGTAGAATTACCAAAAAAATCTGAATCTATTTAAATAAAAATGATTTTTTTAAAAGTAAAAAGTTTTACCCCTTTTCCCACTCATAAAATAATCACAATATTTTATGTGATTATTTTAGTGATTAATTAATATTAATTAATTATTAAGATTTATATAAAAATCTCGCATTTAAAATAAAACTCGAGCAGAAATCCACGCGCACAGTTCTACACAACTAGCATTATGCGAGCATATACGCGAGTTTGCCGACGCTGCGGCTGGCCGACGGACCGTGCGCGTCTCAGTTCCAAAAGAAGCATCCCATTCTCATCACGCGCGGATTATATCTACACCCACCCAATATATCACTCGCTTTTGCTGTCATAATAGAAAGAAACGTTAATTTCTTCGGACCGTCAGAACGTAATTCACGAAAAAAACAAAAAGTATGAATGCTCGAGCATTGCGTGTAAAAAGAAAAGCTACCTCCTGACTTACACTTATACGTATTAGGAAAAGCAAAAAGGACAAATAAAATAAATGCGAATTTATAAAAACCTGAGGTCCGTGGGTCACTGCAATCCGATTCAGCTCGAAGAGGAAATCATGCACGGAACTTTTTCATACTTTGATGTTGCACCATCACCGCATAGTTTCATAGTTTGTCGCTGATGTACCAAATAATATTAACATTTAATGTCATACTTTCCTTGATATAATTTCATATCAACACCTTTGTTTAATTATTTGGACCAACGCAAAATTAAAACCGAAGCGTCTGGCAGATCACGGCAAACTTACTTAATACCGCAGTATTATGCTAAACACTTACTACCTACCCTCACTAAAAAATATTACGTTTATATTAATATACCGGACAGCTGTGTGAACGGTATCTGTAAAGCTATTACACGGTAATATTACCGTGGCTATTATGCCAACATTTGAATCATTTCAATCGCTTCAGCCGTCTTTGAGTAATCGGTGGACATACATAAAAAAACATAGAACCTCCTCTTTTTTTGAAGTCGGTTAAAATAAGCAATAAAATATGGTAAGGTTGTAATTCCACACAACATATCAATTATGTTACACGGGATTTAATCGTATAGTACATATACTTTTAGCTAGCATTCAAACAGATCCCTAGAAAGTTGGCCATTTGAATAGGAAAGCTGATTGTAAAATAATTTGTTTTCTGTACTTACCCTTAGCACTAACATCTATCGAGAAAAAAACGCGGGTTAAAGCTGGGAAGCTGGCAACATTCTTCAAATGTTGTCAAGTCACTTGGTGCGGAGTGGGGAGGAAGAGACGATAAGGAAGTGTCGGTAGGCGTAGTTACTCATTCGGTGTTGGTTCACGCACGATCTAACTCCTGAGGATGCTCCGGGTTGGGGCGAAACACATGTAGAGTAGTCTAATTGGTGAAGGTGCAAGGTGTGTCGCTGTCATGCTAAATGCAAGTATTGTGCACTGATATTTTTGTGGTGTGCATGTGCATTTTTTTGCGGGCGGGCGGGCGGTGCATCCTGCATATATTTTTGCGGGAGTAAGCTACATATATTTCTCTTTTCACAATGGTTTGGGACTTCCGCCAAGTAATTCCTGATTCAATCAAATAAATCTTAATAGAGTAATTTTGTATGGAAATTTTGTACGGCACCTACCACCGTAAAAGATTTCCTGTACCAAATTACTGTGAGTTTTTTAAGCGCGTTGTGGCAGCAACGTGCCTGCCACTGGTAGAAAAGTGATTGTGGACTGTATTTCACTAAAAAAATAATATTAGAGATATCAAACTATGATGCCTTCGTACGATCCAATTGATTTTAAGGCCATTAAAGCAAAAGCACTTACCATCAGCCTGCTGCTTCGTCTCTCGGAGATCGCACCACCGCCGACGCCGGCGTAGCCAAGTTTCAAACTAGCACAATATTGATAGTAGACCAGGTTCTGATCTTACATTTAGTTCATATAACACCCCGGGGATAAAATGATATAAGGAAACACACACTTGCACCGACATATAAGTTTTAAGAATTAAAATAAGTTTAGGAATACCGAGCGGCCGCCATTTCTTTTCGAGCGTTCCAACGAAGTTTTTGTACAGCGCCGCGTTGCGGTTCTTGGCGCAAACACAAATCAAGCTGCGTTCCGTTTTCTTCCGCAAAAGGTTTAAGCAGTGTTTCACCATAATAACCAAAACATCAAGGCAGATACTTAACAGAGTTTATGTATGGAAATTTTGTACAGCGGCATCTACCACCGTAAAAGATTTCCTGTACCAAATTACTGTGAGTTTTTTTAAGCGCGTTTTTCCTCGATAGGTGTTTGTGTTATAGGTCTTTGATCGTATCTAAGGGTACTGAAGATCTTTCGATTGTGACAGTATGGTCGGCGGCCGGGTGCGGCGGGCGCGGCGGGTCGCGCGGGCCCCCAGGCGGCAAGAAGCCGCGGCGCCGCGTCGCATCCGTGGCGCAGCGGCGAGCAGCGAACATCCGCGAGCGCCGCCGAATGTTCAATCTGAACGAGGCCTTTGATAAGCTCCGGAGGAAGGTAAGGACGGTGGTTTTGTATGTTACTGTTTTCTCTTTATTGTAAAACATCATTCAAAAGGAAATATTTGTATTAGGTTTAGTCACAGTATTCATAGACTCCATTTGCAGGATTCCATTTCCAGGGTTTGCGAACCGATGGCGCAGCTTCTTTGACATTCACAAGTGCTTGTAACAGCCTAGACTGAATAAATGAGTTTTGAATTTTGAATTGTACCCAAAGAAAATGGATGTAATGGCAATCTTGTATTGATTATTATCGTTAAAAAAGAATATCACTTAGAATTTTTTCAATGACACAAGCTTCTTCAGGTACCGACATTCGCCTACGAGAAGCGTCTCTCCCGCATCGAAACCCTG
The DNA here is from genome assembly GCA_963556745.1 of Catoptria pinella. Taxonomy (NCBI): domain Eukaryota; kingdom Metazoa; phylum Arthropoda; class Insecta; order Lepidoptera; family Crambidae; genus Catoptria; species Catoptria pinella. The sequence continues at coordinate 734,169 of OY750776.1, forward strand.
CGGCTGGCCATCACCTACATCAGCTTCATGTGCGAGCTGCTGCACGGCTCGCCGCCACCCCATCCCGCGGCACACCACGCGCTGCACCCGCCGCGGCATGTGTTCGACGCTGAGGTGCCGTGGTGCGCGTAAATATCAATATTTTTAAGGACAATGCTATAAGCTAATAATGTAAGATGGTCTGCACGATCGTCAACTATTAAACCTAGAGTAGACAGTAATTTCAACTAAATTTCTACTGCATAATGGTTGGCAACTAACAAGATTACGTTACTTATGGTAGCTGTTGAAGGATTTAGGTTTCAAAAAGTTTGAATCAAAAAACAGAAATCGACACGAACAAACTGTATGGGAGTGAAATAACCAAATTATGCTTCACATTACCAACCTATAGGTACCTACCTAATATTTCATGCATACTTTGTCATCTTAAAGCCACAGAATAAATAATAGTAATAAAGCTCACCCCAGGAATTTGTGGTCTGCGACTTGTAATAACGTTTATTTCATTCGTTTTTTGCAATCAATTGGCATAGTTTTTCGTATCGATTTTCTAGATCAATTTTGAAACCATCTCGTCGCAGACAATTTATATATGTACAGTCACGTCTAAAAATATGCACTTATACAGTTTAGAACTATGTCATTTTATTGTCAATTCTGTTCAAAAAAGTGATAGCTTTTGGAGTGACACAGTTCTAAGCTATTACATATTTATAGACGGACTGTACATGGATTCATTGTCAGCAACCGAGTACTACCAAAATTACGTTAGACATAAAGTAATAATTTAACAAATTGTATTTCTTTAAACAAAAGGTTCAACAAGATACAAATGTTAAAAAAATATTACTGCTAGTGTAGAGAAATAACCACGTTTCGCCAAAGAAATATGTCTTCCATTAGTCATAGTATAGTCATAAGTATGTAAGTATCTGTCTGTCTAGTTATTGTCTATAACCATACCATTAATTAATGAAAAGCATTCGTTAAATACAGAAATATTTAAGGACGGCATCTGATCGTAGTAAAACCAAGTGATTATATTAATTAATTAATTATTAATTATTCATAACATAAGTAGGTAATGATTAACTAGCATTGTTGGATACTTTGACAGCTCATCAATTAAACAACATATTTTAAGTTATTACCAAGTAATTGAATTCCGCATTATAAAATAGGTAATATGCTGAAAAATTAGAAATAAGTACTTAGAAAACTATAAAAGGTACTGATTTCTTGTACGAGTTTACATGTGTGTAAAATAAATAAAAAAAAACGCATTTTTTGCCCGATTTTTGCCTCACATCTCAAGTTTAACATTTGCAAAGCGCGGACTTTACATTGAAATAAACTTAACACGGGTAGTAAAAGATAAAGATAGTGTAATTTTGTGCAAAAGCATATGAAACATAAAAATACTTGTCATAGATAGAATCACATGAAATACAATTTGTAATTCAGGTGATACCTGCTACCACAGGTATTTTAATATTTGATCTGGTTTTTTGGAACGTTCCGAAATGCAATAACACAATGTAAACTTCATAGGTATTTGATAGAACCTTGCGGAAGTCCATTATAATGGACGCAAAAACAATGGTAAGTCTCGGACTCGGTGCTTGGCATTGCACGGTCTAACATTACAGCTCAGGATGATTCTCCGTGTAGGGGACTAGGGGTGAAACACGTGTACAAGGTGTTACAAAAATACCCCTAATGCCGAAAATAAAACAACAGGGTTATTAAAAAAATCAGCTGTTTCATACAAAAATTAAAATCGAAAATATCAAAATGTATGAAACAGCTGATATTTTTTTCGCGATTTCAGAGTTGGTCCCATAGTAAAAGTTGTTCAGTTTGATGGTCCCTATCTACCATATTCGGCATTAGGGGTATTTTTATAACACGTTGTATATAAAAAAGTCTGTTTATCCTTACTTGTCTTATTTGGTAAACAATCTTTACTCAACTTTTAATTGAAAAAATCAATTATAAAATGCAACAAATGGTTTTCTACTCATAGCATAACGAAATAAATTACTAATTATTAGTGACAAATCGATACAATAAGAACATATTTTTAAATAACGATTTAAATTTAAAATACGTATGACAACTGTCAAAAGCTGTTTACTAAATAAGACAAGAACGATAAAAAGACAGACTATAGTTTGTATGATATACAACATGTTACAAAAATACCCCTAATGCCGAATATGGTATATAGGGACCATCAAACTGAACAACTTTACTATGAGACCAATTCTCAAATCGCGAAAATAAAAATCAGCTGTTTCATACATTTTGATTTTCGATTTTAATTTTTGTATGAAACAGCTGATTTTTTTTCGCGATTTCAGAGTTGGTCTTATAGTAAAAGTTAATCAGTTTGATGGTCCCTATATATCATATTCGGCATTAGTACTTATTTCATGTTGTTTATCGGCGGTCCTTAATTTCTAGCCATTATTTTATGATATCTAGATTATACAAAATATAATAAAAACCAAACATTATGTAACTTTATTCAAAGATGCCATTCTCGTTATAAGAATAGAATAAGGTTTATTAGTATTTATAGATCTGTAAATATTGTGGTACTTAGCAATTCAATTATTTATTTTATTTTAGAATAAATCAGAATTTGTTAATAACCCTGTTGTTTTATTATTATAATTTGAATTTATTTAATAAAAAATAACTTAAATAACATACGACAAGAGAATAAGTGTGGAAAAAACCCTTTTCCGATTTTTTTTAATTAATGGCTGTCATAACATGGTGCTTAATTCTTGTTTTTTTTTAAATTATTATATATCCTTACTTCCTTATTTATTTATAATATTATAAATTCGAAAATAAGTTTGTTTGTTTGTTTGTTACGCCTTCACCATGTTTTGCATACACGTTGTCAGGGATACAGAGAAGGACATAGGGTACCTTTCATCCCGAAAAAGCCCGAGGGGTGAAGAAATAACTCACCTCGCAGACGATGTTGCGGGCGGTCGCTAGTATTTTCATATTTTTTATGAAATGTAGATGTATGTATTATAAATCAGTCCTCCCGTGACCGCGGCCCCTGGAAAGTTGTCGAAACGTCGGGAATTATAAAAACCAATAAATACAAACTAAATAATTCTAAAACAACACCTGAATTAATAATATACGCGCTGTAATCCGTAAAAAGTGTTTTATTTCTAATGAACTGTACGCGCGGAAGTCTTAGAAGTGTATATGTATGTATGTATTATACTTAGGCCAGAATGGAAAACACAACAGAAACATAATTTAAGTAAAATTAATCAAAAGTTACATCTGAGCCCGATTACAATTTATAGTGGGAAACAAATTGTACCGGATTTATTAAGATAGTTTTTTTCCGTTTATTAAATATCAATCAAACATAATTGTAAGTAGCACTATTTGCGCAGTAATATTTTTTTCTTATCATTTTCTATTCATATTTTCTTGGAATTTAAAGTGACAGAACAAAAATTCCTCACGTAATAGTATTCCTTAAGGGGCTAACATGAGCCAACTAGCGCCGCCAGTCGATTTTTTTTAATTTATTCCAAATAAGCCCAATTTCTTAAAAAAGGAATCAGTCAAGGTCTTGTGAATTATATCGAATGTTTATTTAATAACGTTACAATATTACAAAATGCGTGCAATAGTTTAAAAACGGGTTTGAACCAACAGTGGCCACTTTTAACAAAATCGCGTTTTAAACTGTTTGAATGCCCTTTCAAACTGTGTAAAGTTATTCAACAAATATTAGACGTTATTAACAAAATCTTGACTGATTCCTTTTTTAAGAAATTGGGCTTATTTAGAATAAATAAAATAAAATCGACTGGCGGCGCTAGTTGGCTCATGTCAGCCCCTTAAAGCTATATAATCCCTAATTTATGGATGACTAATTAGTAAATGTTCTTTTAACCGTAATTAGTTAATTTGTGAGTCCTGGACTTTCGCTAATAACGACTAGTATAAAAGACTGGGAGGTTGTGCAGCGGTCAGTTAAGTGTAAGCAACGATAAGTACTGGTTACATGTAATTTAAGTTTTGAACACAAATTAAGTGCAAGTTGGTGTTAAGTTTTCAAGTTTGTGGTGGTTCCGGTTATCATGAGGTGGATGATCAGTGTAAGTATTTTTTTTAATATTTATGAACATAATAAGAAATACAACTTGATCATAAAGAGTTGAAAAAATTGCTATATAATCACGAATAACTTTGCAACACTGACTATATTTTGTACTAAAAAATTTTAGTTCCATGTTATTTAAGTTCTCTTTCTGGCCAAGCTGTACAATGTGATTAATGGCCAAATACTCAAACGAATGTTCAAGTTATGGTACCGTAAATAAAACAAGTTGTCAGATTTGACAGAAACTCTATGAAGCTGACAGCTTCCTTAAAGTTAAGGAGACCTTAACTAAAGATTTTAGCCAAGAAGCCTTTGAGTATTACAGTGATCCGCTATAACCTGTAAGAATGTATGACAAAGACAAAATTTAACAGATTAAAATACTTGAAATTTAGAGATTTAAGCATTCACAATGCTATTTTTATATAATACTAAATAATATACTAGAAAAAATAGGACTCGCACCAGATCATGTTCTCGGACGAGCTACCGAGTCACTCAGCTCATTGGACCGGATATCCAAAGGTCGCGGGTTCGATTCCCATCCGAGAACATGATCTGGTGCGAGTCCTATTTTTTCTAGTATATTATTTAGTATTAGATTAAAATACGTCGTTATGAACCGCAAGCGCTCTAAACTTAGTCACTTCAGTGGCCCTACTATGAGTTGATGCAAACTGTTTACGTTACCGTAAACTATCGATCTCTCTCTTTCACTCTCATTGACTGTGAGCAGTATATTCGATAGTTTACGGTAGCGTAAACAGTTTGCATCAACTCATGGTAGGGCCACAGTTGTAGTACATACATTGCTCAATTAATCGCATTGTACATAATATTATCGCATCATAGACATGTAAAAACTATCATAAAAAATCTGTTCACAAAAATTTTTTTTGAGACTTAGTTATTGTGTAAGATTTTCACAGAGTAAATTATTCACAATTAAAAACCGTTTCAAAATTATATTTTTTTCGTTAAGGTATCGAAAATTTATTTTTGATAGGACAAAATAATTTCAATTTGTTTCCATTTCTAGTACCTACCTAAGTGAAAGTTATTTATTTGTGTTAAGTTGCTAAAATATAAGTTAATTTGCCTTTATTTTTGTAGGAGTTCTTTATAAAATATCATACTTCAACTTAATTATCACATGGAATCGGAAATCATGTCCATACTGTTCTTCAAAATACAATTCAATTACATAAGTAATAATATAAAACTAAGTATTATGTTTATATAGCTTTTTTCACACTTCCTGAACACACGTAACCGAGACATCATGTCATTTACATAACGTAACCACAACATATACTTAAAGACTGTGTGTTTTTTTATGCATTAACCGACAAAGTAACTAGGCTGTCGCGGTATTAGATTTTATTACCCGGAGGATTTATTATTGTTATGCGAAAAACACTAAATAAATATTTTTTAAATTTTTTGAGATTTAAGCATTCACAATGCTATTTTTATACAATACTAAATAATATACTATTCCTTCCTTCTACATTGGTGAGATGGCGCTGGCTTGCAGCGTAAGAGTTGATATACTAGAAGAAATTCGACGTTCCCACTAGTGACTCGGTAGCTCAGCGGTCAGAGCATTGGACCGGATATCCAAAGGTCGCGGGTTCGATTCCCGTCCGAGAACATGATCTGGTGCGAGTCCTATTTTTTCTAGTATATTATTTAGTATTGTATAAAAATAGCATTTTGAATGCTTAAATCTCAAAAAAATTAAAAAGTTATATAGCTTTCTCATCTTAATCAACATTTAAAAATATCTGGAAAGATGTTCAGTTGAATGTCGAAGTTAATTCCTTCTACATTGGTGAGATGGCGCTGGCTTGCAGCGTAAGAGTTGATATACTAGAAGAAATTCGACGTTCCCACTAGTGACTCGGTAGCTCAGCGGTCAGAGCATTGGACCGGATATCCAAAGGTCGCGGGTTCGATTCCCGTCCGAGAACATGATCTGGTGCGAGTCCTATTTTTTCTAGTATATTATTTAGTATTGTACTAAATAAATAGTCAGACTCTTTTGTGACTAAACGGCTTAGAATAATAACACCTAGAAGAACTGAGACTGCTTCACTTTTGACAGTGCGCTTTGTAGGGAGTTATTGTTCATATTCATATTCATATATATTTATTGCAAGTCACTCACATGTTTAACAATATGACATATTATTATATTGTAGGTACACAACGTAAGTGACACCCTGTAAGGGCGTAGCAATGTTTTTTTTAAAGTTTTACATTAAGAAACATATTAAACTAAAATTATTATTATTGTTAAACTTAAATATTTTGTTCTAGGTTGTTATTGTTAAAACTTCCTAAACTAGGTATTCTTATTTGTATTGATATATATCTTGTTTCTCATTTAACAAATATAAACGATGATAATTTGTTAACGTTAAAATAACAATTGACGCAGTTTTTAGAATACAATCTAAATTGAATTCATTCGTTTGTTTACAGTGCACCGTATGGGTGACGATAGCAGTAGTCATAACAGCTTCCAAAGAAGATGATACAAGACCAAAAAGAGACATAACTCTTATTAAGAATTTCATTACATCTAAATTATTCGGTGGTGAGGCATTGCAAGCACCAGTTGCTCCAAACTACAGACTCTTCAGGCTCCCTGGTTTTGATAACATACTGATAAAAGCTGTACCAAAGGTAGTCGCACAAAAAACCCCATTAGCAGTTGAACATAAACTAGAAGATGTACACCCAGCTTTAGCGTTAGTAAGCTCTTATTTAGGGATAAATTCATGTAACGAAACTAAAACGGCATTAGAAAGCGTGAAAAGTTTACTGGAATCAGGAGTACTGAATGCACAGGAGGAAGAAGCTGATGTTCCTTACCATGTACCTATAGAGATTCCACCTATGACTGAAACCGTTCAAATAATACCGAAAAATGATGTATTGGAAGTTCCATCTATTCAATATAGAGTCCCTATATCCTATATGCCATTGGTACACAAGTTATATAAACCTGTACAAATCCCTATACCTGATTTAGCATACCCGACGAAATATTCTTATAAACAACTACATCATGATGGTGTTACTTCCTACTATTCGAATGATGGTAAGAACGTAGTAGTAACTGAAAGTAAAGTTCCTATACAATTACCACATTACTTAAGTGGTAGGTTACAGGAAGTTTTAGCACTCGGTATTAATCGTGTTCCTCCAATGTCTGTTGTAAAACCGCTTCCTTACAAATCTTACAATATTCCTGCATTTATTGGGGACAATCATTCGCATCATTCACACCAAGATGGTATTGTTACTTCAACAGGAATAAATTATGTTCCCACTCACTACTCTTACAAGCATTTACACCATGATGGTTCTACGTCTACATACACTGGACCCGGAGAAAGGATTGAAACATCTGGTTTTCAACATCCACATGTAGTCAATATTTATGAACCTTCTAAAGTACTGGCCACATCGTACATACCGATGAAAGCATCACCAGCATTAGCGCCAACTGGTTATTCTTACAAGCATTTTCATAATGATGGAACTGTGACGTCCTATTCTGATGCAGGCGTGGTAAAAAAGTTTAGTGAAAGACCTGTTGAAAAAGAAGTAAAAAGACCGATTCCTCACCCAGCTTTCTTCGCTAATCGTATTGAAAATGTTGCAGCTCATAATTTGTCATCGACAGCAGCCATCAAGGAAATAGTATATGTTTCACCAATATCCGTATATCAAGAAGATACTCCGTTTATACCGACGAATGTAACACCAGCAGTAGTGCCTACTAATTACTCCTTTAAACATATACAGAATGATGGAAGTGTCAAGGAATATTCTAGTGCAGACGTTGTAAGGCCCGCCGTTGTTGTAGAAGAAGTAAGAAGACCCATTCTTCCCCCCAGTTACTTCACTAATGGTAATAAAAATACAGCTACAGCATATAAATTGCCACCATTCATCAGAGAGCCTACGTATGATCCACCGATATCTGTCTATCAAGGACCCGCTCCGTTTGTAGCGACGCCATTTATACCAGAAGTTGGGCCTACTGGTTATTCTTATAAGCATGTACATAACGATGGCACCGTGACGGCATATTCTGGCGCAGGTGTCGTAGAAGAAAGGCCAGGCATTCTTGTGCAAGAAGTAAGGAGGCCCATTCCTCTACCTCGTTTTTTCGCTAACCGCATCGAAACCGTAGCAGCCGCGGCTCATAAACAACCACAAGCAACTATTCAACAGCCGGCAGTCTATTATCCAGCGTTGCCTGTGCATCAAGATGCATATCCCGTTTTATTGGAACACCTAAGAGGTTCTTTTCCGAAGCCACTGAATCCACATTTCAACGATGAAGTAAAAATAAACTTTACTGGACAAAATGGTAATGTTCAAACAGGATATTCATATCAAACAGTTCATCAAGACAGACCATCAACGTCGCATTTCAGCTCGAAGCCTGTACAAGAAAATAATGAAACCCATAATGAAAAAATAATAGAAACCAAAGAGGAAAGCAATACTGAGACTTATGGCAAGGTTGATACTCAAAGTGGTGAGTTTTCTTATAACACTGTACATAGCGATGGTTCAATAACTTCTCCAGTTTTAGTCCCTAAACCTATCATATCTCAATATAGTTACAAACAAATAAATCATCACATGCCTAACGTTCCATTTACAATTGTTCAAGTTGGAGATGGACCAGAAGTGCTTGAACAACTGAAATCAAAACTTGATCGTGCAAAAGTTACAAAGGGAAAAAGTGAAAACAGTGCACCTGAAATAAATAAAGATTATATTTTTGTACCAACTTCTACAGCTACAGGGTCAAACTTAAATGGAGCAGTGGATTTAAAACCTGAAAGTTCTTTAAGAAGTTCTGAAGATAATTTAGACTCTTCCAAAAAAGTTGTTTATACAACAGAACCAGCCGTATCGTCCAGTGCTATTTCTTTAAGTGCTAACCCTATAGTAGTACCAGAAGATCATATATATTCATATAAACAAGATAAAGCAGGGTCATCAATAACAGTAGTAGCCGATAAAACAAATAAAGTATCAGTTGTTGAAGAAAACAAAATTGACAATTTGGAATCACATAGAGGAGATATTCCTGACATATCATTTTAAAAACAGACTGATTTGTTAAATCCAATGAAATAGTATTTGTAGATTTAAATAAGTATTTATTTATTGTAAGATATGTTAAAGCTAATGTATATTAAACTTTAAGTCTTAATTGTAACAATTATAAATCGTATTTTTGTAAAGTGATAAAATTCATTTTGCTAATTCCATGTCTCTTATTTATTAAGAATACCTAACAGATGTCAAATTCTTCTTAAAACGATAACATCGATTAGACTAACAATATTTTTACCAGCTCTAAGAAAAAGATTTAAAGCTGCAAAACTTGCAAAGTCAGCACCTTGTTAAACTTAAATCTCCCTAACTTACAAATTAACATTTTACAAAAACGATTCGAGTTTTAATAGTAAATGAAATCCTTAAGAATAATATTGATTTCCATCCATCAGACATTACTTCCTTGGTTTGTGCAGTATGACTTAGAATGGCGATAATCGGACGCAATTCGTCGTTCAATTTACTTGACATTGGATCTTATTCGTGAAGGCTGCATAGTCTGCACACTAGCGCCGCCATTGGAAAAAAAACATAGTGCTTAAATAAAGACGAAATTGTGAATTATCTCTCTGTAGTGCACTCCGTAGAAGCTTTGTGGTTCTTTTTATCGCTTAAACAAAACAATATTTTCTAGCCTGTCGTTTAGTTAAATGGATTTTTATTGTTAAAAGTGGACACTTATCGCAAAAAATTGTTTAAGCGATAAAAAGAACCACAAAGCTTCTACGCAGTGCACTACAGAGAGATAATTCACAATTTCGTATTTATTTAAGCACTATGTTTTTTTTCCAATGGCGGCGCTAGTGTGAAGTGGGACAAACGTCGTCCGCTTATCGCGATTGTTTTTATGTAATAGGCCTGCTGTAATTTTAAAAATTTAATATTTTAGATCATTTTAAACACGCCGAATTTCTACTTGTTCAAGTGTCGTAGACGATAGGTTGTAAGTATCTTTTTATAGGAGTGCAAGTATGATATGGATTTTATTTTGTTGGTGGGTAAGAATCAATGATTTAGATATTTACTTTTTATACATTTAAAATTAGTTTGGCATTTTTATAAGCACATTATTTACAATATACTGATACATTTCATATTGTTCATCAGCAACAATCAACACTTTAGGATTTTTCATGATTCAATCAAAAACGTCTTTTATTTCTCACAGAAAATAGAAAACAGAATCTTAAGTGTGGGGGCTAACACTTAATGTTTTCTTTTCCTTAATGTTCTACACAAGTTAATCGATAACTGGGACACAACATTCGGTTTGTGCGTCTTTTACTGTACCTATATCAAACGAGCATTCTCTTTCAATTTATAATGTTTCGTCAGTGAAAATATATATTCTTTACACAATTCCTAAACTACCATTCGTCTTCAGTACGTGTTGTGTTTTAATACTCTGAAGCTTTTACGCTGAAGAGTGAATAGTAGGGTAATAATTTTCACTTCCTGCCACAATAATTTTCCTTCAACACTTTCCACGCCAGGGTGGTCCAACACTGGAACAGATTACACGCTTTCACCAATAGGTGGTGCTTCTCCAACTTTCACATAGTTCCGATATCCACCAAAAGATGGCGTTATTTCCATGTTTCATACAGCGCTCTCTCTGTGCAAAGTGAGTGTGACATCAGGCGGGGGCGCGTCCCACTGGTCCCAGCTGGCGGCGAGGGGCTTCCGGCGCCGGTCGATGGATGGCGCTGCCTGTTCTTCTAACGCCGACCCATCAGAGTAGCCACTACTACAGGACCGAAGGCTGCACGATGCTCGAACTTTGTTCTCTGAAATGGATAAATGCCATGTTATAATTAAAACGAACTAAGTAAACTAAATACCTATTTCTCTATAACTTTCTAAAATTTATCACTAATGAATGTTGGCAGGCTATGTCGACATAAAAATATTGGCAATTAGATGTTTTTTTTGAGTCATATTGACACTCTTTTATAAAGGCCCGTAGACTACTTCTGTGGGAGGTTGTTATCAACTTTTCATAAATACATGCTTATCATAAATAGATGTTGCCCCTAAAAACCTTGCTGCATCATGTGCAGTGTTCACATGAAATAAAAGCCAAACACATTTTAAGATTTCTTTGAACATTTTTGACCGTACCGGCAATGTTGTCGATGTAGTTCCTGGTGACGTCATCCAGCTGCAGCACCTGTATGACGGGCGGCGGCTTGCGCGGGCGGCGGGCGAGGCGCGCCACGAGCACCGACGACGCCACGAACGCCGCCACCAGCACCACCGCGCCCACCGAGATGCCCACGTCCTTCTCCATCACGACTGAAATTGAGGAATGGTTTATAAGTGATCAAATGTGAATATTCTTGATGTTTTCTCTCGTAAGTGTTAGAGATTGGATTGTTGATGTTGAAATCGGTGGTGAGGTAGCCATCACCATCAGTAGAATGTCGGTCGGGTGCAACAGCAATGGCTCGGAGCATTCTTATCGGTTGGTAGACAACAGCGTTGTGCGACATGTTCTATATTAACTACATTACAAGAGCACGCCTCGCACCAGTAGCGTCGCGTTGTCGTCTCGCTCGCGTTCGCTGTATGACGGTTTTAAACTTTTAAGTATATAACCTGTGACTATGCTTACAATGCCACCATGGCGGTGAAGCGGCCATCAGCAGATTATCGCTCGGCCTCAACAGCAGTGGCTCAGAGCACCCATATCGGTTACAAGCGGCCGCCCCCGCCTCATCAGCCGGCCGCAACTCGCCTAACGCTCCCCGCACCAACCACGCCCCGCCCCCCTGCGCGAGCGCCTGCCGCGAACCGAATCCCATGGACCCGCGACGTTCTAGCACCAAGGAAGAGTTTGAAGGGGACATTCTCCAGACTGACAGTTCGTAGTATGTTGCGTTTTCAACTGTGGAAAAATTTAAATAGTTTAAAACATTGATTACACACTGGCATTTCACTTTTCCAAATAACACTAAGTCTCTATCTATCATGGTTATAGAACTTTTCAGATTATACTTAGACACCGCCACTAGCCTATGACCACAAAAGTGAGTAGCGTCATGCATTTTCCGTAGAAAATTCTAGCTACGATTGCGGCGGTAAAGCAACTTCCGCTAGGGTGACCAGTATCACCACACCTGTACATACAGATAAATAAAACCTCTATTGTATCGAGCTCCGTTTCTAAGTTCCGGAAGCATTCACAATCAACACCTCCTGACTGTGCCCCAGCAGGGACCCTACCGGCTAACTTTTCGAACTACGGTGGGTCTGCCGAGCTTCAACTTAAAACAGATAAATCGAAGTAATTAGTTTCGTATTGTACTATTCGCCGAAGTTATTTAGAAGATATCGGTGGTCGTGTGACATCATGAATTGAGGTTTACCATTTTGCCCCGTTTGGGGCTGGATTTATCTGTTTTAATTTGAAGCCCGGTAGACCGAAGTTCGATGCGTTTGCCGGTACAGCCCCAAAGTGGAAATGAAAATGGCTGACGATGAGGCAGTTACCTGGCATGCACCTGATGTGGAACTCGCTATGCTCGAATGCCAGGTCGCACTGCCGCGGCGGCGGAGGCCTCAGCGGCTCTAGACTGAAGACCCTCTCGCACGGCTGGTCTTGGGATGCCACGCCGTTGCTGGCCTCACATGTAGTTTTTAATGTTCCTGTGGGGAGAAATAAATAGTAAATAAACAATTCGGACCACTCACATCAATCACATACAAGTATTTAGCGTAAAATTGAAAAAAATACTTGTAAAGCGTATAAGCGGCAAGACTGGTTGGTATAGGCTTCCCCCAAGGTTCTCCTACAATAATATTGTAAGATAGCAAAATTTGTCGAGAAATATACAAAAAATATATCAAAAATGGTGCTAGTGATATAATAAAACATTCATAAAAGTTTGGATAATTTCTTATTTCACACCATCATAAAAAATTCTTAGAACTAATTAGACTTACTAGACACTTATTAGAGATTAGAGTATCTGTAACGAGCTTTTTATCAAATAAGATCTTTGAATGTTACACTTTATTTCGTATATTCAGGGTAGACTCGGCTGATTATTTTCAACGTTAACTAGCATAAATTGGCGAGTGAACTTAAAACTCATAAACTCAACTACCTACTAAATTTTAAAGGTAAGAGGGACTTGTCGAATAGCCGCTTTTAGTCTAATATACTTATTTTTAATTATTTTGGTAAGAGTTTGGTAGACGATATTTTAACAAAAACGGAGTTGGCTAACCCGGCTAAATTCACTAAGCTTTTGGTTTGTATAATATTTGGATCCAAAAATACAATTTAACCTAATTTCAACACCTGTTTTCTGTGCAATTGTTAGTTTAAACAATTTTAAGAGTATAAATAATATTTAATTTTAGAATGAATTGTTGATGTATGGGTAAAATATGCCTGAAATAAACTATTTTAATTTAATTTTAAATTTAATAAAAATACCCACACTAATATTTTTACAACGTATGGAAAAATTGCCCTTATCAGGGCCTCGATCAAAATGTGACCAAGGATGTATCAGTAGGTAAGCATCTAAAAGGTGCCTGATCCATGCTTTAAATTGAGTATGTGTTTATAAATAAATAAATAATTATGCAAAGATTTTAAATCATAGTTGTTATGACGACATACCTGTGGTAGCTCGCCAGATGGACTTAAACGAACTTAACCAAGCACCTCTTCTGGGAATCCCAAATAGTTGTGACTTTAAGACCTGACTGAAATCCAAGGTCAAAGAAGTGGTTACAGACAATTACGTTTGAGGAGAGCGAAACCCTCACCACAACATCACCGCGGGCACGTCCTGCGTTGTGCATGTCGGTATCCACTGCGCGGTCCCGACGACGAGCTGAGAGGCTGACATCGAGACTGTGTAGTGGTTGCCGAGACGCAAGACGTAGGACGCGCGCGCGATGATTTCTGAAGTACTAGACACTCACATTGTAAGAAGATAATGTTTAGCATTATAAAAGGACGTATAATATGTTCATATACTATTAACTAACTACTATTAAACTTTCTGCAAAACCCTGTAGCAAGGCTGAAGGAAGCCCTCAAACATGAAACCTATCCATTATCCATGACATGAAGTAAAAGTTTCCAACATCCGTTTAATTAAGAAGGGTATGTTGACATTAATGAAATAGTTAAACTTTACGACTACCGTGTAGTGGCCCTTCACACAAACATATGGCTTTTTACTAGCTGTAACTGTAACCTATATGTCTTATACAGTCAGCGCCAAATAGTTTGAGGAAGTCATGCATATATTTATAATCATCGAATAATATCGTCGTCACAATCATTGTTTAATTTTTAACCGACTTCAAAAAAAGAGGAGGTTCTCAATTCGATTATATATTTTTTCTTTGTTTGCGCTTTACTTCGACATTATGGACCGATTTAGATGATTTCATTGACATTGGACCTTGGACTTCGAAGATACCCAAGGGAACTCCTCTGGGAACATTCTCAAAAGTCAATTAGGATATGAAAATGTATAGTGATTGAGCTATTGGAAGGTTTATGACAATCCAAAACAAACCTAGGCATGGTCTGTGACTTTCTGGACTAAAATTGGACTACGATGGTAAAACGGAACTCCTTAAAAACAGACAGCGTGAATTTTAAAATTGGGTCATTTGGAATTGTACTATTGATGCTTACATACATGCATGAAAAAAAGGTTAAAGATAAAAAAGCTGAGGAAAGAGTGAGGAGTTGGTGCACTGCACACTTGGTGCTGGTGAATCAAACCCTGACGGCTGTCGAAGTGCAAGCGCAAGTATTTCGCTCTCTCCATCCCCTTGCTTAAAGAGAGAAACATAGAGCGGAACCGCTCCACCTCACTCTGCGCCTGCACTAAACGTACCGGAAGAACGACTCGGACGCTGGCAAGATATTTGTCAAAACCAACCATTTGCCAATATATCCAACCTGAGAGTGGTCCAGTGATCTGCGCAAGAGTGAGGAGTGGGGAGCCGGTGGTGAGGTGCTGCACCTCCGACCCTGCTGGCTGGACGTGCCAGAAGTACGTGTCTGGCGCTGGCAGCGAGCGCACGTTGCATTTGATTGTCTCCCTGATGAGGACCAGGCCTCGTTCTGTGCATTCTGGTGGATCTGTTGAAGAATTTTAATGGTTAATATTAGGTACTTACTCATTTGACAGGGTGACTGGGGACCTTTCAGGATTAGCAATTTTATGTCTCCACTGCTGGGACATAGGCCTTCCAAAAATGAGGATGGGCCGTAAGCCGTAACCCATTAAGCGTGCCCAATGTTGATTGGACCCTAACGCTTATATTATTTTAGGTCATTTGAAGCACTTATGAATGAATGTCCAGAATAATTTAGGTTCACTGAACTGGAGATAAAAAGAGGTGGGCGTGAAACATTGTACTGAGAATCAAAATTCAAAAAATTCAAAATTCAAAACTCATTTATTCAATCTAGGCTATTACAAGCACTTGTGAATGTCAAAGAAGCTACGCCATCGGTTCGCAAACCCTAAGCGGGAGACCTTGTAACGAGAAGAGCCGGCAAGAAACTCGTCAATGGGTTGCTTTTTTCTCCCTGTATATTTCATACAGAGTCGTCAAAATTTTAAAAATGAGATCAGCATTTAAAGTGACGTCATTTTCCATTACAATAATTAACAAAGTTTACATTCAATGGGTAGGTAAAATAAATTTCAACTAGTTGAGAAATCGCTGTCTACTACTCGATAACGCATAGCTAAGAAAATCATATTGCATGATATGATGAATTAGCCCAGGTGAATTAAGTCTACGACGGCGCAACACGAAAGAAACCGACATCAAACATCACCGACAAGAAACTGAGTAACAACAATTTTTGTCCGCTTTAAGAACTATTGGTGTAATATTCCTATGTATCTCTGTGCTGTTTTTGGGTGTAATAGGTAGTTGTTTGGTTAATTTGAATCATCGGAGTGTAATCTAAGTCTAAAAAACTGATTTTCCAAGTAAAAAATTATGACAAGTAAATATAGTAACACCAGCTTTCGGCTTAATTGATAATGTAGACTATTACTAAAATCAGCCAACGGATTTATCCGAAAAGTGGAAAACGTATTCAATTACCTAACATTTTGCCGGTATTAGAGTCGGCTTAAAAGCTGTGCTGTTGAATGAAATTCTTATCATGACGAATTAGCCAGGGTATGGCTGCACTTATCGGAAGATTAATCAACAGCTAAGTTCGGGAGTAATTTATTTTCGTCCGGTCCGGTGCCGTTTGGAAACGTGACCGGTTTTTACCTTCGACTCCGCTTTTAGTACGGCAGAGCGGAGAAAAGGCTTGGATCAAGTAATTCGAATTATAGTGATGATGGCGAATAGTTGTCGATAATATCGAAAGAGGAAAAGGTGGAGACAGAGATCTTTTTTTGGCTTATCGTCGCCGGACCAAGATAGCACAAAATGTCGAAATCAAACTACTGAAGTGGTAGTTTTCAAAACTGTTGTTATATTTTTAACCGACTTCAAAAGAGGAGGAGGTTATCAAGTCGACGGTTTTTTAATGTAATTTTACCATAAATTCGCCAGTTGTGAACCGATTTTAATAATCCTTTTTTATCTAAAAGAACAGAAATCTAGTGGGCGAAAGCTAGTGTTTTTTTCAGATTCCTGGAATATTTCAATTATTTAGCTTTAGCACGAGTATTTACGGATTTTCAGACATAACTTCTTTGTTTATGAACCGGTTTAGATGATTCTTTTTTTTTATTGAAAGGGTATACCTCAATGTTCACATTTTAATTTCATTGGCATTAAACCTTGGACTTCGATGATACATAAGGGAACTCCTCAAAGTCAAATAGGATTAGTGATTGAGATATTGGTAAGCTTATGACAATCCAAAACAAACCAAGCTATGGTCTGCGACGTTCTGGACTAGACTTGGACTACGAAGGCACAACGGAACTCCTTAAAAACAAACAGCAGCGTGATTTTGGGAATTGAGTTATGGGCATTATACCATTGAAAATTTAAAAAATACTTACTCGCTTAGATACCCACTACTAAAAAAGGTAAAAAACCGACCTCATCTGACGTGTTTTATGATATGCGTATTAATGATTTGAATATTATTTCTTCTATTCAGGGGTATTTAAGTTTGAAGCTGTTATTGTTTTTATTTTCAGGTTTGTTGAAGGGGGTTTTTCTTTTTATTATTAAAGGTGTACTAGAAGACAGGCAATGGACCAGGATTGGTAATGTGTGAAACCTCGTGCTTGATTGATACTACCTTAATACCTAAATACTAACCCTCTTACTAATAAAGATTGTACAGCAGATGTATAGTTACACAGTGTTTTGTTCCTTTCTTTTTGATGTCAAACTTCAATAGTTTGACATAGAGTAATCATTGTGTAACTATACATCTGCTATACAATCTTTATTAGTAAGGGGGTAATAATCTTTGCAAGTACAGCCAGATTAGCGATTGATACATAGACGATATCGTATTTTGATATTTTCTCTCTCTTGTCTAGTTTGATAGACAGTCAAATAGAACGAAGGCAAAGAAAATATCCCACACAAAATATTAATAAAAACGAGTTTTATAGCCGCAGATACTTTTTTGCTAGATGTGAGCCTACTGCCATGGTAATAAATGACAGACTTAATAAAGAGATATGCAACGACATATTGTTCGGATTATGGGTCCCAAGTTCAGTCCCAACTCCCATACATTATTGTGTTAATCCGCGCTCATACATATCTTTATCATCCTCGTCAATTTTTAACCGACTTCAAAAAAAGGAGGAGGTTCAATGTTCGACTGTTTGTTTGTTTTTTTTGAAGTAGCAAGTTTTATGGTAATGTTTGCCTTTTGTCAGTGTCCGTCACAAGAACTTTATTTAGTAATTTATTTCACTTATCGATATTGTGTTCTGTGGATTACCTACACTATCGATAAATAAGAACGTTGGTTAACAGCACTAATTGGAATGAACGGCCCGAACTACAGGTCTATTAGGATGTATTAGAAAATACATTCGGGTTTATTGACAGAAATCGTTTTTATTATGTTGGAAGTTGCGTTTCAGAATCGCACAGAAATAGTAAGATTTTTATCGTCTTTTGTTGCAATATTTCTTGCTTTTTATTTTGGTCAATGTCTGTATATTTTTTAACATTACTTACAATGTACACACGACAGCACGTCAGGTTATACAGTTAAACTGCGCAAAATTGCTTTTATTACGTAGGGCATAAAGGCGGTTTTAAGGTCAATATGTATAGTCTGAGGTGCCGTCGTGTGTACCTACTCAACTCATGGTTGTTCAAAAGTTAAGATTACCCAGAAAAATAAGTACTTAAGTTTAATAAATTTATTAACGAACTGTGCCACAAAAAAATAAAGATAGTATTGCTTTTCTTCGTTTGAAATTAAATAATTGGTGTATAGGTTCGCTGGATCTTTTTTAAATAATTCTTGGCTTAAAAAATTTACTTAATATGCTCAAATTAAGTAGGTATAACTTAGATTGAAATAATATTGACAAGTTATTAAATGGTACTTTTAAAGCTTCCGAGAATTCGTGTACAGAACAAAAAAAACATTTTAGCAATCGAGCAAAAAATTCGCATTTGTTGTATGGGAGCCCCATTAAATATTTATTTTAAATTAAATAAATTAAATAAAATGTGAAAATTTCAACTGTCTAACTATCACGGTTCATGAGATACATCCTAGTGACAGACGGACAGACAGACAGACAGACGGACAGTGAAGTCTTAGTAATAAGGTTCCCGTACCCCTTTACCCTTTGGGTACGGAACCCTAAAAAAAACCTTCATTAGGTTTAGTTTCCAAAAGTTATGTATATGCTATCTTCTGGTTTTAACTAAAGTATGGAATAGAATTCCTATGAAACTAATAATGTGAACTTAGTTCACTGGAACTTTAGTGATAAAACCGTATCTATAGGGGCCACCTAAATACGCCCGACATACTTTATTTCTATTCACAAAGGGCCCCCTCCGATCGCCCCTATCATATACAGCTGTTTTACGAATGTTCTGCTGAAAACATACATTTATTATGAGACTCGAGCGCTCGCTCATCTCATCTGTAAATCTAGATAGTGAATTATTTTCATGCGTGTTTGATTTATACTAGAAAAGCTTTTTTTCTGTATTGTCATGGGTCTAGGAGATTTTTTTATTTAGAAGCCACTATAATAATGAACCAGTTATGTATAATTGAAATTGAAAAATTCTTAATTCAAATAAGCTCACATAATAGTCAATTCTTTTATCCTACCACCCATTATGACGTCTTTTAGCTGACAAGAAAAATGGGCGCAAAAAACTTATCAGCTTTATCAGAAGGAACGATATTTACAAATATGTATATCGTTTCTAGACATTACATTCATACATGTTACAATTAACATAGATTCATAAATAAATAACATTATTTAATTAGCTCATTTCTACTGAATCAATTTACAGGTGTCAAGCTTAATTCAAAACTTAAGGTTCAGTCTAGGCTGTTACAAAAATATAATTATATATACTAGGTGTTACAAAAGTACCCCTAATGCCGAATATGGTAGATAGGGACTATCAAACTGAACAACTTTTACTGTGAGGCCAATTCTGAAATCGCGAAAAAAAAATCAGCTGTTTCATACATTTTGATATTTTCGATTTTAATTTTTGTATGAAACAGCAGTAGAAATGAGCTAATTAAATAATTGTACTATTTCAACAAAATAAATATTGTCTTGTCTAGAAAGGTTTAGATTCCTGGAAAGGTTAACGAAAACAATCGTTACATAAATATTATCGGGAGATTCTTTGAAAGGTTCCGGGAATGGAATATTGGCGTGTTATAGGGAAACTGGAATACGTTTAAGAGAACTCTTTACAATAGTCCTCTGGGATTATTAGAATGTCGTCGTGTCCTTTTTGTATGTAAGAAATGAAATGATGGGTAAATGTTTTTACAGCAAGATGAGGAATTTCTTCATTATCTTTTGTGTTTTTAATAAGTACAAATTTAATTTTTGAAATACATATATAGTTCACGTTAAATCTATTACAGGTTTTTTTAAACTTAAAAGAAAGATATATTTTAGTAAAAATAATAAAGTTCATAGAATTGCTCTCGCATACAGTTTATTGTAGCACTTCGGTTTAGCGGTTCTGTTAATTAATTTTTGTCATTATGCTGTAATCTAAAGATGCTGTAATGTTAAAGATGCATTGTGGAAAATGAATCTTTAAATATTTTCATACTAATCGACAATCCTATATAAAAACCTCTAATGTGATAAATACAAACTCACAATGTACAGTGATGTTGAGGACTTCCGCCCTGGTCTCCCCCACGGTATTGCCTGCCGCACATGAGTACCGCCCCGTGTGGCGTCGCGTGGCTTCTTCGACGAGCAGCTTCGACGAGTGGACGTCGTCGCCCCAGATGCCACCTGAAGTTATTTGGCTATCCTGTGATAAATAATAGAAAAAATGTATTAAATAATAATAAAAACCCGAACGTACTCTATCGTTGGCTCTCCGACTGACATATTTGTGACATGACTCGGGAAAATTCTGCTTATACACATCCATAATTTTTATGCCCCTGGTAGGATTCCAACCCGGGCCCTTGGTGTAGTCGACGCATTAAGGCAAGATGCTATTTAATCTGTGGTTTTAGTAGGCAGGGCAGGATCGCTAGGTATCTTTGCACTTTGCACAGGCATTAAGGATGCTCTAGTGAGATCTCTGCTATTAAATATTTTATCATAAGCTGTGACGGAACAGAGCTTTGTTAATAGCGTCAAAACTTTGAAAAGTACGTGTTAATCTTTCGTGTATGTCTTGAAATGGAATTATACAATTAAATATATTTGTATTTAGTAATTCTCAGACATGAAAGACTGACACGTTAAGTGAAATTTTAAGATTTTAGGTTGGATTCCTTTGGTTGATTGTTATTAGACCAGTTGAAATTATGGGGAAGGTAAGCCGGATCGATCTATTCCCTTCCAATACCAAAAACTAATACCAATGGTAGGGTAAACTATAGAGTCATTGGCACCCTAAGCGAAATCTCTCCTTATTTTGTTGATTATTTTATCAGTAAGATATACAGGCGTAATTTACGACTTTTAAAAAAATCTTTAGGGTTTATTTATTACAATAACAACGAAAAAAATATGAAAAAGAACCGTTTTTTATGAAAAAAAAAAACATCTAAAAACATCGAAAACTATAGTCATTGGCACTCCAAGTACAATCAGTGGCACAAACCTACTAGTGCTTGGCACTCATTTTTTAGTATGAGATAGGGTGACGTTATTTCTCCAAAACTTAAGTTTTAAAGTTAGAAAGAAAGAATGAAGGTGAGAGAGGGAGGGACGGACTTAAAGAAGGAGGGAGAGAACTAGGTAGGGAGGGAGGGAGGTAGAAAGTATGGAAGGAAGAAAGGATTAATGAATGGATAGATGAATGGATGGATGGGTGCATGGATGGATGGTTGCATGAATGGATGGATGTACGGACGCATGGATGCATGGACGCATGGGTGGGTGGATTTCAATGAAACTCGGTTCTTGTTACTATTATGACAAGAAAACAGTAACGCAATGTTAAAAATATAAGAAATCCAAGATGGCGGCCAACTTTTTTGTTTGTGTTCCAATTTCGATGAAACTCGGTTTATGGTACTATTTTGACCAGAAAACAACAATGCAATATTAAAAATATTAAAAAATTCAAGATGGCGGCCAACTTTTTTGATTGTGGGCCGATTTCGATGAAACTCAGTTTTTGGTACTATTTTGACAAGAAAACAACAATGCAATATCAAAAATATTAAAAAATCCAAGATGGCGGCCAACTTTTTTGATTGTGCGCGGATTTCGATGAAACTCGGTTTTTGGTACTATTTTGACAAGAAAACAACAATGCAATATTAAAAATATTAAAAAACAAAGATGGCGGCCAATTTTTTTGTTTATGAACCGATTTCAATAAAACTAGGTTTTTAGTATTATTTTGACAAGAAAACAGTAACGCAAAATAGTACCAAAAAACAAGTTTCATCGAAATCGGTACATAAAAAAAAATTTGGCCGCCATCTTGGATTTTTCAATATTTTTAACATTGCGTTGCTGTTTTCTTGTCGAAATAGTACCAAAAACCGAGTTTTATCGAAATCAGCCCACAATCAAAAAGTTGGCCGCCATATTGGATTTTTCAATATTTTTAATATTGCATTGTTGTTTTCTTGTCAAAATAGAACAAACAACCGAGTTTTATCGAAATCGGCCCACAAACAAAAAAGTTGGCCGCCGTCTTGAATTTTTTAATATTGCATTGTTGTTTTCTTGTCAAAATAGTACCAAAAACCGAGTTTCATCGAAATCAGCCTGCAAACAAAAAAGTTGGCCGCCATCTTGGATTTTTCATATTTTTAATATTGCGTTGCTGTTTTCTTGTCAAAATAGTGCCCCAAACCGAGTTTCATCGAAATCGACCCACAAACAAAAAAGTTGGCCGCCATCTTGGATTTTTTAATATTTTTAACATTGTGTTGCTGTTTTCTTAAAATGGCAGAGTATGCAGCTGGGGCTCGTGCCACTCGCTTCTCCCCCCTCACTCCCCGCACGATTGGCCTGACTAGATGTCTCCGTCGGCCTACTGTAGGGAAAAAATTGTTTATACCACCTAAAGTATAGTGCCAACAATTGCAAGTATTGTAGCGCAAATGTTTTTTCAAGTGTATTATGAAAATATTTTAAAATCTAAATAATTTGTGAGTAAAAACATTATTCAAAAAAAAATATTTTAAAATCTAGTGATTGGCACGGTTGCTAAAGAACTACACTTTAGTACAAGCTATTTAATCAATGGTTGGCACATTGTAAATTGAAGTTGTGGTAACAAAACTGGAAGAAATATTATTGAAAACTGTAATATAATTTATAATAATAATAATTAAGGTATTTCGCACCTCTAAGAAAGTCAAAATAATAAAAAACAATATTTTTTTCCATAACTCTTCCTTATTGGATCCGTTAAAATTAGCTAGAAAAAACAAGAAGTTTCTCGCGCGTTCTTATTTCTTAATACTGTGTTGCCATTAGAATCCGGAAGAAATATCTATTATAAAAGTTTTGAAGTGTAGTAATGCCAGATTAAAGAAAATAACAGATTAGTACGATTTTACCATTACAATTATTAATATCTGCGTTTAAATGTTAAAGTGCCAATCACTGCGGGTGTGCCAAGATAGGTAAAGCTTACCCTATTTGTTTATGCCGATATAAAATTTCTATTCCCAACGAATACCAAATTTATTAAAAATTATATTAATTTCTTTACAATTTGGTATTCGTTGGGAATATAAATTTTATAACGATAATAAACAAATACCATTTGGTATTAGTTTTTGGTATTAGAAGGGAATAGATCGCCGGATCGGCTTGTATCGACCCTTCGCCACTATGTGTAGGTGTTACAACTATTAAGTAATTGTCGATTTCGAAACAAAGTGCAGTGAATAATAAATTAATGTGTTCAAATAGGCCAGTGTTATTGTTTAAAATAGCCGCCTCTTTTACCCAAAGCCAGTGCTAAATATAACAGGAACTTTAATAGTTCAACTTTTATAATTTTCGCGAAATTTCTTCATTTTGAATTTGATGAAGCAATCTAGCTTAAAGGCTATTATTTCTTCGGAGATTTCAGCTTCAGCGCACGAGCAAACTCAAACTTTTTAATAAGTTTTTTTAATACCAAGTAGTGAGAGAAACTTAGCTAAAAGTTAAAATAAATAAAATCGGCCTTTAACAGTGTTGAGTATTTCAGCTATGCTATAGACTAAAAATAATATATACAGGGTGTCAGTAGCACCCTAGCGAAAACTTTAAGTTGATTCTACCGTTAGAGTTAAGCAACTTTATCTATGAAACCACTTGCGCAAATGCATAGTCGTGATTTTGATTTTTCTTTAAGCAGCAATGTACGCGTAACAACTCGATAACATCGCAGGAGCGCGCGCGCTTACAACAAAGCCACGACCTTCGACCGCGAGCAAATAGATTTTCTTGTACAACAGTACATACATTGCAGGTTTATTAAATTTTGATATTTTAATTACTTTTCTGCAAAAGGTTCTATGCAACTAAGACTCCATGATAAGAAAACACTAATTTTTCATGAATATTGCGACGGAAAATTCCAGTTCAGATAGACTCAGCACCAAGAGTCGACTATGCCCTGAAAGTTTTCGCTAGGGTGCTGCTAAAACCCTGTATAGGTAAGTAATTTCGAGACAAATTTCCACATTTATTTGTATAAACTTTAGACACGATTTAATTTTTTGTTTTTTTTAAACTTTATTCTTTATAACATACAATAGTAGAGAATATTGAACCAAAACTTTTAAAAGACAGAATATAAGTAATTTAGTCTGTCATTTCAACGCCATTAATCTCCAGAAAAGGTGATCAATATACTTTGAATGTAGAAAGGGCTTGAAAGGGTGTAAAGTATTGATTACTGATGTAAAAAAAGTAAGTCTGCTTTTCAAAAAGAAGAGTAGACAAATACAGACCATACGGTCCTATTTTCAATGAAGTCAGAAAATTGCTCGGGCATTTTTCCGTTCTGTCTGTACTGACCCTAAATCTACGGAATAAGTAATTTGCTAAATGCAGGTATCATTAGGTATGTAGGTATGAGAAGGAGTGAAAGAGGAGATTTTTTTTGTTTTGTTTTATTTTATTTTGTTTTTGTTTTGTTTTGTCCCGTTGTGTAGTTCCGTCTCTAAACGTCAGAACTTGTTATAATGGGCAGTCGTCAGCACGTCAGGTTATACAATTGTCAAAAAACTGCATATTTTTTTTTAAACTTAATCTTCTTCGCATTTTAGTACAAAATTTATTGAATTTAATTACCCTGTCATGTTAGACCAGCGTGCCGTTGACTGTACCTCACTACATTTTTGTTATCTTACCACATAATATGTAAATTACTAGCATGTTACTATTAACAAATATTTCAACTAGTTGTGTCTGCAACCAACATTTCATTATGTTTAATTTTGGGCACTCGTTGTCTACACCACTAACTCTTTTATTTAAATTATTTATGTAATGACTGTATGTGCCAAAATAAAAAAAAAAAGGAGATGTCAGTGGAAGAGAAGCGCCCCAAGCAAAGCGACCAAAGTGCACTCACATTGAAGTACCAAGTGAACCGTGCGACCGGGGGGTTGGCCTTCACCTCGCACTCCAGGCGGAGGCTGTCCAGCTCCACCATCTCGCTCAGGCTGTTGTCACCGAGCCTCGTCACCTCCAAGATTGGGCTATCTGTGGGGGAAAAATAAATATTGCGTGATTACAATATTAGGTTGGCTTAGTGCTACATTTAATTGGACGCGATGCCGAAGTCGTTGATGGTATGGTATTCACGAAGACCGTTTTACTATGAAAGAGGCGTGCACGTGCACATTGTTTTGGTGTGCGTCTGCACGCTCTCGTATTTTTTTTTTTATTTTTTATTTATTTATAAATCTTTATTGTACAAATACACAAAGTAAGGTACAAATGGCGGACTTAATGCTAAAAGCATTCTCTACCAGTCAACCTACAGTAAACAGATAGACACGAATGCGGCACAAACAAAGAAAACTAATATTTACATGCATACAATATAAATATTACATAAACGTATTACGCACACTAAAATAAATAATAAACTTCGTGAGATAGAATAACTATAAGCGTGTATAACTACCTAACACAAATTCGTATTGAAATGAATAGCTACGATAATTGTGTATACTTACTCACTTACTAATAAAAAATTGTATAGCAGATGTCTAGTTACATAATGGTTACTATCTGTGAAACTATTTACGTTTGACATTAAAAAGAAAGGGACAAAACACTGTGTAACTATACATCTGTTATACAATCTTTATTAGTAAGGGGGTTAATAGGTAAGTATAGAAAATTTTACTATTAAAAATGACCACGATACATTTCGTTATAAATTGTTTAGTTACGTGGTCGGTGGGACCAACTTTTAATTTAATTTCCATTACAAATATTTTAGACGTTTTATGAAAAACAGTTTCATTTCAGGCGATTGAGTACTGTAGTATGTCACAGCAACACAACAAGACAGCATAATTATAGTACGAGAAAGATTAATTTAAATTCTCAATTTTAAAACTGTCGTTTTAAATGTGTCTCAGTGAAAAATGTGTCATTCTAAAGAAGTACAATTACTCAGCGGAACATCGTCATCGCTAAGCTCCCAACTTGACGTGGGGCTTAATTGAAGGAACACATTCGCGTAATCACAAGTTCTGTAATGAGGGCGGAAATTAAAGCACGCCCTCGCGAATGCGACTCAGTATTGTTCAGTTTTTGCTGTGGCTGAACCGCCACTGAATTTATCGCACGAATGTCGTGTTTTTCAAGGAACCTTGTATTAAGTCGTACTGTATTAATTTGTGAGTGCTTTTTGCAACACAAAGAGTACATATTCGAGTTACGGGTTCCCGATATAATTCCACTCCACTTTTTTGGTTACGTCAAAACCTTTATCTCAGAGATTAGAAAACTGGTAGTACTCACAAGTGAAATTGTGGGTGATGTAATCAGTTTTGTATCCCCTGTTGGGTGCCATCGCTGGGTTGGTGGTACATACGCGAGGGTCGTTCCGTTGTCAGCACAGTTACAGTCAGTAACACTGACACATGAGTCTTGCAACGACACTGACGCACGAATCATGTTGTCATGTTGTCCTTGTCAGTACTCACACGTGGCATTGAGGATGATAACGTCAGCTTTGAAGCCCCTGCTGGGCGCTATCGCCGGGTTTGTGGTTACGCGAGGTTACTCGAGGTTCGCGCTGTTGTCAGCACAGCTGGAGTTAGTGACAATGACACGAGTCTCCTGTTGTACTCACAAGTAACATTTAGGGTGATGACGTCAGCTTTGGATCCCCTACTAGGCGCCATGGCAGGGTTTGTGGCTACGCACGCAAGGGTCGCGCCGTTGTCCAGCACAGCTGGAGTCAGCTGCAGCAGTGACTCTGAAGTACGGGTCGTTTTGCTCCAGCTCTGTAAAAAAGACTTTGGTTTAAGAAACGGTTCCAATTTAAGGCTATTAGCTGATGTCAATATGAAGCAAGAGTCAAAAAGAATTTAGGTCCATTTAATAAGATACATGATGAATTCACAAATATCTCCATAATAATTATCTTACAGCAATCACATATATTTTTGTATACATATAACGTTGAGAGCTGTTTATAAATACGGGCCTTAAAAATGGGAGAGTGACTAACGTTTTATGAATCATTGAACTACATGATATGATATGAGGCAGCATTTTTAACTGCGTTTATTTATTTATTTATTTATTTATATTTATTTATTTGGACCACCAGTGAAAATTACAATAATGAAATAACTTACAAATAATATTACACAATACAATAATTCTAATGTAAGATTCTGTTTAAGGTAGCCACATCATGCATAAAAATAAAACAAAACGGAAAGTAAAAAAAAAAAATTAAAGTAAAATGTCATCAAAAAATAATAAAATTAGATGTCAAAATTAAAAACGAAAAATCATTACAATTCAAAAAAAGAAAAAACAAATAAAATGTTAGTTAAAAATTATAAAATTAGATGTCAAAATTAAAAGCTAAAAATCATTACATTATGTTAAAAAAGTACAAGTACATACAATGTCAGAATAAAAATTAAGTTAAATGTTAAAAAAAAATAAAAAAAAAGGTAAGTCAATAAAAATATACACTTATTTTAAATTAAAAGTTCATAAGGACACTTGAAAAAAAATAATATATTAATCATCTATGTACGTAGATATACCTGCAGACTTCAGCAGGTTCCAGAATTCTTCTTCGTCTTTAGACTGTGCTATTATACAAGTCAGTGAGAGATAAGCTATAAGTTGGTTGGTAAGTACCTGATTGCTGTGCTGCGTGAGATGCCTATGGTCCAGCCACCAGGCCAGGTCTGGCTGCGGGTAGGCGCCATGGGCCACGCACTTCACCACCGCTGGCTTCCCTGCCTGCAGGACGTCCCCGACTGTACCTTCCACCCAGTATATGGACACGTTGTAAGCTGGCACTAGGGACAAATGAAAAATAAATAAATCACATTACTCTGATCTCATTTAAATAATTTGACATGTTTTAATTTTTGTTTAGTTTATTTTTTACCTATAATATTAGTGACATACCAAACGATATTTTAATCTGACATTAATTTATTTTATAATTTGACATTTGTATTTTAACTTAGTTGAATTTTTGCTGACAACCTTGATGATTAGTAATAGTTGATGTGACACGTATATATGATATTGTTTTCCATTGCTTGCCCGTTTTGTGTCATTATATCTTTATTATTTGTATACCTTAGAATATAAGGTGGGAATGTAGTGAGACTAACACATGACAGATGCCATCATTAAAATACAAACATCTGCATTTCACAAATAAATCATCTATTCTATTCTCAAATTAAGAAGGAAATTGTGGAGATGAAAATTAAAGAAGACTCCACAGACACACATATTTACAAACAGTGGCCCTACCATGAGTTGATGCAAACTGTTTACGTTACCGTAAACTATCGTTTTCTCTCTTTCACTCGCATTAACTGTGAGAAGTTTATCCGATAGTTTACGGTAGCGTAAACAGTTTGCATGAACTCATGGTAGGGCCACAGATGACGCGACGGTTATTCTGTACTTACGAGCGAGAATTATGGAATTTTCCCTGACTGTTAAGCAATTTTCGACGTGGAAAAATAAAGTTACCTGCAATCAATCGTACCAAGAACAAGGATCCGGTACTTTCGAGCTTGAATGGAGTCTAAAAATAGGTCTTTTGGTACACCGATAAGATAAATCGGCTATTCGAGAATCAATTGCCGATTCACGATGTGCTGACTCAGCGCTAACAGTGGGGCACTAGCAGACTAAAGATTATGGAAATATATAATTGATAATGATTATTCGTGGTTCATTTATTTACCGTTAATAATATTGCCACCAGATAAATAATGCTCAACAATGGTTTCGTTTACCATCATTTGATAGATGATAGAATTAGATCCTAATTTACTTTATTTTGCGAGAAAACGTGGTGTTCAGTAATAGCAGGTATTTATCATCATTTTGGACGGACTGCTACTTACAGTATAGCTGACGATAGAACCGGTCGTCAATTCACCAACAATTAGTTTCTAACTAGGATGGCATCTGGGTCCAATACCGCTAATGGTGGATCGGGTATGTCAGTAACTTCGCATTTATATACCCGGTCCACAATTCCGGTATACAAATGCGAAGTTACTGACGGACAGACGTGATGACGGTTTCGGATATTAAGCGGTTTCGGGAGGAGGTCGCCAAATTAACTCAAACTATTTGGGACGGCCCACAATCAATGTTGTTGTGTTATTGTTTTGTTTACTAAACATAAGTTGTAGTTATAGGAGCTCAAAATCGGACAGAGACACAGCTTTTGCCGCCATAGTTCTAACAGAAGAACAAGTTTGTAGACATCCAATATTTTGCTCGATTCAAAATCCCAAACATTTGATAATGCTTTATCGTTATTTATAAATGTTTGTTATAGTGGTACGCATTTTATCTGTATTAGTACAAAGCGATGTTTTATCTGATGCAACGTAGTTGATAAAATTTGAAAAAGATTTATTAGCCGGAACTTCTATTAAGTTGCTATTAATATCATGGCGTTTCTATACAAATACGAAAAGAAAAAATATTATAAAAAATGGCTGTGACTTATGTTTCGCCTTATTATATGTCAGTGTTTAAAATAACACAAACTGCTCACGTCCCATGAGAATAGAATAAAGCAACCATTTTTAGTTTTCGAGACAACCTTATTAACGTTTGAAATTTTTGTCTGTTCGATTGTTTTGCTCTTCATGGGTTAACTCCTCAATTCGGTTGGTTCTATTCAGGAAATTGAAGAGATTATTTAAAACGGACTGGCAAAACTAGCGATCAATTTACTTAGATTGAGTTCTATTTACGCTGTGCTGTAACTTACAACTTAAAATTAGCTGTAGTAGTGTAGTTTTAAATGTATCTAGACGAACTCCGTGGTCGAGTGGCTTTGTACACCGGTTTTCAAGGTGTCGCCATCTCTGAGGTCCCGGATTCGATCCCCGGTTAGGTCAATTAAGAATACGAACTTTTCTATACTGGCTCGTCTGGATGTTTGTGATACCACCGTTGTCTCTTATTTTCATTATACAAGTGCTTTAGCTACTTACTTTGGAATGTATGTGATGTTGCCAATAAAAAATAATAATGATAAAAAAAAATGTAAGTGCAATGGTACAAGAACATAATACTAAAGATGAAGTTTTAACGTTTTAAATTGTAATCAATTAATCGCGTATTTTTTTCGGCGTGTGAATTCTAATTGTGCAGCTTTTTTCTAAGTATCAAAAGGTTCTAAAGGTATAATCAAATAATCAATTAATTCTTGTCTTATATTACCTACTTACCCCCTTACTAATAAAGATTGTATAGCAGATGCGTAGTTACACAGTGTTTCGTCCCTTTCTTTTTACCGACTTCAATAAGAGGGAGCTTTTAGAATTAAAAAAAGAAGTTGTCCTCCCGCCCCGCCCGACTTCAATACACGTGTTTTATTAATTTGATATGAGTTATTATCATTAGATTTGAAAATTATTTCATGCTTTTTAGAGGTATTTAATTTTAAAGTTGTTTTTGTTTTCAGGTTTTTTTTAAGTCGGTTTTTTAATGTCAAACTTAAATAGTTTGACAGAGAGTAATAACCATTGTGTAACTATACATCTGTTATACAATCTTTATTAGTAAGGGGGTTGGAGTATAAAATAAAGTTAATATTATGTTATACACAGAAATATATGTTTTTGAGAAAAAATTACATAATCACGTTCTAAAAATATTAAGGTAATTTAAATGGATTTCCAAAGGTTTCTATGTTATTCAAAGTAATTTTTCCATGAAATAGGAAACGAACCGCTTTTGATCTTATCGCCTTCATTCATTCCAATAGAAAATTTGCAAACAAGATGATTGAGTGAGCAAATCTTAAAGTACTTTTCGAAACGAAATTTTATGGGGTATGGTTCAAGAAGATTTTTCTGTGAAAATATAAACTCATATTATTTGACGACCTCCGTGGTCGAGTGGCTTTGTACACCGGTTATCAAGGTGTCGCCATCTCTGAGGTTCCGGGTTCGATCCCCGGTTGGGTCATTTTGAAAACGAACTTTTCTTAATTGACTCGACTTGAGGTCTAGGTGTTTTTGATACCACCGTTGTCTCTGATTTCCATAACACAAGTGCTCTAGTTACTTACTTTGGAATCGGAGCAATGTTTGTGATGTTGTCTAATATTTTTTATTTTGTTTATTTTTATTTTCCTAGTGAAATGGTATTTCATTTACCTACGTATCATCTTCAAGTCAAAACAAAGCTGTGGATTAGATCCTAAATATTCAGAAAGACTTAGAATCCTACAATATTCAGAAAGACTCAGAATCCGACCACTTTCAAAATCTCTATTTGACCAGTGTACAAGGATGATCAGAAGTTTGATGTTCAGGTTTCATTAGCAATTTTGCTAACCAAAACTCGCCCTTATGGGAATCGAAATGCACTGAATTGGATCTGAAACGCAGCTGGGAACGAAACCATTGCCAAGACGGGTTTTGCTTCGTTTTCCTACATTTCACCATTGATTTTAAACGCGATTACGATTACGTTTTGCATAATGTAGTTTAAAAGTTGAGTTTGATCCCTATTTTATCAAAATCGATTTTACCAGCTTATTGATAAAATTGATACAATATTTAACAAGGCATTGTCTATTATGCAATTGTACATTTTCGTAACAAGATTTAGTTCGTTGTTATGACAGTGACAGCCTTAAACTCGTTTAGTGACAAATCGAGTTTAAAATCAATGGTGAAATTGGATCTAGCTTCGCGTAATCGCGCGCTAAATAAGCACTACGGCTAAAAACTCAAACAAATCTTAAAGTTAAGGCCTTATTAAAAAAAGTTGCCATATTAACAGAAACTCTATGAAATAGCTTCTCTAAAGTTAAGGAGATTTTAGTTATGAAGCCTTTGAGTATTCGGCCGTTAGTTTCGGTAAGTATTATCTCGTATCGAAAATATGACAAACACATTTACATCTTTTGAGTTATTAGAGAGAGGTAATAACTGGTAAAGTTGCTGAAATGACAATTTTAGACAAGTTTTAATGCTTGTATTTTTAACAAGTTTAAATTGTTTTTTAAATAAATAAATATTGGATAACATCACATACATTGCTCCCATTCCAAAGTGAGTAGCTAAAGCACTTGCGTTATGGAAATCAGAGACAACGGTGGTATCACAAACACCCAGACCTGAGAAAAGTTCGTTTTCTAAATTGACCCAACCGGGGATCAAACCTGGGACCTCAGAGATGGCGACACCTTGGAAACCGGTGTACAAAGCCACACGACCACGGAGGTCGTCAATTAAAGGCTCGTTTTTAAGTGTTCTATTGATTTTCAATCGTTTTTCCATGCAGTGCACGCATAGACAGTACGTACAGACGATCTCGGACCAAGTCGGCACACAGTATCAGCAGGTCCCTAACAAAACAAATATGGCTAGAGCAGCGCGTCTATGAAAACAGATTTAATACTCCAGACGTTGAGGAAAAACATTTTATGCTGATATCCCATCAACTGCAGAGAACATCACATCACATCACGCATTTTTGCCATTACATATACACATACAATATTCTTTATCTATTTCTCCATCAGTTTTTCTTACCAACAACGTTTATACCATTTGACCTTTCTTATGAACGGCACTCTTTTACTGAGATTGGATTAATAATACATGATTAGTGTGAAACGGAACGTGCTCTGCGTTCGCGAACACGAGACCGGATGAGATTTTTCATACTGAGATTTTCATCGAACTTTATATTGACCTAATAAATATTTTTATAACTCATGTAAAATTTGCACCACATATTAAATGCTGATGGAGTATGTTGGAAAAAACTAGTATTTCCCAAACTTTATCTTGGTTAAAAACAAAATATACCAAATTCGAGTTAAAAATATTTAATTTATTAATATTTTTGTATACAAGTTACTTTGTTACTCGAAATTGTATTGTCACATGCCGTGAGTTATATACACATTGTTACAGGCAGATGGTTTCTCTATGTTGATAGTGTGCAAATAAAATGATAGAATTGTGTGAAATGAAAATGGTGTTCTTTATTTAAAATATAATCTGCTGAAATCTTTAACTTCCTGCAAACTAAGCAAAGCTTGTAATATGGGTGCTAGACAACTGATATACTACTTATATACTTTTTAAATATATACTTATTATACATAGTAACACCCAGACCCGTCACAGAAATTAAAATACATCATTTTTAATTTCTGCCCGGCCGGGAATGAACCCGGGACTTCTTGCGTGGTAGACCGGCATGTTGACCACTGCACCACTCAGGTCGTCAGGTCGGTAAGGTGGGTAGTCAGTTCCTCGGTGGTATGTAGTGCACTTCCACTTTATCGTGTAAAAAAGTTATAGGTAGGTATACCCTTTGAACCTATGAGTTTTCACAGTTCACTAAAACCATGATTGTCTCCTCTTGTTTCCAAGCAGTTTATTCTGACTTTCAAATAAATAAATTTTCATAGCTGTATTAAAAGAGATGTCAAGGCACGGTTTGACAAATTGATATTTCTTAGAAAGATGATTAGCGTAACTTCTTTGGAAAGAATCAAATTGCAAGTCATTTGAGATAAAATATTATTACAATAAATCCTTGGAAATGTTAAATAAGTTGATGTCCTTTTGTATTGTTACACTTTTAAATACTTTCGTAAGTTGAGAAATATTAATGTATCTACTTAGTTCTTTTTCTTTTTTTGACACTTATTTGTACTTACTTAGCTAAGCACGAGTTGTCGTATCCAAATTCAGCTACTAGCCATCTTAGCGAGCCTGAAAACCACTACCACAGAATACTTAATACAAGTCCAAGTACACCACTTGACTGAAAAATGTTGTTCTCAAGAGTCACGTCCCCCCCTACTGGGTAACGGTTGCTTTTGGAAACGTGAAAAAATTTAAGATAGAACATATAATAAAGTTAAAAGGAAAACTATCACTAATAGGTAGGCTTCACAAGTTAACGAGTAATAGTCGATCAATCGATTACAAAACTTATTGAAAAAGTTTTCGTAGAACAAAACGTCATTCAATATAATATTATTATATTATATTAGGTATGAAGTTAATATAAGTTTATAGCTATAAAGGTAATAACTGGGTAACTGCGGAACCCTATACTGTCCGTAGCCCGACACGCCCTTGGCCTGATTTTTTAAGTTAACCATGTATTCTGTGATTTTTCGCAGTTATGGTTTTAATTTCCACTCGTTCCCGAGATAAAGGGTCTTGACAGACAGACATACATACGGACAGCAAAGTGATCCTACAAAGGTTCCGTTATTTGCTTTTGCAACAAGGTTGTCTTCTCATTACAATGTCTCCCGCTTAGGGTTTGCGAACCGATGGCGTAGCTTCTTTGACATTCACAAGTGCTTGTAGCAGCCTAGACTGAATAAATGAGTTTTGAATTTTGAATTCTTTAAATTTTTGAGGTACGGAACCCTAAAAACAAAATATCTCAGTCATTTGGTGGTGTTTAGGGTTATAATAATTTTCCGTGGTTGTATGCAAAGTTTCATCTCCCATAATACCAAATAATATACTAGAAAAAATACGATTCGCACCAGATCATGTTCTCGGACGGGAATCGAACCCGCGACCTTTGGATATCCGGTCCAATGCTCTGACCGCTGAGCTACCGAGTCACTTCCGAGGATATCCAAAGGTCGCGGGTTCGATTCCCGTCCGAGAACATGATCTGGTGCGAGTCGTTTTTTTTCTAGTATATTATTTGGTATTATACAAGGTGTTACAAAAATACCCCTAATGCCGAGTATTGTATATAGGGACCATCAAACTGATCAACTTTTACTATGGGACCAACTCTAAAATCGCGAAAAAAAATCAGCTGTTTCGTACAAAAAATAAAATCGAAAATATCAAAATGTATGAAACAGCTGATTTCTTTTTCGCGATTTCAGAGTTGGCCCCATAGTAAAAGTGGTTCAGTTTGATGGTCCCTATATACCATATTCGGCATTAGGGGTATTTTTGTAACACGTTGTATAAAAATAGCATGGTGAATGCTAAAATCTCAAAATTAAAAAAAAAAAATCATCTCCCATGTTTAGCTTTATAGGGGTATTACAACACCCTTCAGTAAAGTAAGTAACTATTTAGTTATTATTAAGGTGTTATGTTTCTCACCAAATGTGGTTCAGTTTCTGAGCAGGGTTGAATAGGCTTTAGGGTTAAGGTAAAATTGGTATGAATAAACAGACCTTGCTTGTTTGCGAGGTTTGCGAAGTTGCGACCTTTCGCCGACCTTGTTCTAAAAAAGAGCGAACACATGACATATGCCAACGACGCGAAAATGTCGTTGTAACAATTAAATATTTTAAAGTTGGGACAATGTGTGATGCGAAGAGTGGGGCTTAGAGAGGACAGATATTATCTTTGAAATGTTTTTTGTCTATAGTAAGAAATGGTCCACATCAGCTGAAACACCATACTCAATATAAAGGCAGCAAACTCTTAAATTCCGGTATAATTTCGATGATATACAACATATTACAAAAGTATTTTTGTAACATGGTGTATACCAACAACAATGGTAGAGTTACAATGAACATTCCTAAAATTGAATTTCAATTGATAATATTCTAAATAAGGCTATAGAAGCCTAGGTATATGCCGTAATTTTGTAGGCATTTTAGGCTATACCAAAAACCCATGTTAGGTCTAAAACGACAAAAAAATCTCCCACACTAACTAGAAAAAAGTATTCTTTTTTTGTTTTTCGACTCATGTTTCTTTGGCAAAATATTTAGTTTCATTGATAGAACATTCCCAAAGGGATTAAAACGACTACAAAATGACGGAAGAATTCTTCCCTCATCTGAGGGCCTATTACAAAAAAGAATCACGATAGTCGGACGATGTTCGTTGATCGATTTACTTGATTTTGAACCTTATACCTGAGTTAATAATGTCACGGAGTGGGACGAACTCGTAACGTGCGCTTATCGCGATATTTTTTTCTGATAGCCCCTCAGAACCCAATGACTACTTAACTTACTTATATCCTTAAAAAGAATGAGTTCCCAAATTCAATTTGCCTTTTTTGGAGATCAAGTATTAAAGGCTTTGCCTGGGCATCGCGATGAGTTGGCGGCGGCTGAATATAAAAAGGCGTGGATTTAAAATCCATAGATGAGCTTACGAGAAAAAGTTTGCTCGCTATCCGCGATTGTCATTGGGTTGAGTTGAGTTTGTTTCATTTTTTTTTTAAATATATTAGACAACATCACAAACATTGCTCTGATCCCAAAGTAAGTAGCTCAAGCACTTGTGTTATGGAAATTAGAGATAACGGTGGAACTACAAACATCCAGACCTGAGCCAATATAGAAAAGCTTGTTTTTCTTAATTGACCCAGCCGGTGATCGAACCCGGGACCTCAGAGATGGCGGCACCTTGAAAACAAGCGTACAAACCACTCGACGTCGGAGGTCGTCGTTTTGTAAATAGGATATTAGTAATTCATCTAATTTCAATATAATGTCTGAATGTCTTTTGTATGTTGTATTTTTACCAAGGGATTGAAAACGTTATTTGAAAATTAACGTCATTAGGCCGTAATTACCGTTATTTCCAATAAAAAACGTTGTTTTACCGTTATTACCCGTAAAATACAGTTCAATTCGGTAAAATACAGTTAAAAATCTCAGTTTTAACGGTTTTAACGGCGCTGGCTTGCAGCGTAAGAGTTGATATACTAGGAGAAATTCGACGTTCCCACTAGTGACTCGGTAGCTCAGCGGTCAGAGCATTGGACCGGATATCCAAAGGTAGCGGGTTCGATTCCCGTCCGAGAACATGATCTGGTGCGAGTCGTATTTTTTCTAGTATATTATTTGGTATTTTAACGGTATTTTTAAAGGTATTTCAATTCCAATTGAACACAGGCTGGCGACTAGTGTAAATAAAGCGAAGTTTAGTCCGCTCGCTTTCAACCGGATTCGTGCTCGATGACACAAATAATTGACTAGAATTTGCAAGTGTAAATAAATAGTGACATTACCGGAAGGGTTAATCTGGACTTCACGACCTGTGTAAACTGAGATTGATGTTTTGTAAACATTGTAAACTGCTGGCTAGCTACTGTTTTAGTACCTAGTTCGGATTTTTTGAGTCCCACATTATGGCCAACCTTTCTTAAGCCACAGATAATATAATACTATATCAAGCTTTTTAAAAAGTGAATGCTTCTCTGTTAAATTATGTTTTTGTCGCATTCACGATGCTATTTTTAAATTATGATAAATGGTATAGGTATCAGAAAAATACTAGAAAAAATTGGTGCTTAAGTAAGTCGTTTTTTTCTAGTAGGTATTTTTCTAATATTATAATGTTTTAAATTTTCATGGTTATTGTTATTAGAATAAACAGGT
The DNA here is from genome assembly GCA_963556745.1 of Catoptria pinella. NCBI lineage: Eukaryota > Metazoa > Arthropoda > Insecta > Lepidoptera > Crambidae > Catoptria > Catoptria pinella. Next base: position 772,204 of record OY750776.1, read on the forward strand.
ACATGGTGTTAATCCCGATACAGTTTATTCTAATTTTTCTAATATACTTATTTTTAATTTTATCCTTCTTCTCTGTCTGTTTTGATCCTAATGACATTTCTACATTTTGAGATTTAAGCATACACAATGCTATTTTATATAATACCAAATAATATACTAGAAAAAATACGACTCGCACCAGATCATGTTCCTTGTACAATAGTGAGATGGCGCTGGCTTGCAGCGTAAGAGATGATATACTAGGAGAAATTCGACGTTCCCCCTAGTGACCCGGTAGCTCAGCGGTCAGAGCATTGGACCGGATATCCAAAGGTCGCGGGTTCGATTCCCGTCCGAGAACATGATCTGGTGCGAGTCGTATATTTTCTAGTATACTATTTGGTATGACATTTCTACAGTTTTATATCTTTGTAGAAAAGGTTGAAAGCAAACAAAAATCAGAGGGCGTAGTAAAAGTTTATAACCACACAACATACATAAAGATCGTTGATAAAATTTATTCCAATGTCAGAAGGATTGACTGCTCTTTTATTGCAGATTTAGAGGTCGCAAGTTCAATTTCCGTCAAGGCAAGAGTTATTTTGTTCTGTTAGGCCCTAACAGAACAAAATACTTTATGAGAATTTGATTTAATTAAAAATAATAATAATCAAAATAGATAATTCACACCAATGACTTAGTCTTAAATTAAATGATTGAATTCGACGCCAAATAACGAATAGTGATAGAAAACGCAGGTATAAATGAATGTAAATAAACACCCATGACTTGGGAGCAAATGCTAATGCTCATTGGATTGGACCCACCGGTGGGACCGTGTAGAGGAACCTACTCTGAAGGGTATCACACTAACATTTGCCTCTACCAGGATTTAGTCGTCTAGGACAGGGGTGTCAGACTGATTTTTGTAAAGGGCCGTTTATAAGATTTAGGGTGAGTTAGCGGGCCAGACTCAAAATTAAAAACTCAAACGCATACTAAATTATAATCTTTATTTATTTAGTTTAAGTATTTTTTTTTCATAAAGGTAAAAAAAGGAGTTATCTTGAGCTTGAGAATAAATAAATAAATAGATTCTGGTCGCGTGCCATATTGAGATGGCTTGCGGGCCGTATTTTCGACACCCCTGGTCTAGGCCGGCGGCGTGACCTTTGCAGTTTGCCGCAGACGCGCAGTGAGCAATCGCATCATGCTAATTTTCAAGACTTCCGCGCGTACAATTCATTAGAAATAAAACACTTTTTACGGATTACAGCGCGTATATTATTAATTCAGGTGTAATTAAGATGAGAGATCAGGCGGTATTTACACGGGTCGACTTGGCAGGCGACTTTAGTCAATTAGCGCTTTTTATCGACAATTGCTTGTAAAATCGAATCGCTACCTCATCGAAATTAGGCCTGTCAAGTCGACTCGTGTAAATAACACATAAAACCAAATCTCGCTACAAAAATATGAATTATTTATTTTATGTACTTGTCCTATTAAACTGATGATGCTTCCCTACAAAGGTTGTAATCTCCTTGACTCCAGATATTTTCCATGAAAAATACGACCATAAAATTATTTTGAGAAATATCTCCTTATTCAAGTACTGGTGAAAGGAAGCCATGCTCTTTGTTCATAAACCGATTATAATGGGGTTCTCGTACAGATCTCGACTAAATGTGGTAAGATTTTTCCTTATTTTCCTTCGAATATTTACTGTTTAACTTATACACCTGGGGCGGGGATTATACGCGACCTGGGACTTTGGTTCGAGGTCATTATAATTATTTGCAAAGGTGCCCAGGCTTTTTACATTTGTAATTTCATGACGTCAGACTTCTTTCAAAACTTCACGAAAATATAACATTGTCTTTTGCAAAAATTATGATACTGAATTGAACTGTAGCTAAATATAACTTATGTTTTGGCAACAACAAACCTACCTATTAAGACGCCGGCGAACAGTGAGCTTCCCATACAAACGTAATACCAAAATGATTTGCAATTTGAGCGTAATTAACTAATCGTGTGATGTTTTCGGATTAAAACAGTATATGTCTAGGTTTCTATTAAATTAAAATTACAAAATGCTAACCCAATTCAAAATAAGAACACTAGACAAGTACTGTCTTAATCCGAATAACATCACAAGAAGTGTTAATTATGCTTAAATTACAAATCATTTTGGTATTAAGTTTGTATGGGAAGCTCACTGTTCGCCGGCGTCTTAAGAATTTGTTAATTTTTAGGTCTCCTCTTTCGTTTACTTTTCGATAAAATCTTTCACTTCAAATTTAACATTGTGGATTGCAAAATATTGAATTGAAAAAAAACCCGACTAGAATTGCGGTAGGGGATTTTCTTATACTCATATTTACTACGATTTGGCGGAGTTACCACAGTCCTGTAGTAAGACCACCGAAATATGATTTAAATATAGCGTTAATAGCAATTTATCGACGACCTTCGTGGTCGAGTGGCTTTGTACACCGGTTTTCAAGGTGTCGCCATCTCTCGAGGTCCCGGGTTCGATTCCCGGTTGGGTCAATTTAGAAAACGAACTTTTCTATATTGGCTCAGGTCTGGGTGTTTGTGATACCACCGTTGTCTCTGATTTCCATAACACAAGTGCTTTAGCTACTTACTTTGGAATCGGACCAATGTGTGTGATGTTGTCAAAATATTTATTATTTATATTTGTTTATCGACACTCGACTGTCAAAATCCATTGTCTTTTGACAGTCGATACTGATAAATCGATATATCATATCGCGTTTCGGTGGTAATGCTAGGGGCTATGTCGGCCAACCCATTTTATATTAAAGTTCTGCAATATTGTGGAAGAATGCACATAATAACATTCTTTAATATAATCCTTGGCGATCGTACAAAAAAAAACTCGTTAATACCACCGTTGTCTCTGATTTCCATACGACAAGTACTTTAGCTACTTACTTTGGAATCGGAGCAATGTATGTGATGTTGACATATATTTATTTATTTATATTATCTGATTTATGATTTAAAATTCCCGCGCAGTGAAGTGAGATTCGAAGTGAGGATCGAGTTTGGTTACAGAATCAACCGGCTGGTTTTAAACTCGTAAGCTACTTCTAACGTTGACTGTACATACTGTGAATTGCCCTAATAAAAATAATATACAAAGTGCAAAAAATACTCACGATACAACTCAATCTGCAAGCTTGATTCAATCGGTGGTCTAAGATGAGTGTTGGACGCCTTGCAGGTGAGCGACTCGGCGTTGTCGCGAGTGAGAGGGAGGTATAGCTCGTTCTCTCTGACGCTGGGGATGTCGCTGGCGCGGTCTGACGCGTCCACCAGCGTCTGACCCGAGTACCAACTGATGCGGGGGGGAGGGCGGCCTGGGAAACACAAAACATACTTATTAAATTCCAAATAATATACTAGAAAAAATACGACTCGCACCAGATCATGTTCTCGGACGGGAATCGAACCTGCGACCTTTGGATATCCGGTCCAATGCTCTGACCGCTGAGCTACGGAGTCACTAGTGGGAACGTCGAATTTCTCCTAGTATATCAACTCTTACGCTGCAAGCCAGCGCCATCTCACCATTGTACAAGGAATTACCTCGACATCAACTGAATACCTTTCCAGATATTTTTAAACAATTGATTAAGATGAGAAAGCTATATAATTTTTAAATTACTAGCGACCGCGCGCGACTTCGTCTGCGTGGAAAGTTTTTTTGCTATCCCTCGGGAACAATTAGTTTTCTATGGATGAAAGGTACCCTATGTTCTTCTCTGTACCCCTGACAACGTGTATGCAAAATTTCGTGATGACCGGTTCAGTAGTTAAGACGTGAAGGCGTAACAAACAAACAAACGGACTTCCGCATTTATAATATTAGTAAGGAAAGGATATACACCCGAGAACGGGAAGTTAGCATTTACATGGTTGAGGTCGAGGATGCAGTGCTTTTCTCAAGAAATGCGAGGAAATAAAATGTACTTAGTAATAATTTTAAATTGGTTCGAGTCATGCAGCCACAAAGTTTGAAAAATAACGCTTACTGATTAGTTCTGTCGTTTCGAATACTACTACCCGCACTCGTGCGGGAATCAAGTATGAAAAATTCATTTCCGAGACCACCACGTAAAGGTGAAACCTCCCGCATTTTTTCTCAAATCTCAATTTAAATTCATTCCTGGATGTGATTCACCAGACTGCCACGTAAATGTAGAACTTCCGGCATTACTTTTTTTGCCGAATATACGAATCGGCGCTCACAATTATAATGCATATTCCATGCGTATTCGTCTGGCGCGAATAGTCCGCGAAGAGCTCAATGGCACAGTGCGTTATCGCAACGCCCTGCGATTGCGGCAGTTAAGCAAACGCAAAGGATGGTCATGGGATCGATAACCATTTCTTTTATGTCGAGCTCCTCCGTGATTCTGATGACACGTTACGCCGTTGGTCCTGACTGCATTCGCAGCTGTTAACGTGCGCCAATTCTTATGATTGTGTGGTTCTTCTCATAATCACACAATCATAAGAACAGTCTTAAAATTAATTCCAAAGTAATGTTTTTTGAGAACCATTTATTTTTGCGCACAACGAGCGGAATTAAATTATAGAAAATTTTCCAGTAATGAAAGGGCTCCAATATATTTTTTCCGAAGATTGTAAATTGAGTGTGAACGAAATCTCAATAATGTTACGTTATCTGAGAAATTTAATATAAAAGGAATAAGATAAAATAAAAGGCTCATGCTCGCATATTAAATTCGGCGTATAGGTTTGTTGAGAGTTTTTTATGTTATAGATAAAAAAAATATTTCAACTGAAATTCATAACATTCATTACTTATGACGAGAAGCTTGATGGCGCAGTGGTTTAGCGCCTGGCTCAGGGATTGCGGAGGTTAAGCAATTTTCGCAAGGGTCGGTCATGGGATGGGTGACCAAAAATCTATTATCTCGAGCTCCGTGCTTCGGAAGGCACGTCAAGCCGTTGGTCCCGACTGCATTTGCAGTCGTTAACACCCACCAATCCGCATTGGGCCCGCGTGGTGGGTTATGGCCCATCCTCCTTATCGACTTATAAGGAAGACCTGTGCCCCAGCAGTGGGGACATTAAAAATGGCTGATGGTCATTACTTAACAGATTTATTATATCAATTCATTTTCCTTTTAACTGTTCAACTATAATTATTACTTAAGGCCACTTTTTACACTTTTGTGAACTACTACTACAATGAACTATATTATACTAAGGTTATTGTTTGTAAATAAACTATAGAACCTTAGCTTCAATCTGTACATGTGAATTTTCGATACATTATGTACTTAGCGAGCAATAGATTTAATTAAAATGAGGGCGCCACTTGAGGTACATAGGAGCCTTAAGTCAATAATTAATATTCATGTAATTTTACTGTGTTTTGATTAAGCATCGCAGTAAAATAACAAAAGAAAGTTGCCAACTTCTTAAAAGTAAAGATGAAGTTTTAAGAGAAATATGTAATGACGTCACTTCCTGTAGGCTGTCAAGCTTGCCGTAGTAAGATTAATGACCCGAGTTCGGGCCCACTCGGGAACTTCGGAGTTTCAGTCTTGAAAGCAAACTACTGTCTTTAACAGTTCTGGCTGTTTATTTTCTCTATTAAGTTTGCTGTAGAAACACACGTCAATTTATGCACAGAAACTATCAAAATACTCGCACCTAACTCGAAATATTAATATTAGTTTTTTTTTGTTTAATTGCAGAAGAAGTTGATCGATCAAGATGAAACCTTTTGAATGCCAAAAAACCGCATCAAAATCGGCCTAGTCATTTCCGAGAAAAATGTTAACAGACATACATACAAACAAGTTTTTGTTTTCAGGTTTTTTAGAGATTCTTAAAGCAATATTCCCTTACTATGCAATAGTAGTTTCTTGCTCGATGTTAACACTCTGATCTAAAATATCAACGGTAGACTTACCTCCTATGACGAGGCAGCTGAGCACCAGAGTGTCCCCTTCGTGGTACGGTCCTATTTTGTCTTTCACCTTGTTCCCCAATTCGTCCAGGAAGAACGGTTGACTGGGAAGCACTGAAACAAAATTCATAGGGAAACATCAATTTTAAATGGTTTATTTGATTGAATCAGGCATTACTTGGCGGAAGTCCCAAACCATTGTGAAAAAAGAAATATATGTAGCTTACTCCCGCAAAAATATATGCAGGATGCACCGCCCGCCCGCCCACAAAAAAATGCACATGCACACCACAAAAATATCAGTGCACAATACTTGCATTTAGCATGACAGCGACACACCTTGCACCTTCACCAATTAGACTACTCTACACGTGTTTCGCCCCAACCCGGAGCATCCTCAGGAGTTAGATCGTGCGACCAACACCGAATTCCGGTGTTGGTTCACGCACGATCTAACTCCCGCATGTGCATTTTTTTGTGGGCGGGCGGGCGGTGCATCCTGCATATATTTTTGCGGGAGTAAGCTACATATATTTCTTTTTTCACAATTTAAATGGTTTTTTAATTTAGGTTTAAAAGTTAATTAATATCCGATAGGACCCTGATTACTGATTGTAGGGTAAGTAACATTGATTATAAAATAGGGCTAGTAAATTTATTATCAAAGCCACATATTCTTAAAACAAAAGAATCTCGTTTGTACGGTTAGCAATAAAAGTAGCTTTTCACTTTATTACTTTTTTTTACTTTTGTAACTCTCAGTTTGAAGCATAAGTCAAAAAAGTTACAATGCAAAATACTAAAGCTTTCGTTGCCAATAATTATGCGTATGCTATACATAATATGCTATATGTTGTGCGTATAACACATTTTTAATAACTATCAATACTAACCAGAATTATCGAAATCATCATCATCAGTTATCGTTTTACTGGTACAACCAGAATCATCGAATTCAATTTATATCGCACAACATCAACGAGAGATTTTCGATATCGGAAAAATTTGTTACTTAGCTCAAAAGTTCGACACAAGATTAAAAAAAACTATTACCTTTTTTTTTATAGTGTTTTTAAAAGTACATATATAAAAATGAAATGGGGATTTCAGACCACGTGAATGAATGGAACAGCTGATTTTTTTCGCGGTTCCGTGGTTGGCCCCATAGTAAAGGTTGTCCATTCACGTGGTCTGAAATCCCCATTTAATTTTTAGATATACTTAAAAAATAACGGTGTATATATAGGTACGACGATGATGGTAGGAATCTCAATCAATGTACAGACGTCGGCACATCAAACCTAATATTGGCCTTGAAGCCTTTATGGCTTTATGCCTGTACAACTGTAACATCTGACGTGCCGTCGTGTGTACCACGGAGCTCGACATACACACATGAAAAGGCAAAAATCTCCAAAAATAAAATACCAGTGATCCAGAAGTAAATCTTTATTACTCCCCGCATTATACAAATTGCAGTCTCATTGAAATCCATTAAAACATAAAGTAAGTACATGCGTACGTAGTAAATTGAAACTTCGCACTCGACTTGATCCTGAATTTACATCGCAAACAATTTCTGAACGAACAATCCTTGGGGGTTATTGCCTTCCTCTCTTACAGAATACACATTTGCATTCGGTATGCTTCGTTAAGGAAAGCATAAAAACGTTTAACGTTAATGTGTAGCGATGAAAAGTGTGTTGATCGTTTCAGAGTAACATACGAACGTAAAATTTGTTTAAAGTAGACTCCAGATAATGTCGAAAGAGGTTTTCTTTCAATAGTTTTTTTTTTACACGTACATACTACAACCGCATCAAATTGCTGCGGTTGATTCGCGTGAACAGTGTCGTTGCATTTTCTTGCGGTGGCAATGCTATAAATAACAGATTTTAAGAACAGAAAAAGACGTAAGAACTGTTCTTCCGTGACCATGGCGCATGCAACTGCGCCGAAATATCGGAGTCTCAAAAATAAACAGGTTCATGGTGTGAATCCCGATATAGTTTATTCTAATAACGTCAAAAACCATGGAAATTTAAAACATTATATAGAAAAAGACGTTTTCTTTACATCCTTGGAAATGGATCATTATTGATCATTATCCTAACAACCTTCTTCGAGTTAAATCGGAGGAGCAGGACAGAACACGCCTTCAATGTAAGTATGAAAATCCATTCCTGGCGTGTTTAGCGGCCCGCAATGTTAATATGAAAACTCATATTTTACGTGTAATTAAAAAATAGAACTAGCTTTTTCACAGAGTCCCAGAAGTTTTTTTTACAATGGTAATTTTGTTTTTTCCGTTTTGAAAATTATCTACGATAATATTTAATTTTTATTTTGGTAAGAATATACATTAAAATGTTTAGTATGCCTCGGTATGCCACTTATTATGTTGTGGAAATGTTTTTATGCGGTAATGGATTAGTTGAATAATAAACACCGTGTCACCGTGAAGAACCACAGGTGTGGCAAATGTTTTTTGATGCCAAAACAATAACAATTCCAAATACCTTTCTTAAACGATTTGTATTTATTTGACGACCTCCGCGGTCGAGTGGCTTTGCACACCGGTTTTCAAGGTGTCGTCACTGAGGTCCCGGGTTCGATCTCCGGTTGGGTTAATTTAGAAAATGAACACTTCTATATTGGCTCAGGTCTGGGTGTTTGTGATACCACCGTTGTATCTGATTTCCATAACACAAGTGCTTTAGCTACTTACTTCGGGATCGGAGCAATGTATTTGATGTTGTCAAAATTTTATTCATTTAAATGTTTTTTTTTTCACATTATACTAAGCTTGACTTTATTTGATGGTCGTTTTGTGCCACCATCTCGCCTACATTATTTTGTAGTCGTTATGAAATTAAATATTATTGGCAAATAAATACGGGTCGAAAATCGACAAAAAATTTTGGTCCTCTCCTCCCATACTAAAACCCTGTATGCTCCCTGTAGGTTATAGCTCTGGAGCTACCCGTGAATTACACGCGTTTCGTTATACAATGATCGCTTAGGACCAGCAGCGTCAGCAACGTGTACAATACTAACAGCAGTGTAACCAAAATCGCGACAAATTCGCCCTTTCCGGACAAGGTCTTGCTAGACAACTAAAACATTGTATGGGATTTTTTTGTCGTCTGTTTAATGTAAATTTTAATGTCATCGCAAAGTCGTAAGCAATATCTAATATAAAAATCACAATCGAACTGTTCTACAGACTCAATTTAATACAACTTATTTTATTCTTGACAGGCATTTTCCTCGACGTAATACAAGAGGACAGCACCTAATTTCCGCTTTGACTCATTATAATAAATTATATGTTATCTTCCCTTTCGCTGTAGGCGCACCGTGTGATAATAAACTTGCTGATATTAACTAACAAAGGAAAATTAGAACTTTATTGGAAATAATATGACATTTTGAGAACATTACGTAGGCACGTACGTACGTAGGGGTCTATTCACATGTACTTACATTTTATGGTTGACACATCGTAATTTGAAAGCCCGGACAAGAAGCCTGACTAAAAAGGCTAAAAATATCTTAACATTTGTTAATTTAATTGTCTTAGAATTATTTAGTTTGTATTTATTGGTTTTCAGAATTCCCGACGTTTCGACACCTTTCCAGGGGCCGTGGTCACGGGAGGACTAAAGCAAAAAGGCTGCTCATATTTTTATAAAATTATCAGCTCAAGTTTATTAGATTATTTTATGGCTGCGTTCTGATTTTAATCATTATTACTGAATTAAATTGAATAAAGTTAATTAGAAAACAAGATCTAGCTACTGAATCTACTACCAATTCACAAATTGGGAGGCCTCTGAGAGAAAAAAAATCAATAAATACAAACTAAATAATTCTAAAACAACACCTGAATTAATAATATACGCGCTGTAATCCGTAAAAAGTGATTTATTTCTAATGAACTGTACGCGCGAAAGTCTTAGAAGTGTATAATTGAATTGTTTTTCCATAGATCAATTTCTAAAATAAATAATAATAAATATTTGAACACATCTCATACATTGCTCCGATTCCAAATTAAGTAGCTAAAGCACTTGTGTAATGGAAATCAGAGACAACGATGGTATCACAAACACCCAGACCTGAGCCAATATAGAAAAGTCAACTCTGACAGAAATCTCATTTACATTGCTGCTTTAGTAAGAACCAATGTGACAACTATCTTACTTAAAGCAGCAATGCAGCTACGATTTCAATCGAGAATTGTTAGCAACAGAGTTTCGTAATCAGGGCTGATACCTCACGATGTTAATAGTAAAGTGGACATTTCTAAAAGCTTTCATAGGTGTAAAGTTTAGCAAAGTATCTGTAAGTATTATACTTTGTACGTGTATTACGATGTGCTCGTAATGCATTATATTATTATTATTATGAAATAAAGAATTTTGGAAACAAACAATGTGTGATCATTTTACGAAAATTAGAGGAAATGCTTAGGATCTGCATAGAGTTCTGGAAATTAATGGCCTCTTTAGGTCCACAGCTGTTGCGGAGTTTAGTTTTAAAAGTAGCTTTGTGGTTTGCATTTTGATGGGGCTGTTTTGAGCATGCAGAATGCAAACTCCTTATGGCTCCTAATAGCCCTCAAGTGGCGCCCTCAAATTAATTTTTTGCTCGCTAAGTACACACGACGGCACCTCAAACTATACATGTTGACCTTGAGACCGCTTTTATGCCCTAAGTAATAAAAGCTGTTTTTGCAGTTTAACTGTATAACCTGACGTGCTGTCATATGTACATAATGTATCGAAAATTCACAAGTACAGAGAAGCTGAGGTTCTATAGATTTTTTACAAACAATAACCTCAGTAAAATAAAGTTAATTGTAGTAGTAGTATGCAAAGTGCTTAAAGTGGCCACATTTTTCTCTTTTGCCTGCTACTGCTACAACTAACTATATTTTACTGAGGTTCTTGTTTGTAAATAAACTATTGAACCTTAGCTTCAATCCGTACATGTGAATATTCGATACATTATGTACTTAGCTAGCAATAAATTTATTAAGAGGTTTCAGTAGACAGCGACCAGATACTATTTTTAAAACAAGTCAAGCTCAAGACTAATGGACGAGTAATGTTAATAAAAATAATATGTAAAATAAAATATAACGTAGGTAGGTATATCAATTACTTGTAAAGCAACATAGTTTTGGAGTTTATGCTAACGAGATTCGATTGTTTTAGACATAATTCTCAACTATCAATGTTACATTTTATATCAAAGTAAAATTCATAATTAGCTTCTCTTTGTTTTAAGCGATGTTCTACTAACTGATCAATTATTAAATGATGTACTAAGACAATATCAAAGTAAACCTAACTTTAATTCTAAACACAGCATACTAAGTTATTATGATAACAATGGATTTATGTTGTTTCAAAGTTTGCTTATTCTATTTTCTAAGACTTTTAACTAAATAATGTTAATTTTCCTTTTACAAGACAAAATACTTAAATCCAAATACATTGAAGTTTTAATGAGCATAATCTATTAATCATCTATTTAAAATTAGGCGTCTGTTTATCTTTCGTAACTTTTCGTTTTAAGATCGCGTAGTCTGCAGTTTTATTGCCAAAAGTGGCCACTTTTAGCAACCAAACTCCATTAAACTAAACGACAGGCTAGAAAATATTGTTAAAGCGATAAAAAGTACCACAAAACTTCTCCGGAGTGCACTACAAAGAGATAATTTATAATTTCGTCTTCATTTAAGCACTATGATTTTTTCCAATGGCAGCGCTAGTGTGCAGACTATGCGCTAGAAACTTTATCATATGAAGAGATTGAAAAGTTACTAAAAAGGATTGTATAAACTTAATTATAGAATTGTATATCACAAACAGACACACATTCACACACACACACACTTACACACACATACATCCACACACACACACACAAAAATTATAAACCGGGCAAAATTATATTTTTGCAAATTGCTGTTCTTTTAATTAATAATAACCTTTATTTTTGTTTAAATAGTAGATTATGCAATAAGGGCTTAAAGTAGTGTATTGTGTCCCGGGCGCTATTATTGAACCCCGAGTACGAGGGATTCAAGATCGCCCAAGACAAATACACATTTAAGCCCGCGATGCATACTCTACTTTTTATACTTTCTGCGAGGCAATTGAAACCAATGACTGTTATAAAGAAAGTACTTAAGTGACTATTTAAAGTTAGAATAATAAAATATGAAATATTAAGAATATTTATTGAAAATTAAAAGTTATGTTAGAAACAAAGTTACATTCTTTGGTACATTTATAGTTGGGTTAGAGTTTATGTTTTTGTCGTCTATTCTGTAGTGGTCAGTTCGACATTCAAATAAATCCTTCTTGGTGCGCGGGTGAAAATGAATTTCGTAAAAAGTTTTCATGATAACATACAGCCTAACTCAGAATAAGATCTCATTGCACCTAAACTTTTTTGAAACCAACATCGATCAAGCACGACTACATGGGTTGCATTCCAAATTCAAATCATATTATTCCCCATGGGAAAAATGACTTACTTTAGGAAAGGTTTGCATGACACATAATATGCCATTGACGAGCAGGTAGTATAAAAATACTTTTATGGTACTTAAGTATTATTAACATATTGTAAGGATCAAGGGTTTGAGCGAGATATCCCTAATACAAGTGTATCAAATCTACTTACTAGGATTGTCTTACCACTTGTTTAGAATTGTAACTTTATGTTAATAAAACATTTTTTATTTTTATTTATTTATTTTATGTGCTCTTTTGAGCTATATTTTCCTCAACATAACTTTTGATTGTGGTTTATTTTTACATAAGAGCCAAAACTAATAATATTTTTGCTATTAATATGATGTGAGCACTGAAAAATTCACAGGCAGAAAAACTCAATATAGGTACTTACTCATTAAATTGTTTGACAATCAATTACCTTATTTTTTGCTTGTAAACCGATGGCGTAGCTTCTTTGACATTCACAAGTGCTTGTAATTAGCCTAGTCTTAGTACCTAAATAAATAAGGAATTCAATTTCAGCTGTTTTCTTGGACATTTCAGCTCTTGAAAACATTTATTCTAGGTATTTTCGAAGTGAATAATATTGTTTATTAATAATGACTGAGCTATAAAGTGGCTGCCATAACGATACGACGGTAAGTCCCGAGAGAGGTGTAATAACCATTAATTTTGTCTGATCCCTTTGGGTGCCGAGCCTTCCTTGCCGCATGCAATATTATTGGAATTTCAATATTTTGTTAAATTAAAAAAAAATGTTATTAGAAATTAGCTGAATATAAGCTGCTTTACGGATTGAAAAAGATTTAAGGTAGCTACCATAGCTAACTAAAATATTTTGTGAGTAAAAAAAACAGCCTATCTTTTTCCCATTTATGTTTTAAAATTCCCGCGCAGTGAAATGAGATTCGAAGGTCAGGTTTCAGCCGGCTCCCAGGGTGGACAAGGGGTTTGTAGCAGTGGTACTAGGCCTAGTCTCTCTCTGTTAGCTCAGAGCGTACATTTTATTGTAGTTGCTTGGTTACTCACCAATAACAGTAAGGTTGACGCCTATGTTCCTGGTGGGAGCGACCAAGAAGTCAACCCTGCAGTGGTAAAGAGCCTGATCACGCTCGTTTAGTTCGGATATGACGATGGTCGACGGCTGCTGCAGTAGGTCAGGCTTCAGACGGTTCCCAAGGTTGAATGAGGGGTTGGTCCATGCGGTTTCTACTCGAGCATCGTAACTGTAAAAGAAGATGTTGCATTCACGACTATTTGTAGGATCTTTATGGATTGGAACTTCCTCTATGCGTTTGTTTGTTTGACTTTGCGAGGGGTACTGTTCTCCGTCAAAAAATCGGCAACAGATTGTTTGTTTAAGTCTGTTTACTGGCACGCATATCAATACCACTTGGTTTGAAAAATTTTGGTACGAATAGCGTTAGGGAGTGTTCAAATATTTAAAATAAGACAGAGTTCGTAAAATCATAATATTCTTTGCATTTTAAACCAGTCAATAACAGAAGTCCTTATATATCTATGGTGAAAGGCTGATCAAAGCTAACAAAAGCTGGTTTCCAAACTTTTCTTGAAAACTTGAGTAATACTAAATAATATACTAGAGAAAATTCGACTCGCACTAAATCATATTCTCAAGCGGGTATCGAACTCGCGATCTTTGGAAGTCCCGTCCAATGCTCTTGCAACTGAGCTACCGAGTGACTTATATATACGTATTATTTAGTATTCTATAAAACTAGCACTGTGAATGTTAAAATCTCAAATAAAAAAAATACTTGTGAGACAACAAAAGACCAATAGAAAACCTTTTTCTTTCTCTAACCATGAGGTCTCGCTGATCCCCAACTTACCTGAATATAGGTGCGTTGTTTTTGTACCACACGAGGAGCATCAGCTCATCACCAGCGTCCGTGGAGCTGTCACAGAACAGAGTGGCACTTCCACCCTCTATGGCTTCAAGGTTTGACACTGGACCTGCATACAATTTGTTACTTGTTGATCTCAGCTGTTCTAACGGTGCATACTTAAAACTGTATGGTTTGCTTTCTAATAGGTTTGATATAAAATCATTCTTAAACAACAAAATTAATGATTAAAACTTCATCATCAGCTATTTCTATTGTCCCCACTGCTGAGGGCGCTGGGGTATATTCCCTTCCTTTGCATAGGTAAGGAGTAAAGCAGAGCAGTTCTAATGACCCATAACGCAGGACCAATGCGTGACGAATTATTGGTAAGTGTTAATGACTGCAAAAGCGACTAGGGTCAGTGACGTCACGGGGTCTGATGCGTGCGAGCTCGAAATAATAAATCTTTGGTCACCCATCCTAAGAACGACCCTTGCGAAAATTGCTTCTGACGCAATCGGGATGTGCTAACTCACTTCACAATCGAGCTCTTCAAAACCATTATTATAACCTACCTATAATTACAGTTATTTAAAACAATTCAAATTAGTTGAAACTATTAACTTCATGTCAAAAGACGCCTCAAAGTGTAATATGCCTCCAGTCAATCCGGCGATGGCTTCTACAAGATTGTTCACCTTATGTAACAGAACTTAAGGTTTCATTTTGTGTGACTTGATACAAATAATTCCGGTACAATGTTTTTCCAATCCAGGCTTTGATTGATATTAAAATGGCACTTTACTTCGATTGATTTTGTGTTAACAATATATTTGATTTAAAAAATAAGACTGCGAGGCATTGTTCTAATGGCATCTATTGAAAATGAGAAACAGTAATTGTTTCCGTCAAGTTGTAAAGATGAAAGCTCGTATGTAGATATAAAAATAATCGTTTTGTTTTATTAGAATAAACTATATCGGGATTTACACCATGTACCTGTTTATTTTTGAGACTCCGATATTTCGGCGCAGTTGCATGCGCCATGGTCACGGAAGAACTGTCGATTGTTGCGTGCGGGTAGATGTTATTGGCAGACAAATCGGTCTACCCTCCGTCTAAGTCTTTTATTATTACGTTCGATACCGGTACCACTGTCTGCAAACTCACTACTCACTCGAATCTGTTCACGACACACGACACTCACTGTATCTGTACGCGAAACGGCGCTTTTACATTTCATGTTGTTTTTACACAAACGGATTACGGGGTTCCAAACACTCGACAATTTAAACCCATCTTCACGATTGAAATTTTTGTATTTGGTAATTTCAATCGCTTCTCTGACCATTCTTGGTATGTAGTGGCGTTCTGTTGAGATAATCTGAGGGTTATGAAACTCGATCCAGTGATTTGTGTCCGAATGAATTAAATGTTCAGCGATGGCCGATTTTTGCGTATCGTTGTTTTTGACCGCTTTTATAAGATGGGTTTAAATTGTCGAGTGTTTGGAACCCCGTAATCCGTTTGTGTAAAAACAACATGAAATGTAAAAGCGCCGTTTCGCGTACAGATACAGTGAGTGTCGTGTGTCGTGAACAGATTCGAGTGAGTAGTGAGTTTGCAGACAGTGGTACCGGTATCGAACGTAATAATAAAAGACTTAGACGGAGGGTAGACCGATTTGTCTGCCAATAACATCTACCCGCACGCAACAATCGACAGTTCTTCCGTGACCATGGCGCATGCAACTGCGCCGAAATATCGGAGTCTCAAAAATAAACAGGTACATGGTGTAAATCCCGATATAGTTTATTCTAATAACGTCAAAAACCATGGAAATTTAAAACATTATATCGTTTTGTTTTAATTTTGTATTATGTCATTGATGTCCGGAATGGAAAACTATGTAAGTATAATCTCTTAATTGATTTATTATTTATTTGATAGATTTGTAACTCGTGCACGCGGGCTATGGCACTCAGCACAACTGCGCGGTCGCGCACGATCTACGCTATCATGCTTCACGCATCGCATGCACAATATATGAAACAGCGCATGCTCACCGTCCGCCCCCGGTACGAACGCGTGCACGCGGGCTATGACACTCAGCAGGAGGCACAGCGGCGCGGTCGCGCGCATCCTACGCTCCCATGCTCCGGCGCATCGCCCGCTATGCGCGCGCGTGCTACGTGAGCGTGCGCGGCAACTTCTGTTTTCTTTTGTGTATCATTGTGATCCTGAAACAAGAAAACATCGGATTTATCAAAAGTCTCTATCCTGATGTCGTTTAATTTGAGATTGTGAATGCTAAAATCCCAAACTACAAATTATATGGCTGTTTCATCTTAATCGATTGTCAAACATCTGGAAAGATGTTTCAATTGGATGTCGAGGGTAAATCCTAACATTGATGAAATAACGGTGGCTTGCAGCGAAAGAGTAGGATGTAAGTACAAGATAAATTTCGACGATGCCAGAGCTACCGAGTCACAAGTGAGTTGCAAGAGCATTGCACCGGACTTCCAAAGGTCGCGGGTTCGATTTCCCTCTGAGAAAATTATCTGTTGACAACGAATGTGGTTATAAAACCAATGTGGTTAAATGAAATCTTGTTGTGACTACACAAGGCCGAAAGATGTAATAAAACTGCTGTTACTGGAAAACGATTTCAACTATAAAGTAAATATAAAGTAATATAAAACTGTAAGTTTACAGTTCATTGAATGCAACCTAATCTATAAGCTAAGCCCACTCTGTATCGCACCGCAATGTTTGCATTCTGCATTTTCCAAACTGAAATTTTCAGTGCACCCTAGTGTAATCTAAAAGCCTGAAAAAGTCAGGACTTTGTTTTGTGTTTGTTAACAAAGGTTACGTTAACGGGATACAAAGACCGTCAAGCGCACAAAAGTCAAACGTAGGTGTTTTATGCGGTATACAGGTGAATATTTAAGTGAACCTGGGAAGTACTTTAACGGCCGATTTCAATAATCTATCTTCAATAAGAAATAGGCCTACTATGGATCTGTTACTAGGCAACTGTTGTTATTTCCCGTCATTTGACAGAAATATCTAGGCAACAAATCTTTAGTAAGTTTATACTGAGGATAGGTTATTGAAATCGGCCGTAAATAAAGGAGATAGGAGTTTTGCCCAAAGGAGACATTCCCTTATTTCTAAAAAGAAAGAAAACTGCATTCAATCATTTTTGATAATACGCTTGACGTAGCGGGAAACCGAACCGACACTGATGCAAAAAATTACATCATTGTGAGAAAAGCAATATATGTAGCTTACTTTCGCTAATTGGTGAAAGAGCAATTTTTTTAAATAGTGTCGGTTCGATTCCTGTGCAGTGCAGGTTTGCTTTTAAAAATAAAGAAATGTCTCCTTTAAGCAAAAACTCCTATCTCTTTCATTTATAGTACTTCCCCTCAAGGTCCACTTAAAAAAATCAGCCTGTATATTTAGAAATGCAGCGGACGAACACTATTTGATTTCAAATAAAGCAATTTTGTTTTTGGCGTCGAACGCAGCGAAAATTACACAAAATAGTGCGTCGCGACGAATGGAATGCTTTTTCCGCGTGCGTTTACCGCTGCAGAGAACGTTGTTCTTATTCAATGCAATACACAGAGCAGACTTTTTATCACATTTTTATAAAAATGATTTTAAAAAAGTGATCATATTGGAGTGCAAAGTTCGCAGGGTACAAAGAAATCTTGTAAAATAACAACATGAGCTGTCATGTTGTTTGTAGCATACTTAAATCTAGTGAAAGGTCAAGAATTTTATCATCTCCGCGAACAGTCGTGATTCACAAAACACAATGCAAATAAAGATTACAGATAATGGCACAATCAGTGAAGTAATGGAACTTTCATGGGAAATTCTTGCATACAATGGCTCTAGATCAAGATAAAAGATATCTGCTAAAACGTTTAAATGAAAAGTCGGATTAAAAGATCGGTTACTGATTTAACTGATCTTATTTGGATTATTTGTCGTTAAGGTTCATAGTTCCTACAAGGGCCAGAGGTCTCAGGTTTTTTTACTTCTCATGCTCGTAAAGTTCGTCTTTATGTTGGGTATAGGCTTCTTTAAAATCGCTTTTCATGCTCTAGTGCATAAAGTAAAATCTTCGTATAAGTCTCAGACTGTAAGACAAAGGTCGTCAGGTAAACAGCCACACACGCAATTAAACTTCGTTAAATTAACTTGTTTTTGCAATATTGCTATTTAATTTCTTCACAATCGAAGTGAAAAGCAGAGTGTTTACACTTGTACATAAAACCCATTTTAGCCTCGACTAGACTATCTACCCTAAAAAAATGGTGCGTTTTATGCACTTGTTGTACAATCTACTATTGTTTATTTTGTAAGTATTAACTGTGTGATCTGTGGTCAGCATCTATATTCAAAATATGATGGCGGTAAATCACACGTCCAAGAGGATATTTTTATTATTACGTACTGGTATATACATAGTTGTAGGTCGAAATTACTTTTTAAATCAAAAAATAATTGCTCATATCTTAAGAGTCCGGCGAACAGTGAACTTCCCTATCTTCCCATACAAACGTAATACCAAAATGATTTGCAATTTGAGCATAATTAACTCTTCTTGTGATGTTATTCGGATTAAGATAGTATTGGTCTAGGGTTCTATTAAATAAAAAATCCAAATTACCAAACCAAATAAAAATTAATGCGATTTACAGTTTTGTATGAAAAAATGTAATTGGCATTTATTTCGAATTGGGTTTGTATTTTGTATTTTTGTATTTGTAATTGCAAATCATTTTGGTATTACGTATGTATGGGAAGTTCTCTGCTCGCTGGACTCTTAAGATAAGTAATTGCTATTCAAGTCGGCAGCAATAAATTGTACCATGAACCGCAGAGAATCAATTCCACTTCTTCTACTAAGCTTTGGAACTTTCCATAAACTTAATATACTACACTAGTATAAATAATACTACGTATGTATTTTTCCATTTACAATGCTATTTTTATAATATGTTAAATATATACTTGAAAAGAAACACATTAATGTATTATGAATAAGACTATTAAATAAGTTTTATATCCCTATCATGACCACTGAAACATGATATAAATGTTATAACGATTTATCGACACTTAACTGTCAAAATAAATATAAATAAATATTTGACAACATCACATACATTGTTCCGATTCCAAAGTAAGTAGCTAAAGCACTTGTGTTATGAAAATCAGAGACAACGGTGATATCACAAACACCCAGACCTGAGCCAATATAGAAAAGTTCGTTTTCTAAATTGACCCAATCGGGGATCGAACCCGGGACTTCAAAGATGGCGGCACCTTGAAAACCGGTGTACAAAGCCACTCGACCACGGAGGTCGTTAAATCCAGTGTCTTTTGACAATTAAGTGTCGATAAAGCTTTATATCACAACATGTTGCAAATAAAATACGTTATTAAAAAAACAATTCCATATTTCACATAACATGCTATTCATAAAAGATGTGATTCATTAATCTTCAACAGGTTTTTAAAACTAACCGTTCGAGTTTGAGATGGACTGGTTCAAAAAACTCATATTATTTCCTTAAAAGTTTTGTTTTTGTGACCAAAACCAGTATGCAAATTGTGTACAATTATACTACGATATTTATTATTAGGAATCCGTGTTTAATAAAACTTTTTACTTTATAATACACTAAACTAGGGCAAAGACTCTGCGGGGGTTGTCTTATTTACATCTCTTATAAAAATAATACCAGAGTCGTCTACTTGTGACAAGTTGTGACTACTTAGAATTTATGTTAAAATAAATGTTTTGACTGTGATAGACGAGACGTGATACATACATCCATAGAAAACCGAATAGATATAATGTATAACTATATATACATAAAAAATATAAATAAAATAAATAATAAATAAATAAATAAATATTAGACAACATCACATACATTGCTCTGATTCCAAAGTAAGTAGCTCAAGCACTTGTTTTATGGAAATCAGAGACAACGGTGGTATCACAAACACCCAGACCTGAGCCAATATAGAAAAGTTCGTTTTTCTAAATTGACCCAACCGGGGATCGAACCCGGGACCTCTGAGATGGCGACACCTTGAAAACCGGTGTACAAAGCCACTCGACCACGGAGGTCGTCAAAAAATATACCTCTTTTCATGACTTCAGTGTAACATTAATGAGATCAATTACCGATTTGTAATAAGTATCTATAGATATAAAACATACGTACGTACGGAACATCTGCTTATGTTGAATTTGGGCAATTTTTTCTAGCTATAAAGGTTTTGTTGCAAATAATGTGTCGTAAAATATTTTAACGATGTGTAGCGGAATCCTTTGATATACAACCACTTAAAACAGTTTATTAATAGCAGCCAATGATTACAGGTAAATATGTGTACATTTTAGAACAGCCATACTTCAGATGCGGCCCGCTTGCCTTTTTTACGCGGCCCTAACCACGGCTTAGCTCAGTATTTTTATTTTTACAGTAGTATACTGCTAACGATTCAAAACTGTGGAAAATTAATGCATTAATTATTTCACTCATTTAATACTAAATAATATACTAGAAAAAATAGGACTCGCACCAGATCATGTTCTCGGACGGGAATCGAACCCGCGACCTTTAGATATCCGGTCCAATGCTCTGACCGCTGAGCTACCGAGTCGGTAGCTCAGCGGTCAGAGCTAGCTTTTCTAGTATATTCTAGTATATATATAAAAATAGCATTGTGAATGCTTAAAATCTCAAAATTTCAAATAGTTCACTCATTTACTCTTGCTTTTTTACTACTTATTACTATTCCTGTTGTTGCGCACACGCAGAACGGAATTCGCACCTAGACGACGTTTTGAGACTAGCGTGCAGTAATTATGTGCCAGATTCATAAAAAAATTACAAAAGTTTATCGCAGTGTCATTAATTTTTAACCCTTCAACGCCCGAAAAATGAGACACAATAGATATTCCATTGTTATCCGGTCGCCTGCGCCCGCTCGGGCGTTGATGAATTAAGTAAATACTTAATTTCGAATATTTAGTTTTATTTTACATCACATAATTATATATACCTGGGACCCTACCGGCTAACTTTTCGAACTTCGGCGGGTCTGCCGAGCTTCAACTTAAAACAGATAAATCGAAGTAAGGAGTTTCGTATTGTACTATTCGCCAAAGGTATTTAGAAGATATCGATGTTCGTGTGACATCATTAATTGAGGTTCGCTATTTTGGCCCGATTGGGGCTCGATTTATCTGTTTTAATTTGAAGCCCGGCAGACTTTCCGAAGTCCAATGCGTTAGCCGGTACGGCCCCTGGTAGGTAGGTAAATTACTGCGGCCCGCAAGGTGAAACAGTAACAATTATGTGGCCCAGAGTAAAAAAAGTTGAGTAAGGCTGGTTTAGAACCTTGTCACTTTGTTGTAGTTGTCAATTGTCATTGATTTTTGTTCAAAAAGTTATAGCCCCTAAAGTGACAAAGTTCTAAACTGTATACATATTTATAGACGTGACTGTACCTAGTGGTATAAGTTTAATACCTATATTGGTAATTCGTAAATCGATATAATATGTAATCAGACGATCCATATATTTCAAGAAAATATAGTATTATTTCTTTGAAAGGTCATATTGATTCAGAAATATTTAAGTCATGTTACATAAGAGTTGGTCAAATGTCACTAATGTGCGCTCTGACATCACCCAGTAATGTTTTTAATGACTGATTGAAGTACTTAACTCCAAGTATGACATGACATATTTATTTATCTTTGTCAAGTATTACGAAATCAACATCAACAAGAAACTAATGATTTTTTAATAGGTAACTTGGATTGACAAAATAAATGTTAAAAAGATGCTCATGAGCAAAGGTTATTACAAAGTAGAAGATTATTTAAAAGACAGCAATGCATGGATGTAACATTATAAATAACTATCCTAATTTTCAGTTTTAATAACTTTATTGTTTTTTTTATTATGTTGTTTTAAATTAAGGTATTTGGTAACGATATAATTTCTTTGTAAATATCGTTACTCTGATTTCTGACAAAGCTGATAAGTTTCTTGCGCCCATTCTTCTTGTCAGCTAAAAAAGTCTCGAATGGGTAGTAGGAAAATATAGACCATTCAAAAGCACTTAATATCTAAGTTTATTTGAATAAAGAATATTTCATTTCATTTCATTTCATTTCATTTCATTGCCTGTAATACTTATACTATATATCTTTGATAGATTGGGATCTGCCCTGAGATTCTGTAGAATTCAGACAACAACTCGCATCTCCCTTCGCTATTCACTCTCACTTCGCATCTCACCTCGTCAAAATCTCACGGTCAATTTAGTTCAACTCGCTGACACGCTCGCAAGGGCAGTGCTAGTGCACATGCGAATTATCAACCGAGTTTTGAGAATACCAATCAAGAAACTCACAGCGGATTCAGATGCGAGGTTAAGAGTGAAGTCTTACAGAATCGCAGTGCTGTTGTTTTTGCTAAAAAGCGTTACTAGAGAGAGTTTTTTATTGCTTTGTATTAAATGTTCGAAAACAGCTTCCAATACAATTTTGCATTGCGAGTTCAGTATTTGTTGTATGGTCTATGTTTGAGTTATACCCTGATTGAGTAATGCGATTTCCTTGGTAACGACATATTTACGAAGAATCTAATTATAATAACTAAAGTTGATAGTAATGAAATAAATGCACTATACATATATTTTACATCATATTATTTTTCAAAAAGCAATATTTGAACTGGAGACCAATTTGAAAATAAGTAAGTAATTTCAAAATATGTATATTATATCGATTCATATTTAGGTTGTTCGAAATTGATCAAAATTCATTTCTAGAAATGTTTTCTATTTGAATATATGTCTTTTGTTATATTATCTGTTATCTGTTTTGTGATTAAAATTACTTTTATTTCTGACTGTATATTGCTGACTGTATATTGCTGACTGTATATTGCTGACTGTATATTACTGACTGTATAATGAATGAATACATTGTAAAATAATGTCTTATTATAAGGTGCCTTATAAGCTTCATTTGTTATTCAATAAGTTCTTTGGCTTTGTTTCAAAGAAAAAACACAGTTAATTTTATTGAACCATTCATAAAGCAAAAGTTAATTTTAAAATAGTACTCAACCCAACAGAATTGTGTCCTGTGCTAGGTTTATCCGTTTTTAGGGTTAAAAATTAGGTTGTTTCGGAAAGAAGTTTGGAACCCTGGGGGAAAGTGTGATTTTAACAAATGGGTTCCTTGTTAAGCCCCTCTTGACTTGGGGGGGACACGTTTAGCGTTTTATGCGATAGTATGTTTCATGTTTCAGTTTTGTGTCCCCATGGAGAGTATTGAAAGAAGGAAGGAAGACTTTATTGAACCTAAATATAAAAAAAAATCTTTATTCAAAAAAACTTCAATTAAAAGTGAAGCGTTTTTGCAAGAAAAGTATTCATGACCATAAAATTAACTTTAACCTGTCGTACTATTCCGAAACGAAACTCGCCTCACTTCGCACGAGTTTGATATTTGAAATAAGATAATAATAGACTAATTTATTAATTGCAAGAGATTTCAGGTTGCTTCTATAGTTATCTTATTTTTATTCTCAATTTATAAGTAACTTACGATTAGAAATAAAACACTTTTTACGGATTACAGCGCGTATATTATTAATTCAGGTGTTGTTTTAGAATTATTTAGTTTGTATTTATTGGTTTTTGGACAGAGTACGATTGTTAACTTACGATTGTCTTATTTCCAATAATATCAAGCGAAGTGAGTTGCGAGTTTCGTTTCGGAATCGCTCGGCAGAATAAGTTTCGTAAGAATTAGCCCTAAAAATACAACGCTTTCACTTCTAAAACAGCAAACCGTAGCGAGTATTGAATAATTCAACTGTCTTATCAATATCCTTTAAGTTTCATTGTAAGAAAATTGAGAAAACGCTCCGACTAAGTACTTATTTGAAACTGCGAGCCAGCATTTAGCATAAATTCAGCTTATGTCAAAGCTGGTTATATCGGCCAAATTAACGGGGCCTCTTTTCTGCTTATGTTAACGTAACAATTGTGTCTCAATGGTGTTCAAATAGCATTGGTTTTAGTCAAAAACTGTGTTGAAAAGCAATATTCTTGAAACACCATTGAGACACAATAGAGGCCCACCTCTGGGGAACCGAATAACAATTGTGTGCTTTCCGAATGTGAACTCAGACAATTTCCTTTCGGAAAATGAAGATTATATTGAACTAGTTTAATGTATACTGTTGTTATGAAGGCAATATATTTACTTTAACGTCTGAAGTAATTTACGGTTCTAATGTATCTCAAATATTATTTTCACGAAAATCAGCGTCATGAAAATAAGTTACTTACTATGTTTTAGTGGTAAATATGTTATTTAGATTTTTCGCATTCACAGTGCTATTTTTATATTAAGATAAGTAATATTAGAAAAATACTAGAAAAAATCTCACCCGTAGCACCTCAGACGGGACTCGAACCCGCAACCTCGGGATTCCGGCCTAAAGCACTGACCAATTTATGCTACAGAGTCCATTTTTTTCTAATATTTCTTTTTTTGTAAATATGTTAGAAATTCAACACTTTTTACGGATTACAGCGCGTATATTATTTATTCAGGTGTTGTTTTAGAATTATTTAGTTTTTATTTATTGTTTTTTTGAATTCCCGACGTTTCGACACCTTTCCAGGGGCCGTGGTCACGGGAGGACTACAGCAAAAAGGCTGCTCATATTTTTGCCAGAGCGACGCAGGTTTAAAATATACAGACTAACCTACATATTTAGGGGTCCGTACCAAAATGGTAAATAGAAACCCTTATGGTGAGACTCACTGTGTCTATTTGTCCGTCTGTCAAAGCAGGATATCTCAAGAAATACTAATGCTATTTATAGATGACGTCGTTTGCCCAACTATTTTGCAAATAAGAATGAAATAAAAATATTTTTTTTGCAATAGGGACTGAAAGGAGATCTCATATGAAAGAACGCTGTTTGTACATTCTTAAAAAAATTTTTAGGCCGCTGATTAAAAAAAACCGTTCCCCCTTCTATGTGATAGAAGTTTAGGTAAAGATTACAGAAAAAATAAATCGATGTCTCTAAATAACACACTTTTTCAGAAATCATCAACCTAAATTACATTAGTTCCATTTTCAGTCAAGAGATGGCGCTGACCTAAAACTGCATTCTACACCGCAGTGTATTTATAGATGGTACGGAACCCTCGGTGCGTGAGTCCGACTTGCTCTTGACCGGTTTTTGTGTAAAACATTTATATTATTCACAAGCCGTATTTCTGAAATAATGAATGTAGAACAAAGAAAAAATAAATACGTACGTACATGTGTTGAAAAACCTCCCAAAATTTGTTCAATAGAATAATTTTATTCCCAAAGTTAAATGATGGGCGAAAAGGTATTTGTTTAGATCCCATTTCATGAGGGTCCTTTGTTTTGGCCCACCATGCCATGACGCCGGAGGTCCATAAACTTCAAGGGATGTGGTGCGAACTGCAATAACTCAGTGTTGCCATGTTGAAATTATAGCAAGGAACAGTAGAAATTAAGTATACAAATTGTTAAGTTAATTGGAAAAATAATGTGAACTATTGAATAAGATATCTTTATGTTCTGTATTTTTAGGATAGTTAAAAAAAAATGGTTGTGGAAACTTTACGAATATATTAAGTTATTTGATGTCATGTAAACTTATTAATATGTACCTAGTTGAAAGTAAAAATAGAAGTTCTTTGATCCATCTCTCAGAAACGAGTGAAACTTTGTTTATTATTAAAGTTCGTAAAATATTCGAGTCAAATACGAGTCATGAAAAACACGTAAACTATTTCCACTTCCCTTTTCATTGTAATGCACAAACTAAAAATAGCTTCGTATATTTTGGTAGTTTGTAAGTCACCGGAGCTGGTAACACTGCATTAGGTTAATGCTTAAACCGAACCTAACAAAGCAGTTGCGGCAACATAACATAACATACAGAAGCTTTCCTACCCTTATTTGGTTAAAAGCAAAAGCGCATTACGAATGCAACCAGCACGAAAACACACGAATTTAGGTCTAAAGACATTTACGTAAGTATTCAAATGGCTTGAACGTTTTACATCGAAATTCTCTTGGTTATTTTAATTCTGTAAATATTATCTCGAAATATAATAAGTAAAATGTTTATTTAAGTATGTAACATGACACCACAATGTTATTGTAGCAATCGGACAACCTTAAAAATGTATATTTTTAAATAATTTTAGTTTTTACACAAAGTATCACCATCTGATTCAATTATAAAAAGGAAATTCTATGAAACTATCCGTCAGACGAATTAAATAGAACTCACCCAAAACCTTACAAAAGATTCCGATGAACTGAGAACCTCCTCCTTTTTGAAGTTGATTAAAAACAGACCCATTTTGCAACAGCAAGAACTTGTTGTTTTTACACTTAATATGGGCCTCATTTAATAAACGTGACAATATGTCACCTGTCATGACAATTTTATATGCATTGCGTCATCCAATTTGAAAATAGAAAAAACTACTCTTATCTACACCGCAATGTCAATAGTCAATAGTCAAAATTTCTTTATTCAAATAAACTTAATAATTAAGCACTTTTGAATCGTCTATATTTTCCTACCGCTCGTTCCAGACTTTATGAATGTAAGCCAAATTGTCATGACGATGGACAAATTGTCACGTTATGAAATAGGGTGCCGATAATAATAATTATGTTAATATTAAACCCAGCAATACTGTATTTTGTTTTATTTAAATTAAATTGACACATATCGCAAGATCAGATATGGCAGCATGAGTTTCACGTAAATTATGTAACAGATTAGCATAAGTATTTCGTCTAATGGGCTTCGCACCAGTGGCCGTTAGAGGTCAGCATGTTTGCAAGGTGGTTGATTAAGTAACATTAAGATAAGACTTTAAAGAAGCCTCTCAAAGCGAATTTCGATTACATAAAAAAATATTAACTAATAAAATAACGGTTTAAGGCCCCAGACCTACCGGATACATTTCTTTGCTTTGCTGTATTAGTTGAACAGGGGCTACCAGCTAACGCATCGAACTTCGAAGTCTACCGGGCTTCAAATTAAAACAGATAAATCGAGCCCCAATCGGGCCAAAATGGCGAATCCTAATTTTTGGTGTCACACGAACATCGATATCTGCTAAATAACTACAATACGAAACTTCTTACTTCAATTTATCTGTTTTAAGTTAAAGCCCGGCAGACTTTCCAAAGTTCGATGCGTTAGTAGGTACGGCCCCCTGTTCTACTAGAACAGCAAAGCAAAGAAATTAAACCGGTAGGTCTGGGGCCAGCCTTAGTAATAGCTTGGGTGACGCTCCGTGGGTAGGGCACCGGCAAGGTGGACCGACGATCTGGTGAAGGTCGTGGGAAGCCGCTGGATGCGGGCAGCGCCAGCGCAGGACCGATCGTCGTGAAGATCCTTGGGGGAGGCCTTTACCCAGCAGTGGGTTTCGTGGGGCTGATATAAATAAATAAATATTTGACAACATCACATACATTGCTCCGATTCCAAAGTAAGTAGCTAAAGCACTTGTGTTATGGAAATCAGAGACAACGGTGGTATCACAAACACCCAGACCTGAGCCAATATAGAAAAGTTCGTTTTCTAAATTGACCCAACCGGGGATCGGACCCGGGACCTCAGAGATGGCGACACCTTGAAAACCGGTGTACAAAGCCACTCGACCACGGAGGTCGTCAAAATGATATGATGATGACGAAACAATTGCGTGGCCATTATTGCCAATTTATTTTGTGTTCTTTTTTTTGGGTTGGTAGATCTTTACCAGATATGGTGGTAGTGAAATGAGGCGTGGTCATCCTAATAATGATCAGATTATAATGGCATTAATGAATAAATTATGATTATTATTATAACAACCTTTATGTTGATTTAATTACAAAAATATCTGATTACATTAACGTGCGTAATATTTTGGTCATTAAATTATAATTATGTTGATATTCGCCCTAATGAACCACTAAGATTGATTAATGAATATTTTTATACTACCTGCTCGTCAATGGCATATTATGTGTCATGCAAACCTTTCCTAAAGTAAGTCATTTTTCCCATGGGGAATAATGTGATTTGAATTTGGAATGCAACCCTTGTAGACGTGCTTGATCGATGTTGGTTTCAAAAAAGTTTAGGTGTAATGAGATCTTATTCTGAGTTAGCCTGTATGTTATCATGAAAACTTTTTACGAAATTGATTTTCACCCGCGCACCAAGAAGGATTTATTTGAATGTCGAACTGACCACTACAGAATAGACGACAAAAACATAAACTCTAACCCAACTATAAATGTACCAAAGAAAGTAACTTTGTCGTTGCACAATTGGTGTAATGTTTCTAACATAACTTTTAATTTTCAATAAATATTCTTAATTTTTCATATTTTATTATTCTAACTTTAAATAATTACTTAAGTACTTTCTTTATAACAGTCATTGGTTTCAATTGCCTCGCAGAAAGTATAAAAAGTAGAGTATGCATCGCGGGCTTAAATGTGTATTTGTCATGGGCGATCTTGAACACCTCGTACTCAGGATTCTAGCTTTAACTCCCTCGCTCCGCTCGGGAGTTAACCATAGAATCCCTCGTACTCGGGGTTCAATATAGCGCCCGGGACAGAATACACTACTTTAAGCCCTTCTTGCATAATCTACTATTTTGTTGGAACATTCAGACAGTGATACTTTTGACACATCATAGTAAATTTTCTATTATTATATCTTAGTCTTTAAACTCAGTTAAAGCAACGGATGGTTCTAAAGATCGTCAAATGTATGAAAATAAATAGACTTTTGTTTTACTTTACTGGGTATACCTATCCTAACTTAAATAAAAACGAATGACCTAATACTAAATAATATACTAGAAACCTGATCATGTTCTAGGACGGGAATCGAATCCGCGACCTTTGGATATCCGGTCCAATGCTCTGACCGCTGAGCTACCGAGTCGAGTACGAATAACCTAATTAAAATTAAATTAAAATTTCAGTAATAAGTGGGACATGATAAATAGTATTGTTTTGTTACACTATCTACGATATTTAACTTTAAGGCTAGCCGCACACACGCAATAATATTTGCAACAAGAATAATTGAACAATATGATTTATTACTGACATATTCACAATACCACCCACAAACACAAGGGCAATATTCCCTTCGCACTGTAGTTCCACTACATGGCTCCACCGGTGGGTCCAATAGGATTTCCAAGTGCTCGTGTTCCCACTGCTAAATATGGGTGGGTCCTATAGGATTCTCGAGTACCTATGTTCCCATTTAGATGATGGAGCCAACAATCCTGATTTTAAGGAGGACATATTATTTAGTCTCGTGGTCCCATTAACAAGTAGTAACCTCCTACCTAAGTACCTACCAATTGAAATAAACATAAAAAGAGAATAGAAACTATTGGTCACTATGCAAATTATTGCCAATAATATTGGGGGTGTGCGGTTAGCCTAACTGATATTTTTTTCTAGCTCCAAAAAGAAGGCTGTTAATTTGCCTCCATTATAGTGTTTTTTTAATCTATACTAAATTAATAGCTTTTTTGTAATATACTTTATTGTGATAATTATACTTACGTATCTTTTTTCAAAATTGATTTATTTGCCATAAATAGGGTGATACATAGATGTGGTGTTATTATAATGTATGTGGTGTTTTAACCAGATTCAGTACTATTATTAATTCTGTGTTGAAAGATTCCTTATCATAAGATTATTGTGATATTATGCTAGCGAATTTTTTGCATTAAAGCTCCTTTTTAAAATCTTCTCCACAAAACGTATGAAAAGACACACCGTTTACAAAAAACCTTTCAAACTTTACAAAGCGAACGATTTATCCAACAGCCATAACATTATCGCCTATCGGTCGAGCCGTTTCGCGCCATTTCTCATTTTGACATATATCGGTGTTGCCAAGTTTCCGGGGAAATTCCCCTGACGAATGGCTTCATTTGATCACCTCTCAACGGAAACCTTAATAAACGGCATTATCATACATCATATTTCTGAAAAAAAAACCCAATGTAAGGGTGTTAAGGGATTATTGTTATCAATCTTGGAAAGGAAATCATTGATAGCGAAGAAAACTCAAACATTAAGGGAAAAGTACATTAGTACCACCTTACGAATGGTACAGATGTGTCTTATTAGGCTGAAATATTTACTTGGCGAGTTGTTCCAGTTGTCTTTGAAAGAGCTTGCATGCTCATCAGTAATTTTTAATCTCCCTGCTGGGGGACTGGGCTGGGGCGCAGGCCTTCCTTAAGGGTGGATACATCTTTATTTATAATTTAATGTCTTAGTATAATCCGCGCGCGATGGGAATGGGATGCTACCTTTTGGAACTGAGACGCGCACGGTCCATCGGCCAGCCGTAGCGTCGGCAAACTCGCGTAGATGCTCGCACAATTAATAGTGTACAACTGTGCGCGTGGATTTCTGCTCGAGTTTTATTTTAAATGCGAGGTTTATATATTATTGATTGATTATTTAAGTGATTAATAATTATGATTGGAAAAAGGGGTAAACTGTTTTTACTTTTTTAAATTATTTTTTATTTAAATAGATTCAGAACTTTTTTACTAGAGCTACTTGACTGCTTAATTTTTTATTTACTTTGACAAGGTCCCATCGCAATCTAGTCGCGCGCGGAATATAACAACGATTAAGAAATAAACAATCGTAGCGCAAATGTATGTACCTACTTTATATATAAAAATATATTTTGATATATTTTTACCTTGAAATAATCCAAAGGCGAATAGGCTGTGATGTAAATATTTGCAAAACAAAGAAGGACTATCACAATGTAATGAATAAAGTATTCATTCGACAATATTGTAAAATAGCTTTAGTATAAATTTCCCAGCATTGGATTATTATATGAGGAATGAAGTGGTTTCAGTGCATTCCTCCGTACCAAAGAATTTTCATAATGGAAAGTGTGTTCAAGTCTGTTCAGAATTTGTGGCAAAACCACCCGCGGTGATATTGTGTAAAGAGGTTGCATAATTAAGTATTTTATCTACTCTCATATTGTAAAGTTCGAATTATAAACTTCAAAACGAGTTTATATTGACATACTTTATAGACGCAATACCGAAATTGAAAAAAAAAATAACATAACACTTATTTGCTAACAGAACAATGTAATAAAAAAATGTTTTTTATCATTACGGTACATACATGGGTCATGGATTTAGTATGGACATCACTCCTTTGCAGTATCTATGGTCTGTGACTCTGTATCTGGTAGTAAAGCAATACAAAAAAGTTTTATATCAATTGTATGAGAGTAGATAAAGTAGTGTATGAAACTGCACATAACTAGGTATTAAAACACTCGTGTAATACTATTAAAAGCCTCGCCTGCAACTCAGTTTTTAAACACACACTTGTGTTTTAATATACTCCTCATTATGCAACAGTTTAATAAACTACTATTAAATACTATTTAAAACAAATTTAAAACAATGTCATTTAAAAGCACCGTTTTAAAGACACCATTCCTTTCTTTTTTCCTTATACCTTCTCCTATCAATAGGTACTTTTATGGCCGAATACTCAAACGATACTCAACTTTGAGGGCCGCTCAAACATCATGCTGTCTTTGTCGTATCTATGACATTTAATGCGACAAGACGATGTTTGAGAGCCTCTCAAAGTTGAGTGACTTTTCAGTATTCGGCCATTAGTGTTGCAATATGAAAAAATATAACTTTTTTGTTATTAACTAAGTACATTAAGCGTAAATGTAAGTAAAAATGTTAATTAAAGTGATTTTTTTAAATTTTGAGATTTAAGCATTCACAATGCTATTTTTATATAATACTAAATAATATACTAGAAAAAATAGGACTCGCACCAGATCATGTTCTCGGACGGGAATCGAACCCGCGACCTTTGGATATCCGGTCCAATGCTCTGACCGCTGAGCTACCGAGTCACCGGTGAGAACGTCGAATTTCTTCTAGTATATCAACTCTTACGCTGCAAGCCAGCGCCATCTCACCAATGTAGAAGGAATTAACCTCGACATTCAACTGAACATCTTTCCAGATATTTTTAAACAGTTGACTAAGATGAGAAAGCTATATAACTTTTTAAATTTTGAGATTTAAGCATTCACAATGCTATTTTTATATAATACTAAAGAGTCACCGGTGAGAACGTCGAATTTCTTCTAGTTCGCGCTGGCTTGCAGCGTAAGAGTTGATATACTAGAAGAAATTCGACGTTCTCACCGGTGACTCGGTAGCTCAGCGGTCAGAGCATTGGACTGGATATCCAAAGGTCGCGGGTTCGATTCCCGTCCGAGAACATGATCTGGTGCGAGTCCTATTTTTTCTAGTATATTATTTAGTATTATATAAAGTGATTTTGTAAAAGTATTTCACTATAGTTAAGTACTTACTTTGTTTTCAGGGAACAATGAAATCTCTTTCGAACAGTCATTTATGAGAATTAGGGTTGTTCGCTGTTTACGTTTTATTTACGAAACAGTTTCGCCCGAAAACTTTTTGTTCTGGAGCGAGCCAATTAAAATAAAGGTCAATAATGTTCCGTAAGTTCCGAAACGTTGGCTATTTGAACTGAAAATTCAAACAGAACTTACCTGGAAGTCGTTTAGTTGCTTCGTTAGAAACTTTTGAACGATCTTCCGATTGGAACGATGTTCAACGGTGTATCGGAAAATGGAAGATTTAAACTGAGACAATACTCAAATCATTAGGAAGATGGTATGCTAACTTAATTATATGATAACTAGTGGACCCTGTGAACTTCGTATCACCTACAATTTAATGATTATCACTTTTACCTTGAGAACCAGCGCCATCTTTTTAATTAGTAAGTTAATAACAAAGCAGCTGAATACTAAAACGAAAGCAACACTACGGTCTTTTTATAATTATTAAGATCAGTATTCAGACTAAAACCTCTTTATCAAAAGTTAGCTGTCAAAAGTAACCCGAAATGGCGATACCCATACAAAATAGCCAATGTTCATAGTACTTACATTGAATATTCGCTATTCAATGAAACGCATTCTTCCTACTCTCAGGGGAAATGACCAAAGAGAATATAATACTACGTTAAGATGACAAATGATATTTATTTTTCTTAAATAATCCCTTTTATATATATAGATGCCAAAGTTTGGAACAGTAGCAAAAGCCAAAAAGGGTTAAAAATTTCGAGGAAGTTGATAAAAAAGTTTTGTTTTTGCTTTTTTTACATTTGATAGCTTTGGTCACTTTATTTAACTGAAAATAATATTTTTTTCTGCTTTTAAACATACTACATATAATACATGTATTTTAAAAATTAAAAATAATACAAGCTAGTTAAGAACTGCCCGAGGAGCTCGGCGGCGCAGTGGTATAGCGCATGGCACAGCAATTGCGGAGGTTAAGCAACTTTCGCAAGGGTCGGTCATGGGATGGGTGGCCAAAAATTTACTACCTCTAGCTCCTCCGTGCTTCGGAACGCACGTTAAGACGTTGGTCCCGGCTGCATTTGCTGTCGTTAACACCCACCAATCCACATTGGGCCCGTATGATGGATTATGGCCCATCCTCCTTACCAACCCATAAGAAAGGCCTGTGTCCCAGCAGTGGGGACATTAATAATGGTTTATGGTCATAAGAACTACTACTTAGCTGGGGACTGATGGACTTAATATTATTGGATAATATGTAAAAGCAACGTCTTCTTTTTACAGCTGTTCCTATTTACCAAAAGCTCATGGTAAGACCCCAGTAAATAAAACAGTTCCATAAAAGCTCCTTACTAAAAGCAGTTGAAAAATGACCATCGGATGTACTGGGACCGTTTAGGTACACATTCCTGCGGTTAATCTTCCCATGGTCATTCCCAGTCCGCGGCGGATCCATTCATCTTAATTTGTTTCTCTGGAGTCCTTCACGAGCTTAGGAATTGGTTTTGGTGAGGAGCGGAGCGGAGAGATACGCTTGGCTGAACGGAGAAGTGTGAATTTCTACAGTGGCAGCATGTTTGTCTATTTTAAGATTTTATTAATAAATATTTGACAACATCACATACATTGCTCCGATACCAAAGTAAGTAGCTAAAGCACTTGTGTTATGGAAATCAGAGACAACGGTGGTATCACAAACATCCAGACCAGAGGGTGAGCCAATATAGAAAAGTTCGTTTTCTCAATTGACCCAACCGCGGATCGATCCCGGGAACTCAGAGATGGCGACACCTTGAAAACCGGTGTACAAAGCCACTCGACTACGGAGGTCGTCATTGTCTTATTAAGTTAGATACCCCACTAAAAGTGGCGCCCTCAGAGGTTTTTCTCTCTCCAAGATTCTTTTGTGATGATTTATCTAATTTTTAAGAGTTCATTGAGTGGAAAATGTATGTCTCATTGCGACCTAGAACCTGTAAAATAGGCCCTTAGTTCATCGCCAGATGTTCTTAAATGGCCAATCTGGCCATTATGCTGTGCCATACCATTAAAACGCAATAATAACAATGTTGTGGCATAAATAAATAATTAGCAAATTCCTCTGAATCAACTCGCGCAATCGCTCGTACTGTGTCCGCTCCCTAAAGAGAGAGAGAGGATAAGATTATCATGCAGCTTTTTATACGCAGTTTCTTTGGTGAATGTGGAGGTTTATTATAATGACGACGTTTTAGGCTGGACAGCTTTGGTGTACGTGAAGAAAAGATAAAAATGTTATGTATGACGACACTTTTTCTCAGTTATTTTCTGGGTTACCTGTTTAAGTAACCAAACTCGCATCTCACTTCGAACCTCACTTCACTTAAGATAAATAATATTAGAAAAAATACTAGAAAAAATCGACTCACCCGTAGCACCTCAGACGGGACTCGACCCGCACCCTTGGGATTCCGGCCCAATGCACTGACCAATTATGCTACCGAGTCGCTGGTGGCCGGAATCCCAAGGGTGCGGGTTCGAGTCCCGTCTGAGGTGCTACGGGTGAGTCGATTTTTTCTAATATTATTATAAATTGCTAATATTATTAATACAATGCTATTTTTTTATATTATCTTAATATAAAAAAATAGCATTGTAAATGCGAAAAATCTAAATTTAATACTCACTTAACTTTTTTTTGTTCTCTGAAGAATTTGCAATCAGTTGAACTTTTAACAAATGTGCTGGTTTATGTAGGTAATTGACACCTCACTTCACATCGCGTGAATTTGTTATTAGAAATTAGCTGAATATAAGCTTTTTAAATTTTGAGATTTAAGCATTCACAATGCCATTTTTATATAATACCAAATAATATACTAGAAAAAATACGACTCGCACCAGATCATGTTCTCGGACGGGAATCGAACCCGCGACCTTTGGATATCCGGTCCAATGCTCTGACCGCTGAGCTACCATTTTTCTAGTATATTATTTGGTATTGAATATAAGTTACTTTACCGATCGATTGCAAAAGGTATCTAAAATCTTATGTGACTAAAAACACAGCCTATCACTATCTCATTTATGATTTAAAATTCCCGCGAAGTGAAGTGAGGTTCGAGTTTGGTTACAGAATCGACAGGAAGTTCCCAGTTTCTGATGTGTTTTAAGTTTTTTATGTGAATAAGTGTCTAAGTATATTGAATTTAGCATACAAGCAGTCATTCTTAATTTTTTTTATTGCGTTTTCCAGAGTTTTTTAACAATGCGTAATTAATTAAGTAATTTAATTAAATTACTTTCTTAATTCGTATAGAATCATTTTGCAGTGTTCTGTCTATTTTGATTATTTATATAGAATAGGAAAATGTAGGTATAGTTATTATATTATATGAATATTGACGAACATTCATATTATTGTAATTGTAATTGTGATTGTAATTACAAAAAAATACAGACGACTTGATAACCTCCTCCTTTTTTTGAAGTCGGTTAATAAATGTGAATTAAAGATAAGATAATTTTGCTGAGTGACGTTAGTATTCATTTGACTCTTATGACATTATATGAATTCATAAAGATTAGTAAGAATATCAAAGAAAGAGGTTTACTTTCAAACAATAATCTTTTTTCAGTGTTTTGTTAACCAAGTCAAAGTATCTTATTACGCTAAAATGTTGTTCTCTCAATGATTTATTCTGTTATGTACAGGATAACAAAAACGGACCATTGACTAAACGAACGAGAAAAAAGTCCATTAGAACTCTACCCTATTATCAGACTTCGGTATTCTGTTACGAAACTCGTTAACAATTGCGATCCTCACCGCAATGAGTAAAAAACAACTGAAGTTATTTTATTTCATACAAAATCCACAGAAGGTCGTTTAAATATAGGATAATAGCACATTTCAGATCCTAGAATAACCGGGTAACTTGACCTTAAAAAACAACTTTGAATTTAACTTGGAAAAAGTTTTGAGAGTCCAAAGTTTCCTACCCTAGTCCCTTATGCAAGTAAGGAAACTTTAAGTGCGGTAGATTTTAAAATTTTAAATCTAGCTCGCAACATTATCACCGAACTGAAAGTGAACAAGTGATAAAAAATAGGTTGCATTATAAAATCAAAGCTAATAAGGTTTAATCTTATTGTCAATTTAATTTTAATACTTGTCTGTCGGCGATTAAGCCAACCTCTTTTTTAGATTTTTATATGTTTATATATTTTTTGTGTTACCATAAATAGTTGACAAAAATACGTCTATCATTTACACGTGTCTGTTGGCCTAAATAAATATAATTGATATTCCTTTTATATCTTTTTAAAAAGTACTTGTTTCTATGGTATTAGTATGAGACCCTTGTCATAATGTTCTCATTACTACATTTTATTTACATTTCCCCGTATAAGCGTATTCGTTGCGTGTGATCAGAGTTCCAAGTGACAAGAAGGTGACATCCCTGTAAAACAATATCTTTCAGCTGAAAGGCGCTGAAACCTGCACTGAATATTCAAGGATTCCTTTCAAAGGTTCTGTTTGAAGATCTGGGTCAGAGGTTCTCAAACTTTCAGTAAAGTAATCTCATACTTATATTATCTAAGCAGTGGGTAGAAAATTCTGCTTTAGGAGGGGGGAAAAAAATAAAAAAGAATCCCTTAAAAAACCTTAAATAATAAGAAAAACAGCTTCAAGGTTAAATACCTCTAAAATCTATAAATAATATTCAAATCATTAGATATGCATAATTATAATTTTTAATAAAAAACCTCTACTGAAGTCGGGTGGGGCTAGAGGACAACTTCTTTTTTTTTAATTATAAAATTGGACCAGACCTAAACTATCTTCTTTCACTTAAAAAGAATTGTTAAAATCGGTTAACAACTAGCGAAGTTATGGTAAAACGTATATAAAAGTACCGTCGTCTTGAGAACCTCCTCCTTTTTGAAGTCAGTTAAAAATAGAACTGAATTTGGTTACGTAGTCAGCCATAGTCACCTCGTAGGCAACGAAAAAGCTTACAAGATTACAAAAAAATATGGCTTAGAGTTAAACAATTCCACTGAAGCGGAGCGGAGTGGAACAGAGTGGAGCTGAGCTTCGTGATTGGTCAATTCATTGCATCTCGCAGCACTGCTGTGCGGAGCGGATCAACTCAAGGGTTTGAAAGAGCGATCTTCATTTTCCGTATGTTTTTATACAATTTTAAAATTGTCTTACTGACCTTGAGCTTATAAAATGTACAGATTCCGATCCCCCATAAGGAAAATATTTATGTAAAACATAAAACGATTATTTTAATGATTATTCACATCTAAAAACAAGACTCTATGTTGTTTTATTCATGATTATTTAATAATATGCATGCCATTTACTTGTAATCTTAATTTACTACGCATTGATAAGCTAAAACAGCAGACTAATTATTTTAAATTCAATTTAAAAATTACGAATCTTTTTCATTTTATTTAACTTTTTTTGGGAACAAACAATGTAACTATAAATCATTTAAGTCTTACTATAACATAGGTAAGATAGTGGCCAGTAATGTTTTCAATGTCAATTAAAACAGACTTTGACTAAACAAACAACAAATACCTATAGTTTTTTTTCTCTATTTAAGGCCACTTCCTCACCGGCTCAGTACGTTTTCGCTTACTTTTACTGTACCGAGCCCATACAAAAAATTACCGTACGAGCCGGTGAGGAAATAGCCTAAGTGGGTGTTAAGTGCCACACTTTGAGAATCTATGACCTAAACGTTTGTAATTCTGCATTTATTCAGCGTGGAAAGGTCCCTGAGTTGGGTCTCACGGACGACACTGGCGTCTGGTTGGGGGTCGGGGGGCCTCCTGTCAATCAAATTGAACTCAATATTACTAGTGTAGGGTGAATATTTGGCGGAAGATGTTTTACTGACAAGTACAGTTAACACCACATAGGTTGTCTCAAACTGTGTTTTTCTATTTTTGCTAGAGTTTGCTGTTATTATTGTCTCCAATGAATATTAGATCCTTACCTATGAAATTAACGTTTTGTATGGAGAATTTTTGACAAATTACATTTTCAATACATTTTCATAATTTATTTAACAACCGTGAGTGCTATTGTGATAAAACTTTCATGTACAAATGTTTGAACATTAAACTAACTTAAGCAACATAACTTAAGCAAAAAATATAAGTTCCGGCTAAGTTACAACGGATAAAGTGGTCATTCTTGCTTACAAAAAAAGGAGTCACTTTCAAGGTATTTTTTAATGCTAAGAAAACAAAATAAATAGACTCAAATAATGCTGATAGTTGACAGCTGTGGTCATAAATTGATGTCATATTCAGCAACTGATAAATATTTTAAATCACAGAAGTTATGAGGTTCTCTGTGTGTGAGAAAAAAACACCAATTTCAGTAACTCTGCCTGTTACATTTTTATTTATCCCTGTTAAGGGATAGATTGGACCATAGGGATGAATATTGGGCTACCTTGTCGTGAAAATTAATATCGAAGGAAGTGAAATACCCAGGCGATGAAAGTTTGAGGACCCGGAACAAAGTGCACGCGGTTTATCTTAATTCATCAAAATTGGTTTGGTAAAAGGATACAGACAGGCAGACATTCAGATTTTCTTTCACATAATAATAATAATTCAGCGGTTTTTATCAAAATTGGTTTGGTGCGTGAAAAGGAAACATACTTTCAGATTTTCTTTCACATGATAATAATTCAGTTTGGATATTTGTGTGGTAAGGTTGAGTCTTATCGATTCCGTAAACATTTTCACGCCAAATTTTCTAAACAATTTTGATGAACGTGGATAAAAACCGAATTCCAAATATGCCACTTGAAGTCTCATGAAAATCTCATGAAAAAATTAGATTCTCCAAATTGTGAAAATTGTGGTACCGTTGACGACATCCAGCACATGCTCCTGGAATGTGTCAAATACAGTGGGGCGAGGGAGACGCTCACACAGAAGCATAAAATAAATAGATTAGATGTAGGGAAATTTCTGACTATACTAGCATACCCGCAATCAGCGGGGCTTAAACAACTCATTAATA
Source organism: Catoptria pinella (assembly GCA_963556745.1). Lineage (NCBI taxonomy): Eukaryota > Metazoa > Arthropoda > Insecta > Lepidoptera > Crambidae > Catoptria > Catoptria pinella. Next base: position 812,190 of record OY750776.1, read on the forward strand.
TTATGTTTCTGTATAAATGACCTAATTATTATCTTTTATTTATGTTTGCTTAGTTGTTTAGATAAGGGTGTGATGAGGCTGACATACCTATTAGCTAGGTAAGGTTAGCCTCTAAAAATGGATAAAAAAAAGAAGAATGTTGATAAAAACCGAATTCTAAATATGTCACTTGAATATAATACTAAATAATATACTAGAATAAACAGGACTCGCACCAGATCGTTGATTAAGATGACTGTTTAAAAAAAATATCTGGAAAGATGTTCAGTTGAATGTCGAGGTTAATTCCTTCTACATAGGTGAGATGGCGCTGGCTTGCAGCGTAAGAGTTGATATACTAGAAGAAATTCGACGTTCTCACTAGTGACTCGGTAGCTCAGCGGTCAGAGCATTGGACCGGATATCCAAAGGTCGCGGGTTCGATTCCCGTCTGAGAACATGATCTGATGCGAGTCCTATTTTTTCTAGTATATTATTTAGTATCATATAAAAATCGCATTGTGAATGCTTAAATCTTAAAATTTCAAATGCCACTTGAAGTTAAAGCACACATATAATAATGCAGAGTAGACTGAGTCTATAGTACCATAACTAAAGGAAAAACTTCGTGAAGTTCACCTTTTTAACGCTGAAAGTCTGGAAGGGCTGTATGTGAAATACCCTCGTGAACAAACTATGTAAAATATTAGGCAGAAGGGGTCTAATGATAACGAAATCCTTACTGTGATCCAACTAACTTTTTTCTTGGTTTTTATTCAAAGGCCGAGGTGGAAAGTTACTTAGTTTCAGAACTAGTTTAAAGACAAGATAAATAATATTAGAAAAAATACACTCACCCGTAGCACCTCAGACGGGACTCGAACCCGCACCCTTAGCGACTCGGTAGCATAATTGGTCAGTGCATTGGGCCGGAATCCCAAGGGTGCGGGTTCGAGTCCCGTCTGAGGTGCTACGGGTAAGTCGATTTTTTCTAATATTATTTATCTTAATATAAAAATAGCATTGTGAATGCGAAAAATCAAAATTTAATAGTTTAAAGACACTTAAACCAATTGTACATAAATTGTGTTGGCAGAGAATGAACTAACGAGTCTATAAAAACCGGCCAAGTGCGTGTCGGGCCACGAAATTTTGGCCTGAATTTTTTCACGTATCTTTATGAACGGTTGCTATGTAACCGATTTCCTGGTAGAGGCGATACTTGACTCTAAAAAAGATGTGCACTTTAAAGCTTCTTCTTCTTCAGCTCATATCCGCCCACCGTTGAGCATACGCTCTCCACTTTTCCTCCAAGCAGCCCTGTTCTCTGTTTGTCTAGGCCAGAGTGGTCCTTCGGCTGTTTACATACTTTAAAGCTTAATATTTAAGCGTAAGAGTTGATATACTAGACGAAATTCGACGTTCCCACTAGTGACTCGGTAGCTCAGCGGTCAGAGCATTGGACCGGTTATCCAAAGGTCGCGGGTTCGATTCCCGTCCGAGAACATGATCTGGTGCGAGTCCTATTTTTTCTAGTATATTATTTAGTATTATATAAAAATAGCATTGTGAATGCTTAAATCTCAAAATTTCAAATAGCTTAATATTTCTCAAACGGATCCCTCAATCGAAAATTAGCCTGGACAAACTTACAATATTCTCACAAGACCTATCTAACGACAACCCACAATATGAGATTTGCGAGAGAGAAAAATGATTCCCACTTTACATAATAATATAGGGAAGGTAAGTAGAATAAAAAAAATTGATTGATAACACATTTAAGCCAATTTCTAGCACTAAGGGCTTTTGAGCTAAGCTACGGACGGACGGACGAACGGACAGACGGATATGGCAAAACTACAAAGGTTCCTTGTTGACTTGACAATGGAAACCTAAAAAATACCGATGATTAAGTTGTTGCAAACTCCGCCTTTAATATTCTTTCAACGCCCGAGCGGGCGCAGGCGGCCGGATAACAATGGAATATCTAGTGTGTCTCATTTTCCGGGCGTTGAAGGGTTAATACATTATTGTTTAATCAAATCCTTAGGTCAATGATCCCGGGCTTCACAATTAGACGTTCTCTGCCTGCACACTGCAATATCACACGTGTGTAGTCTTGTAATAACTGTGCCTTGTTGAGTTTAATTAATCTTCGTTAACAAAATTAGACTTACAACTCATATTTTAGTATTTGGTGGCATTTCTAATAGATAGAATAATAAAATTTATTTATTTTCCATCACACAATGGTTGGTTACACAAAGCACTTAACTTACTAATAGTAACAAAATAAAGAACCCATTATGTAAGGACTGATGCCCGAGATAGGTTTTAAGATATGTTGCACAGCTGCTGTGAGTTTCAAATCCCAAATTCTTCTGAAAATTCCTAAACATGGAATTGAAAAACATATGACTTTATCTTTATAGACATAAAAAAGACGTCGTCTTCAACATGTCCATCAAATATGAATCAATCAAACCTTAAGAACCTCAGCGCGTTCATTTTACGGTTTTCGGTTGAAATGTATCTAGTCTAGACATCTTTTTAATTCGTGAAACTTACGACTTTTATAAAATATTGTGACATATTTATAAATGTGAGTTACAAAGTCAGTTCACTAGTCTAGTCTCCCTTTGAACTTTAACACTAATAGCGCGCTGAAAATTTTATTCAACATGTGAAAAAAATTATTCTGCAAAATGTCAGCTACGCAATAAGACCCGTATTCAAGAACAATTATGCTGAAACGACCCTTGCATGCGAACGCACTGCGTTGAATAGACCTCTGTGATTGGTTCATTCGTTTGCCTAAATGTCATATTTATTAGCATTATGCCTAGGACTTTGTTAGTCTATTTAGTAGATTGCCTAAATATTCGTCAGTCTAATTCGCGTTTTACCTAAATGTATCTTTGAAAGGATCTCCAACATGCAAACTTCTTTTATCGTCTTACATATGTACTGGCACTTGAAACTGGAGTGTAACCAACATGGCGGGTGTCATCATCTTATTCATTTTATTGTTTCATTGACGTTTTAAAGTTTAGTTTCATAGTTTAATTTTCAATATAATTTTTACTTATTAGAAATATTGTTTTGGTGAAATAGGTCTTTTTAAGTTCAAAGTTTAGTTTAGTTTTCAATATATAGTTTTATTGTTGCCTCCCTGTAATATCGCAGTAGGTCTAACTAATTATATGTCTACTTTGCACTATGACTATAACGCGACTTAGTCCATCTACGCATCAGGTACACCGATCTTAAAGGTCGAAAACGCTACCGTCACTTGTTTTGATGCGCTAGGAACTCCTGCCTTGGTATCTACTCCAGCACTGGAAATATTCTGATAAAGCCTGAGACTGCCTGTACGAAGTGTTTCTGTGTGTTTGCACGGAAAACCGTGATTTGTTTCGAGAGACTTTTCTGTGCACTTCATATTTTGTGACAGCTGCATTTGCTGAGGGCAAATATGCTGCATTTCGGTTCTCACAGTAAATACAGGTTTGCAATTTCGCATTGCATTTCGCCTGCTGCTGTGTTTTAATCAAGGTGAAATATGAATATATAAAGAGAACTATTTTCAGTAAATATTTTTAAGCCGTCACTAAATTCGCTTGACATTTGAGTGGTATTCAAAGAAATAGTAATAACATCCTAAGAATAGCTTTTAAGTTTGCATAAATCCGAGATTATGATAATGCCAAAGTATTTATGTCTTTAAAAAACCGGACAAGTGCGAGTCGGACTCGCCCACCGAGGGTTCCGTACAAATTTGTAGGTAGGTACTTAAATAAAGACTATAATTTTTATGATTTAATTACAACAAAACGTTCACTTCACTGTGTAGAGTTTTTAGATTTTTCCCTGTACTTGTAGTATAAGACGATATTACTTGCCTAACATAGTTCCAGATCAACGGAAATTACCCTATAATTTTTGATTCCCTTGAGAGTTTCTAAAAATGCGTTTTTTGAGGCATAAAAGGCCGTATTTTTTTTAGGTCAACTTAGAAGTTTGATATTCTCACAGCTTCAAGAAACTGTACACGGTTTTAATGTCAACTCGATACCTCCACGCGTTCCCGAAATAAAGAGTCTGTTTAGACAGACGGACAACAAAGTGATCCTATAAGGGTTCCATTTCTTCCTTTTGAAGTACGGAACCCTAATAAAAACGAGCTACATATACGCAATATGATATGTATTAAATATTATTTTATTTTATGTTATTTATTATCCTCTATCTATACCTACTAACCTACCTATAAGTTGCACCTAGCTGTAAATATAATAACTGATTGTTTTCTTAGAAAGTTTTATTATATTAATAAACAGAAAAATCAATAAAACGTTTTCAAATATTTGATTGAATCAGGCATTACTTGGCGGAAGTCCCAAACCATTGTGAAAAGAGAAATATATGTAGCTTACTCCCGCAAAAATATATGCAGGATGCACCGCCCGCCCGCCCGCAAAAAAATGCACATGCACACCACAAAAATATCAGTGCACAATACTTGCATTTAGCATGACAGCGATACACCTTGCACCTTCACCAATTAGACTACTCTACACGTGTTTCGCCCCAACCCGGAGCATCCTCAGGAGTTAGATCGTGCGTGAACCAACACCGGTGTTCTTAGGATGTTATTACCGTTTTCAAATGCTTTGAAATTTACTTTAGAGTATTGAAACATTTTGAATGGTATGGAATTTGTGCAGGAATTTATCGTTTTGTATTATGGCAACATCGTTTCATGGGAGAGGCCAACATCCTGCTATTGTTTTTATTACTTGTATTTTTTAACCGACTTAAAAAAAGGTAGCTTAATAAAATGTAAGTAAATCAACTAAGTACCTATATAAGTTAATAATATTATAATGACAATAAAAAACGCAGCCAAATCATGTCGATATAAAAATGTTATCCAGAAAATTGGTGAAAGCATTAAGCTCTAATACTTGTCGTTACTTAAATTGACAACAATACATCGCTTAATGGAAGTTAAAACGTACTAAAAATAACATTCAAAAGACTGCTATTTATCATTTAAGAGCCACCAAAATCTTTCTGAAAGAAAAACATAACGAAGCAAATAAGCTTGTCGACGTCAGACGAAAGGTCCTTTGAAAAAAAAATATACTCATTTTACTTCTCAGGCCTTCTTTAAGGCAACCCACACCATTCATTTGATATTATGCTAAGTGTAAAACTAAGAGATTTAATTTGAAATTTTGAGATTTAAGCATTCACAATGCTATTTTTATATAATACTAAATAATATACTAGAAAAAATAGGACTCGCACCAGATTTAATTTGCTATTTTATTTTATTATGCTAAGTGTAAAACTAAGACTTAGGGGCTGTCCATTAATCACGTGATGTTTTAGCAACTTTTTAGCCCCCCCCCCATGGTGATAGGTGAGGTTTTAGACTACCCCTATCCAAAATCACATGTTTCTCGGTACAAAGTAATGGGGTTTTTCTATAAATTGTGTTTTACTTTGTTTAATACAAGCACCTAACACAAGCAAAATATTTGCTTAAAAGGGAACCTCAACCACGGATTATTATTAATGTTTTTACCGAAATAAATAATTTTTGAATTTGTAATAATATTTTTTTTTGTATTAATAATAAAAAAAAATGAGAACTCTGATGAAAGCCATCATCATGGAGCCACCGGTAGATTGACGAGGAATACAAATTATCCATGGGTACATTTGTAGATCAAAGAGGAAAATTTTGTATCCTTCGATCCACCGGTGGAGCCTGGTGGTGGATCCATTGAACAGAGGGTAACGTCGTTAAGAGGAAACACCACGGTCGAGAGAATTGAAAAAAACCTATAGAAAGTTGACAAAATTAACGTTTGGTAGTCCCCTGTTTCCTCCTCCAAAACTAGACCAATTTAAATATATTTTTTCATTAAAATTTAAAGAAACGAATTGGCTGTGTTCCTATGTTTTCTTTTTTCGTAAAATAGTTTTTAAAAGAGATATAAATCTTCAAAAACCTAAAAAAAATTGCCATTGTTTAGACATCCAGCAATCAAATTTGACGAGATTATATAAAAAAGCAAAACATAGGAACACAGCCAAATCCCTGCTTTATTTTTTTATGTAAAATATTTAAATTGGTCTAGTTTTGGCGGAGGAGGAAACTGGGGACTACGAAACCTTGATTTTGTCAACTTTCTTTACGATTTTTTCAATTCTCTCGACCGTGGTGTTTCCTCTTAAGAAAATTTGACATCGGTATGAAAAGGAAACAGCAAAAAAAAAACCTATCACGAAAAGTAAAAACTACCAGATCCCTTAATTAATTTATCGTCAGAAACGTAAAAAACAGTTCCACCCTCATCAACAGAGGAACTTTTTTGATTGACAAGTTTTTTATGCGAGAAACTTTCTGTTCTACTGCCAATTACAAACGACCAATTTTAATTTGTGACTAAATTTTCAGAGTTTTCGCGTTATTTGCTTGTCTTGGGGACAAGACTGTTGTAATTAGTAATCATAGAACAAACAAAAGTTCGTTAATTGAATGTAAACTTTTGCGTTTTAATTGGGATCGTCGATTGTTAATTTTTGCAACGAGATAAGACATTCATTCCGTGACGTACATAAAGACTTTTTTATATTCAGAGGACGGCACTATCCAGGAACATTTTTTTAACAGCTTAGAATATTTAAATTTGAGACTTTAGCACTCACAATGCTATTTTTATATATAATACTAAATAATAAACTAGAAGAAATTCGACGTTCCCACTAGTGACTCGGTAGCTCAGCGGTCAGAGCATTGGACCGGATATCCAAAGGTCGCGAGTTCGATTCCCGTCCGAGAACATGATCTGGTGCTTAGAATTTATGAATTCGTTTGGTCAGTTTGGTATTTGTAAAAAGTATATTCGACTGAGAAAAAGAGCATGAACTAGAAGTAAGGTTAATTTCAAAATAAATTGGTTGGTAAGTGGAGTTTTGTTCATTGTCATAAATATTAAGTATTGTTTAATTCGTCCGCCATTTGTTTTCGAAATATTTCACCAGATTATAAAAGAAAAGTTTTAAACTCCAATCCATTTCTTTAACCAACCCTCCTGGTGAAAGTTCAAACATTTTCCAAACTTAATAAGCAATATCCATAAATCCGTGAGAATTGTTTATCAACCCTACACTGGTCAGCGTTTATTCCGTTTGCACAATTTGTTCGGATTGTTCCAGATTACGAACAATTGTTTGTCGAAGTGGGTTCCATCTGTTTGTCGACCAAAAGTAGCTGACTTTTTTAAAGGGACAGTCGGTTTTGCGGTTTCTGTGTATTATAAAAGGCGTAGCTGGTTGGTTTTAGCTGTGATAAAAAAAAAACGTTTTGGTGATAGATAACCATCTAAGTTACCTACTGTGCTACTAACTCAAATTTGTATTCAGTAAAAAAGGATAAAAGTGATATAATTTGTTTAAAATGCTAATGCTACTAAGATATATTATCTTCCCCAGATATTTGATAAGTTTTATTTAGTATTCATGTGTAGTTTTGATATTTGTTGGAAGTATCACTGCAATTCTTTGTTGGGTAAATAAATGGTTTTAACTTGTTTGTATATGGGAACTGCTTCAAATAAAAAAAAAACAGTTTATTTTAATTTTCATGTCACGAGCGTAAAGTACACAAAACTTTGCAAATCCCAATGCAGTTTAATTTTCGACAATTGTGCTCTCCGTAGCCATAATCTGTAGGGTTAAACAACCTTTTATATAATAGTTTTATCAGTTTCACCTTCAAATTAACCCCAAAGGTTTCGTCGAATCACCAAACTTTGTGCAAACAAATTTAAATACGACGACATCGGTCGAAAAACTAGCCGGGACGAGGTACGTTTCGACAAAAACGTGTTTGTTTCGCCAAACCTAACCGGGTCCGGACCCATGTAGCATTTGCACGATGGGATTTCAAAATAATGGCAGTACTGGCACGCGAAATAGAAACATTACGGGTGCCTATGGATTTACATGTAATGAGATTTTGCTATTGGTTTTAAATTTTATAAATGTTTTAATTTAAAAAGCTATCAAATTTTTCATTAAACAAAATGAAATAAAAATATAAGTAACTAGAATCTATTGATCAATTTAATAATGTTACCTACCACGAAAAAAATAGTCTAGCCTACTAAAAACTGGAGCTCGATGGCGCAGTGGTTTAGCGTCTGGCCCAGTGATTGCGGAGGTTAAGCATCATTCGCAAGGGTCGGTCATGGGATGGGTGACCAAAATTATTATCTCGAGCTCCTCCGTGCTTAGGAAGACACGTTGAGCCGTTGATCCCGGCTGCATTAGCAGTCGTTAATACCAACCAATCAGCATTGGGCCCGTGTGGTGGGTCATGGTCCGTCCTCCTCATCCACCCATAAGGAAGGCCTGTGCCTCAGCAGTGGGGACATTGAAAATGGCTGATGGTTTAAATCAAAAACAATTCAAAGATAATGTAGAGTACGTAAAAAACAAAATTCCTAAGCTTATTTTATGACTACGCGATAGTTTCTCGCTAAAAGCTGACTACTATTCACTGGTGATACATTAGCGTCGCATAACTGACATCGTCTGAACACACCACAAAATCAGTGAAAACGGTCACGTTCGAATCCGGGACAGCGCAGACGGATCGAGTGTCATACTTGAATCGGTAGGAATGTCGCGTCATTATTGGTGTTTACACGTGACGGGGATGATTTTATAACATAAAGCAACATACTTCAAATACATTGTTGAGGCACCTAATATTCAGCGAAAAGGGAAGTACTTCCGCCGAGCTAGGTCTGTGCTCGGGGACCGCGGTCCAACTGTTCGATGTTGCAATTTATGCGAAGCGCTTAGAAAACTTTGATATACATTTTGCATTGATGTTAGCTTGAACATGATTACATGATGCGAACAATTTCCACATTCCCTTTGAAACATGTAGTCCTAGTACTTGTGGTGGTTAGACTTTATTTTAATAAAAAGTAAATAAACCATTAAAAGCGACTAAACATTTTTCTTGTGTACTGCACTCGTCATTATTAAAGCTTATAAATAAATCCAAAATTCAATAGGACGAGCTAGCCAACAGAAATAATATTTAGTTTGGTCACCCATCCCATGACCGACGTCATGGGATGGGTGACCAAACATTTATTATTTCGAGTTCCTCCGTGCTTCAGAAGGCACGTTAAGCCGTTGGTCCCAGCTGCATTTGCAGTCGTCAACACCCACCAATCCGCATTGGGCCTGCGTGGTTGGTCATGGCCCATCCTCCTTATCCACCTATAAGTAAGGCCTGAGCCTCAGCAGTGGGGACATTAAAAATGACTGATGTCACATGCATAATATTTATTTTAAGTAAATGTTTAATTAACAAAATTTAGTTCAAATATGCTTACTTATGAATGAAATATAAATAAATAATTTAACAAATTGGCGGATATTAAAGTGAATAAGGGAACTTTAAACAAGCACATGACCTCAAATAAGGCATACAACATGGTCATTATTGTAATGTAATATGAGCATAATGTTTATTTTATTGTTGGCCCATTATAATGCAAACGTTGAAGTTTCCTTTATTATAATGTTGTCCCACGTAACTCTATTGGTCCACAAATATGCTTGACCTGCCTTGGCATTTCGTTTAATTTGTAAAATCATCTTGTTGGTTGATGTAAGATAAAAAAACCAAGAAAAAATATAACTGGTTTGGTAGAAGAATGTGTGTAAAAACGTAAAGGATGTTCATTTTTTTTTATTGCACAAAATAAAAGAAGAAACAAATATCTTTGTAATTTTTAAAGGTTCTTTTTAGGGTTCCGTACCAAAATGGTAAAAAGGAACCCTTATGGTGCGACTCTGTCTGTCTGTCACAGCTGGATATCTCAAGAACTACTAATGCTATCAACTTGAAATTTGGAATGGTTTTAGATGACCTTTGCCCAACTATTTTGCAAATAAGAGAGAAATAAAAATATTTATATATTTGCAACAGGGACTGAAAGCAGTTCGTAAAAATTCGAAGTGAGGCTACTAGGGCATATGGGGTATCATATTATGAAAGAGCGCTGCTTGCACATTCTCAATCATTTTTTAGTTTTCGACTTTTGATGAAAAATGTAAAAAAATAATACAGTTAATTGATTGATTGTTTGATTGAACCTTTGATAGTATATTACAATTTACTAAAAATGCGTCCAACGATGAAGATAGTTGTCTAACTCTAAAAGAGTTGAGAGAACAAGTTTTTTTTTAATCTGCATTTATTTTGGAGCCAGATATGGCAGCTCCATCGAGCCAATGACCTCCTATGTAACAGTGATTTTTTCAATCCTATTTTTAAGTACATTATTACCACAGTGGAAAAGATTTAATTTAGTCACCTATTCTCTTGTGAACACTTTTTATAAATAGTTTAAATCTCTTTTTTGTTTGCTTATCTTATGCTTTAAGTTAGCGATTTTTATGTTAATCAGCATCAGCTGCTACTTTTAACTTTTCCATATGCTGTATTCTAAAATGGATGCGACTGAAGGACTCTGTACCCAAGTCATGAATAAACTATTAAAATAAAAATCACCAGCTTATACTTAACGATAATACTTAAAAACTAAGATAAATAATATTAGAAAAAATACTAAAAAAAATCGACTTACCCGTAGCCCCTCAGACGGGACTCGAACCCGCACCTTTGGGATTCCAGCCCAATGCACTGACCAATTATGCTACCGAGTCGCCAGTGGGAGCGGCGAAATTTTCTAGTTCTTTTTTAACTTCTTCGCTGGAAGCCAGCGCAATTTCATCAATGTGATGAAATTAAGTTGTGTAGTTTGCAGGCAGTACTCCACCTAACCACACAAGTATAGTGCGGTCTCGGAGAGAACAACTTCTAATGCCGAATTTGGCTTTTTACCAGGAAAGTCACGTGAAAATAACTGTTCTTACCTATAACACTTTTCAAGCTGGAAGATGTTTAACACGAAACCAATTTTTTGTGAAATCACGTGCCTTTAAATCACTCACTGGTGCTCAATAGTCTATTAGGATTACTCGCTAACTCGCTATGCTCGTGATTCAATTCTAGTCTACTTTGCTAGTTCGTGATTTAAAGTCAGCACTCGCAGCACAAATTGACTTTGGTCTCTAGTATAACAAATAACTATTTATTTCTTTTTCCTTTCTTTCTGTCTTTGATTTTCAACTTAATTATATTAGCTCCTTACATTGTGTACTTATGCGATGTTACCAAAATAAAAAAAAAATCGTTCCTATCAAATAAAGTTTCACAATAATACGACTTATTATATAAGTAACCTTTAAAAGATTTTGTATCAAGATAATGAACAATGATGTACTTTGACTGACAGCAGCAATGTTTATAAAATTACTTACAATATTGCTCTAGTCACTAGCAGGATTGCTTCTTAGGGGTCAAATCTGAAATATAAAAAACGGAATCGTTAATAATAAAGTATTCGTTGTAAATGACATTATTGATTATACATATTGACCTTAATGCCCTACGTAATAAAAGCTGTTTTCGCAGTTTAACTGTAAAACCTGACGTGCTGTCGTGTGTACTTACAACTTTCAGTTCACAAAGCCAAATAATTTGTAAAGCTAGTTTCTAGGATTTTTGTAGAGTTAGTGAATTTAGCTCGGGATTTTACGTATTAAGACGAATCTGGAATACGACGAATCTGGAATAAATCAACTTTTCACCATAATCAATAATTACAATAGTCGCCAATTTAACTTGAATTCTATTGCAACATTATAGAAGCTATTGGTTTTTTAGCTTAGCACTAAGTACACACGACAGCACGTCAGGTTATACGGATAAACTGCGAAAACAGCTCTTATTACGTAAGGCATAAAGGCGGTCTCAAGGTCAACATGTATAGTCTGAGGTGCGGTCGTGTGGCGAGGCCGAGGGGTGAACTAAAAGCGAAGATAAGCCGTTCTACAAAAATGTTATGATCTGCATAGTGGATCGTGGGGTGGGATTTCTAAAAGGTAATCAGCCGTTCCGGCTAACGCATCGAACTTTGGAATGTCTGACGGGCTTCAAATTAAAACAGATAAATCGAGCTCCAATCGAGCCAAAATGGCGAACCCCAATTCATGATGTCACACGAACATCGATATCTTCTAAATAACTTCGGCGAATAGTACAATACGAAACTCCTTACTTCGATTTATCTGTTTTAAGTTGAAGTTCGGCAGACCCGCCGAAGTTCGAAAAGTTAGCCGGTAGGGCCCCTGATGGGAATCGCTCAATACTCAAGTAGGCAAATTTATTATTTTTTATAGTTTATATTAATCCTTCGAAAATGATCACATTTCTGTTTTACTTATATCTACTGTGGCACCTCTAACCAATCTTTTATTTATAACTTCACATCTAATTCATAATACCGATAAATAAACACCATTTGTTTTTACAGCAGACGGAAAAGGCAAATATTGGTGGTTGTAACGTAAACTTTAGCGTTGTAAGCGCAACAATGGCCGTGTTCATAGTTCATCAGGAAAATTAACGTGGTTGTTTATATGTCATTTGTTAATGGCCCGCCTTTGTTATGTTTATGATGTGGGATCGAAATAGCTATCTATAGTGTTTGGGTTCTTTGTGACAGCTTTTGGGGGAGAACTTGAATGGGTAACTAATAACTTTAATCAAATAGGTATTGATTTGGTTTCTTGCAAATGGGAAGGGACCGTAATGTTTACAAATATTGTGAACCCATGATACCTACTTAGGCTGAAGTTCACCGACAAATAAACAGCTGATTAAGTTTTAACCGTCTGTTTATTACGTTTTTATGTATGGAGAAAATCTCAAAAACAGATGATTAAAAATTAATCGGTTAAGTAGTTGGTGAACTCGGGTCTTAGACAACTTCCTAAAAGGTTCAGTTTAAAAATGTCAAATGGTTAATTTGACAACATACAAAATTGCAATCTTTTAACGAAGACTTAAGTAATTTACTTATTTATTTTTTTATTTATTTAACACAATTAAACGGGATTAACCCAATTACATAATTATGAAAGCTTAATTAATTACTTACAACAATGCTCAACTTTGCTTAATAGCGATTGACGGCTGTCAATGAATACATCTAGTTCAGGGTTAGTGACCAGTAACATCTTTAGTGCCCTAGATAGATAGATAATAGAACATAGGATGAAAAAGTATGCTGTTACTATGATCTATGAATACTAAGCGGGATTTAACTTCATGTTATAATGATGAATATCGCATAACATAACTCGTTTTCGCTTACGATTATTCGCTCATGTATTTACGAATATATTTTTTTATTTTTTACATTAATAAATGTATTATTATGGATCAGAATCTAACTCGAAACGTGTAGTAAAAAGTTAAATGTTAAAAGAAAAACAAAGTTGTAACACCAAAACTTGTAAAACATTTTAGTGAGCACTTTGTCATAGCAAGTAACTTGACAGGTCCCCGACAGTTTGTTAGAAAACAACGAACAAGTTATCTTGACACGGTAAAGGCACAAAATAAAAAAGGAAACAGAATAGCCGCTTGAAACAAACTGCGGTTTTGGTGCGACGTTTTTTTCTTCACAACGAGATAGTGCTTGCCCTTCACCGCACCTGATGTTACGTGACGATAAGGCTGAAAGTCAACACACTACGACCGGAATCCTCACTACTGAGGAACTGGAATCTTACTTCTAACTGCCGGAACACAACAATTTTTCAAATTGTTGTTATGGCGTTGGACTTAGATATAATGGTGGTAGCTAGCCAGGCGGACTTGAAATAAGGCCTAGCTACCACCGACTAAACCGAGTACAAATGTACCCCCTCCTGGGAATCGAACCCGGGACCCCTGCGTCTTACACGGGTGGGCAAACCACTAGACCACAGAGGCGGTTACATACAGGCAATCTCAGGACTAACGGGGCTAAGTCACAATCATCTCATTGCTTTCAATAGCGCAAACCCTATCTTCTTAAAAAATGAAAAAATGTATATGGCAGAAAGCTAAAAGGAAAAGCGCAAGGTGACAATATTGCTTGCGTTGCGTCTAATGCAAGTTTAATTGAAAGTTGAAGCGACTCGGTAAAGACAAACTAATATAGATCTATGCCCTAGCGCAAAAAAAAAGTGTTTTCGAAAACGACACTTCTGCGTGCACAATATTTTGTGATAAAAGTGTCGTTGTTTAGGTACTTTTGACGCGAATCACAGTAAGATCATTCCAAATATTTCAAATAAATGATAGAAATTCTTAGTTTATTCTTATTAAAATAACTACCTACAGTATTTTTATCCGTTTGAAAATTTATAAATTTTTAAATTTCCATGGTTATTGACGTTATTAGAATAAACTATATCGGGCAACGCAACTGCGCCGAAATATCGGAGTCTCAAAATAAACAGGTACATGGTGAAAAAACATACATCCATGTCTTTTTAATGGCATTCTGATATGACATCATCTTGACCTTTCAATCTATTGCGTACATATTTGGTAGCTCTTGAGGTCTGTGTATATTGGTCAAAGAGTCTTTGGAGCGAGCATTCGTTTTTCTTTGGGGTATAGGATCACTCTTTGGTTTATAGGAATCGTCACTGCTTTAGCAGTTCAAGCAAAAAAAGAAAATGTCGGATATAAATGATACTATTTTACCATGATTTACCACCTTAAATGAATTCTTTAATTATAAATATATCCATTGACATAACAATAAAATTATAATGATTCAATTTGAAATGACATACCTATATAATTAATTATTAGATTTTTGATACTCATTATTTTATTTTATTGTAACTTATTGTAACTTTGTAATTATTTGTATACCAGTAACTGGTGGAACACGCTGAACTTGTACCTTAAATATTTTATATGATTAATTTGTACCGTGTGTCGAACGAATAAATTTCTATTTCTATTTCTATTTCTATTTCTATTTCTATTTCTATTTCTATTTCTATTTCTATTTCTATTTCTATATCTATTTCTATTTCTATTTCATGTATCATTTATATCCGACATTAGCCATCTTCAAAAATGTATCATAAAAAAAATCAGCTGTTAAGCGGGGTGCGGTCAATTAAGCCACGTAGTTATGTGTTGCCACGCCAAAAACGTGTTGTTGTGGATTTAATTTTGCAATTTGTATTATTACGTTTCTTTCTTATTAACACTATCTTGTAAGTTTATAATGTAACTAACCCAATATGGATCTTTGTTGTTCGAAAATTTCTATTCTATTCTATAAGTACTTATAGAAATGGAATTATATTTTTTTTACATCAGTCGTGTATTTGTCACTTGTGACGTTAGATGTGAATCGGATTTTAAAGCTGCTTTGATACTTTTTAGCGCAGTCGACAAAGCATCAAAGGTGCCGCCGTGTCAAAGTCGGAACGTGCTCCCTGGTACATACGCGGAAAACTCTTTCAACACGCTAGTAGGTAGCTTAGAACGGTCAGACATAAATGAGTGCACTCAAAAGTCTACTTTAAGTCTAGAATCTTCGCTATCTGTGACTCTGGCAGCGTTGTCACATTTTTTTCAGGCAAAGCGGGATTTCTAAAAATTATGATAAATTTATACCATTATTAGAAAAAACTATATCGGGATTTACACCATGTACCTGTTTATTTTTGAGACTCCGATAGTTCTTCCGTGACCATGGCGCATGCAACTGCGCCGAAATATCGGAGTCTCAAAAATAAACATGTACATGGTGTAAATCCCGATATAGTTTATTCTAATAACGTCAAAAACCATGGAAATTTAAAACATTAAATTTATACCATATTCGGCATTAGGGGTATTTTTGTGACAAATTGTATAACCAAAATATTTTTTTAATCGAAGTTATTTATTTATGTTTAATATTTTGTGTGAAGATTGTACATTATTTGTCCGGCTTTCATGTCAAATTGGAGTAATGGATCGCGTCGATTTTTTGTAAGTGGGAGATCCGAAGATTGACACTATAGATTACTTTTTTATAACGAAAAAATCTCATAGATTTGATGTATATGTCTTTTTTACGCATTTCTAGTTATTGCATTATGCCGGGTTAAAATATAGAAAAACAAATAATATATTTAACAGTATGTGATAACGATTCTGTCACCGATATTTATGCTTTCGAATGAATGAATGAATGAAATTCTTTATTCATATAAATTCCTAAAACAAACTAAGGTACAACTACCAGTTGTTACTTTAATTAATAAATTCCTTATTCAATTCAATGGATATCTAATTTATTAAAAGTAATAAATAATTCAATATTACTCTCAAAATTAAACGACAGAACACTTTCTGTATCTTGAATAGGAACATAATTTTAAACAAAAAAATCGCACACCCATCCAAAACCCGAACCTGCAAAAGTTGCTTAACTTTCACGATCGCACAAGGCCTTTTAAACTCCGCCTACCGTAAATCGTATATTAACCTATAAAAGGCAAGCTATAACGGCCACTTCACGGGTTTTATTTTATGTTCGGATCCAAACAATAAATGACGAAGATTTCGGCTTTATTACTGCGAAAGTCGTGCTGGAGGGTGTAAAAAGTATGAACCCGTTCGGAGTAAACATTTTATTTGCTTGATGTAAGTTTCATGAAATTAGCCATTTCATTAGAGACGTGACTTTGTTTCATTCGTTTTTAACATTAGTTTATTTGTTTTTGACCGACCGAACGCGAAGCGCTTCCGTTTCAGCTTGGGCGGAAATGCTTTCGTATGTCCGTTTGTTCTCCTCTATAAAGGTCGTATTTCTCGACCAATTATCGTGAAATTTTGTGAGCAGGATGTTTTGTCATTTCAGTATTTTTTAATTTTTCAAAATGTCGGGGATATGGGGAATATCATATTTTAGCCATTTCGAAAAATGATCAAAAATGTCACAAACGCCCCCACGTGACATTTTTGAACGATTTTCAGCTCCACAGAACAACTAATATGTTTTGTCGAGCTATTCCAATTCTATGACGTCTCATCCCATGAGGATTCCTAACTTATCCCAAATTTTGATCCTATCTCATCCTATTGACGACCTCCGTGGTCGAGTGGCTTTGTACACCGGTTTTCAAGGTGTCGCCATATCTGAGGTCCCGGGTTCGATCCCCGGTTGGGTCAATTTAGAAAAACGAACTTTTCTATATTGACTCAGGTCTGGGTGTTTGTGATACCACCGTTGTCTCTGATTTCCATAACACAAGTGCTTTAGCTACTTACTTTGGAATCGGAGCAATGTATGTGATGTTGTCAAATATTTATTTATTTATTTATTTTTTATTAAATTATTTCTTACCTCATCCCTTGTACTAATTCAAAATAATTGCACTCTGGTGCTGATTGAAATCTTAGGTATTTTCAGTCGAGCGAAAGAACTATTAATTTGTCCACGAGTCCTAGATAATGAAACTTTATTCTTTGTAGAATTTGTAGTAACTACAAGCTTCATAGTAGTAGAGTTTCGTAGTTTAGAACTTAATGATTGGTGTGGGCAGTCAGTTTTGTAATAAATAATAAATAAATTTGACAACATCACATACATTACTCCGATTCCAAAGTAAGTAGCTAAAGCACTTGTGTTATGGAAATCAGAGACAACGGTGGTATCACAAACACCAGACCTGAGCCAATATAGAAAAGTTAGTTTTTCTAAATTGATCGAACCCGGGACCTCAGAGATGGCGACACCTTGAAAACCGGTGTACAAAGCCACTCGACCTCGGAGGTCGTCAGTATATGTTATTGAAAAATGAGAAGATTCTAAAATTTTAACGAAAATATACATATCTATATAAATTTCATGATTTGTGCTTAGGTAAACTTATCGACCTAACTTAACTAAAGCTCTGACAACACGGTCGGCTTTCGAAATTCACCTAACATACGTTTTAGGCAGGTTATTGACATAGGTTCGATACCAGGACATCATAAGAAGTGAACTAATGATAGTTTGGACTGAAACTTACATTATCAACACAACATGGAGACTATTGTAGAAGATTGTGCGACAGTGGTGTAAGGGTACCATAACTTTGTACCACGTTATCTGCACTTGATCCCCTATAATCGTTTTAGGTCTGATTTACAGTCAATACTGATATAGTAGTGTGTAAACTAATGTACGTGGGCTCTTCGTTGTAGCGATAAAGTTAAACTAATCCTTACTAATATTATAAATGCGAAAGTCCGTTTGTTTGTTACGCCTTCACGTCTTAACTACTGAACCGATCATCATGAAATTTTGCATACACGCTGTAGAAGGACATAGGATACCTTTCATCCGAAAAAAAAATTGTTCCCGAGGGATAGCAAAAAAACTTTCCACGCAGACGAAGTCGCGGGCGGTCGCTAGTTATATTATAAATGCGAAAGTCCGTTTGTTTGTTTGTTACGCCTTCACGTCTTAACTACTGAACCGATCATCATGAAATTTTGTATACACGTTGTCAGGGGTACAGAGAAGGAAATAGGGTACCTTTCATCCAGAAAAAAAATGTTCCCGAGGGATAGCAAAAAAACTTTTCACGCAGACGAAGTCGCGAGCGGTTGCTAGTTATTTAAATGTAAAAGTTAAATTCTAAAGTTAGATCTGAAATATCAGTTTTTCAAATACCACGGGGCTAGGTATTCGCCTCGTGGTTTTTACTGATCACATATAACTTAACCGAATCTATTTATAGTAACAAAAAATAAATATGGTTAAACGTGAAAAATAAAATTTTAAAAAGTGGACGAGATTTTTTTGAGTGAGTTAATAATTACCCTAACTATATTAAGAATTATTCAAAATTCAAAACTCATTTATCCAGTTTTGGCTGTTACAAGCACTTGTGAATGTCAAAGAAGCTACGCCATCGGTTCGCAAACCCTAAGCGGGAGACCTGTAACGAGAAGAACCAGCAAGAAACTCGTTAAGGGCTGCTTTTTTCATATTTCATACAGAGTCGTCAAATACTGAAAAAAAGCATTTAAAGTGACGTCATTTTCCATCACAATAATTAACAAAGTTTAAATTCAATGGGTAGGTAAAATAACTTTTAACTAGTTGAGAAATCACTGTCTACTCGATAACGCATAGCTAAGAAAATCATATTGAATGAAATGAAGAATTAGCCCAGGTAAATTAAGTCTATGACGGGGCAATATTAACTGAAGTCACTTGACATTAATAATTTATTAAAATAGGTAGTCATTGAGATTTAGAATAAGATGTATTAGACCATGGACCCAGCATACATTATGGTCCATGATTAGACAGAGATGACTGTACAACTTATTCTTTATTAAGAATCTATAATTTAGGAATTTAATAAAAACAATAGTTTTAGACATAGTTTTAGACGTTTTGCAGATGAGTACATTTCCTATTCCCAAAAATAACTCTTCTTTACTACACGTTAATGTTTAATAAAATAACAAAAACATCAAAATGCAAATACCTCTCGCACTTAGCCATTCTTATTCATGAGATACTGTTAGCGTAGGTAGGTATATCCTTTAATCCTTCGTTTAAATTCTTACTGTAAATTTTGCACTGTGCTTAATTCAGTTTAACATATTGGATGTGATTATAATTCTGTTCCGTACCTCCAAAGCTCCAGATTAGGCCCATGCGGGCCCGTATCTAATTGATTAATCAAATCAAACAAAAGCCATTGGTGGTGTCATAAGTAGACTGTTTGGGTTGAGTTGAATTATTAATGGTTGAGTTCCAGAATAATGTTATCTGTGGTTGAGTCTTATTGTTCTTGAAATAGAAACTTGGGTTACTGTACATCTATGTCGGATGGTTTACGTAGAAAAATACTCGTAGCACCAGTGAGGATTCCATAAGTTTTAAATTGCTTTGTAGGTACTAGATTTTGATTTGTTTTCGAGTTTCAAATACGTTGCAAAAATGGCCATAATGATGACCAGGAAACACATGATAACACCACTCCACATTCCTACACGTTCCAGAGAAAAATATTTTTTAAGACAGATAGGTAGGCAGTCAGACGAACAGACAGACACACAACGAAGTCATCACATATGGATTCCTTTTGCAGATCGGATCAGAACATATTGGAATAATTGTCGATTCTTATCACAAAACTGCAAGCTATTTTTCTTCGCCGTCAAATATTTTAATATTTTTTTCAACATGAAAATTAACTGACGAACATCCGCCATTTTACTTTAGCCCCCAAATTTATAGGGGTTATACGTTTATTCAGTAATTCGCAGCCAACGGCCTTTCCCTCATAAAATGCCTTGGAATAGACCTAAACGGCATATAAACGGCAGACTTCGTGAAACAAGTATTTCGATGGACTTAACCTACCAGCCTGTCGATTCTGTAACCAAACTCGAACCTCACTTCACTGCGCGGGAGTTTCAAATCATAAACGAGATAATGATAGGTTATTTTTTTAATCACATAAGGTTTTAAATAGTTGCGGTAGCTATCAAAAACCTTTTGAAATCGGTAGTAGCTAATTCAGCTAATATTTAATATCAAATTTCCGCGAAGTGCGGAGTGATGTTCGAGGTACGATGCGAGTTTGGTTACAGAATCGTCAGGCAGTTAGGTACAAATAACTGTATAACCGA
The DNA here is from genome assembly GCA_963556745.1 of Catoptria pinella. Lineage (NCBI taxonomy): Eukaryota > Metazoa > Arthropoda > Insecta > Lepidoptera > Crambidae > Catoptria > Catoptria pinella. The sequence goes on from OY750776.1 coordinate 832,831, forward strand.
CTACATTTTTTTATCATTTTCTGAAAAATAAATAATTATTCGGAGAATACTTTTTATGTTTTAGTTTAAGTAATTCCTTGAAAAAATACAGTAACGGTCTTTAAAATTTAGAGATTTTTAGCATTCACAATGCTATTTTTATGTAATACTAAATAATATATTAGAAAAAATACGACTCGCACCAGATCATGTTCTCGGACGGGAATCGAACCCGCGACCTTTGGATATCCGGTCCAATGCTCTGACTGCTGAGCTACCGTCACTAGTGGGAACGTCGAATTTCTTCTAGCATATCGTATTTTTTCTAGTATATTATTTAGTATTACAGTAACGGTCAATGTCTAAAAGGTGGATATGAACACATGCTACCACAAACTGTAATGGAGTATTTACACGTGTCGATTTTCCTGGCGACTTTAGTCGATTAGGCCTTTTTATCGACAATCGCTTGCGTAATATCGAATCGCCACCTCATTGAGATTGGTTTGTGATTCGATTTTACAAGCGATCGTCGATAAAAGCCAAATTCGACTAAAGTTGCTTGGAAAATCGATCCGTTTAAATGCCCCATAACTTGTAAAGTGTTTATGAAGGAATTCTGATAACTAATGCTTTTTGAATAAATAAATATTCAACAATATCACTTAAACTGCTCTGATTCCGAAATAAGTAGCTAAAGTAGTGTTATGAAAACCAGAGACAAAGACGGTACTTCAAACATTCAAACTTGAGACAATGTAGAAAAGTTAGCTTTCTAAATTGACGCCGTCGGGAATCGAACCCAGGACTTAGAGATTATAGCGATATTCTTAAACCGGTGGTAAGCCCACTCGACTACGTAGGTCGTCATAGTCGTATTTGATTTTTCAAATACGACAATAGTGTTCTTATGTTTTAATTTGATTTATTTTCTTTATTTTAACTCAACTTGAAAAAAGCCAAATTAGTACTGACTTTTTCGGAGACTTGCTAGGTCGGGAAATGTCTGAAAAATTAAATTGGCTAATAATTTTCATAGGTAGGAAAAAGCTCCTTAATTGATAGATACAAGTTTCAGTATATTCGGTTGCTTGAAAAAAAAATATCGTCTTCGCAAATGTATGGAAGTAACAGTAGAGGGGAGATTATTCTCTAATCACATATTAAAAAAAGTCGACTCTAATTCGATTCGACTCTACTGGACTCTAAGTCAATTTTTATTGTTAATGCAACCAACAATTCTGAAAATAGGGAGCTAATTTCTACCTATAAAAAATATTCAGCCGATTTTTTATTGATTTTTCAGACATTCCTCATTTCATTTTGTATGAAATTCAGAATGCAAACATTCCACCGCATTGTAATATATAGGAGGAGTTTCACCTTTAAAGTCGGTTGCATGCATTCAATAAACTTGTAACTTAATGTAGTTGAAATAATTTTCAAATTACACAGCAGTTTTATTATAATCTTTCGCTTCTCTGTGTTCAAAACAAGATTTTATTTTCCTGTTTTATAGCCATCGGTACCTTTTAACATTAAAATTTTGATGAAGTTTATTAATCGGCACTTGAAAATTTTCATTTTCATACAAGCAATAAATAAAAAACAATAAAGTAATATAAAAACATCAAACAGTGTTTAAAAATACCACTAATCTCTTTCCAAATAAAGCTAGCGTTAGCTCTCCATATTTTCACCGCAGGTTCAAATCAACATCCAGATATCTACCTTATGCGGTGGGTTTTGGGGCGGTTCTTCCACTTCAGCTGCTATCAACGATATGTGTGCTATTGTACCGGTCGCCATTTTTTCAGGGGTGACAAAGGTCGCATATAAAAGTTTGTTGCCCATAAATAAGAAAGTTTCGATGTTTGCTTCCCAACACGCCGAGAACGGATTATAATGAAATTTCGTGGGGTAAATAAATATACACTTAGTAAATATCGGACAACGTAACGCACATCGTGTCCCGGCGTTAGGTTGATGTTAAACGTGTTTTAAGACGTAAATCATAGAAGTGAATATTTAGAAAAATAAAAATTTTCAGCGATTTACGGCCAAATACACAAACCAATCTTAAAGTTAAGGCCACCTTATATTCAAAGGAGTTGTCAGATTTGACAGAAACTCTATGAAACTGACAGCTTCCTTAAAGTTAAGGAGACCTTAACTAAAGATTTTAGCTAAGAAGCCTTTGAGTATGGCCATTAATCTAACTGTACTTTCCCATTTTGGAAGGCCCCAATATGGGCGGAAAGAACATTTATTTGTAACTAATTTTCTTTAATCATGATTTTGATCATTGGCTACAACTGCGAGATGATTCCAGCATTTTGGAAGGAAATGAAGTTAAGTTATCATTATAAAAAAGAAAAACCACTGATACTAAAATGTGTAAAGTATTTTTTTGGAATGGATCGATACTGATAAGGTTCTGAGAGGAGTTGTTTAATTTATAAAAAAAAGTAAGCAAAAGGTCTAAGTTAAAGTGAAGAGCCGCTAATTTGTCGCACACACAAGACACCATAAAATGTGTCGTTCGAATTTACGACTTGCGCGGTATTATAAACAATATTTTATGTTCTTCTCTCCCTTTGAGATCAGAAATTGAAGGTCATAAATATTATAGAGAGATAGGATTTTAACAAACATTAGAGTACACATGCATAATGTACGATGAAACGCGCTTGTCTAGAAGTAACCTATCCTCAGATTCACTGACCTGAAAAAAATTTTTGTAGTTAACTATATGGAGGTCAGTGCTTAGTTGAAACACAGCCCCAGGCAAGGAGTTCCACTTTCTAGCGGTACGGATGATAAAACCCCCGACACAAAAAGCTAACTCTTCATAAAAAACCCCTTTAAAAAAAGCTTAAAGCCGCCATTTTATTTTTTTATTATTAATTAAATATTACATTATTTCAGTCAAAGCACCACCTCGGTATCTTTTACCGTTTCGGCAGTCAGTTGACCATCTATATCATTAATATTAATGGCTAGATGGATTTCCATCAAACGTGGCTAAGAATCACACCGATTAATTTAGCTTTCGATTAATTAAACTTAATTATTGGCAGCCATTTTTAAGTATAAAATTTTTTCTGTGTCTGTACGTAAGTATATTCGTGGTGCCTAAATGGATCAAGCGATTTCAATGCGGTTTTTTAATTGAACGCTACATTAATCAAGATGGTTCTTAGCCACGTTTGATGGAAATCCATCTAGCCATTAATATCTAGATGGTCAACTGCCTGCCGAAAAGGTAAAAGATACAGAGGTGGTGCTTTGACTAATAATGTACAACCTGGGTAAATTTATATTAGACGTAATAAAAAAGTCTTTTTTTTTCTTCAGAAGAAAATCAATCTCAAAGCGATTAATAAAAATATTTTTAAATATTCATCAAAAGCTTTCTAAACTAAGGAATTACGCTGATTCTTTTCCCTTCCATTTATTTTTGGCAACGAAATTCCCTCAAAGACAGTTTCAATTTTCTATGTTAATGCACCAATTCACCTCAGCTATTTTCTCAAGACCGCCAGATAATAAAATTTATGATTTTTCTGCAAAACTATTTCTTAGAATCAGTCGAGCAAAATATTTAATACTGTAATATGTAGCATGATTTAACAAAAAGTTTATTGAAAGGTATAACTACTAGTTACTCGTATAAAATTTAGATCTTCAAATTTCTCCCTAAACTTCTGCTACGATGCGAATTGTTGAAATTTTTCAATAAGTTTTACTTTTAGATTATGTTACAATTGTTAGAATAAGTAAGCAAGTTCCTCGGTAACCTTACATCTTCAAACTTAACGACATATAAAACAGAGGATGTAGAATTTTTATATTTTATATCGGATCACGGACAAGTTCGTCGTGTTAACATCCGGGATATTCATACCAAATATACCTTGTTTAAATGACGTTCAAGTGGACAAAAGGCAATATTTCAAACTTATTTGTCAAGTTATTCGCAAGAAAGGTCTACTGAATAATGGACTAGGTGTTCCAGATGAAATCATAAAGCGAGCGGAGTTAGGAGATCCCGAGGGAGCGCAGAATTATGGCGGGAACGGCCATCTTGGAATGTTGACGTCGGGATAACTGTTATTGGTGATAACGGTGACGTTTTATACAAATTGGAGTAGACTGTTTGAGCACCTACGAGATTAATGAACGTGGATTGTTTATGCCATAAAATTAATATAATGATGGTTTAAACATTGTGTTACAATTACAGTAAGTACCTACTCTAAGCAATCAACTTACCTATACAGAATTATTTGTAAAACACCAACAACCTTGCAAGAGTAGATTACTAACATCATAAACAACAAAATTTGTTCTACAACTTTTCCGATAACAGACAAGAAAAAATTAATCGACTTTCCACACAAAATGTCCGAACAGTTGATCGAGCTTTGTATGAAAAGTCGATTTTTTGTCTGTTTTCGAAAAAGTCGTAGAACAAACGTTGCAACTTCACTGAGAATGTATGGGAAAGAAAATTTTACCGATCAAAATACGTCGCTTGTACCGCAAGCGTTCTGAAGTTGGCCACTTCAGTTGTACATAGTTAATAATAATAATAATAAAAAATGTTTATTTTATTATTATTATTATTATATTGTTAGTTGCATTAATGACATTGTACCAAGTTATGTGTTAAATCAATTCCACGCATTTCGGTCTTTCAGATTCGGTATTATTGATTTGGCTTCCAGTTAAAAAATACAGACATTTAAAATTACGCTTTAATGGAGTTGCCATTAGAAAATAATCCGTCAATAGGGTTGCCAGCTTTCTCAAGCAGAATATCCGATGGAATATCCTATTGTTACCGAGTGTTTCTTCGTACCGGAAACATTGACGTATCTCCAATCTGCAATTTATTATGCTCTTATTGAATTCCCTTGCGACTTTTATGACATCCTACTGGAAGCATCCTCGAAACACTCGAAAGCAGTTTTAATTTTAATTACTATTAATACAGGATGGAAAAATAGGTTAGTTGGAGGGAAGTACCTTAAATATTGAAGATGGCCAATTTAACTGAGAGGAAACATTCCTTTATTTAAAAAATATTTTAATAACATCTTAACATCTTGAACGACCTGCGTGGTCGAGTGGCTTTGTTCACCGGTTTTCAAGGTGTCGCCATCTCTGAGGTCGATCCCCGGTTAGGTCAATTTAGAAAACGAACTTCTCTATATTGGCTCAGGTCTAGGTGTTTGTGATACCACCGTTGTCTCTGATTTCCATAACACAAGTGCTTTAGCTACTTACTTTGGAATCGGAGCAATGTATGTGATCTTGTCAAATATTTATTATTTATTAAAGGAAGATCTAAGAGAGATAAAAAATAGTAGTTTAGCGCGTTCGATTCACGGCTGAGACAAGTGATTTATCAAATAATCATGCTATATCTGCCCATGTAGATCTTGATCGGCCCATGTCTAAAATAAAAGTCTGAAGAGTCCGATTTTTTGGTATAAAAACAAAACATTGTCATTGCATTATCTTATATCTGAAAACGTGTTTCAGTTAAAAATACACCATCTTTGCATCGCATTTTACTACGACCTACTTACCGTATCCTACCTTAATGCCACCAGCATTTTTCACCAAAACAAACGCAAAGGGATTCCACTTTACACAGCCAATATATCGCGAGGGTGCGGTGTTTTTACAAGTTTCCCGCGCAGGCAAAGGCATCTGTATTCTACAGCCGGCTCACAACCAGATTCGTTAGGCGCGAAATATTTTCAAGTGATAAATTGAGCGTGTCGCCTCGAGTGGCACCTCATAAACTCTTTGTGTTTGTCCAATTTTAGGGTTCCTTAATGTAAAAAGAGAATCCTAGATTTTGTAGACTCTACTGCCTTTAATATTATAGTAACGAGTTCCGTTGAAATAATCTTAAATTCTTGATGAAACGGCTATGATTCTAAATGTCTAGTCTTGCCAACTAGACCGTGACCCTTAAAGCTATGGCTATAAAACAAGAATATATTTATTTAAAATAAACTCAACATTGTGCTAAAGGTTTTAAATTAGCTCTAGTTTTGTCTTTCTTGTAGGTACCTGTCTAAAAATTCAATAGCAACTTTTAAGCAAATATTTACATAGTAACTCTTTTGTTTTTTAATTATAATAATTAATAATTTGGAATCATTGACACTTAGGGGCATTTATTTTAAAATATTATCATTATCTTTAAATTAAAAGTTTAATACGGAACCTGGAGTAATTATCCGCACATGTGAATTGTGCGCGCTTTTTTGCATATTAAATCACGCAAGTAAAGGTTTTGTAAACATTGCAATGAATTTGATTGGACATTTTGTTTGCTTTGCGAATTCAAGTGTTGGTTTATTATAATGAGTTAGGAAATGAGATTATGGCCTCAGCTGCTGAAGTCAGTGATCTTGTCAGTCAGATAATAAAATCCTTCCTTTACCCAACTAATGTTATATTATAAATGCGAAAGTAACTCTATCTGTCTGTTACGCTTTCACACCCAAACTACTGAACCGATTTTGATGAAATTTGGTACGGAAAGTATTGCTTGGGGAAGGAAAGGAAGTACCTACTATTTTGAGAGTCTAATTGAATAAAGATTACTAATATCAAATCTTAAATAAACAAAAAAGATATTAAGTAATAGGAAATAAAACAAAAAATATATTTAGTTAAGTATTTTTGCACCAATTATGATTTTTTTGCTTAATGCTAAATTAAAAACAATTTTTTTTTCATAAATTTATGATTTATAAACATGTTTATCAGATCGTTTTCGTATGGGAGTGTAATTCAGCTATATTTCCGAAGTTATAAAGATAAGCAAAAACAGTGGTGTCAAAAGATGCAAGAGATCGCGGGGCATCGTATGGTAACAAGTTATCGAAAATCGGTCCGTAACTTTTTCTGGAAAATCGAAAATGGTGGAAAAAAACGTCAAAATTTCCCGTTTTTCAGAAAAACTTAGATTATTCTGAAAACGAAAGCAGACATCGAAAAAATGAAATAAGCTCCCGAGGCAGATATATAAATTGTCTACCGTTTGTCAAAATAAATTTAGCAATCGGTCGGAAACCGTGGGTGGGCCCCTGCCCACGAACGAACTTCGGCGGGTATGCCGAACTTTAACTTAAAACAGATAAATCGAAGTAAAGAGTTTCGTATTGTACTATTCGCCGAAGTTATTTAATTGTTCGTGTGGCATCATGAATTGGTGTTCGCCATTTTGGCCCGATTGGGGCTCGATTTATCTGTTTTAATTTGAAGCCCAGCAGACTTTCCGAAGTTCGATGCATTAGCTGATACGGCCCCAGAAAAGTAGATACTCTCGCCGATTTCAATGGACGACTGACCTGCATTGATTGTTTGTATTACTGCATTGGCTGTTTTTATTTTACCACGTTTTTATTTGGTTGCTTTCGCGTTTGTTTGTTCGTTTGTCCACAAATTTTGCAAACGATGTTTTTTTATTTTATACTTTTTAGTCCATTTTTATTTATATATTTTTTATTCGTTTTTTACACTTTTTGTTTTTTTCTATAATGTTTCAAAAACGTGGTTTAAAAAAATTTTCAAGGTTGTTTCCGATAGTTGTGAGAAGAGCGAAATCTGTATTTTTTTAAATAATGTACGCAACCATTGCTACCCCTTAATAATTTTGTAATTAAATAAGTATATTAATTGCTAGCTTCCACTCGCGACTTCGACGGGTGGAAATTTGGAAAATCCCTAGGGAACCTTTGACCGGTACAAAAAGTATCCTATGTTTTAATCCACATTTAACAACATCCAAACTTTCACATTTAAATAATAAAATAAATAAATATAATATTTGACAACATCACATACATTGCTCCGATTCCAAAGTAAGTACACTGAGAAAAATAATGGCTAACAAAGTCACAATAAAAGCTTTGCTAAAATTTTCTTGTTGTAGAAACTAAAACCTCTGTTACCACATCCAGGCTCGTTTAGTTTCCATATCAACTTTTTTATTGTTCTGGGTTTGTTGTGATAAGAACAACGCGCAACTTGTTATCATAAAAAAGTTCTTATAGTTAACAATAGTACGTTGTTTTTTTAAGAAAGTATATTTTGATGTAGTACTCAAGTCCAATCTAACAAAATAAATACTGTTATAATAATAACATGTGCATTGTTATTTTAACCATATTAACTAACTTGGTTGAGACGACAATTTGCTTGAAGTGTGCGACAAAGTTAATATGTTAAGTTTTTATTGTAACACGAACAATAAATAATTTGTCTCTGCCAAAAAATTCAAGTAATTTTGTTGTGATGACAGGATTTTATTGTGAAGTTAAATAAATATGAAGTAAATACGATAGCAAAGTAATCCATCAAAAGCGTTTGTTATGGAGTTCAAACGTAAGCTGTCAATCTAACAACGTACAATGTAAACTTTGTTGTGATAAAAATATTTGAGGGTATGCGGGGAGTAGCGGGGAACGAAGAACTTTGTTATAATATCTATTTGGCATTCATTTCTTTTACGGGTGTTCGTGGATACGCACGGAAAAATGAGTGTAGACTGTGTATATAAAGAATTAAGTGACTTTAGTGAAAGTTGGTGTAACTGAAAAGTTGGTAGGATTGTCATTTTGTCGTGAAAGTATCGGGAGCACCATCACTTAATGAAAATAACATTTTGTAGCTCCAAACTATAATACGTCAAATTTTAACTCCAATTACTTAGCTTACCTAAACTCTGAAATCGAAAAAATCTATTCCGATAGTATTTAATACTTATATATAAAATGAGAGCATTTGTGTGTTAAGGTTGACACCACAATATGTAATTATATTATGGTGATCCCACCACTTTCATGAAAAATTACAACCTTTTTTGTTGAATATCTTTTTCTTAAATAAATGTTTGTATATTTCACAAGAAATTTAAAAAAGCATGGGTCCCGCCATTATGGTCGTGATCCTATGTTAAATGTTTTCTGCACTGATTGTGACTATGTTGAATAAATATTTCAATTTGTCTATTTAAACTTTATTTTACTAAAAACCTTTATAATATTATTTCCCACAGATAATGGACCGCAGACGGTTACTACCGACAGTGGCGTCACTCCCTAAAATTATTAACTACTTTCTGAGAATTAATTAAAACCAAGTTCTATCTAGAAAAGCACTTAAGAATATTTAGAACCAATAGAATTATTGAAACAAGACATTTTCCAGATCTAGTGCCAAATCACACGAGACAGTGCATTACTAGAGAATTTGGTTTCAATATATTTTCAGGCAGTAGTTAATAATTTTACGGAGTGGCGCTACCGTCGCGGGAGTAGCCGTCTTAAAACTGTCACAGTAACAATTTTCCTTTGCTAGAGTAGCAAAAACAAGTTGATAAGAATACAAGGTTATTTTGTTACTGTAATGACATTAACTTAGTACTACAGCAAAGGTGAAGTTACTATCAACCTTACCTAACAAATTAAGTTTGCCGTAGCAAATATTGGCATTTGCTGTAGTTCTTAGTTAATGTCATTACAGTAACAAAATAACTTTGTATTTTTATCAACTTTTTTATGTGACGGTAGGTGCAATAACAAAGGAAAATTGTTAATCTATAAGTATCTCTATATAAAGTCTATCAAAGCTCAGTTGTTATAGGAACATAGTTAAATTAACGCCAAAACATTTTCATATTGTTACAAGAACAGTTTATTGATTGTTGCAATAACAATATAATAATTTTGTTGGTCTAACAATCCCTACGCAGAACGTTAACGTTGTTAGTGTAACAAAAACCAGATAGCAATAAAAACGTTGTAGTGATAACTATCCACCTTAAACGGCTCTCCCCTGTTAAAGTTTTATTGTTACACCCAACAATATTTTTCTCTCAGTGTAGCTAAAGCACTTGTGTTATGGAAATCAGAGATAACGATGGTATCACAAACACTCAGACCTGAGCCAATATAGAAAAGTTTTCTAAATTGACCCAACCGGGGATCGAACCCGGGACCTCAAGAGATAGCGACACCTTGAAAACTGGCGTACAAACCACTCGACCACGGAGGTCGTCGATTTATAATATTAGCAGCAAGCAGGCTTAGTAGGATACTTACGGGAACTCAATTTAATGTTTTTCTCGATAAGCTCGGGCTTATCCTAAGGGAAATACCTGGAACGAAAATATTTAACTTTTTCATATCCATGTTAAAATTAATAACAATTTATAAAGTAACATTTTAAAAAACGGAAATTTTACCTACCAGTATAAAATATATCAATAGTCAAGTAAAGTATACATTTGTAGTTAATGAAGCTTATTTAGAAACTATTTACTCTAAAATAATATTTAACTTTTTCATATCCATGTTGAAATTAATAACAATTTGTAAAATGAATGTAACATTATACAAAAAAACGTAAATTTTACCTACCGGTATCAAAATATATCAATAGTCAAGTAAAGTATACATTTGTAGTTAATGAAGCTTATTTAGAAAAAAATTACTCTAAAATATGTTTTTTTTGGTGTTATTTATATCGCAGAAAGTTCGCAAAATAAAAAATTTGACAACATCACTTACATTGCTCTGATTCCAAAGTAAGTAGCTAAAGCACTTGTATTATGGAAATCAGAGACAACGGTGGTATCACAAACACTCAGACCTGAGCCAATATGTAAAAGTTCGTTTTCTAAATTGACCCAACCGGGGATCGAACCCGGGACCTCAGAGATGGCGACGCCTTGAAAACCAAAGCCACTCCACCACGGAGGTCGTCGTCGTAATCTATCTATAACTTAGGCTTGATTTTTCAATGCCTAGATAGAGCTTTATCCGTTTGATAGAGTATAACCGCCAAATTTGGAAATAATTGTCATTTGTCTGCCTCATTTTTAGAATGACTATTAATAAATTTGGTCAATATTCAAACTGACTGATATCTGTTAACTAAGGATTGAAAAATCAGCCCTTGGTTAACTAACTTTATCTATATCTTTTTACTGTATGTATGTAAAAAGTGCTACAGTTTCTAAATGTATTACAGTAGTATTTGAAAATTGTGTTCTCAACAAATAATTTAAAACTTTTTTATCGATAGGAGCGTCTTTGCGTAACTAATCGCCTTAAATGAAATTTAAATTTTGGACGTTGAGTCACTAAGAAGTGAATTTATACCTTTTTCCGCTCAATAGTATTAAAATTTCAGCAAACCAGCACTTCACCCAATTAACGGCACAGAACTGGCTACAGCGAGATAAAGAGGTTTCCGGGAAAAATGACTTTTAATAATAATTCCGATAACATTATGATAAGGCTTTCCGGAAATTAAATTCTCACCCGGAATGAACCTTAATAGGGGTTGGACATGGCGCTCTTGCAAAAAGATATTTAGGACGAGTTTGGCTTTAAAAAAATATGTACTATAAAGTAAATTCTAAAAATCCTTGTGGTATGGAATATCTGTTATTTTGCAATGAACTATATTTTAAAATGTTGGATCGATAAAACTATTAAATTTATTTAATTTTATTTATTATTTTAAATTTTAATAATTATATAGGTACTTAGCTGTTTCATCTTAATCGATTGTCAAAACATCTGGAATGATGTTTCTTTCTGGGTCAGTTAATTTCCTCATAGTGATGAAATTGCACTGGCTTGCAGCGAAGAAGTAAAAAGTACTAGAAAATTTCGCCGCTCCCACTAGCGACTAGGTAGCATAATTGGTCAGTGTATTGGGCCGAACTCCCAAGGGTGCGGGTTCGAGTCCCGTCTGAGGTGCTACGGGTGAATTGATTTTTTCTAGTATTTTTTCTAATATTATAAATAATAATATTATAGATAAATCTCATTTTATTTATTTAAATGAACTGTCATAACTCATAAATGTACAATTCTCTGCGGGTCGTTTCCAGAGGTCTACAGTCTATTGTTCTTTTTCCCAATACACACACACACAATTCACATGCCCGACGTTGGCAAGACAGACGAACTTTATGAAAAAGCAGACCTGTGTACTCACTCTGTTTTCAGTGAATAAAAGAATTTCATTTCATTTCATTTAATTTCAATAAATATATTGTTAAATGCCACGCCATGTATTGTCATGGACACCCTAGCAAATTTTTATGATGCATTCGTTCAGTTGGGAAAAATTACAAATGTGTATAATGCAAGAAAAATATTTATTTAATACAGGGTTATAAAGCCGAATATGATAAATAGGGTTTCATGCATACAACCCTGGAAAAATATTAAAAACCCTGAAAACCACCACATGGCTGAGAATTTTTGTTTTTTTATTTGTAAGGAAAACTGCAAAGTGACAACCCTAGACGCAAATAGAGTAAAATTGTTTTCAATAATCAATCCCATTAATAGGCAAAAGCAAAACACATTTTGTTCACGGGTTGCCACTATTTGCAGTTTATAATAAATAAAAATAAAAAAGTGACAGTTTTTAGAGTTTATAATAATTTTCCAAGTAAGTATGCATGGTAACCTGTCTACCATATATCGGCTTTATAACCCTAAAGTGGAGAAAGTGGAAAGTTTTTTTGCTATCCCTCGGGAACAATATTTTTTTCGGGATGAAAGGTCCCTATGTCCTTCTCTGTACCCCTGACAGCGTGTATGCAAAATTTCATGATGATCGGTTCAGAAGTTAAGACGTGAAGGCGTAACAAACAAACGGACTTTCGCATTTATAATATTATTAGTAAGGATTACCAAGCACCTTGTACAAATCGAAACGAAATAAACCATGTCGTCTTCCATACCCCGACTCTATTATACTTCACCATTTAAGAAGTAAAATTTTACAAACCCAGAATATAGCACCTGAATACCTTTTAGATCACTTTGTCCAAGTCATTGAGACTTCAAAGTACTTCGTAACGACTATAGAATTTCTGCCAGATCGAAGTTTGGAATAGTTGCAAAATTCTCAACCTTGTGCCGGAGACGGAACGAAGTTCTACGTGTTAATGGTTAAGGTAAAGTTATAAATCTTCCGATTTCCAAAAACTTCATCGAATTAATCTTGGTCATTACTTATAAGGCAAAATATAATGCTGTAATTTTTAACAATTTCTCTTTTATATAATACGAAATAATATACTAGAAAAAATAGGACTCGCACCAGATCTCTCTTTTATAGACTGTTCTGTTAATGTGTAAACATTTACGATTGATTGATTTAGAAAGAAGTTTCAATTATAAGATCTAAATTACTAGTGATGCGCGATTATCACTAATTTCAATAATCGAATGTCAAATTAGTAACGTAAGTACTAATTTCAATAATCGAAAAAGTATTACTAATTAGTAATACTTTTAAACATTATTGAAAAGAAGTGGCTCTACGCAAAACTATGCCTTAATGTACAAGCATAAAGTTTATCATCGCTTGGCGGTCCCGAAAGTCACTAATCCAATTGAGTTACTCATTATTATCGATGATATTGAAAGAAAGTTGTAAGTTTATACAAAAAACAAAATGAAAAAAGGCAGTTGCTTCCTATTACATCAAAGAACACCCCGGACACTTCATACAAGAATGCGTTTTAACTACAATATTATTCAGATTACGTTTGTACACGCTGCGAATGTGTGCGTGAACCTTTAAAGGTAGGATTCCGCGGGACGCGGCAGACGGCAGGCGGCAACAGCAGATGAACGGCAGCAAATGCTGTCGGGCGTCAGTTGCCGTCGTATAGATTCCGAAGCCGGCAGCAAATACTGCAGTTACTACGCAGCATTACTAACTTGCGGTTGTGTTTTCGATATACAGTAATGAATAATCAAATGTTGCAAATTTTATTGCAAGAAGAAGAAGACGACGATGATTTATTATTGTATTATTGATTTCTTGAGCGATCTCTTTCCAAATATTTTCTTTAATACGTGCATCTTTATAATTAGGATGTTTGCAATCAAATAAACACGGATGTTGAGACACTAAATGAATAAAATTTTCACTTTCGTCGTCTGTCAACATGTCCATAATGTTAAACTTCAACGGCAGTACTGTGTTTGTGCGGTAGTGCCGTCTGCCGCTACGCGTCAAAACAAGTGACGTCCTGTCGCGCGGCAGTTGCAGGCGTATGTCGGAATCGGTCTCATACAAATTAATACTACAAAGTAGTGCCGTCTGCCGTTGCGGCACATGCCGTCGTCATCTGCTGTTGCCGCCTGCCGTCTGCCGCGTCCCGCGGAATCCTACCTTTAGAGTTGACTCTTGACATCTGTCGTATGTTAGTACAACAACTCGCGCGCGCGACACGGCCCCAGAGAATGAACTTCTGATCTTACTATCGATTGTGGGGGGAGGTGCGGTATCTCGGATCGGCGGGGGGCGGAGTGTGGCCGTTCTGTACGTCAGTATAAGGCTGGCCACAGACCTACCGGTTTCATTTCTTTGCTTTGCTGTTCTTGTAGAACAGGGGGCCGTACCGGTAATACTACGGTATTTTGGTCACAGAATTAGTATAAGTGTGATGGTTATTTAGGCTGTGGCCATTGGCGTTGTTCTGTATTCTGTAAGTTTCTAAGCAACGGTTGTTTGTTCCTGACTGTTCGTACCTATATAAAATTATATTGTTATGTGTGCGTATAAAATATCTTGAAAAGGCGGTGAACTATTTTACTTCCGCAACAATAAGGCTGGCCCCAGACCTACCGGTTTCATTTCTTTGCTTTGCTGTTCTAGTAGAACGGGGGGCCGTACCGGCTAACGCATCGAACTTTGGAAAGTATGCCGGGCTTCAACTTAAAACAGATAAATCGAAGTAAGAAGTTTCATATTGTACTATTCGCCGAAATTATTTAGAAGATATCGATATATGTTCGTGTGACATCACAAATTAGGGTTCGCCTTTTTGGCCCGATTGGGGCTCGATTTATATGTTTTAAGTTGAAGCCCGGCATACTTTCCAAAGTTCGATGCGTTAGCCAGTAGCTCCTGTTCAACTAGAACAGCAAAGCAAAGAAATGAAACCGGTAGGTCTGGGGCCAGCCTTATTGTTGCGGAAGTAAAATGGTTCACCGCCTTTTCAAGTTATTTTATACGCACACATAACAATATAATTTTTAACCGACTTTAAAAAAAGGAGGAGGTTCTATGTTCGACTGTTTATTTGTTTTTTTTATTTTTATTTTTTTTTATGTATGTCCACCGATTACTCGAAAACGGCTGAACCGATTGACATGATTTAAACGCCAGTTTATCAGGTTTAGTCCCCAGTTGGTCCCATTTTTTGAAAATTTTAAATCGGTTCAGTAGTTTTCGAGTAATCCTGAAAATACTGTAATTTTTTAGGTAACTTTTGCACGAGTTTTAACGGATCTTCAGACATAACTTCTTTGTTTATAAACCGATTTAGATGATTCTTGTTTCGTTAGAAAGGGAATACTTTAAGGATGTTTTCATTTAAATTTCCTTCACATTGGACCTTGGACTTCGAAGATACACAAAAGAACTCTTCAAAATCAAATATGATAGTGTATTAGTGATTACTCTACGGTATTGAAAGGTTTCGCATCAGCCATTTTTATTGTCACTACTGGGGCTGGGATACAAGCCTTACTTATGGGCTGATAAATAGGATGGACCATAACCCACCGCGCGGGCCCAATGCGGATTGGTGGGTGTTAATGTGCAAATGAAGCTGGAACTAACGGCTTAACGTGTTTTCTGAAGCACGGAGGAGCTCGAGATAATACATTTTGGTCACATACTCCATGTCTGACCCTTGCTAAAATTAACAGTGCGAAAAGTGGTAATTAAGTTACTAGGCGTATTATACCATTGAAAAGTGTGAAATATGAATAAAATATATTTATATCATCGCTTACATTTACTTATACACACCTACCACAAAAAAGTTAAAAATAAAAAACTTTTAAAAATTAAAAAGAAAAACCTCCTTCAAAAAACCTTAAATAAATTGCTATAAAAAAACAGCTTCCAAAAACAGCAGCTCTAAAAAGTAAGAAATAATATTCAAATCTGCATAATTACTATTCAAGTACCTACGCATATCTGATATTAAAAAATCGTCTTATGAAGTCGGGTGGGGCTTTAAGAATTTAAAAATCAAATTGAGAAAGAGAAACCACGATAAATGTTATTATGATTAAAAAAGAAAAATATTTTTAGCCCCACCCGACTTCAAAAGACGATTTTTTAATATCAGATATGCGTAGGTACTTGAATAGTAATTATGCAGATTAGAATATTATTTCTTACTTTTTAGAGCTGCTGTTTTTGGAAGCTGTTTTTTATATAGGTACGAACAGTCAGGAACAAAACAACCGTTGCTTAGAAATTTACAGAATACAGAACAAAGCCAATGGCCACAGCCTAAATAACCATCACACTTCTACTAATTCTGTGACCGAAGTACCGTAGTACTGCCGTGGCGCTAGTATCAAATCAATAAAAATAAACTATCTACACTACTAACTAGTAATACATGCTTATGGTCATTCGAATTATTCGAATGATTGAGATAATCGAATGATACAGTTAGTATTATTCATAATCGCGTGTCGCTACTTTAGACAGTATCGTAAGTAGTATCATATAATCATATCTTATAATGCATTAATAGAGAACAAGGAGACAAAACATGATGGATGATTGAAGACGCGCGCTGATATGACAGACAATATTGGAGACTTATTTGGCCGAATTTTCAAACGATACTCATCTTTCAGGGGCGCTCAAACATCATGCTGTCTTTGTCGTATCTTTGACATTTGATGCGACAGGACGATGTTTGAGAGCCTCTCAAAGTTGAGTGACGTTTGAGTATTCGGCCATTAGTCATTTAATTTAGTTGTATATAAATAATGGTATGTCAGAAAAAAAACAATTAAAAGTTTTTTAACCGCCGATATCTAAATCCCCGTAGGCCAAATTTAGGTATCAATCATTTTGTGATCGGCCATACCGGATACTGATGTTTTTAAACTATTAGTCACTTGAATAACATTTGAGGTTAGGTCATCCTATGGTGATATAAGCCTCTTGAAGGTTTTTGAACTTTATAAAAACTGCGCAGGTATTTCCGATTAGAAATGACGAGAAGGATTTTGGGTTTCGAGAGATGTTATTTTATAGGATGTGACGTAAGTATTAAAGGATTTCATTGATTAAAATAATAAAATTAAGCTTAATATAGAAATTTAATGTTGTGCCAAATATCAAATAGAATTAACCTTTCACACTTGTTGAAAAGGACAACCAAGAGACACTACGACGTCTTTTTCAAAGCCACTTAAGTAATGTATATAACATCCTAACTCCTGCGTAGATAAAAAAATTGACAGCAGCATTTTCACTAAAATGGGTGAACTCATCTTCCACAATGCGATTAATTAGTAAATTTTTTTATTTTTTTAAAATTTATTTCATAACAAACTTCATTGTGTCGAAAATATAACAATTGGTGAATACATTAACATTAAATTAAATAACTTACAATTAAATTAAATTAAATAGTCCATTCGAAATTAATAAATTGCGCCAACTTCCTACTTAATTAAATATAATGTAAACAACGTGTTACAAAAGTACCCCTAATGCCGAATATGGTATATAGGGACCATCAAACTGATCAACTTTTATTATTGGACCAACTCTGAAATCTCGAAAAAAAACAGCTTTTTCATACATTTTGATATCTTCGATTTCAATTTTTGTATGAAACAGCTGATTTTTTTTTCTCGATTTCAGAGTTAGTCCCATAGTGAAAGTTGATCAGTTTGATGGTCCCTCTATACCATATTCGGCATTAGGGGTATTTTCGTAACATTCATAATTATTAAAATATTTTAGGGAAAAACCAGTCAAAAATGTTTACTTGCTATTTAAAAAATCATTAATGAAATAGAAGCATTCTTCAACAACTATGTTTTTTTTATATCTGTATCTTCTTTGAAACAATCGGTGTTCCTCGGCAACTTCACACATATTATTATGTCAGATTAATCGCATTGTACACACGAATTTGTATAAAGAACCAATTGAGAAAGTACGCCATATAGAACACTTATGAACAACAGATAAGGTAGAGGTTAGAATTCAAATGACTTCAACTGACGCGTTGCGACATAAACCAAAAATACAAAATATGCTTAAGTTTATGAAATAATAAAAAAACGACACGACGGAAGTAAAACAAACATGTTTGCTATCAAACTGCGCATTTGGCCGTAGCGCGTCCATCAGTTTTGCTTATCGTCGGACAAAAATATCGAGTTATAGTTGATGTATCTGCAAGCGTACATTTTAGATTTTCACGTCAAAATATTATTTATTTTCACGTCAAAATATTATTTATTTTCACGTCAAAATATTATTTCGCATGCTGCAAATCGGGTGTCACGATTTAAGAGTCCGGCGAACAGTGAGCTTCCCATACAAATGTAATACCAAAATGGTTTGCGGTTTGAGCATAATTAACTCTTCTTGTGATGTTATTCGGATTAAGACAGTATTTGTCTAGGGTTCCATTAAATAAAAAAATCAAAGTACCAAACCAAATAAAAAATAATGCGATTTACAGTTTTGTATAAAAAACAATAATTGATATTAATTTTGAATTGGGTTATTATTTTGGACTTTTTTATTAAATAGAACCGTAGAAAAATATTGTTTTTATCCGAATAACATTACGAGAAGAGTTAATTATGCTCAAACTGCTAATCATTTTGGTGTTTTTTGTAGTATGTATAGTTAGTATGGGAAGCTCACTGTTCGCCGGACTCTTAAGGAATTTATTTCATTTAGGCCCCAATTACACTTGTAAGTTATGCTCACGTAAGTACCTAACTTACGTAATTAACTTACGATGAATTTGCAAATATATATAAACACTCTTTGTAAGTAGCTGTCCGTAATTTCTTACTACTTCATGCGTATACAGCCGCAAGTTACTTACATAAGTTTTACTTAAGTAGCTTACCAAGTTCAAAGGCATCTCTAACATTCTGTATCTTTGTCGCAGGAAATTTGTCGTATAGCGTGTGTTGCCACTTTAACACTAATTTGATTATAAAAAAATATAACATGGTTTTGATCTTAATTTTTAATTACAATTTACATATATCAATCACATCAACGATTTCTTAATCATTTAAACGGATTACGGCAATCGAGTCAATCATAATTAGGTATATGTAAAAACTTGACATGAATTTATAACCACGAGAAGATTAGTTTTTTTTTACAATTAAAGGTGACCATGAACTATAGACATCAACAGCACTTGTCCGTTGCTTAAAAAGCTCTTTACACCCAAACAAGTTGATTGGCAGTCATACCAATATTGATATTTTGTAGCTATATCGACTACTTACTTGGTTTCATCCAGCCTTTTTTTTTCTTTGTATAAAATAGGTACGTTATTACTTTTTCAATTTGAGATTTTAGCATTCACAAGCTATTTTATACAATACTATAGTATACTAGAAAAAAATCGACTCGCACTAGAACATATTCCCGGACGGGATTCGAACCCGCGACCTTTGAAAGTCAGGTCCAATGCTCTACAAGAGTTGCCAACATGTCTTTGGCGAAATATAGTATTTTTCAAAATAAGCTATAAAAAGTATAGTACACTTAAAAATATAGTATTTTATGGAAAAGGCAAATATATATTTTTCACTTATTTATTTTTATAACAACTATATTTTTTACATTTTTTAATAATTCTGATACACTATACACTACACGCTATCGAATCAGTAATAATGCACGATCACAAATTAAAAAAATGAAAGATTTGTTTCTTAGCGTTCGATGTTGAAAATATAGTATTTTTGCGTACTATTTATTTCTTCAACAGTACATACTACGCAAACCCGAAATACAACGTGTTACAAAAGTACCCCTAATGCCGAATATGGTGTATAGGGACCATCAAACTGAACAACTTTTACTATGGGACCAACTTTGAAATCGCGAAAAAAAAACAGCTGTTCCATACAAAAATTAATTACGAAAATATCAAATTGTATGAAACAGCTGATTTTTTTTGGCGATTTCAGAGTTGGTCCCATAGTAAAAGTTGTTCAGTTTGATGGTCCCTATCCACCATATTCGGCATTAGGGGTACTTTTGTAACACGTTGTATAGTGTAAAACTATATATTATAGTACGGTTGGGAACCCTAGCTCTTACCACTGAGTTACCGAGTCGATTCCCGTCCGAGAATATGTGATGCGAGTCGATTTTTTTCTAGTATATTATTTAGTATTAGTCAAAGTGAGGAGTGGTCCCAAATTTTTCATTTCCTCCTCTTGCTGAGTTATCTCATCCTTCTAATCAAACCAGATTTGATAAACTCAAGTGTGTATAGTACACTTCAGTTTATCAAATCCTCAATTAGTACGCGTTGTTTTGAGAACCATGAAACTCAAAATACACTCAAGTCAGATTCAATGTCATTGTTTTTGTTATTAATAAGATCCTCAAAATTTCATTTCCCTTAACGTTGTTTCCCAAACCAAATAATTCTATCGTCGGAAATGTCTTTAAGTGTCCTCTCCATGCCTTCATAATACGCCCCATAATAATGGCTTTTAACACAAATGAGACCCGTCAATTAAGCCTCAATTATGATTCTGAAGAAGTTCTTATAGAGTTTTAAGCTTTTGTTACATCTTAATGAATGTCCGGAATTGATGTCTTATATTATAATCGAATTCTTTACTTTTACTTTGTTTTTATACGAAAAACTCTCTCTTGTCTTGCGGAATAGCTGTTATAGTATTTCTTGGGAATAAATTTCTTCAAAGATTTTTTTTGTTAGAAACCTACAAATGCCACACTTTTAAAATGGCAATTACTCTTGAACAATAGAAGTTAAAGTTTTTTAGCCCTTTTTATTTCGAAAATATATCTTGTGTACCTACTTAAAAGTTAAAAGTGTATTTTGAAACTAGTTTTTATGAGAGTGTAGGTACCATAGTCTACCATGTTTCCCTTGTTAGGGCCAAGATTAAATAAATAAATAAATATTTGACAACATCACATTCATTGCTCCGATTCCAAAGTAAGTAGCTAAAGCACTTGTGTTATGGAAATCAGAGACAACGGTGGTATCACAAACACCCAGACCTGAGCCAATATAGAAAAGTTCGTTTTCTAAATTGACCCAACCGGGGATCGAACCTGGGACCTCAGAGATGGCGACACCTTGAAAACCGGTGTACAAAGCCACTCGACCACGGAGGTCGTCGATTGAGACATAGTTGATTATATTGTTTATGAATTAGACACTATGGCCAGCAGCTAGCGTCTTATTAGAGCACAAAAATCTAATACAAATTTTATTAAACTGAATGTAATTAAGAGTATTTGAAATTTTGAGATTTAAGCATTCACAATGCTATTTTTATATAATACTAAATAATATACTAGAAAAAATAGGACTCGCACCAGATCATGTTCCCGTCCGAGAACATGATCTGGTGCGAGTCCTATTTTTTATTTAGTATTAATTAAGAGTATTTCTCTAACTTAATAAGAACAGTGTCATTTGCGATAGTCTTACTAACTTAATATTATGTGATTCAACTTGACCTTCGATTCAATTTAACCAACCGATTATGCAAACCAAAACAAGAGGATAAATCTAGACAATCTTCATTAAGACAGATCTTAGTAAATCCAATAGATTCTTTAGAAATAAAACACTTTTTACGGGTTACAGCGCGTATATTATAAATTCAGGTGTTGTTTTAGAATTATTTAGTTTGTATTTATTGGTTTTTAGAATTCCCGACGTTTCGACACCTTTCCAGGGGCCGTGGTCACGGGAGGACTAAAGCAAAAAGGCTTATATTATACAATAGATTCTTGTTGATATCTTTTAATATTTTTATCATCGAAAAATTATACTGATTCGCATCGCATTTCAATATTTTATAAGCCAGTAATTGCTATTGGCAGTATCTTTCATTCTTGATAATATCTTAAGAGCTTTCTACTGACTGAGCATATTAGATTTAACCGGCTTGTTTGCGTACGCTTCACGAATTTAAAGATATTTGCACATGTTTTAAGCAGACATTCGATATGTTTTTACAAAGTATGTAATGGATTTTTGACGGAATATTTGAAAGATTCAAGTGATTTGTTAGTAAGTATTTGAAGACATACGTACACGTATTAATAGAAGGAACTAGCAGTCGCCAGCACAGAGTTGAATCTCCAAAAAAATAAAGAAATTTATGGTATTGACAGTATGAAATTTGCAAATTTATTTCTGTAGTAGATAATATAATAATGTACAAGGGTGTTATATTTGGTAATGGTAAAGAGAGGTATTTGCCTTACCAAACATAACGACCCTTCATATAAAATACAATTTTACTTAAGTATTATATACTACAGAAATAACCTTGTAAATTTTCAAAGCTAGAGTAGGTTTCTTAAGTAGGTACTTTAGCGTGATATTCTGAATGCATAAGTAAGCTTTGCTTACTTTAAAAAGAAACTGTATTACATGGTAACTTTGCCGTGTTTTATGTGGAATTGTGTTTGAATTTGATATTACGAGGCACGTTTCTTCTTATTATGCAGTTAACTGTGGACTTAGGCTCGGTTGCATCATCCTAATTTAACTATAACAGGTACATGACACAAACTTATCTGAGCCGGTGGCCAAAACTAGAACTAAGTGTATATTGTTACCTAGGTTACGCCATGGACTACAGCGACGCTGTCACCGGGTCAGATAAGTTTGTGTCTGTTAATGTTAAAGTTAAAATTAAGATGATGCAACTCAGCCTTAGAGTTCCAAAGTCTTCGTGAAATTATTCGTTGTGCAAACTGTATTACGCATATATCTATATTTTATTATTATTTTGTTACAGCTAGTAATTACTCAATGTTTACTTTGTAATGAATTTAATAATAACTAAATAACATATACTTAATCACAATATGCATACTGACGACCTCCGTGGTCGAGTGGCTTTGTACACCGAGTTTCAAGGTGTCACCATCTCCGAGGTCCTGGGTTCGATCCCCGGTTGAATTAATTTAGAAAACGAACTTTTCTATGTTGTCTCAGGTCTGGGTGTTTCTAATACCATCGTTGTCTCTGATTTCCATAACACAAGTGCTTTAGCTACTTACTTTGGAATCGGAGCAATGTATGTGATGTTGTCAAATATTTATTTATATATATTCATTCAATGATGACGTAGAATTATTATTTACGATCTTTTGGCACAGCGTATTGGCTGGCAAGAGCTATTGCTCGTTGACCAATGTCTATTCATAAAAACAACCATTCTCCATAGAATACGACACAAAAGCATCTTTAAGTCGTGTGTTATCTTCAATAGCATTACGTGACAACATGTCACTTACACTTAAGCATTAATTCAGTCATCTTAAATCCAGTCACATTGTGTTTTAACAGGCGTGCAGTCGCCGTCACATGTGATTATACTAGCCGGTATGATAAATTATGTGTGATGGATTACTGCTGCGGTGGTCTAACTCACGTTTATGTGGTGTGGTCAGAGATTACAAATAAAATTTATTTAAAAAATATATACATTTTTATAAGTACTTACTTAAGTACTTATAAAAATGTATATTTTTTTCAAAAAACGTTTTTTGAAGTAAGTACTTCAACTATCAGCAATTTTTAATGTCCCTACGCTGGGGCACGGGCCTTCCTTATGGGTGGATAAGGAGGCCGGGTCATAACCCACCAGACGGGCCCAATGCGGATTGGTGGGTGTTAACGACTGCAAATGCAGCCGGCACCAACGGCTAACGTGCCTTCCGAAGCACGGAGGAGCTCGAGATGATGAATTTTTGGTCACCCATCCCATGACCGACCGTTGCGAGAATTGCCTAACCTCCGCAATCGCTGGGCCAGGCGCTAAACCACTGCGCCACCGGGCACTTTACGTTAAGTACTTGTTTACTTACACGGATGTTATTTCATATACTAAATATTTTTTCCACAATCATTCTAGCATTGAGATAGTGTTCGTCTATTCATGCATACGTACAAGTCTAGATCAAAAATCTTTCACTGACTGATAATCTTAAACTTTTGTTTGAGAATTTAAAGGTTTTTGTTTTCCTTTATATTCCACTCCACGATGTATCACCAAATTCTTAAATTGACTTAAATGATCCATCGAATTCATAATAATCATTTAAATATATATATATATATACTGTGGTATATATATAATATTATATACTGTGGTAATAATTATGTTACCAGTAATGCCTCAATAATATTCAGAATTCAAAGCGTAAATAACTTTGATATTATATCAGAGGAATTGATATGTCTTAGTGATAATTTTACGCCTCAAACTCGAGTTTCGGAAGGAGTTTTGACTTTCCAAGTTAAACAATAAGGAATAATTATGAATTTCACGTTCATATTTGATGAAGATAAAAAAAATATATAAAAAATGGAATTTGAATTGTAAAAATTCTTAACTTGTGTAGTAGATCTAAATACATACATACATACATACATTTGACAACATCACATACATTGCTCCGATTCCAAAGTAAGTAGCTAAAGCACTTGTGTTATGGAAATCGCAGACAACGGTGGTATCACAAACACCCAGACCTGAGCCAATACAGAAAAGTTCGTTTTCTAAATTGACCCAACCGGGGATCGAACCCGGGACCTCAGAGATGGCGACACCTTGAAAACCGGTGTACAAAGCCACTCGACCACGGAGGTCGTCAATACCTTCTGGAATTACTTTAAGGATAATGTAAGATCTCATTTTCAACGCGTACCTAAATGTACGTTAAAGATATATATGCATAGTTTATTTATACTACTTGAAATTACCTTTCAATGTTTGTTTACTCAAATAAATGAAAAAAAAACATAATAATAATAAAAATTATAGACAAAAATCACAGTAATTTTAAATACGTATAATTATCATACTTATAATAATACTAGCGGACCCGACAGACGTCGTCCTGTCTTAACTATGAATATAGATTTCGAATTGGTATAGGTAATTAAAAAAATAATATTACAGAAACATTTTTTTTACATCCTCTTTGACGATATTTGCTGCACGCATTCTGTCAATGTTATGTCAAACGCCATAAGGTTACATTAAAAAAGTTTAAATTGTCAAAAAAGGTTAAATTAAAAAAGTTTAAATTGTTAAAATCGCTAAGGTTACATTAGAAATAATTTAATATGGTGGTTAAGTATTCGAAATTAATTTTCCGCGCAATTTTCTTATATTTTTCTGTCATAAGAACCTTCTCCTGACAATAACAAACACAACGAAAAAAGAATTAGCGAAATCGGTCCAGCCGTTCCCGAGTGATGCCGTGACCAAGGGAAATCAAAATAAGGATTCATTTACAAACATATAGAAGATATCATCAGTGGTGAGGGGTAAAATTATGGCGAAGGAAAGCCGTTCTACAAAAATATTATGATCTGTACAGTGGATCGGAAGGGGGGATTTCTAAAAGGTAAGCCGATGTCAATCGGCTTGCATGGACCCTTTGCCACTTGAAATAATTAAAGTTGGCAAGTATTATAAGTATTTCGAAAGATGAATATGTAAATGGCAGGAAGACAGAAAATTTATCCCGCTTGGTAGCGCTTCTGTAGAAGGAGACCTTTTGTACGTATTCTTACGGATTATGTTCGCAATTTTTTTTTATTTATGTCTAAAAATGGTTGATAATAATAATTATTATTATGGAAATTCCAATCAACAAATTCACAATCTCAAACCAACTTTCTGAGCGAAGCCAGGCACCACAGCCAGTTTCATATAAATAAAAAAGATTCATATATTATTCTATAGAAGGTGTCTTGGATATGCTGAAAATGGAATGGTATTAATTGTAAAGCTTCGCATACATTCAATTATTAATTGAATTTCTCATACGAAAAGGCGACTTAATTAAATGCTGACAAGAGTTATTTAAATTCGCCACAAATGCGAGCGAATTAATTAATCTGATATTCCAAACTAAAAATGTAAAATAAGGTTTTATTTACTTACTTATAAATATTTATGTCGACACTGCGTACTGTTAGAAATTTAACTCGGAAATGAACAAAAGGAGTTCTAGAAAATATGGTGAAGCCGGATGTGGGGTCACTTTTTACTATAGATTTTTTTGTAAAATTGCGATAAAAGTCACTTTACATGAAAGATCTGTTCATTTTCTGCGATTTGAGATGAGACGCAAAAGTTGTTCGTGTTAAATGGGTACTGTTACCCCACTTAAACTTGATTGTATTTTCTTGGACACCCTGTATTTCTCCATGTACAACAGAAGACGCAATTAATGATCGACTTAAATAAGACTTTGATCGAGTATATTTACTAGAAAAATTAAATAAAGTCTCTTTGATTACAAATCTCATTGTGCTCAAAAGATAAATGACTTTCTATGTAACAACCGCCTTATTACAGACTCGAAATCTTTCATTTCGTCTACACGAATTTGTAACATCTGACGAACACGAGTACAAAGAATACCAAAGAATAAGGTTGTTATCAGCTCCTTTTTTAGATATTTACTTTGGTATAAAACATTTTGCGGTTCAAATAGACTTTGGTTTTAATAGTATCAGTCTATTATTTAGTTTCTGACTGTAGTTTGAGCTTCGATTATGTAAATTATGAATGTACGAGTAACTTGGTGCATAAAATTGTATTAGAGTGTACGTTAAGGTGTGCAGCCCATAACTGACTGTACATGTGTGCATAAAAAATAATGATAGTATCATCATCATCATCATCAGCCCATCATCGTCCACTGCTGGACATCCTCTCTCTCTCCAAGTGCCCGCCACAGAGCACGATCCGCGGCTACTCTCACCCAGTTTTTGGCAGCCACCTTGCGAAGATCGTCGCTCCACCTTGTCTGAGGGCGTCCCACACTTGTTTTTGATCTGCTACGGGAAGTTGGCTGATTTTGTTTATCGACATGTTTAAGGTTAAACGCCGGAACTATTTCTAAAAAGTATCAGGAACTGTAGAACTCAGCCGCATGCGAGAAGAACTCACATTTGTTTTTGATTTGCTGCAAAATGATCTGCTATGGGAAGTTAGCAGATCATTCTGTCAATCACACTTCGTTTGCCGATACTTGGTCTCCACTCAAGAACTCGTCTGCCACAGCGGCCATCGGTTCTATGGCTAATATGGCCGGCCCACTGCCACTTCAGCTTGCGAATCCCATAGTAGATGCAACAACTATACACAAGGCCGTCTTTAACCTATTTGAGGCCCTGGGCACATTTGGGGGCCCCTATGATCTTGACTTAAATTTATCTAAACATGCCGGAATCAGATCAAAAAGCATGATATTCGGGCAAGAGTAGGATAGCTATGCGCATGCAAAAGCTAGTAAGCAAGTAGTATTTGTAGTCAATAATTATTGTTTAAGTTTTCGAAATTCCTAAATATGTTTTATATGTTTTTTGGTAAAAAGCATCCGTTATCGTTTAGCGATCTGGCAGGAACTAGGGGGCCCTATCGATCGCGGGGCCCTGGGCACTTGCCCAGAGTGCCCAGTGGGAAAGATGGACCTGACTATACACTTTTCTTTAACTATCAGCAAACAATGTATATACAGATATTCCTATAGACAATTGAAAAAACCCTTTATTTATCATCACAATTGACTGAAGCTTGGTGTTTAAATGGAGCGCCGCCAGAATCTTATCTCAGCCTCAAAATTACACTAGCATTATAAAATCCATCTGCGACCGAAGCAATAAGAAAAGAAGACGCCATTTTGTTTTTAATTAATTTTTTCATCAGTCACTTTTCTCGAGGGCTGTAAGTCAATTTATGGAGAGTAGAATAATGATACTTATATTTTCAAAAGAGAAGGGTCACGGTTCATACAAATTTACCCTAACCGGACAGAAAGTGACCTATCCCAGGTGTTTCGTTATCATGACCCTTCAACGCCCGGGAAAATGAGACACAATAGATATTCCATTATTATCCGGCCGCCTGCGTCCGCTCGGGCGTTGATGAATTAAGTGAAACTCAAAAAGTTTTTATATTCAATATCACTGAAGACCAATGTGGAAAAATTCATCAATTTTGTGACACAATTTTGTTTTCACAATCTATCAAATTGTGTTGCAAATCATCATTTGCAACACAATTTGATGGATTGTGCCCGTTTTGCGAATATGAAGCAGCAGTTAATGAGCAATGTAAAACTTAATAGTACTAGATATAGGAGTGTTCCACAAAATTATGTCAGAAGTGTCAGAACCAACTTCAATAGCAGCTAGTCTTTATACAGTGTTTTAGAGATTAGCCTTATAATATTATAAGTACGATGGGATTGGCATCGTCAATTTATGACAAAAATCCCGTAAACCCATAAAGAGCATTTAACCACCTCTGAGGTCTAGTGAATTGCCCACCTGTGTAAGACGCAGGGGTCCCGGGTTCGATTCCCAGGTGGGGGGTACATTTGTACTCGGTTTGGTTGGTGGTAGGGCTTATTTCAAGTCCGCCTGGCTAGCTACCACCATCTTACCTAAGTCTGACGCCATAACTACAATTTAAACATTGTTGTGTTCCGGCAGTTAGAGGTAAGATAGCCAGTTCCTCAGTGGTGAGGATTCCGGGTGTAGTGCGCTTCCACCTTCGGCCTTATCGTCACTTAACATCAGGCGAGGCGAAGACCAAGCGCTAACCCGTTGTGAATAAAAAAAAAGTGAGAAAAAAAACTGGCAAATTTTCTTCAGATGTAGTATGAAATATGTAGTTTTATCACTCTCCAGAGAAAGCCAAATCGTCATAAAATAATTATTGAATATAAAAATAATATATTTTTGTTACATTAGTAATAACAAAAATATGGGATATGTCGGTTGCTACCTTCTTCTTACATTTGTATTTTCTATGAAATTGAATACAAGTCTATAATAGCATATTGTATTCAAGATATGTTATTTTCTTGGTTATTATTGGACAGACAATACAGTATGTTATTAGGTGTGGGAAGTGTGTTTGCATTGTGTACTAATTTGTGATTCTTGAAATAAAAACATAGTTACGTAATAATAAAGAGGCTTGAATTCGAGTAAATAGTGGAAGTTACGTACTCTTAAATCTACTTTTAAGTATTCCACTAAATGGGCTTTGGCTTTTTACATGAATCATATGAAGAGGACGCATCGGACATTTTGGTTGCAGGGATCTCGATTTTTCTCATCAATTACAAAACATATAAAAGTGATATTTAATAATCTTATTATTTATTGCATTGACTTCATTTTGTCAGTTGCAGAAACACGATTCATTAACTTTTATAACAGATAAAAAATATCAAAGCAACCTCTTTTAAAATAGCGATTTGCATTTTACAGACAAACCTGACCGATTTAAGCCTTAAAATTTTCTTAGTAGATTAGTCTTATAACAAACACTTTAAAATGCCAGTTGGATTTAAAAAAAAATATATTATTGATTTTTATTTAAACGAAAAAAACCGGTTTGTCGTAAAATAGTTTAGTGTTATTTACGAGAGTTTGAGCGAGACAGTCGATACGAAAATAGTTTATCAATGCGTCGCCTCTGAACATTTTAGTATCGTGTCATACCAATTATTATGCTATTCATTAAGTAACAAGCCTACTGTAAGAGCGAAATAATTAGTGAGACATGGTACTCTGTACTACAGAGTTTAACTATGTCTGTAGCAAACCGTGGGACCAAATGAGGATTATACAGGACTAACCTAATATTTTTTTAGTCTCACATACGTTATACATTTTCGAAATAGAATTGCTATAATACATGGAACTGGATGGACTTTAGCAGGAAAAATATTACCAACATATACAAATGTTTAATTTCGACTTGTTTAAAAAAATATAACATAAAGATACGTGTAATATTAACCACAGTAAAATAATTCCCTACTACTCGCGTTGAGATTAATATTAAAATAATTACAAAATTAATGAATGTAAAACCCACAGCGTTGCTGACTGATTAATGAAACGCGAATGTGGACCTTTAGGTATATTTTGTTGAAAGATAAATTATGTTTACGAAGTAAAATGATCTTAATTATTAACTAAAGTACAAAATAAATAATAGGACCTACTAACTAAAGTATGTCTCTACACTTCAGCCAATATTGCAGAGATTATTATATTAAAAGAAATAAAAATAAAACAAATAAATGCTTGGAAAATTTCAAACAGCGCCATCTAGCCCTAAACTTAGCACAGGTTATAAAATTGGTGTTAAACAACTGATATACTCTTTAAATATATACTTATTATACATAGTAATACCCAGACCCGTCACAGATATTAAAATTCATGATTTCAATTTCTGCCCGGTCGGAAATCGAACCCGGGACCTCTTGCGTGGTAGCCCGGCTTTTAACCATCACCAATTAGACTACTCTACACGTGTTTCGCCCCAACACCAAATGTTGGTTGATTCGGTTTTGGTCACGCACGATCTTACTCCTGAGGATGCTCCGGGTTGGGGCGAAACACGTGTAGAGTAGTCTAATTGGTGAAGGTGCAAGGTGTGTCGCTGTCATGCTAAATGCAAGTATTGTGCACTAATATTTTTGTGGTGTGCATGTGCATTTTATGCGGGCGGGCGGGCGGTGCATCTTGCATATATTTTTTTGCGCTAGTAAGCTACATATATTTCTCTTTTCACAATGGTTTGGGACTTCCGCCAAGTAATGCCTGATTCAATCAAACACTCTTTAAAGGTTAAAGAATAAATTTTATTCAAAGTTGCCAGTAAAAAGAGTTTGGTTGAAAGAGTTGATTCAAGTTGTTTCACACGTATGGTTACCCTATAACGAGAGAAATATTGATACGACACAATTAACCGCTTTCTACACCATAAAATGTGTTTTATGTGAACAACTGTTTTAAATTATAACTAAATTAAGTTTATAGATCGTAAAAGAAATTGGGAACATAATTTTACTCAACGTGATAATAGATAATTTAATTGGAACGGTTCTATAATATTTTAGGACATTATAATTTGGTTTAGTACCGGAAACGATGTAATTTAATTTTAAAATTCATATGAATCTATGCTTCCTATTACTTCATATTTTCATAGCCATAATAGTTCCAACTGAAATGGGTTCTCTTTGTTTTTTTTAATCTATATTTTGTTATAAAATCTTTAACCATACTTTTTGAAGGGATTTTTTTTAACACATCCTAATAACTTATCAACTTTATTAGACACTTAGACACTTACTGTCGAAGAAAGAAAAAAAGTTTTTTTTTAATCGTAAACCACAGGCCTTGTTTCACGAAACCCTAAAAACTTCCAGTAAAAAGAAAAAGATATTAATGTCTCCATTCTATGTCGACAAATTATTACTGCGGCCATCAAAATTAATTACTCAATATCTTCACACTTTTACTCTATGACCACGCTTCAAAGAGTTATGTGGACAGCTGTATTATTAATCTCACTAAAGAAAGCGGCGGGATCAAAGCGATAACACACGGTGACCAAAATTGATGAGTTTAACGGGACAGAACCATAGTCACCGTGAAGGTCAGGTTGTGAATCGAAGTCATTAGTTATTGTCATCGTTGTTATCGGTTGTAGTTTAACGAAAAATGGTTTATAATTTATGAAAGGAACAGTACACTTGCGAGTTAATTTTGTAAGCCCCTTGTAACTAAAGTTTAAAAAAATATGTTCTTTCAAGAGGCGCTGTAATAAACGCGATTATACCACGTTAGAAAGCTTCTTTTGGCAAAAGTAAAAAATTACGTATACCGATAGTAACCGGCTATTAAAATACATTAAATCTCTTTTAAATTTTATCTCAATACCAACTATTGTGAGTATTAAGTTATCTTGTGGTTATAATAATCTAAAATAACGAGTGTATTTTCGGTCTAAGTTATTAGTTTTTAGCATTCAATTAATGTACTTTTGGAATTAGTTGAAAAAATCCCAGTCCACAAACCTGGATTAGATTTAGAGTCCTTTATAAAATAATCTTTCACACAAAAAAAAATGGACCAAAATCGGTTCATCCGTTTGGGAGCAACGATACCACAGACAGATACACAGATACACAGACACGTTAAACTTATAACACCCCCTTTTGCGTCGGGGGTTAAAAATAATTCTTAGTCAACCGAATGCGTGGACACACTAGCAAAAGCTCGCCAACACGAACAATCATCTCCGAATTTTTAATTAATTCATCAAGCGGACGATTTGAATAAACATCATCGCCCATCGACAGTGTTATGGAAGATTTGAAACCATTTTAATTTACCAGGGGGCCGGCCGTGGAAACCCTTTCGATACGGTTGCTATAACATACTAATAGGTATACTATTTTTATTATTTCGGACTATTCCCGTTGTCCCCCTCTGGGGGATATCGGGAAAAAAGTATGGAAAAATAAACTCTTTTCCCGATATCCCCCGGAGGGGGACAAAAGTGAGGGGCAGCGGGAGTAGGCCCATATGTCAAATTATAATTTTATCTTACTAATCCTGCCCCTATAGCACAAGGTAGATCGTAGAGTAGCTCGAAGCAAATCACGTTTATCCGTGCATGCATACATAGACATTATGTACAGGCAATCTCAAGACTAAATCAGGCCATATTCAGAGTCCTGTTATTTTATTTTTATTTTTATATGATAGATTGGCAAATGCTGGACCGCTATCACGCTCGTGGTAAGCGCTGTTGCGAACAACGATGAAACGCGTTCCTAGATGAAACCTATTTACTCGCGACTTGAAGGCCCCCAGGGGCCGTACCGGCTAACTTTTCGAACTTCAGCGGGTCTGCCGAGCTTCAACTTAAAACAGATAAATCGAAGTAAGGAGTTTCGTATTGTAGTATTCGCCAAAGGTATTTAGAAGATATCGATGTTCGTGTGACATCATGAATTGAGGTTCGCCATTTTGGCCCGATTGGGGCTCGATATATCTGTTTTAATTTGAAGCCCGGCAGACTTTCCGAAGTTCGATGCGTTAGCCGGTACAGCCCCAGATTCTATCTACACAGACTCAGGCAAGGCGTTCCAGTATAGCAGTTCCCAAGCAGTTCGTATGATGAAAGTGTTTTAAAATTTCATGTATCTAATCGCCGATTAATGTATTGTGCTATTATAGGTATAGAATGTTCATGAATTTGCAGCCACCCACGGTTTACCATAAATCTCCCTTAAGCTCTATAAAAATAAAAAATAAAAATCATAACATTATAACGCGCGCACAAATAATATTTTCTCGTATTTTTCAATATGTTAATTTAACATTGAACTGCAAAATAATTGTGGAGTGTGTGAGTGGAGCCCGATAATATAATAACTTTATCTGGTGTCTGTTATACCGGACTGAAACAATTTTGATGAATTTTATTATGAATTATATATGGATTGGCCCATGGGGAACAACATTTGTGGCAAAAATATCGATTGAAGTGCAATAGGAGATGAAATGTCGTTTAGGGAGCTCAATCCACGTGGGCGAAGTCGCGGGCGGGCGCTAGAACTCTATAAAAAACCCAGTCATACTGCCAATTAAATATCGAGAGAGCAATTATTGTGAAAAGAGAAATATATGTAGCTTACTCCCGCAAAAAATAACACCATTCGGTGTTAGTTCACGCAGGAACGATCTAACTCCTGAGGATGCTCCGGGTTGGGGCGAAACACGTGTAGGTAGAGTAATCTAATTGGTGAAGGTGCAAGCAAGGTGTGTCGCTGTCATGCTAAATGCAAGTATTGTGCACTGATATTTTTGTGGTGTGCATGTGCATTTTTTTGCGGGCAAGCGGGCGGTGCATCCTGCATATATTTTTGCGGGAGTAAGCTACATATATTTCTCTTTTCACAATGGTTTGGGACTTCCGCCAAGTAATGGCTGATTCAATCAAATATAGAGCAATTATTATTGTGTACACCCAAACCGCTTCGTTTCACTAAACCACATGATAGTGTGCTGTGTTACATAATGTTGCTACAAATTAACATTCAATAATGGCTCTATTAATTACCTTCAATAACTGTGGTAGGCATAGCTATATTATTCTGATAGTTATGCAAGAGACAATTAACTTGTATAAAAATTCTTATACGTCGAATAACTTGAATAAGCTATCGAATAATGTTCTCTCTATCTCTGTTAATGATCTAAATCCTACTTACATTATACAATTGTGAACGTTTTATGTGCGAATGTTTGTTACTCAATCACGCAAAAACGGCTGAACGGATTTGAATGAAATTTGGCACACAGTTATTTTATAACCTGGATTAAAACATAGAATACTTTTTATCCCGGTAAAAGGTTCCCTAGGATTTTTTTTCTAACATCCACGTGGACGAAGTTGCAAGCTTTAGCCTGCGCCAGCAAATATACAAGGTGTTACAAAAATACCCCTAATGCCGTATATGGTGTATAGGGACCATCAAACTAAACAACTTTTACTATGGGGCCAACTCTGAAATAGCGAAAAAAAAATCAGCTGTTTCATACATTTTGATATTTTCGATTTTAATTTTTGTATGAAACAGCTGATTTTTTTTTCGCGATTTGAGAGTCGGTCCCATAGTACAAGTTGATCAGTTTGATGGTCCCTATATACTATATTCGGCATGAGGGGTATTTTTGTAACACCTTGTATAAAATATTTTTTTTGCTTTCATTTCATCAATTCATTCATAGGTACTGGTCACAGAACCACGTCAAGTATCACAAGCTGACTTGTCTGGTATGATTCCTAGCTACGGCACAGATAACCTTATTAAAGTTTATCGCAATTATTCATAAAAAATGTGATAAAATTCAGAACCTTTTTTGCTTGTTTGGAGCTTTTAGATTTTATCACAAAATAAATATATCCGCGTTTCTAGGCTAATACCAGTTTCATTATGACAAGCAATTTTATATTAATGGTAGGTACTAAACTAGGTTAGTGGGCATTAAAAACCCCTCTATCAGATCGCCCCTTCTCACCTAATTAGTAGATTCAGCTCGGCACAAGTAGGTACCTAAAGTTCTCGACACACTAAACAGCGGGCTAATATTGGAAGAACGAGAAAATAAAATAATACGATATTTTTGCTAGTCGTTTGAGCAGGTATTATTTAGATGTGAAAAGAAAATTATGGAAATCAGAGACAACGGTGGTATCACAAACACCCAGACCTGAGCCAATATAGAAAAGCTCGTTTTCTAAATTGACCCGACCGGGGATCGAACCCGAGACCTCAGAGATGACGACACCTTGAAAACCGGTGTACAAAGCCACTCGACCACGGAGGTCTTCTAATATGTGAGCGTACTTATATAAGTTATAACTTCTTTAGAATGTAATAATTAAATACTTAGTTCCCATCTTCTACTTAATGTTAGTTTCAAACTATGATACGCATCGCTGGCTCGATTTACGAGACCGAGACCTTAATTTCAGCAGCTCGAAATCTACTATTTTTACTGCTTTTGATTTTCGACATAAGCCATTTTTAATGTCGCTACTGCTGCGGCCTTCCTTATTATCCACCATAAGGAAGATGACGACCTCCGTGGTTGAGTGGCTTTGTACACCGGTTTTCAAGGTGTCGTCAACTCCGAGGTCTCGGGTTCGATCCCCGGTTGGGTTAATTTAGAAAACCAAATGTTTGTATATTGGCTCAGGTCTGGGTGTTTGTGATACCACCGTTGTCTCTGATTTTCATAATACAAGTGCCTTCCGAACCACAGAGGAATTCGAGATAATACATTTTTGGCCACCCATCCTATGAACGACCCTTGCGAAAGTTGCTTAACCTTCGCAATCGCAGGGCCAGGCGCTAAACCACTGCGCCACCGAGCTTTTGGTTTTAAGTAACCTCAATTTTTACGTGCTACTAAAGGTAGGTTAGAACCACTTGTTCGCTTTAGACAGACAACGACGTTTTAGTCATACACTCAGACACTCGAGTGTCTGTGTGTGAACGTCACCTTCTGCGCTTGAGATATTAATTGCGACATCTTATCTTGTCGCGTCGATAATTATCATAATATTATGTGTAATGTGTACAACGAAACAGACATTATTGCTGTAAGTAGACTATTTGGCAAAAAAAATTGCGGTTGAAATTCCTATAACATACCAAATAATATACTAGAAAAAATACGACTTGCACCAGATCATGTTCTCGATGTTCTCATGATCGCTACCTTTGGATATCCGGTCCAATGCTCTGACCGAGCTACCGAGTCACTATAACATTTTCGTTTGAAACTTTCACTATGGGGGCTATTCGTTAAATTGAATTACATTGTGTACGAATGTCCACCCACATCGTTTGACAGCCTTAGTTCACACCGAAGAAAATGATTTTATTGTGGAGAGGTATTTCCGCCTACGCGGATCCATTCCTGGGTATTTACTTTTTAAATTAGAATGAAATCAAGCAATTATATAATTTTCCTATCGTGTTTTACGTCATTGGATCGAAGCAATAATGTTGCCAGGAATGGAAACTTTAGACGTCATATTCCATAACTCTTTGACTTTGATGACCTCCGTGGTCGAGTGGCTTTGTACACCGGTTTTCAACGTGTCGCCATCTCTGAGGTCCCGGGTTCGATCCCTGGTTGGGTCATTTTAGGAAACGAACTTTTCTATATTGGCTCAGGTCTGGGTGTTTGTGATACCACCGTAGTCTCTGGTTTCCATAACACAAGCGCTTTATCTACTTACTTTGGAATAGGAGCAATGTATGTGATGTTGTCAAATATTTCATTTATTATTTATTTAACTCAGTTAGAGTTAGACACTAGTGGTGTCATATTGTTGAAATCTAGTGAGCTCAGTGAGCCTTAGACCTCGCGTTTGTGACATTTTTTATCATTTTTCGAAATGACTGAAAGTGGAATAATAATATAATTAAACAGACAGTTAATGATTTAACTACAAATGTATAGTTTTCAGATTTTTCCCTGTACTTGTAGTATATGACGATAATATTTGCCAAATTTCAAAGTTCTAGGTCAACGGGAAGTACCCTATGAATTTTGATTCCCTTGAGAGTGTCGAAATATGCGTTTTTTGAGGCATTAATGGCCGTATCCTTTTTTTACGTTAACTTAGAAGTTTGATTTTTTTACAGCTGCAAGTGCCCCTAGATTTGAGTATATGGTTTTATTTTCAACTCGATACCTCCACGCGTTCCCGAGATAAAGGGTCTTGACAGACGGACAGACAGATGGACAACAAAGTGATCCTATAAGGGTTCCGTTTTTTCCTTTTAAGGTAGGGAACCCTAAAAACCGGCCAGGTACGAGTCTGACTCGCACACGGAGGGTACTGTACCATTATCTATAAAAACGGCAAAAAAATCATGTCTGTTGTATGGCAGCCCCCTTTAATTTGATTATTTATTTTTAAAGTGAATATATAACTAAATATTCTGTGAATATTTCAAGCGTCTACCTGTTGCCGTTATCAATATCGAGCAAAAAAATCACGTTTTACTGGAAGCAGTTCTTCGAAAGAAAAGTTTTGCTATTCAGACAATCGAGGCTATACAATAAGACCTATTTTTTTACCTTTTTCTGGGACCTAAGTGGTATAGTTAGGAATTGTGACACCTCATTATGTTTTGCCACTAGTAGGTGTGTGGGCGGCTTTTAAGGAAAGGGTGAAAGGGTCTTTATTGTTCACGTAAAAGGGTCGCCTCATACTCAGTAATATTTTCATCTTTAGACCAAATTTATTTTTCCGAGATTTATACACGATAAATGTATGTTGAGCCTTGAACAAGTTTGAATTTCGTAAGTACTGAAAAGCCTCTTTAACGCTATTATTACAGTGCGAAACTAATGTATTTGATGTGTAGAAATTGTAAATGGAAATTTATTTTATCGTTTTCATTAACATAAAACAAATCGGTTTCGTACATTTAAATGCATATCCGGTCATAAATATTTAATTTTTGTTGTGTCATAATTCTTTGCAATAGCAACAAAATGGCGGCAAATAGCTCGTGCCGAAACGTCTCAATAAAGACATGTTTATAGTAAAGTGATAAAAAGTTTATATCAAGGAGCAACACCCATAAAAACACCATGAAATATTACGTTGTAAACCCACATACATGCACGAATCAAAGTACGCACAAAATAACTTTCACTGACTTTTATAATCATACACAAACGTATATGATTTATGGTGGAATAGAATCACAGAATGTTTTCAAAGGAAAGAAAAAATGTTGCTCTGTACAACTCTATTTTTGGTAATGTTTATTTTACAATCTGTGTTTCGGTATGTGGAAGGTAAAATGAAACAAATGTGTTTTTCCCACCGATCAAAGAATAGATCGGAACAAATAGTGGTTTTCTGTACCCCAACCAAGTTCGGTTTGGTGTCTATTTTAATTAATTTCAAATTGATTCAAAGTGGATATTGTGTCTTCAAATTGGTGCAGTTATATGGTACAAGTGTCTACGCAACTGAACAATATGTTAGATAATTGAAATAGGCGCGATCTTGGTTGTGTGAAGCTGAGACTTTTATTGAAGTGGTGGCTTCCTCGGCAGAACTAATCGAGTAAACTGTCTTGATATACTTAGTGCCAAATGCTCCAAGCAGCATTGGAATGCGATGCACCCGCATTCTAATGAAAAATTAAACAATATCTACCACTGAACTATTTAACACTTGACACTGGCAAAAATTACTTCCAAGAGGAAAGTAGATTGCCATAACAAAAAAAAGAAGAAGAACCCCCTTACCAATAGAGATTATATAGCAGATGTATAGTTACACAATGGTTACTCTCTTTTAAACTATTTAAGTTTGACATTATAAAGAAAAGGGGCAAAACACTGTGTAACTACAATCTTAATAGTAAGGGCAATTACACAGTATATACAACGTGTTACAAAAACAAGCTGTTTCATACAAAAATTAATTACGAAAATATCAAAATGTATGAAACAGCTGATTTTTTTTCGCGATTTGAGAGTTGGTCCCATAGTAAAAGTTGTTCAGTTTGATGGTCCCTATCTACCATATTCGGCATTAGGGGTATTTTTGTAACATGTTGTATATACGTGGTATTTACCTTAGGACAGGATCCTAACGTGACAAAACAAAATATGAACGTAATATATAAACGCTGGGGTAGGTAGAAGGTTGTTGTGTGAGAAAAGTCAGGAATGAGGAGTCGCTCCAGTGGTTCTGAAATTACGGTCTGGGGACCCCTAGTCATAACGATAAAGACTTTTGTACAAAAACTGTGAATTGGTTACTGGTCTAGTGCGATGGTATTGAAAATGTCGCACGGGCTCACAACTTAATGTTTGAGAAACCCTTTTTTGTATAGCATGACCTTTTGTATTGTATTGCTAAAATATAGTCAATACTAAAATTACATTAAAAATATATACTAGGTGTTACAAAAATACCCCTAATGCCGAAGATGGTAGATAGGGACCATCAAACTGAACAACTTTTACTATGGGACCAACTCTGAAATCTCGAAAAAATAATCAGCTGTTTCATACATTTTGATATTTTCGTAATAAATTTTTGTATGAAACAGCTGATTTTTTTTTCGCGATTTCAGAGTTGGTTCCATAGTAAAAGTTGTTCAGTTTGATGGTCCCTATCTACCATATTCGGCATTAGGGGTACTTTTGTAACACCTTGTATATAGCCTACTCATCGCATTATCAAATAAGTAGGTAACCATTTAGTGGGTATATTATACCAAATAAATCGACAATCAGCCATTTTTTTAATCGAAAATTAACATGCACAGATTGAAGCTTGTTCTGATACAAAAATTTTCCTGTGATTTTGATTTGTTATCTATATAGATTATATTTTTTTACACCTTTAAAAAAAATTAAAACGGTCAAGAGCGAGCAAAAAATATAAATATTTTTATTTCTCTCTTATTTGCAAAATAGTTTGGCAAACGTCATGTAAAACTATTCCAAATTTTAAGTTGATAGCATTAGTAGTTCTCGATCTCGCTGTGACAGACAGACTGAGTCGCACTATATAAAGGTTCCTTTTTACCATTTTGGTACGGAACCCTAAATAGGAGAAAGTTAATTAAAATCATAATGTTCCCGATGTTATTCCAGATGATGGCGTTAAATCACAATAATTATAAATCCTACCAACACTTCAGTAATTTTTCATGTCCCCATAAGGGCACAGGCTTTCACACGAATTTTCCAAGTACGATAAAAAAAATGATGAAAATATAAGTGTTTGTCACTAACGAATTTCGAATCTGCACTCGTGAAACAGGTCAGCGCGCCTGTCACTCGACGCATCCAGTCGTGACACTCATTGAAATAAAAATATTTCTTATTCAGTATACTATTTTGTTCCAGGAGCTCGGTGGCGCTGTGGTTTAGCGCCTGGCCCTGCGATTGCAGAGGTTAAGCAACTTTCGCAAAGGTCGGTCATGGGATGGGTGACCAAAAATGTATTATCTCGAGTTTCTCCGTGCTGTGGAAGGCACGTTTAGCCGGTGGTACCGGCTGCATTTGCAGTCGTTAATACCTACTATTGCATTGGACCTGCGTGGTGGGTTATGGCCCATTCTAATAATCCACCCATGAGGAAGGCCTGTGCCCCAGCAGTGGACATTAAAAATGGCTGACGTCGATACTTTCTGTATAAAACTTTCGCAATTATGTAAATGTTTTAAGTATAAATTATTACTATTACTATTGTAGGTGCATAAATATAAAAAAAGTACTTAATGGCTGTCTGTCCTGTCATTTCAGTCTAGTCTAAAAAGTCAAAGTTACTTTATTCAAATAAACTAAATAATTAACTCAAAGGCAGTAGTCATGCTAGGGGGCAGGTCAATATAAAAGCAAGAAATCGGGAAGGTTTTTATGATACATCTAATATTTTTAAATTAACTCAGTCCTGCATACTTTGATTAAAACAGACATAGCCACTTTTGGCCAACAAACAATAAAATGTTTTGGCGGCGCTATTTATCTCATATTAGTCTGAGCACTTCATATTATATTTTAGTCACGTCGCTGAAACATATTTTTGTATTGGAGCGACACGGGATTTTGTTAAATTTGTATTCTTGGCTTACACACCGTTTTAGTCTACAGTATTGTTTAAGAGGGCGTAGTCTGCACACTAGCGCCGCCATTGGAAAAACATCATAGAGCTTAAATAAAGACAAAATTGTTAAAAAAAAAATATTCCTTAAAAAATAATGTTTAAGCGATAAAAAGAACCACAAAGCTTCTACGTAGTGCACTACAGAGAGATAATTCAACTATTGAACTTGACGTGCTTAGTGTGTATATACAGTGGTGGCCAGATTAAGGACATCAGTCGATTTTCATACAAACAAGATAACATTGAATGGTTCTCAGCCAAGGATTGACATTTTTTTTATGCCGAAGATAACGCATTTACGCGCTTCCCCTCCCGCAGGTGAACGAGAAGGGAGTATGTGGAGCTCACCAGGAGGGGACCGCAACATTCAACGTTGTGGCCCCCTCCACGACTATCTCCCGTGATCCCACCCAGCCGAATGGCTCGGTGGGATCCCGGGAGGAGGGAATACCCACTAAAAACTCTGGCACTTGCCCTCGCGCCACTGGTTGGCCCTGAGGGTCCCCTGTAGGAGTTGCCTCATTAGACCCGGCGGCGGCCTGGTTTCCCGGGCCCCCTCGCGGTTGGGAGATGGCCGAGCAAGTTTAGCCATCTCCCCAGACGGTTGAGACCATGCAAGGCAGGCGATGGTCAACCCCCATCGTCCGCTTGGCCTCGATTTGGGTACAGAGAGGTTCGCGTAGCGACGCCTCCTTATCCCCGTCTGTCTGCGGCGGATAAGAATCACCTGAGCATCCTCTTCGCGTTCTCTTTTCGCTGTCTCCTTCTGGAGGACGACATCCTCACAGAAGGAGACTACCGCTTGCCATGATCTTTCACTGCCCAGCATCGCATTGATGACGCTGGGCAGAGAGAGATCCCCTCCCAGCCAAGGATTGAACTAGCTGTGTTCTGATGATGGCCATCCAGGGAGTGAATGGAGGAGATTCAGATCGCTATACACACCCAACTAATCTGATTAGCATTCTAAGCGATATAAGGATCAGAGTTTTCAGTTTCAGGATTTCCATACATTTTTATGTTAATTTCGCGGTTTTTTTACACATATCCTTCCTTATAAGTATCTTTTAGAAAATTGATCAGATCAGTTGGGTGAGTATAGCGATCTAAATCTCCTCCATTCACTCCCTGGATAACCTTCATCAGATCACAGCTAGGTCAATCCTTGGCGGAGAACCAAGGCTTCAAAGTTACCTCGTTTGTATGAAAATCGACTGGTGTCCTTAATTATCTGGCCACCATTGACTTCAAAAGTGGCTGAACATTTTATAATTTTGTCACACATACAAATTCTGCTTGATGTAAGCAAGTTAGAAGCCAATGCAATAATTAGCGCGGCATAATACTAAAATATTCAGCGGCTTCTGGCTGACCCGTAGAAATAATTTATTTCTGTGGACACGTACGATCGGCAACTCACGTACTTTACCACTTTGCAGAAAAAATCCTGTGCGCGCGTATCGCCCCTGCACGAACTAAACGAATGATGGAGACGGTGCGGTGTACAAGCGATTTTAACCTTAGGAGTGGTGAAGCGAAAGTGTTGTCGATAGTACACACATGTACAGTCAGCAACTGTTTAGATTACCATTGGATTACTATAACGTAGTTATTATATGTTCAGGGTTACTATACTTCATTCGCTTTGACGAGAGAAAATGTAAACAAAATTGATGAGTTTCTTAATTTTTTAGAAATAAATTAAAAACAATCGAACAAAGCTATTAAAATCGGCACACCAACGCCAGAGGTAATTGGTGTACATGTCGTGGGCTAATCGTTGAACTGGGCCGATCGAGATCTGCCTGGGCAGATCACGATACGCCGCCATTTCTTGATTTGCCTTTTCAAAACCCGTCATATCGTTCGAAGCATAACGTTTGACGATTTGCCCGGCCATGCTTAGGCAAATCGATTCTGTAAGGTGACCAAAGTACAAGCAAATAAAATGAAGTTTAGACAATAATTATTTAACTAGATCATAAAGATTTAACCAGTCATGCCTAAGATTTGCCTTAAGATTTAATAAGTCATAAATAGTCTGTAGGGTGACCAAAGTATTAGTTAATTAAAAAAAAATAATTAACATATGCCTCCGACTGCATGTTATTGATTGGGCACATCATGAAATTATTGGCCAGATCATGAAATGCCGGCACATCGTGATCTGACCAGGCAGATCTCGATCGGCCCAGTTCAACGAGTGGCCCTCGACATACATACAAAAAACAAAAAAAATACGTGTCGAATTGAGTACCTC
This sequence comes from Catoptria pinella, assembly GCA_963556745.1. Lineage (NCBI taxonomy): Eukaryota > Metazoa > Arthropoda > Insecta > Lepidoptera > Crambidae > Catoptria > Catoptria pinella. Next base: position 876,259 of record OY750776.1, read on the forward strand.
CCTCCTTTTGAAGTCGGTAATAAGAATCATATTTTAAATAAATAATTTTAAACAATTTTAAATAATTTCGACGTTTTTTGAAGTTTAAATAAAATTTCACATATTAGAATTCATGTTTTGTATTAGAGACATGTAGATATTGTAACAATTTTGAGATAATCCTCTTTATAACAATACGGTATAATTTTTTGGGGATGAAGTTCTATAGTTCGTTCTCTTCGGCCGTTTTCGAAACCAAGTTTCGATTCTAGTTTCGGTTTCGAGAGAACTAAAATTACTTTTTGGCAACCATTTTTGAAAAAATATGTTTTATTCTTCCCTCGAAACTGGTTGCTAAAAAAGAGAAATTTTGAGTAAAGGGAAATTGCGCAAATTGATTTATAAAAAAATGGCGTTTACACGACAGATGTTCATACCAATCCCTGCTATTTGTAACAGTGTTATAAACCTAATAAGTTAGCCCGGGGTTATTATACTGCGATAAACCCGGCAATTCATGAACCACCTGGTCCACATTAGTTATAAGCATCCGTTCTTCATCCAGGGTCAGATTATACAGGATTATGGACTATATCTATAATCTAGAATTATCCGCTTTCTACGCTACCACAGTATAAATAAGTACCGGTATCTAGTGTTCGTAAAAACTGGCCAAATACGTGCCCAAATGACGCGTTAAGGCCTCGGCCATGACATCACAGCGAGCGCGTTCTACGTCTTGCGTCGCAGCAACCACTGCGCGCTGTCTCGATATCGGTATCTCGGCTTGTCGTTTCAACCGCGCAGTGGTTGCCGAGACGCAAGAAGTCATGACCGCCTTAAAGCCATCAACGCATTAGCCGCAATGCGGCGTGCCGCTGATTTGCGGCCATCCGCTCGCTGCAATGGCGCGCCGCATTGCGGTTAGCCGGTAGTTCGTTACAGGCCCCGTACTATTTTAATATACGGCTGACCGGAGTGCGGCAGACCGCAAAACTTGCAGTCTGCTACAGACAGCGGCGTGCCGCATTGCGGCTGACCGGTAGATGAAAATAGTTTTGTAGTGGCGCTATCATACTGCTACATAAGTATCGACGAATGAGTAATGCAGGATCAGCGAAAAGTACAATATATAAACATTACGCAGACATAATGTCGCACTACGTCAAGCTAACATCGAGGCAAAAATGTATGGAGACCAGACTCAGGATAGAAGTTTTCTACGCGCTGAACATAAATACAAATTCTAAGACGGTCGGGAACCGCAGCAGGGAAGCACAGATACCATAGATTAATACAGACACCTAGCTCGGCGGAAGTACTTACTTCCCTTTGCGCTGAATATTGGCGAACAGTTTCTGCGTCAACAACAATCAATGGCAGCCCCAGTTAGCGACCTATGTAATTATTTTAACGACACGCGCGAAAAGCATTACTGTTACTGTGGTGCTACTGAAAAAGATTTTTCTCCATTTACCAGTACAGTCACGTCTAAAAATATGTATACGGTTTAGAACTTTGGCACTTTGTTCTAGTTGTCATTTTCATTGATTTTTGTTCAAAAAAGTAATATTTTTAGAATAACATAGTTTTAAACTGTATATCTGTTTATAAACGTGACTATACCTACCGGCTTTGTCTTTTTTTACTACAAAATGTACCTACTTTGCTAATGAATCTAATTTTTAGTAATAGACTGATGTTCTTGTCTTTTTGTCAGGTTAAAAAGTTGTATCATAGTAAAATAAAAAAAGGAAATTGTTAATTGTATCGTTATTAAATCAAATCACTACTTTTTTAAAGTTATTAGTTGAATTAAAAAAGCCCGGTCGCTTTCATTTTGTCGAAAAAAACTTCGTCTATCTTAGATATTAATTTCCATTGTTCTTTTAAAACATTTCAGCTTCAGTCCTTTGACAACTTCATTTGATTTGCAAAATAAAAAGGTTTTACAAAAATGTAACTTTTTTCTCTTTAAAGAAAGATTTTTTTATTGATATCATCTAAAGGCGTTATTCTCTTGACTGAATATTCTAGCGACAGCTTTTCAGAATAATGTTTGTATGTTTGGATTTTAAAGTGGCTGAACCCATTTGGATGAAATTTGGCACACAAATAAATAGTAACACACTAATAATTGAAACATGGATACTTTTAATCATAGCTTTAAATTGAAGCTAGTTCGACATCAGCCATTTTTAACCGACTTCAAAAATAGGAGGAGGTTCTATGTTCGTCTGTTTATTTGTTTTTTTTTTTTTTATGTATGTCCACCGATTACTCGAGAACGGCTGAACCGATTGACATGATTCAAACGCCACTTTATCAGGTTTGTTCCCAGTTGATCCCATTTTTTTTAAATTTTAATCGGTTCAGTGGTTTTCGAGTTATCCTGAAAATACTGTAATTTTTAGGTAACTTTTGCACGAGTTTCATCGGATCTTTTTAATGTCTCCACTGCTGGGGCACAGGCTTTCCTTATAGCAGACATGTTTCCTCAATTTTAAGAATCTCATTGCTCAAAAGGCATGCATTCGTGCCTTATATGACGTGGACGATTTGGTTTCATGTAGACCTCTATTCAAGGAACTAAACATTTTAACTGTTCCCTGCTTATACATTATATGAGATGTGTATTTTTATATAATACTAAATAATATACTAGAAAAAATAGGACTCGCACCAGATTTTTTTCTAGTATATTTATTTATTATTATTTTTCGCTATTTCAGAGTTGGTCACATAGTAAAAGTTGATCAGTTTGATGGTCCCTATATACCATATTCGGCATTAGTGATATTTTTGTAACACCAATAGACTACCAAATGATCTAAAGACGCTAACAAAGAATCAATTCATTGAAGTGGTACAAATATGAAGGTACCTCAAAAGATCCCGACGGATGATTAAACATTTATAAAATTTACTAATAGGTAAAAGCGATGGCGAAGTGTCCATACAAACCGATTACCATCGGCTTAACTTTGCCAATTTCACCATTATTTCCGTTACGGGCCCGTGGACCTACCGCTTTGAGCTACTGGTAGGACAACGGTATTACTAATGGTCCTACTGGACTAGGGCTTTTTAGAATATCGTAGTTCCTTACACCCCTCGCCAGCTCCTCGGTGGTACAGGATTCCGTGTGTGTGTAGTATCGTCTACCTTCAGCATCATTGCACATCAAGTTGTTTACTAGTTATCTATCTTAATAATAATTTAATAAATTAGGATCTGTTTCACAAAGTCCGATTAAGTTCAAATTATTACTTGACGAATAATTTAATTTAATATTTTTTATCTTAAAATTAAACCAGAAGTTGGTGCCTATTAGAATAGAATAGAATAGAATAGAATAGAATATATTTATTTTTATTTCATGTGGTACATTAAGGATCTTAAAATTAGTTTGGTGCATACACATGAGCCCTGTAAGGACATAACAATATTGTTACTTAAATTAAAATTAAATTCAGGCTTATTTAAAATATTCGATATCGTAAAACACCTAACGGCAAAACAAAAACATAACATTATTAAAATTAAACACAACACTAGAAATATTTTTTTTTTAAATATTAAATTAGCTACTTTATTGCATAGGCTTATAAAATTCGTTAAGTTTATTATAACATTTATCAATTAAATAATTATTTAGACATTTTACAAATCTATTATAGTTCTCGATTTCCCTAATATAATTTGGTAGACTATTGTAAATTTTTATTGCCATAGAATAAGGTCCTGAACCAAATAATGTCATACTAGATTTAGGCAAAACATTTTTTTTTTTATCTTAAATTTATGGCTCCAGTGTAATTATCATCACTTTTTATAAACATGTTTAGGTTGTTTCTCACTAATTTAGATATTTCTAGTATGTACAATGATGTTACTGTTAAAATTTTGAATTCTTTAAAAAATGGCTTGCAGCTTGTCATTGGATCTATATTGGCCAGTATTCTTATGCATTTTTTTTTTAAGGTGAGTAACTTAAGAATATCTGTGCTATTGCCCCACAGTGGTATTCCATAGCGTAACCACGATTGCATAGACTGTGAAACAGAACTCTAAACAGAATTAATGTAATATCGTCTAGTCCTGAGAGTGGCTCATTTGTAACAAAATATTATGTTATAATAGATTAGCTACAGGCACTATAGGTCTTTAGTTGTACTCACATTAACTATGTTACTATTTCTTTACATGACTGTTTGTCTTAAATAAGTTAAAAAGAAAAATGACCACCGTAACGCAATAAATATCGCGCGATATAGCGATTTATCGACACTCAAAAAGTTGATTCATTCAGTAATATGAACGGTATCGCGATTAGAAACGTCAAAAAGTTCACCATGTGAGTTGGCCTTATCATTCACGTACCTAAGTAATGTTTTGAGTTTTATTTCGATAAATTTGTTACATTCATTAATTATTTGTTTAACAACCATGGCGTGTGTTGTTGTAACATTGTTGAAAGTAATTCAAACTTACGAGACAATATTTAACATAAATTTATTATTATCGATGATGATGTTGTTGTCAAATATTTATTTATTATATTTTATTTATTTATTATGTTGCCAAGTCACTATACTTTGAAACTACTTTTACGAACGATGGCATGTCACTAGCGTTCGAAGTAGAATAAATTATGAAAATGTTAGTAGGTATGGATGCTACATACGCCAATGTCTTTTTCTAAAACAGAAGGTTAAAAAAATATATATATGACAACATCACATACATTGCTCCGATTCCAAAGTAAGTAACTAAAGCACTTTTGTTATGGAAATCAGAGATAACGGTGGTATCACAAACATCCAGACCCGAGTCAATATAGAAAAGTTTGTTTTCTAAATTGACCCAACCGGGGATCGAACCCGGGACCTCAGAGATGGCGACACCTTGAAAACTGGTGTACAAGCCACTTGACCACGGTGGTTAAGACAAAGACTTATAATAAGCATTGAATGTAATGAACCATTTTCAGTGAAGGTACCTACGTCTAGCGGTCCGGCTCCGTCGATCGACTTTTTCGCAAAAAGAAAAGCCGCAAAAAGCTCTCATAGATACTGATTAAAGGAAACCAAATTGGTTTCCGGTGTGTTTCCGCTAAATGACAAGGTACTACGTGAGATTCTTTTAAAAAAGTTTTATTTAGCTTCGTACTCCATTGTGTGGGCGACATTAGAGCACAAAGGCTTTTGACACTGTATATAAATTCTCCCGACATTTGTTTTGTTGTGCTAGGAGCTCTTCAGTACCGACTATAGTTTGGTTTGGCCCGAGATTGTTTGTACGTTATGTAATGTGCGCGCAAAGAAAATACCAATATGTTCTAAGCGACTTCTATCTAAAAACTCTACATTCCATTTATTCTAGATTCCTTCGTCATTTGTTTAATTGCGCTAGGAGTTGCTGCAATGACTAATAATAATAATAATTATTATTTATTTATTCAAGTAATTAAAATAACTAATTTTGTTAGTAACAATGTTTCTTATAAAGTATGTTTGTATTTATGTTTAGGATAATTATTACAAAAAATATTGATTATGTTTTTGCCATGCCACTTGCTATGACACAGCAACGATTGATATACGTACTCGCAGCTCGTAAGTCAAGTCTGCTCGCAATCATGTCCAAATGCTAATAGCTCGGTTTGATCTGAAATTGCCTATACGTAGGTAATGTTTGTGTGTGCGTGCACGACAAATTGCTATTTTGTTCTAAGCGGCTTTTCCGACTCTATATTTTAAGACATTAGGCACAAAAGGCTTTGTCGCACAATGCGGATGTAAAGTTGTTTTTCCAAAGCATAGTCAAGGGGTTGATTTCAAATGAGAATTGTTTTAAGATAAATTGCTGGAGGCTTAACCCTTCAACGGCCGGAAAATAAGACACAATAGATATTGCATAATTATATTTAGTGCTTTTGGTATATTCAATAAGCTGAGAAGGTGGTAAAGATTGCCATTGCATTGGTAGGATTAAACAAGATGGTATCTATAATGATATAGAATAAAAAGAAAAAAAAATAGACTGCTTGAGCAGAAAGCCTTCCTTATGTTTGGATCAAGAGAATAGGCCACCCACCACGCGGGCCCAATGTGGATTCGTGGGTGTGGTAAGGTTAACGTCTGCGAGGCTTCAACCGGGACCAACCACTTAACTTGCTTATCTAAACACAGAGGAGCTAGCGGTAACAAATTTTTGGTCACCCATCCCAATTAAACTTAAATATTAGGTGCTTTTAAGTAGTCAATTTTTTCCATTAGTTCTACCACCCACTCAAGACTATCTAACTGGCAGAAAAAACACAAGAAACTTATCAGCTTCACCAGATTTTATGATCTGCTTTTGAGCTTTACCAGATTGAATCGACCACTCCTCAACAGCTACCCGAAAACAAGATATCAATATCGACAAACCAACAAACCGACACATTTCCCACAATAAGAACGGTGACAAGTTTTGCTTTCAAAAACTCTTCAAACAAATAAACAGACATCGTTTCTCTTTCAACGAAATCGTTTCTGAAGAACGAGACACAAGTACCCTCGATGGTGTTTACTGTCATACTGATGTATGTACTACCGTATATTTGAGATCGAATAAATATGAATATTGTGTTAAATCACTACAGCAAGAACAATTCTATTTGAAATGATTCGACACTAGAAATATTCAGATGTCTTATTAATATTTCTATTTTTTATTATTATTACGGAGAAAGATTTAGCAGCAGCTTTAAATTTTAGCTGATTTTTTAAGACTATAAACCAATCATTATATTATTACCGACCAAATAATTACTAACATTAGTATTTCTATTGTTTCTAAAAGGTTGGTTTTTGTCAATCATATTTTTATAGTCTCACTTTTTTAAAATGAAAGTAAGGTTTTAAAATCATGAAAAAGCTTAATTCAATATTACTTCGAACGTATACAGGGTTAATTCTAAAACACCAACTACCTCGAAGATAATGGTATTCATTTGACAATTCAAAACGTACAGTTTCATTTGTCAAACATAAATAAATAAATAAATTTGACAACATCACATACATTGGTCCGATTCCAAAGTAAATAGCTAAAGCACTTGTGTTATGGAAATAAGAGACAACGGTGGTATCACAAACACCCAGACCTGAGCCAATATAGAAAAGTTCGTTTTCTAAATTGACCCAACCGGGGATCGAACCCGGGACCTCAGAGATGGCTACACCTTAAAAACCGGTGTACAAAGCCACTTGACCACGGAGGTCGTCAAAACGGCTAGAATCTTCCGTTTGACAAATGAAACCGTACGTATGAACTGTCAAACTAATACATTTCTTTTACACATTTGCACCTCTGATTACTAACATCATAACAACAACATTTGTTCTACGAATTTCCGAAAACAGACAAAAAGAAATGTAATTTCCATACAAATGTCCGCTGATCGAGTTTTATATGAAAAGTCGATAGTTTTTGTCTGTTTTCGGAAAAGTCGTAGAACAATTAATGTTGTTGTTGATGATGTTGGTAATTACTAACTACTTAAGACCAGATTAATCTGATCCTGCGAGGTTGTTGTTGTTTTACAAATAACTTTGTTTACAGTTTCTAATTCTGGCCTTTGTAATCCTCTTAAAACGTAAACTAATCGCAGATGACGTTTAACTAAATGTCTCATCACATCGCATTTTACTTTTTAACCGATAGCAAGGAAAGGGTTATGTTTTCTTGTATGTATGTAGAAATAGAAATAGTTATTTGCTCATAAACATGGTACGATATAAAACAGATCTTAAGTAGGTGTAACATTGTTCAGCATGTTTTGCAAATTGTTAGGCATGCAATGCAAAAATTGTATAATCATGCCATTCATTATTAAGATGTATGAATGTTTGTATGTAATATTCTTTATTACCTCATATCTTTCAAACGGCTGAACGGCTTCCTATAATTAAAATATCGTTAGATTTATCTTGACAGCCCAAGTGTTCTTAGGTAAGTGACGTCAAAAAAAACAACATGGTGGCCGTGTGGTGCTATTATTTAAAGTAAAAAAAAAAGAAAAATATTTTTTATTTTACTGGCATATGGGTCTCAAATTAAAAGGCTTATTATAAGGATTTTGAAAAGGTATATCATGACCGTAATATATGATAAGTAAAAAGCCATGAATAAAAAAAAAATGAAAAAAAACTAAGAAAACTCGCCTGTATCAAAGAATTAATTGATAGGTAAGTTAAATCATTGATAATGTCACTTTTTATACTACCTGCTCGTCAATGGCATATTATGTGTCATGCAAACCTTTCCTAAAGTAAGTCATTTTTCCCATGGGGAATAATGTGATTTGAATTTGGAATGCAACCCTTGTAGTCGTGCTTGATCGATGTTGGTTTCAAAAAAGTTTAGGTGCAATGATCTTATTCTGAGTTAGGCTGTATGTTATCATGAAAACTTTTTACGAAATTCATTACCAACCGCGCACCAAGAAGGATTTATTTGAATGTCGAACTGACCACTACAGAATAGACGACAAAAACATAAACTCAAACCCAACTATAAATGTACCAAAGAATGTAACTTTGTCGTTGCACAATTGGTGTAATGTTTCTAACATAACTTTTAATTTTCAATAAATATTCTTAATTTTTCATATTTTATTATTCTAACTTTAAATAATTACTTAAGTACTTTCTTTATAACAGTCATTGGTTTCAATTGCCTCGCAGAAAGTATAAAAAGTAGAGTATGCATCGCGGGCTTAAATGTGTATTTGTCATGGGCGATCTTGAACACCTCGCAACTCCCTCGCTCCGCTCGGGAGTTAACCATAAGATCCCTCGTACTCGGGGTTCAATAATAGCGCCCGGGACACAATACACTACTTTAAGCCCTTATTGCATAATCTACTATTATGCATGCCTCCGACTGCATGTTAGGTACTATGTTGCCTTTAGTATTTGTTCTTGTTTCCATCTTTTCAGTTTGTCTTTTGATGCAGGTGGGTTTTTTTCAAATGGATCGTTTGTGAAAGTATTAGGTACCTAATTTAATTGTTAAAACTTTTTGGTGGAATTGTACACAATTCCAAAAATTCTTTTTTTGTGCTAATCACTATTTGAAATTTTGAGATTTAAGCATTCACAATGCTATTTTCACTATCACTAATTATTCGATGTTTTGTTATCTTCCTACGACATTCAGATCTCGAGTCGAACATATAACCGAAAGTGGTGGAAGCCCTCGACCCAGAAACACGTTACAACAACATGTTGCGATGTTTTTCGAGCTTACTGTCACGCGATAGTTTCGGTAAGTAAATGGTGAAGTGTGACGATCGTCCGAAGAGGTTTCGACGTTATTACGGAAATTCTTTTAGTTATTGGACTCGCTTAAAAGATAGGACTTTTTTTATTATACAGAATGGGTCTAGGAAGTCAAATATTAGCATATAAATTACATTTTTGTATCAAAAAGCTGTACGAATTTTATAAATGACGCCATATTATTTCACGGGGGGGTTCCCCCATTTCCCAAATTTTCATAGAGAAAAATCAGAAATCGTTTTATGTGATACAAGTTTATGTAAAGATTACAGGAAAAATAAAACGATGTCTTTAAATAGGTACGGAACCCTCGGTGCCCGAGTTCGTCTCGCTCTTGACCGTTTTATTTTAATATATGCATGTTTGGTGAAGTAATAAGAATCTAGTTAAGATAAGAAATGTGTGTATCTCGTCGTGCGGCGAAAACGCATCGCTTGCTCGTAGCCACGCCTAAGAGTGTCTCCATTAAGTTTGATTATAAGATTAAGAAATAGTTCACAATGAACAAGTTTATACATACAGTTTGCTTCCGGCGAAGTTAACAACATACCAGCACAAGAAAATCGCATTGCAGATATCGAATTGACGTCCATGTTAGTCGTTATAGCACGTGACCAACTTCTTAAGCGTTCGTCTGTAATTTCAGATCGAACTTCGTCTGTAATTTCAGATCGAACTTCCTATAACATTCGATTATACCAATATCTTACGTTAAGTAGTTGTTATCGATAATTTATTACTCACAACTGGACAGTTTGACATTCGGCTTGTGGAATCGTTCCCACAGGATTTGATCTAGATATTTGTGATAATACATTCTGTATAAGAAATAAAAATGAATCGCCGAAATGTATGTAAGCGCATAACTTCAGAACGACTGCACCAAATTTGTGACTATAGTTTTATAAATTAACTTTGTTTTGATTATTTGACAAATTAATTGTTAATTATATTTTAGAGTCACACATAATTAATGTTTGCATACCTTAATGAAGATAAAATGTGTAAGGCTCTTTAGTATTAATTTCATCTTGTAAACCCACATTTCGCGAATAAAGAATTTTTGTTATTATTATTATTATTAGATAATTCTTTTTTTGTTGTATTAATTATTATAAGGACAAGGTTTGTATACAAGGTGTTACAAAAGTACCCCTAATGCCGAATATGGTACATAGGGACCATCAAACTGAACAACTTTTACTATGGGACCAACTTTGAAATCGCGAAAAAAAATCAGCTGTTTCATACAAAAATTAATTACGAAAATATCAAAATGTATGAAATAGCTGTTTTTTTCGCAATTTCAGAGTTGGCCCCATAGTAAAAGTTGTTCAGTTTGATGGTCCCTATATACTATATTCGGCATTAGGGGTATTTTTGTAACACCTTGTATATGTACGGGTACGCGTAAAAAAATCTCTTTTCCGTAACTTTAAATCGCAATTATTTAAATAAATAAAAAAAAAATATATTAGATGGCGCCACCCGTGCGAATCCGGGGCGGGCAGCTACTATAGGTATACTTTTATAAAGACTAATAATAATATCTACCTATTTGTGATAGACAGAGTTCTCCATCTCTCAAATAAATAAATAAATTTAAATAAGTATTTGACAACATCACATACATTGCTCCGATCCCAAAGTAAGTAGCTAAAGCACTTGTGTTGCGGAAATCAGAGACAACGGTGGTATCACAAACACCCAGACCTGAGCCAATATAGAAAAATACATTTTCTAAATTGACCCAACCGGGGATCGAACCCGAGACCTTAGAGATGGCGACACCTTGAAAACCGGTGTGCAAAGCAACTCGACCAAGGAGGTCGTCATGATTTATTTAAGCAGATATTTGATGCTGAGAGCTTTTGCTAATCTTTGGCAGAGGATCTTGTAGGTATTGAAATCAACAGTGAAGTATTTAGTAAAAGAACATTTACCTCCATTCCATTATTTATCCTAAATGTGAAAGTTTGTATATTGGGTTGATTGTAAACTTTTTACTCAACCACGCAAAAACGGATAAAGACATAGGATACATTTTATCCTGGTTAAATATTCCCTAGGGATTTAAACTAGTTAATACTTATCACACATTCTTTCTTGTTTGATTTATCCTTGATTCAAGTGGTAGCAAATTCAAAATGTCAAAAAGAAATTGTAAGAAATCTGCGAAGCGAAATCAAATAGTTTTCAAATAATAACAAAAATTCTACCCAAGGGATGTGTTGTGCTTATTCCAACAATGTTATGGCGAAAGAGGGTTTATACCAGAACATTTAAAGGGCATGGAACTTTTTCATTTATTTTCGGTCTTATTGCATTTGAATACGGTTCAGATTTCCTGATTTTCGGAAAAGCCTTAGTTAGGGTGAAGGAAACGGAAATTTCAGGCACTTGAATTAAGAGAGGTCGCTATTGCGAAGGTAGCCTGAACAAACCGATCGGTTGAAACCTCCTGCGTTCATTTTACTTCGAAACCAATAACAAGCCTTTATGTATTTATTTGTTTCTAGGATAAACAAAAGAAGATATCAATGTGAAATAGTGAAGTATTGACTCGGTATAAAAAAATCAGAGCTTAGCCCTGATACGACGATCGAAGAAAAAAAACGCGCGTAAAAGTGTTGGATGGGAAATCTCAATTCGCTTTTCGACGGTAGATGGCTCTGTACAAATTTCTCATACGAAATTACTCTATTGAATTCTTTTTAAACGCGTTTTTTTCTTGATAGATTTTCGTGCTACGGTTGCAGAGCGGTTTTTTAACCTTTTATTTATTTATTGATTTTGTACTCATAAGCATTGTACCTTTGTACATACCACGGCACCTCAGACTATACATGTTGGCCTTGAGACCGCCTTTATGCCCTACGTAATAAAAGCTGTTTTCGCAGTTTAACTGTACAACCAGACGTGCTTTCGTGTGTACAAGGGCACAAACTTATTTAATATTGGAATTATTTTCAACTGCCCCATGATATGAGGTAATAAAGAATATTACAAACATTACACTTTCATTGCAGTCGGGTAAAACCTGAATAAAATATTACTTAAGTATATATGTGTTAATTATAACAAATAATAACAATACTAAATAATATACTAGAAACAAATAGACTTTTTCTCAGGCGGGAATCGAACCCGCGACCTTTGGAAGTCCGGTCCAATGCTCTTTAATTGAGCTACCAAGTCACTTGGATACTTGTCATTTCCATTCCCGCCTGAAAAATTATCTGGTGACGAGTCGAATTTTTCTAGGTTATTATTTAGTATTATAAAAATAGCATTGTGAATGCTAAAACCTCAAATTTAAAAATAATAACAATTTCACATGGATTTATCAAACACAAAAACATATTTTACGAATCTTTGAAACTGGCATCCCTAATGTGTGTGATGTGATGTTATTAAAAAAAATGTAATTTTTATATTAACAATCAGTTGTGAAAGTGTAAAAACATTTATAAATTGTGAATGAAAAAAATCTGGAACTAAGTTATTAAGACTTATGTTTTATACTCTTTATAGTAAATAAAAAAAACATTATCGTATTTTTAATGATTATAGCCGAGTTTATGAGTAAAGTAGCTATTAAAATAATTGAAGTAGGGTAGTAATACTTTTAAATAATGTATGCAGTGCTGTCGCAGGTCTGGTTTTAAAACTGGCTCTATTATAACAAACCTGTGCCAATCGTGCCTTAAAAGGGTTATTGTAATATTACTTGCCAAAGCCTTAGCATTAATATAAAATTATATCGTTTAACTAAACGCCACTCAAATGCATAAAAAATAAAACATTGCATACCATTACACTGCAAATGTATTTAGAAATAAAAGCACAGAACACATATTTATACTACGTGTTAAAGCATATAATCGCAATTCTGAAACAGTTACAAACCCAAAAAGCTGCTTCACCAAACTTGATGGTTATCGACTCGGTCACAAATTTTTTTTTTGTTTACAAATCACTGGTTGCAATGCAACAGTTATCACCGAAAATCACAGTTTCACAAAAAGTTTTCATCCAATCCAATTTGATGACCGCAAATAACCGAAATCCGGTAAAAAATAAAACTCCAAAATGGCACCACAAGTAAGAGCAAAATAAACTTCCAATTTCAAAATCCCGAACGCGGGTTCGAACTTCGAGAGCGTTCGGAAACGCACGCGGCACGTACTCCCGCCTCGACAGCTGAGTCAGAACTGAATGCGCGCCCGGCAAAGCGCCACTCCACGATGCCTTCTACAACATATTCATCCGAAAGTTATTGTAGAACCAGAAAATGAAACGACACATTTCCCACTACCCTGTTTTTTCAAAGGCTTTGGTGACCCCTCTTGCGTGGATTTGGGTTTGCTGTAACACAAAAAAGCTAATAAATTATTATGAAAACATATTTTCGTCGTTTCTTTTCTGAAATGAAATACTTTTTCAATGGAGCTTTGCTCGAGTACCTCGACTCTTTTGTGCTTTGAGCTGCATGTCACAACACAACTGGAGAAGAACACGAATATTTCTTTTTTCCGATATTCTTTTTGGAATTTTGTTTTGACTAACAATATGTATTTACACTGCTTTGCGTATGAGAACGAAGTTCAATGAAAATAAAAGATAATGAAAATGGTTTATTCTATTTTTTGCTTTAAATTTTTCAGCACTTTTGCGTTTGATGTTTACTGTAGTTACGTGTAAGGAGTAGCATTTAATACAAGTTGGATGTTGTTGTTCATTCAAAGTAACTATTGTTTTTATTCAGACATCATTAAAATTGACCATGCAACATACAATTACTTCTGATTAAGATTGACGTGCTTATTACAAATCAATTTTTGTCTATGTCCATTTTCATTTAAATATAAAATCTTGAATTTGAATAACAAGAAGCAATGGAAGAATTGAAGTATGTCAATCATTGTTATTATGAGTGAAGCTCTAAGAATATCTTTGGACAGTTTTTTTATCGTAAGACGTTTCCGAACGCAATATAATGATTAATGCATTAAAAAAGTTCGCGGTGGAATTTTTAGCGGGAAACAAATGAGGGAATCCATTTTGTGAACAGAAAATGAATTCAACTTTATTCTAATCTAACAACGTTCAGTAAAGTTCACTTTGCTATGTCAAGGTTAAAGCGTCACTTGATTCAAACGTGAATTCTTTTATACGCAAGGTAATTTTTAAACTGGCTTCAATACTATTTGAACTTGAATGTAGGTATTCTAATTTCTGTTAAAACTTTTCTATAGTTTGTAAAGAAGTATTTTACTGTCTGACAAATCAAAGTTATTGGTAAAAAGGACTTTGAAGTATTAAAGATTGGAAGTAGTTAATCATTTGAATAAAACTTTCATTATTTAGGTAAAGTACTTAAGTATTATTTGAATAATAGACTGCCTAAGAATAAATTGCTAACTTTTTCAATTTATTCTTAGGTAGACTATAATTTAATATGTACTACTTGTACAAAAATATACAACATGTTACAAAAATACCCCTAACAATAATGAAAATCGAAAATATCAACATGTATGAAACAGCTGATTTTTTTTTCGCGATTTCAGATTTAGTCCCATAGTAAATGTTGAACAGTAAGATGGTCCCTATATACCATATTCGGCATTAGGGGTATTTTTGTAACATGTTGTATAGCACCAGATTCTTAATTGAGGTACGTAGTAGGGTTAATTTACCGTTTCAAACATCGTCAAGTCAAAGTCAAAAATATCTTTATTTAAATAAACTTAGTAATTAAGCGCTTTTGAATCGTCAACATATTCCTACCACCTGTGCCAGACTTTTTTAATGTATAGGTAAACATAAAATTGTCATGATAGGTAGCGAAAATGATAAAACGTATGATGTTAAACGTTACACTCGTCTGGGATCTATTTTCTAGTTACTGAACACGAGGGCAGAATTTTCTTTCTCTAAAATTTTGAAAAATATGTTAAGGGGCTGATATGAGCCAACTAGCGCCGCCAGTCGACATTAGACGTCATTCACAAGACCTTGACTGATTCTTTTTTTAAGAAATTGGGGTTATTTAGAATAAATAAAATAAAATCGACTGGCTGCGCTAGTTGGCTTAAGTCAGCCCCTTTAAGGAGAATGACGGCATTAAATAATCTACTAATAGTTAGTATTCTTTGACTAGGGTTCCGTTTGGTAAGCAGTGTCGTAAATAAATTCTTTTTACTACTTAATAAATTACTATTTCGACGACCTCGTGGTCGAGTGGTTTGCACGCCGGTTTTCGAGATGTCGCCATCTCAGAGGTTCGATCCCCGGCTGGGTCAATTTAGAAAACGAACTATTCTATATTGGCTGAGGTCTGGGTGTTTGTAGTTCCACCGTTGTCTCTGATTTTCATAACACAAGTGCTTTAGCTACTTACTTTGGGATCAGAGCAATGTTTGTGATGTTGCCTAATATTTATTATTATTATTTATTTATTACTTTTGTTTCTACTTGAAGACATATGCTTAAGTGAAGTCAGAGTGTCAGAGTCAGAGTTAGAGTACACGTCAATACAGTCAGCAGCATACGACTAAAGTCGCTAAAATTTGATAGTTTGTAGTTTGATTTTGTCTAATTTTGTCGAATAAACGTGAATGTTTCAGTCTGTAAGATATCTTTCAAATACTATGACAAGTGTTCAGTAACTATCATTGCTGACTGTACCTTTGTATTGTTTATTCAAGGAAAAGGCCATATCCGGGATACAGCGATCAATGTACGATGGTCCTTTTCGGTAGATAGTACAAATACTTATCCGGAACCTTTTCAACCCTTTTTTGCTTATGCGATGACACTGGCAACAAACAAGGATGATAACCTTGGATTTGATAAAAAAAATGTAAGTTGTACCCGGAAGGCACGTTGGGCCGCATTGACCCCAGCAGCATTTATTCATAAGGAAGGCATGTACCCGAGCAGTGGAGATGTCACAGCCAACTAGCTTAATCAGCCGTTCAATTAGCGGCCTAGACTTTTCATTAAAAGGCGCTGTTCAATCAGCGGCCTGAATAACGTCCCGGCAATTAATTTAACGGCTAGGCAAAAGGCTTGGTTCAATAACGTTTAATGGTTTGCCTAGCCAAGTCATTCAAATTTAGTTCGAATTTCTACCACCAGGCGCGTTGTTCTGTCAAATCTGTCAATATAGCGTATGGATACGTTAATATTACGCATACACAAAAAAGCCTGATAAAGAAGCTCACAGAGCAAAGTGAAGCTAAAACTGACCTCAGCTATGTGTTACACTGGTATTTTAACACCAACTCTAATCCACGGAGGAGCACGGTGGCGCAGTGGTTTAGCGCCTGGCCCTGGCAACTTTCACAAAGGTGGGTCATGGGATGGGTGACCATAAATTTATTAGCTTGAGTTCTTCCAAGCCCTCGGAAGGCACGATAAACCATTTCCTGGTTGCATTTGCAGTCGTTAACATCCGATAACTATCCGCATTGCGCCTGCGTGGTGGGTTATGGCCCATCCTCCTTATCCACCCATAAAGAAGGCCTGTGCCCGCTGGGACATTAACATGGCTGATGTCGACTAATCCACGAAATTTTATACAACTCATTTATCTTAGCGTTACTACCTGTACAGCCCTCCTAATGATAATTATGCGCGCTGTTTTAAATAATCCCTGCGGAGAACTAGTGGCT
Organism: Catoptria pinella; assembly: GCA_963556745.1. Taxonomy (NCBI): domain Eukaryota; kingdom Metazoa; phylum Arthropoda; class Insecta; order Lepidoptera; family Crambidae; genus Catoptria; species Catoptria pinella. The sequence goes on from OY750776.1 coordinate 893,252, forward strand.
CTGTGAGCTATAGACTTCGCGTCTGTGACATTTTTGAACATTTTCGAAATGGCTGAAATAAATTTTTTCCCCATATCTTTGCCATTTCGAAAAACTGAATTGACCTAAAAATCTATATGGGACTAACTCTGAATCCGCGAAAAAAAAATCAGCTGTTTCATACATTTTGATATTTTCGATTTTAATTTTTGCATGAAACAGCTGATTTTTTTTTCGCGATTTCAGAGTTGGTCCCATAGTAAAAGTTGTTCAGTTTGATGGTCACTATATACCATATTCGGCATTAGGGGTATTTTTGTAACACCTTGTATACGTAGTAATCGAACCTGCTCACAAAATTTCACGGACGGACAAACATACGAAATCATTTATGCTCAAGCTGAATCGGAGATGCTTCGCGCGCGCTTGGTCAACTATAGATGTAACTTGTTATTACTTACGTTAAGCAAGTATCACACGCCAATATTTTCATACAAAGCAGCCTTTTTTTGAATTCGCTTATACTTTTCTTTACCGGTCATAAAAACGTATGGAGGTTTTTACGCCAATGGAAAAAATGTGCATCTGAACTGAGGGCCCATTTTTTAAATCGTGACGAATCAAACTGAGACTTATAGGGGATTTAGTTAAAAATTCTAAAAACTGAAAGCATAGGTTCCAAAATTTCTAAATTCAAAAAACATATTGGTTGGTGGTGGGCTTATTCAAGTCCGCCTGGCTAGCTACCACCATCTTCTCTAAGTCTTCCTATCAACAATTTGAATATTGTTGTATTCCGGCAGTTAGAGGTAAGATAGCCAGTTCCTCAGTGCTGAGGATTCCGGGTGTAGTGCGCTTACACTTTAGGCCTTATCGTCACTTAACATCAGTGGCCCTACCATGAGTTGATACAAACTGTTTACGCTACCGTAAACTATCGGATATACTGCTCACAGTAAATGCGAGTGAAAGAGAGAAAACGATAGTTTACGGTGACGTACAGGTGCGGTGAAGGCCACGCACTATCCCGTTGTGGATAAATAATAATAATAATAATATTTGGATCCTAATAATATTATAAATGTGAAAGTTTGTGGGTTTGGATGTTTGTTCCTCAATCACGCTTCAATGGCTGAACGAAATGGGCTGTGGGACATAAGTATATAGATTTGGATCCAATTTAACACATGACGATCTCCGTGGTCGAGTGGCTTTATACACCGGTTATCAAGGTGTCGCCATCTCTGAGGTCCCGGGTTCGATCCCCGGTTGGGTCAATTTAGAAAACGAACTTTTCTATATTGGCTCAGGTCTGGGTGTTTGTGATACCACCGTTGTGTCTGATTTCCATAACACAAGTGCTTTAGCTACTTACTTTGGAATCGGAGCAACGTGTGTGACGTTGTCAAATAAAAATAAAAATAACTTAACACATAGGATACTTTTTATCCCGGTTTTTTGTTCCCGTGGGATAATACAGGATATTTGGCCACATTTATTTTATAAAATAAATCTGGTGGTCAACAACAATGAGAACGAGAACGAATACGGGAATGGGAAGGGAACGGGAATGGGAACGGGAACGGGAACGGGAACGGGAACGGGAACGGGAACGGGAACGGGAACGGGAACGGGAACGGGAACGGGAACGGGAACGGGAACGGGAACGGGAACGGGAACGGGAACGGGAACGGGAACGGGAACGGGAACGGGAACGGGAACGGGAACGGGAACGGGAACGGGAACGGGAACGGGAACGGGAACGGGAACGGGAACGGGAACGGGAACGGGAACGGGAACGGGAACGGGAACGGGAACGGGAACGGGAACGGGAACGGGAACGGGAACGGGAACGGGAACGGGAACGGGAACGGGAACGGGAACGGGAACGGGAACGGGAACGGGAACGGGAACGGGAACGGGAACGGGAACGGGAACGGGAACGGGAACGGGAACGGGAACGGGAACGGGAACGGGAACGGGAACGGGAACGGGAACGGGAACGGGAACGGGAACGGGAACGGGAACGGGAACGGGAACGGGAACGGGAACGGGAACGGGAACGGGAACTGGAACGGGAACGGGAACGGGAACGGGAACGGGAACGGGAACGGGAACGGGAACGGGAACGGGAACGGGAACGGGAACGGGAACGGGAGCGGGAGCGGGAACGGGAACGGGAACGGGAACGGGAACGGGAACGGGAACGGGAACGGGAACGGGAACGGGAACGGGAACGGGAACGGAAACGGAAACGGAAACGGAAACGGAAACGGAAACGGAAACGGGACGCGACTTCCTCGCGATACAACGCGCTTGGTGCGGACCAGCCTATTAATCACGTAAAAACGGCTGATCGGATTTTGATGAAATTTAAACAGAATACTATCTATCCTGGTCAAAGGTTCTCTATCGATTTTCTCCAATGTCCACGCGGACGAAATCGCGGGCGGAAGCTGTATAATATATTTTTACTACGGAAATTGTGTAATAGCGCCCACTCTCAGTGAGGTATTTCAACGATATTGAAACTATGTTTAATTTCGTGAAAACTGAACAATGTTTTATTCTTGTTATTTAATGATCGTAAATATTTGTTGTTACAAATGAGGATATTAATTTTCCTCCCATTTTCAGACCAGTTTTAGGTGAATTTTTCTCGCGGGATTGTACTTTCTGGTTGATTAGTTTCAAAATAATAAATAGCACCACTTCATCATCGGTTTTAATAATAATAATAATAATAATAAATTTATTTTCATAAAAAATGTTTACAAAATCTTACAAATTAGGGACACTAAAAATATGGTCTTACAAAATTTAACAAATAGGATTATGCTGTTGTCCTTACTAGGGCAATAAAATGACCTGTATGAAGGACATCCAGACTAATAAACAAAAGGGACTAATAAGTAGTTGGAGAGAGACAAAAGTAAGTTTTGTTTTTTGTAATGGTGTTACTACATAATAACACTAATTATAAATTTAGGTTTCCATTACAGTTAATTATATTTCTTTTTAATTAATGATATTGAGATGTGTGTCTGTATGCGTAATATGTGAGAGTGTGTGTATGTGGGTGTGTAGGTATGCGAGATAAGTAATATTATATTAAGATACATAGGGGATTACGAATTGTTCAGTTTCTGTGTAATTTTTTTTTAAGAAGATAATTTTGTACAGAATTTTTGCACTCAAATTTCGAGTAAGTTTTGTTTTTTGTAATGGTGTTACTACATAATAACACTAATTATAAATTTAGGTTTCCATTACAGTTAATTATATTTCTTTTTAATTAATGATATTGAGATGTGTGTCTGTATGCGTATATGTGAGAGTGTGTGTATGTGGGTGTGTAGGTATGCGAGATAAGTAATATTATATTAAGATACATAGGGGATTACGAATTGTTCAGTTTCTGTGTAATTTTTTTTAAGAAGATAATTTTGTACAGAATTTTTGCACTCAAATTTCGATAAGCCATTGAAATGAAGTTCAGCGTTTATTTTATTATAAAGTAGTGGAGCCAAATAATAAGAGAATCTTTTCGTAAATGTAAATTTAGTATGTGGAACAGAACAAATTTTGTCTTTACGACGTTTCGTTATTATCAAATGTGGCGTTATGTGATGTTGTTTAAGAATAGCATTCAGAATGAAAAGCTGTCTCACTGTAAGGACTTTGCAGGTAGAATATAAATCAGTTGTTGGGTACAACATAGCTCTAAACGTAGCAACTTTTAGGACTGCACGTTGGGCGATTTCAAGTGGTTTTAAAATAGTCTTAGCCGCTCCACCCCAGCATGTTATACCATATGAAATAATAGACTGAGCCAATGCATAATAAACCGTTCGCAAAATGTCGTGGTTAACTACGTGACGTAATATTTTAAATATATATATAAGTTTTCTGGTACGAGACGATAGTTGAGAGATGTGAGCCTTAAAGTTTAGGTTACAGTCTAATATTATACCTAAATATTTGATTTTATCAGCAGGCTTAAGCATGGGACAGTGACAGGAATTGTCTGCTGTTTGTCGACAGGTGTGGGCTTGAAGATTGATGTGAATATTAGGCTGTGAGACACTACTAACAGAGAATGTGACGAAGTGGGTTTTGGTAGTATTAAGGGTTAGAGAGTGGGCAGAAAGCCAGTCAAATGCCAAACTAAAACCATTCTGTGCCAGATTCTCAAGATCGGACCACGACTTAGCAAAAAAGGAGATCGCAGTATCGTCCGCAAATGAGACAATCTTCCCATTAGGAATGCTAAGCCTACAGAGGTCATCAATAAAAACTAGAAACAGGGTTGGACCAAGAATACTCCCCTGTGGAATGCCGTAAGAAATAGAGAGTTCCTGACTTAAGTGATTGTCAATTTTTACCACCTGCGTGCGATTACTGAGATAACTCTCAAATAGGCGCAATTGATTTCCCCTAACACCGATTACTTCAAGTTTTTGCAGGAGTATATGAATGGGAACGGTGTCGAACGCCTTGGCCAGGTCAAGGAATATGGTCATAACTTTGTCTTGCCCATCAAGATGTCCAACAATAAAATCCATAAGCTCATTAATCGCGTCAGATGTTGACATGTTTTTCCTAAAACCAAATTGATTGCTTGAGATTAATTTAAAGTGCTCAAGATAATTGATAAGTCTCTTATTTATCAAGCGCTCAAGTACCTTAGAAAGAGAACTTAGTACAGCAATAGGCCGGTAATTGCTTATTAGGGTTACGTCACCGCCTTTGAAAACGGGATGAATCATAGCTCTTTTAAATAAAGATGGAAAAATACCATTTTGGAAACAAAGGTTAAAGATATGACACAAAACCGGGGCAAGCAGGTCAGAGTATCTTTTTAGAATAGTACTTGAAATTCCATCCCAACCTGTGGCGACACCGCCTTTCAAGCACTGAATTGTGGAGCGGATTTCATCAGCATCAGTTGGTTCCAATGCAAAGGATGATACATTTCTAGAGGAAGAATGATGATGGCTAGTCATAATTGGTGGAGTGTCGAGCCGAGAAGTGATTTTGTTGGCCAGTTCCTTTCCAATATTTACAAAAAAATTGTTTACTGCATCACAAGACTCCTTAGGTGATTGTTTGATATTCAATAGTTTATTTGAATATTCCTTAGGCTTTGATGAGTTAGTTATTCTCCTAATTGAGTACCAAAGGCGTTTTGGGTCTTTGGATACCTTAGTAATTTCCTGTCTATCAAACTCCCTTTTAACTTTTTTTATGATTTTTGTACAAAAATTTCGATAACGTGAGTAGGTAAGCTTAAGTATGAGGTTATCAGGTGACATTCTTACTTTTTTGTGCATAAGATCTCTGTTTCTGATGCATCGCAGCAAACCAGGAGTAATCCAAGGCTTGAGAATGGTTTGTCTATTAGAAACTTTTGTTGTTTTAGAGCTAGCGATAACAGCCTTCGAGATAACTTGGATAAGTTCCATTGTGGCTAAATTAGGATCTAGTAAGGTAAGAAAATGATCTAAGTCTAAATTTTTAAATGCGATGTCTAAACTAGTATAGTCAATAGTATTTTTAGTGATAATTGGTAGATTTATATTGCGTTTATGGTTATCTAAGCAAAACAAAGTGGAATCGTGGTCAGAAACTGTTGTTTGTAAAACTATGGTAGTAGAGGAGCGATTGGAACGCAATATAATATGGTCTAAGCAGTTATTTTCTCTAGTTGGCAGATTGTGAGCAGGCAAATAGCCGTGGAAAGCAAGGTTATTTAGATATTCATCTGAACGAGGGTGGAGGGATGAAGGTTTTATGTCTATATTAATATCCCCCGTAATTATTACTGTTGAATAGTGCGAGAGAGATGGCAAAATATTATTTAAACTGAGAAAAAAATCATCTATGGTATCAGCTGAGGGGGGGCGATATATACATAAAATATTTGTGTCATTATTAATTTTTAGGCTTAGACAAGATGCTGAATTTTTAAAGTTTAGTTCTTCTGAAGAGTACTTAAGATTTGATTTTAAATAGACAACCACACCATCACTCTGATTTCGGTGGCGTGTTGTATGTAATATAGAATAGCCTGGTAAAGATGGAAGGTTACTGTTGCTAAGACACGGTAACCAGCATTCCGTTAGAACTAATATATCACATTCAAATGGAATGCGATGCATCAAGGTTAGAAAACTAAGGAAGTTACAGTTAATAGAACGAATATTTTGAGTAAGAACTTTTAGTGTTTTATCTGGGTGTGTTATATAAGCTTTACACTGTTCAGGAGTACAGGAATGAGATTCAGAGACAGAAAGTTGGTCAAGGTTTTCGCCAATACTGGCCATATCGTGATTAGCCATTTGTATAATTGTAAAAGAACGGGTATAAGGGCTTCATTTTTATGAGGTATAAACAATTCGTATCTGTGTTAAATGATAACTTATAGTTGCGTGTACGTAAAATGCAATTGTAGATCTCAATTTGTATTAGTATAAAAAACTTTAAGACAATAATTATGTAGCAATTTGTAGTAATAACATTTGGCATAGATAAGTTTGATGTATATAATATGTTTACATTAGAAGTAGTATGAGTAAAATTGTAATGGTAACAAAAACGAGTATTGAACTGAATGAAATACAATCCTTTATAAAACCGTTTGATTAAACGGATGTGAGCGGTGAAGTTTTTACCATTATTTAAACATGAATTGTTAAGTACTTATTATTTTTAAGTTTTCAAATTCCACAAAATGGCATAAAGTAATTCTCTTTACATCATAAACTCACCTTTCATTTATTGTGTCCAACCGATTCAATGTGAAATGAAGTATGTAAAATAATAATCCCTTTTCTCGTTACAAATACTCGCTGATTCGCCTGAAGTTTCAAAGTTACAATAAGCACCTAAAACAACGTAATGATCTGTTCACACTGTTCTAGTTGCTCGAATGAACTTAACTACTGGGGGGTTATTCACGATTGTCGGAAATCAACTTTCCGAATCTAATCGGAAAGTCTTCCGATATAGATCTCATTTTCTACCTTATGCTATCAAACTTTGTAAATGCATTGCGCTTACCCGTCGGAAAGTGAATCGAATGCCAATCGAATGTATTTGAATAGCAGTTTTTGAATCTATCGGAGGATACACGTATTCGAATCGAATGCTTTCGAGTGGATTTCCGACAATCGTGTATAACCCTACTAGACCGTTATTTGAAGTACAACTATTCAGCTATTGTGCTGTTAAATGAGAGTTCTCATTCCTCATGAAATTACTCAATTAAGAAAATCATTTCTTCTAAGGAACCGTTTTTTACCACCATTTTTTCCACATTATTTCGAAATTAGCTTGGCTGATTTTGATTGCTTCTGCTACTTGTGTTTGAACAAGAGCAATGTGTATACAATTGTCTAAAGTTTATTTTCTTTACAAGTAACTTATCGTAGTTGCTGTCATGCCAATTAAACCTCGGTGGAATGCTTGACTGTACTGATTTATTCCAATTGTCCATTTGTAATTTATTGCAAGACTGAAACGCTACTGGCTCAGTATAGATCTGCCCTTTAAGACATAATCACACTAAATACAGCTTCATATTTTATTCTAACGAATGTGTCTGCCTTCTGGACTGACAGAGCTTACTAAAGTTACCTTTTGTGAGAGATAATATAAAGCTTGAATGGAAAGAGAGAAATGTAACTTATTTATTTATACGAGTATTATTAATTTCATGTATAACTAAATTAATTACCGTATAGAGGCTACATTCATAATAGGTAATATTTATTCCCAAACGAGAATTAGTCTGAATTCCCTGCCATGTGGTATGCAGTTCTGTTCGATTCAAAATTTTACCGCGGATTACGCGGTGCTGTTATACCGTTTTTCACACCAATTCGTCGATAACTGTTTCCTAGTTCGAGACAGATTATGTAGATTATTAAAAAGAATATGTCACCACCACTATAGGAAAGCAGAAATATTAAAATAATTGAAATGATACTCGGCTACTCGTATCAAATTAAGTAGTTAAGATGTTTAACATGTTTTAATGATAGTAATTGTTTTTTTTTACTATTGACAAACATCTACAAAAAGATGTTTTTTTTCAAATGTCGAGGGCACCTCCCTAGTTTACCTACAGCGAAAATTAAAATGTTGATACTCTTACAGAGCATTGTCCTGATTGCGAAGTTTGATAACCATCTAAGTATGACGACGAGTTGCTTTTTCATAATTTAAATTAAGGCTAAATAAAAAGTAAAACTGCCTTAAGTTAATAACGTTACTTTTAGTAAGCATTAATTTACAAGTAGACTAGACGAAAATAACTAATGCCTTTGTGGAGCGACTCAGACGTATAAATCCTATTTGAAGTCAGCCGGCAAATTCTAAGATTATCCGAGAACATTACCCGACATTTATTTTATAATTATGTAAGTTGGGGATTTATTTATTGAATAATTGTCACAGAGTAAGTAATTAAGGCGACATGCAAACTTTAAGATTACGCTATTTCTTAGTACACACGACAGCACAGGTCAGTTTATACAGTTATACTGCGAAAACAGCTTTTATTATGTAGAGCATAAAGGCGGTCTCAAAGTCAACATGTATAGTCTGAGGTGCCGTCGTGTGTACTTTATCAGGTAGAAATTTGCCAAGCACAATTTCAGGATTTTGGGTTTCTAATACTTGAGGTGTTAAGTTAATTTTATGAAACAAACAATAAACTCATTCATTATTAAAAGCTTCCGCGCAATCGAATGGTGTCAAGATGGCCGAAGGCCGTGTCAAATCAAAATGGCGGAACATCGGAAATTGGCGGTTAATTGCTTTTCGAGGTCCAATGGGCCAGTTAAGCAACTAGGAATGAACTCAACGAATTTTATCTGTCCAGTAATAAACGTAGGTTTTTATAACCTATGAAAAAATGAGGCTAATTGTTTGGTTAAAGTATTATCTCTTGCGGGTGGGTGGTTGTGGCCTTTTTATGGCGTCATGGTGAGATAACTCAATTTAGCTTGCGGATTAAGAAATCACAAATGGCGAGGATTGGTTTTAGAACTACGTGTCTAATTTCCTGTAGGTACCTTATTTAGAACACCTTTTAATTACTTTTTACTATGTTCTGTAAAAATAGAGTCTATTAATTAATTACGCTATTGAAGCATAAAGTAACTTCGAGAGTATATTTGGAACATTCAGATTAACAATCAAGTTGTTTAATTAAAATCTACTGCTGAACAAACAGTTTAACATTTTTCACTTTAGATTAGATAGATATTTTGCTATACTTAGGATAATTCTCTTATTTTTATACAATTATCATTTTGTTACATTGTTCTCAGTTGCAATGTTTACCTATTATCATTATCAATATTAAAAAATATCTTTCACACAAAAAAAAACTAAACCAAAATCGGTTCATCCGTTTGGTAGCTACGATACCACAGACAGATAAACAGATGCACAGATGCACAGATACACAGATACACAAATACACAGTTACACACATACACGAACACGTTAAACTTATACACGTTAGACCCCCGACGCAAATGAGGGGCTTTTTCGTCGGGGGTTAAAAACAGGTGCATCTTCTGCAAGTGTAGAGTGTACTGGCTTTAACTAGTGCACTTAAGAGTTACGCCTAGTTGAAGAGCGAAACTCAGTGCAACGAAGTTAGCGTTGCAACCAAGAGGTCTACTCCCAACTGCACTCGTCCGTAGTTTCGGACCGTAAACGTTCTCAAAATCCGCCAAATGAAGTCAATAAAACGCCAAGCAGCATATTGATGCAGTCGCTATAATGTCTGGATTACACGAGGACAGGTTTTGAAGCCAAGACAGTATCAATAAGCCAGCAAACCAGTAACTCTGGTTTCGGGTAAACAGAACTGGCTTCATCTCAAAGCTAGTAAGCGAGAGAGAACTGGCTCCAGCTCTAGGCTAGTAACCGATAGAGCAAGCATGTTCTAAGCCAGGATAGAAAGCCAGGGCAGTAATGGATTGCTGGCCTAGGGAAACTGGCTTGGCATTATTTCGGACAAAAACGCGCCATTTGATACTTAACCCAAAGAGTTGCCAAAAAGAGCAGCAGCACCGATGCAATCGCAAAAACGCTAATAGATGCAGTAGCTTGTCTGCTTAGGGTCCTAAGTAACCCAAAGATAATTTACGGAGGACATGTGATGGTGCTTTATAGACCACTCTTGTTAATTTTTTTATTCCATAAACATTCGTTTTACAGTTAAACCCGTCTGTAAATGACTTTCATCTGTAAGTGTAACATCAAATCTGTAACAACAAATAAATAAATAAATATCAAGAGTAAGAAACGCCCGAAACTAAAGAAAAGTGCATTTGGGAGTAGGCCCCCAGTCTCCACAGAATCCGAGAAGGAGTTTTGCATTTAATTTCATTTGGGATTATCTGGGATCTGTTCTCTTGATTTCAATTAATCTTATCAGTGATATAATTGAATGAACTAATTTATGGTTGCTATATTAACAAAAATTTTTACGGTATTACGAAATATTTTCAAAAATTATGTTCTTTAAGGGGAATGAAGGCGTTTTGATGGCCTATTACCATAAAACGGACCGACAATGTTTTTATATTGTTATTCTGAACCCAGAAGTCAAAATAATAAGTTTAAATCTAATAGTGTTAACGCAAATTAAAGGAACGGAGGGTCAGTAATGGGATGGGTGACCAAAAATTTATTATCTCGAGCTACTCCGTGCTTCGGAAGGCACGTCAAGCCGTTGGTCCCGGCTCCATTTGCAGTCGTTAGCATAGCACCCACCAATCCGCATTGGGCCCGCGTGGTGGGTCATGGTCCACCCCCCATACACCCATAAGGAAGGCCTGTGCCCCTGCTAGGACATTAAAAATGGCTGACGGTCAACATAGTACCAATTGTGCTTATTTTGAACTGAAGTTGTTAAAATTTAACATTGAACGTACCTATCTTGTTGAAAATTAGCACGATCCTCGATCTGTCTTACTCAAAGTCAGTGGTAATAAAATACGTGTAGGATAAGTGAAGGGGGCCTTTAATGGCTTAGCTAAATATTAATCAATTTGTGCGCTCCAATTGGGGCAATAGAGGCGTTTACAAATATTACCAATTTCCTGGATCCATTCGGGATGCCATAAAAGGGCTTTATTGCAAATAAATTGACAGAAAGTAGATATCATTGACAGCTTATCGGACAGCCGCTGTCATGATAAGTTTCTGAAGGGAGTGGGAATGTGCAAGCAATTCATATTATGATACCCCATATGCCCTCTCCAAATTTCAAGTTGATATCATTAGTAGTTCTCGAGATATCCAGCTGTGACAGACAGACATTTTACCATTTTAGTACAGAACCTTAAAAACCCATTCCTTTATCTGCAGTTCATTGTAGCACAGAATATATTATATAAAGTATTCATTCATATTCGACGTTCCCACTAGTGACTCGGTAGCTCAGCGGTCAGAGCATTGGACCGGATATCCAAAGGTCGCGGGTTCGATTCCCGTCCGAGAACATGATCTGGAGAGAGTCGTATTTTTTCTAGTATATTATTAAGTATTCATAGTAAATTACGGTATATACCTCTCGTGGTAACAAGGTAGCAACGGTTTTGGTTTGTAAGAATCCTATAACGAGATTTGAAATGTTTTAAAAATATTGAAATGCTTAGAATAATAACTATTCTAAGCTGAAATGGAAAAACGATCCATTTTGAGTCTGCAATATAATATTTTAGTGAAAGCTAAGGACAGTTTTTATTGACAGTTTTAACGACTCAGTTTTTGTTAAAAAAATATCAAATCTCATCGAAGATTGAAACAAAAAAAACGTTGCTTCTCTTATTATTATAAAAAATGATATTTAAAATCAAACTGAAACGCTAGGATTCCATATTCACTAAATGCCACACATGATTCCTTAGTATTTTTATGAGAAACCCATTTCGTTCGAAATCTCCTCAAGTCCAAGAATTCTTTCCTTAATATTTAAAGTATTCGAACAAGGCTTTTATGAAAACTTTTCTGTATGCCCACTGAATAAATATGAAAGCCAGAAAACCACATTAATGGATCTTTTTCCTCTTACTATGGAGATGTACGGGTTTGAAAATTATTAGATGGTTTTTTGTTCCTTTAAAAATACCTAGTTAAATATTCAAATATCAAATCGGAGCAGTCGTGTTGGGAAATTTGTATAAATGATTAAAATAACGAAAATATATTTTTTATCAAAGGAAAAGTGGAGCAAATATTTGTACGATAAAATGTTAGGCGATAACTAACCACTGATCAAATTCAAGCCTTGAGAATTTGGAAAATACGCAGTTGGTATTACGCAATTCCTTTTCATATGGTTAAATTGTTAATTATTGAAATAAATGAAAAGGCTCGTTGAAAAGAAGCACTTTATTGAAATTAGGTATTATAAAATAAAAAATGTTTCGTTCGTATTTCAGAATATTCTTCATTAAAATAAACTCGCATTATAAATCGTTAATTATGATACGACGACCTGAGTGGTGCAGTGGTCAACATGCCGGTCTACCACGCAAGACGTCCCGGGTTCGATTCCCGGCCGGGCAGAAATTGAAATGATGAATTTTAATTTCTGTGACGGGTCTCGGTGTTACTTTGTATAATAAGTATATATTTAAATAGTATGTAAGTAGTAAATCAGTTGTCATATATTTTTATATTCATATTATTATTCATCCATATTACAAGCTTTGCTTAGTTTGGGGCTAGATGGCGCTGTGTGAAATTGTCCAAGTATTTATTTATTTATTATTTTTACCCTACCACCCATTATAACATTTTTAGCTGACAAAAAAAATGGGCGCAAAAATATTTTAACCGAATGTCGGCTTGGGTCAAAATTACCCATTCAAAAAATCTATGTAATAAAATAATGACATATCAAGAATAATTTTCCATTATTGGTAAAATAATTCTAACTATTAAAAGGGATTTTAGGTAAGTACTCGCGATTTTTTTTCATTAAATAAAAAGTAAAAGGAATGAATATTTAGCAAAACGGAGACCCACTGTCTTATAGCAACAAATTGTTAACAAATATAAACATTTTGATAGAAAAAAAATAGAAAGACACTTTGAAATATGACCTACTTTATTTGAAATCATATGATAAATAATAATTGTTTATTACAAATCCAAAACGTCGACAATTTCATGCGGTCCGTCTGCACAGTCGACACATATTGCGGACTAAATCAATACTTGTGTATTTGTTACAGCTTCGAAATAAACTATTCGATTTTCTATTTTTAGTGGCAGGACAGCTTTTATTTTTATAATAACCATCTAACTTTACTCGATAAGAGCTGCTAACTTGACTGCAAATTCTCAAATCATCTTCTCCCGCTTTATTTTCTAACAAAATCTCTACTTTTCGGAGTCTGTTTCTTGTAATTAACTGACTTTCTAGTTTTCTCAGTCCATTTATTAAATATCGTTCAGATTAACAAGGTAAATCAGTGAAACTGTTTTAATATTACGGCGCAAAATTATAACACCGAGTGTATGGTTGGGTCAAATTTACCCTTTCTATAGTTTGACAACATTTATCCATCGATCTAGTCGTACTACCATAGAAAGTTGGTTAAAAACATAAAAAAGAGGATGTTAGCTTCAGCTTCCGAGAAAAACAGCAAAGTCGCATAATATTTTCTGGTAAAAACAAGCGATTCAAAATGTCACGGGTCATATAGACCCAACTGTGCGCTTGCCGGGTTAATAACACAACAGTAGGTAAAAATCAGCCAAAAAAAAACCAGTTTTAATCCTAATCCTCACATAAAAGATGCTGACCACTTTATTCACTATATTTAGTCCTATTTGTGGATATTATTTATAGCACTTGGGATCGGTCTTTTGTCAGACCATTGCCTAATTAAGGTTAGTTGTTGACGAGTGACGTCACAATATGGCGACTAGTTGACTAATAACGATAAACCATGCTGACGGCGATCAGATTCTGTTAATTAATAACTAGGTAGACACATATGTTGTTTTCAACTATACGTTCGTATGTTTAGGCTTCACACGTTTTTTGTTGTTTTTGTTAGGAAGTGAGCGACATAAATAAAACAATTTGTATTACTAATTATTATTTTCAACACTATTTTATGCAATCTATCACCATTAGTATTGTTAACCCATTTTATTGGTTAAGAATAACTTTCATCAGATTTTCTGATCGTCGAAGGTAGACCCTATGCATTCCAAAAAATAACTTACAATCACAAAATTAGAATAAAATTTAAGAAGATGAAATTAAAATACTGTAGGATGCGGGTAGCCCTATCGCGTGTTGACGAACCGCGCGGCTGTAGGTAATTATTTCAGGCATATATATATTCTGTGACAGGGCCGAGTCACAGAATAATATAATAGTACAACGTTGAGTCACATTACTTATAATATACCATTACGTGCTACAGTACTGCCACAACAGTGCCCCTACCACGAGTTGATGCAAACTGTTTTCGCTACCGTAAACCATAGTTTTCTCACTTTCACTCGTATGGCCTATGAGCAGTATATCCGATAGTTTACGGAAGCGAAAACAGTTTGCATCAACTCATGGTAGAGCTACAGATCCTAGCCCAAGAAAACAATAACGGAAGTTATGTTAAGTTGTCTAAATCAACATCTACACCACCTCGTTATTAATTTAGTACCAGAGGTATTATTGTTTAATGAAATGTACTACATTATTCACTACAGTTATTCATAGTACAAGACTTGTACTAATATGTATTCATAGTACAAGCTCCTCAAAGGGGCTATCTGAAATATCCCGGAGGCTATTTTCCGAGCAATTCCTCTGCCAGTAGCTTCAAGAACCATTGCTGGTTGGTGCATTACATTTACTACAAAAGGGTCAGATCCGGCCCTTGTAAGAATTTGTTACGTTATGTTACATGAAATGTTTCATAAGGTTATTTTACTGATTTTTACATAGTCTGATTGATACATAAATACATAACTTTTCTGGGAAAATATCACTTTATTCCACTTGCTATCCTACATACCAATTTCTTTCGCTTCATCTACTCTCCTCACAAATGAAAGATATTGTATTTTTTATTTATTTATCATTTATTTGTAATTAATTGTATATTATTTGTATTCTTAGTGTTGTGCCCTTGTAATATTAAATTAAGTCGTTTGAAAGAAATGTTTTTTTATTCATTGATTGGTTGATGTTTTCTTTAAATGTAGTCACAGATTCGTTGCACTACATTAATATTATTATTATATTTTTCACATCGGCAATAGGTATTAGCAAATTCGCATAACATCCCCATTTTGACTGAATTTATTCATGGTATGTATTGAATGTTCCGTCGGCCAGTTTGAATTTTAGTTGAATAAGCTCCATTAATCCATCACTCTTTTCATTTTATGTGAAATTACTTAAGTGAATTACTTTAAGATTTTTATTTTCTATGAGAAACGAGAGGAAAAGCTTTTGGACAGGAGCTGAGTGCAAGGGTCAGGACAAATACTTTGTTGATCAAAATATTACTTCAATTTGCGGCTTTCAGAGTATTTTTTCCAGCGGTTATTTAACTTAGTTACGAGTACATCAAGAGAAAAAAATACAGTAGAAAAACTCGTTTTTCAAATGTATTTCAGAGCTCGCGAAAAGTACTATTTTCTGGATTAATTTAAAAATTGATAAACATCCGCGCGAGACCTATATGAAAGTAAGTAACTGTTTTTACTTTCATTTAATATTTTCATTCCGAATTCGAGCTTCCATCACAGTACACACAATAGTACAAGATTCCGCAACAAATAAAAATTGAATTACAAAAATATACATTCACTTTTGCCTGAAAATCCTACTCAGTCCTCATTATCAATTAACGCGGCTCTGGGCAAACTAAGGGAGCAAAATATTTCAGAAAGAGGACAAGCAAATGAATGAAATGCCAAAGAGAAGAGCACTCGAGAAGACGTCCCAAGACTCGCAAGACAACTAATATTGGCACAAGTTGTTTTGTGTCGAGATGACAGAGTGGGAGTGTTGACCGTCGACCGTCAGTAGGAAATTGTCCTTTTCAACCAAACATTTTCCTTTTGTCCAGCAGCACGCTGAAGTTCACTGTGATCCACCATTGGTCTGAATCCCGTCATAATGCATCTCTCTTTTTCAAAGGGTAAACAAACTCACCAACTCTGCGGTCAGAGCATTGGACCGGACATGTAAAAGTCGCGGGTTTGATTCCTGTCCGAGAATGGTCTGGTGCGAGTCGTATTTTTTCTAGTATATTATTAGTATTGTATAAAAGTAGCATTGTGAATGAATGAATGCTAAAATCTCAAATGTAAAAAAAAAATATTGTCTTTATTGACTTCAAAAATTGAAAATTATTAAAATTAGGAGGTTATCTATTTGTCGCGTAAGAGACTGGCGTACAAAGACTGGTTTAGCTTTCAAATGTTTTTTGTGCGTTATCACGTAGTGATATCCAATTTTTTTATTCTGATTAGCGAAGTGATTATGTTTTAATAAGTAAAAGATGACAAAATTATTGCAAATAGAAACATATAAAATCTTGCATAGACTCTATGACATCGAGAATTTTGATAAACAACTATTCCAGTACTCACGAAACATAAACCTAAGAGGCCATCATCTCAAATGATCGAAGGCACCATCAGGAAACAATCCACATAAGCATTTATTTAATAATAAATAAATAAATAAATAAATATTTGTCAACATCACATACATTGCTCCGATTCCAAAGTAAGTAGCTAAAGCACTTGTGTTAAATAATAATAGAGTAGTTGAAGCTTAGAACAAGTTGCCAGAAGAAGTGATATCTGTACAGAATACGAACCAGTTTAAGAATAGATTAGACAAATATTTAAAAACTAATGAAAGACAAACTCAACCCATGATATAAATGAGGAGCGTCGGAACAAAAACCGATAGATCACATTTTGATATTTTTTATTTTTATGATGGCAATTGGTTGTTCTCGTACATATCTTGCTCTGTGGTTAACGTAACCTGGTCAAAAACTGCTAAATCCGCTCTAGATCTGGCTTCGAAATACCCGAATCTGAACATAAACCGATAAATACACTAGTCTTACTAAACAACGATGGCGATCGGAACAGATACCGATAAATCCTTACCATTTTTCCTACCAGCGTTTTATCAAACACCGATACATCCTACAGTGTTTTATCAAAAACCGATATATCCAGTTGGTTTGGTCAATCACCGATATATCCATTTTTTTTGTTTTTATATCTCAACAGGTATTACAGTCACGAATGCCGAATTTAGGTTTTCAAACAGTGGTTCTAACACCAATAAAATGATATATTTCGTTTAACTCTAAATTAGAAAACCATGAACTTGGCCAGTTTTTTACATTTGTCCACAAAAAACACAAATGTGATTTATCGGTTTCTGTTCCGACGCTCCTCAAATGGATACAGGCTCTTATCAGTTGTCTCAACTGCTTGCCTGTCAATTAATATTAATAATAATAAAAGCTAAAAATGTCGGAAATTCCGGTGCGTGAGTCAGAGTCCCACAGTTTTCGTATGTTTCGTACGTCTATGACACCATAAAATGGAAATAGTATGCTTTGATAAAATTTTATGAACGTCCATAACTGAATGTGATAATGTGTTGTTACTAAACAAAGAATTATTAACACTTAAGCATCAGCATCTAAAGTATAAAGTAGGTATTATTATTCTGTGATCATAATCACACATAGTAGCTAGCAATTAACTTATAAAATGTCTTTAGTCATCAGTCAAGAGTCAAGGTTGAAATAAAATGATTTTTATTGCGTCCTCATAAAGTCTTAAGGTCATTACGCTGATTACATCGTAAACCACGGAACAAAACAAGTGAAATTATTCAAGGATCCCTATATAAGGATTCATGCATATGGCGCCGGAGCTCGACCGGAGCTAGATCGGATCCCGTCTGGAGCTACCCTACTTGGCGTTAGTTGAGTTCTGATAGTAGTCGAGTTGGGCTCTGGTCGATCTCTGGTCCAGTTCCAGTAAAACTCCGGTCGTTGTCCAGTCAAGTTCCGATCCGGCTCCGGTCCAGCTCCAGTGGAGATCCGCTTGAACTCCGGTGCCATAGTCTGCACGAAGCTTAAGGATTGTTGTATTACGCAATGTAAAGAGGTCAACTCGCAATTTACATACTTTTGGTGTCCACTTTGAAAACAAGTACGAACTTTGTCGAGTCATTACTCACTTTTCTAACTTATTTTATTTTGAAATTTACTAACCTTTGCGGTCGTTCTTATTACTTACTTACATTAAAATATCGCGTTTTTAGGGTTCCGTACCTAAAAAGGAAAAACGGAACCCTTGTAGGATCACTTTGTAGTCCGTCTGTCTGTCTGTCCGTCCGTCTGTCAAGACCCTTTATCTCGGGAACGCGTTTCGAGTTGAAATTAAAACCATATACTCAGGTCTACAATCTCTTGCAGCTGTGAAAAAATCAAACTTCTAAATTAACGTAAAAAAAGATACGGTCATTTATGGCGCAAAAAACGCATTTTTCGACACCCTCAAGGGAATCAAAATTCATACGGTACCTAGAACTATGAAATTTGGCAAAAAATTTCGTCTTATATACTACAAGTACAGGGAAAAGTCTGAAAGCTATACATTTATATTATGCGACTAATCCACAAAGCAATTTGTTTTTAACCGACTTCAAAAAAAGGAGGTGGTTCTATGTTCGTCTGTTTCTTTTTTTTTATTTTTATGGGTAACAATCTGCATAGTCCTTCAGTATAAGCGTTGCAATTAGCGTCGTCGGTTCCTTCGGCAATTCGTCACGCGTCCGTCGGAACACGCGGCCAAATTACTCGGTCGCAGGTTTCTATTATCGGCATTTGTACAGCGAAATTTGGTAGTTAACGATATTTCCTTTGTAACGATTAAGTCACGTTTTGCACTCACACGGCAATGAAAAGGCACTTTTTGGAATTTGAATATTTTTGTGGGTTGCGGTGCGGCGGGAGTCTATTCTGAATAGTTTCTTGCGCCTGTTCTTCTTGTCAGTTTAAAAAGTGGAACGGGTGGTAGGGAAAAAAAACGATTCAAAAGTGCTTATGGGGCTGACATGAGCCAACTAGCACCGCCAGTCGATTTTATTTTATTTATTCTAAATAAGCCCAGTTTCTTAAAAAAAGGCATCAGTCAAGATTTTCTTAATAACGTCTAATATATTTACTGAATTACTTTACAACTTTGTCATTTTGTTGTCAATTCTGTTCAAAAAAGTAATAGCTTTTGGAGTGTCACAGTTCTAAGCTATTACATATTTATAGACGTGACTGTACATGGATTCATTGCCAGCAACCATGTACTACCAAAATTACGTTAGACATAACGTAATAATTTAACAAATTCTATTTCTTTACATAGTTTGAAAAGGCATTCGAACAGTTTAAAACGCGATTTTGTTAAAAGTGGCCACTGTTGGTTTGTAATGTTGTAACGTTATTCAATAAAGGTTAGACGTCATTCACAGGACCTTAACTGATTCCTTTTTTAAGAAATTGTCATCATCAGCCTATCGCAGTCCACTGCTGGACATAGGCCTCTCCAAGTGCACGCCACTGAGATCTGTTTTCGGCTCTTCGCATCCAGCTCCTGCCAGCCGTCTTGCGCAAATCATCACTCCACCGTGTCTGAGGACGTCCTACACTACGTTTGCCGAGGCGTGGTCTCCACTCTAGAACTCGTTTACCCCAACGGTTATCGGTTCTACGGCTAATATGGCCAGCCCATTGCCACTTCAGCTTGCTAATCCGGTGTGCTATGTCGACGACTTTGGTTCTCTGACGGATCACCTCATTTCTGATGCGATCCCTAAGAGAGACACCGAGCATAGCCCTTTCCATAGCCCGCTGAGCAACTTTGAACTTGTGGACCAGCCGTGCCGTTAGTGTCCACGTTTCGGCTCCGTAAGTCATGACGGGTAGGACGCACTGATTGAAGACCTTCGTCTTTAGGCACTGTGGGATCGACGATGTTAGGATTCGACGTAGCTTTCCAAATGCAGCCCAACCCAACTGAATTCTCCTATTCACCTCGTCCTCAAAATTGTTTCTACCCAACTGCAATGTCTGCCCGAGGTATACATATTTGCGAACAACTTCGAGGACGGCGCCGTGTATAGCAATCGGTTCCGGTAGAACATGTTCGTTGAACATGACCTTGGTTTTGTCCAAGTTCATCCGAAGGCCGATGCGTAGAGAAGATTCAGCTAGGTCGTTCAGCATTTGTTGTAAGTCCTCCAGCGTCTCTGCCATGATGACGATATCGTCAGCAAATCGCAAGTGAGAGATGTGTTCGCCATTGATGTTGATGCCTCGTCCTTTCCAGTTCAGCGTCTTGAACATATCCTCCATTGCATTAGTGAACAATTTCGGGGAAATGACATCCCCTTGTCTCACTCCTCGATGCAATGGTATGGGCCTTGTTTGCTGATTCTGTACTTGGACGGACATGGTGGCAGCTTCGTAAAGACATCTCATCACTTGGATATATCGCCAGTCTACTTGGCAACGCTGTAGGGACTCCAGAACCGACCAGATTTCAACCGAGTCAAAGGCCTTCTCATAGTCCACAAATGCTAGACACAGGGGCTGATTATACTCTTCAGTCTTCTGTATAATCTGCCGCACTGTGTGGATGTGGTCTATGGTGCCGTATCCGCTCCGAAATCCAGCCTGTTCCGGTGGTTGGAACTCGTCGAATCTACGCGCAAGACGGTTCGTGATCACTCTTGAAAACAGTTTATAGACGTGGCTCAGGAGGGAGATAGGTCGATAGTTCTTCAGCAGGGTCTTATCTCCCTTTTTGAAGAACAGCACGACAACACTCCTACTCCACGCCTCTGGAGTTCTCCCTTCGAACAGGACAACGTTAAAGAGCTTCTGAAGCTCCCTCAGTACGGGTTTGCCTCCTGCTTTTAACAGCTCTGTCGTAACGCCGTCCTCGCCAGGGGCTTTTCCATTTTTTAGCTGCCTCAGAGCGATCTCGATTTCGCCACTGCTGACTTCTGGCAGGTCTTCAGTGAAATGGCGTGTTAATGGAGCTCTAGAATCCTCATTTCCGGGATCAGGTCGAGATGCATGCGATGCGTATAACCGGCCATAGAAATTCTCCACTTCCGAAAGGACTGCCGGTACCGAAGAAACGACTTCTCCACTTGCTGTGGTCAGCTTCGTCAAGTGGCTTCTTCCAAGAGATTGTACGAACACCTTTGACCCCCGATTCTGCTCTATTGCTGTCTCAATAGCAAGGGTATTGGAGCGACGGAGGTCACGTCGTACGTGCTTGGTGATCTCTTGGTTTAGAGCCCGCTTTGCGGACGAAGTGACGGGTGGGTTTTCACGTCGTTTCTTCATCAACCCTAAAGTCTCTTCGGAAAGCTTTGACTTCTTACCCTTACGCTGCATGTTACAAAATCTCGAGCCTTCCTCCCTGAGGACCCGAACCACATTTTCGAGGTTCTGGTTAACGTCTGTTGTAGTTTCCACGGCGGCAAATCGGTTCTCCAGATTTGACTGAAATGTTTCAGACCCGGCTATAGTTTGGAGCAGTGTTGGTCGGAGCCTGGCCTTCATCAGACGGACACGTTCAGCCTTGAAGTTGATATTCAGAGAGCCTCGGACAAGTCGGTGATCGCTACCGGTATTGAACCTGTTGATCACTGAGACGTCCCTGAATATGCGCTTCTTGTCCGTCATGATGAAGTCAATCTCATTTTTAGTCATAGTGTCGGGGCTTTGCCACGTCCACTTCCTTTGGGGCTTTTTCTTGAAAAAGGAGTTCATCAAGAAGAACCCCTCCCGTTCGAGGAAGTTGACAAGCATTTGCCCCCTATGATTCCTGCTTCCAAAACCATGGGATCCTACTGCCGATTCACCGCAATTCTGTACTCCCACTTTAGCGTTGAAGTCCCCCATGACAACGGTGTACTGGGTTTTTGTAGTGAAGTGGAGGGCCCTCGATATGTCATCGAACATATCCTCCACCTCATCGTCCGAATGTGTCGAGGTCGGAGCGTACACTTGCACCACCTTGAGGCTATACCTCTCGGTGAGCTTTACAATGAGGTACGCTACCCTGTTCGACACACTAGACATTTCCACAACGTTGTCAGATAGGGACTTATGGACCAGAAACCCAACGCCACCTTGGGACAATCGGTCTCCCTCTCGGAAGTACATTAGGTGGCCTGATTCGAGGGTTATGGTGTCCTCCCCCTCTCTTCGGACTTCACATAACCCTAATATGTGCCACCTAATCTTTCCGAGTTCCACTTCTAGTTGCGCCAGATGCGAATCAAGCCGCAGCGTGCGTCCGTTGTAGGTCGCAATGGTCAGTTGTTTTTGGTGGCCTACCGTAGCCCGGGGATTCTTCGCACCCCCTGTCCCGCCGTTACCATGGTCGCCACCGTGACCAGGAATAGCGGGACTGCCGGGAACTGGGGGCCGTGGCTTAGTTTTCCTATACATTTGGAGGATTATAGCCTACTGCTATCACGCTGGCCAGACGGGTTGATAGAGGGTTTGTTTCAAGTTTTCCTTCTCTCACACTGGTGTTTGGTGTATTTGCCTCACAGTCGGCTCCTACGACTTCCTGGGCATGTCAAGGAGTGGTGACACTTGTATTCTTAGGCCGTCACCACACGGCGAAATTGTGCTTATTTAGAATAAATAATATAAAATCAACTGGCGGCGCTAGTTGGCTCATGTCAGCCCTTTAAATATTAATTTTATTTGAATAAATAAATAATGACTATTTGACTATTTAATACTGAACCATGATAATCTAAAAAATTCAATCCACGTTGTAACATTAAAATTTAAAGACAAAATTAAGTAAGAACGACTACAACATCCAATTAAAGCGGGGTTTTTCCTCATAATATTAGGAATTCGGAGTATCTATGCTAGCTTTATAGTTTGAGAGACCAAGAGCGTTAGACCGGACTTCCAAAGGTCGCGTCGCGGGTTCGATTCCCGTCCGAGAATGTGATCTGGTGCGATTCGTATTTTTTCTAGTATATGATTTAGTATTGTATAGAAAACGCATTGGCGATTGACCGCGAGGGGCGGCCAGCCACTTTTTATTATTATTTTATTATTATTAATCATTTATTTTCAGGCTGCAATGGCCCATAGATATATACCTTAAAATAAAATAAATATGAAATATAACAACAAATCTGTTAGTATACAAAACTTAAGATTAGGTTAGTAAGAAAAAAACTTAGTTAACTTTCGGCGTCGAATCGGTGGCTTCTGGCAAAGTCCCACGGAAGCGCCGGTAAACCACACCCTGCGGCCAGAAATCTTCCTTCATGAAAGTTTCCATCCTCGCTGTCGGGACGCGTACCACAAACGACTTGAAATTTGTGTTGTGGCGCGATTCCAAAGCCTGTACTCTAAGGCAGAAGTTGGCCTTTTTCTTTATATACTCTGTCACATCCCCCGCAGTGATAGTGTGGTGCAGACGGGACAGGTATACAGCCGTAGTCGGTATGGCAGCTCGCAGCAGGAAGTCGGGCCCTGTCGGTGCGGTACCATACTGGTTCTTCGCCACTCGCTGACGATGTCGCCTTTTTTTCCGAACCTCGGTAAAACCTTGGTCATCTTGGCCCGGAAAGACAACATTCGTCGCAAGCGCTCTTTTCTCGGAGGTGTCTGGCTTCTGCGACCGCGAACTTGTTTTGGCGGCAGCAACAGCAGCATAGTTGACAGGCGCGCGTGGCACAACCGCTGTAGGGAGCGCCGGCGGCGGGGCGCGGGCGGGAGGTGCGCTCCTCACGGGGTCGGCGCTCGCAGCTGGCAGCGGCGGCGCTCGGGATTTGTCGGGCCGTGGCGAAGTCGGCGACGAAACTGCTGACTTGCAACTCGACGCTGTTGACGTATCGAGGCATGCCCCGCGTAGCATATTGATGTTCGAGCCCACGATCGGTGACCTAGTTACAGCGAGTGATTCACGTAAATCGTCAACTTCCTTACGCAATTCACTCACTGTGTTTTCTGATGTTTGAAAATTTAACATCATCTCGGCCAAACTCTTCTTCAGGTAAACGATATCCTTCAGAAGGCAGGTCACATCGACGTGATCGAAGGTGACGGGAGGCAGCTTGTTGAGGTCTCTCGCCACGAAGGAGGGCACGTCGTCAGGATCGGTTTCCTTGAACAGGGTGATGATCTCCTGCAGGCTCTTCTGTGTCCCATCACGTCTCCGGGACACCATCTGGTCAATCTTACCGAGAGACTCGTACAGCAGTTTCTTCGCTGTGGCCACATCATCCTCACTGAAGTTAGACTTGCAGATTTGGAGCGCGCTCACCTCATCCATGACGTCCAGCTTTTGTTGTAGGAACGCCAGGAGTTCGTTAGCCACAAGTTTATCACTCATGGCTTGTATGCGTAACGCGGCACTTGGCCGCGTTTCACAATTTAATAAAAATTTTTAGCTCGCGTCTGCACCGATCCGCATCGCGCACACGATTACATTTTAATATGCAACCGCCTCGATGGCGCAGTGGTTTAGCGACTGGCCCAGTGTTAAGCAACTTTCGCAAGGGTCTATCATGGGATGGGTGACCGAAAATTTATTATCTTAAGCTCCTCCGTACTTCGGAAGGCACGGAGTATGAACGTTAAGCCGTTGGTCCCGGGTGCATTTGCAGTCGTTAACACCCACCAATCCGCATTGGGCCCGCGTGGTGAGTTATGGCCCATCCTCCTTATCCACCCATAAGGAAGGCCTGTGCCCCAGCAATTAATATGGCTAATGTCATGTCACCGGTGGCTAAGCATTCGCCACGAAATTTCATATTAAAACTGAATCGCACGATTGACCGCTAGTGCGTAAGAGGGCCAACTTGCGTCCTTTTTGAACTTTCGCATCGATCATTAATTCCCGTTTATAAAGTTGGGACTCGAATTCTACAGGAAAGTGCACAAGACAGTTTCGACTTTTTTATCAGTTATTGAAACATTTTGTGTGTCAATTTGGAGTTTTTGACGTGTGACTTAGACCGGTTCCTATATTTGCGGCGGTATCGGCTAAAAACATTGAAGCTCATGTTAACTGTATTTTGACAGTTATGTGTGATACATTGCTACTTTTCTTTGGTAAGTTTTTATTTGTGCCAAGATGAAGTAGCAATGTATCACATACATCTGTCAAAACACAGTTTGCAATGCTTTTTGCCGATAAAGCCCTTGAAAACGATTCGTTTGCTTACGGATGGTAGTATTTTGACATTAAGTCCATAAGTAAATGTGTCAGCATAGTAAATGTGTCAAAATTCTACCACCCGTAAGCAAAACGAATCGTTTTAAAATAAAGGAATGAGGGGTTAACAGAATTTAATATAAATAATAGTTTCTATTTCCATTTTTTTTTTATTTACTAGGTAGTAGGTACTGGATTAAATAATAAATAAATCATTGATTTTTATATTGATCTTTGTAGAACAGATGTATATCCAAAATGTTGTGCCTTGTGATTCGATTTTGTTGTACATAAAGTGTAAGATTGAAACCAGTATAGCTATTCTGCCAGCCTAGTAGCGAGAAGTCGTTGTATCTGAGAAATATTATCGCATCGGGAACTAGAATCTGGAAATGATTTTTGACCTGGATTTTTAGATAGGATTTACTATACCAGAGAATAAATAATAGTACTAGCGTCTAGGAAATAATTACGGCCTTACCACAAAAGAGTTTAAAACACTGTTTAATTTAGACACTGTTTAAATGTGATGCTGTCTCTTACAAACAATATTGTCAAGAAAGTGACAGCATCACATTTAAACAGTGTCTAAGTTAAACACTTGTTAAACAGTGATTTGTGGTAAGGTCGTTACAGTTTGTATTTAGACATTTGAAATAACAAATGTCGGTCATGGGATGGGTGACCAAAAATTTATTATCTATTATCATATATAAACAGTGTGTAAATTAAACAATGTTTTAAAATCTTTTGTGGCAAGGCCGACAGAGTTCAATACGTAAACGCCCACGAGCAATAAAAAGTAGCTCAGCGACTAATCGCAAGTGAAATGACACTGACAAGAGTGACGAAGGGTTTACTTAGCCAGCGACAAAAAAACGGCTCGATTATCGCCGCGATAATCGCAGCTACAAAAAGTCGCTCGTGGGCGGAGACGCTAAATAAAAGACGTTTTTCTTCTCGATAGATATTCGTGCTAAGGGCAGTATCCAGGTGGTTAGAACGAATGTTAATTACTTCATTATCGTAAAAAGTCACATAAACATAAAAAGGCCCCGGTTCGAGTTTTAATTATGAAAGTAAACATCGACATCAAATGGTGCGTGAATGTTTGGGTACGTATTATTTTGTAAATGGTAAGAGTTCCGTATGAAAATAATTAGAACTAGTATTTAGATAAAATTCAGCTTATTACATAATAAAGAACAATTAACCGACTTTTCAGTTTTTGCAAACTGTTTACTTACTTCGCCCATATGTAACAAAGTGCGAATTTTGTTTTTTTTATTTAGATTTTAGCATTAATTTAAACACACATAGGTAAAATACATATTACGAGGTCAGAAACATAAAACTAATTTGTGTTTTACAAAAAATATACATACATACATACGCATACATACACACACTTACATACATTGCTATTTAATTAGATATTTTATTCTAATGAGTATTTGTTCATTCAGTTCATTTCATATGAAAAGAAAATGATTATTAAATACCAAAGTCTAAATATACAGAACCCATAATTTAAACGAAATGCTCACTCTTAGCTCATATATTGGGTTCAACAGCTGCCAATAAAGGGTGTCTTTGTTTATTGAGCCGTGGCGACCCGCTGTTAACTAAACGAGGAATTAACTGCCAGTTAATAAGACGGTTGACTAGTTTTTATAATAATATCCCTAGCTTTACCCTGTACTTTGGATTTTTAAATAAGTCTTTTACACATGCCAGATTTAAATACGTATTTAATGTAAGGACCTTCTCACACGGAGCTACACAAACCTAACTAGTTACTAACTCAAATTACTAACGAGTCACTTAAACGTCACCACACATACATTCTCATAGAGATTCGCACACGAGGCGACTTAACTGACGACCTCCTTGGTCGAGTGGCTTTGTACACCGGTTCTCAACGTGTCGCCATCTCTGAGGTCCCGGGTTCGATCCCCGGGTGGTTCAATTTAGAAAACGAACTTTTCTATATTGGCTCAGGTCTGGGTGTTTGTGATACCACCGTTGTCTCCGATTTCCATAACACAAGTGCTTTAGCTACTTACTTTGGAATCGGAGCAATGTATGTGATGTTGTTTAAAAAAAATAAAAAAAACTAACCAGTCGCTAACACTTGTAAGTAACGCGTTGGCAACTGCAGCCCTACCATGAGTTGATGCAAACTGTTTACGTTACCGTAAACTATCGGATATACTGCTCAAAGTCAATGCGAGGGAAAGAGATAAAACGATAGTTTACGGTAATGTAAACAGTTTGCATCAACTCATGGTAGGGCCACTGATCACGACTGACGCGACTCGCCGCGCTACTGAGTAACCTGAGAAGATTATTGAAAATTATTTAGTTTTTGTAAAAATGAACGAGAAATACTTAAATATTAAAGTATAGGGAAACGTATCCATGCTTATCAGAGTATTTACGAAAGGATTTGACAGAAAGAGCTCATGATATGACGATACATAAAATAATGTCGTCTACATCCTCAGTCGATCCACTTGACATGTTTCCCCTTGATTAGGTACAGGATGCTTTTGTGAGAAGAAATAACAGAAGTGACTGAAACCTTGCAACTCGAGTAGCCTCGTGTGCGAGGTACAGTTACACAGTCACAGTTCAATTTATCAGTAGCTCCACGTGAGAGGGGTTAAGAAAATAAAAATATAATTAATTAGACCTATGTACGAAGGTAACTTTGAAGTCTTGGTTCTCCGCCAGGGATTGATCGAGCTGTGATCTGATCACAGATATATGTCTGTGGCTATCCAGGGAGTGAATGGAGGAGATTCAGATCACTATACACCCACTGATCTGTGTCCAAAAAATGTAAGGATATGTTTCATAAAACCGCGAAAATTCCATTAATCATCATCTTACATTTCTTAGAATGCTGATCAGATCTTTTGGGTGTGTATAGTAATCTGGATTTCCTCTATTCACCCCCTGGATATAGCCATCATCAGATCACATCTCGGTTAATCCCTGGTGGAGAACCAAGGCTTCAAAGTTACCTTGTTTGTATGAAAATAATGTGGTAGCCCAGTTTCTTTGCAGCCCAGTGTAGTTCGTTGTAGTATTAGAAGGCAAAAGTGCTTAAAGTGGCCACTTTTTGCTCTTCTGCTTACTACAAGGAACTAAAGTCTAGCTTCAAGTCTCTATGAAAAATTGGTAGATGTTTTTTTAAGTAAATAATACTTACTACTAAGTATTCTGAAGCATTAGCTATGAAAACAAATTGCTAAAGTTTTCAGCCGTGTCATTAATTAGGCTGAAGCCATCTTGACAGAACAAACAATAAAAATGCGAAATTACAAAATGGCGACTTAGTAAGTTATGCAAAAAAATTAACTCAAGAAAGACTGGCATTCTTTCGTGGTAATTATCGCTACTTTGCTAATTAGCACTTAACGAGTAATTTATCTTTGAACAGGACCGTGGAAATGACAGAGCTGAAAAGATGACTGTCTCCAAGAGTAACGGTAGGTTTTGAATTAATATAAAAATTAATTACCTTTGAGAAAAATTTGACTTTTGGACAATCTAAATAGCATTTCATTATTTGATTGAATCAGGCGTCACTTGGCGGAAGTCCCAAACTATTGTAAAAAAGAGATATATGTAGTTTACATCCGTAAAAATTGGCGGTGTATCTTGCATTTATTTTTTGAGGAAGTAAGCTACATAATCATATTTCGTTTTTTCACAATAGCATTTCATTGTAAATTATTATGAAATAATATTTGTATATTTACCATAACAACGAAAGATAATAAAAAAAGAAAAACCTCAACAAACCAGAACAGGCGAAAGGACCATCGTTTTCTTTTTCTATTTCTAAAAGCCCCACCCGACTTCATTAGACGTGTTTTATTAATATTGATATGCATAACTAATAATTTGAATACTATTCCTTGCTTTTTAGAGGTATTTAATTTTGAAGCTGTTTTTGTTTTTGTATTCAGGCTTTTTGAAGGAGGTTTTTCTTTCTTTTAAAAAGCTTTTTTATTTTTAACTTTTTAGTAGTAGATATGTACGCGTGTAAATATTTTTTTACTTTATATAGTATTTGTGGTAAGGTATGTAAGCGTGTAAATATTTTTTAACTTCATACAATATTTTCTATGGTACAACGCCCATAACTCAATTTTCAAATTCACGCTGTTTGTTTTTAAGGAGTTCCGTTGTGCCTTCGTACTTCGTAGTCCAAGTACGAAGTACTGCCGGGTTTCAACTTGAAACAGATAAATCGAAGAAAGAAGTTTCGTATTGTAGTTATTTAGAAGATATCGATGTTCGTGTGACGTCATGAATTGGGGTTTGCCATTTTGACCCGATTGGAGCTCGATGTATCTGTTTTAATTTGAAGCCCGGCAGACATTCCGAAGTTCGATTCGTTAGCTAAAACATGTCCAACTAAAACAGCAAAGCAAAGAAACCAGTAGGTCTGGGGCCAACCTTAATTACAAAATATTAAAATTATTCTTATAGAAAGGATTGTTCGATTGATGCAATGATTTAACCGTTTCCTTACAGTATGCTACTATAGCTATTTATTACAGGATGTTGAAGTCATTGGCAATCTTTTAAACTAAGAATCTAACCGCGATATTGATAAGTTTAGGACAAACACTTCTTGAATCTAAGTGATAAAAATTTAAGGTGAAATAAACATAAGAAATCATAAGTAAAAGATTACTGATGCTAAAAAACATGAAAGTAACTTTTTTTTTATATTTTCTGTTCTTTCATTTTTCATTTAGTAAAAAGTAAAGTAAAAAACCCGTTCCAGACTTCTTTTTTTCATTTCATGTTTCAATCATGTTCGTAAGCATCAGTAATTTCTTACTTAAAACGCTGGTTCGCAGCGTAAGAGTAAAGAAATTCGACGATGCCACTAGTGACTCGGTAGCTCAGCGGTAAGAGCATTAGACCAAACATCCAAGGTCACGGGTTCGATTCCCGCCCGAGAATATGATCTGGTGCGAGTCGTATTTTTTCTAGTATTGTATAAAAATAGTATTGTGAATGCTCTCAAATTAAAAAATACTTAAGTATATGACTTCTTGTGATTGTTTTATGTTTATTTCGCCTTGAATTTAAATCACTTTCGATATCTCAGTTAGATTCTTCGTTTAAAAAATTGCTAATGACTTTGAATGATTTCATCCTGTATATACACTAACTATTTTACCAACGCTGGTGTGTTGATCATAAATATAAATATTTGTCAACATCACATACATTGCTCCGATTCCAAAGTAAGTAGCTAAAGCACTTGTGTTATGGAAATCAGAGACAACGGTGCTATCACAAGCATCCAGACCAGGGGGTCTAGTCAAAGTAACATTTGCAAATCTTCGTTATCGCTTCGCTTTTGAAACATGTATGGGATTGACATAAGGTTTCGTAATCAATCTAAATTTAAAACGTCAAATCCATACATTTTTCGAAGCGAAGCGATAGCGAAAATTTGTAAATAGCCAAAGTAATTTGGCTAGACTCCCTGAGCCAATATAGAAAGGTTCGTTTTCTAAATTGACCCAACCGGGGATCGGACCCAGGACCTCACAGATGGCGACACCTTGAAAACCGGTGTACAAAGCCATTCGACCACGGTAGTCGTCAAATCATCATAGTCGCCCAAACGACGCCGACGCCTTTATACAGTAGGTACCAAAGAAATTCCAAACAATAGTATATATGAATCAGTGGGAGCATCAACTAGATCCAGAACCGACTCCCATTGTCGATCTCCGCGCTCATACATCATGCCACATAATCGCAAGATAAATTAATCTGGAGCATTATTCGATTAGATTAGGTTGCCGTTACTCTAGTGGGCTGGGGTCACGATTCTTGCGCCTGACAAATGAATCGATAGAACAGAATATTCAGTCAGTTTTTTAATCCAGTCAATTCACACCAGTCATTTAGTTCCAAATTGAGGAGCTTGAATGATTTGAGTAACCAATGAAAAGAAATGGTTATAAATCCACGTTCTGAGTCCAATCTGGTATTTTATTATATTGAGATTTTTCGCATTCACAATGATATTTTTTTATATTAATATAAATAATATATTAGAAAAAATACTGGAAAAAATCGACTCACCCGTAGCACCTCAGATGGGATCACGTCCTACTAGGACCTCCCGTCCTCCTCGAATTTTTCTAGTATTTTTTCTAATATATTATTTATCTGTTATTTTATTTATGTTTAGTGTTTAAAAAACTTATCTCTCTTTTTCGTTTGTACAATTAGTGTTTGAGCTTCTTTCATTTAACTAACTAAATATTATATTATAACTATAGTTTTAAAATTTGAATCGAATAATTCTATTAGATTATTATTCGCACTTGCTCAAAAATAAAAACATGTTTTTTTCCAAACCTAAGTAAGTTTATAGATAAAAAATAAGTTTATTATAGTTGCTTAGTCGTTGGCAGGTAACACTTGCGGGAAGATCAATTTTGAGTTAACTACAATTTTTTTTTTGTTGATCATGAAATAAATTAATAATTCTCTATGGTTTTCAAAATGAAGCACCTTCTTATAATGCTGCCAGTGTTCGCGTGAAATACTTACTGGTAGACTTTTCTTAACAGAAAAATATTAGTATTCGGTCTGATCGCATTACCATCGACATTTTCCGGCCAGAATGATCAGATTGGTTTTTGATATTTCTTCCGTAATTCAAGAAATAGAAACCAAGAGTTTTCACTCTGCTTGGTATTAGTCAACTGTTACATTACGTCACAAAGCGAAACCAAAGGAATTCTTAAACTTTAAACTACATAAATACCGTTCGCTTATTGAAATATGAGTAGAAAAAATTATAATAATTATAATAGTTAGCCACAACTTATTTCAATCCCATAAATCTTTTCATCACAGTGCAAAATTACCGCTTTTAAATAGATTGTTATACCGACAACTATACCGCCTCTTTATATTTCCCTTTCAAAATCAATGTCAAAATTTTTCAAATAAACTTATTAATTAAACACTTTGGTTCCTTCAGGACAACTTTGTCCACTTTCCCAAGTCGTCCATATGCCCAACTTGTCAAATTTTCTAACTCGTCCTCGTACAATTCCTATCTTGTCCACTTCCTAACTCGTCAATATTCCTAACTCGTCCACTTCCCAAATCGTCAATATTCCTAACTCGTCCACTTCCCAAGTCGCCAATATTCCTAACTCATCCACTTCCCATTTCGTCCATATTCCTAACTCATCCACTTCCCAAGTCGTCAATATTCCTAACTCGTCCATTTCCCAACTCGTCCATATTCCTAAACTCGTCCACTTCCCAATTCGTCAATATTCCTAACTCGTCCACTTCCCAACTCGTCCATACTCCTAACACGTCAATTTCCCAACTCGTCCATATTCCTAACTCGTCTATTTCCCAACTCATCCATATGCCTAACTATACCACTTACCAAGTCATTTATATTCCTAACTCGTCCACTTCCCAACTCATCCAAATTCCTAACTCGTCCACTTTCCAACACACCAAATTCCTAACTCGTCCACTTCCCAACTCGTCTATATTTCTTACTCTTCCACTTTCCAACTTTTCCATATTCCTAACTCGTCCACTTCCCAAGTCATCACTATTTCTTACTCGTTCATTTCCCAACTCGTCCATATTTCTAACTCGTCAACTTCCCAACTCGTCCATATTCCTAATTCGTCCACTTCCCAAGTCATCAATATTCCTAACTAGTTCACTTCCCAACTCGTCCATATTCCTAACTCATACTTTCCAATTCATCCATATTCATAACGCATCCACTTCCCAACTCGTCCATATTCCTAACTAGTCCATATTCCTAACTCATCCACTTTCCAACTCGTCCATATTCCTAACTCTACCACTTCCCAAGTCATTTATATTCCTAACTCGTCCACTTCCCAACTCGTCCAAATTCCTAACTCGTCCATATTCCTAACTCATCCACTTTCCAACTCGTCCATATTCCTAACTCTTCCACTTTCCAACTCGTCCATATTCCTTACTCGTCCACTTCCCAACTCATCTATATTTCTAACTCGTCCACTTTCCAACACATCCAAATTCCTAACTCGTCCATTTCCCAACTTGTTGATATTCCTTACTCGTAAACTTCCCAACTCATCCATATTCCTAACTCATCCATTTTCCAACTCGTCCATATTCCTAACTCATCCACTTTCCAACTCGTCCATATTCCTAACTCTACCACTTCCCAAGTCATTTATATTCCTAACTCAACCACTTCTCAAGTCATTTATATTCCTAACTCGTCCACTTCCCAACTCGTCCAAATTCCTAACTCGTCCACTTTCCAACATATCCAAATTCCTAACTCTTCCATTTCCCAACTCGTCCATATTCCTTACTCGTCCACTTCCCAACTCGTCCAAACTAACTCATCCACTTTCCAACACATCCAAATTCCTAACTCTTCCATTTCCCAACTAGTCCATATTCCTATTTCGTCCATTTCTCAACTCGTCCATATTCCTAACTCATCCATTTCCCAACTCGTCCATATTCCTTACTCATCCACTTCCCAACTCTTCCATATTCTTAACTTGTCCATTTTTCAACTCGTCCATATTCGTTACTCGTCCACTTCCCAACTCATCCATATTCCTAACTCATCCATTTTCCAACTCGTCCATATTTTTAACTCATCCGCTTTTCAAGTCATTTATATTCCTAACTCGTCCACTTCCCAACTCGTCCATATTCTTAACTAGTCTACTTCCCAAGTCGTCAATATTTCTAACTCGTCCATATTCCTAACTCGTCCACTTCCCAATTCGTCAATATTTCTAACTAGTCCACTTCCTAACTCGTCCATATTCCTTAATCGTCCATTTCCCAACTCGTCCATATTCCTAACTCGACCACTTCCCTAGTCTTCAATATTCCTAAACAGTGCACTTCCCAACACATCCAAATTCCTAACTCTTCCATTTCCCAACTCGTCCATATTCTTATTTCATCCAATTCCCAACTCGTCCATATTCCTAACTTGTCCACTTCTTAAATCATCAATATTTCTGACTCATCCACTTCCCAACTCGTCCATATTTCTAACTCGTCCACTTCCCAAGTCGTCAATATTTCTAACAAGTCCACTTTCCAACTCGTCTATATTCCTAACTCGTCCATATTCCTAACTCATCCACTTCCCAACTCGTCCATATTCCTAACTCGTCCATTTCCCAAGTCGTCTATATTCCTTCTACCTTCTAAATGTTAAGTGACATTTTTGATGCAATTGATGAACAAAAGTTTGAAAATTGTCGCAATAACACCCCTATTTTGCGTCGGGGATTAAAGATACATCGTGATCTTTAATCTCTCGTGCCTTATTCTCACCATTGATCATTCAAAAATAGCATTGTGGATTAAGGTAAAAGTCAAAATCCACACTAATAATATACATTTCTAAGATTTTCGCGCGTACAGTTCATTAGAAATAAAACACTTTTTGCTAATATACGCGCTGTAATCCGTAAAAGGGTCAATTTCAACAAGTGGTGTTTTTTCTTTCATTTCGGTTGAATTTTTTGTTATAAAGTTTTTTTAAATTCTAACCGTGGTTTATTGTATTTCTTTATACTCTAAATGCACATATTTAACACCATCAAAATATCTTTACAGACTTATGAGATATACGTGTTTAAAAATGTGATGTCACCGAAATGAAACGGTCGTTAACCGAAATGAAATAACTAGTCACCGAAATGAATGAACTTATACACCGAAATTAAAATCCACCGAAGCAGCATATACAGGTGTACCGCAATACTTATACAGGGTATTTGTTAATCCCCTTATAATCCCGTATATGATAGATAGCATTATCATGCATGCATACGATGTCATGGGTGAGTAAGACGTGAGTAAGGTAACCGGTCCGGTAACAACATCTTTATCTGACCCTACCCTACTGTCAACTTCACCTGCACGCACAGGTGGTTCGTACGAATAGCTTGCGGCAATAACCTTCCAGTCGTCGTCATGTTGCTGCTGAATAACAGACGAGGCTCTGACAACCGAGCAATGGCAGTACACCATAGCCATGCACCCAGCCGTGAAACCAATTGGAAGAGGCTTCAGTGACCCTTAGAATCTAAATCACTCCTTAAATATTTACCTGGTGCAGAAGGCAAAAGAAAATCACTGCACTATTACTTATCCCAAGAAAATTATCATGAAATCACAATCAAAGATCTTAAGATGGCTATGCAAATCCGCTTAGCAACCGGCGCCGTACTGCGTCCGGGGCAACGGTGGAAAATTGGATACCGGCCATGACGTTGTGAGAGATCAGGTAACGCATGGAATAAAATACTACTTGTATCTTAATTAAGCTGCGGCAAGTCCAGAGGAAAGCTACTTGCAATGTACTTGGCTCACTACAGCCCGGGACTAAAGATCTTGGATAAATAAATAACCAGATGTGAACTCATTTCATTTCATTTCATTTCAACTGGACATCTGCGGGCTCAGTGAAACTCATTGGAATGGAATGGTCATTTACCCACCGAGACACACACCATCAACTTTTCTGGCAATGACAACATGACCCGAAATAGAGTTGCCGTCCTTCTTCCAAAACTCATAAGAAACACACATAACCAATCTGCAATCGAGTACTGAGCATCAAGCTCAAAGCGGCGCCAGCACTGCAACGGAGGCTGACCTGGAGAGTTTTTATGCCGAACTGGAGAGCGCCATGAGCAAGATCTGTTTTTTCCTGTTTATTCTGCTTCATGGCGATCTGTGTATTCACAATAAGTCATTTCTTTGGCTGATCCTAGATCTGGATTTTACACATCTAAGAGAGCCAAATCTAGTTGTAAGATTTCTTTACAGCTAACACTCTTTTTGGCTATAAGATCTTTTAAATAAAGTTGAAATGTCATGTCGTTTCAAACGGGCATGTTGTACACCTTTCTCTCCACTTAGGGTCTTAGCCAGTTCGTTCGCATGGGTAACAACCCTGTCTTGGTCTGTCTTTTTAGTGTACTGGGCTATTTCTTGCCGAACTGTGTTTATCTTAAGGTCTAAGTATGTATACTTGTTGCTAATGCACTGGGTTGATAAAGAGCATTGTCCGTAGTGCTTTGCTTTGAAATCTTTCTAGGATGTCTATATTAGCATGGTCTCTAACAGATAAATGTCTGTGTAAATATTTATTTTTGTGTTTTATTTCCTGCATGATGTTGTTTTGTGTTTATAATCCCTATGTCTTAAGTATTTGTTTTTTTTTCTTTTATTCTATAATTTATCATCACGTACATGTCTGTTTCTATCACTCCTTGACCCTGTCATAATACCAGTGCTTTTGGGTCATTCTAAACATCACAAGAATGACCCAGAAGTTAATTTTGCTGAGACAGGGCCAATTAGCAGCACACTTCAATGCTAAAGATTGGGGCTGACTTCCACCGACTAAGATTGAGACTAGGTCAGTGCGATAAAAGAGGTGAACGCCTGATGCAATTTGCGGCCGACAAACAGCCTGTTCCAGAATCACCCTAGAAGACTTTATACCTGACGACAAGTATCTTAACCAAATTGACTTCATTCTAATTGGATCTCGATAGCGGATATCTTGCACTGATTGCGGGTCAGACCACCAAATTCTTATCTCCAAAGTACGGCTAAAACTGAGAGCAGCCAGAAAGATAGAGAAATAAAAGAATCTAAATAGAGAATAACTCAAAGTTTATAGCAATACTCGAACAGAATTGGAGTCTATGGCTGTCCATAGACTCCAACTCTGTATGCAGAAATGAATATGGAGAACACAGATCAACTTTGGGGCCAAGCCAAAATTATGGTAAGGAACAGTCAAAAAGTCTGAACCACTCGCAGATACCATCAAACGGCAACACTAGATGAGCGACACTACTTTAGCACTGATCGAGGATAGACAGATAATGAAGGGTTTAGGAGCCGTTTGAGAACTAAACTGTTTAGTCTATCGGTCTGTCGTGTCTTGTCTAGGCACATCCCAACCAGCATGCAGACATGATCGTAACACACATCTTCAAACATTTGAAGAACGGAAAAGCCACAGCCACAGGTAGCAACGACACGACGTATCCCGGCGAGGCGGTTCATCTATCGAACGAGTCGCGGTGCAGGGTTAGGTCAAGCCAAGTGGTAAATTGCCAATGAGGTGGATGGACCAAGTCAGAGCAGCCGTGGATGACCGCTTGCACGTATGCATAAAGAAGGCAGCCACTATCGAAGAATGCCGATGAATAGTAATGCAGGTCACTTCCACTTCAGCTGAAGGATTATGACGACCACGACCACCCTGCCAAGTTTACTGACTAAAAAGAGAAGATACGACCACGTAAAATTATTATAAAGTCTGAAAACCATCGTATATCTGAGAAATTTTGCGATTTTATTTGTAGTTATGGAAAACGGCAATGCAACCCTAGACGCAGATGGACTATATTCCATAACTTAAATGGTCAAAACCACTACACTATGTCGGTCTAGGCACTGGCCAGTTTTTCATAAAAAGAAACATATAATTCCCTTTCAATCAAGTAGTGGTTACAATAATAAAAGGTCGAAGTTAGTATCGCATAAAGTACATGCCTTAGAAACACATTAAAAAATACACTTAAGATTTTGAAATATCACCTGCTGGCCTGGATTTTCACCGAAATGAAATAATAATAAGCCGAAATGATAAAACAATCCACTGACATGAAACAATTATGCACCGAAATTCTCATCACTCACCGAAATGATTTTTTTTATCATTTCGGTTAGTTTTTTATCATTTCGGTTGACAGTTTAGGCCACCGAATCAACCGAAATGAAGACACCGAAATTAAAAACAAGAACAAAAATTGGAATTAAAAGAAAACTATTTAATATAGATTGTTATGAATACTACTCAAATAAACGTAGTAGAAATAGCGTACTTACGAACAATCAATTAAATATACTAGCTCTTTGGAAGACGAGTCATACCCATAAACGGAAATGAAAACAAAGTTGTCCCATGACCACCGAACAGCAATACTTATTTTTTTGGCGGGAACAGCAGGCCAGCTGCGCACTTTCTTCCACAACAAGCACTTAGGCGGCACTGGTACGCAAGTTTTAAGCGTATGAGGGGGGAGCTAGAGTTGTTCTATGCAAAAATATGCCTTATAAACTTTAGGTCACCGAAATGAATAGACTTTCTGGGACACATGCGTTTACTCATACCAGTTATTAAACTGGGTAGATATAATTATAAAATTACTTTGTGATAATACCCTCACTATTCAAGATTAAAATAAAAGTAACCACACATCAAAATAATCAATAGTTTTTGTTGTACGAGGGAAATTACACTGAAAAAAGTGTTCTGGACAGCTACCGAAATGATAAAATCGGGGCTTAACTATTATTTTTTCCTAACTAACTGCAATCCAAATAAAACAATATTTATTGCCTCTTATAGGCAACGACCTCTTCTACATAGAAAAAAATATTAGAACTGTAAAGCAACGTTTTACACTACCGATTTCATCCGTGCCGCGTAAATTTTTCAAATGGGAAGTCCACCCAAAAAGTGTTTTATTTCTAACTACACTAATAAGTTCATAATTTTATCCATGCCTATAGAACTGGACTCATTGATTTATGTAATTCTAGCTATCATAAAATCTATTATGGTGATAAACACTCGAGGGTTTAAATGCCATTTTAGAGCTCTAAAGTTTAAAAACTTCAAGTTGAAAACCCTCTGGCCACGTGGTCCGACTTCTTTTGTTCTACCGATCAAAAGGCACAACAAAATTGCCATATCTGGCAAACGAAATCGCCATATTATTATCTGGAAACGTGCTAAAAAGACGTCTTATTTCAAGATCTTTAATGAAATTCTTCCACTGCAAAGGAAGATTGTTGGGACAGAATCTTGAGATTTTCTCGGAATGTGTCCGATTAAAGACGATAGTCCGATAGTCAGATAATTTGTTGTAAGTTATTCACAATAATTCTTTTAATTTCGACGACCTCCGTGGTAGAATGGGCACGCCGGTTTTCAAGGCGTCACCATCTCTTGAGGTCCTGAGTTCGATCCCCGGCTAGGTCAATATAGAAAAGATTTTTTTCTATATTATCTCAGGTTTGGGTGTTTGTGATACCACCGTTGTATCTGATTTCCTTATCACAAGTGCTTTAGCTACTTACTTTGGAATCGGAGCAATGTATGTGATGTTGTCAAATTTTGATTTATTTATTTAATACAAAAAAAACATAATAAATTGACAGTGGGCGGCTTTATAACGATTTTTTGAAGTAAGAGGTTTGTTACACAGGTTACGGATAAGTTCCCACTAATTTAGTTGTGACCGATAAGTTCATAAAAACTTAATTGCATTTTTTAAATAATGCAGACGATAGTGCTATCCGAAACCCTTATGAAACAGGCTCTAAGTAAATAAGAGGTCGTGAAGAGTACTTAGAAATAAAAATGCACTTAAGTAAATAAGTAGTTTTAATCCTACTTCGTCTTTAAATAGAGAATTAATATATCCATTACTTTGTATGTCTTCAATTCTCTCTGAACAAACAAACATCGGAGTCACTGTAATTAAATTTCTTCGAACTGTATAGATGTGTTTGAGGACATCCCGAGCAAACGGAATAGATTGACAGATAGACAAACGGTCGCATAATATAGCGATCGGAACTACAAACAAGACAATAACAGGGGACTAAAAAGGCAAGATTGTATTTTATGTTACATATAAATTGTTCAAAATATGATTCATATCCCTTAAAATAATTAACAATATCGATCTCAAATAAATAAATAAATATAATTAATAAATGCCTGGACAATTTCACACAGCGCTAGCCCCAAACTAAGCAAAGCTTGTAATATGGGTGCTAGACAACTGATATACTCATAATAATATACTTATTATATACATAGTAACACCCAGACCCGTCACAGAAATTAAAATTCATCATTTCAATTTCTGCCCGGCCGGGATTCAAACCCGGGACCTCTTGCGTGGTAGACCGGCATTTTGACCACTGCACCACTCAGGTTGTCAATATGATTCCAATCTGAAATTATTTGCAGAATCTGCAGTTAATATAAATATCTGATGCTTGATAAATTATCATGTTAGCATTTTTTATTTTCAAAGTATTTCTAAATTTTTCATAATTATAAATGTACAATCTTGTCTTTTTAGACCCCAAAATTTTGTTAAACATGAGTTTGTTTAGGCGACTTTAGCCTGCGAAGTTATCAAATATGGATATTGCAAATCTGAATTTGTAACATTTGCAATTTAAAATACAATAAGGAAAATTGATTTTCAGAAAAAACTTTCAAATCCTAAAATATTACGCTGGCATTTAAAATGTGTTGCGTTTGGTCAAGCTCATTTTTCTTTCAGTAGCTTAAAACTCTATTTGAATATGTCTACGTTAAGGTCCATTACTATATTTGTTTTAAGGTGAGGCAAGTTTGCGATTTGATGAAAAGATTGATTTGTGATCTTGCAATGTGAAGAACTGATGTAGAATTATTCTACTTCACAAAAATTACTGTAGACTAAAACACTATAACCGAACGGAATATTGAAAAATGGCTTGGTAACCCGTAACAAGCCTGAATAACACCAAAACAAAACTTTTAAAAATAAACTTCCAATAGTCAGATTTCGTAATTTTCAACGACAGTGATATGATTTTTTATGCAAAAAGGTTAGTTTTTTTATTGATCTAACACAATAGATTTTTAATAAATGATCCAGTATTACAGAAATCAATACAAATGTACTAAACTTCGTCTTTCTGGCGAAGCGACAATTAAAGCTATGCAATAATCAACCATATTCTGAAGAGATAGTGAAAGAGTAGATTTCGTTAACTGTCCTCGCCCTATGGCTTGTTCAAAGTCCGTTTAACTTATTTAAACGTTAAAACAATCAACTTGAAAGTCTCTTTTTCGATTCTTATAAATTCATAATTTCTCAGTACACATCCACTTAATTTAATATCATATTTAATAAAATCCAAGTTCCTCAAGGAACAAAAAGGCCATAATATCAAAATAACCTCCGCGCGCCCGACCGGTGAGCATCATTATTTTTTAATTACAGCCATGATGACAGATGCTGATACACGGAGCTTAATTATAAAGCTCCCTGTACACGGTGCAGCGTAATTACACGATAAAGCTCCAGAGTCATGGCACTCGCCCTCTTTGTGTTTAAAAAAGCTTGGCTCTTGTGACCTTTTATGGTAAACGATCCCAATTTGAGATGTAGTTATGTGAACAACAATTAAGAAATTAAATATTTACTTTTCGAAATATCCATCGTCGAGGGAATCAATGAAAATTCAGTCAATATAAATTATTGAAAGTAACACTTCTTACTATATCAATAAAATATCCTAAAACTTATTTCGTAAAATAAAAATAATGGAAGTTTTCAATTTCACACTTGCTATAGTAGAGAAGATTTTAAAGTCTTTAGGCAAAAGAAGAAATTTTAATATCTACCATTATTGCCCTTGGTTTTAAAACTTCTGAACACCGATAAAAGATGAAAGTTCATACATAATAAAGCAGTACAACGGAAGCTTTACAAGTTGATTTCTTGTAGTTTCAGTGACGCGTATTATATTAAATATTTACGTATATTTTAAAAACAAGTTTAGCGGCTTTTTAGTATGTGATGTATTTTTAAGTGGCAATTAAATTTTACGAGAGAAGAAAGCGATTGTTAACATGTAATATTCACCACAGGTGGACTTGTTTAAAATTATACTTTGCATTTGACGACCCATGGGAATGGGAGAAGTAAGGCTTTGGGATTTTTCAAAGGAAACATAATTTTATGTTTGACGCCTATCAATTCAATTAAGTGGCACTTTTTATTTATGACGCGTATCGAAACAAAACTTCATCAATCATATTAACACTTGGTTAGTTACAAATAGTACTTTTGTCTTTACAGCGGTTAAAGTTTAGCATTCTTGTTACAACTTCGTTATTATTTTGCGAAATGTCATTGATACTCGTTATGAGTTTAAGGGCCTGTTTCACAATCAAAAAGTAAGTTCTGGGGAGCTTACTTGACAGATGATTTGACATTTTTCATATCACAACTGTCAAATCATCTGTCAAGTAAGCTACTCAGAACTTACTTTTATTTATATTGTGAAGTAGGTCCTAAGTGTGTACCTTAATACAAGGTAAGAGATCAAAGTGTTCGTTTTATTGACGACCTCCTTGGTCGAGTGACTTTGTACACCGGTTTTCAAGGTGTCGCCATCTCTGAGGTCTGAGGTTCGATCCCCGGTTGGGTAAATTTAGGGAACGAAGTTTTCTATATTGACTCAGGTCTGGGTGTTTGTAATACCACCGTTGTCACTGATTTCCATAACACAAGTGCTTATTAGCTACTTACTTTGGAATCGAAGCAATGTATGTGATGTGGTCAAATATTTATTTATTTTTTATTTATTTAACGTTTACAACAATCAAACTCAAATTAAGTTTGTTAATTTCTATTTAAAAAGTGTACCAATAATGTGAATGTGGGATCAGCAAGTGGCACACGCTTGGCTTTTCGATTATTCGAATAGAATTGAAGTTTCATTAGGTGTATGAGTTTGACATTTCAAAATACAGTGATTGTCTGTCAGTGACATCTTGCGTTAATTACATACTAATTTCTATTCTATTCAAGTATTTGATTGAATCAGGCGTCTCTTGACGCAAGTCCCAAACCATTGTGAAAAGAGAAATATAATGTAGCTTACTCCCGCAAAAATTATATGCAAGATGCACCGCCCGCCCGCCCGCAAAAAATGCACATGCACACCACAAAATATCAGTGCACAATACCTGCATTTAGCAAGACAGCGACACACCTTGCACCTTCACCAATTAGACTACTCTACACGTGTTTCGCCCCAACCCGGAGCTTCCTCAGAAGTTAGATCGTGCGTAAACCAACACCGAAATTCTATTCGAATTGTAGAAGCCACTTGGGTAGAGGGCCAGTACTATCATTGGTCGATTTCGCTTATTCTTATAAGTCTAGCTGATTCTAGTATCATATGTCATGTTAATTAAATTAAATTAAATATTAAATAATTAATTTAATTAAATTAATTAATTAAATTAATTAAATATTTGACAACATCACATACATTGCTCCGATTCCAAAGTAAGTAGCTAAAACACTTGTGTTATGGAAATCAGAGACAAAAGTGGTAACGCAAACACCCAGACCTGAGCCAATATAGCAAAGTTCGTTTTCTAAATTGACCCAACCGGGGATCGATCCCGGGACCTCAGAGATGGCGACACCTTGAAAACCGGTGTACAAAGCCACTCGACCACGGAGGTCGTCAAGTAAATCAGAATGTACCTTTCTTATTAAAAAATAACATAGCTGATGACACTTTGCCATTAACTAAAGTACCAAGAACCTCCAATAAAGGTGCATTAGAGATCGTATATTCTGATGCATATTTACCTAAAGCTTAGTTGTTGGGTATTATTGAAAGCACTTTTTTTAGAAAAATCCAAGTATGCCGTAAATAACCAATTTTAGTGTATACTCTGTGAGATGTAATAAATAAACCCAATTTGACACAACGACCTCCTTGATCGAGTGGCTTTGCACACCGGTTTTCAAGGTGTCGCCATCTCTGAGGTCCCGGGTTCGATCCCCGGTTCGGTCAATTTAGAAAACGAACTTTTCTATATTGGCTCAGGTCTGGGTGTTTGTGATACCACCGTTGCCTCCGATTTCCATAACACAAGTGCTTTAGCTACTTACTTTGGAATCGGAGCAATGTATGTGATGTTGCCAAATATTTAAATTTTATTTTATTTTAATTCCAGTTGGCCTGTTACCTGTTACTAACGTAATTGGTTGCTTTTCCCTACTTTTATTGCCAGTGATTTTTGAAGAAGCAAACACAATCTTATTACTTTGTAACAAGGCCTATAAAACCTATAAAATGAGAATATACACATTTTAAAAATTTTAAATATTTTAAGAAGCCGCTTCCATAATACAACGTGTTACAAAAGTACCCTTAATGCCGAATATGGTATATAGGGACCAACAAACTGATTAACTTTTACTATGGGACCAACTCGCGAAATCGCGAAAAAAAAATCAGCTGTTTCATACAAAAAATAAAATCGTAAATATCAAAATGTATGAAACAGCTGATTTTTTTTCGCGATTTGAGAGTTGCCCCATAGTAAAAGTTGATCA
The DNA here is from genome assembly GCA_963556745.1 of Catoptria pinella. Classification (NCBI taxonomy): domain Eukaryota; kingdom Metazoa; phylum Arthropoda; class Insecta; order Lepidoptera; family Crambidae; genus Catoptria; species Catoptria pinella. Next base: position 937,858 of record OY750776.1, read on the forward strand.
GTTTGATGGTCCCTATATACCATATTCGGCATTAGGGGTATTTTTGTAACACCTTGTATATTAGCTTGTAACAATTGGCTTTAGGTAAATATGCATCCGATTATCCGATCTCTCGTTATGATTCACAAAAAATACCTCTTCTCCTTTTACATATTTTTAAAGTTTATGTTTTTAATTAAAGGCTTTCATTGTGTTTTACTGCACAGAGAGATAATTGGTGGCCGGCACACTCAGATATGCTTGGCGATATACTGCAGGGACACTTTAGAGTTCCTTGCGAGTTTCCAAATGTTCAGCCCAACACTCGTATGGCGTTGTGCTATAGGAGCTTTCAGACAGAGGAATTGTATAAACGTATTTCTAAATGCTCCTTCAGCTCAACACTCGTATGGCGTTGTGCTATAGGAGCTTTCAGACAGAGGAATTGTATAAACGTATTTCTAAATGCTCCTTCAGCTCAACACTCGTATGGCGTTGTGCTATAGGAGCTTTTAGACAGAGGAATTGTATAAACGTATTTCCAAATGCTCCTTCAACCTAACACTTATGTGGCGTTCTGCTAAAGGAGCTTTCGGACAGTGGAATTGTATAAACGTGTTCCCAAATGCTCCTTCAGCCTAATACTCGTATGGCGTTCTGTTAAAAGAGCTTTCGAATAGAGGAATGTAGGTTTAATCATTAGATTTCAGATTTGATAAATAAAAAAAATTTTCATGTCATGTCATGTTAATCCGGACCTGTGCGTGTGGGCGATTACTAGAACTAAGAAAATAGCTTGGCTATATCTCTCTCTCTTTCTCTCTCTCTCTCTGTGTATGTGTGTGTGTGTGTGTGTATTTCCAATTTTAACTGAAAACTAGTGTCAATGAATTTCAGAACCCTTCATTTTAATTTCGGTGCGTGCTTTTCTGCTCCCGGTCCGGTCTGGAACGGAACCAACGGCAACGGAACGAAAGAATGCGTAATGAGACAGCCTATAAATCTACCATTTAACAATCGTTATCACAGATTAAAGCAGAGCCGTGAATAATGAATCGACTACACACATTTCTTCATCACCATCAGACGCGATAAGAACACCATTAAGATACTAACACTCCTAGTGAGTTCCCATGGTGATGATAAAACTTTTTAATTACCGTTTAGGTGAAAGGATTAAGATTGTTTTGAGATTATCTAGTTTTTAATCTGGTACGCGTTTAATATTCATTTTAAAGATTTTATAGCAGTGATTTTTTTTTACAACATTAATACAAATGCATTAATGTTATGTAAAACTGAAATCATAAGTATTAACTAAAAAGTGTTTTTTTTTGTAAAATTAAGTTTATAAAGGTCTAGAAAAGTTAATGTGCATATTAAGATTTAACGCGAAATAGTATGTATGTACCTACGTACATAAAATAGCCAATTTCATAAAAAAAATCAACATTTTTAATCGACTATCTAAATGTAAACAGCTATCTAAATGTAGAGAACAAAAGATTTCCCCTAATTTTCCACGTGCTACACATTTTTCTCTCATAATAAACGGAATTATAGAAACGACCTCAGTTCGGTGGTATTCATTCAGTTTCGAATACCATTAAAATAGTCAGAGAGATAGTATATAACATTTCTTCAAATTCTGGTAATTACTTAAGTGGTCTATCTTCATCAAGAGTCTACAATGAACGTGTTAGAAAGATTTTGACGAGCAGATATTTTAACCGTTTGTAAATTGATCCTTGATGGATATTGCTGGACTAAAACAAAACTTGAGCCCAGAACAGAAAAAAGGGCATGGGGACAACGTAAACCAATATCTTTGAGAACTCACTTTAGAGCTTAAGCAGACGATGAACTTTTTCGATATAGTTCGACAGAATCTTTATTACTGAGAGCGTCAAGAACTTTTTATCATTATTTTCTAAGACGTAGATCAAAGGAAGAATAAAATAACCCCCTTACTAGTAAAGATTGTATAGCAGATGCATAGTTACACAATGGTTACCCTCTGTCACACTATTTCAGTTTGACATTCAAAAGAAAGGGACAAAACACTGTGTAACTATACATCTGCTATACAATGTTTATTAGTAAGGGGGTAAATGTCTAAGATCCTTTATTTTTTTTTCTTGTCAACTAAAAAGTTTAGAATGGTAGAAAGATATTGAGTACTTATTCAAAAACCCTTAACTTTAAGGCTTTATTTGAATAAAGATTATGTTGAAGATAGCAAATTACTTTGAAAATAGCTTAAAGCCTTCTTTTCAAAGATTAATTTAGGATGGAACGCAGTAACGTCTTTTTCTTCTATGTCGTTTAAAACCCCTTATAAAATCCACAAGCAAATTGCCTCTTAAAAGTCCAGTCTTAATAACGTAGGTTGCAGCGCGAACAATTGCTGATTGATCAAGCGAGCGAGCGTAACGAGCATATTGTGCGCCTAGTTTTATTTACGAGGCTCTAAATATAAAGTTGGATAATAAGTTTAAAATTCGAATTCTGGATAAGTAATACCTATTTAACTTTCTTTTAACCACAACAGGGAAACAAACACAATACTTTATCTCACCAGTCCCCCAAGACAATTAAAGTCACATTTAAAAATCTTCGCTTTGCTTCCGGAAGATGTTTGGAATTGACATAATTTATCGCTTACCTTGTGATTTCTTAGACATCAATTAAGATCTAAAGCGATTTATTTATCAGTCGATTGAAAATTAAATGAATAGAACGACGAAGTAAAAATCTACTGCATAGCAAAGAAACCAGGTCTCGAGTCACTAGACCACGAAAGAATAATTTAATTTTACCTGTTTTTGGACATTATTTGTTTACTAGCCCTTAAACTATTTTGTAGATAACGAACCTTCTAGTTATGCGATCGGTGCGATAGCAGCAAGTGTGTCTTCGGACTACTTTCTAAACTTGCTTGTTTCATGGAAATCTATAGAGCACAGTTGCTGAGATAACGCAACAGTTGTTTTTATCATTTTATTATCAGGCGATATTATCTTAACTGCAATAGGTTATTTAGAGAAAGATTATATATTAAAAAATGTATTTGAATAAGATAAATTACTCAATTTCGTAGTATTAAGTAGGTATTGTTAATATTTCCTTAGTTCATGTTTAGACGGAACACAGACCGAAAGTGGCATCGCAATGAGTTTTATTTTATAATACATAATTTTAATAAAACTAAACGTGGATTTTTAAGACCCTTCTAGTATTTTTACCGGGTTCGATCCCCGGTTGGGTTAATTTAGAAAACGAACTTTTCTATATTGGCTCAGGTCTGGATGTTTGTGATACCACCGTTGTCTCTTGATTTCCATAACACATGCTTTAGCTACTTACTTTGGAATCGGAGCAATGTAGGTATATGATGTTTTCAAATATTTATTATTTATTTTTAAAAGGTATCCCACCAAAAACATTTTACAATGTTGCCAAGACAAGACCATATATTGCTCGCACTGTCAAAAAGTTATCACACCTCATGTAGAGCCTAGCTTCGAACTCTACAACCCCTTACTTTACTAACTTTATCGCGTGATGTTACTGCTGCCAATCAGCGGAGCCGCACCCCCAACCTCCCGATGACAAGCCGGACGCCATTATGCGACAATATAAATACATTTTTTTTGTCATCCAGAAAGCCCATTCTGATTCGAACTCAGGCCCTCACATACCTATTGTAAAACTGTAATAAACTATTTTTGATTTTATCTCTTTTCTTCATTTTCACCTTTGTTCCATACACATACCAAGTTCATATAAGAACAGCCTATACAACCTTATAGGCTGTGATATAAGTATAGTTAACTAATCCCGTGTATTACTCAGTTCCTCAATAGCGGCGAACAAGGCAACATTGCGAGAGCGTTAACAATCACACGCAGATTGAGACACGATCCGCCCGCCTACTCAGTGCTACGTTAAGGTGTCGTCACATGTAACGTATTAGTTACGTTACGTACGGCCAATATTAGGTGTAACAAAATTATATGACCATTCTGAAACAGGTGATAGTCTTGCTAAAGCTAAACAACTTTCTCCAATGAACATAGGTCTAAAAATAAAAGAGAAATTCATACTCTCATACAAAATGTCAACTTATTATAGTATGACGGATAGTTTTTCAGCTTATGTTCGTTGGAGAAAATTGTTAAGTTTCAGCAACACAATTGGGTATTTGAATTAGGAATGGATTCAATTTTTCAAGGTATATAAAGCAAAAAGGGAAGCAAAATAAAGCCCTACATGAAATTTTGGCTCGATTTGACGAATTTTACTATAATTTCTAAGACTCCATAGTTGGTAAAAAATGATAAAAATAGTGTTGATTATGAGAATCCATACGTAATTAAAGAAAAAAGTTGTTAAGAAAACATAATTATCAAATCACTTTTTGCTGACATAATCACAAATTTCTTTTACGTGCATACATATGGGACGCGGTTAGAAATGTGACGTCACTTTTCTGATACTTTTTGTATGGGGCGATTCCACTCGGCCGCCACGAAGGACCACGAAGGACATAACAACGATCTATTGAAATCACCATGATAAAATTAAATGACGAATATAAAAGAAAATTACATGACGGATCGTGTGCAAGGGCTTTTGTTGTCGGTCGCAATTATGTCATGATAGCATCGAACATGCCTTCTGAAGCATTAGCACCACTGATCTGATTATCTTTGAGGGCTATCTATATTTTCACGTCTGAGTCTCTGTTAGTGTGAAAATTGTCGTCGAAATTAGCTCTACTTGCGTTTCAAATTCACTTAGGTTTAGTTACTTAACTCGCATTCCTTCCTTCGACATCAGCCATTTTTTATATGTCCTCACTGCTGAGGCACAGGCCTTCCTTATGGGTGGATAAGGAGGATACGCCATAACCCACCACGCAGGCCCAATGCGGATTGGTGGGTGTTAACGACTGAAAATACAGCCGGGACCAAAGGCTTAATGTGCCTTCCGAAGCACGGAGGATCTAGAGATAATACATTTTTGGTCACCCATCTCATGCCCGACCTTTGAAAATTAAATGCGATAACTGACCCATTGCGTTATCGCGAGCTCCTCTTAATAACATAGGACTAACTTTCATTATAAGGACAATTCTTAAGCTTTAAAAAATCTATTAAGTATAAAAAAAACATGACAAAAGACCACTATAGGTACATACCTATATAGGGCATGAATTGTAATCCCTTAATTTTTTTTGTAATTTTATCATTACATATCCGTCCCCAATTATTATTATTATTTTTATTATATCATTCGTAAAGTCGTCCCCAATTAAAAATATTTAAATTCCATTCACTCATTGACAGTCATGAATCAAGAACAGTACAGGTGTCAACATGTTTCGAGTGTCACCGCGTAATTTGTTGACGGCATGTTAACGAACTGTTTATTGTGATTCTAATTATATGCGCACGTGGGCGGACTGAGTGGGAAATGTCGTACGGTATTGGATGAGGTTAGGCTGGAGGTACACTGTCTGTTAAATAATACAATACTCAAAACCATTTATTCAGTCTAGGCTGTCACAATCACTTGTGAATGTCAAAGAAGCTACGCTATCGGTTCGCAAGGCCCTAAGCGGGAAACCTTGGCAGGAAACTCGACGAGGGCTGCTTTCTTCTCCCTGTTTTATCTCGTAAAGAGTGTTTGCATGTCCGTCATTTAGCAGCCAAACATGAGCAGCATTTTAAAAGGAAATCGACCCGAGCTCTACCACATATGACCACGTCGTCAGAAGTAGGTGTTTGTGAAGATTTGTCATTTAAGTGGAACAGGAAAGACATCAGTCTTGGCAATTTAATTGCCTTTCGCCTCGAAATTGATATAGTTAATCCATGATCCTTAGATTTAGTCTAAGCCATGATCACGTTAGTTTGTATTAAACAAAAGACGCAGATATTACTCTAACACTCTGTGGCCATATGGCCAATAGTTTAGTGTGCACGAACCTTTAGATGTCTCTGATATTGTAACAGTTATTTGAAGCCTTCTCACTACAAAATCAATAAGCTACCGCAGCTTTCATTCTTTTATTTACTTATATTCTCTCTTATTCAATATCGTCTTCCACAATAACAAAAAATAGCGTTTTAAGATATATAATATATTAGAAAAAATACTAGAAAAAATCGACTCAACCTTAGCACTCAGACGGGATCGTCGAGTCGATTTTTTTCTAGTATTTTGTCTAATATATAATTTATCTTAATATAAAAATAGCATTGTGAATGCAAAAAATCTCAATTTAATAATAGCGTTTTAGTTGGTTTGATAAAGTTCTAAGTTACTTCTGATTGTACACGCAAAGTTTATTGCTAGGTACATTGTAGCAAAGTTTATTTGATAGTAAGTACCTACTGCGAACTGAAGAATTACTCCGCAATCGCACTAAAATAAATAACTCTCACTACACAGTAATATCACAGTCTTATAACCTCTTCCCAGTAAAATAAACCTACACAGGACTGCGAGCATTATTATTTGAATAACTAGTTGTAGCGACGAACGACGAAGAAAAGGATCAGTGAAAAGTACAATATGTAAACATTACGCAGACGTGACGTCGCACTACGTCAAGCTAACATCGGGGGCAAAAATGTATGAAGACCTGACTCACGATATCGAAGTTTTCTAAGCGCTTCACTTAAATACAAATTCCAACATCGAACAGTTGGACCGCGGTCCCCGAGCACAGACACCTAGCTCGGCGGAAGTACTTCCCTTTTCGCTGAACACATGGCGAAGAGATCCTGCCCCCATACTAGTCGAGTTTAATAGCAGTTTAGTGGTAAACAAACTAAGTAATATACATGAATAGAGGCGGCGTCTAAATAATATAAATAAATATCAGGTATCCCCTACAATGTCCTCCAATTAATAAACAAAGTACTACAAGATACCGGCAAGCTTCAAATGTAAGTGAATATCAGTTTGATTCCGATTGACAAGATCAACTGATTAACACAGTATACTTATCTAACGATGTTTAAGACCACACCAGTGCTATGCCAATAACACGAGCCAATCGAAACTAATCCCTTTACACGCAACACATAAAATCTTAAATCCTTTAGCAAACATTCACTATGCAACTCCGAAGAGTTATAGCACTACTTTACAAACGTAACGATAATCCGCACACGGTGTCCCACCTGTCGAATGAAAATTGCACTTAAATGTTTTAAATTACAGTTGAAAATGCGATGGGGGATTCTTAATAAATTCAAGTGTAATGTATTAAGTTTCCGACGCCAGACGAAGATTTTAATCGGAAAGTGATAAAAGCAGTGAGTGGGCCGACGGGGAAGAACTAATTTAAATACGAGTTTAGTGTCGACAGGACATTTGTGATGGCTGGCTGTTAGCGATTGATCGAACATAAATAAATGTTCCATTATTTTCGAAGGTCCTCAAAAGGAAAATGAGAAGCTTTTAAATTAAACCAGAAGATAATGAGAACAGTATTTTGGGTTTTCTGTAAGCTTTTAGGCTCCAATTCAAGCGTAAAAGTCCAATATATTACAAATTTTGTAAAGATTTAGTAGAGTTTCATTATAACATTTTTATTTCACGGACTTTATATCAGTAACGACATTTTAATGATTCGTCGTGATCCGGGGTCTGATTCTGTAAATATAAACTCGAAGCCGAAATCAAATCGACACAAAATTTAATAAGGCAGGTGTAATTCTTACAGCCAATGCAATGATGATGTTAATTTTATATAAGTTTTTAAATTTGAGATTTTAGCATTCACAATTCTATTTTTATACAATACTAAATAATATACTAGAAAAACTTCCAAAGGTCGATTCCCGCCTGAGACAATCCTGGTGACGAGTCGATTTTTTTCTAGTATATTACTTAGTTTTTGACCATCAGCCATTTTTACTGTCCCCACTGCTGGGGCACAAGCCTTCCTTGTGGATAAGGAGCATGGGCCATGACCCACCACGCGGACCCAATGCGGATTGGTAGTTGCTAACGACTGCAAATGCAGCCGGGACCAACAGCTTGACATGCCTTCTGAAGCGCGGTGGAGCTCGAGATAATAAATTTTTGGTCACCCATCCCATGACCGACCCTTACGAAAGTCGCTTGACCTCCGCAATTGCTGGGCCAGGCGCTATACCAGTGCGCCACCGAGCGCCTCATTATTTAGTAAGGTATAGTTACATAAATTAATGTTGAACACCTAAACAACATCGATACAATTATAAGATCAACATAACACAATATTTCCACAAAATTGCATTATCTACTTTGGAATCGGAATCGGACCAATGTATCTGATTGTGTAAATATATTTTATTATTTATTGCCAATGTGCTTTAAATAATAAAATATACTGCACAAAAAAGTTGCATTCGCATGGGCTCGCCTCGGTATGAAAACTAGTTTCTGTAATTCGCTCTCAGTCACCCACACCCAACACAATGATTAAAAACTTTTGTTTTTTCTTCAAGGACAGAACCTATCACTCTAAAACTTTAGATAGCGCAAGTCTGCGCTTTTGCCACTCGACTTTAAATCGATAGTCGAGAAATTTCCCAGATCATATCGACTGCGCTCGTTTGACATTCGAGTTCGAACATTTTAGAATATCCTAAAGCTACCTGTCCCCTCGCTTCGATCATTAGATGAGTACAAAACAAACTTTAGAGTTTACATTCATAGATTAACCGTTCACGTGTCACGATTATGATCTCATGGTTAGGCGGCTGTTTTTTGTTCGTACAAATGTAGTTCAGATGTTTGTTTTTTAGATGATTGCGTGTATATCAAAGACTGGTTCAAATGCCGCGGAGGTTTGATGCAGCCAGCTAAATTCTTTTTGGCTTCTGAATTTGTGTGTATGTACGAAATAAGGTTTCATGAGCTGGAAGTGGTACTTGAAGCCACAGCATAGCTTTTTTTTTTTATTAATTTAAGAAAGAGCAGTAGGCTTGCTGGAGGTCCTAATACTCCTGAGTCGATAACCTTGTATTGATTAGAAATATTTTTAGGAACAATTACTTTTTGAATTCGTGTAGTCAGTTTTCAGGGTCTTATAATATTATGGGATACTTACAGGGATCTTAAATCTTAAATTAAGTAAGTGTGAACTGAAATACGTCCGATCATCGTTCGCTAATTAGTGTAACAAGTCCAATATTATTAATATTATTGATACGCCGCCGTCTCGGCGGTAGGGGGCGCCGGCATCGTTGCGTTGATGAAGTTAAATGACATAGCCCTTAATTCGCAGATTCCTGCGGTAATTAATAAGGAATTAGGACGCACGTGATTTATTAACGACTCTACAACGGTGGTAAGTACAGGGTTAGCATTTAGAAATAAGTGTATAGAACTCGATGGCGCAGTCACTTAGCGCGTTTGGACTGTGATCATTGGAAAGGTGACCAAAAATGTATTATCTCAAACTCTTATGTAGTATAGGACTAAATTTGCAGTCGTTACTTCCAAAAATCCGCATTGGGTCCGCGTGGTGGATTATGGCACATATTTTCCTATCATTAAAAATGGATGATGAAGATGATGATGATATTTGAATGAAAACTACATCTACATCTACACAAGCAATGGCGGACTTTTTGTCCGATCGAGACTGTGCAAGCATTAAAACAAAAAGTTGAACTTTGTTATGCAATTACTACTAGCGCCCGCTAGCGACCAAATTCAAGTAGGTACTTAAATAACAAACTTTTGTGTTTTTACTTTACTGTCGATAGCTAATGTCATCAATAATGTGACAGTACAATCAACAGCATAACTGATTTTGGCACTTGAATGGAGAATTATTTCTCTTGCATAGTCAATAGTCAATAGTCAAAATTTCTTTATTCAAATAAACTTAATAATTAAGCACTTTTGAATCGTCTATATTTTCCTACCACCCGTTCTAGACTTTTTTAACTGACAAGAAGAACAGGCGCAAGAAACTTATCAGCTTTAACAGAAATAAGTAACGATATTTACAAACTTAAATATATCGTTACCAAATACAGTACAACAGGATTATTAACAACAAAGTACGTACTTATGTGTTACATGTTACATCATTTCTACGCATTTCAGTCTTTTAGATAATCATCTACTTTATAATAACCTTTACCCGTAACATGGTTTTTAAATTCCTGCAAACTAAGATCAATCACTTGTTGTGGAACTTTATTAAAAAAGGCTATGCCTTTCCCCAAAAATTAACCTCTAGTTTTTGCAAGCCTAAATGTTAAAACGGCAAGTTTTTCTTTATGTCTTGTATTAAACCGGTGATTATCGCTGTTCTTTGCAAATGAATCCAAGTGTTTCCTTACGTATACTAAATTTTCATATATGTATTGGCCTGCCAAAGTTAATATATTTATTTCTTTAAACAATTCTCTCAATATATATATATCATAATAGATGAACCTATAAGTTTGCTACGATACCCCTTAGATTTGGGGCCTGTGACTTAGACAGGGTTAATATCCGTTTATTTACTTGAAAAGAAACTTATAGGTAAATAAATTGGCATATTATTTTTGTTTGTATCGATTTTTGGATATTTGGTTTATACATTTTGGCCACCTTTATCTATTCTTAATGCAAATAAAGTTGGTATTTCCAACAACAGCATCTTTAATTTTCTATTATTATGACTCAAGTCAGGATTTAATATATTGTCTTTGTGCGAGGGGTACGCCAAAAGTTATTCGGCACTCCGATAACTATCACGATTGCGCGATTGTCAATTTTTACGTAATTGATGCTCATTGACGTGAACATTGATCGTTTACATGTGCGATTGTAGCGATTGTCAATTGCTCTAACAATGACATTAACGGAAATATTGACAATCGCAATTGATCGTTACTAATTTGATACTGGCAAGTTATACACCATCGTAAACACTGGTTAAGTGATTTTAAACATGAAACTTATGAATTCAAATATTTTTTCTTAAGGCTCCTATATACCTCAACTGGCGCCCTCATTTTAATTAAATTTATTGCTCGCTAAGTACATAATGTATCGAAAATTCACATGTACAGATTGAAGCTAAGGTTCTATAGTTTATTTACAAACAATAACCTCAGTAAAATTTTGTTCGTTGTAGTAGTAGTTCGCAAAAGTGCTAAAAGTGGCCACTTTTTACAATAATTTAACTAAAATGAGGGCGCCACTTGAGGTATATAGGGGCCTTAAATATGCTTATATTTGTAAGAATCTGGGGCCCTATTTTTAAATCGCTTTTTGATTTATTTTGAGTCAGTACAATTGACAACTAAATCGCACTTCAAAATCGCTGACCAACAAGCGACTCAAAAATACTGATTTTGCTCACGGATGAGTAAAAAAAATAATTTTGCTATATCGAACGAAAATGAGTAGTAAAAAGCACTCAGATTTTTACAATGGAAAATTCTATTTGTATTCAAGCATGTACCATGTTTAAATTTATCACTAAATAACCAGTAAAGGATGGTGTATTAAAACTATTATCAAATATTTAATTATTTGTCGTCTAAACAGTATCAAATTATTGAGTAAAGAGTATCTAAAAACTTTTGGCATGACCCCTTGACCTTCGTATCTTTTGTTAGACAAAAAAGATTTTGATATTAAATATGAAAAATAATATGTTTTTATAAATGTCATTTGGGTGTGTCAATAACTAACTATTAATCAATAGTTGTACCGGTATGAACAAAGTATTTTAAACTAACAATAGCATTTGTCTATGGTCTTTAGATATATTTATAACCAAACATACATGTCTGTTTGTTACTTTTCACGCTAGAACAACCAAACCCATTTCGATAAATTTTGGATAAATATAAATTGTACCATGGAAAAGGACATAGGCTATAAATACATGTAAAGATTTTTAAACTTGAAACAAAGAATACAACTCGCACCAGATCATGTTCTCGGACGGGAATCGAACCCGCGACCTTTGGATATCCGGTCCAATGCTCTGACCATCCTAGAACATGATCTGGTGCGAGTCGTATTTTTTCTAGTATATTATTTAGTATTACTTATATAAAAATAGCATTGTGAATGCTAAAATCTCATTATTTAAATTTGAAACAAAGATTTAAACAATTTGAACTGTAATTTAGTTTAACAATGTTTAGTATTCATTAAGTTCATAATGCAATGCAATCAATCTTCCGAACAAACGACCAAATCATTAAAACAATATTTGATTACTATTCTTCGTTTCACGATAATGATGTTGAATAGTCAAGTGGGAGACATTGTACGTTTATTTATACACGTGTAGGGAAGGACAATCGATTAGAATCACAAAAGGGTATCGATTCTATTTGATTAACTATCGAAATATCGTCGGTAAACATTTCCTACCGAGTAAGGACCCTATTAATGCACGCCGCAAATTGTTAATAACTTTCATTATAAAATAGTTCTTATGAAATAAGTATTGAAGTATATTTTTGATCGAACTTGGACGTTCAATGTATGGAGAGCTCCTCTCCTCAAGTTTTGAGTAGTCGGTAATTATTAAGTATCTTCGTTTCCTACATAAAATAGTTTCTGGACATTCGCATACAGTTTCACATTATCGCTATATCGCTTTTTTATTTAATAAATTTCAAAATAACTTACCGACATTGAATCGAGCGCGACAAAAAAAATCGATTTAAGAATAAATATTTGTTAAAATGATCATTTACATTACTATTATTAATAATAGACCAATATTAAGAAATCTGTACCATTTAAAAGAGAAACGTTTTTTATAAAGAAGGGGGAGCTCGGTGGCGCAGTGGTATAGCGCCTGGCCCAGCGATTGCGGAGGTTAAGAAACTTTCGCAAGGGTTGGTCATGGAATGGATGACCAAAATGTATTATCTCGAGCTCCTCCGTGCTACGGAAGGCACGTTGCCGTTCCGGCTGCATTTGCAGTCGTTAGCACTCACCAATCCGCATTGGGCCCGCGTGGTGGATCATGGCCCATCATCCTTATCGACCCATAAGGAAGGCCTGTAGCCTTGGAAGTGGGGACATTAAAAATGGCTGATTGTCATGGTAATTTTTTAAAAAGTTATTAATCCGTTTGTTATGTAAAATATTCTTTCAAACTAATTCAAAGTTTTTAGGTTATATCTTGCATATGATCTCAAACTTTTTTTAAATATATTATATGTAGGTAGGTAGTTAGGGACTCAACTATTGTCTAGATTAGCATAGAGAAACTATTCCATCCCGGAAACGTGGCCGTAACTCGTCACAAACGACGTTGCGGCGGGCAAAAGCTAGTAAAGTAATTATGAATAATTACCTACCCTCACAATTGGGCAATGCGCTTTCTCGGACACATTTTGTGATCTTTATTTATGTTCTTTGTAGACTTGCGAATATGTATTCAGCATTCAGCAGGAAGAGTACCTGGCTAAGCTGTACGGGAGAGTCGACATCGACAGCCAAATGTTGCCTTTTGCGAAACTAGAACAATATAGCGTAGGTGATATTAATTTGACATTACTGTTTCAAGTGTATACTAGAAAAAGATGACGAATGTAAAGAGCAGTACTTGAACAAAGAGGTTTTCTATCAGTGCTTGAGAGAATAGAGGTAGTTGTGCTACGGGGAATCAGAGTGGTTTCTAAGTTCCCTACGACTCAACTCAACCAGTAAGACATAGCAATTGTGCCGTGGTTCCGGGAATTATATTAAAATTGGGGGGATATGGTTTATTACGGGTATTAATTTTATTACAAAAAGTAAAAATAATTTAAGTATAATTTTTATTGTTATTCGATTATTAGGGGGATTTTATATTAGATTAAAGTGTTTTTGTCAACTAGATATTAAATCTTTAATTGCTTATTCTTCTGTTCCTCAGTTGTGTAGAAGGGAATAAAAAGTACCAACGGCACAACCAGTTGAGCATAGTAGTTGTGCCTTGGGTCGAAATTACGTGATATTTTCCGAGACCCCCTCTCCCACACGTAAGATTGGGTGAGATTCGGCTTCACCTCCTCCTCCCTTAAATACCTCACGTAATTAATGGACGCCCCCTTATTAGTGTTTCACTAATAACCCTGTATAATCTTGGTCACAAGATGAAAGTATATGATGACCAGTGTGTGTTGCCAGTGATGACTAACGGCAGTGAAACGTGGTCGCTGACTATATATGTGTCTCATAAGAAGGCTGAAGATCACCCAGCGTGCAATGGAGAGAGCCATGCTCGGGATCGAACCAGAAATGAGGAGATTCTTAGGAGACCGGTTGACCGACATCCTCGGCCCGCCGCGGCGGGTTCAGTGATCGCTGCCTCTCGGTTTGTTACCCAACCCTTAATCACATTGAAACCCAAAAATTTACAACTAAGTAGATATTTAAAAAAAAAGTTAATCGACATCGCTCGAAGGCCTGCTCAGCTGAGTGGCAGTGGGCGGGACACATAGCGCGAAGATCCGATAAACGTTGGGGCGAAAAGGTTCTAGAATGGCGACCGCATACCGGACGACGCTCCGTGGGTAGGCCCGCGACAAGGTGGACCGACGACATGGTGAAGGTCAGGGGAAGCCGCTGGATGTAGGTAGCGCAGGACCAATGACTTCAATTACATAGACGAGCTGTTCAAAACTAAAATTGTGTCGCAACCAACCTTCGCGGCGCATTAACTGTTTCTCTCGGTCGCTCGCAATAGACTAAAGGAGTTTCGGTGCATGCACCGTAACTTAATGAGCAATTTTTCGGTACTGTACAGCCTGTCTGGTGTAGTATATAGAAGTCTTTGCGCAGGACCGATCCAGGTGGAGATCCTTGGGGCAGGCCTATACCCAGCAGTCGTGCGGCTGATATGATAAGCTTCGTGGAATTTTAAGCTACTGGCACACTCGTTGACTCCACAAATTATATAGTTATTGTATTTAACTCACAAGTATAAAAGTATGTTCTAACAAACGTAATATCGATTGTGAAACTTTATCTTCAGAAGCCGCCTCTCGATGTTTGTTAATAACATTACGCGTTTTAAGTGCGGTGTGCATAAATAGAAGAAAGGTTAATGTTCGATCGAAAGCTCTTGCGCAGGTACCATCGGCAAAAAAACTTGTCTATTCAGTAAACTCCAAAATGTTTGACACATTGTTATTTTATTACGACTTAATAATTTATGTTTTTGAATTGTGTGAAAATAAAAAGGTACCATAGCTACCATTCAAACTCGTGACATTTAAAGTAAGATAAGGAAAATTATAATTTTTAAATTTTGAGATTTTAACATTCACAATGCTATTTTTATATAATACTAAATAATATACTAGAAAAAATACGACTCGCACCAGATCATGTTCTCGGAAGGGAATCGAACCCGCGACCTTTGGATATCCGGTCCAATGCTCTGACCGCTGAGTTAGTGACTCGGTAGGTAGTGCGAGTCGTATTTTTTCTAGTATATTATTTAGTATTATATACAAGGAAAATTATTTTATCGTCATTAATTTGACAAGGAATTAAAAAAGACTCATTCTAACATTGTGTTCGACGATGAGTTTGGGCAAATTAAACTTGTGGTTCATTTAAAGAGAGAGAGAGAATAAAATACTAAAAAAAATAAAAAGTACACTGTATAATTTGCAGACCGTACTTGACAAGGTAAATATACAAACGCAGACACACTTAGCTGCGTATTCTGCTATTAAATTTCTGTGTGTTCTATAGAAAAACTTGTAAAAAATCAGCACAAAAGGTGATTGTGTCTTTGACAGCTCTTCAAACAACTACCAAATGCAATGTCTGCTATTAACACGTATTGGTTTCGGTACTAGTATTAAATAAATAAATTTATAAATTGAAAATTAGATATAAAAAACATTTTATTTTCTATTTATTTTAAAATATTTAAAACTATAATGTAAAAGTGGAAAACATAATAATGTCTCGCAAGACAAATGAGAATCTGGAAAAATACGTCGATTAATAAAGAGGTTGCATAGTTACAGAATTAAACTTTTTGAAATTTCACGAAACTATCTGTTAAGTAACTTAATTGAAACTTATCTGTCAAGTAACTTAATTGAAACTTGTCTGTACTTGTAAAACTGGCGCTAAGTATCGATTTTTAGTAATTATATTATCTACTACAAAAACTTCTATGTGTATACTACACTAGACAGGCTGTACCTACAGTACCAAAAAATTTCTCATCAAGTTAGGGTGCATGCACCGCAACTCCTTTAGTCTATTGTAAGCGACCGATAGTAACAGTTGATGCGCCGCGAAGGTTGGTTGTGACACAATTATAATTTTGAAAAGCTCGTCTATGTAATTGAAGTCATAGATCTACTATTGTAAAATACGAGAAACCAAGATCACCTTACGTATAAGACATCTTAACTTTCACTTGATTACAAGAAAAAAAAACCAACAAAACATCTGATATAATAAAACATTCTTATTCAAATTACCGCCCTGACAATTAACCGCGTATTAATAAAAATGACTTCCGCCTCCCATAAAAATACTATTTTGAATTTTAATTCTTACGAAACATTGTTTACGTTTGAAATGACCGAAGCAAGGTGGTTTTAACAGGCTGTTGTACAAGCAATTAACGAGCAAAGCCACGGGCCATAACATTGTCGGAAGGGACATAGGAGTTAATGGGGTTTATGGAATTTCCATGTTTGTGTGGCTTGTTGATGGAGTGGAACAAATTCTGGTGAATGAAAAGAATAATGTCTGTTATATTGAGTCTGAGTTTAAGAAACATTCGCTAGGATCGGACCAAAAATGTACTGTCTTGAGTTACTCCATACTTCGGAAGACACGCCAAGCTGTTGGTCCTAACATCTACTATTTCCGCCGCCTAAATGGCGGATATTCATGATAAATATTAACATAACTTTTTTAATGTAAGATAGGCAAGCGCTTAACCGCTATGATACTAAGCATAACCACCAAAACACGACATACCTACAACATGTTACAAAAATACCGCTAATGTCGAATATGGTATATAGGGACCATCAAACTGAACAACTTTTACTATTGGAATCAACTCCCAAATCACGAAAAAAAAATCAGCTGTTTCATACATTTTGATTTTTCGATTTTAATTTTTGTATGAAACAGCTGATTTTTATTTAGCGATTTCAGAGTTGGTCCCATAATAAAAGTTGTTCAGTTTGATGGTCCCTATATACCATATTCGGCATTAGGGGTATTTTTGTAACACGTTGTATATCGCGTGATATACCGTTTTATCGACACCCATCTGTCAAATTAATTGTCTTTTGACAGTTAAACGTGATAAATCGCTATATCATATCGCGTTACTGTGGTCATGGTGCTAGGCGGGCTGGTGGTAATATGCGATCTACGATAAAATGCGCGTGCCTGTAACCTGTTCACTCGCAAATTAAAGTCCCCCAGATTGTACCTATCAGGAAACAGACTCAGGCAAGGAGTTCCACTCTCTAGCGGTCTATCATGCAAGCATATTTTTTTTAATAATATTTTTTTAATATTTCACAACATCACATACATTGCTCCGATTCCAAAGTAAGTAGCTAAAGCACTTGTGTTATGGAAATCAGAGACAACTCAGACCTGAGCCAATATAGAAAAGTTCGTTTTCTAAATTGACCCAACCGAGGATCGAACCCGGGACCTCAGAGATGGCGACACCTTGAAAACCGGTGTACAAAGCCACTCAACCACGGAGGTCATCAGCATTTGCCAGCCAATCACAGATAATTAATTTCTTGTGTTGCAATTGTAATAAATAACATAAACACAACATTTTAAATGACCGTCTTCACTGAACCGCGTTGTTTGTCTTACCACAGTAAATTGTCCATAATTAAGAATGATGCAATCTCAGAACCTCTCGTTAGGGCCATTAACGAGAAATGTTGTTGATTACCCGCGTCGCTAATGGGACGTGTGAAGCGAAGAATGAGGACTGCTTAATCAGCTTTTAAAGAAGGATTACACAGCTTTTGTAAGAAGCTTTGATTTTACAGACGAATAGATTCACACTCAAGAGCTTGACAAAATTAGATGAACCTTTTGATTTTATTTAAATACTGTAAGAATGGTTAGTTTAGAGTCTGTGGTCAGTTTAATAGATGTTTACTCTGTGTGTATGTAAGCCTTTTTAGAATAGAGAGATTATAAAGTAAATTAAGAAAGAAGGGTTAGTGTTTTTGGCGCCATTTTGTCGAGTTCGGTTTGGTGTCTATTTTAATTATTTTTAAATTGATTCATAGTGGATATTGTGTCTTAAAATTGGTGCAGTTATATGGTACA
Organism: Catoptria pinella; assembly: GCA_963556745.1. NCBI lineage: Eukaryota > Metazoa > Arthropoda > Insecta > Lepidoptera > Crambidae > Catoptria > Catoptria pinella. Next base: position 956,161 of record OY750776.1, read on the forward strand.
AGTGTCTACGCAACTGAACAATATGTGGGATAATTGAAATAGGCGCGATCTTGGTTGTGTGAAGCTGAGACTTTTATTGAAGTGGTGGCTTCCTCGGCAGAACTAACCGAGTAAACTGTCTTGATATACTTGGTGCCAAATGCTTGGAGTATTGGAATGCGATGCACCCGCATTCTAATGAAAAAATAAACAATATCTACCACTGAACTATTTAACACTTGACACTGGCAAAAATTTACTTCCAAGAGGAAAGTAGATTGCCATAACAAAAAAGAAGAAGAAGAAAGAAGGCTTTTTAGGTTGTAGTGTTTTGACGGATTCTTAACTATATAATTTGTGATTCTGCTTTGGACCGGCACCGCGCCAGGTCATGCGAGATCAATAGGAAATATTATAAAAGATAAAGTGCAATACAATAAATTCTATTTTATCCTATATTCTGTTTAATTTAATAGGGAGACTTAATAAAGGTGTCCTCAATACCTATAGCTATTCAAAACATCTTGGTTTTTGGTGACGACCACTCATGAACATTATGGCAATAATATACCAAGGTAGAGTCGGTTTTAGCATAAATAAAAATTGACTGATTTTTCAAGAATATAATATTTGATATTTTTTAAATATTTGACAACAACATCACATACATTGCTCCGATTCCAAAGTAAGAAGCTAAAGCACTTGTGTTATGGAAATCAGAGACAACGGTGGTATCACAAACACCCAGACCTGAGCCAATATAGAAAAGTTCGTTTTCTAAACTGACCTAACCGGGGATCAAACCCGGGACCTCAGAGATTGCGACACCTCGAAAACCTGTATACAAAGCCACTCGACCACGGAGGTCGTCAATATTAAATTGACGTCGTCGTTTAATATTATTCGTAAGTAAAACTTGTAACACTTAAACTTAAACTAAAAGCACTTTATTATACAACGAAAATACAGAGACTTACAGAATAATAAAAATATGCACATGATGTATGTATAGATAGTTATCGCTAAGTTGTATTCTTCAAATATAACAACTTTTACGCGAGGAGCAACTTTACTAAGTTTCAAAACTTATTTTTATCATTCTAGAATTTCTAGATCCAAAGTTTGTTAGGTCGAAGAGAACCAGGGACCAAACTATAACATTATTTACCTCATCCTAAACTTATTTTTTTATCGTGAACTGGGGCCGTACCGGCTAACGCATCAAACTTCGGAAAGTCTGCCGGGCTTCAAATTAAAATAGATAAATCAAGCCCTAATCGGGCCAAAATGGCGAACCCCAATTTCATGAAGTCACACGAACATCGATATCTTCTAAATAACTTCAGCGAATAGTACAATACAAAACTCCTTACTTCGATTTATCTGTTTTAAGTTGAAGCTAGGCAGACCCGCCGACGACGTTGGAAAAGTTAGCCGGTAGGGCCCCTGAACAGGGGCCCTACCGGCTTTTCATTCGACAGTTACTATCCGTAGTTTTACGCTCGTTGGCCAGTAGTTTTCAGACGTCGCATCATAGCATGTGACTTAAGATTCCGGCGAACAGTTTCAGCATAATTATAACTCTTCTTGTGATGTTATTCGGATTAAGACAGTATTTGTCTAGGTTTCAATGAAATAAAAAAACAAAATACTAAACCAAATAAAAATTAATGCTATTTACAGTTTTGTATGAAAAAATGTAATTGGCATTTATTTCCACGAACGATTTCAAACGAATGATTTAAAAAATAGAGCCCCGAATTTAATGCTTGTCCTTTATCTTAAGTTCTATTATTATTGTATATATTATATTCTATAATCTAGGTGTTACTATGAATAATAAGTGTCTATTTTAAAAGTATATAAGTAGTATATCAGTTGTCTAGCACCCAATTACAAGTTTTGCTTAGTTTGGGGCTAGATGGCGCTGTGTGAAATTGTCCAAGCATTTATTTATTATTTTCCCTATCAAGTTAAACAAATACATTGCAGTAAGTACTACGCGTTCACTTCATCATTGCCGCTACCTCCCGGCCCGCTTCGACATACCGCACCCCCTGCGTCGCCTCTAGTACGGCTAGCAACGCGAAGCTTGATTTTTGTTTCTGTTGATTTAATCATTACGTTCATTATTTGTATTGTTATAATGATTAAAAGAGTAAAGTTCCTACATAATGGTGAACCTAACTTGTTATATAAATTAATGACACTCTTTGAACAAGAAAAAAATGAAAAACTGTTGAAAAACATGATTACTTTTTTGCCTAGCTGTGACGTCATAACGGTCGTCGACGGCAATCATGGAGTGAACGCGTAATAAGCCAATTGTAAGTATTATACTGCCCTTTAAATATTTAAAAAACACTAAAGATTTATCAATATACTAATCATATCATTAACCGGACCTGCCTATCTGTTAAATTAATCAACACTTCACTAAACTAGCGGTCAGATAATTGGAACTAAGTATGAATGGGTACCGATAAGTAGGCGTAATCTTTAGTTAAATCTCGTTCAATAACCATTAGTTGACTAACTGATACAATCGAAAATACCGTCACAATTAAATGTGCTAAGTGATGGAATTAATCACCGTTAAAAGTATGAGTTAACTCAACAGATGACTCTTAATGATTGATTGACATTTCGGGAAACTTACTTTTTAAACCCGATGTACATTATCGGAAATGTACATTTTGAACCTTCGATCTTGATTTTTGATGGGATGACGTAGGTACACTTTATAATGGTGACTACACTTTGTAAATGAACTATTTAAAAAATATCGGACATCACATGACCATCAGCCATTTTTAATGTCCCCACTGCTGGGACACAGACCTTCCTTTGGGTGGATTGGTGGGTGCTAATGACTGCAAATGCAGCCCGGACCAACGGCTTAAAGTTCCTTCCGAAGTACGGAGGAGCTAAAGATAATTAACACTGCGCCATCGAGCTCCTCACATACTTTGCTCCAATTCCAAAGTAAGAACAGAACAATGACCAGTACCTATACCCAGAATACTATACCCCCTTACTAATAAAGATTGTATAGCAGATGTATAGTTACACAGTGTTTTGTCCCTTTCTTTTTAATATCAAACTTCAATAGTTTGATAGAGAGTAACCATTGTGTAAGTATACATCTGCTGTACAATCTTTATTAGTAAGGGCGTTAATAGGTTTGAGACAAAATATAAAAGTTAGTTTTCTTAATCGACCCGGACGGGGATCGGACCCAGGACCGCGGAGTGTGGTGTGCAAGCCACTCGACAACGAAGGTTGTGCAAAAAATGATTATTTTGTTAACAAAAAACTTCTTCCGATAAACATTAGGTTGGAAGGCCCAACGTCATGTTTATCTGTGGGACTGCCTAGTAAGTTAGGTATACTTAGGTATACAATCATATTTTACTGGATTCTCAAATGCCCATATAAAATACAACTGATTTATAAACGGAGATTTTTATGTGGCACTTCCCTGAATTAGTATATTGTTATGGGTTTCGGTATTCATCTTTTAAAATTATTATTAAAAGTTTAATTTCAAAAGGCGTTAAAATATTACGATAATTAACAGTTAAAATGTCTACCATGGAGGTCCCGGCGACATTAAAATAGCTTTCCTAAAACATTCCATTTTAATCAACATCCATTTGATTTGTCTAAAGTAATTTAACAAGATGTTATCAGCCACAGTATCATTATTCAAACAAGCAGTCAATTATTATAAAGAATTACGTTAATTGATGCAGTTATCGTTTTTGTTTAATCTGTATCATTACCTTTTATTTAATTAAAAGATATATCTATCAATTAGTTAATTGATAGATATATCTTGGGGTGTTTCTATTAAACCAATCGACGTCGATAGATGGATTTTGGAAGGGGATTTGTGGACGTTGATGACAGATATATTCAAAAGGAAAATAATGATAATAATAATATTTTGACAACATCACATGCATTGCTCCGATTCCAAAGTAAGTAGCTAAAGCACTTGTGTTATGGAAATCAGTCAACGGTGGTATCACAAACACCCAGACCTGAGCCTCTGCATCTGCTATACAATCTTTATTAGTAAGGGCGTTAATAGATATGAGACAAAATATAAAAGTTAGTTTTATAAATTGACCCAACCGGGGATTGAACCCGGGACCTCAGAGATGGCGACACCTTGAAAACCGATGTACAAAGCCACTCGACCACGGAGGTCGTCAAAAAGAAAGATCCGAAATGGATGTTCAATACATGTAAAAATGGTCAATCGTGATGGCTTGACGAATTGACCGGTCTTCTTCGATTAATCGCTATACCCAGTTAAACTGTGGCTCGATGTTGTACAGATAGGAGATTCAATTGTCACACCAACTACTCAACATCTCTCATAGTGCGCACAGAAAAGCAGTGGAACTCCTTTCCTGCGTCTGTATTTCCGAGTACAATAAAGCCAGTTTATTTTCTAAGGCTGGCCCCAGACCTACCAGTTTCATTTCTTTGCTTCGCTTTTCTAGTAGACCAGGGGGCCGTACCGGCTAACGCATCGAACTTCGAAAAGTCTGCCGGGCTTCAACTTAAAAATCGAAAACAGATAAATCGAAGTAAGGAGTTTCGTATTGTAGTTATTTAGAAGATATGTCTATGTTCGTGTGACATCAGAAATTAGGTTTCGCCATTTTGGCCCGATTGGGGCTCAATTTATCTGTTTTAATTTGAAGCCCGGCAGACTTTCCGAAGTTCGATGCGTTAGCTGGTAGCTCCTGTTCAACTAAAACAGCAAAGCAAAGAATGAAACCGGTAGGTCAGGGGCCAGCCTAAGCCAGATCATCATTTGTATTCTGTGGCTAGGGCAGAGTGCACCAATCATTAAATTATACGTAGTGTAACTTTACAGTGACATTCAGCGTTGGCAGATGTTTTTTCAGACAAAGCGGGATTTTGAAACCTTATGAGAAAAAAAGCGGGATTCTTTCGTCAAAAGCGGGACATAATTAAAAACGTAAATAATTAGTATTTTTTGTTACTTATCCAATTGTGTTTCAAATTAAGTTTACAATAATGATTGCCATAGAAAAGGTTTTTAATGTGAATATGTTACCACCATCTCCGCTAGAGTAAAAATCGGGACATTAAATTTTGGACTAAAACCGGGACGTTTCGCCAAAATCGGGATGTCTAGCAACGCTGCTGGTCTCATTAAATCAAACAATATTTTTGTAAATAATATAATCTAAATAAATAAAACAAAGTCGGGTTTGTTACACCATTTATATAAATCAAGAACAGTTGGACGCATTTGGATGAAATTTGGAACAGTTCAAAGTTTATATAACCTGGATTATAACATATAATACTTTTTATCCTGGTTGAAGGTTCTCTAGAGTCCACGCGGACGAAGTCGCGGGTGGCCGCTAGTTTCAAATAAATTTCAATTTTAAGAAAGGCTGAAATACTACTAGTCCTAAAAGCTTAAGCAGAAATATCTATTCTCTCAGAGGAAAATCTCGATAACCCAAAGTTATGTCGTTCAGCTGGCGAGTTAACGGAATGTACACACTTTTCCTCATCACATAAAGTTCAATTTGGCCTGTGAGGTTGTCAGCAGCGGCTGCTGAAAGATAAAACCTCAATTTTATTGTACTTAGATATTCAGCGCTACGAGTCTTGTTGGAATGACTAGGATTCAAGGGATTGATATTTTTTCCTGTATATCTTTTTGCAATCTGTTTCTTGTGAATATTCAGCAAAGGATTATGAGTTTAAATTTGACTTGAAGAGCAGCCAGTCCAGTGACCAACCCTCATGATGTACTCATTACTACCCTAATAAACCTCCAGGGCACTTTCTCTGTAGCTTTTTAAAAGTGGAGCTGTTACTCTTTAATTGCGTAGCTAGTGTGTTTGGGTGCTTATCTAGTCTCGTCTTGTATGATTGCATCGAGTGTTTAATGTCTTCTTGTACTTTACAAATAAAACACTTTTTACGGATTACAGCGCGTATATTATTAATTCAGGTGTTGTTTTAGAATTATTTAGTTTGTATCTATTGGTTTTTAGAATTCCCGACGTTTCGACACCTTTCCAGGGGCCGTGGTCACGAGAGGACTTAAGCAAAAAGGCTGCTCATATTTTTATGAAATTACCCGCTCGAAATTTTTTATAAAAAGGGAGGTCGACACAACCTCTCTGAGTTTTCTTCCGCCAGTTCTTGCTCTCAGAGGCCTCCCAATTTGTGAACTGGTAGTAGATTCAGTAGCTAGATCTTGTTTTCTAATTAACTTTATTCAATTTAACTCAGTAATAATGATTAAAATCAGAACGCAGCTATAAAATAATTTAATAAACTTGAATACATTTTAATCAATAATAATAATCTCAAAATTTAACAACACCTGAATTAATAATATACGCGCTGTAATCCGTAAAAAGTGTTTTATTTCTAATGAACTGTACGCGCGAAAGTCTTAGAAGTGTATCTCTTCTTGTACTGTTTTGATGGATTGACTGGATTGATATAAAAAAGTTTATTAAAATATACGCGATGAATAGATAAACTCTTCCTTTCAAATTTTTGACGTCAGTTAAAAATAACTAATCTTCCATGTCTCTTAAACTTTGCATTTTTTTGCCAATGTGTCACACATTAAAACTCCTTATTTCATCTCCTTCTTTCTACATAGTCCTTGTAAAATACGAGTACCTACTTACCCAGCGAACAGCGAACTAATTTAGTTCGCTGTACCTACCTATAGTATACATTTTAACCACCGCACCGCTTCCTGCAGTCTCAGGGACCCTACAATGCTTCTAGGCTTCTTGGTTTAAATCCAAATCCTGTTAGAAAGTTTGTTCGACAAGCATAAATATTGTATCAATTTTTGAAATTTAAGTTTTTAGCTTTCACAATGCTATTTTTATACAATACTAAATAATACACTTACTAGAAAAAATTCGACTCGCACCACATCATATTCTCGGACGGGAATCGAACCCGCGATCTTTAAGTAAGGAAGTACGGTCCACTACTCTGTTCCATTCTGTTCTGTTCTTCTCCAATGTTCTAGTATATTATTTAGTATAGTATTTGTTCCAAATTCGTAAACTTTATTATGTTTGTAGTAAAACTTCTCACTAATCTTTTAAGCTGATAGTATTGTGTTTTTCTTCCAACTGTTTTAATTTTATAAACGCGTTTAAATTTTGTTTTGATATGTAATTTCATAGCTTTGCTCTTTTAAATGTAAATAAAAAACGGAATTTCATATATCACGAAGATGACACGTCGATAAATCAGTGAATAAAAACATCAATAATTGCGGTTTTAGTAATCTCTGACCTCGCATTTAAAAATAATGGCGTCAAACTTTATGAATCAAATCAACAACATAGTTGATCGAGAGTTCAGTATGATAACAATTTTCTTCGTTTTTTTTCTAATGGCTGCGAAATGTACCTTTTAAACTCAACTAACCCATGTGTTTAGATATTAACAAATAAATAATGTGAAAATGAACACTAAATATAAATATTATCTGCGTTTTGGAACAGCTCCTTTTCAGAGATATTTCTTTAAAAAATGGAATATCTGAAACTACCTCCTAACTCTAACTTCTGTGCTAGTTCATTTTAATAAACATTATTTAATTTCATAATTAATTTCATGACTATTTACTTTATTTGTAAATTAATTTACTGTACGTTATATATAATATTATGTGTTGACGATACTGGCCTCATTTGTAAAGTATTTTATTTTATAATTTGATTGTATTTTATTTTATTTTTGTATTTTATTTTATTTTGATGTTTTTGTCGCTCGCTTGTCAGTATCTTGAGAAGCAAAATATTGTTTCAATTCAACCTTGATTTTATTTCCTAACAATATGGTTTGGTTATAACATGAAAAATATTTACTACTGCAATAATAAAATATGTATCCGGTCATACTACTAAATACCGCATTCAAGACATAAAAATAAAACTCTTGAAACTAACATTTCGCTCTACTAGGAGTTTTAGGTAAAATATATTTTTACAATATTCTAAAGAGTTTAATAACAAAAGTTAAAGCTGTCCGATGTCCTGTTTTAGTTGACTATGTCTCTAGATCAAAAATCGCATGATCGATGATTGTATGATAATGCGGACACGATTATTTCATCCTATACGTCACCGCAGCAGCCGACCGGCGCCCACGCATCAAAACGTTTCACAAATGCCATTCAAATTGACCTTACATTTGCATACTATCATGACGACCTCCGTGATCGAGTGGTTTGTACGCCGGTTTTCAAGGTGTCGCCAACTCAGAGGTCCCGGGTTCGATCCCCGGCTGGGTCAATTTAGAAAACGAACTTTTATAAATTAGCTCAGCTCTGGGTGTTTGTAGTTCCACCGTTGTCTCCGATTTCCATAACACAAATACTTAGCTACTTACTGGGGGCTGATTACGTAACTCTATTGCTAACAATTCTCGATTGAAATCGATTGAAACTGCAGTTACATTGCTGCTTTAAGTAAGATAGTTGACACATTGGTTCTTACTAAAGCAGCAATGTAACTGCGATTTCTGTCAGAGTTGATTGAAACAAAGTTACATAATCTATCCCTGATTATGTAACTTTGTTGCAATCAACTCTGACAGTATCTGAGATTTCAATCGATTTCAATCGAGAATTATTAGCAACAGAGTTATGTAATCAGGGGGCAGGGGGCAATGTTTGTGATGTTGTTTAATATTTATTTACTATTAATTATAATTTTGGAGCGTTATAAGAATTCATGTAGAGTACCTATGTTATCTCTCTCAGCTTCTCGCCTCGATGGATTAGAAAATAGAGAGCAGCGTTTTCCGATAAACAGTATCCGTTCCAGAAACAGGGTAAATGAATGTTCGGGTAATGGACGTTCAGGTAAGTGCACATTCGGCAGGCGCGGATCCAAACTTCAAAAAAGGTTGTGGTCACAGCCACCCGAAAATCGGCAAAGTGCGAGTCGGAGTACGAACTCGCTGATGAACAATCATGACTCATGAACAACTTTTGAATGTGATTATTTCTTTTTTTCCGCGTATCAGGACTTTGGCCTAAGGAAAAGAAATCATCATTGGAAGTAGTCAAACCCGATTTCGTCCAATTCAATATTCATAGTTTCAATTAAATACCAAACCAATTTCCAAGCCTATTATTTTGACGCTGTCTCAGGACTCGTAAGTATAATATAACCGCAAGTGAGATGCACCAGGCGAGACTAAATTAGGCTTGTGGGCATGCCCACAGTGCCCACAACGGTGGATCTGCGCCTGACATTCGGAGAATGGACGTTCTGTAAAATAGACCTAATGAACCGACTGGATTCCGAAATGAAAAAAACGCGCGTAAAAAATCGATAGATTTATTTTGTATGAGGAATTTTTACAGCGCCATCTAGTGCCGAAAAGCAAAATAAGATTTCCCATAGACAAATAAATCCTCTATTGACTAATTAACGCGCGTTTTTTGTCTCTGGCCAAGCGAGGAGATAATGCCAACATTCTTCCAGGGCTGGTTGTGGCAATAATAACACAAAAGCAAAACTGAAAAGGTAATATTTCACGATTTTTCCAGATCTAAAAAATCAAAAAGTCGGCAATAACTTTGTTACCAAAATAGCAGCGTCTCAGTTTTGATGTGTGATCTTTCAACTTCTTACATTCCAAGAAAAATCAAACAGTACTTACCACGGCAATCTGACTACAGTTACATCTGATTTATTTCGAATTAAGCTCGTGATAGTAACATGTAAATTGCGTAATTTTACAAAACGACCGGCAATTTACAAGCAATGCGGTCTGAATTACATCAATACCACGAATACTGGTGTTTTAACGTAAACCACTGTGGTCATGTCATTGAAACACTAAAATTATGTTCATTCTCGGTATAGTTGTGCAAAATAACATTTAAAAACGAAAGAACAAGAAAATGTTGAACAAGCTGTAGTGAATTTATCCCAGTGGCCATGTCACAAAGATAGAGTAGCTTTCTATTGGTGAATGAAGTTTTGGGAATTTTCCTCTGACTTCTAAACTATACCTCTTTAATTGCCATCTATTTTTTATTAATATATATCAGACAGTTTATACACTGTCTGATTTGTGCTACAGACATGCATTATTTAAAAAAACGTGATGTGTTAAAGCCTCTAAGAAAACTCAAGCGTATTTATTTATTTTTTATTTATTTATAAATCTTTATTGTACAAATACACAAAGTAAGGTACAAATGGCGGACTTAATGCTAAAAGCATTCTCTACCAGTCAACCAACAGTAAACAGATAGACACGAATGCGGCACAAACAAAGAAAACTAATATTTACATACATACAATATAAATATTACATACTACATAATTTTATATAATATTAATATAATATATAGAAATTATATACATACATATATATATACATACACATTAAATACCGAGTTTAGAACAGTGTTGACATTGACCTTCTCACATCACGGGCATAAGCCCTCCAATAAATGTGCATGAGCTTGTTTCTTAAAAGAAAACTTACTGGGAGCCCTTCTGATAGAATCAGGGAGACCGTTCCAGAGACGCGTCGCTTGTAGTATGAAGGATTCGGACATATACCCTGAACGGAAGAGAAGTAAAGTAAAAGTAAAAGTAAAAAATTGCTTTATTCAAATAAACTTAGTAATTAAGCACTTTTGAATCGTCTATATTTTTCTACCACCTGTTCCAGACTTTTTTAACTGACAAGAAGAACAGGCGCAAGAAACTTATCAGCTTTAACAGAAATAAGTAACGATATTTACAAACTTAAATATATCGTTACCAAATACAAAAAAATACAACAGGTTATTAACAATAAAGTACTTACTAGCGAGTTATTGTGTTACATCATTTCCACGCATTCTGGTCTTTCAAATAATCGTCTACTTTATAATAAGGAGAGGAGTAAATAGAGAAAGAGAATTGGCAGAGCGGAGGTGACGATCGTGAGAATCACGGAGATGCTGAAACTTGCATTTTAAGTAATCAGGAGAATGAGGGTTGTTGAGAATGGAATAGAGAGTGCAGAGCAGCCGTAGCTGTCTGCGTTGACGGATAGGAAGCCATTTAAGCTGAGACCTGTACGACGAAACGTGATCATATTTGTGAAGGAAAAAGACAAAACGGATGGCATTATTAATGAGGAGGTCTAGCTTATTAAGGAGATCTTCATTTAAGTCTGGGTAACAGACATCGGCATAATCAATGAGTGGGAAAATAAGAGAAGTGACAAGAGTGACCTTAGTGCGGGTAGGTAGAAAATTTATGAAACGATTTAGAAATTGAAATTCAAAAATTCTTTATTCAAATAAGCTCACATAACAAGCATTTTTAAATCGTCAATTCTTTTATCCTACCACCCATTATGACGTCTTTTAGCTGACAAGAAAAATGGGCGCAAAAAACTTATCAGCTTTATTAGAAGGAACGATATTTACAAATATGTATATCGTTTCCAGACATTACATTCAAAGTATTCATACATGTTACCATTAACATAGATTCATAAATAGATTAGAAAGCGCAATGAAGATATAACAGCTCGACTGACCTCGGCAACCTGTGTTGCGTATAAGTAAATTTCTTTCGATTCAACAAAGTGACCTTTTCATAATAAGACACCACAGCATGTAGGGATTAATTATCCTACGAGATCTGCACTGTATCAAAACGTTCATCCGTTTATGCGCAATAAGAGTAATTTGCGGGTAATCGCACAGCTGCAGCCAGCAGTTATAAATCAGGGTTGGCACCCAACAGAACTTAAATATACCCACATAATAAAATAATTCGTTCGATACCGAGCACCTATAATTATCACACCATAATACAATCTTTTACATCTTTTTTATACAATCTTTTACATCTGATCTCATCATCAAATTTCTGCCTAAGCGACAATTAAAACTATGCAATAATCAACCATACTGTAAAGAGATAGTGAAAGAGTAGATTTCATGAACTGCCTGGCCTTAATCAGTAACCTTCTGCTACCCGTCAAGCGGCAGCCCTACATCATTGCAATTATCATGACAGTAAAGGATGCCGTACCGGGAAGAATATGCCGTTATCTTGTTGCGAGAGCATAATGTTTCTGGTCCTTTACAACCACTGATCGCTATCTATACCATGTCCATTACCACCCAGACACACACGAAAATATTTTTATACAATATTATACAATATTATTTTTTGCGAAAAGTGGCCACTTTTCTCAAAAAATCTCCCTAAACGACAGGCTAGAAAATATTGTTTAAGCGATAAAAAGTACCACAAAGCTTCTTCGGAGTGCACTACAGTGAGATAATTCACAATTTCGTCTTTATTTAAGCAATATGTTTTTTTCCAATGGCGGCGCTAGTGTGCAGACTACGCGCTCTTAAGTACTACCTTGTGTTACCAACCATTTTGTGATGGAAAATAAATTATTATTTTTAACGGAAACGGAACGGATTTGGATGATAGTTTTTAGCCTCGTTTAAAACATAGGATTGCCTTCTTTTTATCGTAGTCAAAGGTTCCCCAGGGATTTTCCTTATGTCCACGGGCGGAAGCTAATATTTTTATAAGTGGCAGCCCTGCATCACTGTTTATCAGTGATAGTTAAGGATGCTGCGGCCGGGTAGATGGTTATCTATTCGTGTAGGGACAACATAATGTTTGTTGGTATTACGTAGCGACTGATCGCTATCTTCTACGATCATTAACACCCAGACACGCATGCTAAATACATGTATTTTTTTTCTTTTAAGTACTTAAATAATTATAATATATTTTCAATTTTTGCTACAAAAGTGCTTAAGCACCTACACCAATATCCATATAAAAGTAATTAATACGAAAATGGGCTTAAATTATACCTATTTTACCTCATTTACATTAAAATTTTAGTTTTCATTAATTTAACAAAAAATGCTAATGTGAAATGAATAAGTACTAAAACAAAATTATAAAACGGGCCCCTAGCAATTATTTTTTTGCGAAGACTATTTTTTTAGCATACTTAAAATATAAGACGACTTAATTTTCCTTGGAAACCAAAGCAATAAGTTATCAGAGCAACTTTAGTCAAAGATCAAATTAGCACTGTAACAAGTTTAACTTATTAGTCTGGATTCAAAATATGTGAATCGAAATTACGTCTGGTTGATGTCTCGAAGGATTCATTTGAAAATTAAAATGTGTCGAAGGATTCATTTGAAAATAGAAACATGTATGATATCCTTAAAATTGACAACCACAATTGCAATTAAACTATTACAGCATATGTGACCCTGTCAGAAAAATAGCGCCTCTGTGCTCTTTCTGCCCAGCTAAGACTGACACAGAGGCACAAATGCTGAGACAGGGTTTTTTATTGGCCTTACAGGTATTATTTAAAATTATATTTTAGATTTTCTCCTTTATTCCGTGCCTTTGTTGTTTTTTTATTTTCTGTATATGTGAGTGTCAATAAATGTTTATTCTATTCTATTCTTATTCTATTCTATATAAGTTTTAGTTTATTATCATTATCAGCTGTTGTGTTGTGGCAAAGGCCTTTTTTGACCTCCGACGCAGCGCAAAGAGGGGTGTTATAAGTTTGAAGCCTATGTGTGTGTCTGTACGTATATTTGTAGTGCCTAAACGGATCAAGCGATTACAATGCTTTTTTTTAAAGCTAATCTAATCGAGATGGTTCTTAGCCACGTTTGATGGAAATCCATTTAGCTATTATGGAGATGGTCAACTGCCTGCCGAAACGGTAAAAGATACAGAGATTGTGCTTTGACTGAAATAATGTACACCTTGGGCAAATTTAGGTGCAAGAAAAAAAAGCAAAAAAAATGGCCGCCATATTTTTTTTTTATTATACTTAGATTTACGCATCCCCTCCCCCGGAGAAGGTATTCCAGTTACCGCACCAATCTGAACCGCACCACCCAATGTGATTGTGTTCCGCCATTGCAAAATTTCTATGATAAGCATAAACAAAAGCGTAAATAATTTCCGAAATCCCAAATTAACTAATAGAAAAATTAGGGCTTTATTGAATAACGTGTCAATTTGTCAATTATAATGGAAATTTGGTTTACATTGCAGTGTAGCTATGTATGGGTAGTTTGTTCTATTTTAAAATTGGTTGACGCAATGGATATAAAAATGTCATGACCGGTGACAAATTATCACGTTTATTAAATAGGTCCCTGATCGCATTCTTAAGTTACAACTTCAGATATGTGACGCGCGTTTTTCCCTAGCTGTGGTAATCTAAAAGCCGAAAAAACCTCTAAAACCTCACCAAACTGTCTCTCAAAATCTATAATAAGCAACGATAGGTAATTCTTTGTCTCCATCGGATTTCCCGAAGATAATCGTGACCTGCGACAAATTATCACGTTTATTAAATAGGTCCCTGATCGCACTCTTAAGTTACAACTTCAGATATGTGACGCGCGCTTTCACTAGCTGTGGTAATCTAAAAGCCGAAAAATCCTCTAAAACCTCACCAAACTGTCTCTCAAAATCTATAATAAGCAACGATAGGTAATTCTTTGTCTCCATCGGATTTCCCGAGGATAACTTAGTTGGCAAACACTCGGAGAGCTCTAATCCGCCGGCCCTCGGGAAATCAACGCGCTCTCAACCAACTTGATTACGAACAGTTGACAATGTCGCCAATTAATTAATTACTTAATATGTATATTATTATGTCAAATAAGTCGGTCTTTAGTGCGAATAACTCTTGCGTCTACGTTAATATATTAAGAGGCAATTTGTGATTAGTGATTTAATTAATCCTTTAGGTGATTATGTTTTGTATTTTTAGTAATGGCATTTTGAATCATCACTGTAGTCAAAAACAATGGCAGCGGACGTCCACCACCCTGGTCACCCCATCACAGATCTACGCCGCGGGGCCAGGTGCCTCTCGGCAAGTCCCCATCGCCGATGAGCACCAGGTCCCCGACCTTGATAGAGACGGATGGGCCCGGTACGCGACGGGGTGCCAAAGAGGGCAAGTATTCTCGCACCCAACGACGCCAGAAATGATCTGCGAGACGCAAGGCCTTGCGCTAATTACTCCACACATGTCAGCATCGACAAGCTCAACGTTGTCTAAAATGCCTTTTCTTGAAGTCTCACCGAGCAGAAAATGGTTACGCTTCAGGGTGGTTATGTTAAACTTAGTCCACCTTACGCAAAAACGCGGTCAAATTTAAAATTATGGAAAATTCAAACCAGTTTTGAAACTACCGCCATTTCTTTTCATTAACATTAATCCATCAACGCCCGGACGGCCGATAACAATGGAATATCTATTCTCCGGGTCTCATTTTCCGGGCGTTGAAGGGTTAAAAGTGCATCAATTTCAAGCTTGTTAAGTTACGTTTAAGAATTAAAATAAAAGAGAGAAAGTTCAACCCAGAAAAATAAGATAGAAAGAAGCGTTAATTGGAAATCTTTTAAATGGTAATTAAAGTATAAATGTATCAACTGTTGGTGATCCTAATAAATAAATAAAAAAATTGTACTTTTTGTATCGAATTTCAGAAAAAGCCATCCTGAACTCTGAAATATTTTAAGAAGAATCTTTCAAAGGTTTCATTTATCTTTTTCGTATCTTCACAGAGCGCCAGAGGGGAATATAACTTCGGTAGGTACTTTCATTTATTTCTGGAATGATTTAATTCCGTAATCAAACCACGCAAAGAACACTAATGAATAGGAGAAGCATATCTAGGAAGGATGCATCACCCCCCGGGGGCAATGTTATTTGTTCTGCGTTCTTACTAACACAAATATTACGGCAAAGATTAATATAAGCTTGTCGATTCTGTAACCAAACTCGAACCTCACTTCGAATCTCACTTTACTACGAGGGAATTTTAAATCATAAATGGAAAAATGATGGGCTGTTTTTTTTTTAATAACAAATACTTTTACTGATGTCCGAATAGCTGATCGAGTTTTCGTAAAAGAAATCGATATTTTTTTCTCTGAAATGATTTAGAACAAACATTGTTTTTTATGATGTTAGTGATCTATTCCTGCGAGGTTGATGGTGTTTTACAAATAACCTTGTATATCATTATACTCGTAGTGTAGACACGTACTATAGTGTATATTACTTATAGTGTATATGTTACGGTAAATGTAATTAATTATTAATATTAGCCGGTAAATATTAATAATCAATGTGATTATGTGATCCACTGATAGTAAATTTTACAAAAACTTCGTTTCTGGCGCTTTACCGGCCGCTGTCGAGGCACGCTCGCTCTGCTCGCTCGGCTCGCGCATTTTTGGTAGCAGTTCTAACCTAACCTAACCTAATGAACTCTTTTATTATTAATACTTACCGGCTATTATTTATAATTGCCATATTAATTACATTTACCGTAACATATTTATTATTGTTAAGTATAGAGACTTTCGGTAGCCTATTTACGCTATTAGGCATGCCTTCAAAAACTGTTCTAACCACGTTTTAATCAATAAAGCTATTTACTTGTGAAAGTTTCTTTATATTTTGGACAAAAGATAAATAAAAACAACTGTCATTATTGAACTCCCAATGGAATATAAAGAGGAGCATAATATTTTACATAATTTATACATTTTACGTTCGAAAAGTCTCGCAACACATACATCAGCTAAGATATATTACTTTATGAAGCTATAAATTTACCTTTTTCAAGATTGCTATCGTTGCGGCAAAAACGGTAGTCTTATCTCTACATACAAATGTGTCTACATATACCAATATATTTTTAAAACATTTAACTCTTTGTGGTAGATAATGTCTGCTTGGTATCCCTTTGATCAAAAAACAAGTAGTTCAAGATTCAAGAGTCAAATTCATTTCAGTGTAGGCTGTTACAAGCACTTGTGAATGTCAAAGAAGCTACGCCATCGGTTCGCGCGCCCTAAGCGGGAGACCTTGTAGTGAGAACAACCGACAATAAATTAAAACTAGTCGATAAATTCTTATTGAAATATATTATATTGAAATACTCAAAATACAATTCTTTTTGAAATTTTTACTTTCGGATTCTCCCTAGTTTTGTTAAGTTCATCTGAGTCTTTTAAACGTGAAGAAATACGCTGATTTGTATTTTGACGACCTCCGTGGTCGAGTGGCTTTGTACACCGGTTTTCTAGGTGTCGCCATCTCTGAGATCACGGGTTCGATCCTCGGTTGGGTCAATTTAGAAAACGAACTATTCTAAATTGGCTCTGGTCTGGGTGTTTGTGATACCACCGTTGTCTCTGATTTTCATAACACAAGTGATTTAGCTACTTACTTTGAAATCGGAGCAATGTATATGTGATGTTGTAAAATATTTATATTTATATTATATATATTTAAAAGGTATGATATATGTTGGAAACCTGTGCACCTTTCAATGGAACAGTTTATAGCCTTCCGCGTATTTACGATGTCCACTGCCAATTTCATGGCACCTAAACCTTTTATAGGACATTGTGATTGACACAATACCAATGGAAAGTGTACAAATCTACAGTTGTTTTGTCTCACGAATGAGGTTCGGCCATGAATGTTGTTAGGCGTGCACATGTATGTAAGTTGTTTTAGTGTGCGTCTGCACGCTCTCGTATTACACACACAAAAATAATGTGCATATGCACTCCTAACAACATTCATAGCCGAGCCGCATTCGTGAGATAAAACAACTGTACAGAAATGCAGGTAAGGAATTTTTTAGTACCAGTCTTCAATCCTACTATTTTTTGTGGCCTGTTTTGAGTTTTGAGAATACCAATCAAGAAACTCACAGCGGATTTAGATGCGAAGTTTAGAATGAAGTCTTACAGAATCACAATAAAATAACACAAAAACAAAACAATTTTATTTTTGTGTTATTTTATTACTGTTGATTTTCATGGTATAATTTAGATGACAGAGTATTTTTAACCGACTTCAAAAAAAGGAGGAGGTTCTATGTTCGACTGTTTATTTGTTTTTTTTTTTTGACGTAAAATGTTTGGGCGACGCTTATTTGGTAAGACTCATTTTTCCTTGACGACCCAAATGAAGATAAATAATATTAGAAAAAATACTAGAAAAAATCGACTCACCCGTAGCACCTCAGACGGGACTCGAACCCGCACCCTTGGGATTCCGGCCCAATGCACTGACCAATTATGCTACCGAGTCGCTAGTGGGAGCGGCGAAATTTTCTAGTACTTTTTAACTTCTTCGCTGCAAGCCAGCGCAATTTCATCAATGTCAGGAAATACCCCCACATTCGAAAGAAACATCTTTCCAGATGTTTTGACAATCGATAAAGATGAAACAGCTAAATAATTATAAAATTTAGATTTTTCGCATTCACAATGCTATTTTTATATTAAGATAAATAATAAGACCACGGCCCCTGGAAAGGTGTCGAAACGTCGGGAATTCTAAAAAACCAATAAATACAAACTAAATAATTCCAAAACAACACCTGAATTAATAATATACGCGCTGTAATCCGTAAAAAGTGTTTTATTTCTAATGAACTGTACGCGCGAAAATCTTAGAAGTGTATAAGATAAATAATATTAGAAAAAATACTAGAAAAAATCGACTCACCCGTAGCACCTCAGACGGGACTCGAACCCGCACCCTTGGGATTCCGGCCCAATGCACTGACCAATTATGCTACCGAGTCGCTAGTGGGAGCGGCGAAATTTTCTAGTACTTTTTAACTTCTTCGCTGCAAGCCAGCGCAATTTCATCAATGTCAGGAAATACCCCCACATTATCTATCTTAATATAAAAATAGCATTGTGAATGCGAAAAATCTAAATTTTATGACCCAAATGAATTTAGTAATTACAGTTATTCTTTAAATTTTGAATATATGGCGCACGGAAATACAAAAGCAATATAAATCAGATCTGCTAGAAGTAATAAAATACTTTTACTTATAAAGCGAAATTTAAATTTTGAGATTTAAGCATTCACAATGCTATTTTATATAATACTAAATAATATACTAGAAAAAATAGGACTCGCACCAGATCATGTTCTCGGACGGAAATCGAACCCGCGGCCTTTGGATATCCGGTCCAATGCTCTGAACGCTGAGGTACCGAGTCACTAGTCGATTCCCGTCCGAGAACATGATCTGGTGCGAGTCCTATTTTTTCTAGTATATTATTTAGTATTATACGAAATTAATATATTTCAAGATTATTATGATTATTTTGATTTGGTACAAAAATTAACGGAATCGATTTTAATCTAAAGCTACCGGATGTTTTTAGGTGTCAAATGAATACCTGTTCACAGCGATGACCAGTTTTTAAAGCAATGTAGATAAGAAATACGCTCCCTCGTGTTACGTTTCTATCAGTTAAGACTTGGTTTGAATTAATAGCTCGTTGGGTTTTATGTCGTTTAGTGCGTAGCAGGTTCATGGCCATAAACACTTAGGGGACTAAGAAATCACAGGAATCGTTCATAATAATGTTTCAATTTTAATAATATAAATATGAATAATATAAATATATGACAACATCACATACATTGCTCCGATTCCAAAGTAAGCAGCACTTGTTTTATGGAAATCAGAGACAACGATGGTATTACAAACACCCAGACCTGAACCAATATAGAAAAGTTCGTTTTCTAAATTGACCCAACCGGGGATCGAACCCGGGACCTCAGAGATGGCGACACTTTGAAAACCGGTGTACTAAGCCACTCGACCACGGAGGTCGTCAGATTATCTGGTAATTCATTTGTATTGTTGTGTATTTTGGCCATAATTTCTCGGGCGACCATAGTCGCCTGGACGCTTGAGCTGGTAAATAATTTCTGCTCGTAAGTCAGGGTAAAATTAACTTAAATAAAAAAAAAACGAAATAGTGTTTTCACTGTTTATTCTTTTTTAAATAAAAATACTATGACTTTATTAGATTACATTTAGATTTGGCTTGGTAAGCCTAATGTTGGAAGTTAAAGGGCTTTTGTACCTGTAAGTGAAAGAAGAAAGCCGACAAGGTCCTTCAGCTCTGCGTCTCTGAGTTACTTTACAATTTAATATTACTATCTGTAGTCAATAGTCAATAGTCAAAATTTCTTTATTCAAATAAACTTAATAATTAAGCACTTTTAAATCGTCTATATTTTCCTACCGCCCGTTCCAGACTTTTTTGTATTCGTGACAATATGGCTGAAGGCCCCAAGGCTTCATAATTTGATGACGCTAATATCTCAAACTTTTCAGGAAAGTATTGTTCAACAAGAGCCTTACTGTAAACTACATATTTTACCCTAAACCAATCACTACCATAAACATTTCAAACACCAGCTCCTCACATACAAATTGATGTGTATCAATAATGTCTTTTAATAATTGTACCATTTTTTTTTTGTGAGGAGAAATAAATTTTAATTTTATTTTTAATTTAAACTGCGGCATTTTAACACCCAAGTCTGTGGACCAATTACGGCTAAAATCAAAGTTTACGAGGAGCGGCGACTCGACTCTGTGTCGGCTAAAGTCGGCTCATTTCTGAACAAAGGAGTGGGGGTGCGCCTGGGCATCGATCGAGATGTAATGAAAGTTTACATTCCGATGTAAAGTTTCATTCATGATACTAAGACTAGGGCGACCAATCTTGAAAGGATGCGACAAATCGCAAAATGTATGGCGGAAAATATCACACTTTTTTCGATATAGCCTGTAATAGTAGTTTAAATAAAAAATAATAAATATATATTTGACAACATCACATACATTGCTCCGATTCCA
Organism: Catoptria pinella; assembly: GCA_963556745.1. Classification (NCBI taxonomy): domain Eukaryota; kingdom Metazoa; phylum Arthropoda; class Insecta; order Lepidoptera; family Crambidae; genus Catoptria; species Catoptria pinella. The sequence continues at coordinate 976,946 of OY750776.1, forward strand.
AAGTAAGTAGCTAAAGCACTTGTGTTACGGAAACCAGAGACAGCGGTGGTATCACAAACACCCAAACCTGAGACAATATAGAAAATTCGTTTTCTAAACTGACCCAACCGGGGATCGAACCCGGGACCTAAGAGATGGCGACACGTTGAAAACCGGTGTACAAAGCCACTCGACCAAGGAGGTCTTTAAAACGAGTATCGTTTTATAACAAGGTTTGTAATCGTTACGAGTTTTAAAAAACCTTAATAACCGTGTACGTACACTATACAACGTTTTTACCTGCCTAACTGACCTACCTACTGAAATAAAAATATTTTTACGGTGTAATAAACACCATCACCACAAAATTTTATGAAAATGGCTTTTTTGTACGCACGCATGCAAAAAGTTTATTTTCAGTATAAAGAAAGGCAGACCTTCAAACCATACAGCCTAATACTAGGTACTTGATTATTAAAAAACAAAATGGTCAAAATCACTTCATTATTTTTGTAATTTATTACAGTAATTAACATCAATCGACAATTAAAACAAGTCGTTGCTTCATTTCATTTATTCCCTTAATTTTGTACGTATAAACTCGACATCTTTTGATTATTTGTAAACAGGTTCCTAGGTGTTGTTCATATTTTTTTCTTTTTTTTTCATAGCAATGCTTTTGTTTGACAATTTAGAGCTTTAAGCTTACCGTTAAAGTTGTTTAATGCAGTGTCTGTACAGTGAAATATAACATAGCAAAGAAGGAACATTTACTGGAAACAGTTAGTTCATTCCGATTATACTTGGGTAATTAAATCGTAATGAACTAAATAAACCTACCTTTGACTGTGCCATTAAAAAATGGCTGTAGGTCAAGATAAACTTTCAGTCAAAACATGAAAGTCAATTTTAGTACCTAACAAAATTGTGTTTTATTTTAAATTAGCTAACATTTGTTTCAATGGTCAAATATTGGTGAAAAATTGGTTATTTATTGGAACGCCAGTGCGTGCGTCAAACTTAGGCACATCCGTTTTTGGTGGTGTACATGAAGTCGATAAAAAACTTTTGGATTCAAAATTCGGTGTTGGTTTACGCACGATCTAACTCCTGAGGATGCTCCGGTTTGGGGCGAAACACGTGTAGAGTAGTCTAATTGGTGAAGGTGCATGGTGTGTCGCTGTCTTGCTAAATACAAGTATTGTGCACTGATATTTTGTGGTGTGCATGTGCATTTTTTTGCGGGCGGGCGAGCGGTGCATTCCTATATTCGAGAAACTGTTCATTTTGCTTACGGGTGGTAGAATTTTAACACATTTACTATGGACTTAATGTCAAAATGATATTAGTGTTAAGTGTTACACATAAATAATTTGATGACAGTGAACTTACTCATACGAATGCTGTACACGCCCGTTATTGGCCTACACATCAGACGTGAAGTTGAATTATTGTTCTAAGTGTATGTTCCAATGTGTATGCTGTTAGTGTGTCTTAATAAAATAAAATAAAACGAATTGTCTTCGAATATAGGAACCGGCCCTAACTGGTTTGGTACTGGTGCACCCACCCTATTTTGAAGATATATTTTTGAATATAGCACATAATCTTTTTAATGAAATCCCAACATTTAATCAACAAATTCCATTTAATTTTATAAGAAGTGAAGTATTTTACCAGAGCACACCTAAAATGTATAAGATACTATGCACCAATTGTATTTTCGATTTGTTAAAATTTTAATCTAAATATTATTCAACATAAGGTTTATTTTCAATAAACAGGTATCTTTTAAACCAACTTTGTTTGAGAGTAACCGAATGTCAGTTAACAAGACGTTTAAGTAACTCATATCAATTCACGGGTTCCGTATGTGAGGCGGAACTAATGAGGGCACGATTTAGGGTTCCGTAGGCACGTGTGAAAATTATGTAGATATCAAATTGCTGACGTCGAAATTCGGGGTTATCGTTTACATAGTGTCAGTCATAAAAATATCAAAATTGTAAGATTTCGATGTTAGGTAATTTTCCTGATTCTATTTTGCTGTTTTAGGTGTCAAATGACAAGATTGAAGGCTACATTTTTTTATTTTAGGCTTTAATCAAAATATGTTTTGTTAAAATTGATTATTAACAAATATTAAAATTAATTATGCATCATAAAAACTATGTATAATAAGTATATATTTAAAAAAAAGTATACAAATAGTCAAACAGTTGTCTAGCACCCATATTACAAGCTGATGCACTGTTTGTGGTGTGCATGTGTATTTTTTTGCGGGCGAGCGGACTTTGCATCTTGCATATTATTATATTTTATGCGGAAGTAAGCTAAATTTTTTTTTTCAAAATAGTTTTGTTTTTATTTCTATAATCAGAAAAGCTAAAAAAATAGCAATAATTACAAATGAAACATTTAATCTTTTGAAATCTTAATGTTTTAAGAATTTTTTTTTCTAATTCTAATACATTATACATCAGATTGATTTGACAAATACCTAGATAATAATAATAATAAATGCCTGGACAATTCCACACAGCGTCATCTAGCCCCAAACTAAGCAAAGCTTGTAATATACCCATATTACAAGCTTTTAGACAACAGTTAGACTACTTATATACTTTTTTTAAATATATACTCATTATTAGTTTTTATGATGCATAATCATTTTAATCAAGTGACGCCTGAATTAATGAAATGAAAACAAAACTCACAATTTTTTACGAAACTGAATACGGAACTCTTAGCATACTAATCTCGCAATCAAACAGGCAGGTGTTTTGTCTGTCTGTTCGTCTATCTGTATAATGATTCGGTCAAATCACCGTTCCTAACGATGGTGTGTATGGGCTCTGAGATAATGTTATGGTGCAATGAATGGGATTAGAAACGATAGAATAAACAACATACACTTTGAATGTACCGAAATGAAAATATTCTGTTTGTTTTTTAATGATGGTGGAAAAAAGTTGTGTTGATTGTAATTATTATGTTGTAATCAGGGCCTTATTTAATAACGTGACAGTTCGTCTATTGTCATGACAATTTGGTTTACATTGCGGTGCAGCTATGAGTAGTTTGTTCTATTTTCAAATTGGTTGACGCAATGGATATAAAATTGTGATGACAGGTGACAAATTGTCACGTTTATTAAATAGGGCCCAGGCTGTTTGGAAATTGTTTCTACTCGTCGTATTTTTCTGAAGAAATAAGATAATTGAGTTTAATAAATATATTTGGTTTGATAATTTAGGTTATTATCAAACTTATTAACAACTTGTCTATTTGATAGATTTCTTGGAAAGTACACACGACGGCACCTCAGACTATACATGTTGACCTTGAGACCGCTTTTATGCCCTAAATAATAAAAGCTGTTTTCGAAGTTTAACTGACGTACTGTCGTGTGTACCAAAACTAAAATTGGATAACTATCATTTCGATTTTAATATATTTGTAATGTTTTAATCAATCTGCATTTACATTTGATTACATTACAGAATTTATAATTGAAAGGAAATTATGTAAACCAATTACTATACCAGGATAAAAGGCCTTTCTAATATGGCCGCCACCCCCAAAAACGAACTTAAAATTCAGGGAATGCACAGATAAACCAAAAAGCCCTAATTAACTTGAATCTAAAACAATAATTACGTCATCAAGGACATTTTTAAATTCTACGCTTCATCGAGTTCCTGACTTCCTGCTACTTATCTATTCATTAACACTAAATCCTAACTTCCTACCTAGATAAAGAATCCATTATGTGACATACTCAATGCCATGACGACCATTGACGACCTCCGTGGTCGAGTTTGTACACCGGTTTTCAAGGTGTCGCCATCTCTGAGGTCCCGGGTTCGATCCCCGGTTGGGTCAATTTAGAAAACGAACTTTTCTATATTGGCTCAGGTCTGGGTGTTTCTGATACCACCGTTGTCTCAGATTTGCATAACACAAGTGCTTTAGCTACTTACTTTGGATTCGGAGCAATGTATGTGATGTTGTCAAATATTTATACATTTATTTATTTACACGTGATCCAAGACAACAAGGTCTGGCATTCCGGGAGTAACACTTGCCTACGTCACTATCCACGCGACTTTATAGTTACAACAAGCAAAGAATGAAGGATTTTTTTCTGCCACACTCATTACAAAATTAGTATAGTGCATTTTAATTGTGATTTGTTTCTCAGTAAACGAAACAGCTCAAGTTTAAAGATGAATTAACGTAACAATACCGATAAAGCGGAGATGGAGATGACGTAAGCTAGAGTTACCCACGTAACTTCCTTTTTCTCGGAATGCTATACCTGGCGGAGTATATTAATGTACATACGATAGCACGTCAGGTTATACAGTTAAACTGCGAAAACAGCTTTTATTACTTAGGGCATAAAGGTGGTCTCAATGTCAACATGTATGTATAGTCTGAGGTGCCGTCGTGTGTACCATACTCAATGCTATATCGATTCGCGACACGAGTCGTTACTCGCAGGATTATCGTCAACAATGACTTTAAATCGATACAATCGCGTGGTCACGCGACGGCTATCAATGGCGTTTTGTTGACATCGTTCGCTGTCATTAAGCTGACCTGACGAATGTACATCGACCTTACCATAATGTTCTGTCTTCACCGAGTCGCTTCAACTTCCAATTCAACTTGCGTCAAACGCATGCAAATTAATATTTTATATTAATGAAATAATTGTAGTGAATATTAACACACACTCACACACACACGTACACAGTCACACACACTGACACACACAAGGATAACACTCATCCAGTTTCACTTACATCCACATCACAAACACAAGTACAGCAATTCGTTTTAAGTGTTTTTTTTTATTTCCTTATTTATTTTGTAATCACTTCAATTTCACACTTTATTGGCATCTCATATACGGTGTTTTTTCCTAGAAGTTTCAGCAAGAGGGTGCCTGGTGAACTGTGGCACAGGTTTTTTTAGATACCTATATCAGACACCATTCTCTCACTATGCAGGTAATATTGTCATATTGTTATTATCACCATCTAGTTAAAAGAGTACCTACCTTTTGTGATAAGAAAATAAATTGATTTATTATTACTATCATTAAACCATGCGCTTTACCTTTCAACTTTCACTTCTAACCGCGACAAACGCATTCAATATTGATTGCATCCATACCGTGCGCTTGCACGTTTAACTACGTGTCATACAAAGGCTTTATTTGAGAAGATAGGGCATGCGCTGTTGCGTACGCTGAGGCATGCCTCTGTTGAAAGCGCAAGGCAAAAGAGCAAGCGCATGATCGTGCGTGCGCTATTGAATGCCTTGAGGCATGCGTCAGATGAAAGTGAAACAGAACGGGAAAGCGACTGTGTGAAGACACACCTTTACCACAAAGTAGATCTTACTCAAGTAAGGCCACAAAATATTAGCATGGATTTCTACAATGATTAAAATAAATTATTATAGCAACGAAATTAATCTCTCTCAACTTTTATCCTAAAATCGAAAGATGTTATCGAATACAAATTTTAAAATTTCAATTAGTATTATCAAGTAACGTTCAATTTCACTACTTTATTCAGTCACAAGTTGCATTCTCCGAAAAACACTATGCAAATCGATCACACAAAAGAGTTGTGATACAAAAACTCTTCTAATACTTATTTGATTCCAAGTTTTCCTAAGCAAAGTACAACCTACTTTAAAATCCTTATTTCCTTGAATCACGTTCCAGAGTTTCGGTGTTCAAAACGAGGTTAATCTGCCTAAAGATACCATCTTTCCCATCGATCATTTTCCAAATTGTAACGAACGAAATTACTTCAAAGCATTTTCTTTCCCTTCCCCTTTAAAACAAGGCTTATTTCAGTTTGAAACTAAGCTGGATACGAAACAGACACTATACACGAATACTTCAAAATGGGTCGATGTAAACACTGCTGTTGTTAACACATTTCAAGTAAGTAACATTGTTATAAACAGGACGTGTATTAAATTTATGTCTCATAAAAGTTATTTTTTTAAGTTTCCTTTTATAATGTTTAATATAATGTTTAATCTGTATAGTATTGATAAACTTTTTGAACATGCAATGTTAACTAACAGAGCGTTATTATTCTAAGCCCACAGCCCAATAAATAAATATAATGTAGACTCTGAAACAAAGTACCTAGTTCTAATATTTTACAAAACACACCACACTGAACAGATATTAGAAGAAAGCCCTGAAATACTGTTACTGAACAGTCAAGTAATTACCAGACGAATAAGTAAGAAAAGTAATAAAAAACGCTTGTAATTTTTCATTACTTAGGAAATCAACAGATAGTGTGTATACCTAATGTCAATTTCCACATCCCACATTTAAAGTTATACGTCACCAACGTTGACCTCACTAATATTCGATATAAAACTTATTCTGAAAGTAGGTAGTCGTACTAAACTTCAAGTGACGATTTCCTTTATCAGTAATCCCTAAATAAAACTGTTAAAACAAGAGACTTCAAGTTTATTTCACTAAAAAAAATCCCTTCTGGTTCTAGCATGCAGTAGGTAACTCTATACCATAGATGACATTAACCTTCGAAGGCGACACTCGTGCCGGCAACGCGACACTGTCACTAAAACCAGCAAACATCCGTGAAATGCGTTTGCGCAGGTTTTAAGACGCATTCTCTGAGACGGTCGTGACAGCCATAGAGTATGGCAAACACAGATGGTGAAGTAAAAGTGCTCTCTACATTTTAAACATTTGAATGGACGTTTTAACTGTTTTTTATGTATTTATTAATAAACACATTCGTAAAGTATAATATAAGTTTACAGTAATGTTCAATACAATTACTATTCTCAATCATTTGACTCGATTCGTGTCTTCTTAAAAGCCTAGTCTTCTTACAATATCTTTATACATAATTACTTTAAAAAATATATACAAGGTGTTACAAAAGTACCCCTAATGCCGAATATGCTAGATAGGGACCATCAAACTGAACAACTTTTACTATGGGACCAACTCTGAAATCGTGAAAAAAAAATCAGCTGTTTCATACATTTTGATATTTTCGATTTTAATTTTTGTATGAAACAGCTGATTTTTTTATTGCGCTTTCAGAGTTGGTCCCATAGTAAAAGTTATTCAGTTTGATGCCCCCTATACACCATGTTCGGCATTAAGGATATTTTTGTAACATTTGAAGTTGAATTGATTTTAATTATAAAACAATTTTAAAAAGGCCAAACCGTATGTTTAATAAGAGCTCATTCAAATAATCACATTACCTACTTGTTTTAGTAGGTATGCAGGGCGTTTCAAAATAACCCGTAAAATTTTGTTTTTTATTTGTATGGAAAACTGCAATGTGACAACCCTAGAGGCAAATAGACTATTGTTTTCAATAATAAGTCCCATTAATGGGTAAAAGCAAAACAAAATTTAAGTAAAGGGTTGTATGCAGTTTATCATGAAAAGAAAAAAAAAACAGAAAAATGGCGGTTTTCCGGGTTAATAACAATTTTCCGGGGTTGTATGCATGGTACACTATCTACCATATTCGGTATTAGGGTTTTTTTGTAACACGTTGTATAAGTGAATGATTAAATGCAAACAAAACTTAAGTGGGATTTACAAACAATTTGTACTCGTAGTAGGTCAAGTTATTCAAGTTACTTTGCACAACATTAAACCACATCTTCATTTCATGTCCGGTTGGTTTATGACCAAAAGTTACTTAGTCATCACTTTTGGTCACACCACAAATGAAGTAATACCCATTTTTTTGCAATACGTAAGTAACATCACTACTATTCAGGTACACCTACCTAAGTTCTGATCATATTGTAATTTTTGAGTTCTCAATTAGAAATAAAAAAAGGAAAGGAAAATAGTCCTTTCTGAATGTTATTGGAGATGATCATTTAATTATATCGATAATTAAAACATTAAATTCACTTACCATAATTTGTCCTTCTATACTCTTTGGCACGTAGAGCAAGAGAAGGCATAGGTATTGTTGACCTGCCGTGTGGTACCTGCAGACAATGGTGACATAAATTGAATTATTTTTAGACACCAAAGTCAAGGAAATCAAAAACAACTTCCTAACCATACCATACATGAATTTAATCCACTACACCATTTTCATTCCTACTGCTGGGGCATGCCTTATAAAATTAGGATACTTAGATCATAATCCACAACGCGGCTAATCCATATGAGTCAAAGGGAAAATCATACTTTTGCAATATGTTTTAAAGTGTTTTTTATCCACAAAGGGATAGTGAGTGACCTTTACCTTATATGTCAAGTGACGATAAGGCCGAAAGTGTAAGCGCTTAGCGCACTTCACCCTGAATCTTCACCACTAAGCTGGCTATCTTACCTCTAACTGCCGGAACACAACAATTTTTAAATTAGGGAGGTCCTCCCGTGACCACGGCCCCTGGAAAGGTGTCGAAACGTCGGGAATTCAAAAAACCAATAAATACAAACTAAATAGTTCTAAAACAACACCTGAATTAATAATATACGCGTTGCAATCCGTAAAAAGTGATTTATTTCTAATGAACTGTACGCGCGAAATTTTTAAATTGTTGTTATAGCGTCGGACTTAGGTAAGATGGTGGTAGCTAGCTAGGCGAACTTGAAATAAGCCCTACCAACAACGAAACGAACGTAGAAATAATCTGCATTTTTCTGCTTAATACTCAATGCATAATGAACTCCAATATTGATGAGGTCACATTTGTTTGAACATGTTAATGAAAATCTGTCAAAGAGCTGAAATCAGTTCATTGTTAAAACACGTTATCAATATGTTAATGCGGTCCTACTTAATTAATGGCGATCTTTTGACAAGAAGTTTAACGATATATTATAAACTACACAATTCTTTTTAACTACATAGAAAAATAAATAACCGAATTGCTTCAAATTCCACCTCTCACACCCATTAACTTATTGTCAATTTTTCATATCGGTTTTTTAATAGTCACCAACTCATCATCCACCTACCCTTATCCCAATTTATTTGGGCCTTAATTTGCAGTTTGCTATACAAAACAGATGTTGTAAAATTATATTTTATAACGCTACACATCATACTCAAAGAGCGAGGTTTTTGTATTTTTTAGTCGGAATCTTGAAACAGCCATACAATAACACCAAGAACCTTTTAAGTTGCATTTTCTATTCTTAAATACATCTATTAATTCTCAAAACTGACATTTACAGGCTCACAATTCAATCGGAACAGATGTGGCCCGCACCACATTGTAAAGCCCAGCATACACATAACAAAACCATAATAAAAAGCTAAAAATATTTTCGCGTCCGTTGCAGCCGCGGGCGGAGGAATGCGCAGGAGTGTCGTAAATCATATCGTCAATTTGTCGGGAGCACATCGTGTGTTTGGCGCCTTGTTGCAATTTTCAGAAGCGATTTTAATGGTGGTTATACACGGTGCTAGTTTAGTGAACAAAGTGAAGTGTGAGGTTACACTTCCTCATAGCAAAGGTTAGCAATCGTTCGGACAAAGCGAACTTCGAGTATGCGCTCTCTGTCAAGCGACCAGCCATTGTTGGTTCGGTTTGAACTCCATTTATATAGGCTTTGAAATAACTCACATTCCGCTGCTCGCTGCTGAATGTCCAAAGAAAAAAAACGAGGTAATTACACCAATTCATCATAAGAATACTGCTCATGTTCCACACAGTCAGATCTATACAATTTAAGACGTCATCAATCGCTCATAAAAAACGATCAATTTATAACCACCTCCAAAACCCAACGGTTAAGTTTCTTTAATTAGGCGAACGTAATGCGGTAATGTTAATTTGACCAATAAACTTGCACTATCAGTAATGTTTATTGATTTATATTTATATTACGATCGAAGGGTATTGCAAGGCACACTTTCTCTTCGTATCTAATCAATTCATTAAAGTTTTACTTTGAATTTGAAACTAACAAGTTTGACGTGATGTCTGTATAAATTTGACTATTGGGAAACTGGATATCTGAACCCAGAAGCTGTTTAATTAATGTTGATGTTAGATCACTGTCATCTTTTGGTAACATTTCTTTATGTCATTAAAGTTGTTATTTCTTAATCTTAGCTTAATATCTGCGGTTTTTAATTTTGCCAGTAATGTTTTAGTGTTTACGTCATCGTGACATCAGGGCACGACACTGCTGGCGGACATAGGCACATTTTTTTATTGTTGAATTATTTTCTTAAACGTGAGTGCTGAGCTTAAGCTTAGTTCTTAGAACCGTTCGTAAGAACCAAGGAGTCGGGCGGTTCGACTCGTCGGTGGGTGTTACTGGTCACAAATCAGTCGCAGGCGCAGGAAGCATACGTCTAGACGAAAAAACTAACGCGCCTATTTGCTTTCAGATATTGGACTTAGTACTTATGTGAAAATAACTCTGTCTGTCTGCCTTTTCACATCGAAACCAGAGAACCAATTATTTTGAACCGATATGTCACGGCCGCTTATTTACAAATAAAGGTTAAAAATTCGGTCAAGTGCGAGTCGGACTCGCGCACGAAGGATTCCGTATACCATTATCTATAAAAACGGCAAAAAGATCACGTTTGTTGTATGGGAGCCCCCTTAATTATTTATTTTATTTTGTTTTTCAGTGTTTGTTGTTATAGCGGCAACAGAAATACATCATCTGTGAAAATAGCAACTGTCTAACTATCACGGTTCATGAGATGCAGCCTGGTGACAGACGGACAGCGGAGTCTTAATAATAGGGCCTCGTTTAAACCTTTAGGTACGGAACCCTAAAAATATACAATTATTTTGGATGGGCCTATGTTTGCCACCAGAGGTACAATGTTAATATTATTACCTACTTACTAAATGCGCCCTTCAAATCCATTTGAATTTGTTTAGGCTCAGCATAGTGCATGCTTCACCACTTTGTCGGCGTGATTAATTTGTATATCCATGCCAAATCACAGCTTTCTAGTACTAAGAGTACCTGAGTGGTGCAGTGGTCTACCACGCAAGAGGTCCCGGGTTCGATTCCCGGCCGGGCAGAAATAGAAATGATGAATTTTAATTTCTGTGACGGGTCTGGGTGTTACTATGTATAATAAGTATATATTTAAAAGTATATAAGTTGTATATCAGTTGTCTAGCACCCATATTACAAGCTTTGCTTAGTTTGGGGCTAGATGACGCTGTGTGAAATTGTCCAAGCAAAAAAAAAAAGAGTATGAGCTAGGCTGGGGACAGACGGACATGGCGAAACTATAAGGGTTCCTTGTTGACTACGGAACCCAAAAAAGCATAGAAAAAAAAACAGGTTACACAGAATTCGAAAATCAAAGTCTCAAAGCACGTTCTTAAGATGTTCACGGCTCAATCAATTGATCTAAGTTACGTTGAAATTAAATAGAAAGTTAGCCCTCTTTATTAAAGGTCAGCTATGACGGCCCTTGGTCGTACTAAATGTTACTTCAAGTTACTTTTAAGTTAAAGACAAAATTATGCGATTTTCTTTTTCGAGACTATTTATATATTTATTGAACAAAAGAATTTCTCGAGTCATCTGTAATATCAAGCATAATTTTAATTATTTTGAAACCCATTTCTTCCATAGACACTCGATTAACTTTAACTTCGTCCAAGTTTAATATCAACTTCGAAAAGGCTAATTTCTTTTCTGTCGCCATCTTGATGTCCATTCGTCAAACTTTACTTCCTTTAGAACTTAGGACGGAACTTTTCAAATATATCATTCTTGAATATTAATAAGAACTTACAATAAAAATTTAGAAGTAAGTAAGTATTGTGATTAAGTGTTATTTTTAATTTGTTTTTCATAAAAAATAATTATATTAACCCATTCTATCTACATTATATTTACGTTTTTTTATCTCCTATTTATGCGAGGCATATATTTACCTATCTATCTATCCCATCCTATTATACTCATAGGTACTACAATGCGATTAAATAATCAAAGATCTGAAGTGACCAACTTCATAGCGCTTGCGGTACAATACTCCGAATTTTAATCTGTAAAATTTCTCTTTTCCCTACATTTTCGAGTGAAGTTGCAGCGGATCACTGACTATTGTCAAATTAACCGCATTGGATAGTCAAATTTCAAATATTACGCCAAATAAATAAGAGTACAAAGAAATCCTACTCACACATCAATAACTATACAATATCACATCCAAGTAATATCTTCCCCGTTTATAACTACATATTTCTCGATGAACATGGACGGATAATCTTATATATAATTAATTTTCTGTAAGTATATCGAAGGTGACATTTACATTCAGAGAAATATTCACAAGCATTACTCTAATTCCAAAGGAAGCAGCTAAAGCACTTGTGTTTTGACGACCTCCGGGGTCGAGTGGCTTTGTACACCGGTTTTCAAGGTGACGCCATCTCTGAGGTCCCGGGTTCAATCCCCGGTTGGGTCAATTTAGAAAGAGAACTTTTCTATATTGGCTCAGGTTTGGGTCTTTGCGATACCACCGTTGTCTCTGATTTCCATAACACAAGTGCTTTAGCTACTTACTTTGGAATCGGAGCAATGTATGTGATGTTGTCAAATATTTATATTTATATTTTATTTATTATGAGAGGTGGTATTTGAAGCAATTCGTTTATTTATTTTTCTATGTAGTTAAAAAGAATTGTGTAGTTTATAATATATCGTTAAACTTCTTGTCAAAAGATCGCCATTAATTAAGTAGGACCGCATTAACATATTGATAACGTACCAAATAATATACTAGAAAAAATACGACTCGCACCAGATCATGTTCTCGGACGGGAATCGAACCCGCGACCTTTGGATATCCGGTTCAATGCTCTGACCGCTGAGCTACTGAGTCACTAGTGGGAACGTCGAATTTCACCGAGTGAAGCGTCGAGCGCCATCTCACCATTGTACAAGGAATTACCTCGACATCAACTGAATACCTTTCCAGATATTTTTAAACAATTGATTAAGATGAGAAAGCTATATAATTTTTAAATTTTTGAGATTTTAGCATTCACCATGCTATTTTATATAATACTCTGATCTGGTGCAAGTCGTATTTTTTCTAGTATATTATTTGGTATTATATAAAATAGCATTGTGAATGCTAAAATCTCAAAAAAAAATATTGATAACGTGTTTTAACAATGAACTGATTTCAGCTCTTTGACAGATTTTCATTAACATGTTGAAACAAATGTGACCTCATCAATATTGAGCAATGTATGTGATGTTGTCAAATATTTATTTATTTATATATTTGTTATGGAAATCAGAGACAACGGTAGTAAACACACACACCCAGACCTGAGCCAATTTTGGTAAAAAAAATTATCAAACTGAATGTACTAATTTCACGTTTAATTTGAATATTTACTTATAACACACAAGATGAATGTCATCACCCTCCGGATTTTCACCTTTAACTAAGCAATTTCAGGAAAAATATATTCAAGAAATAAGCTAAGGCCGCCGTAGTCTGAACAGAGTGTAAAGCCCTAAATTGTAATATTATTCTTGATAATTCATGTTAAAAGGAAACAGGAAAAAATATGCAAATGAAAGATTATCCGGCTTTACCTTCCGGTAAATGTTATTCCAACAGTCTGTATGCGAAGTAAGTAAGTAGGTAATTCTAATTAGGAAACGGAAATTAAAAACGAAATTGAAATAAATATTTATTTCTGTTACTCATTAATTTATTAGGTCTGAAAAGTGTTTCTTAAGACATTTATTCTCTTTTGTTTCCTTTTGAACTTGAATATTCAATATCAAATAATATACTAGAAAAAATACGACTCGCACCAGACCATGTTCTCGGACGGGAATCAAACCCGCGACCTTTGGATATCCGGTCCAATGCTCTGACCGTTATAACTGACCGAATATTCAAATAATTAAAAGCAAACACCTTATAATAAAAGTTGTATTAAGTAGGTACTTAGATTTACTTAATTTTCACTTTAAAAGCTTTCTTTATCCATGGTACAATCATATACTGCGTCTTTATCTAGGAAGTAGGTCTTAAGTAGGTCTAAAGGTCTGATTTTGTAGGTAACAAAAAATTAAAAACTTCAAATTCTAAAATATAAGTAGGTAGGTAGGTAATACAAAGCTCAATATAATAACCGACATTAATAATAAAAACTATTAGTACTTATGTACCAATAAAACATAAACCAACTACATCTTGAACATTTCTGAATATTAAAATCCTTACTAATATTATAAATGCTAAGTCCGTTTGTTTGCTTGTTTGTTACGCCTTCACGTCTTAACTACTGAACTGATCATCATGAATTTTTGCATACACGTTGTCGGGGGTACAGAGAAGGACATAGGGACATAGGGGACGTACACCTTTCATCCCGAAAAAAAAATTGTTCCCGGGGGATAGCAAAAGAACTTTCCACGCAGACAAAGTCGCGGGCGGTCGTTAGTGTAAGTATAAAGTTAAACTCGATGTTATCTCTTTGAACACAGTCTGGTTTAAAAAAAAACTTGTTTTGTTTTTGACAAAGTGTGATCCTCAAATGTGTACAAAAACCCCAACAGGATCTCCAGAACCCGGCAAATTACATGTAATTGAGAATCGCTATTCGCCTAATTGGTACTTACCTACCTCAAGTCTTGAGGACACTAAAAGCTATGATAATAAAGCTGCAACCTAATATAATCAACATATTTATAGAATTGTCGTGACTATAATCGCGACGACATTTAACATAGGTATAACTCCTCAACAAATATTATATATTTTCAAGATAAGGTCGTGGAGACCCTTGAAGGAGGAAGTACAGAAGCAAGTGTAATGCTGCTGACATATTAAGAAAACATTTTCGATAAATAGTGTTACAGCCTTGTTACAGCTAAATTAGACTGATTTTAAATTTTCCATCAGATCAGAAATTTCCAATATTATCTTTTTAAAATAAAACATATCAAAAGTGTTCTTAACTAACTTTTTAGATCTATGTATCCTGCTTATGCATATGAAGTTTCATTAAAATCGGTTCATTCATTTCGAAAAATAAGGACTTGAAAGTTTGTATCAAATGTCGAAATGTATAAACGCTCTTAATCATTTTGTGTTACTAGATTTTTGTTAAAATAAATACAGCAAAAATTCTGTATAGCTTCTGCTTTTGGTGTGCTCAAACCTTACTTGTTCACAGCTAGACATCAGAAGCAATATCCAGACAAGGCCATAATCATCAAAATATTGCAAACATATTATAGTTAATCATGCAGTGTAATCACACCTCGTCGGAAACTAATTTGAGCAAAAACCTCGTCAAGTTTTACACTAAACAACTGCATTATGGGTTGGTAAAATTAAAGGTATCTTAGAGTTTTTTATAAGGGTTCCATAAAGTGGGGTTCCATAAAGTGGGGTTCCATATGGTGGGGTTCCATAAGGGGCGTGTAGCCGTCAACTAGCTCCGCCATCGCCATACCGATACACTTATTTTTATTAATCCTCAAAAAAACGAAACAATATTTGCTTGATTTGTTTTGTCTTTAATATTTATTAAAATACTTTAATTTCCATTTTGTGATAACAGAACTGATTTTATGCTGTGTGTTTTTTCTTATAACTATACAGTATGAATAACTTTATTCATTAAAAAAATGATAAAACTATTAATAACTAAGCACTTTATTTTACACAAAAGGCGGCTTATTGCTAAGTACTTGGTTATTGTTTCTAAGCCTTTGTATCTGGGTTTATTAATTTCTGGGTGTTTGTTAAAAGCTCACTTCCATTATTTGTTTTCAATAAGCCTCGATTCGATACTAGTAGCTAAAAGTTATTTATTTTAATTGGATATGATGGACGGCAATTTGGGTCGTTTCGTGTTACCTGCCATTAATGTAGAATACAAGGAAGTTTTAATTAATAAACTAAATCAAAATGTATTACATAATAAATAAATATTTGACAACATCACATACATTGCTCCGATTCCAAAGTAAGTAGCTAAAGCACTTGTGTTATGGAAATCAGAGACAACGGTGGTATCACAACACCCAGACATGAGCCAATATAAAAAAAACGTTTCCTAAATTGATCCAACCGGGGATCGAACCCGGAACCTCAGAGATGGCGACACCTTGAAACCGGTGTACAAAGCCACTCGACCACGGAGGTCGTCAAAGACGTAAGTAAGACGTATGAGGGTACTTAAAGTGCTTCATAATAAGAGGAAAGCCGCCTTTTAAGTTCCAACTTTATACTTTAAGCCAGCTCATAGCGTCTTTCTCAGGGAAACAGGAGCCGATAAGGTACTTGAGATTCCTGAGTCCTGGAGGCTGGAGGCTGGAGGGTCATTGGGACACAGCGAAAAGAAAAAAAACAGATTTCGCGCTTCTCGCAACTATCGGAGAACAATGAAAAGGAACATCGAAAATTAAAAGTACTATTTAATTGTATCGAGTTCAGCCATCTGCATGTCCATTGAAATCGGAGAGAGTATCTATTTTTTGTATCTATTCGTGTGTGTGTATGAATTTCACATAAAAAAATATTTCATTGTTATAATATAAACAGTACTATTTTATTGAAAATCTATATAACCTAAAACTTCTAAACATTTCTAAGATTTGTTTTCTAAGACTTTCACTCAAGATTCGTTTACTTGTATTAACCTTTGTCATAAGAAAAAAATATATATATATTATATATTTAATAATGATTCATTTATTTATTAATTCAATGTTAAAATTGACACCATGTAAACATACTTTAGCGTAGCCTATATTCTTATACATAACTTACACGATCAACCTCAAAATAAAGCTCCAACACAACTAAAATGGGGAAAAAACCCAAGCTGGCAGCCCTGGCTACACAAAGGATAAGCAGCCTAGCCAGTAAAAGATAGAGAGATCCAGTTTTTTACGAAATGCAGCCCAATGTAGATATGTCTAGAGGTTTTTCTTCATCTGCTGGTGATTATCATTATGATGATTATCATTAAATGAAAATTGCGCCTGCCCAGCCCATGGATTTCGACCGATTCAAACATTTATTTTTCCAAACGGCAGACAATCTATCTGCCTCGGGAGCTTATTTGTCAGTAACTCGATTAGGTACACACGACGGTACCTCAGACTATACATTTTGACCTTGAGACCGCCTTTATGCCCTACGTAATAAAAGCTGTTTTCGCAGTTTAACTGTATAGCCTGACGTGCTGTCGTGTGTACCTAGATGAAATTAAAATACTGTAGGTGGGTAGCCCTATCGCGAGCTGAAGTATCGCGCGGCTGTAGGTATTTTTTTATACTGTACAGATACTACGCGTTCACTTCGTGATTGCCGTCGACGACCGTTATGACGTCACTGCTAACGGCACTATAGACAAAAAAGTAATCATGTTTACAACTGTTTTTCTTGTTTAAAGAGTGTCATTAATTTATATAACAAGTTAGGTTCGCCATTATGTAGGAATTTTACTTTTTTAATCATTATAACAACACAAATAACGAACGTAATGATTAAATCAACAGAAACAAAAATTAAGCTTTGCGTTGCTAGCCGTACTAGAGGCGACGCAGGGGGTGCGGTATGACGAAGCGGGCCGGGAGGTAGCGGCAATGATGAAGTGAACGCGTAGTATTATTACCATGCCAGGACCATCCAAAAATCTAAATATTGGTTGGTTCATACCAAAAAAATTCATTATCAAAAATCTCCCTGTGTCTTTTCCCCCCATTCTTCAAAGTACACAAGATCCCTGATATACAACCTTCATTGTAAATTGTAACTAGCTCCAGCATAGCTAGTATAAGGTAATTTTCTTACAACGAGATCTCCAGACTTGATTAAGGCTACGAATAGTCTATTCAAGACATACAGGCGAGATATTTCACTTATAAGATAAAGAAAAAGCTGTGTAAGAAAAAAGTTGATTATTTTATCATGATTAGGTTTTTACTTTATTCTATGCTAGTCCCTTGATAACTGATTAATTAATTAATTAATTAAAATAAATAAATATTCCACAACATCACATAGATTGTTCCGATTCCAAAGTAAGTAGCTAAAGCACTTGTGTTATGGAAATCAGAGACAACGATGGTATCACAAACGCCCTGAGCCAATATAGAAAGGTTGTTTTCTAAATTGACCCAACCCGGGACGTCAAAAATGGCGACACCTTAAAAACCGGTGTACAAAGCCACTCGACCACGGAGGTTGAAAAGAAAAAGAAAAACTTACTAGGTACTTTTTTCCTCACTAGGCACACTTTAACTCACTGGAAAACATCATTACACAATTTTTCAGTCAAATAAAAAGTAAATGGTACCTACTGGCTTTCTTTTTTAAATGCATATCGACTTTATATGCAATCAATCACATAATTCACCTCAATAATATTCAGTCCACAGTTGTGTTCGACACGTGAAAACACACATTCATTTCTACCATTTTGTTTCTTCTACAATATGACAGAATACGTTGTTCTATTTTTAAAAATTCCACGTTTTCAATTTGACTATAATATTACAATACGAATATTCCAGAACAAATGAGACGTTCCTTTCATTACAACTGCATATTGTTCCTTTTTCGAATCGTCTCGTCTTGGTATTTTCTTCGTAACGGCGCGGAATAAAATTTTATCGTGGTTTGCAAGACGATCATTTGTTCGAATTTCGAACGGCGAACATTAAATATGGCGGATGCTTCGACGATCTACAATAAATCAGATTTTATGTCATAAGTTCATACTTTTATAAAAAAATCTTATATATAGAATTACATGTTAACGCAGACTTCGGGAATCATTAACAGGTGTTGCCATTTCTAACCATTATTCTCCTAATTTCCAATGAAAGCTTAAGTTCGTCAGTGGGATTTCAAGATGATTTTAAGTGCTTACAAATCCATAAATTAATATTTATGTTAATAAAGATTTGATAAATCATTCAATAAACATACAACATTATCGATCTCGAATATGATTCCAATATGAAACCAACTGCAATTGTTTCACAAATTAATGTCACTATTTTAGGGTTTCCAAAGAATTTATGCTACAAATTCATCTCCAATCTTGCCTTGGGCCTTGACAAAATATCTATTCAATAGTTTACGTCTCTCTCTCTTTTATTCCTCACTATCAAAAACAATTTATTATGTTATAATGTTTAAAATAAGGTAATTTTTACCATCTTTGCTTTTCTAACAAACAAAGCTTATATCAAAAACCGTTTTGTTAAAACTCAGCGTGATACAAGCTGAACAAACTAATCTACTTTTATTAAAGTTTATATTGTATCATAATATTCAGCTAAACATAAGCGTTTAATAATAACGAAAAGCTAGACTATATTGCATAAAGCGAGCGAGGAGTTCATAAAACACACTTCCATATTATACGCTACAAGTAGGGTTGCCAAACACGCGGGACGTCCCGTTTCTGAGTCCCTTAACAAGACGTCCCGCCTGCTCAGGGTGCGTGCGGGACGCTAAATATCCCGCTTTTCGGAGTTAACTACGCATCAAAAAAGAGCTGTTCGCGCCATATACAACCTTCGGCCGCGAATTATTTAATAGAATTGTTTAAAGAAATTAATATTTTAACAGTGGCAGGCCAATACATCTATGATTTAGTTAATGTAAGGAAACATTATTGCTCACTTGCTAAAAATAGTGATGTAAGTACACCGTTTTAAATGTTTTAATACTAGAAATAAATACAAACTTGCCGTTCCAAGTTTTAGACTAGCAAAACCTAGGGGCTCATTTATGGGGAAAGGAATTCATCAACCGACCTCTTATGATTACGACCGTCGCCGAGCCGCGGCCGCGGCCGAATGATGCCGAATCTCAAGAAAAATACCAATTTAAAAGGTAATTCATACTTTTCAATATCATAAAGTGTAATACACTTGCAATATGTTACATCTATAACTGTTTTTTTTAGTAAATATTGACTATTATTCAACCAACAAGGTGTTTTATTTTACTGATCATCCTGATTTGCAAAGAAAAGTTCACGTTTTTTTGTATCCAAAAAAAAAATACTTAAATCCCGCTTTTTAAACCCTTGTCCCGCATTTGAAATCATTATTTCCCGCAAATTCGTATTTCGAAGTTGGCAACAAGGCAGCTTGTGTAAAGTGAATTCTATTAAAATAAACTTGTCGACTATCTTCTAGGAAAAAATAGCATCACTCTTTTAATAACTAACAAGGGAAGTTTTTGAAAGAAATAATTTGATGGTTTAGGAAAAAGGTCACGCGCACTTATTTTTTTTTTTTTTTTATTCTTTATTGTACATATACACAAAGTACGCGCGGCCTTACAGTACCTATCGAATTAGTAAGATGCAGTCAAAATGTTGAAATAACAGTTTGGAACCATAAACAGCAAGTTTTAAATAGAACTCTGTCTAAAGGTACAGCACAAAATTTTTATATTTTTTACAAAACGTCTTACTGCCGTACTCAGATTATGACAATTAAGTCTAACGCTTCATTAAGTATCGTGTCGTTTTATACTATCACTATTTATAATAAGTTACCCCGTAACATTATTGATGAAAAAAACTTAAATAAATTTAAATTAATGTTGAAAAACTATCTAACAGATAAATGTTTTTATTCACTGCAAGAGTTTTTAGAACATAATGTAAATAGATAGATAGATAAGAAATTAAGTTTGTTATAATAAAAAATAAAAAAATATGTTAAGTAGTAAGTTTAAGAATTTGTTTTAATTTAATTTAAATTCAACCTTGTTGAGTTTAGTTTTTCAATTAGATGTATCAAGATTCAGAAAATAACAATATTATGTTTGTAAAACTACTTATTACTTGAAAAATATTCTTATATAAGTATCTATAAAGATATAATTTTTCATTGTTGCTGTGCCTTTGCAGGGTTTCATGTTTGATTCTCTTTTTTGTAATATCTATGTACCTACAATATGAAAAGTGCAATTTTGAAAGAAAGAGATAGCACCAATTTTAATGAAGCATTAAACTTAATTGATGTCTCTGAGTACGGCAGCATGATTAGAACAATCTTAGAAGCTGGCATGCATAGATTGACTTATACCTAACATAACATGACTTTACATGTTTCTGAGTGACGGCGTTCTGAAACTGTAAAAAAGTACCCAAAATCGACGTATTTTTTTTAAACTTTAGACACAAGCGATTGCGTTTCGAAAGAGAGTCAGAATTAGAACGAATAAAAAAAGGCTATTACACAGGCTACGGGCGAATTAGCCATGTAAAAGTTAAATAAATATTTGACAACATCACATACATTGCTCCGATTCCAAAGTAAGTAGCTAAAGCACTTGTGTTATGGAAATCGGAGACAACGGTGGTATCACATACACCCAGACCTTGAGCCAATATAGAAAAGTTCGTTTTCTATTCTGACCCAACCGGGGATCAAACCCGGGACCTCAGAGATGGCGACACCTTGAAAACCGGTGTACAAAGCCACTCGACCAAGGAGGTCGTCTAACACAAATTACGCTTTGTACCAATTTATCTATTTTTATTTCGCTCCAAATCTTCTCATTGTTCGGTACGCAGAGGAATCTATATCTATACAGCCAAGACTTCAGTTTACATTTAGAATTTGGAAGAAATGCATTAGTAGGTTTGTCACCAAAATATTTGAATCTTCTTCAAAAGATGTAGGATTTGACATTTTTAAATTCTTTAGTTAGCGAAGTTCATTCAAAATTGTACTATTAAATAGCCGCCTAACTGCAATCCTACTACGGCTGGACAGATTAGGACCTGGATTAACATACTTAGGGTACTTTTTATCCTGGGCCCTATTCAATAAAAGTTACAATTGTAATTACAATTACAATTTTTAATTCATTACTTACAATGTTAGGCGACTTGTTACTATTCATGTCTCAAACATAAACAGCAACGTACGTCGATTTGTAGTTGTAAATTACAATTGTAAGTTTTATTGAATAGGGCCCTGGTCACGGTCAGAGGTTCCTTAGGGTTCAAGCGAACGAAGTTGCGGACGGCGGCTAGTCTATAATATCGCAAATGTCAACAACCACCATTACCTCCATAGATCAAACATCGACTCTCGCACCATCCTAGTCGACCATTGACTTCGCTCGCTCAAGTGATGTTCCATCTTTGTTGACTTCGCTCGCTCGACTTGGCAGATAAGCGTTTGACCACCGACAATGTTGACCGTCACGCTCTCTGACTATGCATACCGTAGCGTGTCATGGAATAATGGAGCAGAGAAAACATAAGGCTATTCAAGTAATATTAAGAAGACGACGAATTATTGTCCCTGGAATTGGGGTATTTTAACAGAATATATAGTAAAATGTGAAAACCTATTAAAACTGAAACGAAATGCTTAGCGAACTTATGTAATATACATACATTTACATGCGAAAGTAACATCAGACGTCTGACATCTGTTTGAACTCTTGAACCAATTTTGATATTTTTTGGTGATTTGTTATTCGACGACCTTTCGTGGTCGAGTGGCTTTGTACACCGGTTTTCAAGGTGTCGCCATCTCCAAGGTCCCGGGTTTGATCCCTGGTTGGGTCAATTTAGAAAACGAACTTTTCTATATTGGCTCAGGTCTGGGTGTTTGTGATACCACCGTTGTCTCTGATTTCCTTATCACAAGTGCTTTAGCTACTTACTTTGGAATCGGAGCAATGTATGTGATGTTGTCAAATATTTATTATTATTATTATTGGACCTCGGAGAAGGATGTTCTCTTTTAATTCCCGAATTGCCTCAAAATCATCATTATTTCATGTCATATATCCGGAATCATTTAAATGAGTAACATTACATGATGGCTGGGGTCCCCTTTTAAGAATAAAACCTGTGTTAGTTTGAGAGGTGAGGTTAACTAAAAACCATAATAACTATGGATCTCGAAGACCAAATCAATTACGAACCCTTTCTGACTATGTTATAATTAAAATAGGACCTGCCTATAATTCATATCTAATCGTAAGAATGAAATAATAAAAAAACTACAATACGTTTCCCTTATAATTTGATAATGACGTTAATTAAATACAAAGGTATTCAACATAACAACTTCGAGTTAATTGAAAAACCTCAACGCATATGAATATTTTAATTAAGATCGGTCAACTCAGTATGAACGTTTTTATTTATTAAAATGCTCCTTTAATTGGTTCTGTCGATGCAAGGGCAGATTACGCCGAATTAATTACCGCCCGCCCTACCAAACGCTAGGGTATAAAGTAGGCCTCCAGGCCGCTTCATTTCAGAGCCCGTAAGATATTAATTATGATCATTATTATTTTCAATACTCGCTCGAAAAAGTGTTTTCGATGACAGTACAGCGTGCGGTAAGTTGATTTTACCGCACGCCGTGCGTTTCTGTTTACGGTTTATTACAGCGGGCGGAAAGTTAATTTTACCGCAGTATGTTTTTGTTTACGGATTTTATTTTTATTTAAGAAGGTACCTATAATGTTTTCTCACAAATATATTGAAAAAGTAGTATGGTACACGGTTGTTAAGGTTTTTTAAAACTCCTTACCAACCTTGTATCATAAACTACTATTTATTCTACCAACAAAAGTGAAAGCACAATAAATGTGTGGCTATAAAAGCATAGAAAGCACAAAAGAAGGATCACACACTGCCACGTCTGTCACGCACCAGAGTTAGTTACTGAAGCTCTCGGACAAAACTAATTTCGGACACTTTGTCCAAAATCACACTTTAGTATTTTATTATTTTTACATTGACGATTCGGACGTTTTTTTTCATTCATGTTCTGTGACCAGCACCATCAGTGGTGCAGATTCCACTCTCTTTTCACTTTGGCAATTTACTTTTATGAGTTTAATGATAATAAAAAGGGTCAAGAGCGAGTCGGACTCCGGCCACGCTTCTATCAACAAAATAAATAGCTAACTTTATTAATATAACGCGGGCCCAATGTGGATTGGAGGGTATTAATGACTGCAGATGCAGCCGGGACCAACGGATTCAGCTAGAACAAAAAGCTAATGTTTACATAGACGATTTTACTTATTATTGTTCTAATTATTCATGACTCCCATGACATTAGGCCCCATATCTCCAAAGATTATCGTCGGATCTCAATGAATCTTCTATGGGACCAAATTAAAAAGTATACCCAATCGAACAAAAAAACAATTATTTACACACCAACGCCAGAGTAATCAGTACATACAAAAAACAAAAAAAATACGGTTCTAAATTCGTTCTTTTGAAGTCGGTAAAAACGATAGTGAATGAAATAATTAAATAATGTTAATTTCTATTATTTACCTGTTATTGAAAATTGAACCCTTAGTAATGAATAAAGAACAGCCTTTCAAATGTATCAGTTACTTAATTATCCCTTGAAAATATAAAACACCAAACAAAACAACAGTTTGGCTTCTTTCATTATGTCTATTCCGTTAATATGGTTTTTGCGTTATTAAATAAATCGTAATGAAATCTAGTATTCTACTCGGTAACTATCTTCAGACGATGAATTTAGTAAAACGACAAGTTCATACGCACTTAAGCTAATAATAATTAGGGCTCTTACACACGATGAAAGTCGTATTCAAATTACAGCTAGTGAAAAAAGACAAGAGTGATCCACAAACATATAAAAAATATGTACCTACAGTGCGATCAAATTGACAATAGACAGTGATCTGCGGCAACTTCAGAGCGCACAAAACGACGTATTATCTGTAAAATTTTATCTTTGCTATAGGTACTTTTTCGAGTGAAGTTGCAACGGGTCACTGACTATTATCTATTTTATCGCATTGTACTATCATGTATCTTGCAATTTGGTCTAAAATTACAGAAGCTATGATACGCTGTGGTTGTAACAAAAAAGCTAATAACTAAATACGAGTGTATGTCGCAATGAGTGAGTGAAAATATGAAAATAAAAAGATGTGAAGTAATACATACAAGATACGCGAAAAACAAAACCCTTTCCTTGCAGTCGAGTAAAAAGACTTCCTCAACATATGAAGAAATCCCAAATAGACAATACATAGTGGCCATTATTTTTCTTCAACCACATAAAGAAAGCATAAAATATTCGAAAACAATGTTTTTACTTACCGTACTTTATTCATTGTTCCAAAAGTACTGTACATTTTTGAAAAGGCCTATTTTCACTTCGCTCTGATCCCGTCCTCACCCGACCTTGATCCCGGATTATGTAGCTAAGCACTTGTGTAATGGAAATGAGAGAAAACATCCCAAAAACACAACCGCTGGGACCACTTTAAAAAACAATTCGCGCCTTTGGGATTTACACAATCCCCAAAGGGTTTGAATTTAGAACGGCTCTAATGACATGTGGAAATAAAAAAGCTAGTCTTCATAATAGTTACAGAGCTGGTGACAAAATACTGCAAGAGGTATCTCAAGGCCCATCATTCAATATAATATAGTGTTTAGTATTTATTGATTATTTTCAAGTAAAATTTCGACATGCTCAAGACAAGAGTTATCTCAAGGTTAAAATTTGGCAGTATACTAGAGAATAGTATAAAAAAAATGAGAAGGTAGTCAGACCGCATTATCATCATAACAATTTTGAGGTCGGTACAAGAGCTTTCTCAAGGCTGAAAATTAGTTTACTGCTTAATTATTATGCATAATTTATGGAAAAAATAGTCGGACCACAGATTCATGGAACATAGGCAGTCAACAGTCGCTCAAAGCGCTCGAAAGCGTGCTGACACCAGGTGTTCCACTTCCTGGCCTTCATTCAAATAAACTTAGTAGGTAATTAAGCGCTTTTGAATCGTCTATTTTTTCCCACCACCCGCAGTGCTGACTCATGTACACCCTGAACACTATATCATATTGAATGATGGGCCTCGAGATACCTCTTGCAGTATTTTGTCACTAGCTCTGTAACTATAAAGTGTATGACCTAGGTAACAACATATTTTAACAGTAATTCCAGTAACACTATATTTATGGCTACAAAAGGCAATGTTTTATTTTTATTTAAAGTATGTATGGTAGCTTTTGATTTTGTGGCATATAAGTGGTGGAACCCAAACCACATGGTTTGATTGGGTTAGTTTTAATAAAAGAATATAGTTACTCACATACTTTTTATGCGTCAAGAGTGAGTCTGACCTAAACCAATGTAAATCCAGATGGCCAGTCCTCAGTCCTCTAGGTCATTAACTCTGGAGGGTCGTTACTTCAATTACCTCAGTAATTGTACACGAAGTAGTTTCTTTCGGGGTTTCTCGGTAATTCTCGGTTTTTATATCAGCTGGGAATAGAAAGAGGGCGTAACAACGTTATTTGAGAAAAATGTGAAAGGAACAATTGATGCTATTTTGTTAATTTGTTATAATGTTTTTTGTATGTGAGTGGAGATGATAGCTTAATTGACTTTTTCTGTCTAAGAAAACGTCTGAGGGCCTGTCGTTTTACAGGTTCTTTAGTTAAGGTTATGTTTCAATTAACTTATTAGACAGATAGTTTCACACACTGAGGTTTCACACGAATACTGTTCTAATTTTTATTTCATCCAGCAGAAGTAGTGCTTACTGGAAAAATGTGTTTTAGATTAGAAAGGTTTATAAATATCTACTAATCCACGTAGGAAAAGTAACTTAGAAAATAAACTTATTCCTTTACTAATAAAGATTGTGAAGCAGATTTATAATTAAACAGTGTTTGTCCCTTTCTTTTTAATGTCAAACTTATAAATATTTTAACAGAGAGTAAACATTGACCATTTGACGACCTCCGTGGTCGAGTGGCTTTGTACATCGGTTTTCAAAGTGTCGCCATCTCTGAGGTCCCGGGTTCGATCCCCAGTTGGGTCAATTTAGAAAACGAACTTTTCTATATTGGCTCAGGTCTGGGTGTTTGTGATGTGGTATCACAATCACGTTGTCTCTGATTTCCATAACACAAGTGCTTTAGCTACTTACTTTGGAATCGGCGCAATGTATGTAATATAGTAAAAAAAAATGTGTCACTATACATCTGCTATACAATCTTTATAGTAAGGGGGTTAGTATGTAGGTATTATTAAGATCTCATGAACGACCAAAAAAATAACCCTTTGAATTAAAATTCATTTAATGTAGGTACATATTTATTTAGTTACAGTATTTATACTTATTTTATGCTCAAGATATAAAAAGTGTTTTCAATTATCTGTTATCGGTTTTTTTATTACTAATTAGGTATCGAAAGCCAACGTCCTGTGTGGCCAAAAATAGCCGGTTCTCATGTCGGACACCTTTGTCTGTCGAACAACATCACTCGTCGACTTAATTATAAGGGATCGTTTCACGGACGAACTCGGGTGAAAACTCTTCGCATCATTATCACCATATTTCATCAACAACATAAAGGTGTAATCATCTTAATACTTCGTGATTGGAGCGATGTAATATATACGTTGTGAGAGAAAATTGAATGGTAACTTTGTAAAAAGTAAACTATGAAGTTAAGAGCGCGCAGTCTGCACACTAGCGCCGCAATTGGAAAAAAAACACAGTGCTTAAATAAAGATTAATTGTGAATTATCTCTCTGGAGTTCTCTAGAATAAACTCCATTAATAACGACAGGCTAAAAAGTATTGTTAATACCAGGGGTCTCCAAACTACGGCTCGCGGGCCAGCTCCGACCCGCGAGCACCAACAATCCGGCCCGCGGAAACGGTCCGGATCGTACCAACATACTGTTATTTACTGTATGTTGGTACGATAAGCTAGCTAGGTTCTGGCCCTTGGGGCTTCGTGGAGGAGTTAGTCTGGCCCTTAGGATAAAAAGTTTGGCGACCCATGGTTAAAACGATAAAAAGCACCATAAAGCTTCTTCGGAGTACAGAGAAATAGTTCACAATTTCATCCTTAATTAAGAACTATGTTTTTTTTTTTTCAATGGCGGCACTAGTATGCAGACTACGCGCTCTTAACATTAATTTATTATATAAGGAGTTTTGTAAACATTGTTAGATAATGGAAAAAATGGAAAACAGTTTTAAGTAGACGTATTACTAGAACAGGTGCTTTAAGGATTTTATTTAAACGCAGTTATTCCAGAAATTATACAAAGCCGTAAATTCCCCTCAGTCTCCCGTTCCCGTATCCCGTTTCTTATCAGTTCCTAATAAGAATCTCTATTTGTAATCTGTCAAAAAAGGTGTGTCTAGCAATTTGTCATTTCCGACTATACAGGATGTGACGAAAGGAGAAACCAATAGCATGTGTATATCTACCAAGTTTCATGTAGATGCCCAATCAATTCAAAATTAATGTTGTTATGACTAGTAATATTCATAAAATCCATGAAATGTTAAAAAGGCAATTTCAGAAAAAGGGCCGACTTTTGTTGCTGGCCATCAAGCAAGCCTTTTTTTAAAATTCAGAATATTATAAAAACATAAACTTGTACAAATATTTTGTGAATAAACTCTGAAGTCATGGCTGTATGGCGCAAATGAGCCATTGCCTTTTCTGCTCGAAACGGAAAAAATGAACTAAAAAAAACCAAAAACTCATTATGACATGTTATTCGGTAAACTCAGTCTTTGATCTACCTACTGAAGTGTTACTTTTTAAAATAAACAAAACCAAAAAAAAAATACTCTTGCTACATCCGTGATCCGGGTCCCGAGCCGATACTAATCTAAAAACAACATCCTGTATTTCTATGGCACCAATCAATAGTGTCAATTACAAGCATTAATTACTTGTTAAACCATTTTCATCCGGTGGTTGTCAGTTTGTTTAAATATAGTCAGTTTTAAGATATTAATACATCTTTACAGCATCACCCTGTATCTACCCCACAGCAAATATATCAAAGGCATCTCTCTGCCCATGGGTCGAGTCGAGAGATGCCATAACCGGCATTCATTATGGGAGCCAAAGCAAATAAAACAAGAATAATAAAATAAATAAAGCACGGAACAGATTACAGGGGCCGACGAAATGGGGATTACGATAATTTGAAGAATGACCCACTATCAAAACACGAGGTTGTGTTGTGTATTTATGGAGAAAGCAGTAATGGTTCTTTTTAATTATATTTCTTTGAGTTCTCGGTTGCATTGCCTGACACGCCGTTGAGGATTCCATTTTCAAAACTTACCTCCCTAGGTATGTAAATCGAATTTACGTCCCGGATTTCGATTTAAATGCAACCACCTTTCAGAGCATGAATGATGAAAAATAAATGGTACTTTTGATTTATTTATTTATTTAATAGGTAAGATAACAGCTAACATATACAATTTATAATAGAGGAATATTCAAAAACAAAAGACCTTATATGTTAGCCTAATAAAAGCTTACACAACATTTAAAGCTTATGATTGGAAAATATGGTTACACGGATCATATCTTCCCGCCATTTGTAGTGGAATAAGCAATAAGAATAAGTGGTGGGGATAAGCGGCGGAACGGTCAACGAAAGTCAGTCGAAGGTTCAGTGTTCAGTAGTCAGTAGGTACTCTCAGCCGTCAGCCACTGTTCAACCGTCGAAAAGAAATAATTAGGATAAATTGCTAACATATTGTTGCTATCAAGTTAAGAATAATCATGCTATGAATAAAATAAAAGCAATCCACCGTTACTGCAGTTTCATTATAGTAGTAAGGATTTTCAAATAAAATGGTTTAATTGACCGAACGAGCGCGAAGCAAGAGCGAAGCGTCTCCGATTCAGCTTGGGCAAAAATGCTCTCGTCTGGCTGTCCCGCTGTCCGTCTGTTCTCCTCTTATGTCTCAACCGATTCTCTTTTTTATTGTTTTTATCGATTCAGATTTTCGAAAATTTTCAAAATGGCGGAGAATTATATTTCAGCCATTTCGAAAAATTATCAAAAATATAACAAGTGCGAGGTGTATAGCTCTATAGAGCCACTATACTATATATAAAGTATCTATATCATTTCTAAATCGTATTGGTAATTACTTTTGATTTAGATATTTTATTTTCGTTTTTCCTTCTTTCACATTCACCTACAAATTAATATTCAGTTCGTAGGTAAAAGGTACATCGGTATTCAAAAATTCGTTGAGCTAAGTGCACTTCCTGCTGAAAGACTGAAATCAAACACGACTCCGTTTCGTGACGTCTGAAAATATCGGGCTCTGAAAACTAGGCGAACTGGGGGTCTAAAAAGTCAAGTTTGTTGATGAAACATATTTTATAAAAAAAAACATTTAGTTACTGATTATGTAGCAGAAAATTATTTTGATGAAATTTTTAGGGGGTCTAAAAGGAAGAATAAATGTGTATTGATATCATTAATTTATGAAACATCTGCAATACATTTCATATTTTAATTATTTTTGGCATCATAATGTTTAGGTACTTTAATTTCATGATTATAAAGGCGAAGTATTTTTTGATCAGCCATTAATCTAAATGGTTAGCAAAAAAATTAGAAGTTTCAATGTTCGGCCAGCAAACAAACATTTGGTTCACATTAAATTTAAATCATGTTATGGGGACACCCTTTTCCCCCCCAAAATTTGGTAATAAAAGGGGGTAAGGGGGGGAAAAAGAAGGGGGTAGAAGCAGAGGGGATCGGGGGGCAAATGCCACGAAAATAGTCTTAGAGAGTTCACTAGGTTAGATTAGAAGTGGGACCAAAAATACTCGCGAGCGGAGCGAGCGTGACATGGCAGCAGCCGGCGAAGCGCCAGAAACGACACGTAGCTCACCAATTTTTTTTCAAGCGTGGGTCACTGACATCAATATTAAACGTAGTTCACAGAATGCAAAAAAAAAATTAAATAATTTAAAATTTTGCTAGCCAAAACTTGCTGACCAACTAACTATTTTGGCCGACCGAATTCCTTCGGCCGCATACGATACCGTATGTCCGTAACCAGTTACGAATGACGAAAAAATGGTCTTTATTTTTATGCTTACCAAAATACAAATATTTTGCTAATTAACCACACCTTTATAAAGTCATTTAATGAACATTTATGAAATATATTATTATAATCTTGCCTTATTAGACAACCTAGTCGTGTGAAAGAATACAGCCATGTTTGCTCTTTTCAGAAGATAAATTTTACTTCGTCTACTATATTGCATCGAAAATTTTCTGTAATAAAAATACAAAGTTTTAGGTCATTACCAATGCCAAAACTAACTACAATGCGATTGTAGTGATCCGCTGCAACTTCACTTGAGAATGTATGGCAAAGAGAAAATTTTACAGATTAAAATACGTCGTTTTGTACCGCAAGCGCTTTGAAGTTGCCGCAGATCACTGTCTTTTGACAAAGATAAGATATAAATTTTAAAATTATTATAATAATGTAAATTACATTGACATTATTATAATTATTTTAAAATTTATATCTTATATCTTTACTCTTTTATTATAATTTAGTCCAATTAAGATTTTGTTAACAATAGCATACGAAGATTTCAACACTTCACCTGCAGGAAATTCGAATCAAACACAAATCACTCTTATATGTATATAAAACAGTGCTTCAACCTTTGAAGTATAACGCAATAACAGATCTTAAGTCCCTTTTTATAAAACATCGGACAGTTAAAATGGAGATATCCCTTAAAGGAGACGTACACAATCAAATAATGATCAGAGAATCTAACGACCGAATTAACATTCCTTTTGTTGGGGCATTAATTCTTTGAATAGCTCCGATATTTCTCCGGACAGAAGTACTCAAACTTTTGTAATGACTTCGACTTCGTATCTATAAAACATACATAAAAAGAAACTCGTGCGATGGTAAGCTAAATAATTGATATTTTTCAGGATTATGAAAAAACTACTGGCCAGATCTCGGTATTTTTTTTATGGGACCACACACGAACTTATTATCTTTCGAATAAAAAAAGAATAATTGAAATCAGTTAACAACTGGTGAAGTTATGTTAAAACATACATAAAAAAAAATAAAAAAAATCCGTCGACTTGATAACCGCCTCCTTTTTTGAAGTCGGTTAATGAGAGTAATGACGCTCCCACAAGACTGTATTTATCTCTCTATATCACATTGTTACAGCTTTTTTTTTAAGAAAGTATCATTTATTGAACTGGGTGTAAATAAGAATTTAACCAATAATTTCAATTGACTCTGTAAAAACTGTCTAGCTAAATTGGTACTTGCATTCAAATATTGTAAAACATTTTTTTTTACTTTTGCTAAAATTTGAGAGCGTCTGCCTTTGCCCGATGGACTCTCTTCCTTAGATCTTTCGATAACAGTATCGTTATTTATACCGATCATTAGACTTTTTAAATTCGACGGAGCCGTCTCCCGGGAAGGGCAGTTAAGATTACGGCCCGCAAAATGTATCTTAAGAGCGCGTAGTCTGCACACTAGCGCCGCCATTGGAAAAAAACATACCGCTTAAATAAAGATGAAATTGTGAATTATCTCTCTGTAGTGCACTCCGAGGAAGCTTTGTGGTACTTTTTATCACTTACATAATATCGCCTGTTATAATTTGAAATGTCGTAAGGGACAAACCCCTACTTTTCAGGAGATCCAAAAGAAAAAAATATGAGAAAATCTGTCATAACTTTCTAATTTTTTATCCTATTAAGACGATTCCTAGAGACAAATTTCGTACAATTATTATATCTGTCTGATAGAATTAAGTAAACTTCGATAAACATCATAGTTTCGAAAGTAGTGTCCCTTACACATTAGAATTTAGTATCAAATGTCCCTTACGATATTGAGATAAATTCCAGGTGTACCTTACGGCCCACGCCTAGAGTCATCTTTTTGTCGTAATGAACAAAATAATCGTTTTTATTTGATAATTCCAGTTGTAAAGGTATTCAAAATTATATATAAATGATGTAAGTTGCAATATTGATCTAGGCTCCAATAGAATTCCGTATAAAAATGTTCTGATCTAGATACTTAAAGCTGTCTTTTGACTATTACTACTCATATAAACGATGTATAATGGCCATAGGAAGGTCATGCTGTCAGTAGTCTGTTGTTTTATGATTATACTGAGAACAATGCTCCTATATAATTATAAAATCACACTATATAATAGTACTAGCGGCCCGCCCCGGCTTTGCACGGGTACAATGTAGTTATTAATGTGGTGAGTGTGAAGTTATTAGACTATACTACAGGATATCTTATACAACATGTTACAAAAATACCTCTAATGCCGAATATGGTACTTTTACTGTGGGACCAACTCTCAAATCGCGAAAATAAAAATCAGCTGTTTCATACATTTTAATATTTTCGATTTTAATTTTTGTATGAAACAGCTGATTTCTTTTTCGCGATTTCAGAGTTGGTCCTATAGTAAAAGTTGTTCAGTTTGATGGTCCCTATCTACCATATTCGGCATTAGGGGTATTTTTGTAACACGTTGTATATAGAGTGGCCACATAATTAAGGATTCCAGTCGATTTTCATACAAACGAAGTAACTTTTAAGCATTGCATCTCCGCCAGGGATTGACTGAGCGGTGATCTAGTGATGGCCATCCAGGGAGTGAATGGAGGAGATCCAGATTTCTATACACACCCAACAGATCTGACCAGCATTTTAAGAGTATGTAAGGATATGTTTAAAAAAACCGCGAATACCTATAGCTTAAGAATGTGTGAAAATCTTGCAACTGAAAATTCTGATGCTTACATTATCTTAGAATGCAGACCAGATCAGTTGGGTGTGTATTGCGATCTGAATCTTCTCTATTCACTCCCTGGATGGCCATCATCAGATCACAGCTAGTTCAATCCCTAGCGGAAAACCAAGACTTCAAAATCACCTCCTTTGAATGAAAATCGACTTGTGTCTTTAATTATGTGGCCACCACTATATGTATATATATATACGACGTACACAACTTACGCAAGGGGTGTTATAAGTTTGACCTGTGTGTGTCTGTCTGTCCGAGGCAACCTAGCTCCCAAACTTATGGACCGATTTTGATGCGGTTTTTTATGCATAGTTTAAAAGATCTAAGTGTACAGACGGCGGGACTCCTAAACCATTGATCCGATTATGATGAAACTTTGGTGAGTTGTTTTGCTAACTACCGAGAAGGTCCCTGGCTATAAAAATCGGAGCATTGCAATACGCATGCCGGGTGCAGCTAGTTCTAAAGAAAAGTATGTTGTGCATTATCAGGATTATCAATCTCGACCATCCAACACTTCTCTATATACCTACCACATTTCTTGTCATGTTATCCGGTTGCAAAATAAAAAGTCTATTCGGCGAGCTGACTCTCGAGCAGGCGACATTAGAGCTGGTCAATCTGGCTATGGGAGAAACAATCACTGCGCAATACACCACCAGCCGCTCTTAAACTTTGTCCCTGTGCTTTATTAATTGTCATAGCATAGGCGCCTTGAGCGGGTATTGTATTCTTTTAAAATTAATCTGACAATCAGATGGAATAATTTTGCACCTTATTACAACGCAATAAAGACAAAATGTTGGCACTGCCAATATAACGCCATAGGTACTATTCAATGAAATGCATTCTACCTACTCTCAGGGGAAATGACCAAAGAGAATATAATACTACGTTGAGATGACAAATGATATTTATTTTTCTTAATTAATCAATCAAATACAAGTTTCAATTCCGAGTTAATCACCCCAAAAGTAGCTTTCTACCACTTTTTAACCTTGTTAGGAGATAAATATAAAAAAATACGAAACAGGTGTTTAATTAATTTTGTGAAAGAATGTCTATGCCAAATTTCAAGTCAATCGAGCCAAGGAATCGCGTTCTCCCATACAAACTTTGCCACCCTGTTTCACCCCTTTAAGGGTTGAATTTCGCAAAATCCCGTCTTAGTAATCAAAGCTTTTTTGATTAAGGTTTTTTGGTAAGTATCGTTCGTTTCCCAATCAGTGATGTAGTTAAGAGATCAATAATTTTTAATTTTTACGAGACTTACCACGTAAGCTTTTTCAAGTCGTTGGTAGAACTACTGTTATATCGAAGCAATTTTGTAAAATGTTGTTACTTATTACAACTTTTATTTTAAATTTTATATTTATACTGTGAACAATGTTGTTCAAATACAAAAATAATCAGTATCAGACAAAAATAAAAATAAACTGCTACTTACGATATTTTTATATCAAATATTAATTTATTTTGTTGGTCACAATGTCAGTCATAATGAGCATAATGTTATTTGTTGCTACTTACGACACTTTTCATTCAAAACTTTTAAAAATACTTTAATGGACTTAATTGTGTAAAGGCATATTTTTTATGCAAGTGTGTTACAACGTCTTAACTTTATAGGAAAAAAGACATACGACGTAACAAAGACTAAAAGTCCTAAAACTTTACCTATACGACGTATAAATTGACCAACCTTGACACTTACTACAAAGTGAAATACCCTTTATCTCCTTTATTAAAAGAGATATAATTGTTTTAAATACACAGAAAGATGCGCCAAAAAATTCTGAATCGAACGGTGTATGTAATGTACTTACGACAAAATGTCCCTTACGACATTTCAAATTATAACAGGCGATATTTTCTAGACTGTCGTTTAGTTTAATGGAGTTTTATTGCTAAAGGTGGCCACTTTTCATGTTAAACTAAAAGACAGGCTAGAAAAAATTGTTTTAGCTATAATAAGTACCAAATTGCTTGTTAGAAGTGTACTATTGAGAGATAATTCACAATTTTGTCTTTATACAACATGTTACAAAAATACCCCTAATGCCGAATATGGTATATAGGAACCATCAAACTGATCAACTTTTACTATGGGACCAACTCTGAAATCGTGAAAAAAAATCAGCTGTTTCATACACAAATTAAAATCGAAAATATCAAAATAAATGAAACAGCTGATTTTTTTTCGCTTCAGATATCCGGTCCAATGCTCTGACCGCTGAGCTACCGAGTCACTTGCTCAGCGGTCAGAGCATTGGACCGGATATCCAAAGGTCGCGGGTTCGATTCCCGTCCGAGAACATGATCTGGTGCGAGTCGTATTTTTCCTAGTATATTATTAGTATTATATAAAAATAGCATTGTGAATGCTAAAATCTCAAAATCAATTTCAATTATAATTTTTTTATGGCGGCGCTAGTGTGCAGACTACGCGCTCTTAAGTACTACATTAAAAAGTTACATAAACGCCACCGCCGACTTTTATGCAGTAATAAGTGTGGGTAAGTGAGTGCTTTCATATTTATAGTGATTTCTGTTTGATAGCTAAAAGGCTTTCCGAGTTGGGAACACTGTTGCCAACTTAGCGCTTTCGGCGCTATAATTGAGGCTTTTTTAAATACGTTCCCACTAGTGACTCGGTAGCTCAGCGGTCAGAGCATTGGACCGGATATCCAAAGGTCGCGGGTTCGATTCCCGTCCGAGAATATGATCTGGTGCGAGTCGTATTTTTTCTAGTATATTATTTGGTATAATATCTAATGTTTATAAACCCGCAGGGTGCTACTAATATAAAACATGTAATGTATATGTATAAAACGTGTAATAAAAAAGAATTTTGTTTGGTTGCAGTAAATGTTTAAGTTATTTATTACAAAATGTATATTGTTTCTGTAAGTTTGTTGGAGTGGAGCTTAGAGCATATTAATATGCTTTAAGGAGTGGAGTAGCATGCAAGAGATGCCTGTATATAAGAAGGTACTCAGTAGGTACTTGAAGAACATTCTTTCTGGTAGGCAGATTTTATGAAACAACAATACAGCCATAAATTATAACAGAACAATGTCAAATTACACTGTCGTTCGTTACACTTTGTAGTAAATGTGTTATTTTGACACTAATAGGCATTAGTCTTATCTTCCAAATATTAGGAGGAATCGGCTCTACATTATAAGGGTTGCCTATTGATTTAGTTGTTTTTTTTTAGTAAGTATTGATACAGTCTGTGCGTAAAGCGAACCGTCATGGAATTAGGACTGTTCACGATCTGATGAAAAGATTGATTTCTAAGCTTCTAATGTGAAGAACTTATGTAGAATTCTACTTCACAAAAAATACTGTAGACTGAAAAAGAAACAAAGAAACAAGTTAACTGAACAGAATAT
Source organism: Catoptria pinella (assembly GCA_963556745.1). Taxonomy (NCBI): domain Eukaryota; kingdom Metazoa; phylum Arthropoda; class Insecta; order Lepidoptera; family Crambidae; genus Catoptria; species Catoptria pinella. The sequence goes on from OY750776.1 coordinate 1,014,016, forward strand.
TGAAAAATGGCTCTATAAACATATCCTGAATAACATCATAAAAGCTTAGAAAAATAAACTTCCCTTTGTCATTATTAGAATTTACACAATGTACCTGTAACAGGTACATTGTGTAAATCTCGATATAGTTTATTCTAATAACGTCAAAAACCATGGAAATTTAAAACATTATATTCCCCTCGTCAGTTCTCGTAATGTTCAACGACAATGATATTGTATTTTATGCAAAAAGGAAAGTTTTTTTTTATTGATCTAACCCTTTAACCGAGTAGATTTTTAATAAATGATCCAGTATTCCAGAAATCAATAAAAATATACTAAATTTCGTCAAATTAATGGAGCGAGAATTAAAGCTATGCAATAATCAACCATATTCCAAAGAGATAGTGAAAGAGTAGATTTCGTGAACTAATGCCTTGCTTTAATTACCGTTTTTGTCATGTTGATGTTATTATAGTGCGCCTATCTTGACTTAAATTATATCAAGATATTACAATCGCACTATAGTGACGTAACAGTGCCGACAACATGACAAAAACATTCAATATTCTTCTTCTTCTTTTTTTGTTATGGCAATCTACTTTCCTCTTGGAAGTAATTTTTGCCAGTATCAAGTGTTAAATAGTTCAGTGGTAGATATTGTTTAATTTTTCATTGGAATGCGGGTGCATCGCATTCCAATGCTGCTTGGAGCATTTGGCACCAAGTATAACAAGACAGTTTACTCGGTTAGTTCTGCCGAGGAAGCCACCACTTCAATAAAAGTCTCAGCTTCACACAACCAAGATCGCGCCTATTTCAATTTTCCCACATATTGTTCAGTTGCGTAGACCATATAACTGCACCAATTTTAAGACACAATATCCACTATGAATCAATTTGAAAATAATTAAAATAGACACCAAACCGAACTCGACAAAATGGCGCCAAAAACTCCATTCAATATTCAAGTATACAAGCAATACTCTTTAAGCACAGACTCTAACTGAATCGACTGGCCGAATCTACGTTGTTTCTTACTTCCTGCGTCATTGTCGTTTACTCGAAAATCTTTAAAAATCCACTGCATAAGTTAAAAATATGCAAATTAATATAATTTACTATCATACTCGTTAGAGTACGTTAGTAAATGATGGCATATTCCGTTGTGATGCATTGGATTTTTAAAGATTTTCGAGTAAACGACAATGACGCAGGAAGTAAGAAACATAACAAAACAACGTAGATTCACCCGACTGCTGCTGGTTGTGTAATACTAGTAAAGTAATGTTCAAAAACCCTACAAAAAGATAGGTTTAATGTTCCGTACCAAAATGGTTAAAAGGAACCCTTATAGTGCGACTTAGTCTGTCTGTCAGCTGGATATCTCGAGAACTACTAATGCTATCAACTTGTTTGGAATAGTTTTAGATGACGTTTGTCTAACTATTTTGCAAATAAGAGAGAAATTAAAATATTTATATTTTATTGCAACAGGGGATCTTTGCATAGAGAAAAATCTGAAATTATTATATGTGATAGAAGTGTATGTCAAGATTACAAGAAAAATAAAACGATGTCTCTAAATAGTAAAAGTGCGCGAGTCCGACTCGCTCTTGACCGTTTTTTTTATTCCATATTTCCAAATGAAAATTCCTTTGAGCATGATGTTGACAACTAAAACACAGAATAATTCACAGGACTAGTACAATTCCGTAAAACCTCACAGCCCTACCGTCTCTGGAGATGGGATCAGCACTTCATCATGAATAGTATCAAAGTAGTCGCTGGGCAGGGTCATCACTCACGCGAGATCGATGGCCGGCGGTCACAGCCCTGACTGATACCATTGTTTTCAATGCCGACTCGGGCAATGAAATATTGAACTAGTCTGTGGTTTCATTTAAAGGTAGCGGTGATGAATAAACGATGTTTAGTTGAAGCAATAGAGGTGAACTGTAAACCTTAATTAGACTAACTTATGACTGACTCGAATGCAACTAGGTTAACACAAACACACACACACTTAAAAAATAATCACCTAAAAATGTCATGTCAAAGAAAACGCAAAGAATGTTAGATAAGCTCATTATACCTACCAAATACCTAATTACTATTGGTTCTGTAGACCTCGTGTTTGACATATTTTCGAAATGGCTGAAATATGATGATAATATGATGCTACCCATATCTCCGCCTTTTTGAAAAAAATCGAAAATCTGAAACGAAAAAAATAATATGTATAGAACCTGCTCTGCTCACAAAATTTCACGAGAATCGGTTATGAAATTACGACCTGTAGAGGAGAACAGACGGACAGCCGGACGGCGGGACAGCCGGACATACGAAAGCATTTTTGCCCGCTGAAACGAAGATGCTTCGCGCTCGCTCGGTCAGTGAAGAAGACTAATAGTACCCAGAGATACTGAAACGTGTTAAAAACTTAAATTAATTAATTAATATCAGGTACAAAAATAAGCTTAAGATTCGGGTATAAACAACGCGCAATATTTAAGGCACCTATAAAGTTATTTTTTTCTAGTGAAAATAAACCAAAAACAAACTTGCTCTTAACATAGCGTAAAGGTCACTCTACACGGTGCGTTGAGCCAATTGAGATAAGAAACGGAGCGGATGAATATCAATTTGTTTACACTCTTCAGCCGTTTAGCGTGATAGTGATCGCGAAAACCCGCCCGGTGGCCGTTCTAATCTGTAGGTGCGAATGGTGGGTTATTACCAGTGGTCAGTATCATTAGCACAAACATCTACTGAAAAAAAAATCGATATAGTAATTTTGTATGTATTTGGTAGGGCAAAAGAATTGACGACATAGAAATGCTTATTATGTGAGCTTATTTGAATAGATAATATTTCCATTTCATTTCATATGGGAAATTATACAGAGCCATCTACCACCGAAAAGCAATCTGACATTTCCCATAGACATGATTCTATAGAGTTTTGCTTTGAATGCTAATCAGATCAGTTGGGTGTGCATCTCCTCCATTTATTCCTGGATAGCCTGAATTAGATCACAGCTCAATCAATCCCAGGCGAAGAACCATGGCTTCAAAGTTACCTCGTTTGTATAAAAATCGTCTTTCTAATTATCCGTCCACCACCACTGGCATACATTAATACAACCTTGTATGTGTAAAAAACAACGTCAATTTAATGTGTGAAAATAAGTTTCGATTTCTGGCCGAAACTGGAACCAGGGCCGAAAGTTCAGTTTCAATTTCAGCTTGAGTTCCAGTTTCGATCGCTCACTAATTAGCATTGTCATGTTTGTAAATAAAAATCTAGAGCACGATAGAATAAAGTTTAAAACTAAGCTTTTCACTGCCGTTTCGAAAAGCACAAAAATATGTTGTTAGCTTATCAATTGATAATTCTACTTAACCTATAGAAATTTTATGAGACTGAGCGATAAGCTGATAAAAAATTCAATGAAAAGTAAGTGAATAACTCAACTAATCGACTTTGCTATTAATTTGCTAATCGCTAAGTCATGCGGTAACTGCGGTTTTAACTATTTCAACTGGTGTAATTGCTAATTTCAGAAACAATGCTATCTCCAAACCGAATCCCAAAAGCTAACCTTTACTATAAAATAGTTGAGCTTAGAATTGTGCACGAGCTATTCGTACTAAGTGTTCGAAAACTACACTCATTTTGCTCTAATGCGGAAGTTTGAATGTTGAACCAAATTCTACATCTAAAATAGGTTTGCTTTTAAAACGGTGCTCAAACGAATCGTGCCAAATGGGAAGTGCCCGACTCCTGGTACTAATGCGGGCAGTTTCTGAGTCTATAAGCAATCCTATTAAAGATAACCGGATCCTTTGAAAGAGATCGGGTGTTGCAGACGGAGCTTGATATAATTAAGTGGGTCCGCTCGTGCGGAAATGATGGAGGAAATTAACTCTCCCTGTGACTTTGTTCTCAATTGCAAACGGACTAACTAGAGATTCGGATTTTTTTTATGGAATATTCGGTTACTTTAATCAAAGGTAATAATTATTTTCGCAATCGTGTTAAAGTAATGCTTAGAATAATAATATTAATATACCTAATAATATTTGACAACATCACATACATTGCTCCGATTCCATATTTAAAGCACTTGTGTTGTGGAAATCAGAGACAACGGTGGTATTACAAACACCCAGACCTGAGCCAATATAGAAAAGTTTTCTAAATTGACCCAACCGGGGATCGGTACAAGTCTAATCTACACGCATAAAATGTAAGTACTAAAAGCTGGCACCACTCTTAAGTAATCGTTACTTAATTTACACAACGTGTTACAAAAATACCTACTCCTACTGAACAACTTTTACTTTGGGACCAACTCTGAAATCCCGAAAAAAATAAATCAGCTGTTACATACAAAAAATAATTACGAAAATATCAAATTGTATGAAACAGCAGAATTTCTTTTCACAATTGTCAGAGTTGGCCCCATAGTAAAAGTTGTTCAGTTTGATGGTCCCTATCTACCATATTCGGTATTAGGGGTATTTTTGTAACACATTGTATAGGAAGGATATGCTTTGGGTTTCCACAGCCATAAACTCCCAATTAGTAAAATGTAACTTTATAAATCTGTCAAATAGCTCGTTATCGCCATAACATTATAAGCACAGTCATAAAACGCAACCATTCAAATGTTAACAAGTTTAATGCACTATCAAGGCAAGGCATACTTTTTACAATATATTTGCATGTAATTAACTATAATGTGTAAATATACACAAGACATCCCGTGTAAAACTCCGGAAATCATAAAAACAACCAGATATGTATCTCTCAAGAATTTTAAATAGTACCTTGGGTAATTAGAGACAGTTGGTGCTACTTATGAGGTGATTTGTGTCGATTTATGGTGGTTAAGTGTACCCACCATAAATTTAAGTGCTATTAGATGGAAAGTAATTCTAAATTAAATTACAGCACTTGCCTTTTTAAGGTTGGAGGAAGGGTTTTGTTATATGCTGTATGAAGTAGCTATAAGTCTGTTTATCCTTACTTTGCCCTGTAAACAGTTTCTGACAGTTATTGCTATTTAATTCACTAACGCCCGAGCGGACGCATGCGGCCGGATAACAATGGAATATCTATTGTCTCATTTTCCTAGCATTGAAAGGGTTAAAAATATTTTATCTTATTAAATCAAATTGTCATTAATAACTAATGATATCTTTCGTATTCTATCTGTAATAAACCATTTGATGTATTTTATAAATGATTATTTCAATAAAGAGTTGGGTGAAGATTGTTTACATAGGACAAGTTAGGATAAACAGACGAGTGTCAATGTATACCCTACGATTATATTAAAATAAACTGAAGAACCCCCTTCGATATCCAGTTTATTTAAATTAAACAAAGTAGGGACCTAATTTTTACCAAATAGGTATATTAGGTAATCGGAAAAGTTCACGGCCTTTTTGTACAAAAATAATAAAGATTCCACAGAGATAGGAACATTTTTAGCATCAAAATTACCAGACTTCATTCTGTTGAACCATTTTTTTGCAGTATTATTCGACAAACATCTTCTCAGCGTATAAAAGATGCACTAGCAGCGTTAAGTTTTTTTTTCGTTAAGGGTCTGAAATTTTATCGAAAAAAAATTAAAACATATGCAATAAAAGTTATTAAAAATATGAAATTATCAATTTGTTTTAATTTTAACGCTATTACCAGAAAGTCAGCTTACAAACAATATATTACATTCCCGCCTAATAATTACCAGAAATATATCTAACACGCAAAATGCATACTTAAAAAAGCGGGGAGCTTTTCCGACTACTATGTATTAAGTTAAATAAGTAACTTTAATGAAACAAAACTAAGCTTTTAAAAGCTTCAAAAGCTATTGTAATATCATTATGTAAACGGTAACAAAAGTACTATATTACATTTCAAACATTCACCAATCAACTAAGTACTACTTAGTTTAATTTACAAATTGACATGACAAATGATTACTTACCTAAAATAGTTTATGATAGATGAGTTTACTCTATATTGGAATTTAAATTGCCATGTTTAATGGCAACCCTAATGATTATATCCTAATAATACATTATACAAGGTGTTACAAAAATACCCCTAAGGCCGAATATGGTATACTAGGTGTTACAAAAATACGATAGGTACCCTAAATTGTATATGATAGGTACCCTATCTACCATATTCAGCTTTGCAACCCTATTACCAAGCAACCTGTAGATAGAACCAAATCGAAAAATAATAGTAGTGATAAGCTAGTGTTCGCTTCAGTCCAAAATGATTAAACTTGTAATATTTTACTTAAACTGTGTAACATCACAACACAGTGTTCTGTCGTAGCAAACATCGACAATAGTTTTGTCCACAGATTATCACTTTACTAGCACTAGAATTGAGCAAAGGAGCCGCTCTCGAACAATCCCATTAGGAGTTGGTCAATTTAAGGGTCCATACAAATTGACCAACTCTTAGGCTGGCCCCAGACCTACCGGTTTCATTTCTTTGCTTTGCTGTTCTAGTAGAACAGGGGGCCGTACCGGCTAAAGCATCGAATTTCGGAAAGTCTACCGGGCTTCAACTTAAAACAGATAAATCGAAGTAAGAAGTTTCGTATTGTAGTTATTTAGAAGATATCAATGTTCGTGTGACATCATAAATTAGGGTTCGCCATTTTGGCCCGATTGGGGCTCGATTTATCTGTTTTAATTTGAAGCCCGGCAGACTTTCTGAACTTCGACGCGTTAGCTGGTAGGCCCTGTTCAACTAAAACAGCAAAGCAAAGTAATGAAACCGGTAGGTCTGAGGCCAGCCTTAGAAATGATCCAGATCTGATTGCGAAAACTTGCATCAATGTTGCCTATTCCACTTAAAGCACTAACGATTTACTGAGAATTTGTAGCTATATCATAATTTACAAGTGTAGAAAGAGATTGATTTTATTTGCATTTCTAATTTATTTGGCTATGATTATTGGTTATATTCTATGGTATTACCACAGTCTATATTACTTACAAAACTTTTAGGTTTTATAGTAAAATTTTCAAATGAAAATCTCGAGCTCCAGCTTCAAAACTGATTTCTTGTTCACAGCTTCCCACTTGTTAAATATTCTTATTTAATTCTCAAGTAAGTATTTTAAATTAATGTAATTTCATTGTTCTTAATGCAGTTGTCTTGACATAAGTAAAGAGTTACAATGTTCCCGAAAATATTTGGTCCCAGCTTCTTTTCTCATTGATCCCTCCATGATGTGATCGGACCGATCCGACACATTAATAATTAATAAGTAGCCATTACAACGCGATTGGGAATAATAGGGAGTCCCAATTTTTGGAATAACTATGGATAAATTACAACTGACTTCATGTTATTATGTTGCCGTTAATATGATCTTGTTGCCATCTTTTCAGTTGGTTTGTGGTTTGAAGCAGGTGGGTTTTTTAGTTTATTAATCTCTGTGGTGTGGTTTTTGCCTGTCAGAGTAGCCAGACGCGGCACGGCGAGTGTTTAAACACCACAATTTATTAAGAATATATCGTATAAATGTATGTCAAGAGTGTCTATTCGAAATTAGTGGGCATGAAAATGATGTCTGTGAAGACAGTGTGTGAAGTGAATATAATTAAGTGACCTTTGCCAACTTTCCTCGATAGGATAAAGGACTATATATAATGCTATGTTTACACGAGCTTAACAGCTAATGTTAAGTATTTGTCACTAACACTAATACCTTACATGTAAATATACTGACTAAGCACTTGTTCAAAATGTTTACATATTTACACGTACACAAGGTAGTTAAAATTAACAAGTACCTAGGTTTTTAAATTTTGAGATTTAAGCATTCACAATGCTATTTTATATAATACCAAATGTGTACCAAATCAGTGACTCGGTAGCTCAGCGGTCAGAGCATTGGGCCGGATATCCAAAGGTCGCGGGTTCGATTCCCGTCCGAGTACATGATCTGGTGCGAGTCGTATTTTTTCTAGTATATTATTTGGTACTATATAAAGTACCTAGGTACCAAGCATTAGTAGCTAGGCTCGTGTAAACATAGCATTACAAAGATAAATAAATGTGAAAAGTTAGTCCTAATTATTTCAATGCATTTGGTCACCCAGTCTCCCTAAGGCACAGTGCGGGATCGAACCAATTACCCTGTGATTTATCTACATCACTGGACCATCAACAGCGCATTTCACAAGTAATTAATTATGAGGCCATTGCTTAAAGAAATATAATAACAATAGAATGTACACTTATCTTGTTGCAGAAGAAATTTTTGAATAGGGGGACTGCCGACTGCCGTTAAAAATATAATGTAAGTTCTTAGGTATTCCATTGAGTTACTAGACACTGTTTCATTAAATTACTTTCTATGTACCCTGGGGCTCTATCGATCGATTTGCGGTTTTCCATTTTTTTGAGCTCGTACGCCGACCACTGCAATAACGATGGGTACCTATGGTATGTGGAATGGGGTATGGACTACCTATGGCCACTCCCCATAGTCCATCCCCCATTCCACATACCCCATAATACCCCATCCACTTTTGCTCTCCAACTGTTTATTAATTTCCGCGTGGTCCGATTTTGCTATAAATAAGATTGTTTGCAGATCAAGGTTTGCTGACCAAATATTTGTTTGCTTTGTTTGCTGGCCAAATAATTAAACTGCTGATTTTTTTGCTAACCATTTAGATAAAAATTTCAAAAAAAACTTTCCATTACCAAACACCTGTAGACTGTGCCTATTGGTGCTATGGTCTATGGTGGGTTTTCCTCCTACTGCCATCTATTGATACTGGTCCAAACTAAGTTGAGTTGCTTTTAACGTCATCTATTGATTGCTCTGTCTAACAAGTCACACGTGTTTTAAAAGAAGTTATACCTATCAGTTAGTTCAATAGATGGCACTAGCATAGCGACAATGGATATTAATTAATGTATCTTTCAAATAAGTACTTTTATTGCAGTGAATTGAAACTAAAAAGTTATCATAAAATTAATTAAATAAGATTTACGTACCGTATACGTAGGTGAATAACAACAGCGACAGTTTTGTTGAAAAAACATTACAAATTGAACCGCTAAAACGGAGTGGTTACATTCTCTCTCTTTGGTCCTTATAACATTTTATTTAAACTATTAAGGTTATTTTTTTTCCTTTCGAAAATGTCGCTGTTGTTATTCACCAATCACCACGCAAGTTGGTAATCACTCAGTTTACCGGGCGGTTTATGACAACTAACCTTAGACCTTAGCCTTAGACTAACTTATTATATTAAGGACTAACTAGTGTCTAGTGTCTATGGTTCGCATCCTTGGTAACATTTAGGCCCATGTCTACAGATTCTCAACTCTACAGATTCTCATGTCTACAGATTCCCAGTTCTACGGATTCTCATGTCTACAGATTCTCAACTCTACAGATTCTCATGTCTACAGATTTCCAATTCTAAGGATTCTCATGTCTACAGATTTACTGCCATCTATCGATGCTGTAACAAACAGCACTTTCACCCACCAATAAAATCGCGTTATTGATTGAAGACTTGACTGCACAGATCACCAGACTTTACTTGACTTGACTATGTGATCTGTGTGTGCTCCACTCTTGCTTTACTCCCAGTGTTGCCAGAACTACTGGTTAAGCAGTAAATCTACCCGATTTTCGAGTAATCTATTGATCTACTTATTTATTTCTAAAAATTAAAAAAATCTACCTGATTTCACGTAAGATTGCCTTGCAGAGTCAAGCCGGTAGTAAGGTTTTATACGAATATTCCTTTATTTCATAGACTACAACTCCATTATCGATAATTTCTTTATTCGAAAAGTGGCGACTTCTAGCAATAAAACTTCATTAAACTTAACGACAAACTAAAAAATATTGTTTAAGGCTAAAACTTTTTATCGCTTTCAGGATAAAAAGTACTACAAAGCTTCTTCAGAGTGCACTACAGAGAGATAATTCACAACGTTTTACTTACAGACCTACTTACTTACTACTTACTTCGTCTTTATTTAAGCACTGTGTGCAGACTATGCCCTCGTAAGTCGTTTACGAAACACTACAAAGCAAGTAGGTATCCATTTCAATTTAAATTTTAGTTTATTTGCATTCCAAAATGTAGCAAAGCTGGTAGGTAAGTAAATATTAAAATATGTAATAGACACAATTGACATCAATTTTGCTGCTTGCTTTTTCAGATGCGATCTGGCAACACTGTCCACGGTGTCCACTCCTCCTCCTCCATTGCTCGCACGCAACGCTTAATTCATCTGTGAACGCAACGCAACGCAACGCAAAAGCAAGCAATGAAATGATCTTTGCCTCATTTCATTCATTCATTCTTCATTGCAACGAAAATCGAAAATATTTTGGGAACACTGTCGTATTTTTTTCGTGTCTCTGTCTTAGTACTGTGCAACTTGACGATAACAAAAGTGTATTTTAAGTGCAGTGCATTGTAAAATGGCATGAAAAATTGTGTTATGTGAGACTTTTTTGTGGTGCATACGTAAACAAGTTCAAATACAACATCGTGGATAGCGATATGATACTCTCCTTAGCAGTGCCCTAAGATTGTGGTCATATCGTTGAGTTTCATAATAGTGTCGTCATTTGGATAAAAATTGGTGATGGCTTCTAAACCAGCTAATCAAAAAAGAAGGTAAGCCTATTTTGATCAGGTGATAGTAAACTAACAACCTCTGTGCACTGTTAAAAAAATATTAAATTTCGTTTGTCTGTACTGTTTTCTGTTTATCTGTGCTTTAATTATCTATATGAATTCTTTATTAATATAATTCGCCGGAATGAGGAACAAACGCTTTATCTACAAGTTGTAGTAAACAAGGTCATTTGGTACTCTCCTTGAAATCCTTGGAAGAGATTATTTAGGTCAGTTTCTTCCTTTTTTTAATGGGTTTTATATATATTTGTGCCCATTACTAATATGGATTTTGAACATAACACCAATAATTGTATATTAGAAACCATCAGAGGTCAATGAAAAATATTATAAACCCTGGTACAAGTGCCGGCACGAATTGTGAGCAGTTCAGCGGTATGAGAAGCTGGAGCATGTTTGTAGTTCTGTGCATGTTTGCAGTAGCCCGGCATCATGTCCCCTGCTAGTGAGACCTAAAAATGACTTCTGTGCATTAACTGACACCACTTAAGATTCGTGCCAAGGCCTGTATGTGCATCACTCTACATATTGGACCCACGCAAGCCTGGAAAAGGGACCAGTCTGTGTCAGGAGAAACCCTAGCCTAGAAACATTAAAATAATATTCCAGTTAAGTCACATCAGTCATTTAGTCCCAAACTTAGCAGAGCATTTATAGTGGCTAAATAAAGATATAGGAAATAATTAAGATAAAGAATATAAAGTACCATGATTTAGGAACAAATGCTACAAACAATTATGCCTATGGTACTAGGTTTCTAACCTAGGTTTCCAACCAAGTTTATTTGAATAAAGCAATTTTTTACTTTACTTACTTACTTAAGAGTTAAACTTTTGCTCAAGATCCAGGATCTCTGACATTGTTCCTAATGATTGTTTAAAATTTTTTTTTGGCCTAATTTGCTGTCACTATTATACTTGTGTGATTTATTTGTTGGTTTGATATTATAAGCTTTAAGCTAGTGTAATTTGGGGAACTGGGTGAAATGATTCCTGTTAGTTAGGGAGACTGATCACCTGTCCGGCTTCGTAGGGGTCCCCCCCCCCCGTCCCCCTCCATCCAAATAATAATAATAGTATAAGTAGTTATAGAATGTTTGCTGCACAATTTATAAACCCAGTAAAGAAATCTGCACTGTTAAGAGAATAATGTGAGTAAAATGTAAATAGATTTTTGAATGTCTTAATTTTAAACAAGAGTCAAGAGTCAAAATTTCTTTTGATGGTCTAGACTAGATATTTTCCTACCGCCCGTTCCAGACTTTTTTAGCTAACAAGAAGAAAGAAGCATTAGAAAGAAAAAGAAATATATTAAACTAACTTTAAATATGTGCTTATAAAGCAAAACAGGTCTTTGATTCTTATACATAACTCTTCCGTGTGGACATTTGGAAAATCCCTAAGGACTGACTGGGACTGGGACTTGACTGGGATATTTGGTACTTACTGCGTTAACAAATTGTGCAGCAGTGGTTGTGCATAACATTTGAAAACCTCAAACTTTCTTTTAAGAACATTTGCATCATTAAACATAGTGGGATTAGAAAAACCTGTGCAAATAGATTTAAAGCCAAATTAGAGATAGTGGTTGTACTCTTTTAAGTATTCTACCCAGGGTTGGAAAACATAAAAAAAGGTAGCTCAGCGGTCAGAGCATTGGACCGGATATCCAAGGGTCGCGGGTTCGATTCCCGTCCGAGAACATGATCTGGTGCGAGTCCTATTTTTTCTAGTATTATATAAAAATAGCATTGTGAATGCTTAAATCTCAAAATTTCAAATAGTTATATAGCTTTCTCATCTTAATCAACTGTTTAAAAATATCTGGAAAGATGTTCAGTTGAATGTCGAGGTTAATTCCTTCTACATTGGTGAGATGGCGCTGGCTTGCAGCGTAAGAGTTGATATACTAGAAGAAATTCGACGTTCTCACCAGTGACTCGGTAGCTCAGCGGTCAGAGCATTGGACCGGATATCCAAGGGTCGCGGGTTCGATTCCCGTCCGAGAACATGATCTGGTGCGAGTCCTATTTTTTCTAGTATATTATTTAGTATTAAAATACTGATTTTTTGCCTTTAAAATCCACTTAAAATAGTGTGTGAAACCTCAACGTGTTTTTGTTTTACTTATTTGACACTTTTAAATATTTGTCTTAAAAATACATTTCCAATGATATATTACTCATTGCAAGTGGGGGGCTAGCTTCCTGTTTGATATGACTTTATATATATTATAGTCACACAATTTTCCTTATTAGGTAAGGTTTTAACTCTAGGTTTAATTTTAGACCTAACTTTAAAATTAATACTAATTGGGCATAAAAGCAGTCATCATAAGTTAAAATTAATAACGAATTACTGCTTCTTCCTAAAATTACTTTAGCACGGGGTGTTTTTCCGAATTCTCAGTAACTGACAATGTAAAATGAATGGAATCAATCCACAGGATTAAAGTAAATCCCAAAACCCAAGAAGCGTTTTTAACAGGAATGTTTGTTTTCCTTTGCGGTTTCGTTGACTGTAATAATAAACGAAGCAATTTGTAAATGGTAAGGAGAACTGCTTTTGGCGTTGAATTAATTTAGTTCCATTGAGATTGAGTTTACACAATGTTCACTATTCATTTATTCATTCATTCATTTGCCAACAAACATGTTACATTAATAGTAAGTAATATCTTAAAAACCTATATTAGGTTTATCTATATACTAGGTTCTCAAAAATAACTTACAAAGTGCAACCAACAACAAAAATTTAGATAAAACAATCAATTATAAAGAGTGGGTAGGTACATAGTACTAGTTTATCCTTGCGATCTAGGATAAACTAAACTAAAAACTGTAATATTTAGTAATTACTAAAGAGGTAACTAGGGAAAATGAAACTCCAGTCAGGCTTTACAGACTGCTTGTGTGGTAGATTATTATTTAATTAATATGATAGTCTCTGCCTACCCCCATGGGAAACAGGCGTGAGTATATGTATGTATGTATGTATGTAATATGTCGTGCCGTGCGTGATTATCTTGCTTGCATGCGTGTTTTTCTTTAAAGGGCGTCCATGAATTATGTGAGACGTTTAGGGGTTGGAGGGGGTTGAGCCGAATCTCGCCCAATCTCACGTGGGGGAGAGGGACGTCTCGGCAAATATCACGTAATTCATTTTTCCGCAGAAACAGTATTGCGAGAAAACGAGGGTTAAATTAAGTAAAGTATTTTTATTAGCAAATTATTGCTAAATCCTAATCTAACTCTGTTCGTTTGTATGATTTATTTTTTGTGTATGTTCACCGATTTTATACATAAAAGTTGTTGATCGTAACTCTCGTATAAGTTACGACACGTGTATGTTAATTCGTACTATTTACTGTGCGCAGTAATTTGAATAATTTTAACAAACCGGTTTTAAACTTTTTTTTGTTTATGTTGTATTGATACGTATGACAGTGATAGATCATTCTCGATTTGACGCCACTGAATAATTATTTTCGAATAATTTTATCAAAATTTCTTTCTACTTCCTATTTTTTTTATTTCCTATAAGCTTTTTCTAGGGATCCCCGAGCACACTTTGAGTATGGTTGCCCTACTTAATAAAAGCTGTTTTTACAATTTTACTTACTAAATTTTAAATAGGAGCCTCTGTTCTGAATAACTTATCGGTTGTTTAAGAAAACATTTCTTCATGTCAATAATTGTATTTTCTCTTTATGAACATTAAGAACTCCGACATCATAATAATAGTGATAGTAAAATAATTAATTAGGTACCTGAGTCTACCCATGTCTCCACATCTAGATAAAAGTATTCCATTAATTTTATAACATAACATGATTAAACAAAATTGGTTATTATTATATCACATACGTTAGACACGCCCGCAAATTACAGTGTCTGTAATTGTTTCGAATTACTTAGATCTTACTTAATCTTAATCTAGTACCTAACCTATCTTTGATACTTCCTAGATTTACATATTAAGCAGTAGAAAACGACCAGGTTAGACATTAATGACTGTATAGTTTATTATGCTTTAACGGACTTAAGTTATAAAATAACAATCTCAAGGCATACATCGTGACATCTCATCTTTATTCGGGTTCCGTACCAAAATGGTAAAATGGCCCTTATAATGCGTCTCAGTCTGTCTGTCTGTCTGTCACAGCTAGATATCTCGAGAAATACTAATGCTATCAACTTGAAATTTACTATTTTGTAAACAAGAGAAAAATAAAAATATTTATATTTTTTTGCAACAGAGATCGAAAGGGGTCTTAAAAATTTGAAGTGAGGCTACTAGGGCATATGGGATATCATATGAAAGAGCGCTGCTTGCACATTCTCAATTTTTTTAGGCCGCCTAGTTTCCGACTTTTATTGAAAAATGTAAAAAAAATGCCGTTACCGTTGTATTGCTCCACACGTTGAGCCGGGGTATAAATAAAATAACGAATAAACTGGATGAGGTTCATAATCATAATTGTAAAATACTTGTATCAAGTGCAATTTTTTGACTGCATCACTATTGACGTACACGATAACAAATATATCTATGATTAGATTGATTGGTTAAATATAAACGATGTGATAAAAAGTTAATACTTATAGTCTGACAGCCTAAATGTATTTTTTGATTATGATGATCTTTTAAACATAGTCAAAGTTCAAAATGACATCGACAATACAGGAAATTCAATAATCTTATGCCTGGGATCGACTCAAAAAATTTCGAAACCCAAAGTTTGAAGAGATAAATGCTAAAGAGGA
This sequence comes from Catoptria pinella, assembly GCA_963556745.1. Lineage (NCBI taxonomy): Eukaryota > Metazoa > Arthropoda > Insecta > Lepidoptera > Crambidae > Catoptria > Catoptria pinella. Next base: position 1,029,484 of record OY750776.1, read on the forward strand.
CAATTATCTTTATGTTGTACTCCTTGGTGTAGCAGTAAACAAAGTAGACACTAGCGAAAAAATACAAGCGGAAATAGATATCACTCCAGTGGGAGAGCGTGTCACTGAAATGAGAATGGATGTCATTTATTTTCACAACACCGAAATATACAAGGTGTTACAAAAATACCCCTAATACTCTGAAATCGCGAAAAAAAAATCAGCTGTTTCAGACATTTTGATATTTTCGATTTAAATTTTTGTATGAAACAGCTGATTTTTTTTTCGCGATTTCAGAGTTGGCCCCATAGTAAAAGTTGTTCAGTTTGATGGTCCCTATATACCATAATCGGCATTAGGGGTATTTTTGTAACACCTTGTATATATAGTTCAGGACTTAGGTTTAAAATACCCAGTTGATGTAACCTAAGTTGATTAGCTTTTATCAGCTTAGGCTGATAAAAGCTATTCAACTTAGGTTAGATTTCCCCATAATGTTTTTTCGAGAAGCTACAAAAATACGCAATAAGAAGATACTTTATAAGCGTTCGTTGATATTCTACACTAGTTTCTACTAACTCTACTTGTCCTTATTTAAACAGAGTCCTACCTAACAAAGCAGCATTTAAAGGCTTATCAGTTATCAACATTAACTTGGTTGATAAATTAACTGATGTTGTAAAAACAACATCATGATATGGACAGTCGTGGACATAAAACGTTCCAAATTATGTCATTTTGCTAAAAATTACTTGTTCTTTACCATCACGAGAACAATGTTATTTTTAAACTAGATCGCTTTACGTCGTGTTTAGCGCAATAAAGGATTTGTTACACACATTGTTTGGTTTTTATCGTAAAAGGCTGTGCGTTGATTTCCGTATGTCCTTGTCTTATTGCTCTCATGCTCTACATCCATGTTTGCCTGCGGCGTCAAATCCCATGACTCGGCCAAGAAAACTAATATTTTGAAAGGAGAAAAGAAAACGCTTGAATGCATTTCAATTTCGAAAATCAAAGGTGTCATGTCAACTTTACACACAGAAAGGTCAAGTTAACAAACGTGGATGCATGATAAATTTGATATTTAGTGGTGGCCATATAATTAAGGACACCAGTCGATTTTCATACAAACGAGGGAACTTTGAAGCCTTGGTTCTCCGTCAAGGATTGAACTAGCTGCGATCTGATGATGGACATCTAGGAAATGAATTCAGGAGATTCAAATTGCCATACACACCCAACTGATCTAATCAACATCCTAAGAGATATAAGGATATGTTTAAAAATCCACGAAATTAGCATAAAAATGTATGGAAATCCTGAAACTGAAAACTGTGATCCTTATATCCCTTAGTATGCTGGTCGGATCAGTTGGGTGTGTATGGCGATCTGAATCTCCTCCATTCACTTCCTGGATGACCATCATCAGATCACAGCTAGGTCTATCCTTGGCGGAAAACCAAGGCTTCCTCGTTTGTACGAAAATCGACTGGTGTCTTAATTATCTGGCCAGCACTGTAAGTCTGTAATGTATTGATAAATTTGAGTATTTGCAATCATGGGATCTACTATACATATTATTATGTATGTCGCATCTAACTAACTTATTTAGTCAGACTTTATGATGGCCTACGTACTCAACGGTTGGTAATGAGTAGCACAGGCGCACAGGCAATAAGTATGCATTATAACAAAATGTGATCCAACTTTAAAGTTGCGATGCGAATGCGGTTAGTACTATGAAATTCCTGACTTTAGTTTCATACATATGGCAATTTTGTGGATGAGCGCGCCTACAATCTATGTCCATTCTTTTTGATTTTCTATCAGAATTGTGAAATCAATCATAATTATATATCGATATTGCTCGTTTAGTAAATCGAGCTTAGTTGATTAGATAATACTTACATTATTGCATTGACGAGATATTTGGGGAGTTGGTGAATGGAGTGTTGCTAAGTGTCTGATTAGATTCTAAAATTGTCGTTGTCTAGTCTTTAATTAATTGTATAAGTTACAAAATTATTACGATGCGACGTATGACGGCAATTGCAGCTACTCTCAACAATTTACAGGTTAAAGTGACTCGGTAGCTCAGCGGTCAGAGCATTGGACCGGATATCCAAAGGTCGCGGGTTCAATTCCCGTCAGAGAACATGATCTAGTGCGAGTCGTATTTTTCTAGTATATTATTTGGTATTAGGTTAAAGTGAGTCATGTAAGAACTCCTTATCGCAAAGAGAAATTAACTGTGATTAACTGCCAATAAAATAAGATCCTAAATGCTATTTTAAATACTTATTAATAAATGGCTTGCCACGTTTGCGAGTGGTGTTTGTTATCTAATAATTCGTTATTATATCAAGTTTTTGCTACCATACCAGTAACACTGGCAGAGATAAGAGCATCTGGTGCTATCAGTCGCTCGTCGATTACGCTCCCTGATGGACTGTTTCGTTTGTCTTGTTCTTCGAAACCAACGTTTCCAAAATGTTCGTGAGTGGTGAGAGGCTGATGAACCAATGCCCAGTCTCATCAATGTCACGGTTTGAGGACACGGGCTGGGGATCGCAGTGCGCGCCGGTTGGACAATGGAACGTCCAACCGCCAGAAGTGTGTTTCAGTGGCTACAATCACAATTATACAGTGCCATGCTACAGGAACGTTTACGAGAACCTATCGTATAACGATCAAACCCCATATCATCCTCAAGTCCAATACATTGCACCCCGTCAGCCTATAATTCCTAATCTCCCGTGCCACCAGCCGCAATGGAACTACAACACCATGTGCTACAACGTGGACGGCCAGCCTTGCCAGTACACGGGCGTCGTTGATTTGGAAGATTTCATGTGAGCCACATTGTTTTTATTTCAGTCAAGAACGCTAGTTTTAATCAGTAGTAGTTTAAAATTGACCTTTAAACTAAAGTTAACTTAGTCGATTGCGATGTTATCAAATCTGCATCTAGCGTTTTAAGCCCAGTTCTATCATAAGCTATTGCGCCCGATCTTTTTGTCATCATGTATGTAGTTAAGGAAAAGCTGGACAAAACATACCTTATTTGAATAAAGTTTATTTTAATATTGCTCGCTATTGTGTATAATATTAAGCTTTAAATTAGAAAACATTTGTCAGAGTCAAGTTTTCTTTTGTGAACCTTTTGTCTTCAGACATGGCAGAATTGGCCTCTAGTCAATCTCGTGTTTAATCTTATCTAATCCATGTGATTTGTACTTCATAGCTTAGTCGAAATTCGGTATTAATACTTACAATCTGAAAGTCATTTTAAAATCAATATCTTTTGTTTTGAATTACCTGTCTACATTGGTTCAACAATGTGTCCCTTATCTTATCTGAAACATCAATGACTTTCACCTCTCTAGCTCTATAAACAGTTGGATGGATACCATTGAAGACTTTCGTTGGCTTTTCTTTATCCCTCTCTGTCAAAAAGTCTATCAATATTTATTTCTATATTGAAGTCGGTTATCGTGTATTTATTTTCAACTTTAAGTCCTATAGATAAAAGTTAATTTTCAATTGCATTTTTTTGTAATTCGTGAAGCAAAATAAACTTATCAATATTTATTTCTATGTTAATGTCGGTTATCGAGTATTTATTTTCAACTTTAAGTCCTACAGATAAAAGTTAATTTTCAATTGTATTTTTTTGTTATTCGTGAAGCAAAATAAACTTATCAATATTTATTTCATTGTTGATGTCGGTTATCGAGTATTTATTTTCAACCTTAAGTCCTACAGATAAAAGTTAATTTTCAATTGTATTTTTTTGTAATTCGTGAAGCAAAATAAACTTACAGCCGATGCTGTGGGTGCTTCTAGTTAACACATGACGAAATCGACATTTTTTACACGTTTTGGTGTGTTGCGGGTAGCGCATGCATGGCGCAGTGCCAAGCAGTCTCGAGGATCATCAGCTGATCAAACAGTCTTGTGACTCGAAGTTAGTAAGCGCGAGGGTGTGGTGTGGTGAGGTAATTGTCCTCATTACTAGTGAAATGTATATTTTGGCATTATTAAGCTATTGTTGGAATTTAAAAATTACCTTAAACGGATAGTTTATGTTTCTGGTTCTCTAAGGCCGTATACAGAACGAAAGCTGGAAACTTATAAGCGCTTACCGGCGCTTGTCAGCACTGGTAACCCGCGCAGGAAAATATATGAACGCGCTCCGATAAGCACTGAACGGTGCCGACAAGTTCCGACAAGCTTCAACACGCGCTGGTCAGCGCTGGGCACCAGTGTTGCATTATGTACTATAATTATAGTATTCATACTATAATTTCATATTGAGTACTATATACTATCGTTCATATAGGATGGTACACTTAAATACTATAATTTGTCCGCTCACTAATTTCTTACCCTCGTCGTCCGTCACCCTCATGCATGTGTGTATGGCAATACCGCTGCTTCAACCTGCTTCCTTTGTGTAGAACGGACCAGCGCTGTCAAGCGCCGGTAAGCGCTTATAAGTTTCCAGCTTTCTTTCTGTATACGGCCTAACAGTGGCAGTTATTGCTTTGTTGTTTGTTGGTTGAATTGAAAGTAGCTCAAAAATTATACAAAATTGCAAAAGGAGACTTTTTGTTTCAATTCAAAATTATTTCCTTTAATAATAAAAAAAATATGTTTGATCTTTACATTAGGAAAATCTTTTTGTTTTCTTCGGCGAGTTTTCTCAGTGAATTTGGAAATGAAATGTTGTTTTTTTTATTTTTGTTATCAATTTACAGTTTAATCTAAAAGTAATAAACACCAAGTCTTATTAATTCTTGTTATGACTGGTCACAATGATAACTCTGTAAGCAGCCGATCTCCCGTGCACATTATTTATGTTCGATAACCTAAATACATGCGACCTGCTGATTAGGTACCTACGCAAGTCGATAACTTGCTGTTATGTTAATAGTTAGTTTTAATTACCTCCACACTTTGTCAGTCCCCTTGTACACTTGCTGGACTTGGGCCTTTGTTAAAGCCATTCTAAGAAGTTCTTATTTTTCCAAAACAATCCTCAGCATCACCGACTTATTACGTCTATATTTTCCTACCATCCGTTACTTTTTAACTGATAAAAAAACGGGTGCAAGAAACTTATCAGCTTTAAGGCGACGCATCGTTAAACTATTTTCGTATCGACTGTCTCGCTCAAACTCTCGTAAATCACACTTAACTATCTCACTCATGGCAAGCAGTTTAGCGATGCCAAACCGGTTTTTTTCGTTTAAATAAAAAATTATAATGTATTTTAAAAATCCAACAGACATTTTTAAATGTGTGTTTAAACTAATCTAGTAAGAAAATTTAAAGGCTTAAATCTGTCAGGTTTGTCTGTAAAATGCAAATATCTGTTTTAAAATAGGTTTCTTTGATATTTTTATCTCTGTTAAAAAAGTTAACGAATCGTGTTTCTGCAACTGACAAAATGAAGTCAATGAAATAAATAATCAGGTTATTAAATATCACTTTTATATGTTTTGTAATTGATGAGAAAAATCGAGATCCCTGCCACCAAAATGTGCGATGCGTCCTCTTAACGGAAGTAAATAAAGATATTTACAAACTTAAATATACTAAATACAGTACAACAGGATTATTAACAACAAAATGCTTATACTAGCAAGTTATGTGTAACATGTTACATCATTCCCATGCATTTCGGTGTTATAGATAATCCTCCACTATTACAATAAAATAACTGCTTTACCCATTATTGTCTTTTTAACATGGTTTTTTTATTCATGCAAATTAAGATCAATCACTTGTTGTGTAACTTTATTAAAAAAACGGTCAAGAGCGAGTCGGATTCGCACACCGAGGGTTCCGTACCATCTGAAAAAGTTTACTATTTAGAGACATCGTTTTATTTTTCCTGTAATCTTTACATAAACTTCTATCACATAAAATTATTTCAGATTTTTCTCTATACAAACTTCGGAGATAAAGGGGGGAGGCGATATTTCTTTTATATTATTCAAAATAAAATTTTTGAGAATGTGCAAGCAGCGCTCTTTCATGTAGTTCTGTGGTGTGGAAGTTAGATTATTTTTGCAAATTAAAATTGTAATAAAATTGCATTAAATCGAAAATGTAAAAATTACTAAAATAAAATTAAAATTAAAACCATGATAAATAAATTAAGAATGAATTATTGAATTCATTGTTTCCTTACGTATACAAAATTTTCATAAAGGTATTGTTATTTATATGTAGTTCTGTGGTGTGCAAGATTATATATTCTGTGGTGGAAGTTATTATTTATTAGATATTTTTTGCACCCATTATAATTTCCGCCATTTAACGTCTGATTCTATTAAATAATTATAGTTGATTAATGAATAGTTATACAAAACAAATTATGACTTATTTATTTGAATGACGCAAAATGTTGTCATTATTTTCTCATCTATCCTTCATTAAACTGACAACATAATAATAATTATAACTACAAAGTACCTAGTTTAATCTTGTTACTAATTTTGTACACTGTAGGTAGGGTTGCCACCTTTTTTGGACTAATAAACTATATTGGTTGCTAAAAGTAGAAAAAAGTACATTGTATGTAAAATAAAGTATTATTTATAATTATTATTTTACCTTTAAAAACATACTTTTTTTTACTTTTGGCAATTTATTCTAGGGAAATAACAAGCCATGTGTATTATCGCGTACTTTATTTTCCGCATAAAGTATAGAGTACAATTACCCCGAAGTAAAGTATATACTTTATTATAAAATACGGGTGGCAATGGCAACCCTAACTGTAGGTACCGTTGCCAAGGGGCGAAATTATGGCGAAAGTAAGCCGTTCTGAAAAATGTTATGTTTTGCATAGTGGGTCGGTGGGGTGGGATTTCTAAAAGGTAAGCCGATGGGAATCGGCTTCTAACGGACCCTTCGCCACTGATAGGGACACAAAATAAACTGCAAATAACAAACTGAATCTTTCGATACCTACTTATTTCCAAATAGTTATTTTTAGTTGATGCCCAAATATATTCAAGAACTAGAATAATAACAATAATAATATTTGACAACATCACCTACATTGCTCGGATTCCAAAGTAAGTAGCTAAAGCACTTGTGTTATGGAAATCGGAGACAACGGTGGTATCACAAACACCCAGATCTGAGCCAATATAGAAAAGTTCGTTTTCTAAATTGACACAACCGGGGTTGATCCCCGGTTGGGTCATCTCCCGGGACCTCAGAGATGGCGACACCTTAAAAACCGGTGTACAAAGCCACTCGACCACGGAGGTCCTACTATAATTATAATGTAGATAACATGCATGACTGACTGGCACAATATTTTTTTCACAGTATTAGGTATTGTGTATACTTATCAAGATAAATAATATATTAGAAAAATATTAGAATAAAACGACTCACCCGTAGCACCTCAGACGGGACTCGAATCCGCGAACCTTTGGGATTCCGGTCCAATGCACTGACCTATTACGCTAGTGGAAGCAGCGAAATTTTCTAGTACTTTTTACTTCTTCGCTGCAAGCCAGCGTAATTTCATCAAGGTGAGGAAATACCCCCGACATTCGAAAGAAACATCTTTCCAGATGTTTTGACAATCGATAAAGATGGAACAGCTTTATAATTATTAAATTGAGATTTTTAGCATTCACTATGCTATTTTTATATTAAGATAAATAATATATTAGAAAAATATTAGAAAAAAGCGACTCATCGAATCAGAGGTCAAATCTGAGGTGCTACGAGTGAGTCGATATTTTCTAATATTTTACCAATATATTATTTATCTTAATATAATTATAGCATTGTGAATGCGAAAAATCTAAATTTCATAATGATCTTGTTAACTCTGTTGATGGCCCAAAATGTCCAAATAAATAAATATCTGAGGTGCTACGGGTGAGTCGATTTTTTCTAATATTATTTATCTTAAGATGATTATGCTTAATAATTTAATAAGGCCATCCATATTGGATTAGTATGGATAGTCTGCTATGGATAATTACTTATTTGTGGAACTAATCTGTTGGAATCAGAGTCACATGCCATCACGTCGAGTCCTCATTTAATTTAATTGTTTATTAATAGAATTATAATTGTTGTTCAAAACAAAATACTTAATGATTGAGGAAAACTCCGAACTCCGGTTCATATGCTGTACTTGTTATAAACATGGTGTTTGTTAAAATAGACACACACAAGCATTGATATATCTTCCGAAGAAGAGACATAGGAAACTATTCAATAAACTATTTTATGCGGTTGAATGTGATGAGATGTTAAATGGAAACACCACGGTCTAGAGAATTGAAAAATTCCTATAGAAAGTTGACAAAATCAACGTTTCGTAGTCCCCTTGTTTCCTCCTCCAAAACTAGACCAATTTAAATATATTTTTCATTAAAATTTAAAGGAATGAATTGGCTGTGTTCCTATGTTTTCTTTTTTTTCACAAAATATTTATTGAAAAATAATATAAAAATAAACGAAAATTGTAAATTTAAACAAAACAGCAATAAAATAAAAAGCTCATCTTCTCTTTCTTTTCTAGGCATAGTGTCAAAATCTTTTAGAATTTATTATGGTTGTCATGTCAGAAATTGGCTTCAGTCTATATTTTGACAAAAGTAAAGCTACTGAACTGCCTATTGTGTAATTTGTTCTGTCCTATAATAATATGTGTAGTTTATTTCTATTGACAACAGTGTCTGCTAATGTAGCTATACCAAACTTGATTACATACAGTAGATTGAAATTGTCCGCACGATGCGCGGGAGCAAGATGATCGACCGGCGGAACATACAGTTTCCATACGTCACGTCTCAATTGAATGACACCGTTTATTTTTGCAATGAGAACCAGTTGGCTTATTTTAACTTCAACCTTATTGTGATGATAAAAGCTTCCAAGTTCCAGACAAGGAGAATGAACATCGGGAGTGGGATGTAAAGGGATTGACGTTTTGCTTGATGGTTTCACAGGCCTCTTAGATTTGATACCGATCTTTAGGCAATGTTTGGATTTGTTCTAAAGTATGCGAGTGATCATTGCTCTGTTGTTGTGACAAATAGCGGAATTCGCACTTGCATCAATAAAGATGTCAATGGATGTCACCACAAGAAATCCTTTGAACTCCTGACAATTATTTTAATTGTATTTTACACAAAACGTTCGCGCAATATTACAAACACATTTTAACATACATAATTATATTGTAAAACTTTGTATATGGTTACTTTTTTATTAGATTTACGTCCAAAATAGCCTGTGCTCAAAGATTTGAAATCCTTAATTCCAGATTTGAGATTTGCGTCGTTGCTTACCGCGGATATAAAGTAACCCGTCTGTTTAAAATTGGTTAGAGACTATGAAAAATTTTGTGTATCATGTTTACCTACTTCTATTTTTTCTAAAGCATCGTCGAGTTTTCTTTGTGGCTCTATCGCCGTTTTATGTCTTTGACATTGGTCTAAAATGAAAAGTGTAGTTATATTTGCCGGTTCATGATTTTTCTTGGAAACCTTTTGTGGTAAGGCTGTTAAAGTCGAGGTGATAATTGACACCGTTTGGAATTGGATGTTTTGAAACATCTTCGGATTTTTGTGACAAATAATATATCTATATAGATTTTACAAGTAAAATTATTAGCTGCTAAAGTTTAGTAATCGGTAGATAAGGAGTAACAGTTACGTTTAACTTTACATTGCGTTGATCTCCTGCTTGCGTTTGTTTTTTGTCGTTTAGTTACTAGTAGAACTCGTTTAGTGTAACAGACCAAGCAATCTCGTTATTTCAAACTTTATGTTAGTTTTAAGATAACCTGCCATCAACGTCGTTCAATTCGATCGTAAAACTTTTATTTCGGCGAATAAATTTATTCTGTGAACTGATCCCATTTTTCACTGCAGTGTTATCCTCATGCTGTTTCACTCTTTGAAGTTGGCGTCTTCTTCGTTGGCGCCCAAACTTGCTTAATCGATTCCCACTGTTTGTTTTAAACTTGTAATTATACGAGTATGGACTTTGCCCTGCTCTAGTTTGCTACTAATACGATTGTCCGTATTCCCTAATTGAATAGATACATAATTCGAATAGGTTTATAATGTTCCTTCAATGGCCGCATGTGACATTCAAAATAACCCTAAACAAAGGATATAATTCACTTTTGCTGACGTTTAAATCCATGAAATTCCCATGGGATTTCCATTGATGTTTATTCAAGTCGTGTTTCGCTTTTAACTTTGACTAATTTGGTTTATTTATTCTCATCACGTCCAGGTTATGTGCGTCAATGCTTCTAATGGTCGCACGTTCATGCTATTCTTTATCGGTGGTTCCTTTGCTATCAATACAATAAAAGACATATAGTAATAAATGTTTGGAACTAGGCGGCACTGCATTTCGATCATTTCCAGATTATTTATTTATGATTTTTACAAAATATGATAATTTATTAGTAATTCTATTTTTACTGATATTTGTGATTTCTTTGAATGGGCGTATATTTTTCGATATGTTATCGAGCTTTTAAAATTCTTCCCAATGCATTGGATGAGTTTTAGGTTTGTGGCATTTAAAAAATAAATGCATAGATACCTATATTGTCGATCTCTCTTCATTATCTTTTTGTTGTATAGAACGCAGTGGTAACGGTGCCATTGCGTGGCATACCTACCTCTACCTCTGTCTCAACTTTTTTATCAACTTAAACGTCAATGTTCACTTGGCCGGTGACTAAATTCCCAAAAACCTGTTTATCTTTCACTCCGATAAGATTTTACGTACAAAAGGGTTTATCAGCTTTCCGATACTTATTGTGTTGTGAAGTAATCCAGAGGCAGTGCATCAATATTTATCCATTATTAATATGAGCTAAATTTAGTATCACAATTAAGTTATTCCAAATATTTAGTACGGCAACGCATGTTGAACAGTTTAGACAACCGTTTAAAATGGATTTAGTGACGCTTTTTAAAATATATTTTATAAATTGGAGCGAGCGATAGTCGCGCATAATGAGAAATTAATGGGATAAAAATTTGACATCCACTTTAACGCCAGTAGGCTGTGTCTGTTTGAAGTGAATTACATTAAAATTTTTATTGTTTTATTAATTATACAAGGTGTTACAAAAATACCCCTAATGCCGAATATGGTAAATAGGGACCATCAAACTGAAGAACTTTTACTATGGGGCCAACTCTGAAATCGCGAAAAAAAAATCAGCTGTTTCATACATTTTGATATTTTCGATTTTAATTTTTCTATGAAACAGCTGATTTTTTTTTCGCGATTTCAGAGTTGGCCCCATAGTAAAAGTTGTTCAGTTTGATGGTCCCTATATACCATATTCGGCATTAGGGGTATTTTTGTAACACCTTGTATAGTGAAATTGTTAGTGAATTATTTGTGGTCAAAATGTGTGTACCAGGAATTGCAAGTGTGTTCGATGAAGGAAGACTTAAAGTGCATTCAATTTCGAAAAGGTAGAGGTTTTTAAACGCCTTTGTGGTCTAGAGTGGTTTGCCCACACGTGCAAGATGCAGGGTTTGTGCATGCAGGGTGCATATTTGCAGTTAACCAAATACAACATTACAAAATGCGTGCAATAGTTTTAAACTGTTTGAATGCCTTTTCAAACTATATAAAGTTATTCAATAAATATTAGACGGTATTGACAAAACCTTGACTGATTCCGTTTTTAAGAAATTGGGCTTATTTAGAATGAATAAAATAAAATCGACTGGCGGCGCTAGTTGGCTCATGTCAGCCCCACTAACCATTTTGGCTGACCGAAGTGTTTTTCGGAAAGTAGGACAATCGTTGTTGTTAGTAATCCATTTATGCGAGGTTGTTGGTGTTTAATAAATAACCCCGTATAATTTTGGACAGGCCTATGCCCAGCCGTGGGTGTCTGTTGTGCAGCTGATATGCTGATGATAAAAAATACTATTTATATTTTTAGATAGTGTGCAGTCTGTACTGCAGCGCAACCAAAGCGCACACGCACGAATCGTTCCAATTGAAAAATGAATTGAGAAATATCCATTTGTCTCTTTCCTCCAGGAACAATGAGAAGAGGAAGGAGAAATCGCGCGTCGCCGCACGCTGCAGGCGCACGAAAGAGATGCAGATATTCAACGAACTGACTGCAGCACTCCCCGCGAGGAAGGAGGAGGTGGAACAGCTGGACAAGGCTTCTGTGATGCGCCTGGCCATCTCCTTCCTTCGCGTTCGTGATGTTATTTCCATGCGTAAGTATTGATACTGTCGGTGTCAGTTAGTAATCACATTTTTCATGCTTCATCCTTTTCTGTCCCTCAGGAACTTTATTTACTAGAGTAAGAATGATACATGATGAGTGCCGATGCAAGTTATCTTTAGTTAGTTAGGCCCGTATTTATAAACCGATCTCCAGTGCTTCTGGGTCATTCTGAACATCAACGAATGACCCAAAAGTTAATTTTGCTGAGACAGGGCCATTAGCAGTACACTTTTTTTGTTTTATTTCGTTGTTTGTTAAGTATTTATTTATTTGTCCTTGTTTGTTTCTTGTTTTATTGTATACTGCTTTCTTTTACTTTGTGTGCTGTTAATAATAATAATAAATAAATAAATATTTCACAACATCACATACATTGCTCCGATTCCAAAGTAAGTAGCTAAAGCACTTGTGTTTTGGAAATCAGAGACAACGGTGGTATCACAAACACCCAGACCTGAGACAATATAGAAAAGTAAGTTTTCTAAATTGACCCAACCGGGGATCGAACCCGGGACCTCAGAGATGGCGACAGGCCACGGAGGTCGTCAAGTAGTGCTAAACGACAGAGTCCAATGCTATTAAAAGGAAGAAGAAATATATGAAGTTTCATTAAAATCGGTTCAGTAATTCCGAAAAATAAGGACTTGAAAGTTTGTGTCCTTTGAAATTACGTCTTACTTAACTGAAAACATAATTATAAAATAAGAATTATTGAAGTATCAACATAATTGTATATGCTTATTTAAAGATAACGTTCTATGAGAAATTAACGCAAGTCAGATAAATGTTGACCTTACGATTCCAGTAATTAAAGATATTATAGAAGGCGTATGAAAACATAATAAGAATGATCCTGTTACTTTCTTTGCTACTGTTTTTAAAATAACAGTTAAATTACTGTTTGCATGGATATCGATATAATATCAGGTATGGAGAATTTTTAACAAATTGCATTTTCCATACTATCATTTTCATAATTTATTTAACAACCGTGAACGTTACTGTAACCAAAGTTGTACAAATGTTTGAACATTAAGCTGACTTTGGCAACATAACTTAACCGAAAAAAATAAATTTCGGCTAAATTACAATGGATAAAGTGGTCATTTTCGCGAACAAAAAAAGGAGTTACTTTCAAAGTATTTTTATATTAGTATATTAGTAATGTGTTAGTAGTATTTATATTAGTAATGCTAAGAAAACAAAATAAATAGACTTTAGTTATACTGATAGTTGACGGGTATGGCCATATTTTGATGTAATATCCAGCATATATAAATATTTTACATCACAGAAGTTATGAGGTTCTCTCTATGTAATTTCATAGGTAAGGTACCCAATATTTGCATACTATCTGCTCGTTGGAGTATATATTATGTGCAGATAGCACAAGTGTAGCTCAACATATTGTATCAATATTTGAAAATAATACTGTAGTTACACAGCAAACATTCTACTATTTATTAAAAATAACAACAAAATGTAATTAAAATATCACTGTTGCGATGCGAATTTATGTATTCTGTACAACAACGTTGACATCAATTTAGGAAATTTCCAAAATCGCAATTGTGATGGACAGTTGAATAAGAGACTAGAGGTCAATTTATATTTTCAAAAAGAAAATGCAAATTCTATCATTGCAAATAATATGCCTTAACTCAAACCTGTTATACCCAGCCATGGACCAAATGACCCAGCAGTAGGCGAAGACGCTACGAAACTTAATATTATCATCCTTAAGACTTTAACTGCCGTACTCAGAGACGTCAATTAAGTTTAATGCTTCATTAAGAATCGTGTCGTCTTTACTATCACTATGGAAAAGAACGAGATAGCACCAATTTTAATAAAGCATTAAATTTAATTAACGTTAAAGAAGAACGCCCATTACTGGCATGTCAAAATGTTGATTTTATTGTGTAGAAAATGGCATTTTTATTGCTAATTAATATAAAAATCGGCATTACAGAAATAGAGAATCATAAAAATTGCCAATATTTCAAACTAGAACATTTTGATTTTACCATTACATAATTTTCTGATTGCCAAATTAAAATGCAATAAATACTAGGGTTTTACAGACATAGCAACTATTCAAATTTAATTTTATAACTTTTGGAAAAAGCTATTTGACAGGTCAACGCTTGTATGAGAAGTGGTCATTGTTCTTTACAGATAGCAATGACAACACTACGCGCGCGGGTGCAAGACCGAGATTAGGCGAAAAAATCACGAAATCAATTCGTAGTAAAGAACCATCTTGACCAATGATAGTACCAAAAGACTTACCACGCTAAAAATGGTGTGAGGTATAGTTAACCGCAGATTTCCGACTTGGCTGACACGCCCGTCTGTCAAGCACCCTGCCGAATGCAAATAAATTAAACCGCACATTGTCGTCACTGTCTGGATCATTGTTATGTAAATTCGTCAATGACATAATACGCAGGAAATAATATAATTTAATTGTAATTTTGTCGCGTGCTTTTGCTGGTTTTAAGATATGCATTTGTATTTAAATCAAATCAATGATGTAAAATATAGACTACCTCAGGGTTGTGTACTAAGGCCATTATTTTTCATTTGATATTGAATTAATAATTCCATGTCAGAATGTTTTAAGAAATTTTCAGATAGGGACTTAAGTTGAGTTGTGTTTTCCATTTTTTTACTCCAAGCAGAGTTTAAATTGAACTTTAGAGAAATTCCTCATGATTTCATGGTAATGCAAAAAACTGTGCGAGTTCTTATGTATTTACTAGTCGTTTTCTTATAGTCTAGGGAAGGGACACAATGTATTCAGCTGACTTTGCGTTTTGCCGACCGACTGCGCGCAGCAGGAGTGCGTCGCCGAGGTGCGTCAGTCGTATCCCGTCGCGCTCTCACGCTAGTCCGCAGCCCAAACCGCTACATTATAGTAGGTGTTACAAAAATACCCCTAATGCCGAATATGGTATATAGGGACCATCAAACTGAACAACTTTTACTATGGGACCAACTCTGAAATCACGAAAAAAATAATCAGCTGTTTCATACATTTTGATATTTTCGATTTTAAGTTTTGTATGAAACAGCTGATTATTTTTACGCGATTTCAGAGTTGGTCCCATAGTAAAAGTTGTTCAGTTTGATGGTCCCTATATACCATATTCGGCATTAGGGGTATTTTTGTAATACCTTGTATAGCGTCTAAAAACATATATTTTGATTTTATAAAAATCTGTTTTCAGTAAATACAAGCAAAATTATCAGTGACAATTTGGACTTTCATTTAGCAACCTCCTGAGGAGGCTCACACCAAACGATACAATAGCTTTTCGATGGCACCATGACCAATAACCAATAAGCACTATTAATATTAAATCATTAGAAATAAAACACTTTTTACGGATTACAGCGCGTATATTATTAATTCAGGTGTTGTTTTAGAATTATTTAGTTTGTATTTATTGGTTTTTGAATTCCCGACGTTTCGACACCTTTCCAGGGGCCGTGGTCACGGGAGGACTAAAGCAAAAAGGCTGCTCATATTTTTATGAAATTACCCGCTCGAAAATTTTATAAAAATGTATTCAAGTTTATTAAATTATTTTATAGCTGCGTAACGTCGGGAATTCTAAAAACCAATAAATACAAACTAAATAATTCTAAAACAACACCTGAATTAATAAAATACGCGCTGTAATCCGTAAAAAGTGTTTTATTTCTAATGAACTGTACGCGCGAAAGTCTTAGAAGTAATATTAAATCAGTTGATTCAAATTTCCTAGTCCATCTTTTATCACGGTAGTTTGATATATATCAGTAAAATAGTTCCTTATCATTGATATTGGTCTATCTGAATTACATTGAAGATTCAACGTTATATTTTTTAAGTCGTTTTTGTTTCCTTGAAACCTTAACGAAAAGGTGTGTCTTGACACAGTCTTTTTCCCGTTCCTCTTGCGCTTTCAACAGAGGCATGCCTCATTGCGTTCAATAGTGCATGCCCTATATTCTCAGAAAAACGTCAAAAAGTTAAAAGAAAATTTTATAAGTGAATGTTTTCTTTTTGTTAACTTTGTATGTAACCAAATAAAGTTTTATTCATTCATTCATTAACGGTTTGGAGGCTAAATTTAAACCGTCAAAATTGTATGGCAGAAAGTTGAAAGGGAAAGCGCACGGTTTGGAGGCAATATTGCATTGCATGCGTCTGCGCAAGTTGAATTGAAAGTTGAAGCGACTCGGTGAAGACAGACCAAAACGGTTATCTTTCGCAAGCTTATCTATTAGGATATTGTTTAACCTCGTAAACAGATTAAGCTAGGAACAAACAGTAAACAGAAAGAAGGCTAGAGTTTAATAGGATTTACTCACTGAATGAATATTCAAGGTTTTCATTGATGTTTTCATGTCTAGACAATAGTCTGGATTTATCGGGTAAAAATCCAAAGATATTGATTTAATATTGAATGATAAATTTTATTTATAAGATATTGATGATATGTTTTTGGAAGTAATATTTTCTTTATCAAAATCATATTTTTTTAATTATTTTTATTTATGGACTGTCTGCGCGTTAACATGGCATTGGCCTTAAAGACGCCCAAGTTGTATTGTTCGGGGAATACAGACGCAGGGAGATATTGTTTAGCATACTTAGTTAATTAGAGGTATTTATATACAGCGTGTTAATGAATGAACCAAAAACAAAAGAGCGGAAAAAAAGCTGTTTCATACAAAAGTTAATAACGAAAATATCAAAATGTATGAAACATTCGCGATTTCAGAGTTGGTCCCATCGGAAAAGTTCAGTTTGTTGGTTCGAAGAAACGATTTTCCCATTTTTGACTCATTCATTATCACCCTGTAGATAAAATTAAATTTTTACATTTATCCGGGAAAGGGGCCTAGCTAGAGCTCGGAGTCGTGATCAAAAGAAGCTTTGAAATTCATACATTCGCTGGCGATTTCCAAATCGATAGACCAATAGTAAATACTCGAAACTAATGTTCCCCTCAAAATTTTCCAGTGCCAATAGATGCGTCGGAGCAGCAGATACCCAACCCAAAGGGTTTAGAGGAAGTGTCTTCGGAGCTGTCGTATATGAAGGCGTTGGACGGCTTCGTGCTTGTCATCTCTCAGCAGGGGGACATCGTCTACTGCAGTGAGAACATCGCTGATCATCTTGGAGTGTCTCAGGTGACTATGAACTATGAATGAACTTTGTCCCAAATAATTAGGAACCACCTTTACTTATCCTTTATTAATCTCAAGTAAATAGTCCATATACTACCCTAAAATTATATGCAACAGGCCCACATTTGATGGCAATTAAAGTTTATTACAGCATTCCAAATAACATTAAGTGTCTTGAAAATATTAATTCATTCGAATGTGAGCTCAAAAAGTTTTTAGTCAATAAGGCCTACTATACGTTAAAAGAACTCTTTAATGATAAGCTTTAGATTTTAAGTTGCAGTGCCCTTACAGGGTGTCACACTGATCTCAAAACTTTTGTTAACAACTTTCTATGTACTGTGACTAGCAATTAATAAATGAAATATGAAATCTCTCCATCCCGCATATGGAAGGAATCGCTTACAGCAATAAGCCACCGCTGTTGTTTAACACTGCAGTTTATTCCAATGATTGTATCTATCTAAGACAAAAGATCCTTAGTTAAACATTTGATCAAACCAATTGACTGACTGACTGAATGTCAGATGTAATCCAAAAGTCTAGATTTTTTTATCGCTTTTCTTTTTATTTCTTGCTTTCAACATTGAAAAGTTTTTAAGGCTATTTTGTTCGTTTAAAATTAATAGAGTCAGATAAATAATATTAGAAAATATACTAGAAAAAATCGACTCACCCGTAGCACCTCAGACGGGACTACGGGTGTTACGGGTGAGTCGATTTTTTCTAGTATATTTTCTAATATTATTTATCTTAATATAAAAATAGCATTGTGAATGCGAAAATCTAAATTTAATAATTAATAGAGCCAGTCTAACTTATTGCTAAAAGCAAAATATTCATCATGCTGTTTAACAAAACGACGCATCCATAAAAAACCCCATAACTTTTGGATGAGGAAGTAATATCACATTTGCCTTAAAAGAAATGACCAGTTTAATCTTGTCTTGAGAAATATTTGCATAAGTTTGATGTCAAAACGGTTCATTTACGTCACGAGCTAACTCATAATTCTCACGTCGAGTCCAACAAGGATAATTAATTTTTACTGCTTTATATGATTTTAGTTATCGTGTTAGAAATAGTTTCTAGGAATCGAAATATGGGAGTTTTAATTTCGATATCGTTTTAATTTGCATCTCCTACTGCCTAAATTAGTTTGATCTTTTCATAAAATTTTCAACTTTTATTTCAAATATGTCCTTTGTTATAATAAGCGTTACTTTAATTTCATAGATGAATAATTAAGAAGAAACTTTCATAGTTTTAATGCCTAGCTATGTCTAGATCGCGAATCACGACTCACGAGGTGTTTCTGGGTCAATGATCCGAAGGTGATCTATTTTAGTTGGCGACAAAAACACTCGCGGAAAATCGCAAGGAATCTAAAGTGTAGTCTAGCTGGCATGGCATGGCTAAATCTGATTCATGGAGCGCTATCATAAGGCAAGGTGACATTGTATCTGATATTAGTGACACTTATATCAATACTATTTTTGTATATCTATCTACTATTTTTGGCGTATTCTCCCAACAGTTAAGGCAGTCTTTGAATCAGGGAAGGTATTCGTCTGTCTCCTGCACTTTCATTGATTCTTGGTATTATATACTGTCTGATTATTATTTTCTCCAGATTGTCTCCAAACTTGTCGTCACTTTTTTACTATATTAGGATGTATTTTCTCCTCTTTGATCTGTTGGAAAGATATTACTGCACTTTCGAAGATTCTTGGTAGCATTCTGGCTGATTAGAAGTTTCTGGTGATGATATAACCAAACTTGTTTTGTTTATTCAAAAGGAGGTGTACACTGTACAATCCTATTATCAAACAACACGTTTGAATATTGTCCATTTTACATTCATAATGTTAAAATGAGAACGAATTAAGCAATAAACTTGATTAATTCTTAAGGTCAATGATCAGGCAGTTAAGACGACATCGTTAATTCCTTGAATAATATCCATTAAAAATATTTTATAGCATTGCCAGCTTAACAGAATGTATATGGAAACCATTAGAAACGCGTGCAACACACGTTGAAGTTATCATGGTGCATATTTACAACGTGGTCTGCATACTAAACTCCCGCGCATGTAGGTCGCCCTTTTTGCCTTCGTTGTTCCCCTTTAACTACTGCATAGAGACTATAATCCCTTGAATCGAATGCAATTCTGCGCTCTTATGTTGGTCGGTCGTCGCCTCGGCGCTGCGATGTAGCGGCAAATTGCGCGCCTCTGGTTAAACGAATATCATTAAAGTATTTTATTGTATCATTGTCACTTTTTAACCGACGGCAAAAAAAGGACGCGGACGTTGTCATTTCGTGTGTCGCGATCGATTGCAATTATTCAAACTTTGTTACATTAGGTTTCTTACAAAGTTGGTCCCACAAAAAGTTAAAAAACAAAGCTTTTTAATCAAACTTTTTTAAAGGAACAATTTGCTTTCTCTTACTCTTTTGTCACTTATTAAATCTTCATATAATAAAAAACCTTGTTTACGTTAAACCGAAAGTGAAAAAGCTTTATTAGCTAATCAAATCAAAGGCAAGACAAATTAATTTAATTAAAAAACGGTCAAGAGCGAGTTGGACTCGCGCACCGAGGGTTCCGTCCTTTCCATCATCATTCTGAAAAAGTTTACTATATAGAGACATCGTTTTATTTTTCCTGTTATCTTTACATAAACTTCTATTACATAAAATATTTTCAGATTTTTCTCCTTGCAAACTTCGGAGATAAGGGGAACGCTATTTATTTTTACATTTTTCATCAAAAGTCGAAAACTATGCGGCCTAAAAAAAAATGTTTGAGAATGTGCAAACAGCGCTCTTTCATATGAGACCCCATATGCCCTAGTAGCCTCACTTCGAATTTTAAAGACCCCTTTCAGTCCCAGTTGCAAAAAATACATAAATATTTTTATTTCTCTCTTATTTGTAAAATAGTTGGGCAAACGTCTAAAACTATTCCAAATTTCAAGTCGATAGCATTA
Organism: Catoptria pinella; assembly: GCA_963556745.1. Classification (NCBI taxonomy): domain Eukaryota; kingdom Metazoa; phylum Arthropoda; class Insecta; order Lepidoptera; family Crambidae; genus Catoptria; species Catoptria pinella. Next base: position 1,049,926 of record OY750776.1, read on the forward strand.
GTAGTTCTCGAGATATCCAGTTGTGACAGACAGACAGACAGACTGAATTGCACCATAAGGGTTCCTTTTTACCATTTTAGTACCGAACCCTAAAAAGGTAATTATTTCTTTCGTTTTAATGCTTGGCATCTTTATTGCACCCATAAAGTTTAGTTTCGAACTGGGTCAACAGATTAAATGTTCGCTGACAAGATTGGTGGCACACTGATTTCTGGAACGTTCCCTTCGCTATGATTGGGTCTTTATGCAGGGTCATTGTACACACGACAGTTGAACTGCGAAAACAGCTTTTATTACGTAGGGCATAAAGGCGGTCTCAAGGTCAACATGTATAGTCTGAGGTGCCGTCGTGTGTACGCACGACAGCACAGTAAGTTAAACAGTTGAACTACGAATACAGCTTTTATTACGTACGGCGTAAAGACGGTCTCAAGGTCAACATGTATAGTCTGACGTGCCGCTGACTGTACAATTAGTATGGGAATGTGGGATAAAAGCTATTTGCTATTGTCAAAGACTTCATGTATATACTACACTAGACAGGCAGTACAGTACCGAAAAATTGCTCATTAAGTTACGGTGCATGCACCGAAACTCCTTTAGTCTATTGCGCGCGACCGAGAGAAACAGTTGATGCGCCGCGAAGGTTGGTTGAGTGTGACACAATTTTAGTTTTGAACAGCTCGTCTATGTAATTGAAGTTATTGGTTATTTTGTAAGTTCGAAACTACATTGCAGCTCACATACTAATATAAGTTTATAAAACAGTTTTGATTCTATTTAATTATTGAACACCCGTCTGGTATACTATGTTCTTTCAGTTAGAACTGATATTCCCGTTTCAAGAGCGTTTTTATGTGTCATAGGATTTTTGTATTTATTATAACATGCTATACAGGGTGAAATCGAAGTCATTGGCAATCTTTTAAACTAGCCGTCTTATTGATAAAAAGTTATGTAAGGCCTATAAGCTTGCTATAAGGAATTTCTTGAAAATCTTTATTCATAATCGCTCAAAAGCGACAAACGTTCTATGAACCTATGATACAATTATAGAAGGGTGCTGTCTATTTTATCTCCATTTTAGTGAAGAGCATGGCTGACTACATCACGGCTTATAAAAGTGACAGCTTTCACGTTTACTGCATTTTACAGCATATTGACATTTAATGACAGATAATTGTTTTCTATTTTCGGAAGATGTGGATATCAGCCAGTGGATTTTCCGGTTTTGTCCGTATTTTAAGAAAATGTTCGCATTGGGCTACTTTAGCGTTATTATGTTGTCGTTCTAATGAATTCATAAACAAAACCGGCAAATCTTGTGGCTGATAACCACATCTTCCGGAAAAAGAAATATAGATAACTTAAGGACAAAAAATCTTAAATCAAAGTGGTCTAAATCCAAACGTGAAATAATGAGACATGAAAATAAAAAATCGTTGCCTATTTTCTTATTCAATTAAAAAGTATTTTTTTATTTTTGACTTCTTGTGATTTGTTTATGTTTATTTCACCATGCATTTTGATCACTTTCATTTAAGAATTATTGTCCTAAAGTTATCAATATCGCAGTTAGATTCTTAGTTTAAAAGATTGCAAATATATTCGATTTCACCCTGTAGATTGTAATTTTTATTTAAAATATAATGTTTTAAATTTCCATGGTTTTTGACTTATTAGAATAAACTATATCGGGATTTACACCATGTACCTGGTATTTTTGAGACTCCTATATTTCGGCGCAGTTGCATGCGCCATGGTCACGGAAGAACTTTATTTAAAATATCTACTTAACCCTTCAACGCCCGGAAAATGAGACACAATTGATATTCTATATTTGACCGACCGCATTGGGCCGCTCGGGCACGGTGGCTCGGGCGTTGATGAATTTACCAACCGACATAAAATCTACCCGTCCTACACAAATCAATTTCACAAATAAAGACCTATAGAAAATCACAATCGCAAAGGTCAAATGTTTGACTGAATAACGTAGTCATCAATTTGTCCTCAATATGTTCCCAAATAAAAAGTCTAATCTAGTCCAATATACGGGCTTGGTAATAAATAACCATTCATCAATTAGATCTAATGACATATCATTCACATTCAGTGAATCATTTATAAAAAGTTTTCTGATAAATAAATAAAAAAAAAAACACGATATAACTGATCCTAGAACTGACGTAGGCTCTTAAAATAATAACACCGCCGAGTCCTTATGTAAAGTAATTATAATAATAGGCAAAAAATACTGAGCCAAAATGGCTTAGTTTTTAGATTTATATCTTTCATACGTTACCTAATCGTAACTAAAATCCAATATAATAGTAACTTATCCCCTAAAGGTAGGGAAATTGAAACTATTTCTTGTTAAATTTTGAGATTTAAGCATTCACAATGCTATTTTTATACAATACTAAATAATATACTATTCCTTCCTTCTACATTGGTGAGATGGCGCTGGCTTGCAGCGCCATACTCTATACTAGAAGAAATTCGACGTTCTGTTATATCGTCATTTGCGGGGTTAACTATATAAAATAAAATTGCTTAGTTTCCCATTGCATTGACGTCAATGCAATAGGAAACCGTTCTCCGGTTCATTCAATTATTTCATTTTTCTAGTTAGTTCAGATTGGACCTCCGTCGGGCGCGAACCTTTTTAATTGTCATAATACTATTTTTCGGAAGTAAAGTTCGTGTGTAATTCATTTAGTTTTTTTTTAAAAACTCTTCGCTGACCCGCTCCGTAACAGTGGTGTCAGAAGTGGGATACCAGTGTTGATTAGCCGTTTCCATTCCACTGGTATTCCAACGGGTCGAAACCAGTCCATAAAAAAAAAAAAAAATCTTTCATCGTGCCAATCTGACTCCGGAGCGAGATTTTTGTCCGCTTCGTCAAGTTCCTGCACATCCTTGACTGAGTCTCGACAGTAAGCCTCACTTGGTGAGTCTGCAGACCAGTACCAAGGCCGTTTCACTTCACTCTGTATCCTGCCGGTGCGTAATACGCGCCGCCGCTGTTGCCTGCCATCTCGACCGCCGTCGCCGCTGAAGGTGTCGCTGTCCTTGCAAGGGCCGCCTCCTGTACGCCGCCCTCGCCATCGCTGTCTCCGTGGCCGCCGCCCTGTTGCGCGCCGCCCAAGGTGCCGCCCTGTTGAGCGCCGTCCCAAAATCTTCGCCGTTGCTGCGAAACTCTTCACCGCACCGGTGCACGTCGCTGCCCCGCTGCTCGTCGTCGCTGCTACTCCGCCGCCGCTCCTGAATCCTGTGATCGCGTTGCTCCAATCTCTTGACATGAAGTTCGTCCTGTTCGTGCTATTCCTGTAAGTGAAACATATTTTATTATCTGTTATTGCTACAATTTTCTCGCGATAAAGAGTAAAACGTATTACGTCTCAATTTATATCCTTATTCCTATATCCTTAAAAATCATAATTATCCTTGATCCAAGTAATTTCCTAAGTATTATCTAATGTCATACATTATCCTTATTATAATACAAATTTAAATATAAATATCCTTAACTAATTAATCTTATAACAACTTACATGCGAAATTAGTATTTTAATCCTTGTACTTACCGTTATCCTTATACCTAATTACTTACCTTATTTTTTTTGTCGGTGTTTATCTATAAGTTACAATGTCGGTCGAAGCTAAGAAAAGCAGTGAAATAGTACTAAGCGAACAATTTCCCATCAATGTGCCATGCAATTTTATAGGCACTTATAAAGGTGACCGCGAAACTCTCACCGCTTTTCTTACAAATTGTCAAAACGCTATAGATCTAGCATCACACAGCCAAAAGATTTTACTAACAAAATACATTTTATCTCGTTTAGAAGGCAAAGCCCAAATCGCGTGTGCGAATAAAATTTTTGATGATTTTAACCAAATTAAATCGTTCCTAAAACAAAATTTTGGTGAAAGAAAACACTACAACCATTTGCTGCTAGATCTACAGTCGTGTAAACAACAATCTAACGAAACCGTATCTCAGTTCGCGCTTAGGGTCGAAGGTTGTCTCACAGACCTTCAAGCCGAAATTTATAACTCTGAATCTTTAAAGAAAGATCTTCCGGGTCGCGTCGCAATGACCGAAGATCTAGCCTTATTTACTTTCTCCTTAGGTTTGCATCCGCGTCTAGGCAATAACGTCAGATGTAGAAGCCCCAAATCTCTCAACGACGCAATCAATATCGCTCTTGAAGAGGAAAAGATACAAAATCTCTTATTTAAAACGGCAACTAAGCCGAAATGCAGAACCTGTGGAAAAATCGGGCATTCGGAGTCTGAGTGTTTCTCCAAAATAAGACGTGCAATTCCGCCACGTGCTTTTCCAGATCGTAGACCGCCAGCACCAATATCAAATGACAATTCCCGGTCCCACGTTTTCTGCAGGTATTGCAAAAGTAAGGGGCATGACATTACAGAATGTCGTAAAAGAAAATATAATAATGAAAAATATAATAATTCAAACAGACCGGCAAACATGCTTCATATTACTTACGAACAGCCGTCAACGTCGGCACCGTATCAAGTTTCACATGAATTTACTAACGATTATGATTTAAACTAAATTATCGGAATTCGAAGCCGTGCCGTCGCTTTCCGAATAGCTATTTAGGCACTAATCTTCCTCATACTAAATCTATTCCTAAATCTTATAACGCATCTCATCATGCTCCAAAGAGAGTTTCTATTTCGATGAGTCCTAAATCAAATAATGCATCTCGTCACGCTCCAAAGAGAGTTTCTATTTCGATGAGTCCTAAATCAAATAATGCATCTCATCATGCTCCAAAGAGAGTTTCTATTTCGATGAGTCCTAAATCAGATAATGCATCTCATCATGCTCCCAAAAGAGTTTCTATTTCGATGAGTCCTAAGTTAAATAACGCACCTCAACACGCTCCACAGAGAGTTCCTATTTCGTTGAGTCCTAAATCATCATCTCTTACATCTCAGCAGGCGCAACAGCCTCTGAGCCATTTTGCATCTCGGACGCAAACGCCGCCGAGTCGTACAGATTGTACAAATTCTTATCTTAAATCGAACACAGCATCCTATAATACTAAATCTTGTGATGAATCTTGTGACACAAAGTCTTATCCTAACTCTTATACTATTTGTGATCAAAATAATAAATGTGCATCTCAAGACATAAACTTGAGTCAATCATCTCCAGTCTCGAATGATGTCGAACATTCTGCAACTGTCCTTGAAATAAATTTATCTATTAAAAAGATATCCTTGCCTCACACATATTTAAATACTAGTTTCTCTTCAAATCCTTTAAACTTTCTTATAGACACGGGCGCAAGTATAAGCCTTGTCAAACGCTCAAGCTTAAATAAAATACTCGATTTATCTCGTGAGATAGTTAAGATCAAAGGAATTAACAGCCTCGAACATTGCTCTGAAACATTAGGTACAATTCAAATGGATTTTATTTTATCAACAAAAATATATACATACAAATTTCACGTAACTAACGATGACGTCAGTCTAGATCATGACGGCATCATCGGCAGTGACTTTTTAGGTTATTTTAAAGCGAACATCGATTATGATACAAAATTATTGAACATTCTCGGACAAAGTCTGGAGATTAAGTATAATCAGCCAACTTATATTATTCCTGCGCGTTCCGAAGCAATTATCGAATGCGCGATATCAAATTACTCGCCCGAGTCTTATCATAATAACGAAGCTCTCGTACTAGATCAAACAATAAGTGATGGTGTTTACATTGCAAATTGCATGGTTACTATAAAACCGAATAAAAGAATAAATATTACTGTTTTAAACACCACCGACTCTGAGGTCCGAGTCAAAGATTATTACGTAGAAGTGTCACCCCTTGAACTTAACTCGAACACTGACTCTTACGAAAATATTAATTCCATTTACGATTACAAATCTGATAGATCACAAAATGTTTTAGATCTCATTCGCTGCTCTCATCTTAATAACGAAGAAAGTAAGGCACTTTTAAACTGTTGTTCTGAATACACAGATATTTTCCACTTAGAAGGCGAACCTTTATCCTATACCAATGCAATCGAGCACTCAATTAACTCAGGAGATGCGCCTCCTATACATGTAAAATCTTATCGCTTCCCTGAATGTCACAAGGACGAAGTTGATTCCCAAATCCGAAAGATGTTAGACCAAAAAATTATTCGCCCATCAATTTCACCCTGGAGTGCCCCAGTTTGGGTAGTTCCCAAGAAAATGGATGCTTCCGGCAAAAAGAAATGGCGCATAGTCATAGACTATCGCCGCCTCAATGACGTCACTGTATCAGAGACTTATCCTCTACCTCTCATCACTGATATCCTCGACCAGCTAGGTCATTCCAAGTATTTCAGCACCCTTGATCTCTCAAGTGGCTTTCATCAGGTCAAGATGAGCCCCAAGGACGCGCCAAAGACAGGATTTACTGTCAACACAAATTCCGACGTCGCCGGACATTACGAGTTTACTAGAATGCCATTTGGGTTAAAGAATGCCCCTTCTACCTTCCAAAAGCTAATGAATACCGCTCTTTCTGGTCTCCAAGGTCTTCACGCTTATATTTATCTCGATGACGTCATCATTTACAGTCACGACTTAAAAAGTCATATAACTAAAATTCAATCAGTATTTGACAGACTACGTAAATTCAATTTAAAACTCCAACCAGACAAATGTGAGTTTCTTCGGCGCGAAGTCGCTTATCTGGGCCACATTATCACTGATAAAGGTGTGTGCCCAAATCCAGAAAAAATCAAGGCAGTCAGCCAATTTCCAATTCCCAAAAATCCTAAGGACATCAAATCTTTTCTAGGCCTTGTCGGTTATTACCGACGCTTTATAAACAATTTCTCACAAATAACTAAGCCCTTGACTTCACTCCTTAAAAAGGATGCCACATTCAAATGGTCATATGAACAAGAACGAGCATTCTCCTTATTAAAAGAAAAATTAACTACGGCTCCGCTACTTCAATATCCTGATTTTAAACAACCATTCTTGTTGACAACCGACGCGTCAAACTACGCAATAGGTGCTATTCTTTCTCAAGGCGAAATTGGCAAAGATAAGCCAGTCTCATATGCGTCACGCACCCTTAATAAAGCTGAGGGAAATTACGCCACCATAGAAAAAGAACTCTTAGCCATCCTTTTCGGTGTAAAAACCTTCCGACCTTACCTATAAGGTCGTAAATTTAAGATAATAACAGACCACAAACCTCTCGTGTGGCTATTCAATGTTAAAGATCCGGGTTCTAGGCTCATGAGATGGCGCCTAAAACTCGAAGAATATGACTATGAAATCGTATATAAAAAGGGTAAATTAAACGCGAACGCTGACGCGTTATCTCGATTCCCGGTAAATGTCCTTGAGGATAATACCGACTCTAATTCAATGATTTGCAACCCTACGCTGTCTCCTGATAACGATGCCAATCCCCATAGTCTTCCTTCTATATCGGAAACTTACGAACAATTCCTTCAAATCTCTAAACAACCCGGTGTTACCTTCGACACGGTCATCCAGGAACACAACGAGTCCTTATTAAAAACTAAAATCAAGTTGATCGCATATCCAACATCAATTGACTTAGATGAGTCGATACCGTATTGTAGTGACATCCTTAACGCAACTACAAACGATAATCCTGACATTCCTAATATTCAAGACATTGAACGCGAACTTCATACCTACTATTCAACTTCTAACGATAAGCACGTGTTTACACACTTATTTGTTAAACTAAATCATTTTGACGAAATGTCGTACAAGGATATATTTAATCTTATCCGCGATTATCGCGACATGGTAAAATACTGGTACTCAGAAGAGAAGGAAATAGCCATATCAGATTTTACAGATCCTTTCTCAAAGTTATCCTTTACGAAAATATACAATATTATAGCATTCCTTTTTCATAACACCAACATAAAGGTTAATATCTATCATAATTCTATAAAGTATCCGACGCCAGATGAGGTTAAGCAGATCCTTAAAGACAATCATGACTCACCTTTCGCTGGTCATCCCGGAATCTCCCGCATGCTTGAACGAATTAAGTCTCAATTTTGGTGGAAAAATATGCGACAAGATATCGAAGATTACGTCAAAAACTGTCGTTCGTGTCAAATTAACAAACCTTTACGGCAAACGAATCGGGCTCCTATGATAATTACTTCCACAGCATCTCGTCCTAATGAAAAGGTCTATCTTGATCTTGTCGGCCCGCTCCCTGAAACATATGAACATAAATATAAATTTTTACTTACCATTCAAGATGATCTCACCAAGTTTTCTCAAGCGTATCCCATGCAATCCTGTTCAGCTGAAGAAACAGCCAAATTATTTGTAAATTACATTTCGCACATGGGAATTCCTAAAATGATTATCTCCGATCAAGGCACTAATTTTTGTTCCGATCTATTCAAACAGCTTGAAAAATTATTTAGCATCAAACATATATTTGCATCACCTTACCATCCCCAAACCTGTGGTGCACTTGAAAGAAGCCACTCCACCCTTAAGGAATACTTAAGGTCGTATATAGGTGAAAATCAAAACACCTGGGACCTTTACATCCCGAGCGCCATGATAGCCTATAATTCCAATGTTCACTCTACAACAGGGTTTTCACCCTTAGAGTTATTATTTGGCTTTAAGCCTTATCTACCATCCAGTATAGACACCCTTGATAACAATACCTACACCGATTACATACGTGCACTAAATCATCGGCTTTATTATAGCCGCCAAAAGGCTCTTCAAAACATTCAAGCTTCAAAAGAGAGAAGTAAGAATTACTATGATTCACACACCAAACCTTTAAAATATAACGCTGGTGATATGGTCTATATTCGCTGTCACCATAAACAAAATAAGGCTTTGTCGCCCGTCTGGAAGGGCCCTTATAAAATAATTAAGCTAAACAGCAATCACTCCGTGACGCTACTTATAAATCGTAAACATGTACGTCATCACTATGACGAAATAAAACGTGCTCATGATCATGACACGTCATAGTAACCTAGGTCAGTAAGTTATATAGTAATACATAATAATAGGTATGACGTAATCATAAGCCCTTTCGTTCTATTTCAGATCGGCGCTGTCGCCGCACGCGCAGTGTGATTACGTATCACCCATAGTCAGTAGTCCGGGCTTATATTTCGATAAGCTTTTAGACGTTAAGTTTACTAATAGCGACTGGAATGTCGTATCATATATAGATATAAGTCACATACAACCTAATCTAGATAAAATAGAATTCTTGTTTGAAAAGCTTAACGTATTCTGTAATTCCTTCACGTCATCTAAGATACAATCAGATTGCATCAATTCCTTATCGGCGCTGAAAAATCAGCATCTTACTAATGTTAATAAATTTTCCTCTATTTCATATTTGCTTGAAAGTGAAAAGCCTAAGAAACGTTTTAAAAGAGGTCTTCTTGATTTGGGAGGATCACTCTTAAAAACAATCTTCGGCACACTAGATTCCGAAGATGCAATTAAATTCTCGAAAGCTATAGATAATGTACAGACGGATGAAAAACATCTCGCTTATCTTATGAAAGATAATATTCACGTAATTCAATCTACTATTTCGTCATTTAATAATACTATGTCCAAGGTCGATCGAAACGAGAAACATCTCTTAGAAAACATGGAAATCATACACAAAACCCTAGAGACAGTTTCCAATACTAATGATAAATTAGAAATAAAATCTCAACTTAGTTCCTTATTAAGTTCCTTAGAAGCTATTATCTTAACTCTATCTTTTGATATCGATGACGTTAATAATGCTATTTTGTTCGCGAAACTAAACGTTTTGCATCCGACTGTACTCAGCCCGCATCAACTATATAATTAATTAGATAAGAATAGAAATAATCTTCCTAGCCATTACGAACTTCCTATTTCTTTAACTTTACAAAATATTCAAGAAATAACTGATATTTCTCAGTTAGTCTGCTACTATCATTTAAATAAGATTATTATAGTACTTAAGATTCCTTTAGTCCTACCTCAAGTCTATAACCTTTATAATATTATTCCTTTACCAGTTCCTTACGATATCACGAAACCTGACACTTTCATACTCATCGAGCCAACAAGCTCGCACGTAGCAATAACAGCTGATCGTATGTTTTACTCACTAATAAAAGACATCGATAAATGCAAGCTTATCAGTGAGAAGTGTTATGTGTGTGTACTTATAAATATGTTTTCAGTGATTGCAAATCCAACGTGCGAGACGACTCTACTAAGTGAAGTGGTAACTAAACTCCCAGACACGTGTGTAACTAAGTTAATTCATGGTTCTATTGATGTATTTTATAAGATTAGTTTTAACCGCTGGATATTTGTTCAATCGGAACCAGGGAAATGCCACATTACATGTAATAACGAAGATGTAAGTCTAGACGTAATCTTATTCGGTACTGGCATCTTAACCCTACCGAGAAACTGCAAAGCGTTCTATAAAACGCTACAATTTACCGCTGTTGGCGAAACGTCACTCGGTAACGTAACTAATACGATTTCAAATTTCAATATTTTATTAGATGATTGTTGTGAACGGTCCAAGATAAATAAAACATTTGAGAAGTTACCTTTTTCTAAATTAAGTAACGTAGGCAATCTTGACTCTTTGGTACATGCCAGCATCCATCTGAATTCTTTAGAAGATGAAATTAATAAAATTGAAAATCCGTCTCACTTTGAGACCTATGGCATTCATTACATGTCCCTGAGTTACGTAATCAGCATCCTTTTCCTAATTATTATTTTAATTAAATATCATAAGAAAATATGTAATCGTAAGCAATCTTCATGTTGCATTCAAATATTCAATCAGTGTAATAACACCAAATCCAAAACAAATCCAGCCTCAATAACAATCTATGAAGATGTTATTAGAAAAGATGGATCAGAATCAGAAGATGCGATAAAAAATCCATCTCCTATAAAAACTCCTATAAAAAGAAACTTACTTCTAACTAAAAGTCTTTAATTATTATTTTTATATACTGAGAAAAATCTTCTCAATTCCCATCCATCTTATCTTAATAAAATAGTTTGTATTCACTTTTTGTTCTAAGCTAAATATAAGTAATTGATGTTATCCTTAATAAAGAAAAACCTTCCCTTAAACTATCCTATAATATTGTAGTAGTCTTACCTTGATTATTGTCATTGGTTTCCTTTGTAACTGTTTTAATTATATCGGTCAAACAGAAGTCCAATCTTTAGTTTTCGGGTTATCTTTTAATTTATCTCTCATCACTTTAAGATGTGATGATCGATCTTAACGGGGGGGTTGTTATATCGTCATTTGCGGGGTTAACTATATAAAATAAAATTGCTTAGTTTCCCATTGCATTGACGTCAATGCAATAGGAAACCGTTCTCCGGTTCATTCAATTATTTCATTTTTCTAGTTAGTTCAGATTGGACCTCCGTCGGGCGCGAACCTTTTTAATTGTCATAATACTATTTTTCGGAAGTAAAGTTCGTGTGTAATTCATTTAGTTTTTTTTTAAAAACTCTTCGCTGACCCGCTCCGTAACAGTTCCCACTAGTGACTCGGTAGCTCAGCGGTCAGAGCATTGGACCGGATATCCAAAGGTAGCGGGTTCGATTCCCGTCCGAGAATATGATCTGGTGCGAGTCCTATTTTTCTAGTATATTATTTAGTATTGTTGAAACTATTTCGTTCTTAAAGGTACGACTAGGTAACGTATGAAGGATTAAAATCTGAATACTAAGCCATTTTGGTTCAGTATTTTTGCCTTACTTTTGACAGTGCGCTTTGTAGGGGATTATCGTTCTAGGTTGTTCTAAGCGTAGGCTAAAGTCAATTAAAAAGCAAAATGAAAATTTAACAACATTAAATTTAAAATACTAATGTAATGTCAAAGAAGCTACGCTATCAATTCACAAACCCCAAGCGAGAGACCAAAAGTTCCCATCACCCTCTTACTTAGAGTGAAAGAAGATAACGATTATACAAAATTATCGAAATTGGAAGCCCAGTGAAAAGAAGACTATCGGGGCCAAATCATTGGTCTTCTACTCCACTGGGAGACAAAATTAAAAACAATAAAAGATGTTTATAGTAGTCGCAGTGTCTCGCTGCAAGCGGGGTTTTAAGACGATTAGTGCCCTCACAGTGGCACCCTCATCATATTTAAATTTATTGCTCACTAAGTACCTACATAATGTATCGAAAATTGACACGTACAAATTGAAATTAAGTTTCTATAGTTTATTTACAAACAAACCCCTCAGTAAAATATAGTTTGTTGTAGTAGTAATAGGCAAAAGAGCAGTAAGTGGCCACTTTTGGCACATTTGCTTACCTCTACTACAACGAACTATATTTTACTGAGGTTATTGTTTGAAAATAAACTATAGAACCTTAGCTTCAATCTGTACGTTTGAATTTTCGATACATTATGTACTTAGCGACAATAAATTTAATATAATGAGGGCGCCACTGTGAGGGCACTAATCGCCTTAAGAAGCGCGAGCACAGTGAATGAACGAACAAAACACTTTTAAAGACCTTATTGCCCGTGTATTACTCGTTTTTATTTCCCCGCGTGCAGCGGGATTTCGCCGGTACTGTAACAACATCCCGTATGATCATTCCAGATGGATATAATGGGGCAGAGCGTGTTCGAGTTCAGCCACCCGTGCGACCACGAGGAGGTGCGCGAGGCGCTGCGGGCCGGCGGGCGCCGGCGCCGCGACCTGCTGCTGCGCCTCAAGTGCACGCTCACCAGCAAGGGCCGGAGCGTGCACCTCAAGTCTGCCTCATACAAGGTCACTCACCATATTCATCGTTCCTCTTCTTCTTCAGCCAATATGTTAGGCAGTAATTGCAGTCTTCGCAACTCGACCGGTTGGCCGGTTGGTCGCACCCTTTCTTTGTTTCAATTTGGCTTCGTACAAGGTCAGTCAATTGTCTGCATCGTATATCATACGAGTTGGCCACGGAACCGCCGCGACCTGGTGCTGCGCCTCAAGTGTACTTTCCTACTCCTACGTCCTACAGAGGATCCTCATGTTGCCATAGTCTTCGCGCTTAGAGGGCGAGTCTGGGAACATTCAAGTCTTCTTTATACGAGGCCAGTCGTCGTATCTCCGCGTGGCCACTGAGCAGCGGTCAGCTGTTGCTGTGCCTCAGGTGTATGCTCACCAGTGTGCACCTCAAGTCTGCGTCTTACGAGGTCAGTCACCATAGGATATTATAGAACTTCCACTGCAGGTGCAGCCCTCTCCCGTGGGAGGATGTTGTCATAATCTCTACACTTGGCAGGCGGGTTTGAAATTATAGTGTAAATGCTGTTATTCATTTTTAAAGTTTGGTGGCGGAGGTGTATATAGATATCTCTGTGCACACTCTCTAACACCTCAAAATTCCACGTCGACGAAGTCATGGGCGGAAGCTAGTTTAATATAAAACTTTGCAATTAAGGGCGCGTAGTCTGCACACTAGCGCCGCTATTGGAAAAAAAATCGTAGTGCTTAAATAAAGACAAATCGCGAATTATCTCTCTACAATATTTTCTAGCCTGTCGTTTAGTTTAATGGAGTTTTATTGTCACGTTAAAAAGTGACCATTTTTCGCAAAAAAAACTCAATTAATCTAAATAAAACTGAACCACTTTTACTATGGGCTCAACTCTGAAATCGGCTGTTTCATACGAAAATATCAAAATGTATGAAACGGCAGATTTAGTTTTCGCAATTTTAGAGTCGGTTCCAGAGTAAAAGTTGTTCAGTTTGATGGTCCGGAGAAACGGTTGTCCTTTTTTTGGTTTATTCATTAACATCCCGTATAATAACTTAGTAAAAATAACGTCTTCTCCCATAGGTGATCCACGTGACCGGCCACATGTTGACCCCCCAAGTGAAGGGCGAAGAGCGGAATAACAACAAAGAAGAGAAAGACGACAAGAAGGTGGGGTGGCTGGTGTGCGTGGGGCGCGCGGTGCCGCACCCCGCCCACGTGGGCGCGCCGCTCGGCGCCGACACCTTCCTGTCGCGACACACCCTGGACATGAAGTTCACTTACACTTATACTGACGCGTGAGTACTTCTTTACGCATTTTTAAATTTTAAGATTTTAGCATTCACAATGCTATTTTTATACAAGGTGTTACAAAAATACCCCTAATGCTGAATATGGTATATAGGGACCATCGAACTGAACAACTTTTACTATGGGACCGACGCTGAAATCGTGAAAAAATATCAGCTGTTTCATACAAAAATTAAAATCGAAAATATCAAAATGTATTGTACGGTTCATTCACCGCACACCGTTTTTGCATACATCAGCGCGACTCGCGTTATAAATGTAATTGTTTGCTACTAACTGCGCGCACTCTTTATACTGATTTACCGGCGAAACAAATCAGCATCCTAACTTACTACTGTACTTTTACTTATTTTATACTTATTACAAGTTTTACGGGAATCAGTGTTTTTATTCCACTACAACAACTCCGAGTGTGTCACAACTACTACTTACAACAACAACTCATGTATGGGCTCACTAAAACACAAGCCTAGCAGCTCATACATGTATGAAACAGCAGATTTTTTTTTCGCGATTTCAGAGTTGGTCCCATAGTAAAAGTTGTTCAGTTAGGGGTATTTTTGTAACACCTTGTATAATTCTAAATAATATACTAGAAAAAAAACGACTCGCACCAAATCATGTTCTTGGACGGGAATCGAACTCGCGACCTTTGAATATCCGGTCCGATGCTCTGACCGCGTGACTGAGCTACCGTGTCTCTCCCGTCCGAGAACATGATCTGGTGCGAGTCGTATTTTTTCTAGTATATTATTTAGTATTATTCTTTACGCACTCAAATCTAAATAAATCAATATTTGACAACATCACATACATTGCTCCGATTCCAAAGTAAGTAGCTAAAGCCTTGTGCTATGGGAATCGGAGATAACGATGGTATCATAAACGCCCAGACCTGAGCCGATATAGAAGAGTTCGTTTTTCTAAATTGACCCAACCGGGAATCGAACCCGGGACCTCGGAAATGGCGATTGAAAACCGGTGTACGAAGCCACTCGACCACGTAGGTCGTCAAAAAAATCTGGGTGCGTAGTGCGAGTTTTTTACTTACTCGAAAGCGTCAACATAAACTTCATTTTGTATAGGATCTGTGGCCTGACATCTAGCGGAATACGCGATGAACTTCATCAACGCCATACGAAATTCTAACGCTCTCACGATCGAGGGTAAGGTAAAAAAACTCGCACTAAGCACTCTGTTCGCTGAAACTTGATAAACATTATGTAAACGTCTCGGAATAGTGACTGTCGCTTTATCGTCGCAATATGTACGTCGGGCGTCGTTTGTTGCCGTGCGCACTGAGTTTTGTGGTGCGAGGCGTGCAGCTGCTATCAAGAGCCCCGCTTATGGGCCTCCATAGTATGAAAATAATTAAACTGGTTGTAATTTAAAATGACATTAGAAGACGAGAAGGCCCGGAATGAGTGGGTGGGCGAGTGGTGGAGCACCCACACGCGCATAGTGGCTAACTTCACTACTGCCATTAAGTTTGAAATGCACTATAGCAGTTATGAAGTTCCTAACACAACAAAACAAATGACATTAACGTTTTCGCTTTTTCGTTTGACTTTTAATTTTGTGCCACGACAGCAATCTGGGGCCTAAAAGCCTTGGGCAGTAATAAAGTTCACTTAGGACACTCAAACTAATCAAACTATTGTCATAAACAGTTGTAAGGAAAATATTAATATGCTGTAGATTGTTCGAAACTTTTTAAGCCTTAAAGTCTGACAAAAATCATGAATTGAAATGAAAATGAAAGTCGTCAATTCTTTTACCGTACGTCCATTTACATCTACACCCTTTATGACGCCTTTTATGAGCTTTTGAAGCTTAACTTTACAAGGTGTTACAAAAATACCCCTAATGCCGAATATGGTATATAGGGACCATCAAACTGAACAACTTTTACTATGAGACCAACTCTGAAATCGCGAAAAAAAAATCAGCTGTTTCATACATTTTGATATTTTCGATTTTAATTTTTGTATGAAACAGCTGTTTTTTTTTCCGCGATTTCAGAGTTGGTCCCATAGTAAAAGTTGTTCAGTTTGATGGTCCCTATCTACCATATTCGGCATTAGGGGTACTTTTGTAACACCTTGTATATGTTTTTTTCCATAGTCTTTATTACATAAATAACATAATCTATAGATTATTATAATATAAAAATGAATCGCAAAATGTGTTGCTAAGCGCATAACTCAACAACGCCTGGACCAATTTGGCCAATTCTTTTTTTTAAATGTTCGTTGAAGTTCAAGGATGGTTTTTACGGCGAGAAAAAATCGAATAACTGCCGGAAAAACCTTTAAAACAGCCCTTTTCTCTTTCCCATACAAACGTTTTCTAACTAAAACGTAGAGTCAATTTGAGCTTTATTATTATTGTATAAAGTTCATATTAAATTACAAGCACTCACGGTTGTTTAAACAATGAAGATATGTTCCTAACGTCAAAGAGTCAATTTGCACTTTACTACCGCTATACAAAGTTAAAATTCAATCATATCTATCAAAACAGTGTGCGTGTGTGCGTTGGAGGATTTAATGTATATCATTTGACATCTCAACGTAGTATTATATTCTCTTTGGTCATTTCCCCTGAAAGTAGTTAGAATGCATTTCATTGAATAGTACCTATGGCGTTATGTTGGTAGTGCCTACATTTTTTCCTTATTGCGTTGTAATAAGGTGCAAAATTATTCCATCTGATTATCAGATTAATTTTAAAAGAATACAATATCCGGTCAAGTCGCTTATATCTATGACAATTAATAAAGCACAGGCACAAAGTTTAAGAGCGGCTGGTGTAGAACTGCGCAGTGATTGTTTCACCCATGGCCAGCTCTAATGTCGCCAGCTCGAGAGTTAGCCTGCCGAATAGCCTTTTTATTTTGCAACCGGATAACATGACAAGAAATGTGGTAGGTATTCAACATGTTACAAAAATACCCCTAATGCCGAATACGGTATATAGAGACCATCAAACTGAACAACTTTTACTACTGGAACTAACTCTCAAATCGCGAAAAAAAATCAGCTGTCTCATACATTTAGAAATATTCGATTTTAAAAATAGTAATTTCGATGCATTAAATATTAATCATGACAATAATTCTATAAAACAGATTCAATGCACTAAATTCTTGGGCATCTATATCGACGCCAGTTTAAATTGGAAACCGCATATAGAACACATAATATGTTCAAAAACGAAAAGTTGCAAACAGGACAGCGTTCTAAATGCATAATCATGCTTATGTAGGATACACAATCAAGTATGGTGTCTTATTTTGGGGAAACTCCACAGACAAGGAGACAGCCTTCAAAGCTCAAAAAAAATGTGTACGGGCAATGTGTCACTTAAAACAAACAGACTCTTGGAAACCGTATTTTAAAGAACTCCAAATACTGACGCTCCCTTCGCTATATATCCGCGAGTCAGTTTTATATGTTAAAAAGAACATTACCAATTACAAAACTTTAAATAGCAATTACAAAACTTTAAAGCTATAAAAATGTGCTACAATCCACTGCATGTAAGACCAGTTAGTACTCCAAAAGTGTCTTCTCAATGGGTGTTAAAAATTATAACAAATTATCGCAAAATATTAAAGAAATTGAGAATCCTAATATTTTTAAGAAACAATTAAATAAATTTCTAATTGACTAAGCATATATTTACTCGATTGACGAATATATCAAGGACAAATAAAATTATTATTGTAATTATTTACAATCATGACATTTTAATTTCTTTGACATTTAGAGCACTACTATCCTTTTATGTCATTTTTATGATTATTTACTTTATGTACTTTGTTAATTTTAAGTCAGCTGTATTGTTTATACCCATGTTCAAGCAAATAAATATATTGATTGATTAATTTAATTTTTGTATGAAACAGCTGATTTTTATTTCGCTATTTCAGAGTTGGTCCCGTAGTAAAAGTTGTTCAGTTTGATGGTCCCTCCAACCATATTCGGTATTAGGAGTATTTTGTAACACGTTGTATATTATAGAAAAGTGTTGGATGATCGAGGTTGATAATCCTGATAATGCACAACATATTTTTATTTAGAAGCTGTACCCGGCATGCGTATTGCAATGCTCCGTTTTTTTAGCCAGGGACCTTCTCGGTCGTAAGCAGAACAACTCACCAAAATTTCATCATAATCGGATCAATGGTTAAGGAGTTCCGTCGTCTGTACACTTAGATCTTTTAAACTATGCTCAAAAAACCGCATCAAAATCGGTCCATAAGTTTGGGAGCTAGGTTGCCTTAGACAGACAGACACACACAGGTCAAACTTATAACACCCCTTGCGTAAGTTGTGTACGTCGTATACACATATACATATAGTGGTGGCCACATAATTAGGACACCAGTCGATTTTCATACAAACTAGGTAATTTTAAAGTCTTGGTTTTCCGCTAGGGATTGAACTAGCTGTGATCTGATGATGGCCATCCAGGGAGTGAATGGAGAAGATTCAGATCGCAATACACACCCAACTGATCTGGTCAGCATTCTAAGAGATGTAAGCATCAGAATTTTCAGTTGTAAGAATTTTCAGTTGTAAGTAAGTTCAGTTTTATGCTATATTCGCGGTATTTTTAAACATATCCTTACATCTCTTAAAATGCTGGTCAGATGACTTGGGTGTGTTTAGAAATCTGGATCTCCTCCATTCACTCCCTGGATGGCCATCACCAGATCACCGTTCGGTCAATCCCTGGCGGAGAAGCAATGCTTAAAAGTTACTTCGTTTGTATGAAAATCGACTGGCGTCCTTAATTATGTGGCCACCACTATATATAGATATCCTGTAGTTTAGTCTTATAACGTCACACTCACCACATTAGTAACTACATTGTACCCGTGCGAAGCCGGGGCGGGCCGCTAGTATTAAATAAAGATTTGAAGACAAATTAAAAGCAAAACCACTGTGCCGGACCAGGTGATGTTTATACATTCCCAGAGATGGCGTTGTAAAACAATTGTGTGCCTTCGCTACTGCCTATCCGAATTCGAGCGTTGCTTCGCTCCAAACATTCTCATTGTAATATCGCCGTATCGAAAGTGGCCGTGTTATATCAACAAAAATATCACCTTCAAATAGTTTGTAGGTTAAACATGATGTGGATTCGCGGATTTGTACACACTCGCGGAATAATCGGAAGCGTTTTGTATGGTGTCTCTAGTGGTGTGAATATGAGTGAAAATAGTGCCCTATTTGGAATGAGTTTTGTGTGAAAAATGCAATGTAAAGTGTCTTTGTTTTAAGTTTGCGGTATGGCGGGCGATTTAAACCCGGCTATTGTAAGTTATTTCCTGAATTAGATTAAAAGTTAACACAAATGTTAATCCGATTATTGTTGTACCTATAATCAATTTGTTTATAGTGTATTTGAAGTAAAAACCGTTGAGGAAGGCTATAGGTCATTCAAGGTTATTCAAGTAGGTAAACATAACCTAATAAGGACTACATTGGGGGTGACCTTTGAAGTCAAGCATGATGAAATAAAATTTCTAAGTTTTAAATAACTTATATCCAGTAAAAGTTTTGAAACTTTGTGGTTTTTAACCGTTTATTTTAGCTTTCCTTTATGTCTATTTAATAATTATTAAAAAATCTGAACTTACAAGTTTATTACTTATTTTATTTATTAAATATAATTAAATTTATCTGTCCCAAAAAAGAACTTAAGCACACTTAAGCTTAACTTGCATGAGTAAAATATCTTGTAGAAATATTCCCAAAACAATAACAACTTTATTTACATTACTTGAAGGTCCATATTTTGTTGCAGTTTATTGAACACTCTGGGATTCGAACCCGAGGAGCTGGTGGGCAAGTCCCTGTACGAGTATCACCACTCCGCCGACAGCGCCGGACTCGCACACCAGTTCAAGTCACGTAAGTCGTAAAAACCTTATCACAATTAGACCATCAGCCATTTTTAATGTCCCCCCTGCTAGGGCACAGGCCTTCCTTATGGATGGATAAGGAATATGGGCCATAACCCACCACGCGGGCCCAATGCAGATTGGTGGGTGTTAACGACTACAAATGCAGCCAGGACCAACGGCTTAACGTGCCTTCCGAAGCACGGAGGAACTCGAGATAATACATTTTTGGTCACCTTTCAGTTGCTTAACCTCCGCAATCGCTGGGCCATATGCTAAACCACTGCGCCATCGAGCTCCTCAATTAACAAGCATTTAAATAATGTCAGTGTAATTGTTATTAATAAATAAATAAATAATAAATATTAATAACAGAAAAGTCAAAAGAAAATGAGCGTTCTGGTCTAGGCCTCCTCTAGCAATGAGTGTATGACAGCAAACATCAAATATTTGTATTTTAAGAGTCATAACGCTCTGAAGTTAACAATTTTACTACTTTAATAGGAAGAGGGGAAGATTAACTCCCATATAAACAGTTTTAGACTTTAAAGACTTACGACTCTAAAATACTAACGATCGATGTATAGTATGTTTATGTATTCTATTATTTCGAACACTATCAAATTCAAACAAAATCAGATTGAATTTATCATATAAATACCTATCAGAACTTAGCTCTTTTGTATGGAAAATCAATCAAACTATGGTAAAGTTAGGGAAGTAATTTTTTATCCTGTGGTATTTTTACTTTTAATTCCGAAACTCCGAACAGCGTCTGTAAGGTTTAGTAATATGCGATGCACTTGAACTTGATATGCGATTTCTATCTATAAATATTTAAAGAATTGTCTATGACGACAATAGCAGTCCAACATTACAAATTTGGACAACCCTCTGTCAAAACAGCGTATGATGAGATTTTTTTTAAAGCGCATCCAACTCCATAAATTGTTTTCATATTTATTAGTTCAGCGCCCTCTACAGAACTGTTACGACATCTTTCACATGACAAAGTGATGCTCTGTTTCGTTTTTGTTTACATCACAATGGTATAGAGGGCAGCATGTGTCATATTTTCTTTTACAATACCTGCTGCCGGGTAGATTATTTATTGCAAATTATTATGTTACATTCAAGTATAGCCAACCCTATACATGTTGACTTTGAGACCGTCTTTATGCCGTACGTAATAATAGCTGTTTTCGTAGTTCGACTAATTTAACTTACTGTGTTGTCATTATAGTTCATTATTTATTATAATTTTAAATAATATACTAGAAACTTCTATTTGTTTACCTGGTATTATTGAACATTTATTTATAGTTAAGATACTATTTTTACTTGGCTAACTGCCATTTTTCACTAGTAGAATGTTACAAAATTATATTGTTTTTCTGCTTCTTTGCATCATGTAACCCACGTAGTTGGTTATTTAAGACTAGCCACAAACAGACGGAATGTTGATTCGGAATCATTCCGTCAAGTCTATATAATCTAATCAAATCTATTGACCTACCTCACACATGCGGTATTTTCCCGTTCGGAATTTTCATGCATTATCGAAATACCGTTCGGATTTCCGAATCAGATTCCTGTATGTGGCGGCCCTAAGATATTATATTATGGTTAATACAGTTGTTTTATCTCACGATGGCGGATCGGCTATTAATGTTGTTAGGCGTGCACGTGCACATTACTTTAGTGTGCGTATAACAGCACACGCACACTAAAACAATGTGCACTGCACGCCTAACACAACCATAGCCGAAACACCTTCGTGAGATAAAACATCTGTACCACATATGGATATTTGAGTTTGAGGGATAGTTGAGCTCTTTTTGGGTGACAGATGAATGGGTGAAAATGCACATAGTGCATCTTAGTATTATTTCCTCATATTGTCGTATCTGTTTATAAGTGTGGTATAACACACGAAGTACATCATATCAGCCGCACGACGCCCACTGCTGGGCATAGATTATTATTAGGCATTTTTTTCTATCTTGTGATTAACTAACCTTAGTTTAATAATTTACAAATTGTATTGTTCTTTTTAGAGTTCCGTATCTCAAAAGAAAAACGTAACCCTTATAGGATCACTTTGTTGTCCGTCTGTCTTATACTACAAATACAGGGAACAGTCTGAAAACTATACATTTATAATTAAAAAATATAGTCTTTATTTAAGTACCTACAAAGTACGGAACCCTGGGTGGGCAAGGCCGAATCGGTCTTGTCCGGTTTTTATACCCCCGACGAAAAAAAGGAGTGTTTATAAGTTTAACGTGTGTATTTGCGTATCTGTCTGAGACATCGTGGCTTATTAACGAATGGACTGATTTTGATGAAATTTACTAGTTATATTGTTAGACAATCAGAGGAATGTATGTAGTGTACTATAAATGAAATACTACAAAAGCGTCTTTTAGTTTCGTAACTGGTCCTTAGTGCGTAATTTGGCACGCTCAATAGAATCTTAATTAGGCAAGACAAGACACAGCATACTAGTTAGTTTATTTATGGCATGTTAAACTTAGCATACAGTATTTAGACGGCCTTTTAGGAGTCTTCTAAAAGCTGTGATACAGCGTCGGTACAAGACAATAGTACTTGCGTTGCGTAACGTTCCTATCGGCCATTTTGTCAACCCTGAAATGGGAACAACATGGGCGGTTTTTTCTACTAGGAATTTTACGAATTAAAAGTCAAAGAGTTAGAATTATAGTGCATTTCTGATTACAATCTAACCATAACAGTCAACAATTTTTTGTGAGTTTCCTTTTTTCTTGGCCGTATCTTAAGGTCGCGGATCCTAATTAAGTTTTTGTGTGCTGATGAGGTTGAGGATAAAAACATCGTTTTTAATATCCACAGAACAATTTGTGACACAGTGTTTTAAGCCTGTGAACCGACTGATGACTGAGTTGGTCGTGTTTACCAATTAAATAATAATAGTTCAGTCGGCAAGTAAAATTAGGGGGGTAAAAAAGTACCTGCTGACTGGACTATAAATACTTAATTGAAAATATAAGAACATAAGGCTGTATAAATTAAACCCTACTAATATTATTAATTTGAAAGTTTGGTTGTGTGTGTTTGTTACCTCTTCACGCCTAAACGGCTTTATTTGGATGAAATTTGACATACAGATACTTTATAACCTGGATTAAAAGATAGGGTACTTTTTATCCTGGTGAAAGGCTCTCTAGGGTCCACATGGATGAAGTCGCGGGCGGCTGCTAGTATGATATGAATGTGTGACATAATTGAATCCCCAACAGACATAATATCAGAAATTGTTCTTTATCGGCAACACAATTTGTAGCGATTCCCAGTTAAACTAGGATTATACACACAGGCCTCGTAGTGTTAAGCCCAAACTGCCCATTTGTTCCTTCATGCCGAGCACGCGCCTAGGGTTGCCAGGTGTCCGGCTAGCCGGACATGTTTGGCTTTTTGGCTTCGTCCAGCCTGTCCGGCTTTTGTTAGGCTTTTTGTGTAGATGCCGCGCGAGTTGTAACTTCGTAAGTCGAGCGCAAGTAAGGTCACGACACGACTGCCCAACTCCTAGTCTGTCCGACCGCTATTCGCAAGGCGGTAATAAATATTGTCCGGCTTTTAGAACATTATGTGGCTTTAAAAAATCTAAGATTAGCTATTAAAAAGGTATTTCCGGCGTTTTAGGGTAAAATGTCCGGCCAAATTAAGCGCCGAGTCCGACTTTTGTGTTTTTAGACCTGGCAACCCTACACGCGCCCGTTCATCACGGGCCTATATACCATTCCTTTGCGTTAAAGCTGCCATTAATTACCGCACAATTTTTTTTGGATTTCAATTAGTTAGAACCTGTATAATATACCAAAAAGTATGATTTTGCGAGAGGTGCTACAATGAACTTAGATAAAACTAATTTCGCTTGAACTACTTACATTAAACAAGAACTTTCCCGATGTGTGACCTGATCTGACCTGACCATCCTTATGATGTTTGACTTCAACCGGTGCCTTTGTCTGTTATTGTGTGATAGGATTGTCTGCTATTGAAGCATTTAGATGTCCTATAGTTCAGGAAAAAACAGACAATGAGGTGACTGTTTATCTCTTTGTAGACTTTATTCAATTTGTTCCTTATTTTTCAATTCCATGAGCGACCTTTACATTCATCCAACCCAAGATTCTTTCAAGTTTCTACTATAGGCACTCAGTCCAGGAGCCCTTATAGTATCAACGACCTCCTTGGTCGTGTGGCTATGTACACCGGTTTTCAAGGTGTCGCCATCTCTGAGGTCCCGGGTTCGATCCCCGGTTGGGTCAATTTAGAAAACGAACTTTTCTATATTGGCTCAGGTTTGTGTTACCACCGTTGTCTCCGATTTCCATAACACAAGTGCTTTAGCTACTTACTTTGGAATTGGAGCAATGTATGTGATGTTGTCAAATATTTATTTATTTATTGTTTTTTCCACAAATTACCGCTAATATTTTTCTTGGACGCTAGCACTGACACAAATGTACTATCTTGTTCTGGTGTGTTTACTCGTCGCATAAGAATACTCTAGTAACAATGTAGTTTAATACATTTGAGTTTGCGGAAACTCAAACGTGTTTAAGCGTGATAGATAGTGACTCAAACGTGTTTAAGCGTGATAGATAGTGACCCAAACGTGTTTAGGCGTGATAGATAGTGAAGATAGCTTATAACAGTTTTATGTTCTTTTTTATTATTACTGTATTGTAGTTTATTTTGATATCCTGCATCTCGCTTACTGATTCCTTTAGTGGGAAAGTTATAGTTAACTTTGCCTAATAAAAAAACTTGATAATAGTCGTTTTATGGAAATTGTTACTTGCCCGGGCTTTACGGAAAGCATTGTTTGACTTTAGTTCTTCAAAACATGAAATTTGAATATTTTTATTATTATTGCGTATCAGACACATAGGCGCCATGTTGAATCCATCGCTTGTTTGTTATTCGAGAAACGTTGCGAATTTGCGACGTCATGTCAACCCGACCATAGCTTGTGTTGTTTATTCAACTGTTCCATTCAAGTTCAAGGCAGTAGAATTCCGAATTTTATGGTCTATATAAAGTGGAACCAAATTATACGCCAATATTTCAGGCGAAGGTCAGGTCAAGTGTTTAGAACACATTGGCGATGATTTTTTTTATTATTTTATGTTTTTACTAGTGGTTGATTCGTTCGGTATCTAACTAATAACCCAAATCGCAAAAAATACGATTGAAAGTCATAGCTCATTACACCTACCCGGCACCCGACTAGCACCGCCTCGTCGTTCGGAGTCTACGAACGAAAAAAACGTGACGAAATTTAAGACATTATCAATATAATTTAGTATTAGGGATTTCAACGTTTTTCATATACATATACAGCCTGAAATTTTAGTCATTTGGTTCCCGCAGTGAGGTGGTTCCACTCATGATTACAAGCAACTTTTACTATGGGGTCAACTCTGATATCGTTAAAAAAATATCAGCTGTTCCATACATTAATGTCGAGTAGGTATTGCGCTTTTGTATGGAACAGCTTATTTTTGTCGCGATATCAGTGTTGGCTCCATAGTAGAAGTTGCTAGTAATCATGAGTTGTACCACCCCACTACGGAAACCAAATCACCAAAATTTTAGCGTGTATAATGTATATTGCTATCATGACATACTGGTAAGTACTTTTTTCACACAGAACAAAAGAAGGACTTCGGGTTCGGTAGATTCTAAAGAATTACCCTTCAGAACCTAATTCTAACAATATTCTAAATGACAAAGTCTATACAACCACAATAAATCTAATGACTTAAAGGGTCACACTTTAATATCACCAGGGCCTCGGCGAGAACAATTTTGCTTGGTGTCCCTCGACAATGGAGCTTTCTCGGTAAACGTCCTATCTCGACCTGCCGTGATTTATAAGGACTATTTACCAGAGCCAAGGACTAGTGAAACTTCGCACGTAATTTTTTTCTATTTGGTTGTTGCTTTTTTTGTTATTTTAGTCTTTTTTTAACCTTACGAGATAAGCACGTGACATTTCAATCTATTATACAAGGTGTTAAAAAATAACCCTAATGCCGAATATGGTACACTAGTGGACCCTGTGAACTTCGTATCACCTTCAATTTAATGATTATCAATTTTACCTTGAGAACCAGCGCTATCTTTTTAATTATTAAGTTAATAACAAAGCAGCCGAATACTAAAACGAAAGCAACACTACGGTCCTTTTATAATTATTAAGATCAATATTCAGACTAAAACCTCTTTATCAAAAGTTAGCTGTCAAAAGTAACCCGAAATGGCGATACCATAGACTTAGAAAAATTTTCGCTGCGCTCAAGAAGACCAACAGAGCGTGGAAAAGAGAAGTTATCGTTATACGGACACGGTCTATGAAAAAAAGAGACATAGGATCAAGTGACAGTGTGCCAACATTTTTTACAGTAAGAGCCCCTAGCGTCCCGTCTTGCAAATGAGCAATCACATTTTGCTTAAAATATTTGAGAATCTTAATTAGAATTTTTAATAAAGGTATCGTGGAGCCACGGTGTCTTGTTCTTTATGTAATTGTGATGTGACAAAAAGAAACAATCCAAGTAATCACACTTTTCACAGGTAAATAAGATATTGCCACACATTTCTTTAAAAATAAATGTTGCTACATTTATTCGTTTATCGACAAAGAAAACAGTATGGAACATAGTTTATTAATTTTTATATGCCATATATAGTCATATTTTATATGTACAATAAATAATTTAGTTTATTTTACGTAAAATAGTAAAATGTTGTTTTACGATAGGGCTTGACTAACTGATGACGTCACGAGTATCGATAAAATCGATAAACTAGGACTGGCAGTCCAATTGGCCATACTATTTATTTTTGATGTATTTTTATTATATTTTTTTTAAACAAGGACCATTTTAAGAAACTGATTTCGTTATTTTCAAGTTTTATTGATTCTGACTATTTTTAATACTTTTCTAAAATATTACCAGATGTGACGTAGCTAGAGCTTGAACAACGAAATATGTCTTTGCCTACACACCAGAAAAAGGTGAGCATGCGAACGTCCGTGCCACTTGCATAATTCCTTCCTAAAACCACCTAGAAGTAATGTACCGATGATATACGTTCTTATTTTAGGTTTCGTTATGATTGTGACGGCTTCCCCGGTGCCGTCACAATTATTTACAAAAACATGTGGGCTTAAGATCCGCCACTTTTTGAGTTAGTGTTTTGGTTAAATCGTCGAATTCCAGATCAATCCGAGCCTATGCCGGTGGGTTGATGTATTTGTAGCCGTCACATATTCATTGTGACAGCTACGAATACATTCGTTGCTCATGTAACGCAACCGGAACAAAGATATCGCGATCTAAAGTTTTAAAAGCATGCGAACCTCCAGTTCATACTATTTTTGTAATGTAAAGTCTAAAATATTGGTGAAAATTGTATTCAGATTAAAAATAAACAGATTTTCTTAACCGTTTGATCACGATAAACGTCCCGAAAACATATTTCCACGATATCTTCATTCGTTTTAGAGAAATTTGCAAATTTATTTACTATGAATAATCAAAGTGTAGGGTGACCATATCGTCAGTCGGTCGGTCGAAAATGGAGAAGCGGCCAGCGAATTCGGTAATCGGTTGAGACGACGAGCTGAGAAGTCACCATCAATATAGCGTGCAGTGATTATTGAATTCGCTTGCCGCGCCGGTTGTTTCTAGAAAAAGTAAGTTAAAGTTTTTAGATATTATGAATGGCTAATTTTGTTGACATATTTGTTGAGGTTTGATTTGCCTACGTACTCGAATCGTAAAAAAACTACTTATAGTTCATTAATCAGATTGTTACTGACTAGGTAGGTACATATCTAAATACCTATGCAAAAGGTAAGTATCTATTTTTGTTTATGGTGGGTATTTTGTTTAGGTATTTTGTAATTTAATGAAGATGACGTGCCAGTAGTAAATTTACTAATATTATAAATGCGAAAGTCCGTTTGTTTGTTTGTTTGTTACGCCATGTCTTAACTACTGAACCGATCATCATGAAATTTTGCATACACGTTGTCAGGGGTACAGAAAAGGTTAAAGGGTACTTTTCATCCCGAAAAAAAAATTGTTCCCGAGGGATAGCAAAAAAACTTTCCACGTAGACAAGACCGCGGGATAATCCTTTATTTACCAGAATATGATAGTATACATTGATGACAAATAAGATAAGATCTGCTATTCTGCCTCCGTCAGGTGTGGAAATCTGTTAGTACTTACCTAATTATAGAATTTAAGAAAGACCTAATTAGAAAAATTAATGTCATCAAAATCAATTTACTTATTTACTCAAACAAAAAAGTACGTGTACGTAAGTGAAATAACGTTAATACTGTAGGTATGATATTATTTTGTGCTTGTCCATATAAATATATTATGTCATAGATTACACACCCATTAATAATTATCCGAACTATACGCAATGTTTTAATTACCTACCTACGAATCCTACGATACTGAGTTGAGTGCACTAACCACCTGCGCCATCGACTTACAATACAACTACGGGTTGTAGTTGTATTGTAGGTCGATGGCGCAGATGAAAAATTGGATTGAAAATGTCAATATCACCACTATGTAAGCCACACAGAAAGACGTAAATAGGTACAGTCATCGATAACATTATTAAGTAGTGTACACAACACTATTTCACTCACACATTCGCACTTCGTTTTTCGGATCACTTGTTCATTGACATTGTTGTTCTTTGACATTCTATTTCTATGGGCGATACCCATACAAAATAGCCAATGTTCACAGAAACGCATTCAACCTACTCTCAGGGAAAATGACCAAAGAGAATATAATACTACGTTGAGATGACAAATGATATTTATTTTTCTTAATTAATCAATCAAATGCACTAAGAAGTTGCACACTGCACAATTCCAAAGTCGAAGTCAATTACCACAAAAGTTGCTTTCTACCACTTTTTAACCCTGTTAGGAGATTAATATAAAAAAAAATACGAAACACGTGTTCAATTAACTTTGTGAAAGAATGTCTATGCCAAATTTCAAGTAAATCGGGCCAAGGAATCGCGTTCTCCTATACAAACTTTGCCACCCTGTTTCACCCCTTTAGGGGTTGGATTTTGCAAAATCCTGTCTTAGTGAGCACCTACGTCCTAAAAGGAGCCCCCATGCAAAATTTGAGATTCTTAGCACTTGTAGTTTCTGAAATTTCGTGATCAGTGAGTGAGTGAGTGATTTTCCCTTTTATATATATAGATAGGGACCATCAAACTGAACAACTTTTACTATGGGACCAACTCTGAAATCGCGAAAAAAAATCAGCTGTTTCATACAAAAATTAAAATCGAAAATATCAAAATGTAGTAGCATTAGGGGTATTTTGTAACATGTTGTATAGAAAAGTTCGTTTTCTAAATTGACCCAGCTGAGGATTGAACCCCGGACCTCCGAGATGGCGACACCTTGAAAATCGGTGCGCGAACCACTCGACCACGGAGGTCGTCAAATTACATATTACTATAAATTAATCTATACACGATAATTATTGATAAAATCAAAATTCTGACAGGAATGGGCATATTTGGCATCCTTCTCTATCCAAATCTCACAGCGAAAAATATATGTTCTTATCGAATATGTATGTTCTGTCTTGACGCAAACATCGCGCATTTATTAGTGTCTCAGTGTTTTCACTGGCTGAAGTCAAGTTTGGCCACGTGTAAATTATTAATTTGTCCTTGACATTCAGCTGAAAGAAAAGACGGTTAGTTCAAAACATAAAAAATTTGCAAATGCTAATATCTTATTTCTAGCTTGAGGAGCGACCGAATAAAGCTATGTCTAGATTATAGTAGAGAGAGAGGCGAATTCGTAAATAGTCGCTTATAGAATATAGAAATCGTTGGATTCAGTGTAGTTTACTGCTCTTTTTGTCATTCGCTAAAATGGTGGAACAAGTAGGTATCTATGAAGTCATAAAGATGGCGTCGCCTAGGTTTAGATTTTGTCAATATTTATGGGTCCTTAATGTTCTCTTTCTATAAAATTGCCACCTATATATTACTTTTTGGTATGCAATAAAATATTGAATTGAATTAAATTAATATAATAAATAAAAACTCACAAACATTGTAATATAACTACTTGCGTAATATTATCTAAGGCGATTCACACACTGCCACGCATGATGCTGCATGTTGCGTGTCGACGCACCTACGCACGTACTTGCGGGAGTGCAGATCTGCACCATCGTGCGGGTTTTTACGCACTCACGTGCGTACCTGCATATTGTGGATTCACGGCGGCTTTGACTCATTTCATTCAAATATCGAGATCCATTTTTAAAGACACGTCAAGCCCTTCCAAAGTCACGCACGCATCTGCGGGACTCGGTGTGCCATACCTTGCGTCTCACCCCGCACCCATGCGCGTGTGTGCATTTTTGCTCCGCATGTAGGCACGTGATCTGCATGAACGCGCGTGGATACATTTTCAGTGTGTTGGACTGTGCGTGTCTTCTTTAAAAACGGAGAAACTTACAAGCAACGTTAGAACACGCAACATGCAACATCATGCGTGGCAGTGTGTTAATCGCTTAATTGTTCTATCTACAGACTTGCATGAATTTTTTTTTTGTGATCATTACACTTTTTTTTTATTAAAGCAAATAACTCTATAAAGTTTGTGTTTGTAATGCGTAAGTTTAGCCCTAAATTTTTGTTTTCCCGGACTTTAGTGACGCGTAAACACGATCGCATGTAGGTATATTTATATACGTTGTTTTTCTCTCGTCCGTTTTACGCTTTGCGGATATTTTTGTATCAATAAAAAGGTTTGTGATATTAAAAAAAATATTTTGTGATCCTTGAATGGGACACTATTGCAACAGACTTATCGGGGATTTTGGGCGCATTTCATTTTTGAACGTATGTTTGAAAGTATGTATATGTTTAGAAGCTCCTTCTTTTGTAACATAAATGTTCGATCAAACTATCATCATCAATCATCAATCAATCATTTAATGTCCCCACTGCTGGGTGAATAAGAAAGGAGGATATTCATATTACTAATACTTAAGAGCGCGTAGTCTGCACACTAGCGCCGCTATTGGAAAAAAAACATAGTGCTTAAATTAAGACGAAATTGTGAATTATCTCTCTGTAGTGCACTCCGAAAAAGCTTTGTGGTTCATTTTATCGCTTAAACAATAGTTTCTATTCTGTCGTTTAGTTTAATGGAGATTTTTTGCGATAAGTGGCCACTTTTAATAATAAAACTCCATTTACTAAACGTCAGGCTAGAATATATTGTTTAGGCGATAAAAAGAACCACAAAGCTTCTACGGAGTGCACTACAGAGTGATAATTCACAATTTCGTCTTTATTAAAGCACTATGATTTTTTTTCCAATGGCGGTGCTAGTGTGCATACTATGCAGCCTTAAATGGAATCTTTAAAATATTTCGCATTTAGGTTTTCTTCATTTAGCGCTTGTAAAGCGCTCCGCTAACGATCATTTGCGATTGCCAATTTTTACATAATTGACGCTCATTGACGCGAAAATTGATCGTTCACATGTGCAATTGAAGCGATTGTCAATTGCTCTAACAATGGCTATGACGTAAAAATTGAATCGCAATTGATCGTTACCGCCCGGAGTGCTTAAGAAATTGTCATGCACCGAAGCCTCTTTTATTCTCAAAAATTGCGTAGCCGCTAGCAAAACATTCCATTCTTTTGAGAGTCCTGCGAACCGAGAGCTTCCCATACAAACGTAATACCAAAATGATTTGCAATTTGAGCATAATTAACACTTCTTGTGATGTTATTCGGATTAAGAAAGTATTTGTCTAGGTTTCCATTAAATAAAAATTCCAAAATACTAACCCAATTCGAAATAAATGCCAATCACATTTTTTCATACAAAACTGTAAATCGCATTAATTTTTATTTAGTTTAGTATTTTGGATTTTTTATTTAGGTAATAGAAACCTAGATAAATACTGTCTTAATCCGAATAACAAGAGTTAATTATGCTCAAATTGCAAATCATTTTGGTATTACGTTTGTATGGGAGGGAAGCTCACTGTTCGCCGGAGCCTTAAGTAATGATGACGTTAGTTTTTATTTTTAAGTGATGATGACAATTTGTATAAACGCATTGTGCCTTAAGGGCTGAACGTAAACACCAATAAATGGACATTAACAACGTAATATGGTTATAATAGGATATTTTACTGCCAAAACACTATCTTACCTACTAAATAAATAAATATTTGACAACATCACATACATTGCTCCGATTCCAAAGTAAGTAGCTAAAGCACTTGTGTTATGTAAATCAGAGACAACGGTGGTATCACAAACACCCAGACCTGAGCCAATATAGAAAAAATCGTTTTCTAAGTTGACCCAACCGGGGATCGAACCCGGGACCTCAGAGATGGCGACACCTTGAAAACTTAAACTTACGTTACTTTAAAAACGTTAAGTTTTCCTTATTTGCTCCATCACTTAATATGTATATTGTTTATACAAGGTTTTACAAAAATACCCCTAATGCCGAATATGGTATATAGGGACCATCAAACTGATCAACTTTTACTATAGGACCAACTTTGAAATTGCGGAAAAAAATCAGCTGTGTAATACAAAAAATAAAATCGAAAATATCACAAAAAAATACACAGCTGATTGTTTTTTCGCGATTTCAGAGTTGGTCCCATAGTAAAAGTTGATCAGCTTGATGGTCCCTATATACCATATTCGGCATTAGGGGTATTTTTGTAACACGTTGTATATGTAGTTTTATGTACGTTTAACTCCTTAATTATCACCAGTATTTTAACCAAACGCACTGTTTATCTCAGCAATGACATAACATTATGTTGTCATATCAATCGTAAATGTTGTTTACGATAACATTACCCAATGCTTGCCTTCCGTTGTAAGAAAATTTTGTGGTTGTAATATCGATGTCGTAAAACGACAACGGTGCGCCTGAATAAATTTTTACCGTTTCGTATTCAAACGTCTCTTTCTGATATATCTATACAGGAAGTTATAAAAGTACCCCTAATGCCGAATATGGTATATAGGGACCATCAAACTGATCAACTTTTACTATGGGGCCAACTCTGAAATCGCGAAAAAAAAATCAGCTGTTTCATACATTTTGATATTTTTGATATTAATTTTTGTATGAAACAGCTTTTTGTAACACCTTGCATACTTTACTGATCGACACTTATCGGTATAGGTATATCTAACATCAGATTATTTAAAATCTGTGGTTTTATTGAAACAAAAGTTACGGCTTCGTCACCTTTCCTAATTACTATTAAGACTGCAAAAAAATATAAGTAGATTTATTGTGTTCGGAACGATTTGAATGAGAAAAGAGTAAAGGAGATCATAGAAGACTGAAAAAATGTAAGAGAATTTTGCCTGCATCACGATATTCATCATTCATGTATTCGGAACGATTTGAATGAGAAAAGAGTGAAGGAGATTATAGAAGACAGAAAAAATGTAAGAGAATTTTGCCTGCATCACGATATTCATCATTCATGTATTCGGAACGATTTGAATGAGAAAAGAGTGAAGGAGATTATAGAAGACAGAAAAAATGTAAGAGAATTTTGCCTACATCACGATATTCATCATTCATGTGTTCGGAACGATTTAATTGAGAAAAGAGTTAAGGAGATTATAGAAGACAGAAAAAATGTAAGAGAATTTTGCCTGCATCACGATATTCATCATTCTGTTTAGTTCCTAAGCACTTGCTTAGAAACTAAACTGAACCGATAAGTAATAAAAATTACTTATACTTAAAAGTATTTTTTATTACTTATCGGACAATGTTCTTGTTATCAGTTAAAACATAGGTAGTATCACAGTAAGCGCACGTGTAAAACGTATGTCATTGATTTATCTGATTATGAAATCCTACACGATACAATAATGGCTCGATACACGCTATACTGTCTAACCACAGTAACCTCCTTCATTAATAAACGTGACAATATTGTCAAAACATGACAAATTTGAATTCGGAAATAGAAAAATACTGAAATATTATACTGATCAAACTACTCATAAACACCACAACGTAAACCAAATTGTCTACGTTAGAGCCCTGGATAAAAAACTGTCCCTACTATGGAAATGACTTAAATGTTAAGGCTGCTGAACTGCTGCCGAACGATGGTTATTTGTGATGGTAACCCAGCCCCTTAAGCCCCGTACACACCTACAGGTGGCTTGCTTTGCGCCTAGCGCCTAGATAGTCACATGGCGTATATCGAAGTAAAAGAAACGTTCTATAATGCTCGCAACCGGCTGCAGCGCCTAAAGCCTAGCGAGTCACTTAGCTTGTAGCGAAGTGAAAGGAATATTCTATGATGTTCGCGACCGGCCGCATAGCGAAGGAGCCAAGCACGCAGAGCGGCTGGATGTGAACATTATACAAGGTGTTACAAAAATACCCCTAATGCCGAATATGGTATATAGGGACCATCAAACTGAACAACTTTTAGTATGGGACCAACTATGAAATAGCGAAAAAAAAATCAGCTGTTCCATACAACAAATTAAAATCGAAAAAATCATAATGTATGAAACAGCTGTTTTTTTATTTTCGCGATTTCAGAGTTGGCCCCATAGTAAAAGTTGTTCAGTTTGATGGTCCCTATATGCCATATTCGGCATTAGGGGTATTTTTGTAACACCTAGTATAATGACCCTCAAAACTTACGACCACACTTTTAAAATTGTAAAAACTTTAAAATACACAAGATATATTTTCGGAATAAAAAAGGATTTTTTTTTAAATTATAACTTCACAATCGATAACCTTCTTGAAAAAATAAACCTTTTTTATTTCAAAACTCTTAACTTATATTGTTTAAAGGAAATTGCAATTTTAAAAGTGTGGTGCTAAGTTTTGAAGGCGTTATACACTACGTTTCTTTTACTTCGCTACACGCTAGGTTACTATCTAGGCGCTAAGCAAGCCACCTGTCGGTGCGTACGTGGCCTTAAAGTTAAAAGTCATGTATAAAACTTTAAATTGAAATCCCACTTCTATTGCTACACAGAAAAAAAAGATAAGGTTATTGAGAACAACAACAAAAGTAAAAGATTATCGTCAACACGTTTTTAAATATTTTTAGCACGCCTCGCATGTTTGTTGAAGTGTGGGAATTTTCCATCTTTACGTTATTGTCTTAAGGCTCCTATGTACCTCAAGTGGCGCCCTCATTTTAATTAAATTTATTGCTCGCTAAGTACATACTGTATGGAAAATTCACATGTACAGATTGAAGCTAAGGTTCTATAGATTATTTACAAACAATAACCTCATTAAAATTTTGTTCGTTGTAGTAGTAGTTCGCAAAAGTGCTAAAAGTGGCCACTTTTGGCAGTTTTGCGAACTACTACTACAATGAACTATATTATACTGAGGTTATTGTTTGTAAATAAACTATAGAACCTAAGCTTCAATCTGTACATGTGAATTTTCCATACATTATGTACTTAGCGAGCAATAAATTTAATTAAAATGAGGGCGCCACTTGAGGTATATAGGAGCCTTAAGATTCATAATATAATGGTACTTACATCATAGTTCATAAGTTATGAAGTTCAAAATTTTAATTACATACATATTTATGAAGGTCTAGCCCATTTCAGGAGAGATGTTCAAATCCCAGAAGATTTATTTATTATACATGAATATAGTTGATTCTGCTTTTTGGGATAACAAAATAAATGGAATGATAATACATAATTATTTACCAAAGACTATTTATTATTCTCAGCTACAGAAAAGCTTGATACAGTTGATTTTCTGCTATTTAAAGGATTCTTTTCAGAACCACTACAAAAAACCACAGAACATAACAACATTAACAATATCATAGTTTCAAATGTCTGTAGTACTTTTTAACCGACTTCAAAAAAGAAGGGGGTTCTATGTTCGTCTGTTTATTTGTTTTTTTTTCTAAAGATAGGGAGATATGGACAATGTTAGTGCAGCGTGCTACCACATTACATATAATAGTGTTGCCATAACTTTTTCGGACCAATACAGGACATCAAAAACGCTCCCGCCCCCGCCCGGCATAAAATTAGGAGAAAATGGACAGTAAATTCGACAGAAGTTTGCAAGTTGACTATTACAGCTTTTGAATGATATCAAATTCAAATAAAATCAGATGGAACTTATATTTAAAAAAATCCTTTCAGTAATTATATGTAACTATACATATAGAGGCCCCTATTTTCTTTTGAGTAGTATAGATTCAATGGTCTGTACCGACAACCTGTTTCGTTCGTCCGTCCATCGAAAATATTCTATCCACAATTGTAAATTTCTAAAATACGGGACAAATACGGGACGTGGTAGCAAAACGGGATGCGATGGTCAAAAACGGTGACAGTCCCGTACATACGGGACATATGGCAACCGTACATATATAAAGACAACACTCTCTGCCCTGCCCCCAATATGTCTTTAGTTCCGCCACTATGGTTCCGCTTACCAACTGTGAACTGAGCTAATGTAATAAAAAATAAAAAAATAAAAACGATTTATTTCGGACAACTTAAATCCATTGTGTTAGTAAAAGACTTAAAACTATGTTAGTATTCTATTTTTAGAAATGATGTTATTTTATTAATCATAAAACCAATCAGGGGACACTCCTCACTGTTGGCTATCTTTTTTAGGACGCTGTGACTGCTACCGCGCATTCTGCTTAACAATGACGCCGACTTTTTTCGCATTATAGTTTCGAAGCTATCCATACCCGCTAACGCGAACATCGCAGACGCGCTACAAAACCGCGGCAGCCGTAACAATGCCCTAAACGCATTGTTGTATTGAATACGCAGGGCACTTTAGGCCTTTTTAGTATAGTTGGTCCATAAGCTGAATAAAGAATTCACTAATGTTAGGTGCAAACAATCAAATCGATTTTGCTTAAGAAATTAGCGATACCTTTATATCCGCTTTGTTTGTGGTCATTTATTATTCATACACGACGGATTACATAATTGATTTTGAAACGATTAAATTGCTTGAGCTATTTTAAAGTTTCGTAAATTCGAAACTATTACAGTTCAAATATTTTTCTATTTTAATCTATGTTTAGAGTGACTTTATAATTCTACTTTTTACAAGTAAAATGTCATCAATATAGGTGTTTGTGTTGAAAATGTCCTTCAAGCATTCCTGAAACACGAATATCAGGATAACGGCTAGGTATTAATAGGAAACCTGTATGAAGTAAGTGGAGGAATACCTAAAATACCTCACAAAATTGGAGAGGGGATCCAATGCTCACTGTTATTACGTAATTCTGTACGTTTTTCACACCACGTCGCCCCATAGTGGCGTGATGCGAAAGCAAATATTTTATTGGAAGCATTCGATAGAACCAATTGCTTCGACACAAAGGTCAAACATCAAACTGTCGACAACACACTTTATTTGAATCATAGACTTATTTAAGTTTATGATTTGAAGAAGGTACCAGTTTGAATGGAACAAACAAAACATGTCAAAAATCCTAGATGAACATAGCAAATCATACTATTTTGTGGCGTTAGTGAGTTCGTACATTAGCTGATCAGTATTGTTCAAGAATTATAGATTTTTAGGGTTCCGTACCAAAATGGTAAAAAAATTGTGCGGAACCAAAGTTTTTACCATTTTAGAGTGGTAATTGTTTTTACCATTTTTCCCATTTTGGATTTCAGTCTGTCTGTCTGTCACAGATGGATATCTCGAGAACTACTAATGCTATCAACTTGAATTTGGAATATTTTTAGATGACGTTTGCCCAACTATTTTGCAAATAAGAGAGAAATGAAAGGAGGTCTTAACAATTTTAAGTGAGGCTACTAGAGCATATGGGGTATCATGAAAGAGCGCTGCTTGCACATTCTCAAACGTATATATTTCGACTTTTGATAAAAAGTGTAAAAAAAAATACCGTTCCCCCTTATCTCCGAAGTTTGCATAGAGAAAAATTGGAAATTATTTTATGTGATAGAAGTTTATGTAAAGATTACAAGAAAAATAAAACGATGTCTTTAAAAAGTAAACGTTTTCAGAATGATGGTACGGAACCCTCAGTGCGCGAGTCCGACTCGCTCTTGACCGTTTTTTAGGTATACTATGTATGATTCGGTGAAAATAATTCTAGCCTTTTTTTCTTCATTACTCTCTGTGTAATATTTGCTAGCACTTTATTTTTATAGCCCATTACATCCAGTCCAGTACTCGTCTGTTATCATTAGACGCCTCAACACAATCTGAGACTTAAATAAGAAAGATTTGCTTAGTTTCTGCTGAGCTATCGTTTACGAAATCCATAAAATTTAGAAGCATTTTTCATACTTCCAGTTTTGAAACTTTTCTGTCACTTGATACGATCCTTTCATTCGTGTTGGGTATCTCAAAAATATTGTTGTCGCCTTTGATGAGACACGGTATCTATTCCTGACCCTTTTCAAAGGTTGTCCTGTTTACCATAATAAGGTTTCATGATACATTTTGTAATAGCTAGGGGTCTAAAGTGAATTCAATGGCCACTATTTTTTTTATTTCTTTAGAAGATATTTTTTGTCACAGACGTCTTAATCAATTGTTTAAAAATATCTGGAAAGGTATTCAGTTGATGTCGAGGTAATTCCTTGTACAATGGTGAGATGGCGCTGGCTTGCAGCGTAAAAATTGATATGCTAGGAGAAATTCGACGTTCCCACTAGTGACTCGGTAGCTCAGCGGTCAGAGCATTGGACCGGATATCCAAAGGTCGCGGGTTCGATTCCCGTCCGAGAACATGATCTGGTGCGAGTCGTATTTTTTCTAGTATATTATTTGGTATTATACAGACGTATTTTATTATTCTGACGCTTCTTGTGAATTGTTTGACGAAACAGTATTAAGAATACTATGTTGTTTCAATAACATTTATTAGTCGTTCTCCATCAATTTTTAATGAATGTGGGTCGAAATTATACTTTGCCTTGCCTACCGAGTGCGGTAATATAGACGTATACAAAAAATCTGCTGTTTCATACAAAAATTAAAATGAAAAATATCAAAATAAAACAAAACAGCTGATTTTTTTTTCGCTATTTGAGAGTTGGTCCCATAGTAAAAGTTGTTCAGTTTGATGGTCCCTATATATCATATTCGGCATTAGGGGTATTTTTGTAAGATGTATAATCCGCGCGCGATGAGAATGGGATGCTACCTTTTGGAACTGAGACTCGTCGGCCAGCCGTAGCGTCGGCAAACTCGCATACCTAGATACTCTCATAATGCTAGTTGTGTACAACTGTGCGCTGGATTTCTGCTCGAGTTTTATTTTAAATCCGTGATTTATATTATTATTATGTAAATCTTTTTACTATTTTTATTTAAATATATACAGATTTTTTTACTAACGCTATAGTAGATTGCTTAACTGTCGTCTTCGATTTACTTTGACAAGGTCCCATCCCATTCTAACCGCGCGTGGATTACACCTACTATGTTATTTGGTCGTGACGTGAGGTGAGACTAGTCTCTCTTATCGTATAGTATGTTGATTGTCGATGTCTCCAGAATCCAGTGTAAATTCCTTCTGTTTAAAAATTGGTGATCAAACATTTAAATCTGACGATGAGGTCGCTGGAGTCTTTGAAAATTTTTTTGCTCGAATACCAATAGAAACTACCAGTACTCTTAGTGCTTGTTCCAACATCGCTATCTCCCTTTTAGAGTCAAGTGTTGATAAATGCAAGGAAACCTTCTCTTTTAAATATATAAGTAGTGAAGATATAATTAAAGCATTTAAATCAATTAACGTCAAAAAAACAGAAGATCTCTGGGGCATGTCAACAAGCATCATTAAATCAATAATTGATATACTAGCCCCTTACTTGGCTTTCATTTTTAACAAATGTATTGATGAAGGGATATTCCCTGACTTAATGAAAAATAGTAAATTGATTCCTCTTTTTAAGTCTGGTAATAAAACTGACCCAGCTAACTTTAGACCAATATCTATACTGCCAGCACTTAGTAAAATATTTGAAAAAATTATATATTTTCAATTATTAGATTACTTTACATCAAATAATATACTTCATAAAAATCAGTTTGGATTTTCCAAAGGTAAAAGTACTACTGATGCTGGAATTGCTCTTCTCAAACATATACTTGATGCTTGGGAGGGAAAGCAAGATGTGATTGGTATTTTTTGTGACCTTTCTAAGGCATTCGATTGCGTTGATCACCAAACACTATTAAAGAAGCTAGAACATTATGGTGTCTCTGTTAAATCAGTTAGTCTTATGAAATCTTATTTGTACAATAGAACCCAGAAAGTAGTGATTAATAGAACTGAATCTACTGGAGCCCCCATCAATATGGGCGTGCCACAGGGATCAATATTGGGCCCTTTGCTGTTTTTAATTTATATAAATGACCTTCCTAACTACGCGAATAATTTATGTGAGACAGTGCTATTTGCGGATGATACTTCTTTAGTTTTCAAAGTCAACAGAGGTAATAACTGTTCTGACGAAGTAAATAGCGCTCTCTCTAAAGTTTCATACTGGTTTAATAGTAATAATTTAGCACTCAACCCCAAAAAAACTAAATGTGTTAAATTTTCATTACCGAATGTTGAGCACGTCGAATTGAATATTAATCTGAATGACGTTGAAGTTGAGTTTACGGAGAGTACAAAATTTCTAGGTATTACACTAGATTCACGACTGCAATGGGATCCTCATATTGAAGCTTTGTCAAGTAGACTTAGTTCTGCGGCCTTCGCCGTTAAGAAAATAAGACTTTTAACTGATATTGAAACGGCAAGGTTGGTATATTTTAGTTATTTTCACAGTGTAATGTCTTATGGGCTACTATTGTGGGGCTCGGCTGCCAACATTCAAAATATTTTTATACTTCAAAAAAGAGCTGTTCGTGCCATATATAATCTTCGTCGAAGAGATTCCCTGAGAGAATTGTTTAAAGAAATAAATATACTAACTTTGGCTGGCCAATACATATATGAAAATTTACTATGTGTAAGGAAACACTATGATTCATTTGCTAAGAACAGCGATAATCACCATATTAATACAAGGAATAAAGATAAACTTGCCGTTCCAAGATTTAGGCTTGCAAAAACTAGAGGTTCATTTATGGGGAAACGCATAACCTTGTTTAATAAAGTTCCACAACAAGTGATTGATCTACCTTTGCATGAATTTAAAAATCATGTCAAAAAGACGCTCATGGGTAAAGGTTATTATAAAGTAGACGATTATTTGAAAGACCGGAATGCGTGGAAATGATGTAACACAATAACTCGCTAGTAAGTACTTTATTGTTAATAACCTGTTGTATTTTTTTGTATTTGGTAACGATATATTTAAGTATGTAAATATCGTTACTTATTTCTGTTAAAGCTGATAAGTTTCTTGCGCCTGTTCTTCTTGTCAGTTAAAAAAGTCTGGAACAGGTGGTAGAAAAATATAGACGATTCAAAAGCGCTTAATTACTAAGTTTATTTGAATAAAGCAATTTTTTACTTTACTTTTACTTTACTCATATAAGATTAAAAAATACCATATGAGAATTTTATTATTTTCACCGGCATTAAGTACCTAGTAAAAAGTACGTTGTTTTTATCTATCTATTTATTTATTTCTATTAAGTACGCATTGATTTCTCTTATT
Source organism: Catoptria pinella (assembly GCA_963556745.1). Taxonomy (NCBI): domain Eukaryota; kingdom Metazoa; phylum Arthropoda; class Insecta; order Lepidoptera; family Crambidae; genus Catoptria; species Catoptria pinella. The sequence goes on from OY750776.1 coordinate 1,091,772, forward strand.
CGACTGGAAACTGCAAATATTTTCGTCAACTTTTCACCTTTTGTCTTTTTCAATTTGCTTATCATCGTATTTATTTAATCTTTGCCTCCATCAAAATTTAATTGATCGTATAGTATATTTCCAATGTGTCAAATGGAGCGTTTCGCGTGTTCAAACAATAATAAAATACGCAGCACGCATTGATCACGCAGCGCTCACCCTGAGCCGACCTTGACATTGAACTTGAACGATATACATACGAAAATAGGTTGAGTCATTGGTGAAGTTTTTATATTTCACGTTAGCGCCGCCCCCGCCCCCGGTCCGGTATTCGCGTTTTTGTTAATTGCATTTAATGTGATAACGAATAATCCCATTATTTAAGGTTAAATAGCAGCTCATAGTTAATTAGCTAAATTGATATATCCTTTGACTGGTCGCTTTCGTTTCGATTGACTTGACGTTTTAGTACCTATTTATAAATAAATAAATATTTGACAACATCACATACATTGCTCCGATTCCAAAGTAAGTAACTAAAGCACTTGTGTTATGGAAATCGGAGACAACGGTGCTATCACAAACACCCAGACCTGAGCCAATATAGAAAAGTTCGTTTTCTAAATTGACCCAACCGGGGATCGAACCCGGGACCTCAGAGATGGCGACACCTTGAAAACCGGTGTACAAAGCCACTCGACCAAGGAGGTCGTCGATTTAAGTTTTATTTAAGACTTAAGTTCAATTTTCTTTTAACATTTAAGTACTATTACATTTTGAGATAAATCTTGTTAACGCTTCATCTGAAGAGACTATCCGAAAGGCTGATATAAGCAATCTGAGGCTGGGTACCCACTTAGGTTCGTAAGCCTCCGCGCTCCACGAACCTGGAACAGTGCGCCATAGCAAACAATTTATTTTCACTTTGGCTATAGATAGTGTGTGCGAAACAGGTTCGCATACGTGTTCACTCACGAACACACTATACAAGGTGTTACAAAAATACCCCTAATGCCGAATATGGTATATAGGGACCATCAAACTGATCAACTTTTACTATGGGGCCAACTCTGAAATCGCGAAAAAAAAATCAGCTGTTTCATACATTTTGATATTTTCGAAATCAATTTTTGTATGAAACAGCTGATTTTTTTTTCGCAATTTCAGAGTTGGTCCCATAGTAAAAGTTGTTCAGTTTGATGGTCCCTATCTACCTTATTCGGCATTAGGGGTACTTTTGTAACACCTTGTATATGTATATGTATCTTTACCGTGACACTATGGCGCACTGTTGCAGCACAAGCACAGGATAACCAACTTTTTTGGTGCAGTTTCGCGGAGCGCGGAGGTTCTCGAACCTGAGTGGGCACCCATACCCACCCTGAAGGAAGGAGGTTGCGGAAGTTTACAATTTTTCCTCATTATTTTTGGGGATCTACAAAAGGGTTTGTCTTTGACGGCCATCGTAACATCATAAAAATATTAAGATAGTTGAGTCTTAGTTTCCTTGTCCATAATCAGAACCCAGAAAAATTCTACTTTGATAAACCAAAATTGTAGCTGCACAGTCAAGAAACAGTTCCTATTACGCGTGATGTAATTTTTTAGAGTGTAGTTTAAAAATTTTGGCACACTAACACTTGTCAGCTGAAACGATGCAAGCATAAGACAACTAGACCTTCGGGCAACGCTGGGAGGTCGAGGCATCGCCCAAAATATATCGTTTACGTAACATACACACCCGCAAACAAAGTCTAGATAAAAGCTTATCTGATTCATGTGATAGCGAGCCTTTTAATGTTGCCTCGAATAACAGAAATGTGTGGAAGTCTCTCGAGGGTTTTTAATTAGGTATAAATTTAGGACGTCACTTGTCGTAAGCGGGATGTAGGCCCTCTCAGATGCTTCTCTCCAAAAATTATACATATCTATATTATGACGACCTGAGTGGTGCAGTGGTCAACATACCGGTCTACCACGCAAGAGGTCCCGGGTTCGATTCCCGGCCGGGCAGAAATTTAAATGATGAATTTTTATTTCTGTGACGGGTCTGGGTGTTATTATGTATAATAAGTATATATTTAAAAAGTATATAAGTAGTATATCAGTTGTCTAGCACCCATATTACAAGCTTTGCTTAGTTTGGGGATAGATGGCGCTGTGTGAAATTGTCCAAGCATTTATTTAAGCATTTATTATTTTTTTAAAGTAGAAAGAGAGAATGAAATAAATGTAAGTATCGTTGTTGCATGAGATTATCGAAACAGTTTTCTATAAAAACGGTTTTATTTACACGGAAATTCTTGCAATTAAGAAAACAAAAGATAATTTCCCATATGTACGATCGAATTTTCTTCTACGTTTTCTTTTTGGACTTTTCTAATATTCTACGTGCCCTCGTGTATAGTACTAGCATTAGTTATATCGCGTCCCACAGGATTATGTAAATCGAGTTAGCTTCGTTTCTAAAGCTCGGATCAGTAAAGATTTTATTGAAGTATTCGCAGACAAAACATTTAGGCCAGACTTACTCAAAATCAATATTCTTAGCCTATACGTGGGCTGTTCTTACTTAGTAAGTAATATTAAAAAACACCTCTATTCCCAGTAGTGTTACCATATAGTTTTACCAGTCATTATTTACAACCTCATTACCAGAACGTCTAGAGGCAACCTTCCAGATTTTAAGATATTCATGCAAGAGTGGAAGTGGAGTGGAGTGGACACTGCCTGTCATTCAATAGTCTGTTCAGCCCGAATCTCTCGATGTATAATTTGTCTATGTTCCTTCAAAATTCACGCTACCCTGATGAGTTACAGCAATCCATGGTCGTCCGGGTCCAGAAACATAGATGAAGTTCTTTCAACCACGTTATAATTTAAAAAAAACTGTTGCTAACGAAGGAAAAGACATACATAAAGCGGTGTGTAAATTTTCGTAAGATTCCTTGTAGGTTAGCCATTGTTTTAAGCATGGTAAATCATCGCACGAAAAGCTTCTCGCAAGACGTTCATTGTCGCAAAGAAAGGAAGAGCGACATATTACCTTTTTTTTTAAAACCACGCAAAGTTGGGCAGTGATTTTCACCAAAGATATTTTTATTGAAATTATCCGCCAATTAAAAATAATTTCAGAACAGCCCTAGGTACTTGGCCAATTTGGTTAGATCTTATTTGTCTAAACTAAATAAAATGTTAATTAACTATTTCTTGTCTCAACCTGAATTTCTCTTCTCACTTCTGATCTCTACCTCACATGATCATACTAAAATCTAGAAGACAGTTTAAGTTTTGTTAGTAATAAGTAAGTATAAGAAATGCTTCTTATATGTATGTACACAATCCAAAATCTTTACCCTAGTAACATCCACGAAGATTTATTCGTTCGTGCGTAATCTCAATTCCTCAATTTGTCTTGACTTTATTCTTGGGTATTCCCAATAACTCCACAGCGTGTCCCCTCTCACTTCAATTTCTCATAATCGGAAATTATGTCAGCGTTATCATTATACGTTACTAAAGCTATTCCCGTATTATGTACTTACTTCTTTTTTATTGGATTAATTTTCAATGCTTAGTAAGGGATATTCAAGTCGAGTAGGGAAGAGCTCTTCTAACCTTGCTTCATCTCTTCTGATGTTAAGTGACCCAAGATTGAGGATTTCGGGTAAGTACTAGTTAGCTTCCCTCACACTTATAATAATATTATTCTTGATACTGACTATTTTTTTATTTACTGCAACTAACCAAATTATTCACTTATATACCTTCTCACTGAGCCCAACCCTTGTCACATTCGAAGATTTCAATAGTCGTGTGGTAAAATTTTGCATTTGCAAAGGTTCGGCGAACGTGACTTACCTACATTAATGTCTCTTTATAGCTGTTGATTTTTATTATTACCTTTGCGTCTGTAATGTACGAGCTTAATTACTGTAAGCGCCACCAAATCTACAAATGAAGCTTTGTGGTAATTACATTCTTTTGTTACTTGTAATTACATGTTTGATTGTTAAAAGTGGCCAAAAGTTTTCGCAAAAAAACCCCATTAAACTAAACAGGCTAGAAATTATTGCTTAAGCGATAAAAAGTATCACAAAGCTTCTTTGGAATCCATTACGGAGAGATAATTCACAATTTCGTCTTTATTTAAGCATTATGTTTTTTTTCCATTGGCAGTGCTAGTGTGCAGCCTACATGCTTTTAATAAAATATTTATAGCAGATTGCAGTTGTTAATGTGACCATTTTGTCGGAGTTAAAAAAGTGTTAAAATTTAGAACTACAGGCTATTCGCATTGACCATGAAGGTTAAACACATTTTAGTAGCTAAAAGGGTTTGATTTAAAAGTATATTTACTTCGGAGGGTAAAAGATTTCTTTAAAAAAACTTCTGTTTAATCAATGTAGAATAAATCTTATACGTTAAAATCACCCACGGCTCTCATTTTGAAAGTGACGTCAAACCCTCTTGTATAATGGTAAACGAATTTTTGCGATGTTCGCTTCTGATTTCGTATGTTAAACTTATTTCGCACGAGAATGAGGCATAATACCTATCAGTATAGTATTTGATTTATTCTCCAAAAGTTTTACAGTTGCCTATTTGCGTGATCGCCTTCTTGAGACTGACTAACACATCCATTTCAATTTACGGCTACATAATCATACTTACTTCATAATTTAGTTACATCGGTCATACTATATCATCTTTACAACCTTGCTCGTCGTAATTAACAAATACAATCTTGTTATTGCTATAACGATCTCGTGACTAGCGGCGTTTATTACGAGCTGTCACAATCCTTAACACCATTCTTTTATATTTGGCACTCATTGGAATATCTTATTTTAATATTTTATAATGCATGTTAAGTTTTTAAAGGTAAGGTACTCTAAGTAAAGCTTGTTCAAATAGCAATCCATTAGTGCCATCGATTTCCGTCATTTTTCTCTATTGTACCGTTACCTTTATTGAGAAAGTGGTGCAGGTTCTATTATTCCCTTTCTTGCCCGTAGTACAGTTGGGATAGTCCTATTGACTGGACCATCTTCAAAAGTTAACCGGACTTAATAAATATATACCTGTTATAGTTAACTGTACTAATTAAACAAATACATTTTCGCTGGGTATTCAGCGCATTTCCAGTCCAATATAAAGTTGTTAGATATTATTATAATTTTTAAAATAATTGATTTATTCAGGACTATTTAATTGTGTTTCAAAAAGACCTACTGAATGGAGTAGATCGTCCCAACTTTTTCTGTCGTATGAGTTATACAAAGTAACAAAGCTACGTATCTCAGTTCCTCGCATCATTCGCAATAACTAGATAACAAGCGGACGATTTTACGAGCGGTCCGAAATTGTCTCCTCGCGACATTTGTCCTGACATATGCCAGATTTTTCTGGAATCTATTTTATGAGCATTCGCGGTTACTGACGCTTTATAATTTTATGAAGCAGTTTCACCGTTCAGAAGCAATATATTTTTAGTCATGTGGCATGATCATAAATTGAATATATCCTGGTTTAATTCCAAAACCTTCGAAAGAAGATTGCTTTGATTACTTAATTTGACAATTTTCAAACCTCCAATGATCCTTTTAAGACAGAATCCGATATTATAGTAGAGCCTAGCTACATCATCGTTTTACTTTTAAAATTCTCAATTATGTTGATTAGGTACTTTACAAACATATCTTAATTTAAATCTTTGTTAATAGACAGAGAGAATTCCTTTCCTTCCCTTTTTAATATTTTAGCCAGTTACTTCCAATCGTTTCGGAGGCAGCACACAATTTGCTTAATGAATCAAAATATGAACCCGTGAAATAAAATTTATAAGCAATTGGCTTCCAAATTACAGTCGTTTTGTTTTTCTTTTCGGTCAATTTTATTGATTCTTTTTTGAAAAGGTGGGTTAAGCCGTTATGTCGTTAGCTATTGAATAATCACCTTTTGTAATTTTAGTTTGAGTCTTTCTACTATCAATCACCTACAAACATAGTTATTATGTGCTACAGAATTAATAGGTTGTTGATATGGCATTCAATATAGTTCTTGAACTATTTTCTTAATGAACTCTGTTGTCGTTTCTATTTGGGATGAATTATATTTGCGTCTAATAATTGTTATCGTTCTCGAATCAATTGCACAACTATTTGTGCCGATTATTTTCAACATCGTCGACAGTAGCTTTAATAAATTCAGACGTATTCGCTTTAGTACTAACAGCTTTATTTTCATGTCCCACTTCTCGCTTACTGAGCAACAATTCAGTTCATTTAGCCTACATACGCCCACTCGGTCCCTTCCCTTACGTTTCATTGCTTTACATAATGCCCTGAAATTCTGATGAAGGGAAAGTTTACCTCTGTACTTATTAATGAGATACCTACTTACCTTTAATATGTTTTAACAATTTAAAAATTTCCCACTAAAGTTTGTGTTATCCTTAAAAAGGTTGCGTAGATATAAAATTGTGATGTCAGACGATAATATTAGTTTTGTCAAAAATGATAAATGTATTCGTATCACAAGTTATCACCATACTGCCAGCCATATTAAAAAAGATCACAAAGTTTGACGAATATCATTTGCATTCAACTATTAACGTTCAAATCTTTTTATAAATTATTGATGAAAATTGAGAATATTTTTCAACTTTTTCTTTCGTTTATGGTTTTTTACAATACCTGCTTTCTTTCACTGTTACGTATTCACAATCCCCTTACTGCATTACTTAGGAGAAGATTAGACTAGTGATTGTTAAACTCAGTCTGCAATGACACAGTCTATTTTTAAACTTGGCTTCAATATCGGTGCAAGATATGATATGATCTTAATAAGATGACTCCGTAGGATCTTCAGGGGATAATAAGTTCTGCAGTTAAACTTGTGAAACCGTCAATGAGGGTAACCATCAATTGAGTTTAGGAGATAACATTTTATATTTTTTTGTCTTTTAATATTTAGCTGTTCGTAATTAATTGAATTCATAATGTGAGTGACTGTATGCACAACTTATTCTACCGCTTTGAGAGCTTCGGTTATCTTTCCTAGAAGGATATTCATTTTTTTTTGTAATTTTTCCATTGTATCAAATGCTGCAGTTCTTGAATTTCTGAATTATTTACTACTTATGTAATTATGCATTTCACATCTTAGTTTCCTCTAACATTCTCTTTACATACTGGTTTATGTTAATTACACATATCGTATACATGGCATATATAACGATAACCTTGCGTGAAGATTATCTATTTAGTTTTATTGTTTGCCTATTAAAGTTATCGAATACGGAAACATGTGATTCCGCTTATTAACTGCAACGGTAGTGTTTGCAAAAATATCTGCATCATTCAGGAGTATGTATGCAGTAGTATGATGCTATAACATGATAAGGAGCTTAGTTACCCCAATACCCCTGTGTAATCATAAATCAAGATACTTGGTTAAGACACCCTTGCCCTTGTAATTAAATTGAGATTAAGGATAACTTTGAACATTTAAGTAATTTAAATGCACTTTAATGAAGAAAGTTAATGAATATCTAAGTTGAATCATTTTGATTGATACATGACGCACTAGGTACAAAACTTTCAAGAAAATGGCGATTACAGTATTTTCAGCACAGGTATAATTTTCGTTAAAAAACATTAAGAAAATTCACAACCTTGAGGCTAATCCTGAACTTTTCGTAGAAAAAAAATAGACCGGACCGGTCATCCAAAGGTCGCGGGTTCGATTCCCGTCCGAGAATATGATCTGGTTGGTGCGAGTCGTATTTTTTCTAGTATACTATATAGTATTGCTAATAAAGCAATTTATGATACTACCGATGATCACAATCACATAGCCCTTGTTTGTGAGTTTCTAGATAAGGCTAACGAGTAACCTCGGCCTAGTAAATCACTGGCTAACCGCTTTTTATGTCCTTTCCATAACAATATTTCACGATTAGATCGCGGTGATAAAGATTCTAATATGCTGTCAAATCTCATGTAAACGAATCAGTGAAGGTTCTTTGTAGTTTGAAATCGCACGATATTGATCAATCAGTCCTTATATTTTGTTGATTTATCTAATTTCAAATGAATGCTTTCCAAAGCTGGATGCTTTTGGGTCGAATTGCACCAAACTGAAAATAATCGAGGTCTTTTAAAAAATTAAACATTCATACTTTTTCATGTTGTTGTGCAATGATTTGAAGAAGTTACATGAATATTATCTAAAATTCGCAGCATAAAATTGAGTTAAGTCTTTTTGCGATAATCTTAAAGCTGAAAACACTCTTTTGTTAGTTCATAGTCTAGTTTTAAACAGTCCTAAAAAAGGCCAATACTGGTAGAACTGCTTAAATAGTTTTTGTGTACCTAACAACTTGTAATCGCAGTATTTCGCAAATAAATAATAATAATAATAATAATAATAATAATAATAATAATAATAATAAATGATTCCATTATATTCTATTCAAGTCTTAAGTTATTAAATATGTCGATAATGTTTTATCCTGTTGTGTGAAAGGATCATTATAATCGTTTATTGTTATGACTACTTCCTTTCTCGCTGTATTACATTCGGCTTTCTTCTTATATTGCCCTCTTAATATTTTATATAGTATATAAAGAAACCTTTTTGAGATATTTTACCGTGAAAAAACTCTAAACTGGTAATGTCTATGCTACGCATCACATCTATTTTTGTGACACGTTTTATTAGGTCGCTTTCATGTTTATTTTTTTTATTTTTAGGTTTCAAATCATATTGTTTTTTTATTTTAGTGTTTGTTTAAAGCCACAGTCGATTTTTGTTGACGTTCGTAATCGTATTTATTTAGGATGTTTTAGAACTCGCTACGACGCATATTTTACCAATTTTATCCTGCCCCCTGATTATGTAACTCTGTTGCTAACAATTCTCGATTGAAATCGATTGAAACCGCAGTTACATTGCTGCTTTAAGTAAGATAGTTGTCACATTGGTTCTTACTAAAACAGCAATGTAACTGCGATTTCTGTCAGAGTTGATTGCAACAAAGTTACATAATCAGGGGGCAGATCACATTGAGTAATCTAAAGCTTTGTCCAGACACGTATCATTTTGGCGTATCAGATCACCGTATCTTTATCATACGTCGACTCTTTGACACAGTATTACTCTATCGCTCGCTCAACCAAACTGGCAATGTATAATAAAGATACGGTGATCTGACACACCAAAATGATCAAGTGTGGATCCAGCTCTTAGCTGGGTCCAGACATGTATCATTTTGGCGTGTCAGATCACCGTATCTTTATTATACATCGCCAATTTGGTTGAATGTGCGATGGAGTAATACTGTATCATAGTGTCGACGTATGATAAAGATACGGTGATCTGATACGCCAAAATGATACATGTCTGGACAAAGCTTGTAAATATCGTACAGTTCTCGTGGTTGAGCAATTCAAATTAGTAGCTCTGTGAGCTGTAGACGCGTTTGTGATATTTTTCGAAATGGCCCAAATACGGTATGATTCATTTTTGAAAATTTTCGAAAATCTTAATCAACAAAAAAATCTATATAATTATCGAACTTTGCTCAAGCTGAAACGGAGACTCGGTCAATAAGAATATTGCATTACTTGACTTAACTTTATGATTCTAAAACAATAGTAGGTATACCTGCTTAACTAATTCAAACAATAAAAGGATAAAGATAATTTGGTTAAAAAAAATGCACAATATCTCTAATTCGTTACTACTTCGTTTTTTTTAGAAATACAAACTGCTTGACTATTGTTCACAAACATAGCAAACAATTCAAAATATAAACACAATTGCTCGTATTTTACATAATATTTCTTCTCTCCACTGTTACCAACAGCTCGATTGGCATCCACCCAAATATTTGAAATTAATGGAATCTCATGTGCGACTTGCATCGAATCCACATCTTTCTCCGTTATACCAATAAAACAATTATGCTGTGTTTATATTCAAGATTTGACTGAACTATTCACGGGAACTTTTACGTGTGTCATAATATTTTCTTTTTACGCAAACCAAACATCACAATTTTCTTTTACAACATTGAATAGGCTATAATCATAGATAAGTCTGTTTTCTTATCTGCTTTGCGTGACTCCCTTTCGTTTAGCTTCTAAGCTCGGGTTTACTGGAATTTCACACGATATATCCGCCCTAGGAAAGTGCTCCCAACCTCTTCTTATATTAAAACTACGAGAGTTCCGTGTGACAACATGTGTGACGCACTATTTTGTGGACGTTACTTTCCTTTCCCTTTCCTTATTAAATTAACTCCGAAGACTATTTAATATAGCTTAGTATAAGGTTCACAAAAATCCGGGAATAATAAACATGACAAATTAATTAATAAATTACTAATCTTCGCATGATTCATGAATCCCAAACATCAGCGCGTTAATGTAAGAATTTGATGATAATTTTGTAATTATTTCTTTTGTTCTTGTGAACAAGGGAATAATTTATTATGCATAAAGACACCGAGTAACTTATATAACTAATAATTATTTATTGTCGTTTTAAGCGTGATTGGGGAATTCATAAGAAGTTCGTATTTTCTGCATAAGTTATACCCCCCGTTCCTCTATATTCGAGAAACGGTTCGTTCCGCCTACGGATGGTAGAGTTTTGACACGTTTACTCAATTATGGACTTTATGTCAGAACACTATACCACTTGTAAGCAAAACGAATCGTTCTCAAATTTAGGAACCGGCCATAAATAAGTTCACTACTGTTCGTCGGACTCTTAAGGGCCGGTTCCTATATTCAAAAACGATTCGTTCCGCTTAGAAGTGTAAACAATAGTAAGTTTATGAAACTATGATAAGATCTCAGTGTGAAAGGGCATCATTTATTACCCTAGTAAGATCTGTTATATGTTCTATTTAATATTAATTATAGCTTACTTAATAAGTAGTGATGAATGAACAATAGATTATATTATGGAGGGTCCAAACGCATACCAAGTGGGGGATACTGGAATGTTATTATTACTGATAGTAAGCGAATAATATATCCAACCAACTATTCTGTGGTTTAGTTGTAGTGAAATTCCCTTTGTGAAGTTGAAGTAATTGTACTATAAAAGTTAATTCTATTTATTTGTCCGCGGCATCTTCGAGTGTCTTTGATCGCTAATTATCAAAGGATCGCGATCGCTATGACGAACCTGATAAGATTCCAAAACTGTATTTTATCTTACACGACAGTAATACTTGTAAAATGTTATTACACTGAAGAACACTTCATAGCGAAACATAATTCAGCTGTAAACTGGTGTCTATTGCTTCGTTTATCGCCTTTTGTATCTTAAAAGAAAAACAGGGCTCTTGTCCCTAAATTTAATTTGACTTTTGCTTGGGCAGTTTTTATTCGTTTAATAAAACGGATTCCTGTATAATTAAGTTCTTGATACTCACAAATACTAGCTCCAAGATTTTTAGGTTGATATATTCCCAATTTGTTTTATCAAATGATAGCTTGCTTATTTTTAGGATTCCGTACAGTTGCCGTCAGATATATTGTAGCAGACAAGATGACCAATTTCTGATCAGTTTAATATGTCAATAAATTTAATACCAATAATATCTGCAGATTCATGCTAATCGCTATTGTAATCACATCATTATTGGGTTATGAATAAATGAATTATTATTATTAATAATAATAATTTCTATACACGCAACTATTTGTTTGGTTTTTGTGTTAATTGTGTTTATAGAAATTATTGACATGCACCTGCTCAGATGCTTAATGAAGTAATGAATGTTTAGATATTATTGGTAACTTGTAGTGTATGGAACTTATTGACATTTTAAACTGTTCTGAAGTATTTGGCCACCTTGTCTGCTACAATATATCTGACGCGACTGTACTTCAAAAGGAAAAACGGAACCCTTATAGGATCACTTTGTTATCCGTCTGTCTGTCTGTCAAGACCCTTTATCTCGGGATCGCGTGTAGGTATCGAGTTGAAAACCATATACTCAGGTCTTCAGTCCCTTGAAACTGTGAAAAAATCAAAATTCTAAGTTAACGTAAAAAAAGATACGGCCGTTTAGGTCCCCAAAAAACGCAAATTTCGACACTCAAAGGAATCAATATTTATAGGGTACTTCCCGTTGACCTAGAACTTTAAAATTTGGCAAGTAATCAAGTACAGGGAAAAGTCTGAAAACTTTACATTTGTAATTAAATCACAAAAATATAGTCTTTATTTAAATCTACAAAGTATACAACCCTCGGTGAGCGATTCCGAGTCGCACTTGTCCGGTTTTTTTACCTTCATTCACAAGAGATCTTTCCCAAAAAAATATCTCCATCTATTTACGCAATCCAAAAGGGATTTTCGTCATGTAATACAATATTTAGAGATTAATGGAAATATTAATAGCAATGTTGAATCCTTTTAATAGGTTCCACGGGCCCGTAACAATATATCCAGTTAGAAAAAGCTGCTGACTTGTGTAAAGGATAAACTGATCCCTGGGGATAAGTTCTCTTATTAAGATCCACGCGCCTTATGTTGTGGCCATTAATCTTTATTAGTCGTTATGTTGGCTTAAATACCGACAAGGTTACCTCGTGACAATTGTTCTCTTAGAACTCTTGAATCAATTTTTTTTCTCTTATGAGCAAAAATTTAATATCAGCGGTTAATTTTATCTAAAAAAGTAATGGGTATATCTCTTCCCTTAACTAATTAAGTATGTGCAGTTCGAAATTTCAATATTTCATAATTATTAGTCAAGATATTGAGGTTTGTTTGTGTCTCAAAATTTTACTGATTTATGGATTTAGAGCTCATTCATACGGGATCTGAAGATGAAATTTAACATAAATCCCATAGAATTTGGCTGGTGCAATAGCATTTTATCCTTTCCCCTTTCGGAGGAGGCTAAGATGCTATACGCCGTGGTGAATGTGGGCCAACGTAATAGAATTACGAATTAATTAAGTTTTTGTTACTCAAATGATTATTCTACAGGGGTGACATGTTCAGTATTTGAACAAATCCCTATTAATAAATAAAGAGAAAAAAAAAGAGAGCTCATTCATAGACTGACACGCGCGTAATGAAAAGTGTTTTGTTTACACGTAAATCATGGAAATAATGAATGCGTCTACGCACGCGTTTTACTATCTTTGTGAGTTTGCCGAATAATCAAGATTTTTTTCCAATAGTTTCAGACTATTGGTTTTTTACTTTTGACTGCACATACTTATTCAGTAAAGTGGTCTGATATCTCTATATAATTTTTAGATAAACTTCAAAATTACGGGTGTATTTTTCGGTAGATTTCAAAATATTTACAAACGACAATAATAAGCAGCATTCTCCTGGCATTATCACATTATGATACTAATACGGATCTAAGTAGAGATAGAGTCCTATTTCCTCTGTGACTGACAACTTCAATTTCGTTATTTCTGAACATAAATATCCAAAACCCGTATCAGCCGTGACCGCAAAAAGGGGATTGCAGAAATCATGTCTAACAAATGTCCAGCTAACCTCATATTTCGACTTATAATGCTGCCGGCTCCAGATAAAGAATTCCCTACTTCATTTCTCCGCTTATTTGAACTCCGGCCTCTGGGGGTAGACGGTAAATACTCCCGTAATTTGTTTCTCCCGTCTCGACACGCTTTATTCTTTTTGTTTAATTCAGCAACGTAGCTCACCGCAATATTTTAAAGGCCTAGTTTGATTAGAATTCATGACACTGTTGAGTTTGGCTAGTATTTTCGATCAAAGTTCGTGACATCTTTTTCACGAAGATATTGCTTCAGCTGATATGAGGTATTTTCAATAACTGTAACATCTTGTTCTCGTGTAATCATTAGGTATACCCAATGCCGTCCAGACCTTTTTTCGAGATATCCCTATATCTAATGTACTCCTTTTACCTTAAATTCGTGTTATGCCGTTATAGGCATAACACGAAACAAATAATAGTACGAAAATACCGAGCTAAAACAGCACAAAAACGTTAATTATACACGTATATCACAATAGCAACATATCATGCTTAAAATTATTTACCTTAAAAACTATAAAAGTAATTTAGTGGGTGTGTGATGTGTAGAGGATAATTGTATCAGCAACAGTCAGCCCTAATATTTTATTTTGTTCCAGTGTTCTCGAAGGGACAATGCGAGACCGGTCAATATCGTTTCCTGGCCAAGTCGGGGGGATACGCCTGGGTCCAGACCCAGGCCACCGTCATCAACGACAAGCAGCAGAAACCTGTCAGCGTCGTCTGCGTCAACTACCTCATCAGGTAAGTCTAGATTAAGCGTTAAACCTTTAACATTATTCTACTTTTTGTCATCGACATCGACATGTGTGTTACAATTTTCTCTTTCAGGAAGTTTATTGAGTTTATTGTTTTTTGTATTAATCATATCAAAACCATAAAAACAATGAAGGTGAGTATAATTTTTGATATTTTTTTCTGTTTGTTATTTTTATTTGCCGTAATATACAGGTCTGTCTCAAAGTCGCATACATACATAATAGCTTTACAGTATGTGAACGAGCCTTATCTTGATAGATCAGCTTTTAGTTAATGAAAAGCACTTTCATTTTCGTATGATAACTGCCAGTACTGCTAGTTAGTAACTTTAGTTAATTTAACAAACTGACTACAAGTGCAAAAATAACTGTATTGTGTATTACCGTTCTAGACGTACAATTTAAAATTACATGTGCACGTTGAGTTACAATGATTTGAAAATTATTTTTAGTGATTACTCCTTTCGCGCTCCAAATACCTATAATTTACAATTTAAATCGTTGTGTCGTGAAATAGTTACTAACTTTATAGTGTCATTCAATCCCAACTATGTTGTCTCCCAAAACGACATTTTCATATTTCAATTCTGCTTATAATTACAAATATAATGAAACTCCTATTCCTAATAAACGATTGGTCTATTCTTATAATTTGTAAGAGGACATTGGTCTCTGTATGTACTTACATTATGTGCAAAGACTTCTATGTATATACTACACACAAACTGTACAGTACCAAAAAATTGCTCATTAAGTTGCATGCACCGAAACTTTTTTAGTCTATTGCGAGCGACCTATAGAAACAGTTGATGCGCCGCAAAGGTTGGTTGTGACACAGTTTTAGTTTTGAACAGCTCGTCTATGTAATTGAAGTCATTAAATATGTGTTGTATGGTGAAGACATCATTTTATTTTGTATCAATTACATAAATTTCCGAACTTGATAAAAGACAGCCTTAGAGCTGTTTAGAGAAGACAGCAGTGGATAGACAGCGGTGTATTAGAGCTCTAAGAAGACAGCAGTGGATACCATTAGCTTTATACTCCCAATAATTCGACCCTTTTCCCTCTTTCTCTAATTGTTTATCCGTGACAAATTTAGATTGGTGCTTGTTCCGTAACATTAATAAAACAACTATCTAAGTGGGATGATCCAGATTACGTGTCAGGGGCAACACTTTGGCGTCTTCGACTAAACACAGTACATGCGAATTTGTTGGCACGTATACGCGACGACGTGGTACGACGAGCGTATTCATTTCATTAACAAATTGTAGTATTTGTGGTGATTACATCATATGTAATTCATCAATATCATCATCAATTCGCGCATTATCATCTTATACATTAGTAAATAATCAAACATATTGTATTTTCCTGATATTCATATTTTTATCTTTGATTTCGTGTTCAAAGCTACTAGAATCTTGTGAGTAACAACCGTGATAAAAGCCAACCATCCTATTTTCTTTTACGGAGTTCAAGTTACCTTTGCCGAAACTCAACAATATCAGGTTGATAGTGTAGCCGTAAAAACGTAGCAGAAAATAATCGGTATTTCCCTTTAATATTGCCAATTAAACCCTAAATCCTGTAAGAAAGTACAATGGAATTATGTCCTCGTAATTTATACACACAGACTGTTTATACTTACTTGACTTATTTGATAAACAATCTTCACCCAACTCTTTATTGAAAAAATCAATTATAAATAAAAACGTGTTAAAATACAACAAATGGTTTTCCATATATAGATTACGAAGTAAATTACTTATTTATCTCTTCCTCGTATCCTCATGACTAAGGGTCGCGACCGTATTAAGTCACTCGATGTATGAAGGGTCTCCATTATTATTACCAATAATAATTACTAATTATTAGTGACAATTTGATGTAAAAAGAAAACATATTTTTAAATAACGATTTTAGCTTAAAATACTGATGAAAAAAAGATGACAACTGTCAAAAGCTGTTTACTAAATAAGACAAGTGACGATAAACAGACTGTAAGTCTAATATTTCACTGTTTTCTAATATTTAGCACATGGTTGTAAATGTATTTTAACGATAATCATTATCCCGACAACGTGACAATTCCTTGATATCTTTTTCTATGCCCATGTTAATTGTTAGAAATGCAAAATAATTTGTTCGTCCATTACCAACTTCAATAAATGTAGATAGAAAAACTTTTACGCTTCATTGTTTTCACGGAGTTTAAATTATCAACCATTAATTTTGGAAGTCTTAACTTTAATGAACTTCCTGTAACATTATTGGTAACTGAATTGGTCTTAGTTTGTTTTATTTGTTTTTTAATTATGGATACCTATAAGAATTTATGGTAACTGTTGTAAGTAATAGCAAAAAATCTATATTATTTTAATTCAAACAAGATAAATTGTCTAAAGTTTGAACTAGTTTCAAGCTGTTGCAAGTGGTCTAATTAAGTCTTTCTAACAGAAATAATTTAATGTAAATATTTCATTTCATAAGAGTTTGAGAAAAATATTGATGTACTGTAAGTACATCTACCCTTTTTCCGTTAGGTAAGATTCATTTAAAGCGAATGTAAATAGAATGGGAGTAATGATAGTTCTATGACACATTCAGTGATCAAGTGTTCATAACAAGCATAGCCTAAATAAATATTGTACCCAATGGGCCATAATCTAAGTTGAATACCTAACTTATTAAGGACTGATTTTTTAAAGCCTATATAAATTTTATTCACTTGATAACGTATTAAACCGCCACATTATATATGTTTGTCATTCGCTTGTCTGTCAAATGTTTTGAATGCAATTTATTTTATTTACTTAATAATTTAACTGACTGATATCTCTTATCTGAGTATTGAAAAATCAGCCCTAAGTTGAATACTGATTATCCGTATTCAACTACTTTTATTACTGTTGCTACTAATAATTCATAAACTGAACATCATAATCGTGCATTTATTTTGCGGCAATTCATTGGTGCATTTATTCTGCAAGTAGGACTTTAAACTGCTTAATTTGCGTCCCCTTTTTATTGCTATTTTTACCATTGTAATGATATTATTAACAAACGATACTATTCTGAACGTTATTTTGTTTTGTAGCACTGCGGTTTGATTACACCTCTCCTTAACTATAATAGATATACTATTTTCGTTTGCTTGCGATCTATAGTCAATTGATGATATATCAGATAACTTATAGTTTAATTAAGTTCTTTACACTAGTCGTTAAATCGTTTTTATTTATGGCGTATCAACTAATAGTCATTCTTTTTACCCGTCAAAGTTTACGTGTTTATATTTAACGCTGAGTCAGAAGTCAAATAATTTTTGATCATAATGAATTATATCCATTCCGTTATTCCAGTATTTCGCTTTTCAGCTTAATTCGTGAAATGTCCCTCATTTGAGAAAGTGTTTCGCCGAGTCTGTTCGCTTTATAGGCCGTTTTCCCGCCCCACGTAGTTACGCGAAAGGTTACCGTTTACCGTCTGATATCTGGAGGTAATTGGTAAATGTCAATCACCTCTAACTTTAAAGGTAATTTGGGGTAGTAGATTCTAATTGAGATTTCACTTTAATAAACTTATTTTCGACTGTGTCGGATTTGACATTCCTACCAACTATCTTATTTCAAACTGCATTTATACCTCTTGTTTGTAACATATTCCTAATATGTTTTTTCTACTTCGTAGATAATATTATAGTTTCCTATGAACGCATAACATGTCTTTGAATTGTTTGAAGTTACTAAACTATAGCAAGAGACAAGGAGTTATGAAACACATACAAGAATAGTTAATGCTTCCTTCCCATTCGCGTAAATCTAGATTTTATTGTTTCGTATTCCTTTAAAAATTCATTAGTCTCGTTGAAAACTTTAGAGAGTAGATTTGTTTTATTACTGTCAAAATATTTTAACGGGACTTCCTAAAATGCAAGTGCAAAAAATGTTGAAATGTTTGCTTTCAAAGTGGACTCCATTATTTAAATATGGGTACCTATACCTATACTTACCCTTTCATAGTTAGGTGGAAGTGGAACGTGTATTATCTGCAAACAAAAGGTGGTGGACAAAGCAAGTTGCGAAATGAGCTTAAATTTCCCGAAACCCGAGCATGCATCGTAAAGTTAAACAAAAATAAAAGACATTACAACAAAACCAAACGTGGTTTCGTATTCTAAAAAGCTTTTAATTGTTTCGGGTTCAGAGGAGACACAGTGAAGGCCGTAAATATTTGTTGTTTATTAGATGTAGAAGCTATTATTCTGTAACGTTGGGTCAGAGGGCTACTGCTATCAGCTCACTAGCTGCACTATCAGAATGCTCTGATGAAACAAAACATGATATCGCCAAGCGAACAGTTGACAACAACGATTATACTATCGCATTTAATAAAGCAGATAATGCTTTTAAAATTAGTTAAGTACAATGGTAGTCAGTAGATATAGTAGCGTATATTTCTGTAGTTGGAAAAAATATGACAAAACCAAGCTAGAAACATGTTCATGTAGTTTCAAATATTGATGTAGGAATCAAATCAACAAGTAAAGTATACTACTTCTTAAATCATAATTAAGACAAAATCCAGAAATATTGCACTGTAGATTTGTATTCTTCATCTAAGATTTTATAAATAAAGACAACTGGCAACAGAATACTTTCAACATTAATTTAGGTTGTTTCACGAATGTAATGGAATGCGATGCGAATGAAACGCGTGAATTTTACATGAACTTATAATCGAAAATTTAACATACAATGGAAGTGATGCACTGTGCTAAGTAAGTATATCAGAATTGAAGATTACGAAAACCGACAGCTTAATAATTTGTGTAAACGTCAGATTGTGTATTTGTGTCATTCATATTATGTATTTTGTCAGTATCATGGAGATTATGACAGCTAAAATATGATGGTTGCATGTTAATGCTTCATTATGATGATATAGCTCATGATTTTAAAGTCATCGACTCATCGGTGTTGTTCACAACAGAAATGAATTGGTTGGTTTGTTTATCGTCTCCTTTTCTACCATCAAAGACAGAATCTTTAATTTCTTTATTGCAATTGCAATTCCGGTATTTAAAATTCGGAAAATTTCCTATTTTCATCCTTTTAATGAGCAAATAACTTTTTCGTAACATGAAAGCAAACTACTTAATCTGAATATGTGGGTTTATCGTTGGTTGGATTGAAATAAAACCTGTAGTTGCTTCCACGTAAATCCGCAAATATATGCCCTCCATAAAGTTTGAATAATTTATAACCTCAGTTTGCTCCAGGATTTCGGGAAATGCTTAATTTACGTGTACTCGTAGGAAAGGAAGTAGGTAGTTAATATTTCCTTAAATTTTACTGTACTAGAGACTGTAGTAGCAAATAGCTTTGTTTTCACAGTATCACAGATTCTGAACCAATATTTTTATGCTGATTTTGGAATATCCTAACTGGAAATTTAATTTATTCTAAATCAATATCATACTTCCAATAGATGTCATCAAAGACATCAATATACAACTAAATTGTCGCTTCACAGGTCGTAAAAGCCCTAATATCACACCCGAAGTCCCCAAATAAGATCCTTTCGTTACTTCGTCTATACCTCGGACGTGTGTAAAAATATTATTGTTAACTGTCCCCTCTCTTGTAACTTTTCCCAACACGCCGTCGTCGTCAGCAAATAATTTTCTTGACCAAGCTCGACTTTATTACATTATTTTCAGTCTATCTTCCACTACCATTTCGGAAGTTGTTTTGCTGACTTCATCAAATAAATAGACGCATCGCTAGAATGGATTTACGACCAAAATTAAATTAAAGTAAAGTTGATTAAATTGTGTAAGTTCGTTGCTATTGCTATTGATCTGCTAATTTATGACCAGAATATTCTTTTCTTACCTTCTGAATTTCAAGCTCTTCTAAATCCTCGTCTATTTACGAATATCTATATATATCAAAATTATCGAAGTCTACACAGTGCGATTGTGGCAAAAGTTAAAATAAAAAAAATGGCTCAAGTCTATATATTTGACTGGAAAGTTTATCATGTCTGTCTGATTATGGTGCGGCAAACGCAGCGCCGGAGCATGTCATATGCGCCGCGGGTTATCTGCCGTGATCCCGTTGCTATGCTTCTTGAGTTCCTACTCTGTATCTAGTGTTGCCGGCAGCAAAATTGCTATTTGTTATTTTTTAAATGTTATTTCTTGATTAGTTGATTTATCAAAAAATCGGTGAATGTTAGTCCAATTTCATTTTACTTTCAATTTAATATCATTTGAATCGGTGTGTCATAGCACGAGGAATATTGTTTTAGGACCTCAAATTTCTTCAAATTCTTCGACAGAAATCTATATAGTATTACTATTATACAAGGTCTTACAAAAGTAAAACCTTGTATAGTAAGAAAAAAAAATCAACTGTTTCATACGAAACTTAAAATCGAAAATATCAAAATGTATGAAACAGCTGATTTTTTTTTCGTGATTTCAGAGTTGGCCCCATAGTAATAGTTGTTCAGTTTGATGGTCCCTAATGTCCCTATATACCATATTCGGCATTAGGGGTATTTTTGTAACACCTTGTATATTCTGTGGTATAGGACAAAAGTAGCGAATATCCTTTGAGTGTTAAAAACTTAATCACGAATTTCTCAAAATTAATTTTACAATGATCAAAAATAAATTTTAATTTGGTTCTTCAATCTCAGAACAATTCTAACAAAACGTTAAATGAATTACGGTGAAATACGTTTTCAACTGTTTGATTTATGGCTTTGCACCCCTATAATAGAGTTATAGTCTCGCTGTCCATATTTGTTTAGGTCTGTTTTATTTTTGTTTAACTTGGTACGTACATTTATTTAAAAAAAAACTGAGTCAACTAGAAATATTTATGGTGGCTTAATGTCGGGACAGTATTTTTATTTAATAGTGTTAAAAATGTATATAACTTTTGTCTCCGAGTTAGTTCATAGGTAATACATATTCTATATTTGGTATAGCTAATAATAAACCTCTTTGCTCAACAAATCTCAACTCAACAAATCAAATCTTGTCTATTTGTGTGTTATTCACGACACAAGTGGATACGTAACATGAACAGCATAATTATTCTTAGTAGGGTACTATCGGGTTTAAGGGGCGAAGCTACAGATCAAAAAGTCTTTAAATATATTATTTAGACTTTATTTTATGTTTTAGTCAGCAAATTATAAACCCGTAGTTAAATTACTCTAGACATATTTTTCTTCTATATGTCAGGACGAGCTTTCAAACATAATTATAAATAAAACATTATTTATTTAATTTACTACTTGCCAAATGGCCAAGAAGTTTGTAAGCGATGCAGTCAAGCATCACAGTACCCATATTAGTTAGTTTTGATTTGAGAACCTATTACTCAGATAACCTAATAAAGGCTTTAATATTGCTACCACTAGATAACAATGTAACATTTCAATTGGCAAATGAATAAATGAAGTAACAAAGATCGTTTCTGCGAATTCAGTTATGATGAAAAGAAACCGTTTGCAAAATTAATCGAGATTCCTATACTTGTCAATGAAAATTTATCCATTGTTACTACAAATTATTCTGTATTAACATGGCTAAGCGGATCGCTGTTAACGTTTCTATCAACGATAGCGTGATTCACGACACCTAACCCGTTTTTACGATAGACTTTAGGTTGTAATTCACTTGACTTACCTGTTCTTCGTATATTTTTAGTAAAACTTTTTCCAAAAATAAATTCATCATCATATCAGCTGCACGACACTGCTGGGTATAGTCTAGGCCAGCAAAATTTAGTGTCTCCTTAGTAAAGATATTATCATTGGGCTCAGGGTTGCCTGGAGCCTTACCGCTCGTGACTTACTCTGCCATTAATTTTCATACATGTGGGTCATTGCTGTAACGCATATATCTGTTACCTATTCTAATAACCACGCCTAGACATACCTCTAATTAGAGCCCACCTGCAACTTGTAATATGCTAATCGCAGTACATGTTTCAAAGTTCACCTATTTCTTTTGTACCCAATTGGGTATTTGACTTGGGAACGGATTTTACTTTTAAGGTATAATAAAGCAAAAAGGGAAGCAAAATAAAACCCTACGCGAAATTTTGGCTCGATTAGACGAATTTTACTATGATTTCTAAGACTCCAAAAATTTGATAGTTGATAAAAAATGGTAAAAATCAGAATGACAATATAGTGTTGATTATTAGAATCCACGTATTTAAAAAACAATATTTGGAAACATTATTGTAAAAATCATTTTTTGCTAAGATAATCACAAATTTCTTTTTTCTTTTCATACATATGGGCCGCGCGGTTAGAAATGTGACGACACTTTTCTGATAATTTTTGTAAATGGCCTATATGATGTCAACATTCAAAGCTATGGCCTATATGATGTCAAAATTTAAAGCATATCTCAAAAAATATTTATTGCAGAAAAAACATTTTTTACTGATATTTCTTTTATGATGCACATATTTTTCAAGTACTTACCCAATTACTGATGTTATCTTTGATAATGTCGTTGTCTTTGTTGCTCAACTACGTTTATTTAATAAACAATATTGAAATTCTCAAGATAGGTACATGAACTTTAGAAAAGTTATACTTAATTTGCAAGCTTCTGAGTCTGACGTCTCGTGGAATATTCAAGGACTGTAATTACTTTAATCCTGATTTTAAATACAATATGCAACAATTATTTTCAGCGTAATAAAACTCCAATAAAACAATTCATTGTAATTAGAGATTCAAAAGGTACTTCGTAAAGTCACTCGAGGTAATAGCTAGACCATTACAATGAGAGCAAATGATTCAAATTTATTTACCGCAGTAATGAATCCTGGCGGTTGACGCTGCGTACTCCCAAATTATATGTTAGATACTTGGACGAATAAACCATATTAGGGTGGGCGCGCTCCGCTAACCTGGAACAGTGAGCCACATCAAGATATTTCTTTTCACTTTGTCCATAGTGTGTACGTGTGCGAACCAAGTTCGCATACGTTCGCGTTATCCGCTTAGACAGGTTCGTACACGCACACACTGTGCCACACGGTTGCAGCAGAGGAAAAAACAAATTTTTGGTGCGCGAACCTAAGTGGGTGGGTACCCACAATTAGATACGATAACGTCGCAAGGATCGGCAAATAGTTAGTTTTCAGAAGTGAAATGATTTCAGCGTCTAGGAATCTTTAAACACCGTCTAACTCAAATCTGACGAATTTGGATTTTCCCCATATTACATCAACGTCTAGTCATCCACGATGTATGTGAACTAAATATTCCAAGGATGCAGCAACGCTAATTTATTTCGCAACTTGCAAAAGCACGTGCTGTATTCATAGCTGCTCCGCGGTCGCTGCTCGTTTTATGCGCGCACTGGAGCGAGTGCACCACCTTCCCCCTTTCGGTCGTTCAACCTTCTTCCTACTCCCACATTTCATTAAGGTTGCATTTCTCGTTCCTAGCTGAATGGGCCGCGTGGGTGAACTTAGTTACTTCAACTGCAACTAGATGTTACTACTATTCTAGAAAACTTTGTAGAGCGTTTCTTTTTTTGGTGGGATTTTCTTGTGTGCTTGTATCTTTTTTTATTTCTGCATTTATATCACCTTTATTAACTGTAACAACTTTTAACTATTTTAAAAGGAAAAGGAAGACCGTAGAAAATATGGATGGATTGTGTGCGAAATGATATGAACGAGTAGATGAAGGGTGACAGGGAAGAATAGAAGAGAAAGACGTACTGCACCGACTCCAAATGAACTAGGATAAGAGTAGGGAGATAGTGATGCTCTTTGTATTAAAAATCTATTATGAATCGTTAATCGTACTTCTTACTTTCATACTATTGCAGAACTCTATATATCTCTATTTTTACTTTGATTAGATTGAACATAGTATTCAACCAACCTCAGTAGTTTTCAATTCTCTCAAATGGCAATACGTGTACATCCAAACGTAGTCCGCTATTTGATTTTATTGAGATGAGAAGATTGCGGGACAAATGGACCGGAGGGGTCAATGACGTCAATTGTGTCTATTGTACCAACTCTTAGAACCTTGAACACTTGTTAAACATATTCGACACTGTTTATCAAGGCTCCTACGAAATTATTTAAAACTGAAACTATTTTGGTTGCTATTCAGATTTGGTTTTTAAATGCTGAGATCAAAGAATGCAAAGATTGTGTTTGATGAAGCTAAACCAAAATAAGATCAATACCAAAACGAATTAACGAATATTGTTCTCATTATTTCTTCCATTCATTTATAAATTCTCCTCTAAAACATTTGCTTCTGTTCTAAACATACTACCGACTTTTTCTGATCTATCTCTTAAGTTCTGCTTTTTATAAATAATACCCATATTTCTAGAACAGGTGTGCTATTACAGGCTTATGTCTTGACACTATATGCTTCACACGACCGGCCCAAAATCTTATTAGTAATTCCATTTCTAATAGTTTATTAATAAGTCGACGGCAGTCGACTACCAAACGAGACATGTTGAGGTCATCGACTTATTGTCGTCCATCGATTTCTAATGATTCTTTATTGTAAGTTATACTGTCTACGCCTAAAGAATTTTCACAAGTAACTATATTTAGTAAGATACTCGTTGTTACCGGTAGTGATTATCGTCGACATGAATTGTCATTTAAGCAAACAGACATTTTGTAAAAAGGCGATGAATTTATTATCATTGATCTGAGTGAGTTGAGTGACGTATTGTGATTAGTTTCTTATCTCTTTTTGTTACATTTGTGATATTTTGCTATTGCTATCATCTAAAACGTGGGCTTCTTTCAACCAATTTTTTTCAATTGTAATATCCGTAGTTGATTTTTTACAGCTTGAAAGATTTTTCGTTCGACTCTGCTTTTACATCTTGATTCTAGCTTGATTAATGGGTGACATTAATCAAGCTAGAATCAAGATTCTTGAAACTGAGATGTATGATATTGCCGCACTGATCAATTCACAGTTATTGTATTACTAGGCGTATGCAATGGGAGCAAACGTTTAGTAACACAATAACGGTAAATTGATCAATGCAACTATTGTGCAACAACATAAAGCCGATTGAAATATCCATTATAAAACACAAGTAGTCCAAATGATTTTTCATAAACTAAAGGTTAAAAATGTCAAGTCACCAAAACTTTTGTTAAAAGTAACAATTGCACCACCTAAATATGGTATATTACTAGTTAGTAGTAACCGTCTTCTAAAAAAAATATTCTGATTTTAGTTGCGTAGCTGATGTAAGGAATGTTCAAGACAGCGCAACATGGTTGAAGTCACGTTGACCAATTCACCGACCAAACTTTAAAGTTTGATCCTGTTCAATAGTAGCCCATATGTCAACCGCATAAAGAACTGAAATGTCATTTTCACCTGGTCCCATAATAACGTCGGGGGTGTGGCCATGGGTCATTTACCTCAATGCTTCAAGCCCTCATTTCACAATGGCATGCAGCTCGCGAATTGCATTTCTCTTGAAATTGTCCAATAATTACTATGCCCATCAATTCTTCAAACTCAATTACATAGATAATCCTCTTTTACTACTTTAATTAATTTTGTTATTATTAACTTGCATAAAATTTTTACGAAAATTCAACTTTCTCCAAAGATGAATTCTTTAAGCACACCATCGGGTGTTCGCTGGCTACACTCACTATGTCACGTACACAAAATCGAGTTACTACTTTTGGTCGTGGACGGTACGGGCGCAGCGTACATACGTACATTGTGTGAGATTATAAAAAAACATCCTTTTACTGTGTAACCAATGCCTATGAGGACACAGTTAGCAATATCCTTGTTTTTACCTTTTGCAAAACGAACATAAATAAATTTATTAACTTTCCTCGTTGTTTCAACGTTCTCTGAATGAATACACCAAAGTACTTCATTTATTTCATTCTAACCTGATGAGTTACATCATGCAACTCGTTTCACAATTCAACGAAACTAAGTTCCGCGCATGCTCCTCTTTAGAAAAGCTCGTTCTCAGTTCCTTAGTTGAAGATAAATATTCCAGAAGAACACATCTCATAGAAACAGTTATTTATTAATTATTATGTTATGAAGAAGTAGTTTGATATAAATTGAGCGGAATTATTTCTGTTGTTATTCGGTAAGTATTTTTATTGGGTAGCCGTGACCAGTGTCAACAGTTGTGTTTGTTGTATTGTTTCAATGCTGCTATTTTTATTAAATATGCTGTCGTATTCAAAATTTGTAATTTTGAAGACACTTCAGTGCGATATATAGATTAGATACAGTCACACAGATGTTCAGAAATGACTTTGCCTATAATATCTTTAGTTTAGCAATAAATAAACAGTTTTCTGGGCGATTTGAATTTTTAGGATTTCAATAGATTCTACCATTTATATGTTTCGTCATGGAAATAAATCTTATATCTTACGAGTAGCTTACAAGGCTCCATTAAAGCTTGGTATTCGGTTACGTGGCTAAATTGTGGAGCAAGGCGGCCTCATCGCTCGGTAGTGGTATCAGATTGCTGCGCTACTGAACTGAGATGGATTGTTAGGAAATATCCTTGACGATAAAATACGTTCTAAGAATGATGAATCTCCTTATGGAGTGTCTTTAAAGTTTACGAATTTGTCTACAGACTCGTAAAAATGTTCTTCTAAAAGAGCGTTCTTTTTGTCTACTGTTTAAAAGTTCTATATAAATTTCATCATTTGATGCTTTGCAATCAAGGCTTATGTGTTGTTGTATTTGTTTTTTGTTGTTGTTGTCTTCTTATCTTTATAGTTCTTCGAAAACCGTTCAAACTTGTGGTTATTCCCATTTTTGATGTCATTAGACATTTTTTGTAATTTCAAAGTTACTTTGATACATTTTTAGCAAGTTCACAGGTATTATTAAATGACATTATGATTACATCATTTCAAAACTAAACAATAGTCACCTTTTTCATTGTAATGGTTGGCAAACGTCCACGTTCATGTGGTTTACTGTTGCGTGGTTAAATTCTAGAACATTAGTATGGGACGCTTCCGCCCTCGCCACTAGCTGATGATCATCAATTGTGACTTATTCAAGTTAGATTGCTTATCTACGGTTCATTACATGTAGGTATGTCTCAATATTAATGTAGGTATCGTGTAATTTGTTGGTACTGTGGAGACCTTTTTTAGGTCTCCCTGTTAAATTAAATAGAAGATAGGATATAACCGAATTTATTGTATTTCAGTTTATCTTTTAAAATATTCCCTATTGATCTCACATGACCTGGCTCGATGTCGGTCCAAATTGACTCTGTCAAAAACTACATCGCAAGCCTTCTTTCTTAATTTACTTTTCAAATAATCATATCTATTCTAAAAAGGCTTACCTACTTACAGAGTAAACGTTTATTATCAGCTAATCACAGCCTACAAATTAACTATCCTCACAGTACCTATCGAAGAACGTTAAGCGTTATTCATACAATTTCGATAACGCACTCCACTTACTATTTTTCGACAAATTCGGAACGATTGAATTAAAAAAAAAATGTGTTATATTGCTTTTTATCACCTTTTTACTTTTGATTTATAATGTTGTACTTACTTAGGTTTTTTTCTTTGCTGTAATTTAGCTGTCCATCACGACGGTAATTGTAGCAGTAATTTTTGCTTTATTTACGTTAAAAAAAGTTGGCCCTTGCCCAACAATTTCCTATACGTACAAAAGTAAGAAAAATATTTAAAAAACATGAATTCGAAAGACTTTCTCAATGTAAAAACTTGAAGCATTTGTGAAAAATGATATACCGCGGATATTAGTTTTAACTGTGTCGTACTCCGGAATTTTTAGTCTTAAAAAAAACTTTGTCAAAAATTAAACAGTCGGGCTTGGTCTGGTCACTGAATGCATGGATGTTCGCAGTTCATTGACCTTTCAGGACAGCTGCTACCAAAATAACTTCCTCGACACTGCTTGCGCTAGATTTAGGTTTCTCGCAATGTTCCTGGAGAAGATTGCGAATAGTGTTCTAATCTTATCAGCTCGTTTATCTTAACAGAACTGTGAAGTTAATTGCAGCTAGCAATAACCGGCGGCACAATCGTAGGTTGTCACACATTCGTCCGTGTTAACTCACTAACCTGATCGTGATCGGTTCGCGATAGTTGCCGGTAAACGTGAACTTTTTAATCATATCGCGTGCTACTCGAGTGGACGGAGCGGCAATACTCGAAAATTTATCACTAGGTTATGTACGGTGGCTTTACATCGCTATGTGGACCGCGTCACAACTTGGAGTGCGCCGCCGCCGCCCGCCGCGCGTATCATTTGCTTCGCGATCACCGAGCCATCCGTACGCCTGCCGTCACTAACGCTGCTCTCGTAACTAAACTCGCGACGATCAGCTGTTCAGTTTAACAACACGTTTTCCGGCAACTACTTCTCGCCCGGCTCTCCCCCGCAATAATCTAGCAACTCGCACCATGGTAAGGATCAGTGATGCCAGTGACAGTGTAAGAGTGAATAAATTGTGCGTTTCGAGTGCCCATAATCGTCTCGAGTTCGCGACTCGCGTTAAAACTATCAAATAATGTTGCTTGTGTATCTGAGTAAACAGTGGTGTACGTAAACGTATTCTAACATATTGATACCAAACTTTTCCATGACAATCCCGCTTGATTTGAAATTCAATATACATTTTAAATGCAAAAGGAATCGATTTATCTACCCTCTATTGAATTTTTTAAAACGACTGTGCTACCTTACGATTTTTTAAGGTTGATAGTTTAGTTTAAAGTTGTTTATAGAGGTTTCTAATTGGCAGTTATTGGATATCAATAAAACTTTGAACAGTGGTGGGATAACAATGTGCAGTTGCATCCCGCAGTGGTGCGTATGAGACTGACGCGCGATCGTCTTGTTTGTGAGTCGGACTAAAATTAGCGCAGTCGTCCCCCGCGCCGAGCTTACATAACCGCGCCACAGCGGCCTTGACTCCCGCGCCGGTTCTCTTCTGCCATTATGCTTTATTCTTCTTCATTATAGTTCAGTAGATATTCCCTGATGTTGATAAATCATCGTTTTTTAAAGGATCTACATTCCTCACTTAGTCTGATTAGTGATTAATTTCCAATCCCTTTTATTTTCTTTAAATTTTTTTAAATATCTTTGTCATTTGTTGCATAATACGGTGTTTAATTAAACTCTAGATCTTGACTAGATCTTCAAAAATCTATCTCTCAAAAAAATTTTTGAAATATTTGGAAGAAACTTATAAAATTCCATTCAAATACATAATTTTTAGTCTAGCGTACTTAGTCACGGAGTGTTTGATGTACAAACGATTGAAGTTAACGCATCATTAATGCCCACACACACTTCTTCGTTCTTAACCTGTCGCAGCACTCGCAACATCAAAAATTATGCGTTTCGAGGCGGGGTGGTGTTAGCATTCTGTATTTGATGCAGTGACTTGCATGTATGAATGCTAACACTTGAAAACGGCGATTGATTGAATTTATTCCAAGTGATGACGCTATGGAAGATTTTTCCTTGACACTGCTTCTACCGTTATAAAATCATTTTCTGTTTTACCGTGATCATAATTTTATCGGGTTTAAACGTAATTCGCGTTATCTAATCAGCATCGACCTTGAGACATTTCCAAATATCATTCAGTCTTATTTTCGTTTTTGCCGATACAATCTTGCGATAACCAGTTTTTTTTTATAAAAGGCAACAAACGTGTTTAAATATCTTGACAAATAAACCCGCCGACAGGTTTATTTGTTATTTTACTTTTATTAATGGTTTTTTTGTTATTTTATTTGTACTTGTTTCATAAAAGTTACAATTTAAAAGTATGAAATCTCTATTTATGTTATGGAAACAGATTTTGGGTTTGGTAGTGTTGGTACATTTATTAAATTGGTAAGATTTTTGGCGTTAATATGTAAGATATCGTTTGCTGTTGTTATTATCTCATTAATCTTCAGAGAGATCTTCATCTTATGGCTTAAATTTTCTATAGGAAATGTTGCGGTCTATTCGGCTCCAATCGCTTATTCGTGTCATGTCTCCAAAGTTCTGAAGTGCAGCGTCAAAATCAGCCACTAACTCTTAATCTACCTCTTCTAATTATGTTGATGCCTGATACTTAAATACTACTGAAGTTAATGCTATCATTACTTAATTACATCCTTGACAGAAGAAGGAAAATTTACAAATTGTTTATGTAACAGTATCTTCCCAACTGTTTACCGTAAACATATTAAGTTCATTGTATCAAATATCAGTTTGGAAGACGCAATACTATGATGAATTACGAAATAACATGAGTACGCCCTCGACCCTGACAGATGTAATTGTTGAATTGAGCCGTGCCGGGCGGCGAATTCACGGCCAAGGTCGCCGTCTGCCTATCACATCACATGGCTCTCATCAGACCAATTTGTTTGGCTTCTTGGAGCGGAAGATTTGGTTCCACTTATAAGAGGATTTACTGAACCTGAACTGAAAGCTCAGCTGTTTGTGGGATGGTGGTTTTACGATCGGAGTGCTAAGCTATTTTACTACCATGTAGTGTTTCGTATTGTAAACGTATTTTTTACTGTTGTATTATTAGAAGTTAGTAAGAAAGTAATAACTAGTTGTTATATAAAAACATTCCTTAGTCTATTTTCTTGTTAGCTTGAGACCTTTTCAATACTAATAATTGAATCCGATGCTGATTCATCTTATCAATTTTAGACCAAGTTTCAATCGTTAAGTAAAAAGATTTTTATCTCTTTCGCTTCATGAGCTAAGTTATTAAACTTCGTTTTGTGACAATCGCATAAGAGCGGTTTCGGCTCTCCAGATAGGCCGTTCGGAATCTCTGGCTCGCAATCGATATGGGACCCACCGCGTGCTGAGATGCGCGCGCACTTCTTTGCACCGTGAATGGCCGTACAGAAATGTCCATTTCTCACTGTGGGAGGACAGCAAGGTCGCACTTACTACTATCCGTATATCCCTTTCTAACGCATTTTTTCTATATAGAACCATCTCTTACCAACAATTTCACTTTCTTAAATAGCACGTCACTGCACCGACCAAATAAAACACACCCCTCTGACGCATGACGTCTGGTTCGCAGTGAATCGGCATTTTTGTTATTACGTCGCATTGTATCGTGATCGTAATACGATCAGATGACTATTCAGGATATTTGCTATTAGATAGTAATTTGGCGTGATTGTGCAATATTTAATCTAATAAAAAACCTAAAAAAACTTTCAGTGGTATGGTTAACATAAATAGATTGACCCCTCAACATCTTATTCGTAATCAACAACATCAATGTACTTTTCCATCTTATATTGTACTTATTTTTACAACTGATTGTGGAGGTTAATGAAAACTTGATCTCTAGGATCGTCAACAACGTTTGAATTATCTCTTAATAATCAATCCGTATTGGTTTCAAGATCATTGACGCAAATGTTTCCTTGGGATAGCTTTGGGTCATCAGCTTGATCAGCAACTAATTAGTCTATAACTAGTTGAGCATATTCAGTAACTACAATAGATAACCGATGTTTATTATCTCGCTATCTGCTATCATCCTCGAGCTATTCAAATCAGTGTCAGCTGGTCTGGAGTACGCACGTCCTCTTGGTTTCGTTACGTTACATTATTGTGGATAATTGCTCGTGCAAACTTTTCCAATTTATCACTTTATAGTACACGGTATGTGTTTATTCAATTTATATTAATAACTTTCAGATACATTAAAAAGTTAAACATATTATTCAACAATAAATAGATCTGTGGTATTATAAAATCGTTTGTTATTCCTGAATTTAACTTAATCTCTGAAATGTAAGATTGTCATTTGTTTTGAGTAACTTCATCTTATCGTGCAAATGTTTGTGATACTTTTACCGTCGTTTTTGTTTTTGAGTGTAGGTACTAGTTTTTTTTAGTTATATAAACCCACAGCTACTTATTATGTAGTATTAGAACTTTACTTAATTTCACCACAAATTCTACTAATATCGGTTTAATCTCGACAGCCCTAGTCAACTAACTAGTGGCTGGCCTTGAATATTGTTGACTGATTACACGCCATTGTATGCTTTATAAACATGTCTTCGGTATGTCAAATCTAGCATACCTACTTGTGTATTTTCTTTTAACACATCCCTCTTCTTCACTCACATGCAAAAACAATTAGCGCTATGACGTTCAATTCTCCGGCGGCTAATAACCATGCAGTTATTGTTTTTACGCCAAGGCACTTGTATGACGTAGGTACTCATTATGTATGTATGACGACGACGCAGACCAAGCGATAACATTTTTCTCGTGTCTATGTAGCCGTTTCTGTCCACAGCGGTATCGAGTGCAAAGATGAGGTGTTTGCTACGCACCAAGTCCAGGATGTGGACCTAAAACCAGTCGTGGTCCCGACTTCTGCGCCTGTGCCAGCGCTCACGCCGCTGTCGGCGACGATCAGCGCGCCCATCGAACTGCCCACTGCTCCTGTGGTCACCACAGTAGCCCCCGACGAGGAACGCCCCATACCTGTAACTGAGCTCATATTCGCACCACGAAAGAAAGAAATGAATAAAGGATTTCTCATGTTCTCGCCAGAAGAGGGTCATACAAGTGAGTTTTATTTGAAAGTCAGCTTTGGAATCCGCTATGAAATTTTTAAAATAACTCTGATTCCTCTACAATGCTCGATATCTCTTTCAGTGCTTAAAGACGAGCCGGAAGATCTGACTCACTTGGCACCCACTGCCGGTGACACGTGCATCCCTCTGGAGAATAGCCCCTTTGATATGTTCGATGAATTCATGCTGAATGACAATTACTGCAGTCTGTTGGGTGATGATTTGACTAATGCATCGCCAGTCGATTCTTTGACGCCAGAATCATTCTTATTGTCTTCTCCCGAACCTCAGGTGGGCTTTATTATATTGTTATTGCTAGAAAATTAAGTGCTCTCGTCTCTTCGTTAATGAAATTGTTATTAATAAATAAGTTCATTTCAGGAAACGGAATCATCATTAACAGAATTATCATTAGATGCTTTCGATAGTGGGAGATCTGACAATGATATTGACGATGGTCATTCTCCTTTCATACCGATGAGCGATGAGCGCCCGGTATTGGAACCGGCGGTTATGTGGGGAGCACTGCCAGATAATGTCAGTCTAGCGAGGCCCCAACCCTCAGAACTCCAACCGGCATCTCCTGCACCAGCATTGCAACGTTTGCTAGCGGCCCCGACCACGGGCCCACCCCCTCAGGATCTCATTACTAATATTTACTCAGATCAAGGTACAACATCACAACAAACGATATCTAAATTTTCTAAAATTTCGTAAACTAATTTTGACTTCTTAATTTTAGGCTTGATACCTTGTAGAAGTATGCCCTCATGGGACACGGGTGTCAAGAGGGTGATGAAGCAGGAGGAAGAGCCAAGCGCGAAGCGAGTGAAACGTAGCCCATCCCCTGTAACGACGACACCCAAAAGGCAGTCGTCGAGTGTCCTCATGAACCTCCTGGTGAGCGGCTGCGACGTCGACGCTGGTTACATCTGCATGGTGCAGTGCCGGCCGCGGCCCAAGGCCAACGCCTGAGCTGACCCATCTAAACAATAAACTGTGATAGTACACGTCCAGTGTTCACTCGATATTGCTTCTATATCCCCGTGCTTCTCACTACTCGGGTCGAATTTAAAATAATTAAAAAAAAAAACAGTGCCGTCAAAACTTGTGATATTACCTACTTACACTACCTACGAGCTCGACAAAGTCGCTGCTGTAGAGTGTAAACGAAGTCATAAAGACAATAAAATCGAATCGGAAACCGCAAAAGCAATAACGGGCCAGTCAGTATCGCGGCTGGTTGGGATATCGGAGTTTTGCAATCTCGTGCTTTCGTCGACTTAGATTTAGTTTATTTATGATCGTATCTCATGGCGATATGGTATGAAATGGTGGAGCAGTCGTTCGTGTAGATTGATTCTAGTGCTTAAGTAAACGTGCGCATATCGTGATGGTTATGTGATCGTCGATTCGTTCCTATAGGGTACTTAGTTACCGTGGCCGCGCACCCAGTCTTATGTTCTAGTTCGGACCGTGTCAATATTGTTAGTACTTTACCGTCTAATGAACTCTCATACGTTTGCGCTATTTATTCGTTATTGTAAGACACGCTTACTTTACTGTGTATTTTTTTACATCAAGGTATTTAGAACATACGAAGTTAGTCAATCGAGTTAGTTGTATGATTTAGTGTTTCGTGACGGTCGTTTTGTACATATTAGTTCAGAGTTTACTAGACTGTGTAGTGTAATATTCTAGTTTGAACATGGATTTGTTTGTTGATCGATGCGTAAATTTTTCCCACTGCCAAATGATACAAAGTACAACTTAGAACAAGTTTTTATGTGATCTTGTTGATACAGAACAGAACATTTCTCTGTGTATAGATACAATACAACAGTCGAACAGTTATTAATGTATTTTTTTAAACATGTTATTGTCAATCTTTATAAAGTAACTTTATAGTTAATAAGCATAATACTTATGCATTGATCGTGGTGAATTATAAAAAGACGTGAATGTTTATAGACATATGGATTTATCTTTTGTTAAAGTTTAAATGTTAAGCGGATCTGTAATTAGAAAAAATATTTTCTTGGGAGAAATACATATTGAAATTGATGGATATAATAAATAAAGTGAAGACAAGAAACTATTTAAAATATATTGTGCTGGTAAAAAGGTGCAAGTTGATTTTTTTACTCACCTATCCCTCTTATATCCTTGTAATGTAAGTATTAGCTTTGACCTTCAACGTAGAAAGCCTGAAATTTTCAGTAGTAACCATTAAAACTCAACACACTTTTTATTTCCACAGTGAAACATGAACATATTTCACACAATACATTATTTTTACGTTCAGGTATGTATCACTTTTACGACGGCTTTTTTACGATACTACCTTTTTATAGCTCTCTTTAAATGACAATTTTACTTGAACTAATGACATACATTAAAGGCTTAGGTATAAACTGTAATGACTAGTAGAAGCACCAGACTACCTTATTGGTTGTTTTGATATTGATATAACAATAGCTACAGGTAAAGATAAACACGTTAGTGATGATAAATATAACACCAACATATTATCAGAAGTTGCAGCGCAGGGATCGTTGGTTATTACTCAACAATAGCACGTGAATCTAACTTAATAGTAAACACGTCAGTCACGTGATTTTAGTACATAACACAGTTGGTTATATTAATAGACATGTCAAATGCATAGACGTTAAAACACTCGCGTGCCAACGTGGTATTAAAGGAAACCCATATTGGCTACTGGCCCGATTTTTTGTAACGTTAGTTACAATGAGAGATCGTAATGTAAGCTAGTTTAATATGCAGCACCAAAATGGATATATTCCAAAAAAGACGGCTATCTCAAAGTTGACAAATAGGTAGAATGAAGGTAATAATTTTGTAAATCCAGTCTATTTAGCCAAACTTATACTTACCTATAATAGGAACTCTCATTACATCGCGATTTCAGAAACTTATGACAACGTTAAAATATTTAAAAGCAATGACAACAATGTTTACTCTTTCGAAGTTTTGAAGCAGTAGGTATTCAATTCAGTGGCGTATTTACTCAAATCGAATTAAACAATCTTCGTCATTTTGATCTGGCAAAATAACAGTAACTTAATTTACGGGTTGTAAATTTACATTCGTCGCTCGCCTCGGTAAATTGTTTGCGGGAGTCTAAGAGTACAATACATATAAAAAAATCTTACCCGGCCTAGTCCCGGTTTTACGATTGTCCCCGGGTAGTACCACAGTTACAGTATAAATAAATACCAGTACTACGACTTTATACAAAACGGCTGAATGAAAGACATTATAAGTACCCAAACTTTCTCAAACCATAATTCTTTACACTATTCCCAAACGATGCGCTAAAACCCAAATCACACAATCCTATTGAGGATGTCCAAATTGTTTAATTTAGCACAATATTGAACACTAAGAACATGTCTTTGGAGTTCAACATTGTACTTTTTGACTTTAGAATCTAATTTATTGCTGAAAAAACATACATCGCGGATATCCTAAAAGTTGGAAGGTCTGAGTACTTTAGGAATCTCGTGATTGTGATTGTGAGAAGACTTGTGTACGCAAATTAGGCACAAAGTTTTTGAACGTATTATAAACGTGGTTAAGTTTCGAGTAGCCGAAGGTATTCTCAAAAACACTGGGTTTAAAAATGCTGTTAGGTATTTATTCTGTGGTACTTCACCGTTACTCCAACTTGGAACCATCTCCTTGTGGAGTATTGCGCTACGCAACATTTAACGGGAGTCTATCCTTGGATCTTTATTGTGAGCTTTTGACCTTATTAAGAATGTTTTTAGGCTGCTCCTTGATAGATAGCTACTATATTATGCTCTGGCTGTTTAAAAAATATCCCCTTTTCCAAACGTAGACAGAATTAAACCCGGCTTAAAATACTCTTTCTATCTGTAAAAAAATGTGACAGCATCAGTTTTAAACCAGGTTTTAGTTAAGTCTACGTCAAAAAGGAGGATGCAGGCGTTTCATTTAGTTTGCAGGTAGTTACCTAATTACACTCAAAATTAGTGTAAAAGTTTTGAAGAACTAATAAAACAGCTTTAATACAGCAAATAATTCCGACGACTCAGCGTCCTAGATAACAGGATTTGTGAATTGGATTGGAATTTCTCTAAAATGTAATCCTATCGGAGAGGGAGGTCTTGAACTTGATATAATCTTTAATGCTGAACGGATCAATGACGAACTTAAACCAAAGATCTCCAACGTTATTGGAGTGAAGTGACTTAACTGTGATTTAACTTGATAAATAAAAGTTGCATTAGGTTGCGTCATCGATAATACTACCACACCTTATTTGGTAATACTTACACACTACAATAGGTAATACAAACTCATTCTTACTTCGCTTTACTGGAACTATTAACGCCTTATCTCTTGATGCTAAAACATTGACATACCCAGTACTTATTACTTACTTAGTACTTACATTATATGAGTACTTAGCTTCACTATGATTTGTTGGTTGTCCCTTTGTATTGCACTAAATTTTAATTTCTATTCTCTACTGATACAAAAAACATTTTCATCGAACAGTTTTCACTTGGGCCTCCATTCAGTATGCAAATTTGGTTTTACGCGTATTGGACACAGATATTTTTGCTCATACAAGCGTGTTTGTCCCATGTTAAACAATTTACGTCAAAAGAATAACTAACTTCATATCTAAGTGTTTGCGTAGATCGTTTCTTTCTACGTCAGCTATTGGCCCAGTTGTGAGTTTTATAGCTCTGAGCCAATTATTCAGATGCGGGTAGCTCTTATAAGGCCAACAACCTTTACCTAGGAAAATAGAAAGAATAGCTCTCAGTCATGCATGACATTTAGGCTGACATAAATTAGTATCTACTGTTTGTTCTGAGGCCCAATCGCGCTATTCTGAACGATAAAACCAAAACCGTTACGACCCTTGGAAAGGTGTCTAAACGTCGCGATTCGAAAAAACCAATACATCAACACTTTAGAATTATAAACACCTGATTTAATAATATGCGAGCTGTAATCCGTAAAAAGTTTTATTTCTAATGAACTGTACGCGCGGAAGTCTGAGAAGTGTAAAAATCTTTGGTTTAGCTTTAGAATTCTCATTTAAATTGTCCTAGATTGGCATCCTAGGCTCCCTAGGCATAGCTTTCAACAATTTTAACAAAACTTAAGCGAGTATTTTTCTGTAAACGAAACTGAAACAGAAACGATTTATTTTTTTATCGTTGGAAATTAGCGCGATATGTCAGTTTTTTTCTGCTGAGCATACACCTCTCTATACTTATTAAAGATTTAATATAATTCTATAATTTCCAGTCACATAACAATAAAATGACGAGACAAGTGATGCCTTCATTCCAAAGTTTGTACTATTAAATGGGAATAAAGGCATTTCTTGTCTCATCCCACATCAGAGGTTAAGGTTCCCCAATCCCAAGCAATAGGGGGTTAGCCCCTGACAAGTCTCCCGCGGCGCATTAAGAGATTTGCCATTTACCGTATTATACGGGACTAACGTTATTTCCTTTCTCAATCAATACGATATGATTGTAAAGAACTCTTTAGTTTTCCTTAATATAGTCTAATTGATATTGACTGAGTTTTAGCATCGCTAATGATCTTTCCTCGAAATCGATGATTGAGTTTAAACATTGTATTGTAAGAGTATTTGCAAAAACATTTAAACCTGGATATTTTAATAATAATAATATAATAATAAAAACATTTATTGACATAAAAATACAAAGTTTTTTAAACGTCTCATACTTAAATGAACTAAACATCTTTGAAACAAACTTTTAATGTAGTAGACTAATATAAAAAAAATACTACTTAATTACTTACGTAAGATTGAATTCCCCAAAAAGATAATTTCAAAAGACGCTACGCTTCTATAAGAAATAGAAGGATTTTAGACGTAAATAAAAACATCACTGCTAAAAAGAAAATAGTGTTCCATATTCTTAACTACAAACGATCACGAATAAATAATTGCCAAATTAAAGCCAGCAAATGATAAATTATAGTACCTAAGTAAGTACTCTATGAAAAGTATTGTTCAGGGCACACACCGAGATTACATCTCCAATATACCAACCACAGCTGTGTACGCATGTTCGACAAATTCTATTATTTCTTTAATATTATTCTGTAATGTAAGATATATTAGGCGCAAAGTGTTATTTGTTAGGATGCTATTAACGCGAACCATGTTTTTTTGATGCATGGAGTCTGGGTCACGTCTATGTGGATGTAGAGTATACAAGTATACAAAAAAATAGGTAAAGCAATAGTTTTCCCCTACAGAGCTCTTAAAGTAATATTGAAGTAATGTTGTGATAGAGACAGAGCTATACATCGCGTATAGCGCCATCTCACTTATGATATTACTTTGATGTTACTTTTGATGGTCAGAGTTAGGGGGCTGGTCGCATTTCTCAGTTCGATAAATATATCGATTTTTTTTTCGATTCAATTTTTCGATTTTTTTTAAAACAGCGGTGATGTGTTAAGCGTGTTCTACAGCTCACAGAACCACTAGTAAATAACTAACGATAGTGGATACTAGATTTGTTTTTTTATTTAAATAATAAAGCTGAAGAAACAAAATTATTATTATTGTACGTCCTCCTTGGTCGAGTGGCTTTGTACACCGGTTTTCAAGGTGTCGCCATCTCTGAGGTCCCGCGTTCGATCCCCGGTTGGGGCAATTTAGATAACGAACTTTTCTATATTGGCTCAGGTCTGGGTGCTTGTGATGCCACCGTTGTCTCCGATTTCCATAACACAAGTGCTTTAGCTACTTACTTTGGAATCGGAGCAATGTATGTGATGTTGTCAAATATTTATTTATTATTTATATTTATACATACCTAGCAAAATGAAAACTGTCTGTCTACCTAAAACTACAATTTTCAGCTGAGTTCAGATGATACCGTCATATTCTCATATTCTTTTAGTTTTAAATTGTGATCCACAGATTCCACGGTTGTAATGGTATTTAGCATAATGAGTTTTTTCCTTGCAAATAAAACCAACATAAAATACCTAAGTATTGCTTTATGCTTTGTAACATCGTTATCATAACAATGAAAATAACGTAGGATGTCCTCATGAAACATTTGTTGTGGCAAGTGTAATCATACGAGTGGTGTATGCAAGTATACATGGAAATCGTGAGGTAATGTGCATATTATACAACTCGTAGAAACAGTCTTATCTTATATACTTGAACCAGAATTACTTTATCTCTGTAGGTGTTCGACACTGTTGCCTGTTATAAACAAATATGTAATAGAAATGGTTTATTTATAATAAGTGACTGAAAAAGTCAGCAAATCTAGGTATAATATAAACTAATAAGAAATTAGTGAAACTTCGCTATTCAGAAGTTGTGGTTCATTCGTAATTTTATCCCCGCGTTGATAAAGTTAACTTGTACAGATAGTTAGTTGGATCGGTAAGTAAGACTACCTACGTTAGTAATGTAACGTACCTAAGTTAGAAAGAAGTAGTAAGTAGATAGTTTAATATTTAGATAAAAAGTAATATGCTTGTTTAAATTTAGGTAATACCGAATTTATGGTGAATTAGATGGTCCTCATCACGAATTAAATAGGTAATAGTTACTTCACACCTAACCACTTACCCGTAGGTAAAACTCTTAAAGATCGTAATCTTGAGTTTTACACCCGTTTGCACTAACTTAAAATATGAATACAAGAATTTATTACATAATGCAAAAAACTTATCTTTCTTGAAATCTTGAAAAAAATAAATTGGTGTCATGAACTTCAGCTGTCTTGCGCCTAATTATCTTGGTCGAGTAGGAAAAGAATTAGGTGATTCTTAAGTTTAGTGCAAACGGGTGTTTATATCTTACTCGTTAAGACTGTTTTTATTGATTCATCCAGAATAGAAGACGTCAAGTAAATAGGTTAATAAAAGATTTTGTTTATACTGTGAACAAGACTTTACTACTGTCTGAATTTAGGTTAACCAATAATGTATTAATAAGATGTACCTAATAAACATAGTTTCTTGGTTTTTATTAAACCTTTTGTTCCTCCAGTTGATTTTACTTATAGTCCTCCGAGACACGATTTTGTCATTTAGTCGATCTTAGTGTTAGAATAAAGAACCTAATCCTCCCCAGGCTTAAAACGTTACACAGCCGGGGCTAATCTCTATTGAAATATAAAATATTTTTTATTAACTTCTAACACTGGCTATTGGAATTCCCGATTTTCTTGCCAGCTTCTTAGAAACATCGCGCAGAAACTGAATTTGCCAATCATCCTTTTGTGGTCGTCATTATGCAAATATATTATGACATGAATATTCATTAATACCTACCTACAGAGTCAAGGACAAAACTAATACTAAATCCCATATCATTTGTACGTACATTGGAACAACTTGCACCTTTTTTTTAATTTTTATGAATACAGAACATTCTTATAATATTATGTTTTCTATCATCCAAGAGTCAACCATTTCTGATTTCTAATTTATATTTTCTTCTCTACCTTTCAGCCGATGGAGACAGGCGTACAACTGAAGCTACAGCAGCAGCATCAAATCCCGTCCAGTTACCAACTGGTGATCAACCCGAAAGTGTCTCCACATCCACCCTTAAACACCAACAATATACCGATACCCGTCATCAACTTACAAAC
The DNA here is from genome assembly GCA_963556745.1 of Catoptria pinella. NCBI lineage: Eukaryota > Metazoa > Arthropoda > Insecta > Lepidoptera > Crambidae > Catoptria > Catoptria pinella. The sequence continues at coordinate 1,133,443 of OY750776.1, forward strand.
TGTCTCCAGCACAAAACTCGTCATGCGCCCAAACACTTCTATACAAAACCCTGGAATGCGCACAAACATGAACAGCAACATAACAAGTCCTCTAAGCGTCAACGTGAACAGTCCCATTTATTCCTTGCCGTCCAGTCCCAATACACCGAACTACAGTCCCGCGATAAGCCCAGCTCAAAGAGACAGGGTCCTAAGCCCTTACTCCACTCCGCAATCCCTTTCTCCCGTGGGTAAATTCAACCAGATGTATAGTCCAGGAAGCAGGTTGGTGTCTCCTAATGGAGTGCTTCACAACGGAGATCCTTACTTAAGCAACAAGATGCAAGCCAGCCCAGGGTTTCCATTCCAACCAGGTGAATTGCTTCTAGACTCAAATGTGTCCGTCCCATCACCGGATTTTTGGGGAGATACAGATATGATGTCGGGGACAAGCGACCTTCTCACAGCGTTCGATGATGTGAAACTGTGAGTCTGAACGTGATGGGTGATTTCTCTGTAGTCTGTTGTTGGAAGGTGGAAAGAAAGCAGCCATTTATGATTATTTAATCCTGACTAAACGATTAAATGCTCTTAAATCTTGAAGCTTACATTCCAATAGTGAGGACAGGGAATTGCAGATACATTGATGGGCTGATTCGATATGTATGCAATAGAATCACTCGAACGAATGCAGGGTCTGTTAGGGTGAGATTATGTCTAACGGGATTCCGTTCAGTTCTGAACTTTACCAAACAATTGTAACTTAAGTGTAAGGGAATCTGTCTTCGAAGCTAGTTGGTTGATTTCCTACTTGAACGCGAGAATCGCTTGCATTTGAATTTGTCAATTCAGACTTAAATAGTCTTTGATTATTCGCAAGTTGTACTATGGTCTATGTGGTAGTGATGACTTAAAATCTCATTTAACGTTATTTGTGTTTTTGTGGTACGTAATAATTTATATGAATTTCAATGTGTAAATCACAAAATGGCGGCCTATCACTGAAACGATGCAAATTTTCAACTTTTCAAAAATTGATCACATTTTATTACTTTTTTGACTTGTTTAATATTTTTCTGATTTATTGTAACTTAAATTTAAACATTTTGGACATGGAATCCTGGGTAATGATATGAATGATTATAACTTAGATAATGATAAGAATATAGTTTATACAATGTTATAATGTATATTCAATATTGTATGAGCGGGTGTAATGTAAAATAATTTAATTTAAGAGTAATGTTTGTAAATGTCGAACCATTCAAGACAGATGTAGGATTTTATATAATATAAAAATAAAGTTTATAAAAAAATATAGTATGTTGATTATTGCAATTTTCTGTCTTGGTTATGGTAATGGTATAATACAATATACCTATTGAATAAGGAAAATTGGCGGTTTCAAATATATTTCTATTAATCTATAAATTTTGCTTGAAAATACCTTTAGAATGTGTCAACAGTTTAAAAAAATATATAAATTAAACTTCTGTGAGAATGGGATTATAGATATTTTTCTAATTATATTTTTTGATCAAAAGAAATACATATACTCATTTAGCAAATAAGCAAAACGATACGTAAATAATTTGCATAAGAATTGATAACAAATCTGATTATAATTCTTTTTGTTTGGTTTTCAATGAATTTGTCTACATTTTACACTGCCTTAATTCTACAAATGTGTTTATACGATATTATTCCTTGTGTGTGCTATGCTATGTTTTAGTACTAGATAGCGCTCAGTAATAAACGGTAACATTTAAAAAAAAAACTTCAGAAATCTATATACTATACATACCTGCCCCCTGAATATGTAACTTTGTTGCAATCAACTCTAACAGAAATCGCAGTTACATTGCTGCTTTAGTAAGAGCCAATGTGACAACTATCTGACTTAAAGCAGCAATGTAACTGCGGCTTCAATCGATTTCAATCCAGAATTATTAGCAACAGAGTTACGTAATCAGCCCCCTGTTTTTGTCGGAAAATCCATTCGATTCTTTTGTCTAATCTTGCTGTCTAATTAATTACCTATCTATTGTTTACTTATATCAAATTGATTCTGTTACCTAGAAAATGTAATCTGTTATTTAGTATTTTCGCCACATGTATTTTCAGATACTCAATGGGGAATGCCTGAACAAATATCAAATTGGCTGAAATTATTTTATAGGTAGTAATAATGTTTTTTTTCACACTACCAAAAATTCTGAAATTTTTTCCTATTATTAAGTAACCATCTAAGTAGTATATTATCAGTTGTCTAGCACTCGTGTTACAAGCTTCGCTTAGTTTGGAGCTAGATGGCGCTGTGCGAAATTGTCCAAGCATTTATTTATTTATTAAGGGAGCTTGCTTATTCGAACCCGTAAAAAAAAATCAGCCAATTAGATTTTTACAGACATTCCCCATTCTCGTTATTGTTTTGATAAGCGCCATCTAGTAACAAAATTGTGAATTCCCTTATTCATAATTATAGTCGAAATGGTGCCCTAACGTTTTCTTTTAAGACTAAATAAATACAAGGGTTTAAGATAACATCTCGAATAATTGTATTTACTTTCACCGTTATTATTTAGCATCTTTTTGAAAAAATGTCTTATAGGTATTAGTAAATAAGAGACCGATTTTCGAAACCCGTACATATTAAGTACAAGCTTTTTTTATAATGTACCGACAAACTATATACTTATGACGTTTTAATGCAATTACTGTCTTATCCAATCTCTTAGGGCGCGTTTACACTATCTTAGCTGTTAGTAGAGAGTACACGTACATTGCATAATTTTGAAATCTACTAACATGCTAGGCAATGCACCTCTACTCTACTAACAGCTAAGATATGCTAGTTTACATTATCTTAGCTGTTCGTAGAGTGCATTAGTAGAAACGTGTAAACGGTCGTATTAGTGACTAAAGCGAGTAACGTTCTAGTTGCCTTTCAACTTGAATCGTTGCTACTGGAAGCATGTAAATCGACATTTATTAGTATAGTGTATTAGTCAAATGTCACTACTGGAAGAAGTGTAAACGCTCACTGGAAAGGCAAAAACTACAAATGCACTCGCATTCGAGTACGACTAGCACTCTACTAACAACTAAGTTAATGTAAACCTGCCCTTAGGTACAATGCGTTTCAAGCTCATTGGCATGGCGGCTCGGACGGAACATCGTGCGAGATGATGTGCACAACACAATTTATATGTATGTGGGTGGGAGGCGATGGTACGCGCATAGTGGCTAACTTCACAGCCGCCAATAAGGATGAAACGCATTATACATTAATTTAAATATGATCTAATATATCTAGACTTAAGAGGGGATTGTTATTATACTTAGAAATACTGAGAAGAAGATTAAAGTTAAAAATCTGAGGAGTTTTTCAGAAGTAGGAAAATGAGCAAATACATTTTTATTTAAGTAGGTAGTATATTTAATGCACTTATCATTTTAAGTTTTTGTTGTTAACACTAGCGAACAGGGAAGGAACCTACCTTCATTTATGTGGTTAACCCATCAACGCCCGGAAAATGAGATATAATAGATATTCCATTGTTATCCGGCCGCATGCGTCCGCTCGGGCGTTGATGAATCAAAAATATCAATTTTATTATTCAGATTATATTACTAAACTGTTTACCTCGTTGTTAAGATCTACAACATACTGCCAATTTTCATTAAGCTCTTGTTGTTTTCAAATACATGTTTGTTGTCACCTGTCAAGGCCTGTGCCATAACTTGTTTCAACTTATAATGTTATCTAATGTCAGCTTTTAATTACGATCCTTTTGAAATACCGTAAAGGCGGATAACTTTTAAAAAGATAATTAGTTCAACTGGATATAAACGTTAGAAATTTCCGCCATGTTTAAACTGCTTGAATAAAGGAGAATGCCCAAAATATATAGACAATACCCACCTAAATAAACACAACATTGAAACACAAAAATGCCTATGCCAATTAATATGTTATAAGGAGTAAATCAATAACTGAGTTGCAGTACAGCTAAATCCATGGGGTATAGGAGTTATGTGCACGTAGTATAACAAATACTGCATGCAAATATTTAGAATTCGGGTAGGTACTTGTGTCTCCCATATAATATTTTATGGGTTTCCACAATACCACTTACACAAATTGGTTACTCATTAAAACTAATTAATTAGTACAACTTTGAAAGTGATCAGGGGCCGTACCGGCTAAAGCATCGAACTTCAGAAAGTCTGCCGGGCTTCAAATTAAAATAGATAAATCGAGCCCCAATCGGGCTAAAATGACGAACCCCAATTCATGATGTCACACGAACATCCATATCTTCTGAATAACGTCGGCGAATAGTACAATACGAAACTCCTTACTTCGATTTATCTGTTTTGAAGTTGAAGCTCGGCAGACCCGCCGAAGTTCGAAAAGTTAGCCGGTAGGGCCCCAGGCAGGATACATCGGTTTTAGGTATTTTTGAGCATTGTCCTTTAGCAGTTCGATTTTCAATGTAGCGATACTGTGCGATAGGATTGTCCCACTAGCTTTGGGTTCATGGTTCCACTTTCAATTAAAAAATAAAAATACCAACATCCACTAATATAATACAATCCACCTTTGTAGATACTTCGTTTTTTAATCACAATAGGTACTCAAAAAAGGACAAGAAAATAAGAAAAATAAACATGAGACCACTTTATAAGCTTCCTTACGAAAGGGTCTTTTTTCCTTGCATTGTTTCGTTAATACAATTAATACAACAACGAAACAAAGCAAAGAAGACAATTCTTCTATGTATTCTATGTATATACTACACTAGACAGGCTGTACAGTACCAAAAAATTGCTCATTAAGTTACGGTGCATGCACCGCAACTCCTTTAGTCTATTGCGAGCGACCGATAGAAACAGTTGATGCGTTGCGAAGGTTGGTTGTGACACAATTTTAGTTTTGAACAGCTCGTCTATGTAATTGAAGTCATTAAAAGAAGGTTTTAAAGGTGTCTTCTACGATCGCTTTCCCGATCCCTTTCACTTGCATCTGACGCATAAAAAAGCGCACGCGAACTCTTACGCTTTCAACAGAGTCATGCCTCAGGGCATGCAATAGCGCATGCCTTAACCTTCTCAAATTTTTCTGTCAAAAAGTTGAACGTGAAAGCACACGCTTTGGAGGCGATTAATATTGCATGCGTTTGACGCAAGTTGACTTAAAAGTTGAAAAAGCACACGGTTTGCAGGCAATATTGTGCGTCTGACGCACTGGCGGACTAAGGGGGGTGCGGCGGGGGCGGTCCGCCCCGGGCCCCGCACCTATAGGGGGCCCCAGTTTGGCATAGAAAAAAATAGATTATTTTGTCCATCGAAAGAAAAGCAGCGTCGGTTTTGGATTTTGATGACGTAATCAATAAATTTAGTGTATTAAAAGCCAGAAAAAATAATTTAAAACATAATTTTGGTTTGGCACTTCCGCCAAGTAATGCCTGATTCAATCAAATACATAATTTAAAATTATTATAATTTGTTTGCACTCGTTGTAACGCTGTTAACGTTGTAAAAATTATCATTAAAATTTGAGTTAGCATCTGCATTGTGTATTATTCAGTTAATATTTAAAATCTGGAAGGCGCCAGGGGGCCCAAAAGTAAACATCGCCCCGGGCCTCAAAAAGTCTTAGTCCGCCAGTGGTCTGACGTAAGTTGAAGCGACTCGGTGAAGGCAAACCATGTGACCATAGTGAGAAACATAAAGGATCGTGATTAAAACGTAGGATTCTTTATACTAAATACTTATCTTTCGGACAAAACACAATAAGTACTAAGAGAAACTAACTATATTCGGAAATGAATTAAAAAATAATAATTACGTTGAATGTAAATAGATGAATAATCAGATTGTTTTATATTATTATTATTTAGATATTAAATTTCTGTCATTTGAAATCATTGTTTTATTCCATTCCCTCAACATTAAAATAGTAAACTGCGAAATAAGTACAATGCCTACATTTTATCTCATCAGTGTACAGTCACATCTAAAAATATGTATACAATTTCCTTTTTCACTTTGTTGCAGTCCTGTTGTCATTTGTCAATTTCTATTCAAAAAAGTAATAGGTTTTAGAGTGACAAAGTCCTAAGCTATCCATATTTGTAGACGTGACTACTTGCGACTTTGAGGACCAGTGACGCCATCTAGCAGCGAGAAAAGTCTTCAGATACATATCGATTTACATTCAATCATTGTTGAAGATTGAATGTGGATCGATTGTATTCAAGAGAAAGAGAAACCCCCCTCTCCCCCTTCCCCAACACTCGGGTAAGTATATTACTACAAAATAAAGATAAGAATACCGAAAAGCTTTCCAAGTGTACAATGCGATTACGATTAATCTCTTTTATTTTATATAATATAAGTAATGTCTTCGGTCCTCGGCAACTTCATTCGTGAAAGTATGGTTCGCAGTCGCACAGAGTATAAAGGCCGGCGCCCAGTGCCGGCATGGCACGGCAAGTGGTACTGCGACTGCGGCATGCCGCCGTGGCATGGATCAGTCAGTGTGAGAGACAAAAATAAAGCTGCACAAGTTTCAACTTTATTTCAACTAGCTAGTAACGACCATTACGTCTCGCTCGCGGGATGCAGTGGCATGGCCGGCAACCCGTGGAATGAAACGGCATGCCACGGCATCGTGGTATCGAGATACAGTAACATGAATTCTAAAGTCATTATAATAAGATTCAAAATAACTTGATTAGTAAAAAAATTCTTTGCCGTGCCATGCCATGCCGTGCCATGCCATGCCGTGCCGGCACTGGGCGCCGGCCTTAATACATCGTAGAACCACAAGTTGTATTTACCAGTCGAGTTCACTTAACACTTTCGAGCTACCACTGACTGACCTGGAAATAAGTAACATTGCCATCAAAAAATTAAATTTATAGAGTCACCGGTATTTTACATTTGCAATAAATAGCGTTTCGAGGGGGAAAGCAATAACATTTCTCGTAAAGCACGGTTCCTTTTTATATCTTTCACGGTTCAATAATCTTAAACCGAGTTCGTGCAGAGAAAAATTTAGACGTAAGGATATAGAGATTTGTCTTAGAGCATTAAGAACCTAAGGAGATTTGTTTATGACACGGACTACTACATAACTTGTTAATTTAGTAGTTTGTGAAAACTGATCGTCCTCCGTAAGAGAGCATTATCCTTTGCTCTAAGGCATTATCCAATTACTTCCAAGAGGAAAGTAGATTGCCATAACAAAAAAAGAAGAAGAAGAATATCCCTTGTAGTAGTAGTTATATTCGTCCTTTTCAGGACAGGCGAAGGTCTAAGCCATACTGCCAGTTCTTTAGTTGATATTGTTTCATTTTTCATTAGAATGCGGGTGCATCGTATTCAAATGCTGCTTGGAGCATTTGGCACCAAGTATATCAAGATAGTTTACTTTGTTAGTTCTGCCGAGGAAGCCACCACTTCAATAAAAGTCTTAGCTTCACATAACCAAGATCGCGCCTCTTTCAATTATCCCACATATTGTTCAGTTGCGTAGACACTTGTACCATATAACTGCACCAATTTTAAGACACAATATCCACAATGAATCAATTTGAAAATAATTAAAATGGACACCTAACCGAACTCGACAAAATGGCGCCAAAAACTCCGAATCTCCCTTGACTGCATTTTGTTCAAAGAGTATTTTGTAGTCTAAGAAAATATTGTTCTGTGCCTTGAGAGAGAAGCCGACTGACAGACAGATGTCAAATATGACATATGACTTTGACAGTTAAGACAGTATAACCGAACGTCATTCCTCCGCGAGCGAAGGAAGTCGGTTCGTTTGTCCGTGGCCTGTGGAGCAATTTTTTGGCGATTTTTATAAAACCTGTTTGTTTTTGTTATTTGATTTGAATAATTAAGCATATATCACTCGTTAAATAGTTGCTAAAAATATTGTTTAACTTATAAGTGTTTGTGTTGCATTGGATTGTGTGTTTCAATGGCTTCTACGCCGAAGCAGGTGAAGGGTCCGAACGGCAACGGGCCCTTGGGAAAACGGAAGAAATCGAAGGGTACCAAAGGCTCATATTTATCAAAATGGTTGGATAAGACGTTGCACCACATACAGGATTCTACGCCAAGCATGGAAACGTACGAGTCTTTCCTCAATCCCAACTTGAATTGGCCGTTAGGTAGTTCTCAGTTTGCGCCGGGCTACGATCCTTATCGATATGTTTATGGGTGCTCAGAACCTATGTCATTGCCTACACTCCCGACTTTTTATAATTCTGCAATCCCTCCAGCCTACAGCCCTTACATTCAAAGTGTAAGCAAAAGTATTCAGGTACAAAGGCCAAGAGTGCGGCGACGGAGTGAAAACAAGGCTGAAGAGGTGACGAGCACACCAAACAGCACCTTGGGTAATACCAATTACTTGCAACCAAAGAATTTCACTGACAGCCAAGATTTCACTAGTTTACCACCTATTGTAACATCAGTAGCCGATACAAATTCAAATAGTGATATGAACACAAATGAAAAAGATGATGGTTGTAATGCTAGGCGATTCAGTGACCCTTGTGTCCGTGGTCTGCCTGACGTAGCAAGGCCAGCTAACGGGGAAGTCGATTCAGAAACCGAATCTGAGTCAAGTATCTCTGGTAGTCAGATAGGTGGGCGGCTGTTGACACATCTCCTTGACCAGATCACATCTTTAAAATTGGCAAATGAAAGGCTGAACAAAGACTTATTAGATACCAAAGGTGAGTTGTTTTTTTAATACTTTACTTCTCATAAATAACCTTTTGATTTTTAGGCTTTATTGAACAATGGTTAAAAGTGGCTGACCTCATTTCTGCCCACATAATGCAGTTTATGGTCTCCTTTAGATCAATAACCACCTACTTGATAACCACCCACACTTAAGTGATTAAGTAAGTCAAGGTGAATTATTATTTATCACCTTTTCATTGATTTAGGTATAAACTTATTCTGCATTTATTAGTAAGGCAGTTGAGTATAGCTGTTTCATATTATAAGATCATAATTAATTTAAAAGCTAATCCAACCACCTTTCCACATGTCATGCTATGCTATTCAATGAGAATTTAATACAATTAAAGTTTACTTGCGACTGAGGTATTGTACGTATTCACTGAAATAATTCTTTGATATAGTACTTATATTGTTTTCTTCTGTCCTATAGTAGAATTACAAGTTTTTTGTTAATGTATTACACTTTGTTCTTAGAATTCCCTAACTGTGCATAATCTTAAGTTTGTTATATACCAAAAGCTTTAACCAACTATCAACCTATGGGTGTGTTTGACCATTTTTGAGCTATGAGTAATACAAAGTAACTGTGAGCTATGAGTAATACAAAGTGAAACAATTATGTATTGTGATGAAATTGGAAAGAACTTGGGCCAAATAATTCAAAATCACTTAGGAGGAAACATTATTAATTATTGCATGCCTGGGTCAACTTTGGATGACATAATGAAAATAATTGTAAAAAAATCATACAGTGCCAACACCAACTTGATAATTCTAATTGGAAATAGGGGTAATGTTACCAAAAACCAATTGATGACATATTGTAATTCCCTTTGTTCTTTGAATGTTAGGAAAGTGATATTGTTTACATTCCCCTACAGTAACAGTCTGTCACAGGCGGAAAATAACTTAAGATATAATTTGAATTTATCTTTAAATACAGTGGCATTTCATAATAGCCAACAGTTGCACCTAATTGACATTAATAAATTATTGAATAATTTTTATTTGACAAAAGATAAATATTATCTGCCTTCTTCTTTTAGAAGACAAATAGCAGTATCGCTATCTTTTTATTTAAAACAACTAGCCAATAATCTGGCTAGAAAAACATCTGCTTCTATTGGGCAGTTAAGTTTTGACATGTGTAATTCTACTTTGGAATCTGTTCCAAATAATATTATATTACATGATGCTAGTAATAATTTACTACATTTAAATTAGCACTTGAGACAATAGAGGCGTCCTCTAGCGTTGAGCCGACAACAGAAAAGCCAAACTGTCTGAGAATTGTACACCAAAATATGCAAGGCTTTTCTGGCAAAGATTTAGAAATAAGCTTATTTTTAAATTCTGAAGATATTGATGTGTTATGTGTTACTGAGCATTGGTTGAAAGAGCACGAACTAATTTTAAGTTTGGATAATTATAGAATTGTTAGCTCACTTAGTAGAAAATTTGCTATAAGAGGGGGTTCACTTATTATTCTACACAATAGCTTACAATATAAAGAGCGCAAAGATGTAGTTTCCCTCTCAATTGAACGAACCATCGAGTTGTCTTGTGTGGAACTTGATCAAATAATTATAGTATGTGCTTATAGACCCCCCAATTCGAATTACTCTGAGTTTGAGTCCACTATGGAGGAAGTCCTAAAAGTAACATGCAGGAAGAATAAAAGAGTCGCGATTTGTGGGGATTTTAACGTCGACATTTTAGATCCTAAATTGTCACAGCTCTCGAGTAGGTTCATAAACCTATTTAAATCTTTTAATTTGCTACATACTTTTAATGAACCAACACGAATCACACCCACTTCGGCAACCTGCTTAGATAATATTTTCTCCAACTGTAATGTACTTGAAAAATCGATTTTAAATTGTATTAAATCCGACCACAGTGGACAGTTAGCATCTATTGAGCACCATCATGTTCTGCCTAAACGGGAAATAATGTGTAGGCCAATAAGGAAACACTGTATTAAAAAATTCAGAACTAATGTCACAAGTAAAATTGAAACTTTACCAGAGCCAAATTTTGAGGCTAATAACTTATATAATCACTTATTTAGTATAGTCCAAGATGAATTTAGTCAAACTTTTAAACAAAAAGTGATCAAATGTAACGATAATAGAAAATTTAGTGACTGGGCCACACCCGGTATATATATAAGCAGAAGGAGGCTATACGATCTTTATGCAGAAAAAGCCACTTCCTGTGATTCAAACTTCATTGAATTTGTCAAGAAGTATTCACAAACATTCAAGGAAGTTTGTATCCTAGCAAAGTCCAAGTATTTCTCGAATCAGATTAAATCAGCTGACAATAAAATTAAGGCTACTTGGAATATTATTAACAAAGAAACAGGCAAAACAAAATCCAGTGTAAATTCCTTCTGTTTAAAAATTGGTGATCAAACATTTAAATCTGACGATGAGGTCGCTGGAGTCTTTGAAAATTTTTTTGCTCGAATACCAATAGAAACTACCAGTACTCTTAGTGCTTGTTCCAACATCGCTATCTCCCTTTTAGAGTCAAGTGTTGATAAATGCAAGGAAACCTTCTCTTTTAAATATATAAGTAGTGAAGATATAATTAAAGCATTTAAATCAATTAACGTCAAAAAAACAGAAGATCTCTGGGGCATGTCAACAAGCATCATTAAATCAATAATTGATATACTAGCCCCTTACTTGGCTTTCATTTTTAACAAATGTATTGATGAAGGGATATTCCCTGACTTAATGAAAAATAGTAAATTGATTCCTCTTTTTAAGTCTGGTAATAAAACTGACCCAGCTAACTTTAGACCAATATCTATACTGCCAGCACTTAGTAAAATATTTGAAAAAATTATATATTTTCAATTATTAGATTACTTTACATCAAATAATATACTTCATAAAAATCAGTTTGGATTTTCCAAAGGTAAAAGTACTACTGATGCTGGAATTGCTCTTCTCAAACATATCCTTGATGCTTGGGAGGGAAAGCAAGATGTGATTGGTATTTTTTGTGACCTTTCTAAGGCATTCGATTGCGTTGATCACCAAACACTATTAAAGAAGCTAGAACATTATGGTGTCTCTGTTAAATCAGTTAGTCTTATGAAATCTTACTTGTACAATAGAACCCAGAAAGTAGTGATTAATAGAACTGAATCTACTGGAGCCCCCATCAATATGGGGGTGCCACAGGGATCAATATTGGGACCTTTGCTGTTTTTAATTTATATAAATGACCTTCCTAACTACGCGAATAATTTATGTGAGACAGTGCTATTTGCGGATGATACTTCTTTAGTTTTCAAAGTCAACAGAGGTAATAACTGTTCTGACGAAGTAAATAGCGCTCTCTCTAAAGTTTCATACTGGTTTAATAGTAATAATTTAGCACTCAACCCCAAAAAAACTAAATGTGTTAAATTTTCATTACCGAATGTTGAGCACGTCGAATTGAATATTAATCTGAATGACGTTGAAGTTGAGTTTACGGAGAGTACAAAATTTCTAGGTATTACGCTAGATTCACGACTGCAATGGGATCCTCATATTGAAGCTTTGTCAAGTAGACTTAGTTCTGCGGCCTTCGCCGTTAAGAAAATAAGACTTTTAACTGATATTGAAACGGCAAGGTTGGTATATTTTAGTTATTTTCACAGTGTAATGTCTTATGGGCTACTATTGTGGGGCTCGGCTGCCAACATTCAAAATATTTTTATACTTCAAAAAAGAGCTGTTCGTGCCATATATAATCTTCGTCGAAGAGATTCCCTGAGAGAATTGTTTAAAGAAATAAATATACTAACTTTGGCTGGCCAATACATATATGAAAATTTACTATGTGTAAGGAAACACTATGATTCATTTGCTAAGAACAGCGATAATCACCATATTAATACAAGGAATAAAGATAAACTTGCCGTTCCAAGATTTAGGCTTGCAAAAACTAGAGGTTCATTTATGGGGAAACGCATAACCTTGTTTAATAAAGTTCCACAACAAGTGATTGATCTACCTTTGCATGAATTTAAAAATCATGTCAAAAAGACGCTCATGGGTAAAGGTTATTATAAAGTAGACGATTATTTGAAAGACCGGAATGCGTGGAAATGATGTAACACAATAACTCGCTAGTAAGTACTTTATTGTTAATAACCTGTTGTATTTTTTTGTATTTGGTAACGATATATTTAAGTTTGTAAATATCGTTACTTATTTCTGTTAAAGCTGATAAGTTTCTTGCGCCTGTTCTTCTTGTCAGTTAAAAAAGTCTGGAACAGGTGGTAGAAAAAGATAGACGATTCAAAAGCGCTTAATTACTAAGTTTATTTGAATAAAGCAATTTTTTACTTTTACTTTTACTTTTACTGTAAATAAATTGTGAATACAAATACACTCCCAGTGACATTTGTAGTCACTTTGAAGTGATAACAATAGGTTAACATCGTGATGTGAATGCTAATTTTAGTACAACTATTTTGTAATATACTTTTTCTATTATTTTTATGTGTCATTATTCATATGGCGTGCGTACCTGAATGAATTGGTTTGTGTTGTGCTCTTCGATCAAAAATACCGTAGATGTCCGGTCAGAATCTATAAAACGGTAGCACATCTAAATAACACCGACTTTGACTGATAAACATGTTTGACTTTGACATGCTTACATATACATTTTCTTTAGTTTTGATATTGAAGGTATGTCATGTTTTTGAGCAAAGTGATAAATGTATATTAAACTCTATACAATATTTCAGTGGAACTGGACAATATTCGACGGCAGAATGTGATACTCCAGAAAGGTTCACCGGTGACCATGGGCGGCACCAACCACTCGCCCTTGACTGATAATGGTAAGCCATTACCACAATTATCCTATTACCACAGATTACGCCATTACTTTAAACTGACAACCTTCAGTTACGTATAAAAATGAATGTCATTAGGGTGAATAGTCAAATGAATAAGAGACACCATTATCTATTTTACGAGTTTCGAAATCTAAACTTGTTTTGACGATAAAGAGATAAAATGTTAAGTTTCTACTTTCAAGTTCTTTCCTTAGTGCCGTAGGTCTTGTGGTTGCATCCCCTACTAGGGTTAACATGCTAGTGATACCCAAGTTGGCTAGGGAGTAGTTTCAAGGTAAACGCACAAGTTATACCCCTGGCATTTATTTTGATTCTCATTCTATAAGAAATAAGTTAGTGAAATCTCTAATTCGCCTGATACGTAAGCAATTTTCGATTTCTTTTTGGAATAGTTGAAATTATTTATTATCGAATAGTTTTTGTTGTTGAACGGAAATGATAAAACTATAATTTTCTCAGTCCACCTTAATAATTAGTTTCACGAGACGGTAGCGAGCTCGTGACGAATCGGACCCGCTAATCCGCGACGCGTCCATGGATGCCGAGAAATATGACTAATTTCGCTGATGCACTGTGTCATGACAGTGCGTTCGGTAACTAATTATCCATTCCCGGAATGCGTTTCACAACGGGTTCGGTTCTTTCTGATGGAACTATCGATACTGTTCCTTTCCTGTCTTCTTTTTAGCAAATAAGTGACGGCAGCAACCAGTAGCATGACCACCGAAACGCGATATGATATAGCGATTTATCACGTTTAACTTTCAAAAGACAATGGATTTTGATACGGCCGTTTATGCCGCAAAATACGCATATTTTGAAACTCTCAAGGAAATCAAAATTTATAGGGTACTCCCCGTTGACCTAGAACTATGAAATGTTTTTGTGTAAAATAAATAAAATAAATATAAATATTTAACAACATCACGTACATTGCTCCGATTCCAAAGTAAGTAGGTACCTAAAGCACTTGTGTTATGGAAATCAGAGACAACGGTGGTATCAGAAACACCCAGACTCGAGCCAATATAGAAAAGTTCGTTTTCTAAATTGACCCAACCGGGGATCGAATCGAACCCGGGACCTCAGAGATGGCGACACCTTGAAAACTGGTGTACAAAGCCACTCCACCACGGAGGTCTTCAACTGTCCCTGCTCTTGCTCTGTATGCAAATATGCAATAAAATACGGTGTAAAACATCAATTTTAATCAACAGCGTAGAAAAGCATTCGTGACGACTGGGATCGCGTGACTGCGGCGACCTACAAGATACCCTAGAATCCTAGATAGACCGCATCGCATACACACTATCCAACATGAGGTCTTTGACCAGTCATTTTTAATTTTTAATGTATTGCTGGGGCACAGGCCTTTCTTATGGATAAAGAGGAGGTTTTTAATAATATCTAATATGATGTATGTAAGTTAGGCCGAATAAGATTCGACTAAATATTGCGGTTAATAAGTATACTATTAGATTCTATAGCAATGTTTATGATATTGTAAATAGCCATAATAAATAATAAATAAATATTTGAGCCAATATAGAAAAGTTCGTTTTCTAAATTGATCCAACCGGGGATCGAACCCGGGACCTCAGAGATGGCGACACGTTGAAAACCAGTGTACAAAGCAAAAATAATATTCGGTGCTAGGGAGTTTGCCTGTTTCACAGTATTCTAGAACAGTCTTAAATAATACTGTGATTCTAGTGTATAACATAATAACACATGGAAGTAGGTATTCTTTTTTAATTCTGAATGGATTTAAATAGTGTCAGATTTGTATATGCTTTTTATTCTGATGAAGTTTCTTCTGTGAAGCTTTCTTGCTCACTATTACAAGTATTGTTACTGTTTAATGCCATAAAGTTCCATGGAAACCATAACAAAAATCGAGAAGTTATGTTTCCAATTTATTGTTTATTATCATTTCGTGTGAAATTAATAGCAAATAACGTCTATTTTGTCTGTTAAATCTTATATCTTTAAAGTTTACCGAAGATTTGAGTATGTCGGATCTTCATTTGAAATTGATAATCAACAAGAAATGAAGACACAGAGAAAAGGCACAATGTTTGATAATGACTTTTGTGATTAGCAAGTTCAGAGTAAATTAATTAAGGTTATAACTTTCAGTCTAGTGAATGTTTGATAGCATTATTATGTTTTAATAAGTTTGAATAAAGATTAATTTAAGAATTTTGAAAGTTATACCATAACATCTCCCATCCGGGTACAGGAAAATGAGACACAAACACAATAGATATTTCATTGTTGTCCGGCCTCGTGTGGCCGCGTGCTATTTGATGAGTTTGGTTCAGTTCAGAGAGGTTTATTTAACCAATATTTAAGTAACTATTTGTTAAGTGGCAATCGGAATACAAAAGACAACACCAGCAAAATATTTCGTCAAAGTTGTTTTAAAAAAAAAAAATTACTAATGGGTTATTAGAAAGGATTCTTGTGAGCGAAGTACATTCGGTGCCCCTCGGGGATGGCATAAAATTAAAGTTTATTTTTATACCGAACCACACGGCAGGCGGAACTGAACCGCGATCGACAACGAAAATACGGTTAGGGCTGCTGCATTTTTTAAGTTACTCGGCCTATGTGGTCTGGTCGAGTGGTTGATGCGCTCAGTCTGGCATCACCATCAAGTCTGGAATTCGATTCCTAGATGGCTTACTAGCCTTTTACACTTGGTCACGTGTTCATTCACCTGGGGAATTTCAACTATTGTAGTATCCTATATCTTTCTACAAGGTCCAATTTATATCCCCAAATCGATCAAAATTGGTTCAGCGGTTTAGGCATGGAATAAAACCGTAACAAACAAAATAGACAGTATTTTGAAGAATGGTTACAAGTTTTTTTCAGAGGTAACTTTGATTCCAAAAACTAATAGCTTTGTGAGATGAAGACCTCGGTTAAACATAAGTATCTCCGCCATTTTCGGGTCTGGCTGTTACTATGTATAATAAGCATATATCAAAACCACCCATATTACAAGCTTTAGCTTAGTTTGGAGCTAGATAGCGCTGTCAAATTATCTAAGCATTTCGAAAATCTGGTTAAAGAAAAAAAACGATAATATTATCGAATCTGTTCACGTAATTTCCGAGAATCGGTTAAGAAATGCGACATGTAGAGAACAGACGGAGAACAGACATACGAAAGCATTTTTGCTCAAGCTGAAGCAGAGACGCTTCGCTAGCGCTTCACGCTCGCTCGGTCAACAAGATGAGTCCTTCGTTTTTTTGGCATTTAGTACTGAATGGGTGAATGAATAGCAGAATAAATAAAAGAGGTATAATTATAGTTATTTTGAGCATCTGTCGGTAACCCTAGACGTGACAGCTTTCTGAATCGATCGAAAAAGAAAAAAATACCGTGACTTACGCCGGGTAATGATTTTAAAATAAGCATTTGCTCTAGTATAAATTCGTCTGAGATGTAAGTAGTACGTAACATCTTTAAATATAAATAAACTACTTTTTATCTATCTTACTTGTACATACGACAGCACATCAAGTTTAACAGTGGAACTGCAAAAACAGTAGGACATAGAAGGTTTTGAGGTATGGAAACCAAAAAAAATATACTAATATTGTATGTGGTGTTGAGTCAGGTTGGTCTGATACGGTCGATAGTGTACCATACAGACTATAGTGTACCATCCATGTCAAGTAAAATTATCTTTCACACAAAAAATAACTAAATCAAAATCGGTTCATTCGTTTGGGAGCTACGATACCATAGACAGATACACACATACTCAGACACATTAAACTTATAACACCCCTATTTTTGATTTGGGGGTTAAAAAAATATCCTTATTCAAATAAACTTATTAATTAAGCGCTATTGAATCATGGCATGTCATGTAGTGCTAGTTTTACAACTTTCAGAACAAGCGTGAGGTGTGACAAAATACGAAAAGTTCAGCTACCTACTTCAGAACTGACTTTATTGTCATCTCAATAACATATACAACGTGTTACAAAAGTACTCCTAATGCCGTATATGGTAGATAGGGACCATCAAACTAAACAACTTTTACTATGGGACTTTTACAACTTTTAAATCGTGAAAAAAATTCATGTTTTCATACAAAAATTAATTACAAAAACATAAAAATGCATGAAACAGCTGATTTTCTTTTCGCAATTTCAGAGTTGTAATTTCAATTTCATAGTAAAAGTTGTTCAGTTTGATGGTCCCTATCTACCATATTCGGCATTAGGGGTACTTTTGTAACACCTTGTATTATTGTGTATGTAATAATATAGCATTCATTATGAAATGCAGTTCGCAGTAACTACCAGTACTGCGAACAGTGAACGCATCGAAATTCTCACGGAAGGCGAAGTTGATGCAACCGATTTTTAGGTCGCCCGCCTATGTTGGTGGGTGTACCTTGTTTCCGGCTTCCGCTATTCCATCAATAGCACGCGTAGGAAAAAGTATTACTATTATTCATTATGGTTTCATTATATCCTTATATGTTTCCATACATTTCTGTAAATATTTTCGTCATAGCAAAATTTAAGGTCATAATTTTTAACTAAGGAATTCATGTCTGTTTCAAAATGGACAGTATTTGTTTTGACGTTCGTACTGTCCCACTCTATTGAGTGCAGTTCACTCAACCCTGTACCACTTTAAACTTGACATAATTAGCCAGTCGGAATATGAAAATGGTACTCGGAAAGTATTGAAGACATAACACAATTGGCGGACACATTACTAATCCAAGCCAAATCGTTAAAGAATGCACTTGAGCAACTCGCCAACTAGCTGCCATGTCAGACTATTGTTTTGAGGACTTTGCAATATGGAAACATTTATTTATTTATTAGAAACACTAAAATTGAGAAACTCAGTCATAAATAAAAAAATAACTTTATGACTCTGTGTCTTATAAATTACAGTAAAAGAAAAAAAACGTAGGTAGGTAATGTTGATGAATCACTTCGCCGTCCAAACATTATCATGGTATATTTTGTGGTGGAAATCTTCAAGGAAATTATCTGGGGAGGAAATCTTCTAGGATACCTAAAGAGGTACCTAGTCTACATTAATTAGACTTATTATTTAATAACTTATGACTGTATAGTATAGTAAATAAATAAAAAATTCCACACAGCGCCATCTAGCCCCAAACTAAGCAAAGCTTGTAATATGTTTGCTAGACAGCTGATATCATAGAAATAGAATGTCAGCGAAATTTTTTTTAAGCCTATGGCTGATAACTACTTCTTTTTTAATATACATAATTATACTTATTATGCATAGTAACACCCAGACTCGTCACAGAAATTAAATTCATCATTTCAATTTCTGCCCGGCTGGGAATCGAACCCGGGACCTCTTGCGTGGTAAACCGGCATGTTGACCACTGCACCACTCAGGTCGTCGTGTAACGCCGTTTGTCCACGCCATCAATTCCAAGCCGACACGAGAACGAGATGACGGCGCCGACTACTTTAACTATGGCTGCCTGTCCACTACAAACCCGTCACGTCATCTTGATTCTTGATCTCATAATAAAACTTCGCTGCCGTCATCTCAATCTCGTGATGACTTGGAATCGACGGCGCGTTGGACAGACAGCGTAAGAGGAAATTGTGACAGTACTATACAAGAGTTTATGTTTTTGTACGTCTGTTCCAGGCCTCCTAGGTGGGCAGTACTCCCCTGGCTTCCTGGCAGACCTAGTGCGCGAGATCCGGGAGGCGGCCAGGATTAGGGAAGAGGCCATGTACTCCCGAGTCCGGGCCATGGTCTCAGAGAGGTTTGAAGTGAGTACTTTTATTGAAAAACCTATTGGTTAGTTTATCCGGCTCGGAGGACCAAATGTGTAATGTTCATTCATTTTAATGTCCCCAATGTTATGGCATAAATACCTATCTAATCCTTATAGTTGGGCAAGCAGGCTGTGCATAATGCATAAACCACCCCGCTGGCCAAATGTGGATTGGTGAGAGTTGTGGATTTAAGCACAAAAGTCAGAATACATATTAGTTATTCAGGGGGCTGATTACGTAACTCTGTTGCTAATAATTCTCGATTGAAATCTATTGAAACCGCAGTTACATTGCTGCTTTAAGTAAGATAGTTGTCACATTGGTTCTTACTAAGGCTGCAATGTAACTGCGATTTCTGTCAGAGTTGATTGCAACAAAGTTACATAATCAGGGGGCCGGTATAATTTGCGTCGGAAATAATTATTGACTGATAATTTACTTAAATTACATTGATTTATTAATTACTGTACGTCAACATTACACCAAGAAATCCGATATCGATTTTCGATGAAGCCTTTGACCTGTTTCCTATGTATCGAGTTCTTTCACCCTAAAGCACTCATAGAACAAACGACGTTTTTATGTCGGGTGCTGTCGATCTTGATTTGACTGTGTTTTCTCATTCAGGCTTGCAATTGCAACTAAGATGCAAATACAAATATGTTCACATAAGACAAAAGTTTTTTTTTTTAATATTTGACAATATCACATACATTGCTCCGATTCCAAAGTAAGTAGCTAAAGCACTTGTGTTATGGAAATCAGAGACAACGGTGGTATCACAAACACCCAGACCTGAGCCAATCTAGAAAAGTTCGTTTTCTAAGTTGACCCAACCGGAGATCAATCCCGGGACCTCTGAGTTGGCGACACCTTGAAAACCGGTGTACAAAGCCACTCGACCACGGAGGTCGTCAATTAGATTTCATATCCCTCTTTATTTTTACAGTACACAGCTCACTTACAGTCTAAGTTACAATTTTAGAACATAATTCTAAAGGCCAATTACGACTATCCAACAAATCTCCAACAAATTACAATTACTTAATTGATTCGAAACTAATAGAAGATTTTTTTCTTTGTCCATGGTTCACTTATCAAACTGTTACAATATTCATAAAATCAGAATTTACTATTGCTGTCATGCCATTATTGAACATCATGGTTGTTAATTCCTTTTTGCGACTATAGACGGGTCTAACACTACCATGATGCCATTTTATTGTAAGTATGCTTTTGTTGGTGATCAACAACGCATCAGAACTGCGCGGCAGAACGTGATGCGTGTCGACTGTCAATGTGTGTTCGGTGTTAGTTCCAAAAAAAATCATCTAGCGAAAAAATCCGCTTCACTATTCATAAATTACCAACTTTGTTTGTCTGTAGTGTCAGTCCAGTGACTCCAGACTGGACGTGGCATTTCAACTGCGTTGGCGCAGATCCAAGAATGTCCGTAACCACTTATTAGTATTACTCTTCGGTATACCGTTTCACTTTCTATAGTTTGTGATCTATAGCAAAGGGGACGATGTACCGTTGTTCGTGCAAAACCGATGGAAGTAAAGCAATGCCACAGATTACTTGTGATGCCGCGGAAACAATCGATTTCGCGTGTCCAACTAACGCGCTTTGTCTAATCAACTTTGTTGTCGAAATGAAACAATGCAGGATTAGCAAATGTTTTAATCGCTTTTAAAGCGGTTATAAGACCTTTTTTTGAGTTTCCGAACCTTTTCATCATTAAGCCGCATCCGATAACAATCGGACGCGGCTTAGACGCGTGCACAGTTAAAAACATCCAGCGCACCAGATTGCTATCAGACGCCCGATGACGTTATATTAGTCTATGGTTACGTCCGCGACTTACGTCCGATAGTCTGCACACATCAGTGTATTTTCATAGATTTCTTTAGTAGTAGTTATATTCGTCCTTTTCAGGACAGGCGAAGGTATAGACTTCTTTAATCAACACATATTCACAGATTACTAAATAGTTACTAACAGAGTGGACTCATTTCATTCACATAATCTTGTTTTGTACAATTTTTTTAATTTATTTTTGTTAAACCTTTAAAATCAATAGGTAACTAATAACATTAAACATTTTTCATTATTTGTTCTCAGTAATTAAATGGTAACATAATAGATGATTTTGTTGGTAATAACATTGTCTATTATACACACATACCACATTATTCAACCCATTCTAATAATCGAATTGTGAAATTCTTCTATAATTCTGTTTGTGAGCTTTTAAAATATGTATATTGATAAGTTTATTACCTACATATTACCAGTTTATTACCTACATATTACCTAATAAAAAGTTACTTTGCCCTTACCAACCATAAAGCAGGCAAAGCTTTATTGTGCTGTGCATGTTGATAGGTCATTTTGTAAATAGATTTGTATTGTTTCAGAATAATCTGACCGGTTCAGAAGTGAGGTCTAGTGAAAAGGCTCTTGAAGAAATCAAAGTAAGTATTTCTTTTTAATGTTTGTTTTTTAACATCAACTTTGGTTTGAATTAAAAAAAAAGACGAACTGTGTGTGCTGATGAGCTTTTAGCGCCATCTATTATGAAGATTGAAAGTTAAAGTGCTTTTGGAAGCAAGTTGTAGACTAATGTTAGTAGATGGCGTTAACTTGCTTTGTGTGACTGTTATCGAAGTTCATGTATAGGTGGCGTTGACAAGGATTTTACAAGCAACTTGTTATTGTATGGAATAGCAATACAACAACAATCAGTGGGGCTACCGCGTAAGTGTCGTCGACTTCGCCGTCGGCTTCATTTGACAGATGGATGTAATACATTGCTACTTTTCTTTGGTAGGTTTTTTATTTGTGCCAAAAGAAGTAGCGATGTATCTCATCCATCTGTCAAATGAAGCCGACGGCGAAGTCGACGACACTTGCGCGGTAGGGCCCCTGTTTTGATTCAAGTCTTGTTCATCAATATCAATGCGGGATGAAGAATTTTATGAATAAATAAATTTTCAGCAAATCTGTCTGTTGACTACAGAATACATAATAGTACTAAGAACTTCATATTTTATACTATATATTACTAAAGTATGCATGTACCTACTGCATTAGATAGTACTTAAACAAGCATAACCGCTCATTAGTAAAGATCTTGTTTGCCTCTAAAGTGCTATGGGGAATGTCTGAAAAAAAAGCTCACTTATCACTTAATAGTTAAAAGTTTTAGAATTTTTAGTTGTGTGAAAAAATACAAATTGGGGACACTTCGTCTTCGCAAATGTACGAAAGTAACAGCAGAATGGAGATGAATCCCTAATCACCATAATATATTAAAAAAAGTCAACTGAAAACAGCAGTTTTCAGTTGACTTTGGCATAAAATGGCTATGCAGAAATGTCAAAAAGAGCAGTAAAAAGTCAGCTGTTACTTCCGGAAAGCGAACACGAAGAGATTTTTTTTGATGCAGCAAAACTCAGAAACTATTCTATTTATAAAGGAGGTTATTTCTACCAATAATAAAATATTCAGCCTTTTTGTTATTTTCCAGACATTCCCCATTGTTCTATGATTTTCAACTAAACTCGCGTATAGACAGACACAATAACATTTCCTCCATGTTTTTGTGTCGGCGTGGATGGCCTCTATTAGCTCGTGTATTTGCAGACCGCGCTGGGTGGTCCGTAAGTGCACTTCTCGCCTCTCAGACGCACCTCTAGCGGTGTCGCGCACGCGGACGCCACAACGATGCGATTTACCTCACTAACTACTGCTTATTTCTATAGTTAACAATTGTTAAATTGAAACATAAGCATTGTTGAAATCTGTTTATTCAATAGAATACGTCATTTTCTTTGCACACCACAGAGTCTATCAGCATGCAGTGTTGTCTTTGCCATCCCCAGCAACGCTCTAGTGCGACTTTGTATTGAAAACCACTCTTAACAATATCACGACTCGTTAACTACAATGCCTGCTTCACAAGTTCTGGTTTACTTTCAATTAGTAATAGAAAGCATAAATTGGGCTGGCGTGGTGGGTTATGTTATGGCTCGTCCTACTGATCTATGCTGTATTCTACCCACTTATACTACCCACGAATATTTAATTCCGCTTTCTACCCAAAAACTATTCCATTTTCTACCTTATACAACAAATTAGTATATTTCCGCATTCTACCCAAAATGGATGCCGGTTTCGACTCATAGAGGTTTATTATAAAATGTTGTACTAACAGAAAAAAAAGTTTTATGGGTTGAAAACGGAAGCGTTTTAGAATTTGGGTAGAAAACGGAATTATTATTATTATTTTCATAAGCTGTATGAAAAGGTTGTTGGACGTAAATGAAGCAAAAGAAGTGTGCAAGGATCGTAGCAGGTGGCGATCCATAGTCTCTGCCTACCCCCACGAAACAGGCGTGACTATAATGTATGTATATAAGCTCAGAGTAGAATACGGATTATAATGTCCTACTTCTTCACCTATAGGGAAAGCCTGTGCCCCAGCATTGCGGACATTAAAAAATGCCTAAGGTGCAGTAAGGTCCGATTCTCATACGTAGGAGTGACAGTTTTCATATCATTTACGTTTCGTTTCCTTTTCGTCACATTATAATATGTAAACCCATGACGCATCTCTGTGGCGGTCAGTTTATTTGCCGAGTTATGTCACGTCATGAATCTCGCGCTTGCGCAAAACCATCTTTGCAACGTCACTATTAGAAAATGGCATACATTACTCACAATTTCCACGCAGGTACTCTTGTTTTGTTTTTGAAATAGAGCAAAACCAGAGACACCAGGAGATCTTTTATTATTATTATTATTCCTGCATATCCATTCAACGTAAAGCTGTGCTGTGTCTGTGCCTTGCCCCAGCAGTAGCAACGATTATTTAATAATTTATAGCTGTGGGTGCATTAAAAATCTAGAAAGAAAGAAAGAAAATAATTTTATTTTGCACACAATTAAACATAACAGCTTTTTAAAACTAACTTAATATAGGTACATGTGCTAAAATGGCTCCCACTCAGCATTATGCCACGGCACCCTAGAGGGGCACCATGACGCTGATTTTCAGTGGTCACCAATTCCGGAGAAGGCGGCATAAATATGAAATTGAAATTAAAATTCTCTAAATATTGTTTTTTTTATAAGTGACTATTCATTTACATATTCCACCCTATCTGCAATGAAATATGATTGCTTATACCAAAGAATATTATACTCTATACGTTGTTTAGTTGTCATAGTACAAGCTCAACTTAGTTTGAGACTAAGTTAATGAGTAATTAATTGAGGAGCTCAGTCGCGCAGTGGTTTAGTGCCTCGCCCTGCGATTGCGGAGGTTAAGCAACTTTCGCAATGGTCGGTCGTGGATGGGTGACCAAAAATGTATTATCTCCTCTGTGCTTCGGAAGGCACGTTAAGCAGTTGGTCTCGGCTGCATTTGCAGTCGTTAACATCCACTAATCCGCATTGGGTCCGCGTGGTGGGTTATGGCCCATCCTCATTATATATTGAAATTGAAATTGAAAAATTCTTTATTCAAATAAGCTCACATAACAAGCATTTTTAAATCGTCAATTCTTTTATCCTACCACCCATTATGACGTCTTTTAGCTGACAAGAAAAATGGGCGCAAAAAACTTATCAGCTTTATTAGAAGGAACGATATTTACAAATATGTATATCGTTTCCAGACATTACATTCAAAGTATTCATACATGTTACCATTAACATAGATTCATAAATAAATAACATTATTTAATTAGCTCATTTCTACTGAATCAAATTACAGGTGTCAAGCTTAATTCAAAATTTAAGGCTCAGCCTAGGCTATTACAAAAAAATTATATATATATCTATTCATACAATTCAATAAACGTTAAGACAAGTAGGCAGAAGCAGACCCATTCCCACTGGCATATACGTGTTGTTTACCCATAAGGCCTGTGCCCCAGCAGTGGAGACATTAAAATTGGCTGATGTCATCAAATGATTAGTGTGTTGTCGGCATTAAAGCAAAAAAATATGTATTAAGATAAATAATATTAGAAAAAATCGACTCACCCGTAGCACCTCAGACGGGACTCGAACCCGCACCTTTGGGATTCCGGCCCAATGCACTGACCACTGAGTCCCGTCTGAGGTGCTACGGATGAGTCGATTTTTACAAGTTAAATTTTGTTCAGTCAAATGTTGTTTATTGCATTTTCATTCAACGGTACAGTCTCTTTATATTTGATTAACAGAAAGAGTAGTACCAAATCTAATATATTAAAAAAAACTATTTAAAATAACAATGGTCGATAATAACTCTAAACTGGTTTGAAATAAAACTCCGTTGTTTGAGGTGTTTCGACTTTCGTTCATCGGCCATATAAGGCGTAGCGTATCCACACTAGGGAACATTTGTGGTGCAAATCAACATCCTTTTGCTATGCGAGTTAAACGGAGTCCGTACTGCTTCATTCACAGTGGAAAGCGGGTCAGGATAATTCTACTAATATTAAACTTAAGTTTGGATGTTTGTTGCTCAATCACGCAAAAAAGGATGAACTAATTTGAATGAAATTTGGCACACAGATAGCTTATAGCCCCGATTAAAACATAGGATTTTTTCTCGGTTTTTTTCATCGTGTATTTTTATTTATTTGAAGAATTCGATGGTTCTTAGCGTATTAGGCCTGCTCCGCGTTAGGGGTCGTTCATTAATCACGTGAGGCTCGAAAGGGGTTCGGAAAAAATCATCAAATATCACTAGGGGGGGGAGGGGGACGTTGTAGTGAGATATCACGTGTATTTTTTTTTAAGCAAAAAAATCCTGTATTTAAAGATAATAATTTCTGAATTTTTTAATCATACTTTGTACCAAAAAATACACGTGATTTACACTGTACACGGTACACCATTGGTCTCGGCTACATAGATTGTTTTTAATAAATAAATAAATATAAATAAATCGCTTTTGGGTGTAGTGGATTATGGTCTATTTTCCTTATCCATTCATATGGAAGGCCATAAGGAAGGAAGAAGAAAGAATAATTTCGATAGCTGGGGAAATTAAAGAGCAGCCATGCATGTGGGAACAAGACGAGTGTGATACAGCTGACTTACAATATATTTATTTGCCACTTCATAATGATTATTCTTAAACACACCAAAGACAAATTACAAGCTTATAAGGAGTTTGCAACAGCCTGTGTCCAGTAGAGATATTAAAAAACTTAAAAGAGGCTGATGACGAATCGAGTATTTATCGCGTAGTGTGTACGCACAACGCAGCGCCCTCTATAGTTAGGGTCTCCCCACACGAATGCGAGCGGGTGCGCGAGGCCGAGGGGCGCTCAGCAAATATTGGCAGATGTAAGTGGATGGCGCTGCGACGGCGCCCCGTTCGATTCCTGGCGCAGGCTGTGATACGCTATGGTGATTCATTTGGCTCATCAAGTTTTTTTGTAGTTTGTGTTTTAACTTACAGTAGCACAATAGATTTTAGTTAGTTTAAGATAGTTATATTAATGTAGTTACCTACTTTCAGATTAGCCCAGTCGGCAGGTAGGATAGTGTGGGAGGTAGATTCTGAGTTTTTGACCTCGAGGTCCAAACCATTGCGTTTCTCGAGAAAAGTGTTGATGATGACAAAGTTGTAGAGCTTCAATATTTGTAGTTGAACATTATTTTTGAACCCAAATTGCATAAAAATGAATGGAAATCCTGAAACTGAAAACTCTGATCCAATGCTGATCAGATCAGTTAGATGTGTATAACGATCTGAATCTCCTCCATTCACTCCCTGGATGGTCATCATCAGATCACAGCTAGGTCAATCCCTGGCGAAGAACCAAGGCTTCGAAGTTACCTCGTTTGTATGAAAATCGACTGGTGTCCTTAATTATCTGGCCACCACTGTCTAAAGTATACTTTCCTTTTCATATTTACGAAGTTCTAAAATTTTTTTCCGCAATGATAATAATGATCGCCAATGAAGAGAGATCACAAAATCTCTCTCTTTATTTTCAAATTAGTTTACATGGCTTTTACCAGATTATTGAATAAAACAAAAAAAAACTTCAAACGTATTCAAACGTTTTTTCCGATTAAAGTTGTACAATCTAACCTGTACTTGCTTATTCCACAACTTTCTGACGTTCCAGCTCTTTTTAAGTCCTTTTTACAAAAGATAATAACTCGTTTTAAAATAGTTTTTAAAGTTATTATAGCTCCTTTATAAAGACTGATCGTAATTTAATAATTCCGACATCATATTATGGAGTATGAATCTTTCTTTCTCTCCTAAATAACGGTTCACATTATTCAAAAGATTTTCTTCAGTGTGTGTTCCTTATTAGCACGCAACCGCATCGTAATTAGTTAATTGAAGTGCAAAAACGCGTCGTAACTTAGTTAACGCCCGTTAATGCACAGACCGTACGTGCTAAATAAACCCCGATAACCAGCACTCAACTCTCACCTGGATTACCATAAGTGCTGGCAACATAAAAAACTTTATAACCTACGCTAGGTGATGTTTTCTCTTAAAAAAACACTTTTGTCTACGCGTGGTGATACCTTTGCGTGTTCCGTTTATTTGAACGAAAAGAAACGAAAAAAGCCGGCATAAAGAGGTTTAGTTTTTCTAGGCTCAATGGGGATCCCTAAATAGGCCCAATAGCTTATGTATTGTCGCTGTCAGCCAATATATCAGCAAAGTAACAACATGAAACGAGCGGAACAAACAAAATTAGCCGGCCCGCCCGCTGTCTGTCTGTTTGTCCGCGCATATAGACTCAGCCGTGTAATCTTACTTAACGCGGTACCGAGTACATAATACAAGTTACACGCTGAAGCGGTTCATGTGTAGAGTCAAGTCATGCTACAGAGAGGGGCAAGATAAGTTAGAAGACGTCAATAGAATAATGGCACAGGTCCAACCAAAATGAAACGTAACGCAAAACTACGCAAAAGTACTACTAGCACAGAATACATAATAATACTAAATGTGTACTAGTACTGCTATTCTTCTATTTGAAGTTCTATGTATATCTGCGCTAAGAAGAGTGAGTTTTGTAGATGTTTCTTTCAATGTGTAGATACTTGATGTTCCACAGACTTCTTTATACACATTGAAATACAAATCAAATCACGTATTATTCACACTACTCTTATCACAAAAGTGATATTTTGTATATATTCTTCTCAAGTATTCTTGAGATAGTTCCGCTATCTTCACCGTCAACTCTTTTCATTTAGACCAAAACTAAAATAGCTTCATCGTCTCACAGCACCACCATAAGATAATCCCCCGCTCCCATCATTATACTTGTATCTTGATTAAAAAAGGGTGGCTTTAAACTATTATATGGCTCTTCACAAACTGGTCGGCGAATTAACGCTCTTCAGATGAATTTGCTAAGCAAATGTTTTCGCTAGTGTTTACAGCAACCTGCTGCTATGCTGCCTTTTGATTTACAAACTTTGATGAAATTATGCTAATCTTATACTTTTTGTAATGCTTAATGTGCGTATAGGAAACTAGCATTCCGCCCGCAGCTTCGCCCGCGTGGACTACAGGTTATATCGTGCGGGGAGACTCGTGCCCAGCAGTGGGATAAAAAGTAACCTATGTCATTCCCCAAGGTCCCATCTACAAGGTGTTACAAAAGTACCCCTAATGCCGAATATGGTATATAGGGACCATCAAACTGCACAACTTTTACTATGGGACCAACTTTGAAATCGCGAAAAAAAAATCAGCTGTTTCATACAAAAATTAATTACGAAAATATCAAAATGTATGAAACAGCTGATTTTTTTTTCGCGATTTCAGAGTTGGTCCCATAGTAAAAGTTGTTCAGTTTGATGGTCCCTATCTACCATATTCGGCATTAGGGGTACTTTTGTAACACCTAGTATATCCGTACCAAATTTCGTCAAAATCGGTCCAGCGGTCTAGGCGTAAAAACGTAATAGACAGACAGACAGAGTTACTTTCGCATTTATAATAATGGATGATGATGTTTTAGCTATAGTTTTCCTTGTATAATTTGAAGGAAACGAAGACGCTCTGTCTGAGAATTTGGCCTCTATTGAGTATAAAACAGTTTGGGTAGAAATAGTCAGACAGCAATAAAAAAAAGCACAAAATATTATACAACATGTTACAAAAATACCCCTAAGGCCGAATATGGTATATAAAGACCATCAAACTGAACAACTTTTACTATGGGACCAACTCTCAAATCACAAAAAAAAAATCAGCTGTTTCACACATTTTGATATTTTCGATTTTAATTTTTGTATGAAACAGCTGATTTTTTTTCGCGATTTCAGAGTTGGTCCTATAGTAAAACTTGTTCAGTTTGATGGTCCCTATATACCATATTCGGCATTAGGGGTATTTTTGTAACACCTTGTATTAGTTACAAAAGACATTTTTTCGACGACCTCCGTGGTCGAGTGGCTTTGTACACCGGTTTTCAAGGTGTCGCCATCTCTGAGGTCCCGGGTTCGATCCCCGGCTGGGTCAATTTAGAAAACTAACTTTTCTATATTGGCTCAGGTCTGGGTGTTTGTGATACCACCGTTGTCTCTAATTTCCATAACACAAGTGCTTTAGCTACTTACTTTGGAATCGGAGCAATGTGTGTGATGTTGTCTAATATTTTTTTATTATCCAAATTAATTTATCGCGCGAAAGTCGCTTGACACAGTTCCAACACTTTTTTAGCTTTGTATGTTGTTAGTACAACTAAGTTGTAGGTACGTGACCAAAATTCTGAAGAATATGAATCTCTGCTAATACATGTCTGTCCCTTGGATCTACGCCATCTTCAAAGTATTTTTCTTTAAAAGATCTTTTCTGCAAATATGGCTATCATCAGTTCCAACATTCCTGATAATTTTGTCGATTACAAAGCCTGAACGACCAACGCCATAATTTTCTGTCGATTTTCTGAACGACCACCACTTATTTAGGAACAGCAGTACTCAGTGCTAAAGAAAGCCTGTAAAGTTGTGTACGGCTTGTTCGCGCTGAAGAGTTGGATCCACATGTATGCGAGACACAGTCGAGATTTACTAAGACCCAACAACTTCCTATCGAAACACAACACAATAGGGCAAACTGGGAGGATCTCGGGGCCCATATCTGTGTCGGAGTGTGCCGTATCTGCGGCGGCGCGGCCATAACTCGCCGCGTCAGACGCATAGTGTTTTAACGGCGCGCGCGGTCAGCATCCGTGCCTTGGAATACATTACCGGTACACCCTTAGGTGCAGCGTGGACTACGCCTTTATGGTTTGATAGGGTTGGTCCGTTAGAGTTTGAGGAAATAACACTCGGCATGAATATTTAAAAAAGTCATCTGACGTTTTAGTAGTTCTGCATTTACTCACATTGCGAAAGACACGGATTCCATTGTCTTAATGTAAGTTAGTAGCCTAGTCGTTCAATGAGAATCATTCTAAGTCATGGTTTAGACTAGAAAATCTTTTTAATTTTTGAGATTTTAGCATTCATAATGCTATTATTAGTTTAGTATTATAGAAAAACTTCTTAAAATATTGGCGTTTTGGTGTGATATCGATTTTGTGCTTTCCGCTTATTAGAAAGTGAAGCAAACATGTTTAATCTATAACTAGTAGCGATGGCATTGGCAACCCTAACGGTTCAGGCCGATTTGCAGTAGCTTCCAGCACGGATATTACTCGATAGTAAGAATTTGCAAACGAATGTGAGTCTATTGTTTTTGCTGTAGTCAAGAGTAGCCAATGAGTTATCACTTTTGTTCACGTATCTTTATGTATTCTGTCTGTGGCAGGGCTAGATGGTTATCAAATCTTGAAGATTTTATAATGATTCCCTTTTTTTCCGTACTGCTTACCGAAGATTTTTTAATTAGGTACAGTCTGTCGATTAACTCACAAAATTCATTAATGGGGGAGCCACTTTCTTTTTGTCATTAGTGTTATTGTATGGCAACACTTTAGTATACAGAACCACGTGTTGCTAGTAAAAATAATTTTAGTTCCGTTTTCATGAGTTTCTTGACAGTCTCTATCCTGGAGGTTAGTTGAGAGAGTAACATTAATAGAAAATACTTTCTTTGCTGTTGAGAAATTAATTTGAGCCATTTGTTATCTAAGTTGATTATCATCCTTATAAATGTTGAATTTATTTTGCACATGACTTAATCGACCGGGATGAACCTTCGATAATGAACTAGATAATGTAAAGGTGTTATTTTAAGCTATTTTTCTAAGGATTTACGTTTTGTTCCAGACTTCCCTGCGCTCCTCGGAGGCGGACCGACGGGTGATGATGGATCGCATCTCCAAACTCGAAGACGATTTGCGCCTTCTCAGGGTGGCCAATGGGTAAAATTCAGATTGACACATTTATAACTTTTTTTACACTTAAGTATTGAAAGCATAGCTGAAGCAAAGCAACTGTTGTGTGTGTTTATAATTAAATAAGCGATTAAAAAGAATAAAAAAGTAAATTAATCGTTTGCTGTATGAAACTACTTTAAATTATTACCTTCACTTAGTGTGCATCGAGACGAGAAGAGCTGTTTAGTTCGCGAGTTTTTTCTTCCGTTCTCTAAAAAACTTTTAAAGCCTTCCTAGAGATAAGATACTAGACTTCCTAGACGCCCCGTAGGGCTTAAAGAGTTACTATAATTAGGAGCCGAATCACAATCGATCTTTTAGGTCGCAGTGACTGCAGCTCTGACAGAGCTGCAAAAACCAATACTATTTAATGTTCGCTAGTTAAAGCTACTAACGCGTAAAGGACATTAAGCTACTTAAGAACGGTGTTTGATTGTAAATAAAAATTGATATTTATAGTAAAAATTAAGAGTTATTCCCATCTGATCCCCTGCAACCGATCCCCTGGTGGATCGGTTTTATTTTTAAATTATTTTTTATTCCCATCGGATCCCCTGTGTCAAGGGGATCAAGAATAAATATTAATATTTTATTCCCATCTGATACCCTATAGCACTTATTAGCTTATTTTTTGTAGGTCACATGCCCCATAGCCCGGGGGCAGTTTAATATTTTATTAATTTTCTTTTTTATTGCTTTCTGACCCCTATAAATAGTACCCATTGCCACCAACTCATATGCTCAACTGCACCCATATATTTTTTGCATTAAAAATAACTGATCAATAAATGAATATTTGATTTTAATACTTCTTTTTCTTCTGACTCTACTCACCTACCTTTTCTTGCTTAGAAATACAATGAGGGGTTGGGAATTGAAAACTATAAGGGGATCGGTTGGGATTTTTAATTCTTGGTGGATCAGTTACACTGGATCGGATGGGAATAACTCAAAATTATAATGCTAGCATTTGTCAGTTAATGCAGGGGTTTCCATTTTTTTATGCTGCGACTTCATTTACATGTTGTAAATTTTATGCGGCTCCCTTGTAAAAGAAGATACCCACGTGTAGCTTTTAAATTACTTACATACGATTGAGCATAAATATCTGGGCATCGCGACGCACAGTTTGGGAACCACTAAGTTAATGTATTGAAATTAAATTACTTAGTTTTAAAATTGATACAGATTAGAAAACGACATTAAATCGACCAACGGCAGCCCCGACGATGGCGACGCGGAACGCGTGCGCCTGCGCAAGGAGCTGGCCGACGCTCGCCGCGCGCGACACCACGCCGAGGAACACGCTCACAAGTAAGTAAGTAGTTGGTGTAGCATCGCCAGGGTAGAATAGGTGGCAACCCTTACGTGCATTCTGAGGAACACACGGATGGCTGTCCTTAGTGCACGCTAGAAGGCGCGCTCGCGCCCACTCCAGACAAAGGAGACATGTCACTTTTATGCTCAATTTGTATACTTTTTCATTATTTAATCTGTGATTCTATGTATCGGTCAACCAAATGACAGCTATCAAGCTATCAATGCCGAATCAAAACAAAAAGATATTTTGTTTTCTTAATTTCTAAAAAAGCAGTGACAGTTCGTAGTGACATCAGACAACTTCCCTTTGAAGATTTAATATGGATAAAGGCACGTTTTTGATGAATCGTTGTTTCCGTAGTGTTTCCATATCAAAAATATTCATCATTTAATAACTGTTTTCAGACTGTTAAGACAGAACTTGATTCAGGTAGCAAATATTCTGCCATCATCCTCCCGCGGGAGAGACCTACGTCCTGCAGAGGGCTATCAGTCCCCGGCACGGATCTTGAACGCTTGACGAATGCCCACAAGTCATCATCGAAGGTTTAACTTAATCAGAGGGGTTCACATTATCTGGTTTAAAGTAATAAAATTAACTTTAAACCATGTATGTGGACCCCTCCGATAAAGTTAAACCGCCGATAAACCACCGATAAGTCTCATCAACAGTAGTGTAGTTTCCGCTTCAATCGAGTCCATAATTTCAGATTAGAGCGCCTAGTCACCCAACTCCGTTCCAAATTCAACGGTCTCCAAATCACGAACGGCCCCGACTCGCTGCCGAGCGAGCCCGAGCAGGAGGCGCGCCTGCGACGGACCAGCGTCAACTCGTCCAACAACTCGACGGTCGTGTTCGGCCCCGTCACAGACTTGTAGCGAACGGACGTCCGTTACCTCGCTGTGTCGCTGGCCGGCGATATACTCTGGGCTGCTCTGTGCAAAGTGATGTAGAAACTTTTTGAAATTGTAATGAATACTCCTTGGGGATTTATCGTCTATTTCGAATAAAAAAAATAGGTCCTGAGAAATTAACAACATATTTTTCAGAATTTAGCAGAAAAAATAGCCTAATTATGATTAAAATTAAACGATTTTTATGTTGAAAAGAACTGGAGTAATGTGAATTATATTTATAATATTGTTATCGAAGTAATAATGCCATGATAATTGAAACATATTAATGGAATTGTCATTAGATATAAGTTCCCAATTTACAAGTACTGTAATGTTTTAAGTAAATACTACTGTTACTATTATTTCTTAAAACGAATCTCGTTAATACTTAAAATTATCAATTTTTTACAACAAAACTCAACAGCAAATAACTTTATCTACTTATTAACATTTCATGTCACAAATTTTCCTCAAATTCTAATATAATGTGCCTTATAACAATATTTTTTACAAAAACCTCATTTTAAATTGGATCAAGGTAGTAAAAGAGAAGTAAAAGATCAAAAAGTAAGTTCTAAGTAGCTTACTTCACAGATGATTGACACATTTTTTATACTTATCACAACTGCTAAATCATCGGTCAAGTAAGCTACTCAGAACTTACTTTTTGATAGTGAAACAGGCCCTAAGAGTTTTAATAAGATCTAATCTTGATGTTACAATCAAAACAATAGTTGCTGGAACGTGGAAGTAATAAGGAAAAACCCTACTTAATAAAAAAAAACTGTTTATGACCGAATATTTTAGCGATACTTCTATTATTTCAATTAATTTGTGATTTTTTCGCCTAATCTGCCGAATCGTGCTCGCTCCCGCGCGCGTCGTTTTCTCATTGCTATCTCGCTTTAGTAAAGGAACGCCTTAAATGATCTAAATTGTGATTGGAATTGAAATTGTCATTGGTCGATGCCTTCTATTTGTAGAAGGCACTCTTGAAATTAAGGCTGAGTTGCATCATCTTGATTTAACCTTAACTTTAACAGACACCAACTTATCTGATTCGCTGACAGCGTCGTTGTCGTCTATAGCGTAACCTAGGTAACTTTATGTAATAACACTTGGTTCCAGTTTTGGCCACCGGCTCAGATAAGTTTGTATTATGTACTGTTAAAGTTAAATTAAGATGATGCAACCGAGCCTTAGAGTACGGTGTTTGTTAACATTGACACTGATATTGAATTACGATTGACATAATTGAGTTATTATTGGATTCAAAGAGTCAGGGTTTTTTTTAAGTTTTACCTAATTCGACCGAACAAACGATTAAAGTTAGTTACGATAAAAGTATATCAAATAGTTTTTTTTTCACAACTACGGTCAAATTAATCAACTCCGACTATTATATACCTATCACGTACTATTTGTGTGAACATACGTCACTTTGCCTTGTTTGTGCGGCGATGTTGGCATTTGCAATTCTCAGCCAATTCGCTTTTGACACCTCCGCTTGTGTTTTTTTTTCACAAATATTTATTTTATCTTTAATGCCATTTCTGGAAGTTTTCAAGCTCTTCGTCTTGCTTGCACTCTTGCACTTTATTCGGAAGTGGTTTGACATTGCGAATAAAATAAAATAAATTTTTTTCTCTAAGGATGGATTGAAACTAATTTCAAACTGATGGTTAACCATTAATTAGTTGGACTGTTCTATCATT
This sequence comes from Catoptria pinella, assembly GCA_963556745.1. Lineage (NCBI taxonomy): Eukaryota > Metazoa > Arthropoda > Insecta > Lepidoptera > Crambidae > Catoptria > Catoptria pinella. The sequence continues at coordinate 1,169,186 of OY750776.1, forward strand.
CACCACCCGTAGCATGAACATCTGTAGCCTTAGTACGAACATCTATCGAGAAAAAAACGCGCGTAAAAGTACTCGATAGAGAAATTATAGCTACGGAAAATTTCATTTCGCTCTTCGGCGGTAGATGGCGCTGTACAAATAGTGGAGGTACAGTTTTCAATCTTTAAAAATTAGAAGGTTGATCAATCGTTTTTTTTTATATTCTGCCAGAACTTGGGTAATTATAAATTGGTTTTGTTGAAAGAATATATAGCTTTTTCTTAATTTTCTTCTAATATACCAAAGAATTTAGCTGATGGTGTTTAATATTGGTTAGCATCGGTAAAATACGTGTATAGATTTTGAAGAGAAATCTAATTATAATTTATTTGGTTTGGAGTGTGTTTTACTTATTTTGTTTATGTGTGGTTTAGTATTTTACGTATTACTGATAATCTTCAAAATGAGAGGTTTTTTTTTATTGTTCGTATAATAAATAGAAAACTTCATGACTAATAAAGTTATAATATTATTAGGAAAATATTCGACTCACCACCTTATAATTTTTTTCATATAAAAATATGTTAAGATGGACAATGTTTTGTCGAAGTTGTTTTGAGTTGAAAACTGTTTATATGATTTTGCTAACATTGTTTTTTTTAATTATGGTGCTTATCAATTTAATTTTCATTTAATCAATGCTTAATTTAAATATGAAAACATAATTATACAAGGTGTTACAAATATACCCCTAATGTCGAATATGGTATATAGGGACCATCAAACTGATCAACTTTTACTATGGGACCATGTCTGAAATCGCGAAAAAAAAAATCAGCTGTTTCATACAAAAATTAAAATCGAAAATATCAAAATGTATGAAACAGCTGATTTTTTTTTTCGCGATTTCAGAGTTTGCCCCATAGTAAAAGTTGTTCAGTTTGACGGTCCCTATATACCATTTTCGGCATTAGGGGTATTTTTGTAACACCTTGTATAAATCAGAAATTAAAAATATGTTTAACATTTCAGATGTTTCAACTTAAGAGTTGATTTTTTTATGTTTATGATAAATTGATAATAATATAATAACGGCCTTGATTACACGGAGTTATTTGTAAAACACCAACAACAAGAAGTAGATTACTAACATCATAAACAACAACATTTGTTGTACAATTTTTCCGAAAACAGAAAAAAAAAATCGACTTTTCATACAAAACTCGATCAGCAGGGGCCGTACCGGCTAACTTTTCGAACTTCGGCGGGTCTGCCGAGATTCAACTTAAAACAGATAAATCTAAGTAAGGAGTTTCGTATTGTACTATTCGCCAAAGTTATTTAGAAGATATCGATGTTCGTGTGACATCATGAATTGGGGTTCGCCATTTTGGCCCGATTGGGGCTCGATTTATCTGTTTTAATTTGAAGCTCAGCTGACTTTCCGAAGTTCGATGCGTTAGCCGGTACGGCCCCTGTTCGTAATAAGTATGGAAAGTCGTTTATTTTTTCAGAAAAGTTTTTTTTAATGTTGTTGGTGTTTTAGAAATAACCCTGTATAGTAACCTAATTATGAAGCCAATTAATTTAACGCTCTGAACATTAATTGTATTAAAAGTTGCTCAGACATTTGTGATTTGTTTTAAGAACGAATTTATTAATATTATATTTTTAATCCGGTCTCGCACTGTTGAAGTCACAATTTAGATTAATTACTTATAATAAATAAGTCGACATAAGTTCGTGAACGCTCTCTAAATGGTGTGTAATGAAATGAATCGCCAAAAATACTGAAATGTATTTAAGAGCGCGTAGTCTGCACACTAGCGCCGCCATTGAAAAAAAATTCATAGTAGTGCAGACTATGCAGCCTTAATCCAGATTACAAAAAAAAATTTCACTAACCTTATAAAATTATTAAAGAGGCACTTAAGTTTGTAAAATTCGATACGAATACGAATGTGAATTAAAATTCGTGTTAAAAACATATACATAGGTAAGTAATGTTATTATCAATGCTTTACATAAAACATATTTACACTGAACAATATTCTCAAAAGTCACAATTAATTTTACTCACCCACCTCTCGATAGAATAGAGACTGACCCTACTAATATATTTTAATTTATAATACCAAATCAGAAAAACATAAACATAAGATACTTACATATAATAGTTATACTATGTAAATAAATGCAATTTGCTGACAAGCTTACGTTAAAATGCACCGAAGTAACGTAACATTTAACGTCAAGTGAACTCAATCGAAATTGACAATAAATACTCATTTTCGCCTTAAACACAAACATAATAATAGTTTAATATTAATTGAGGAAATGTGTCATTTTGGCAGTGAATAAATATATCTATTATAACTCATAAAACAAACATTTAATTGATTGTTCTTTCACCATATATATTATATGGTGAAACGTATTTTCAAGTTCTAGGGTCACGGACGCACTGACATGCGGCTAGACCCTAGCGAGTCACCAGTGGCCCTACCATGAGTTGATGCAAACTGTTTACGTTATCGTAAACTATCGTTTTCTCTCTTTCACTCGCATTGACTGTGAGCAGTATATCCGATAGTTTACGGTGGCGTAACCAGTTTGCATCAACTCATGGTAGGGCCACTGGTGTGTAGCTAAGTGAAAGGAACGTTCTATTAAGAGCGCGTAGTCTGCACACTAGCGCCGCCATTGGAAAAAAAACATAGTTTTTAAATAAAGATGAACTCTGTATTGCACTCCGAAAAGCGTATTTTTCATCGTATTAACAATATTTTCTAGCCTGTCGTTTAGTTTAATGAAGTTTTTTGCTAAAAGTGGGCACTTTTCTTAAGTTCGCAAACAGCCGCACTGCCCGCTTGGCGCCTTCGCTACACGCTAGGTGACTCGCTATGCTTGAAACACTAAGCAAGCCGCCTGTCAGTGCGTACGAAACTTTAGACAACTAAATCACATGTTGGAAGCTTATGTGATTCACAGATATTGTTGTATTTTATGGAATTGATAAGTTTATGTTACGTAATTTCTATTGTTTCCTAATAGAAAGTGGGTCATTTGAATAAGAGGATTGAATCTAAGTTTATTCAAAGGTAATAGCGATTTTTGTTTCCGAATTCTGCTACCCGAATGGGGTGGACAGATTTAAGAACGTCGGTTTATTATCATTCCTCATGTATGAAAGAGGACTTATTTAGATTTGCTCATTTAAAGTAGTCGCCAATCCGAACTCTTGATCCGTATTGGACAACTAGAGGAAATGTAATTATCTGTCTTGGGTCGTGGTCCACCTGCTTATAGCTCACCTGGGTGGACCACGGGCACTTTTTGTTGCCGGTGGTTCACTTAAATGATGAGTAATCATAATAACTAATCAGTACTTCATACTTCTTCCCAGATATGTTTATTTAAAAAATATTATAAGAGTTTTACTAAAAAGCTGCTACACTACCCTAATTTACCCCTAATAAGGGTTTACAATAATTTAAGGGGCGAATCGTTGAATAGTTTGCGTGACAAAATGAACAAAGCATTAGAAAAAGCCGCTGTGAAAGAACTATCATTTTCTTACCAGTATAATCCGCGCGCGATTAGAATGGGATGGGACCTTGTCAAGAAAATGACAGTTAAGGTGTCAAGTAGCGTTAGCAAAAAATTTTTAATCTATTTAAATAAAAAGGAATTTAGAAAAAAAGCCAACTGTTTTACCCCTTTTTGATTAATCAGTAAAATAATTACACAATAATATAAATCTCGCATTTATATTAAAAATCAGCTGTTTCATACAAAAATTAATTACGAAAATATCAAAATGTATGAAACAGCTGATTTTTTTTTCGCGATTTCAGAGTTCGTCCCATAGTAAAAGTTATTCAGTTTGATGGTCCCTATCTACCATATTCGGCATTAGGGGTATTTTCGTAACACGTCGTATTATTAATTCAGGTGTAATTTTTTCAGCGGGTAGTTTCATAAAAATATGACCAACCTTTTTTATGAACTGAAAATATTATTTATTCAAATAAGCTCACATAATAAGCATTTTTAAATCGTCAATTTGTTTATCCTGCCACCCATTATGACATCTTTTAGTTGACAAGAAAAATGGGCGCAAAAAACTTATCAGCTTCATCAGATGGAACGATATTTACAAATAAGTATATATTTCCAGACATTACGTTCATAAATGTTAAAATTAACTTAAATAAATAACATTGAAAGTGTAATATCCTACCTTTTCTTTCCATTTCACATCAGCTCATTAGGTAACTATGTTAAGTTTAAAAAACATATAAGTAGTTTATATAAAAAAACAATACTTAACAATAGTTTAATTACTAATAATAAAAATGGTGCCTTAATATGTAATTTGTCCGCCCGTTATGTAAAGCACAGTCAGGAACACGTCAGGTTACCACAAGGCTATTCAGTTATCGAATTATTTTATTTAAAGCCTAAGGCTAAACGCACACGGACTACTATTTGTAGCTGCGATAATCGCGGCGTTTTTTTCGGCCATACTTTTGTATGCGATTTTGTGAGCTACTTTTTGTAGCTCGTGGGCGTCTGCATGTTCTATACTCGGCGATAAAAAATCGATGAGCAATTAATCACTCGTTCCTGGGCGGATAGCCTTAACATGTGAAATGTTAAGTTTAAAATGGATTGAAGTGTTATCCTGTGGAAACCTGACGTGCTGATAACTGTACATTTGTGCCATGAAGCTGGCTCACTGTTTAAATTTTATTTGTTTATTATTCACATGCTATTTTTAAATTCAGTAAATCTCTTTCCTTTGGTATAGTATAAATAAGAGGTTCAGCAGGCGTATCATGATTTTACGCTTACTATAAGCGACTGTAGTTGACATTTGCATGACGACTTTTAGTTTAGTGTAGTTACCGCCAGAGGCGCTGTGCCCAATTGCATACAAAATTGATGACTACTCATAATACAGGCACAGAAATCATATTGTTGTGTTTATCCTTCATAAATGAGATGTTTTAATTGATATTTTTTCCAGACGAAGTTTTTTTGACCAACGGAAAGAATGATATTACTATTTAATTTTTTGGTGTGTGTCATCAGGAATTCAGAACTAATTTATGATTTTATTTCTTCTATCTTTTAATTCAACGCAAATTTTATTCACAATAAAAATTATTTGATTCCATAAAAACTATAAACTTCAGTACACAAACTGCACGTCAGGTTATACAGTTAAACTGCAAAAAAATATTTTATTACGTAGGGCATTAAAGCGGTCTCAAGGTCAACATGTATAGTCTGAAGTGTCGTCGTGTGTACCTACTTAAAAATATATTATGTATATCTCCAATGTTTTCCGATTATAGACTAAAGTACTTACTGTCTATTTTTTTTAATACTCATTTTAGTTGTGATTTGTGTTGTTTTGCATGATTCATTTATACATTCATTATTTACTATAATAATATCGGTGAAATGAGGATTTCAATAAATTATTATGAAAACTTATGACTTTTATTTTAGGAGAATTTTGTACCTACCTACAGAGTTTTTTGCAGTAAGTTGCAGAGTTTTTGTTTGACTCTTTTTAGAATAAAAGCCAGGAAAATATCTTGAATATTTATATTAAGATGAATAATATATGAGAAAAAATCAACTCACCCGTAGCATCTCAGACGGGACTCGAACCCGCACCCTTGGGATATCGGACCAATGCACTGACCAATAATGCTACCGATACGGAGTTGTCGCGACGGACACCACCGGTCGCGATGTTTGTTTTGCCGTTAATAGTGTCGCGACGGCCACACCGGTCGCGATATTTATGCTGGCAACACAATATCAAGTGCCGCCACAATGCTATTGTCAAAGTCAAGTAAGCCGGCTTTGTGTTATTGTATCTTACATGTTATTGTAAAGTAATCTTGAGCCAGTATTAAATGTGTTGATAAAGTGCATACCTGCCTGAAAAATGACGAACTCGATATCCAATGGAACATGAAAGCTAAGTAGTAGCATATTACACTAAATACTTTATAACTTGTTTTGCATCTCGTGAAATTGTTGTATGTTTATATTGAAGTTGATTGCTATGAATGAGCTGTCTGAAGTGTCTGAATTATATGAATATAGTGCAAGTGGGGCCCTGGGGCACGCTCGCCGCTTGTTGAGATTTCATGCTGTGGATAAGTCGCGCGTACCATTTAGTGGGTAAATCGAACGCACCAAGCTATGCCATGTATTTTGGAATGATTGTAATATGTGTACGCTCTCTCACGGCGGTGTTCGGCGGCATAATAGTGGCATAATGAATAAAGTGAGGGCTTGTGCTTCTGCAGGAGGCAAGTCCTAAGGATCCCTATAGAAGTCCACAATGAGAGCGTATAGGCACGCCCAGCTCTACACCTTGGACGGAGCGGGGTGTAGTAGTTAGGCCAGGTGGAGAGACGTCTCGCAGAGTTGCCATAGCAGTGAGCGCGGGCTCTTACATGGACGCATGTACGGGTCGCGTAGAGGAAGGAACGGCGTTTCTAGTTACTCATGCTCACATCGTTCCGAGGGAACTTAGGAATCGGCTAGAAGTCTCCGTATAGGTAGTTTAAACAGCTAACGTAGATGCTGGAAATATAAGTCTCTGTAAAGGTAGTTTAAACAGCTAAAGTAGATGCTAGAAATATAATGGTAATGAGTAAGATGATCTTGATACTTATCTATGGCAATATGATGTGTGCTATGAATCCTGGGATCATGCTGTTGTAATGGCGTGATCCCAGGGCTTAGTGGCACCACGCAGTGGTGTCATAAGTTTATTTAACCTTACAGATGGATGAGGAGAGGTGATAAGAGGCGTGGACAGACATTCGCTAGTAATCGAAGGTACCGGACAACATATGGTAAGCTCTCACCTATTGTCAATCGTGTCTCCCTCCTCATGTGTCTATCGTTTACACTTTCGCGACCCGCGATGGATACGTTTGTATCTCGGACATAGGATGTACATAATAAAACACCCCGATTAGGAGTTCGCGATAGGAGTCGCTAGTGGGAGCGGCGAAATTTTCTAGTACTATTTTACTTCTTCGCTGCAACTCAGCGTAATTTCATCAATGTGAGGAAATACCCCCGACATTCGAAAGAAGTTTTGACAATCAATAAAGATGCTGATCTAACGATTAGATCATTTCGTTTTTATTGTATTTCAAGTTGTTTTACAAAACAAGTATACATTGATCCAGAAAGCTACATCTGAAGAAGTAACTGTTGAACTAAACTAGCAACAATATCTAATACAACCTGTAAGTAAGTACTCCTTTGAGCTCAAACAAAGTTAACGTCTAAATTATGTTCGGTAAACCAATAAATTCCTGAGTCTCCTTATGCGTTAATAATGACCAGTTCAATTGCGTTTTAACCCCAGCCCCGGAACTAATTTATTCAAGAGTGAAACAACGGCGGTGCTGCCATTATTTCGGGCCGTTTTCAATAAAAACAGTAAATACGCAAAGGGCGCGTTCAGACACGCGCGGGCACGTGGCGGCCGCGTGTCGGCGCCATCGTTGAGCGCCATCTTGTGTGTGATGGGTGGGAACTTCCGCAGGAAAATGCGTCACTGAACGTATTGTGGGAAAACTCGACAAGGTGCGATAATCACTTTGTAAAAAAATACTCGGGGACGCCCGCTAATTATATATTAATGTTCACACGAAAATTTTCACACTTTTTGGCGGTAGATGGCGCTGTGCAAATTTCCCATACAAAACAACTCTCGAATTTTTTTGCGCGTTTTTTTCCTCTTTACTACGTACCTTCTACTTTGTACTTTATACAAGGTGTTACAAAATACCCCTAATGCCGAATATGGTATATAGGGACCATCAAACTGAACAACTTTTACTATGGGGCCAACTCTGAAATCGCGTAATAAAATCAGCTGTTTCATACAAAAACTAAAATCGAAAATATCAAAATGTATGAAACAGCTGTTTTTTTTTTCGCGATTTCAGAGTTGGCCCCATATTAAAAGTTGTTCAGTTTGATGGTCCCTTATTCGGCATTAGGGGTATTTTTGTAACACCTTGTATATTAATGTTCACACAAAAATTTTCACACTTTTTGGCGGTAGATGGCGCTGTGCAAATTTTCCATACAAAACTACTCTTGAATTTTTTTACGCGTGTTTTTTTCTCATTACTACTTCGTACCTACTTACTTTGTACTTTATATAATAACATTCATGAACTCAGTTTATTCACATATTGAACATCATCATTAATTAATGTACACCATTGAGGAGCGCATTATGGACGATAATTTTTATATGCGTTGACCGCAGACAAAGCGATCAAATATTCAGATTGACCGCGGCGCGACTAATGAACGCAGACAAATTGCTCCCATTGTGCGGTTCGTACTTACGATATGATATTGATGACCAACCACCTCATAACTAGGTACAGACCTATCTGCCACTTTTATTTTCTTAAATTCTTACCTTGTTAAAAATAATAAAATTGATAATGTTACAGATGTGTAAGACAACTTCTTGGACATCTTAACTAACGATTAGACAAAGGAATTTGAAAAAAAAAATCTTTTTTATCAAGTTCGTATCCGTAGCACGAAAATCCACCGAGAAAAGTAACGCGCGTAAAATGACTCGATAGCGTCTATGAGAAATTTAATTTCACTTTTCGGCGGTAGACGGCGCTGTACAAATTTCTCAAAAAAAAATTACACTATCGAATTCTTTTACGCACGGTTTTTTTTCTCGATAGCTGTTCGTGCTACGGGCACTGACTGATGTGACTTTTTAACTAACCACACTGACACACTTATCTGAAGAACTAATATTGCCACGGGTCTGGCTGGGTGTTTGTGGTACTTACTCTTGTTGTTTCCGTAGGTACTCATAAGTTTAGGCTAGGGCAAACTATTTGATCCTGATATAAGCATTATGGCCAAACTAGTTGATCCTGATTATAAGCATTATGGAGCTTCGCTCGCTTCGCTCGCTTCGCTCGCTCCGCTGCGAGTGGTCTAAACACTAACCTAACCTAACCTACCTAGTCCATTTAAATTTTCATAGCCCGCCAATTTGACTCCGCCCCTACTTAGGAATTTTTCTATTAATTAAGTGACACATCTATTATTTTGATGATTGAACGATTAAAATGATACTAATAGTTTGTTGATTAGATTTATAAGGTGATAGATTTACTATTTTAGATACAAATATATAATTGCTGCCAGGGACTTACTTTTTAGAGGACAGATCTTATATTTAGGCTATAGAAAAAAGTGATCAAACTATAATTTAAGAGACATTATTTGCATTAATACGGTGATTTATACTTAGAGACAGTTTTGATAAATGTGATGACTAATATATTTCTTGGGGATAGATATTATAATTTGGGTATTGCAGATTAGTGACACATCTAAACTTAGGTGACAGAAAATATTGTTCCCTTTGTAAAATAGAAGCCTTCTGTGGTCTAAATGTTTTTTTTGGGAATCAATAAATTAACGTGGCATTTTAAGCTCATTTTTTGATTGAAAGCTTTGATTGGATTTTATTTTTTAGTTCCACCTTTTCAATTCACCGTTATTCGGTCGACAATCGCCCCGTCCCTATTCGATGAATATTGTATGTTGCAATTTGTATAATTTGATTAATCCACCTGTGCACCGCTGCGCCTCGATGCCAGCGCGGCGCTTGTTCTTTTAAAAGCGTTAAATTGTTAATACATCGAAGCAATTTGGCTACAATCAGGAACTGCATCAATTACGATTTGGAAGGTATAAAAATATACGGTACCGATAGGTTTTGTAGTTAGCATTGCTGATTTTTTATAAAGTAACTGTACTGCATGAGGTTAGGTACGTACCCCTTGGAATCTTATTCTGTACCCTTAGCACGAACATCTACCGAGATAAAAAACGCGCGTAAAAGTACTCGATAGAGTAATTATATATGGAAAATTTAATTGTGCTTTTCGGCGATAGATGGCGCTGAACAAATTTTCCATACAAAATTACTCTATAAAATTTTTTTCACGCGCGTTTTTTTCTCTAATGATGTTCGTGCTACGGGTATTTAAAGGAGTGAAGTTCCTATGTGGTGCACTGGTTAATCGACTAAAAATCACATTAAAATAGACAGGTAGCTAATAGCCTAGTTATTAGTCACTACAAAGCTATAACCTAGTTTACGCGTTTACGTTTTAACGATTTTCTTTTCTATAATGTTAAGGGGCTATCTACAGCACTACAAGGATCCCTTGGCTTGGCTAGTGGCAAAATCTTTGGCACATATAATAAGGGTCAGTTTCCAATAAGATATCAATTTAACAGGGAAAGTGGCGCCACCATTGGAGTTCCAAAAAATCCTTAAAACACATGGTTATGGCAGCTAACCGCCCAATGGTAAATTGATGACAGTTTTTTTTTATTTTGACAGGCAAATAGATGCTTGAGATTTGTCTCTATAGTCAATAATCAAAATTTCCTCATTCAACTAAACTTAATAATTAAGCACTTTTGAATCGTGTATATTTTCCTACCATCCGTTCCAGACTTTTTTAACTGACAAGAAGAACAGCCGCAAGAAACTCTATCCTAGCATGTACGATGTTGTTAGCAGGCAAGCAACCATTTCTCTGTAAAATAAATTCGTTAATCAGCACGAAGTTCCCATATTACAAATTAAACTTACTGAACTAAATGAAGCGATAACTTAATTTAATAGCCGTGCTGCATTTGCGTGCAATTATGGATCGGAAATGAGTGTGCACTTCGTTCGAATCGAACAATATGCTCACCCGAAGTAGGTTCAATCTGTTCCACCTTTATATTATGCTTCTATAAGTAATTATGGCTCCAGTCACTTATTAAAATAATCACTTTAATGACCTATTTTATTGTTTAGGTGTTAAATAAAATAAAATAAAGTAAAATAAAAAAATAAACGTGTTACAAAAGTACCCCTAATGCCGAATATGGTAGATAGAGACTATCAAACTGAACAACTTTTACTATGGGACCAACCCTGAAATTGCGAAAAAACAAATCAGCTGTTTCATTCATTTTGATATTTTCGTAATTAATTTTTGTATGAAACAGCTGGTTTTTTTCGCGATTTTAAAGTTGGTAACATAGTAAAAGTTGTTCAGTTTGATGGTCCATATATACCATATTCGGCATTAGGGGTACTTTTGTAACACGATGTATAACTGTACGTCTCCAAATCGTATATGACTTAGTGATATCTACGAATTAGTGTTTTGTATTGGGTAGGCTACGGATCCACCTTAATTATATTGGATAAGTACATAACTTAAGAATAAACTCAGACTTAAGTCTTGGCATATCAATCATGGCTGATTATAATTTATAATGAAACAAGGATAACTCTTTCTGGAGTTATTTATTGAGCAATGGTTTATATCTAAGAACCTACCTATCTTATTTATTTGATATTACGGATACTCGTAAACCTTAACAAACTCTCATGTTACCAATAAATAAGGTAGGTAAGTACCTATTTTAGTATCTATCTTAATTATCCCGCGTATTCTAACCGTCGTTTCCCCTTATCATGTTATCCAGTTAACCACCACCTATCTGCATTGTGCACGCTTATTCAATCAATCAAACACCCTCTAAACATGCTTATCATAAAAGCCGACCGTACAAATTACATATTAAATACTGGCAACATTAAAAAGCGCGGGCTGTCAAAGTGACTGTTATAGTTTTTTTCAAAATTTACTGGCATGACACAAGGGAATGATGCACCCATTCACCCTAATAATTGTGAACAGATAATGCCGAGCGGAAGCTCTGGCGTGCGCATACGATTATAATTATATTTTTACAAGTAAGTATTATTTTAATGTGAGGGTTACGTAGGAGTGAGGAGGGAAAAGAGCGCATCCAGGTAGCGTAGTGAGGGTGTTTCGTGAAGGGATGAGCCGGTAATGTGCTTATTGCCGATACGTTGCGCAGTCACCAGGTGTTTTGACTTTTTGGGGATTCTGCACAACGGTGTGAAGTGAAATGCTATTTGTGTCGGTAATTGTATTCAGTCAGTGGCTTAGGATTAGGACTTTTGTTGGAAAGAAAGTGATAATATCTTATACGTGCAGAGTAAACACTTGTACTTATGTATCAGTGATTAGAATATCTTAGATAAAGCTATGGTTTATTTATAATAAAAAAAACACCTGTTTAGTTAAGCCAAAATGCTATTAAATAATTCGTACCTGAAGCATTAAACTCGAATTGAAAAAGTCTATCAAATTAAATAAACAATATAAATAGTAATACAGGGAAAACTTAAAACTATTTATTTTACGCCACGTCCCTTGCCAACCTTTTCATATAAAAGAAATCCTCTCGAAACAGAATAGATTATTATCTTTTATTCCCCAATATAAACAAATCTCAGTTCAATTACTGAGTGTGTGACCCTATGAGTTATGTTTCAAACGCTTCGGATTGTGCAGTTCACTTCCCTGTTTCATAAAAATACAATTGGCTGTACGAATCTAAACCCTTTTGCTCGGGTATAAAACCATTATATTAAAAATCGAACGAAAAATGGCGGGCGTAGAAAAATATTTTCGCGGGAACGTTCGGTGCGTGCGTTCGGAAATCGGTCATCCGTGCGTGACCATTCGAGTGGTGCGTGGTGTCCGCCACGCGCTACTTTTTTTAATATTTAGTTTTAATTTAATTAATTATCCTGTGACCAACGGATATTATAATGCTTTGTGAGAAGTTTATTATGTTTTGATGAAGTTGTCCGTAAACCCACTCATGTCCCAAAATATGAAGTCTGTGTTCAGATGTTTTTTTTCTGGGTCAAATAAAAACTTCCTTGCTTATTTTAATTATTTAAAGCTCAATTGAAAGTACCCATTTAAAGTTGCATAAAGCAGTTTATCACATTACTGGTTTAAAATACTTGTTGCCGAGCTGTCCTCTTTTTTACTAATTTATGGTTTTGTAAGAGCCAAATAAAAAAAAAAGATTTTTTACTGTTAATTTATATTTTTTGAATTCTGCTCTTTTTATTCTATACACTGACCTCCATAATATTTCACACAATTTTTTTTTCAGGTGAGTGATACTATAACATAATATTTTCCTTTGGTTTTGTACTCTGTGTTTTTATTGCTTATGTCAAGTTGTGTTCGCTATCACTTTACAATAATTAAACTGCATTTAAACCCACTTTAGCTCACTTTCAATACTCAACAAAATTTTAATTCTCTATTAAATTAAGTTGAGTATAAATAATATTTTTGCTGTCTTGTTTATTGTCGTCCAAACTTAACGTGACCATAGGAAAAAATCTCGAAATGCCAAGTGTCTACTTGACGAGGAACATCTACTGGGGTCCATTCAGTATCAGCTTTTGGTTTTTTTTCTAGCGAACCGAAAGCGCAAGTCATGGGAGTTTGAAGGCCACCCACAGTCTGTTTGTGTTCGTTTAATTGACTAGGCAAACATTATAGGACGGCAGGCATTGCCTAGGCAAATATTATAGGCTGTGGCGAACCTACTCTGGCCGGGAGTGAGGCAGGTCTTTTTCCGTATTAAGCTTTAGTTAAACATGACGAGTTTTGAAGCCAGAATTTTATCGAGTCAAGCCATAAACTGTTTTCATAACCAGTAATGAGATATTACCTAACTTAGGTAGCAACAAAACACAGACCATGTTGTACCAATGCTTTTGTTCCTACATAATTATTTTATAAACGGTTATTTTAGTCTTTTAGTTAGTCTTTGTTACTTGTACCAATAAATAAATAAAAAAATTTAAGTACTTACTTACGGATGTATCTTAGGTATGTGCAGTTAAAAGTCTCAACACTTATTTCATTAGTCAAGATAATAATATAAACGATACCCAGCAGTGGGCGTCGTGCGGCTATGATCAGTCAAGATATTGAAGTTTGTTGGTGTCCCAAAATTTTACTGATTTGTGGATTTTAAGATCATTCATAAAATTACACGCGCATAATGAAAAAAGAGTCTTGTTTACTTAAATTATCGAAGTAAAGCATAAATAAATAAATATTAGAAAACAACATAAAAATTGCTCTGATTCCAAAGTAAGTAGTTAAAGCACTTGTGTTATGGAAATCAAAGACAACGGTGGAACTACAAACACTTAGACCTGAGCCTATATAGGCTATATAGAAAAGGTCGTTTTCTAAATTGACCCAGCCGGGGATCGAACCCGGGACCTCAGAGATGGCGACACCTTGAAAACCGGCGTACAAACCACTCGACCACGGAGGTCGTTAATAAAAATAAATTCGTCTACGAACGCGTCTTGCTGTCTGTGTGTTTATTATTATTACTTATATTATTATTTATTATACATATGGACAACAAAACAGATTAAAATCGAGAAAAACATTACAGTTATATGCTAGACCGTAACCGGTTTGCCGGTTAATCAAGATCTTTTTCCGATAATTTTCAGACTACTGAATTTTAAGATAAGATCTGCACCGCACATCCATAATATACAGTAAAGTGGTCTGATATCCCCGTTTTATTCTTAAATAATGTTTTTAATGATTTTAGCAATCTACTTTTGCGAGGTTGTTGGTGTTTTACAAATAACTCTTTAAAACCGGTTTTGTTGCGGCAAAGTATATTAGTGTTCAGCTACTTTCGCCGTTGACTGTACACTGAAGGTGATGACAGCTCGGGCCAAGGGAGGCTTCTATCGGGAATCCAGTCCCGGTGGTCTGCACACACGCAGGCGATACTGGCGAGATCAAGAACTAACACAGAAAATTAAAGATAAAATAGAAAATGCCTTCTACAAATAGTTACTTAAAAATCTTAATTAGTAAATGAAGTAGTAAAATTACAGATAACTGGACGGAACTTGACTTTTATTAAAAAAATATTTCCTTCAAAAAGTGCATCAAAACTTTATTCAAGTATTGTGTTCATAAAACAATAAGTATTACTTACTAAAGTTTTCAACACGTGGCGTGATAATAGTTGAAATGTTTTTCCAAAAATTTCTTAAATACAAGTATAAGTTGACTGTGATTAGGTGAAAAAAGACGCGCAAATTAAAACTGCACAGCACTACGCGAAATTGTGTCAGCGCCTATGCATACTTACGATGTAATAATCCCAAGTGCCAAGTGCTACAGAATTTGCGATGCGATTTAACCTAAGTTCAGTGTAAATAAATAGGCTATTCTTTATACAATACTAAATAATATACTAGAAAAAATGGGACTCGCACCAGATCATGTTCTCGGACGGGAATCGAACCCGCGACCTTTGGATATTATTTAGTATTGTATAAAAATAGCATTGTGAATGCTTAAATCTCAAAATTTAAAAAGGCTATTCTTTTTAACATTCGGTAGCCATTATGTCTTCCGCCTGTACCACACTCGGCGTAGGGTTTATGGTTCCTCAGTGAGGACCACTTAACACAGCTACCGAGCCCCCCTTTAATTAGATGCACCCCCCTCCGGTTGTTTTTATTCCGGTAGCTGTTGTAACGAGGTGTTTAGATGAGTGTGGGATGCGTCTGCTAGCTAGTTATGGCCATTATAAATTCTGTGTTATGGCCCACCTTTAGAAATAGAAATATTTATTTGCTCTCTTTGCGTGTAGTGTTGGTAAAAAGGACTTTTTTTTGTTGTAGACTTTATGTTTGGAAAAGTTTTATTTTTATCTTATCACATAATGGGTAAACACGTGAAAATTTTACTGTATATTTTGTGCTTTTTTTCTAGTAGTAGCAAGTAAATAATCGACGACCTCCGTGGTCCAGTGGCTTTGTACACCGGTTTTCAAGGTGTCGCCATCTCTGAGGTCCCGGGTTCGATCCCCGGTTGGGTCAATTTAGAAAACGAACTTTTCTATATTGTCTCAGGTCTGGGTGTTTGTGATACCACCGTTGTCTCTGATTTCCATAACACAAGTGCTTTAGCTACTTACTTTGGAATCGGAGCAATGTATGTGATGTTGTCAAATATTTATTATTATTATTAAAAAAAAAAATATTTGACAACACCACAAAGCTTAGTTTATTAACTTTTTCTTATTCAAGACCTAAATTGCAAAGTTCAATGTAATAGTTAGGACATCTAATTGCAGGCAGGGTCAGATATTCCACTGCTTATAAATTACAAAACAAAAAAAATCAGCAGGCGTGGAATATCTACAAAGAAACAAAGAGCACACAAGAGTGCACTCGTTTTGTTTTTAACTGTTTGAAGAATTATACACTTCTAAGACTTCCGCGCGTACAGTTCATTAGAAATAAAACACTTTTTACGGATTACAGCGCGTATATTATTAATTCAGGTGTTGTTTTAGAATTATTTAGTTTGTATTTATTGGTTTTTAGAATTCCCGACGTTTCGACACCTTTCCAGGGGCCGTGGGGAAATAATTCTAAAACAACACCTGAATTAATAATATACGCGCTGTAATCAGTAAAAAGTGTTTTATTTCTAATGTTTAATGATTTGTTTTCGACAAATTTTTAGATCAACGTTATGTTTTCTGTTTATTCATTTCAAAGACTTGAAAGTTTGTATGAGGATGTATGAAAAATCTACTCGATTGGCGTAAACATTCCCAAAAAAATTGTAGTCTTAAAGAATCGAAAAATTGTTTATTTCCCAAAAATACAACAATAGTTTGAGGTGAGCCCGAGAAAGTAGAAAATAGAAGATGATGGAATATTTGTGTAAAGGTATCTCGCAACCTGATAACCAAGTAGGAATGAAACTTAAAAAACTGAATAAGTAACTAAACTTTTATACAATAATAAACAATATACTAGAAAAATACGACTTTCACCAGATCATATCCTCGGACGGGAATCGATCTCGCGACCTTTGTGTGTCCGGCCCAATGCTCTGACCGCTGAATTACCGAGTCACTAGACTCACTAGTGGCTTCGTCGAATTTCTTCTATAAGTTATAATACCTATATCGCCAGCGTTATTACTTCAATTTAAGGAATTACCTCAACATTCAATTTAAAATTTCTTTCCAGACATTTTGACAATTGATTAAGATGAAACAGCTTATAATTTTTAAATTAAAAAAAATGTGTGTGTTGCTCTATGTTGTCGAAAAAATATTAACCAATAAAAGGTCTTTTAAGACCTCCTCCCACGCTATTTAGCCGTTCAATTATCTCCGAGTGGCTTTATGAATCAGATGAGTTCGACCCGAGGCTACAAATTAATTCTGCGTTACCATAATCCGTGATGGACCCCTGCCCTTTAACTAGAGTACCATGGGAAAATCATTAAGGGATGCTAAAAAGCCTTGTAAGTATTTTTGTATGTGTGAATTTTGTGCGTAAAAACTAATAGAAAAAACTAAATGATGAAACTCGAAAATTGCTCTGTGTAAGTATTAAAAATCATAGTGCTTAAATAAAGACGAAATTGTGAATTATCTATAGTAGTGCACTCCGTAGAAGCTTTGTGGTACTTTTTATCGCTTAAGCATTATTTTCTAGCCTGTCGTTTAGTTAAATGGAGTTTTATTGTTAAAAGTAACCACTTTACAAAAAAAACTCCATTAAACTAAACGACAGGCTAGAAAATATTGTTTAAGCTTTATTGAGTACCAAAAAGCTTCTTCGGAGTGCACTACAGAGAGATAATTCTCAATTTTGTCTTTATTTAAGCACTATGGTTTTTTTTCAAATGGTGATTGTTCTGATTCAGGAAAGTATGATTTTCTTGTAAATATTTCTGTTAAGTTTGTCGTTTGTTATATGACTTAATTATATCTATCGCTATTTTCTTTAATAAAACTGGATACTTATAAGGCCTATACGAAGATAGTCTTTTGCGGCACACCCAAACAGTTATAAAACTGTTTAATAAATAATAGCATCAACAACCCTCTTTCATTTCCAACAATATTCCAAAACACCTATTTATTCATAAAAACCGCAAATCAGTATGCAGTTATCGCGAGATAAGGCAGAGCGGGACAACTTAAGCCACCAATAGAAGGCATTAGTAATATACAGTGGGACAATTATATCTTGACGGCCAAATGGTGGCGCCACATTCCCTGTTAAATAAATATGTTATTGGAAACTGACCCTTAAATTAAGGGGTAACAAATGTTAAAATTAGTTCCTATTCCTACCGCGCGCCAACTTAATTTGACGCATTGTAGTTCCCAGGCCTCCCCGGGGGGCCCACTTGTGCAGGATTGCGGGATTAGCGGCCGGGATCACTCCTATAGCCGCTGGGATAAACGGGACCAGTTCACATGGCGCGGGTAGTGTGTTATAATTAGTTTTGGGCACTAGTGGTTCGTAGTTTTAAACTTTGATGATCATAATCTTTAGGTAAAAGTACTTAGAAAAATAATTGCTGTATTTTGGCTTTCGCAGTTGCTAGATCTGCCCCCTTACTCTGACTAACAAAAGTAACATCAAAGTAATATCATAAGTGAGTTGGCGCTATACGCGATGTATAGCTCTGTCTCTATCACAACATTACTTTAAGAGCTTAAAGTACCCTCCCTGAACTGCTATATCTCTATTAAAATGTTATTTGAGTATTTAGTTTTCGTTGCGAAATTTTTGCACACCGGTTTTCAAGGTGTCGCCATCTCTGAGGTCCCGGGTCCTAGTATAGCTCTTATTTTGTTAACTGTAATCAGAAATTTGACCAACCTTTTTAACTTATTCCTCAACAAAAACTTTAGTTAACACTCTAAAAATAGTAACGGCAAACTATCGAACGAGTCAATTTGCCATATAAACCTTTGTGGCATAACTTAAATTGTTTTTTAAGGCGCACAAGCGTTCTTTCACAAGGGGCGTGGAACAATGGCGGGACAACGCATCGTGTGTATGACCCTTAACCGTAAACTGCACTTGCGGAGAACACAGGAATAGCTGTGGTGGTTTGATCGTAAGAGATAAGGGGTGATATTTGTAATCAGTAATTTTACACTTAGGATTTTATAAAGCTTATTAATTTTATACTTTTTGTCTTGTGAAAATCATTATTGAACTTAGTTTTTGTCATATTTGCACATTTCATCAACAAGTAAAAAGCTTTTGTTGCGTTTCGTCTTTAAAATCAATTACCTATAGGTACATAGTATGAAATTGTTGTCGTAGTTTCAATATGAAATTAGAGAAAACCTATGTTTCCAATTTGTCGTTTGTAAGTAAGTACTCTTAAATAGTTTTACATTTTCAAAATATTTATGAATTACCGAACTAAACCATAATGAGTCATTAATTATTTAAGAAATCCACATTATTAGGACGACGAAAATTGAAAGTCAACTCCGTTAAATAAATCTAGGTAATACTAAAGAATGTAAATATTTTACTTATTTATTATATTTCTATAAACGAAAACCATTGATTCTAAAAGTACGTTTTTACTTAAACTTGCGCATTAAAACCTTACTTGCAGCGTCAGCATCAAACACAACTCGAGCTTATCCGTTTTTTAAAACACATTATCAACTTGTTTTTTCCAAGAAACTCTAGCTAAGGCACGTTTTAACGTCGTTAAGAAGAAATGTTGTTTCATTATCGTCTGAAAGCTCGCGGGGCGCGGGCGCGGGGTCGCGGGGCCTGCGCGCGCGCACAGTACCTGACCTAGGAAAACAAACATGGCGTACGGTCATCGTAGTGTGGATAAGACTAGTTTTAATGCTACTTAGCAACTTGGTTTTAAAGGTTGTTAGTGCTCTAACTATTGATTTACGATTTATACGGAACTCTCGGTGCGCGAGTCCGACTCGCTCTTGACCGTTTTTTTTTCAATTGTTTTAAGTGTGTACATTCACTTTTCTTAACATTAATATGATTCCATCTCCCCAAAGCGTATCCATACTACCACCAACTTCTAATGGGTG
This sequence comes from Catoptria pinella, assembly GCA_963556745.1. NCBI lineage: Eukaryota > Metazoa > Arthropoda > Insecta > Lepidoptera > Crambidae > Catoptria > Catoptria pinella. The sequence goes on from OY750776.1 coordinate 1,189,079, forward strand.
TGATATTTTCATATTTTTGGTAGTGATTTTTTTGTTGAAGCGCTAAGTGGTGCTATAGGACCACACACGATGCCCGGAAAACCCTGGCAGGGTCCCAGCAAACAACCCGTCTTGCTTATTGCTCTGTCAACACTAAGGTACGATGGCAAAAAATCAAAGAAATTCGATAATTTAGTAGTATAGGTTTGTTATGGGGTTGACTTGTCATTTTTAGCTTAACTCTTCTGCCAAAATTTAGGTGGTTATGAAATTTTCGTGTTTTCAGTGTAAATGTTAATAGAATAGAAAATAACTAACATTAATATCTTCAAGGACTGTGGTTGAAATATATTGTTTCCACCAAAGACTTCTATGTATATACTACACTAGACAGGCTGTATAGTACCGAAAAATTGCTCATTAAGTTACAGTGCATAGACCGCAACTTCTTTAGTCTATTGCGAGCGACCGATATAAACAGTTGATGCGCCGCGAAGGTTGGTTGTGACACAATTTCAGTTTTGAACATTTCGTCTATTGATTTCCACACGTTTGAAGGTTTTCTTCGCGTGGCTACCTATTATGTTATGAATTTTGAGTGTGTGCAGTTAATAAACTTAAACTTTCTAAAAAACAGCAAGCTTCAAAATATAATCATGACATGGGAATAAATGCTTCGTTATAAATTCTAAGCTAAGCAATGTTTAAGTTATACTTACTCAATAAGTTTCCCAGTACAAAATGATACCTAAGTGTTCACAAAATATTTAATTAGAATTCTGCGCTTATTCATCTTTACTAATATTATAAATGCGAAAGTCTATTTGTTACGCCTTCGCGTCTTAACTACTGAACCGATCATCATGAAATTTTGTATACACGTTGTTAGGGGTACAGAAAAAAACATAGAGTACCTTTCATCCCGAAAAAAATAATTGTTCCCGAAGGATAGCAAAAAAACTTTTCAAGCAGACGAAGTCGCGGTCGGTCGCTAGTTAGAATATAATTGCGTTTATTTATACTGTTTATAAAACTGGTCAAGCGTACAAAATATACATTAAAAAAAGAGAATATCTTTGAGTTCTTGTTCACCTAGACAAAGACTAAAGTAACAAAATATTAAGCAAATAAGAAACAAAACAATCAATTGTCTACTGTGACTTAACTGTCAATGTCAACATTACATAAAACCTATTTACTCAACATTATCGTCATATTCAAACCTGACAGTTTCATCACAAGTCGTAAACCCAAGTGAATCCCCTAAAATCTTGTTTTGACAAAACTCCCCGCACTTCGTATTCGGACTGGTCAAATATTTTCGATAGTAAAATCACCAAACAATTTGGAACTGCAAAAAACTCCAAGGTAATGATAACATTTTGTACCACAACAAAGAGTATAGCAGACAGGTAAGCTAATCTGAAAAAATACAAAAGAATCACGTAACTTGATAATTTACAACAACAGCTTTATAACTGACAAAATCAAGCAATTGTACACCTTAAGATAACGTCACTTAAGGACATAAACGATAGGGCTCCTTCATAACTTTCGCAAATAAGTTTGTCAAGAACCTACTTTCATTGATAATCTTTAGCTGTCATTCATAAATATGACGTTATTGTACATTTAGATGGAGCAGAAATTGACGTGAGAATTTTCTAACCCCAATTTTTACCGATAAAATAATGCGTCAAGTGTCATAGCAAATATTTTGAACTTACGTTTTGTCACGTTTATTAGAGAGGTGGTCCGCTTATCCTTTCCGGATTACAGGAGGCTAGTTTTTGTAACCAGAATAACAAGCCAGTTAGTTAGTATATAAGCTAGTAGGTAACTCTGGCTTCGTGTGAAAAGAACTATCTTCATTTCTGGGTTAGTTAGCTAGTGAGCATGAGTGAGCAAACTAGTAAGCCAGGACAGTATCAGTGGCTGGCTATTTTGGCTTCAAAAACTAGTGTGTAGATACGACGATACGAATGAAAGTTATGCCAATACGTCTGTTCTTTTTTGAAAAAGAGGTAAAATCGAGTCGACACACAACTACGTTCTGAATAACTGTAAAAGGTGAAATTTCCAAAAAAGGTCGCTGCTCCGTGGACACAAACGATATTAACACTCGCTTCACATGAACGTGAGGCGGCAAGGGCGGCGACACGCGGGCGACATGAAAGACACGACATGATGATTTCTGATAAACAGTTATCAGCAGCGTCGGTTTGGGTCCTGAAAAAGAACCGGGATTTTTCCAGCTTCAGGGCCCACCGGGAAAAGTCCCGGTGTTCCTTGAGGCCAGACCGACCCGGGTTATCAGACAAAAAACGCATTGATTTGGGGCCCGAATGGGTGCATCCAGTTTGTGCACTGAATTTAACAATCTTCAAACCAAAATCGACAAACTTGTACGCGATATGTACAACGTGTTACAAAATAACTCCCAATGCCGAATATGGTAGATAGGGACCGTCAAACTGAACAACTTTTACTATGGGGCCAACGCCATTCGCGATTTTAGAGTTGGTTCCATAGTAAAAGTTATTCATTTTGATGGTCCCTATCTATCATAATATGTATTTTAGTAACACGTTGTATATATATATCTTATAGTGACACACAGTTAACAGTAACGCAACGAGATTTGTTTATATGTCTTGATTTCATTTTTGAAACAGAACAGGAATTTATTTATTTTTTGAAATAATGTTTATATTCGCGAGTATGTGACCAACCTAATCGAGTCGTGTATGTTGACTCAGCTCCGAGCATCGCGAGAAATTCCGTCTTGTGAGAATCAAAGAAGGTTGAGTAACACGGCCGGGCTAATTATGTACCATGTCCCACCTAATGGGGAATAAGTTATGCACATCACGCACCAGAATATGACAAGATTGGGTTTAACATTTGCTAGTAATATGGTTTTAGTTGTGAAAAGAGAAATATATGTAGCTTACTCCCGCAAAAAAATATATGCAGGATGCACCGCCCGCCCGCCCGCAAAAAAATGCACATGCACACCACAAAAATATCAGTGCACAATACTTGCATTTAGCATGACAGCGACACATCATGCACCTTCACCAATTAGACTACTCTACACGTGTTTCGCCCCAACCCGGAACATCCTCAGGAGTTAGATCGTGCGTGAACCAACACCGAAGCTACATAATATATTTCTCTTTTCACAATGGTTTGGGACTTCCGCCAAGTAATGCCTGATTCAATCAAATGGTTTTAGTTGCCCTTTAGTTTCACAAAAGAAACGCATTAAAGTTTTTAAATGTCAGTTTTGACAGAATACCTACTTTTAACATTTCTACAACTCTTAATAATGATAGTATTAAAAAAAGGGAAATACAAGTTTGCTGAGTCTATAGGAGATTATAAGATACGACATAAGTTACACAGCTTGCTTGATTAACACCTAGCTGCATTGTTTATCAGTACAATTAATCCGTTCGTGAGTATATTTACACTTGGAAAACATTTTACTTTATTAGTCCATTGAGTACTTGACTTTTAAAATCGATTAAAAATCGATTAAAGTCATTGTACATAGAAGGGTAATAAAACACCCTTATTAACCCCAAAATATTCGTTAAGACTTCCGTGTTAAGTTGTTTACACTAAAATTTAACGTTAAAACAATAGAAAAAAACAAAATTATTAACAAATCACCTAATTAGCAAGTGCACTTTAGTCCCACCTAATAAACAGTTTATTTGTTTACCATTATCTGGAATAATTAGCATTGCTGGGACTCAAGGCGAGCTCACTGTTGTTTGCCTAATTTAATGTTTTGTTTACTTATGATAAATTATAATGTCAGTCGGGCTCGTTTTGTCGAATTTAGGGTATGTGTTTATTATTAAATAAGTAGTGATAAGATTTATTGGGAATATAAGGGTAATCATGCATATTTTTCCCGCTTGACTAACGATTGAAATAGATTATTTTTTATTCGTTTATAATCATAAAACATTTATTTCAGACGTTACATCGTTTCAACGCTAACTAAAAGCTTTTATAATACAAGGTGTTACAAAAGTACCCCTAATGCCGAATATGGTATATAGAGACCATCAAACTGAACAACTTTTACTATGGGACCAACTTTGAAATCGCGAAAAAAAAATCGGCTGTTTCATACAAAAATTAATTACGAAAATATCAAAATGTATGAGACAGCTGATTTCTTTTTCGCGATTTCAGAGTTGGTCATATAGTAAAAGTTGTTCAGTTTGATGGTCCCTATCTTCCATATTCGGCATTAGGGGTACTTTTGTAACACCTAGTATACCCAATAAACTACAAAACAACGTATAAGATTGACAATTCCATACAATACAACAATGACTGTACTTACATAAGCTTGCAACATGTACAATGTAGGTAATGTTATTGTCTATTGCTAATTTTTTTGGTTTATGTTTATCAATCGGATAGAAAGATGGAAAAGACTAGTAATTACCAATAATTCTAATAAACAAATTATGTTGAAATTAACAATGATTAAAGTGATAATATAAATTACAAGTAAAGTAAATAACTGTTGTTGATGTTTAAATTAAGAGATTTGAACTCTACATAGGTACAGAAGGAAAAAAAGAAAGAAAATTGTCATAATTTCTCATTTCAATTTTTTTTGCAAAGTTGATAATTGGTTCTATGAAGGTTAGTCATAAAACCAATTATCAACTTTTGCTTTGCTTTGGTCTTATGAATTTCACTTCAAATCATTTAGATTTTAGATAAAACCATAATTTTTTTTTATTTGTTCTACTCTTAAATAAACTTAAGCTACCGGTCGCTAGATGGCGACAGCAAAACAATATTTTCGATATAAAATTCTAATTGGAACTTAAATCTTAAGTGCTCCTTTGTTTGGTCTGCAATATTGCCACTAAAGTTGTTTGTGACAACTTCTAGTTCAAAGATATAAAAGCAGAAATATTTTGGATAAGAAAATATATTTTCAGTAATTCTTGTTATAAAAACCTTTGTGTAGCGTAAAATATTTCTAAAGGAGTTAATATTTAGTGAAATAAACTTTTCACTCAGGAGTTTAGGATATAAAAAATTTGGGTAAACAGCTTTTCATTAAAAAAAAGTAAAAAAAAAGTAAAAAATTGCTTTATTCGAATAAACTTAGTAATTAAGCGCTTTTGAATCGTCTATATTTTTCTACCACCCATCCATTTGTTGTAAAATATAGGTATCCCTGATTTTAACGAAATGCATAGGATATGAAATGGAAATGAAAAGTACTAAGTACCTAATGGATAAACAAAAAATTATGTACCTACAGAATGATATGAGAGGCTAGTTTTTATCATATTTGACGACCTCCGTGGTCGAGTGGCTTTGTACACCGGTTTTCAAGGTGTCGCCATCTCTGAGGTCCCGGGTTCGATCCCCAGGATGGTCAATTTAGAAAAATGAACTTTTCTAAATTGGCTCAGGTCTGGGTGTTTGTGATACCACCGTTGTCTCTGATTTCCATAACACACGTGCTTTAGCTACTTACTTTGGAATCGGAGCAATGTATGTGATGTTGTCAAAAAATTATAAAATTATAAAATTATATTATGGGATACGTTGTTCTTGTTGCGGCTATCACGATAGGCCAGAATTAGCAGCAGTATAACCTTCGCAGTCAAATATGAAGTTAGACGTTGAAATGTGATAAAATGTCGAACCCATCAGCGATAATTTTTCTAAGTCTATGGTCGTACCCAAGAATTTTATATTCATATTCAAAACAAAAGAAAAGACGTAATTATTGTAGAACTCCGTCAAGCGGCAGCTTAGCTAGAGCGGCTACAGTACGAACAGCTATCGAAAAAAATAACGCGCGTAAAAACATTCGATAGAGTTGTAGTATGGGAAATTATACAGCGCCATCTACCGCCGAAAAGCGGAATGAAATTTTTCATAGATAATTATTGTAGCGAGTAATTTTACGCGCGTTTTTTTCTCGAAAGATTTTCGTGCTAAGGGTACAGCTATCAAAAAAAATAACGCGCATAAAACATTCGATAGAGTAATTTTGTTTGGGAAATTTGTTGAGCGCCATCTACCGCCGAAAAGTGGAATGAAATTTTCCATAGATAATTACTAAAGTACTTTTACGTGGTTTCTTCTCTCGATAGATGTTAGTGCTACTGAAAACACCGAATTTTTATTTAGTGCGTGCCCCTACCACTCATCCGACATGATTAAATACGAGATTGGCTAGACACTATAGAGGTACTGATGGTGTCGCGTTACGTCGACAAGCACTACCCATTACTGCCATTCCGGTGTCGGGTTGCGGCACGACGCGGTAAAGGGCACTGGTAGAGTTGACAAAATGGCCGCCGGATATAATAACATGACAACACGTTAATATATAACATTTTGAAAGACTAAAGAAAAGGAAAAATAAGTATTTATAGAAACCACTGAAAAACAAAAGTAAAACTTACATCGTTACTTGTTCACTTACGCTTTAGAAAAAATATTTTTCCTAAAACAAACAGAAGCCAGCCAATAACTTACTGTTATTGTAAACGTTAACTTTAATAGGTACGTTAACGTAAATTTAAAAAACATATGACCTGAGTGGTGCAGTAGTCAACATGCCGGTCTACCACGCAAGAAGTCCCGGGTCGCCGGGCAGAAATTGACATGATGAATTTTAATGTCTGTGACTGGTCTGGGTGTTACTATGTATAATAAGTAGGTATATATTTAAAAAGTATTGCAGTTGTCCAGCACCCGTTTTACAAGCTTTGCTTAGTTTGGGGCTAGATGGCGCTGTGTGAAATTATCTAAGCATTTATTTATTGATTTATTTGTCAATTACAATTCGTCAGTAGCCGTGACAGACCTAAGTTTGCGACATGTGACGACATCAGTCTATTGATTATTTTTAAACTTTTAGATAAATTAATAAAACACTTTTAACATCTGTTAAAAGCACATTGTTGCTGGCAACATTTAATTATTTTAAAAATGTAAAGATGAGAACTTCCGCATCCGCTCTCTCTGCCCGCAGCAGCAACTTAAGCTGATTTGTGACCTATAAATTATTGTATTGAGTGTGCAAAATAAACGTAATTTCTTCAATCCAGTGTTTTGTTGAGTGACCATCGCAACTACCTACAGTCCGCTACGAAGACCTCAACAGGTATATAGTTGATTTTTTATTTTCCCGACGCCTGCCTCACGAACAGCTTCACTCCCCGTGACCACGGCAGCAAGGTGCCCAAACGTAGGGAAAATTAAAAATCTAACGGAATACCAACTAATTACCAAAGTACTTAAAATAAAACCGCGTTAGTATCCGTTAAAAGTGTTCTAATTCATGTCTATCGAACGCGTAAGTTTGAGAAGTGAACAAGCGTTAGATTTAAAAAAATGTACCTTTTCGCCGACAAATTCTGATAAAAATAAACAGCAGTAAAACAGCGTTTTTTAATACATGTAAGCTTGAGAAGTGAATTAGCGTCAGATTTCAAAAACTGTGCCTTTTCGCCCACAAATTCTGATAAAAGGAAACAGCAGAAAACAGCTTAGTTAATACATGTAAGCTTGAGAAGTTAACTAGCGTCAGATTTCAAAAACTGTACTATTTCGCCTAAAAATTTCTGATAAAAATAAACAACAGTAAAACAGCTAAGTTAATACACGTAAGCTTGAGAAGTGAACTGGCGTCAGATTTCAAAAACTGCGCCGTTTCGTCCACAAATTCTAATAAAAATAAACACCAGTAAAACAGCTTAGTTAATGATTGTTATCTAGGAATTATTGATTACATTGGTACCAGTAATAGACTGGGAGTTGTTTGCTTTAGTACCATCAACCAACTTCGTCCGTACTTCCAGCTTAGGTAAGTATTTGCTGATAAACAACATCATACTGACATAATGTAAGTCGTTATATCGTTGTTAATGATAGATTGTAAACGGGAACTTGGCAAACATATTGTTTGATAATGAAAAATTATGAAATAGGAAAGAACTTTTTTATTTTAATATACACTGACCTTCAAAACTGTTGTAGAAGATTTGAGCAGATAAAATATATGTATAATGTAGAAGGAATTTGGTAACCAAGTTAACAAGTATGAAACAGCTGTCTAAGGTGACATTACAATTTAGATTAAAGTTTATAAGTAACCAGTATCACAACCAAAAATTACTACCATACTTTTGAAATTGCACTCTAAATAAAAAAAGGTTTTTCTTCAAGAAGGTTGTGAAGTTGATTATTAAAAAAAATATACTTTTTATTTCGAAAATATTTCGTGTATTTTAAAAGTAATTACAATTATAAAAGTGTGGTAGGTACTAAGTTTTGAAGGCCAGTGTTTAATTACCGATATAGGTACATTGTTGTAGAAACTAGGTAGAGCTAATCATAAATTGAATAATAATTATCGAGATTTTGTGATTTTGAGGAAATTCTGTAGTTACATAGGCATGTGCCACCAATATGGGGTTAATAAATAAATAAATAAACGCAATACGCATATTTCTTGTAAGTAAGAGATAAGTAAAATATCAATTACTTAGGATAGGACATTATAATTTTACTAGGATAAATATTGAAAATAAATCCACACATCATTTCACGTGATAAAGTTAATTGCATTATTGATCTTAAAACTAAAGAACCTAAGTATAAAGGAATAACTTCAAATATGTTATTAAATGTGGCAGTTACCTAATAAATAATAATTATCAGATAAATAAATAAATATTTGACAACATCACATACATTGCTCCGATTCTAAAGTAAGTAGCTAAAGGACTTGTGTTATGGAAATCAAGAGACAACGGTGGTATCACAAACACCCAGACCAGAGCCAATATAGAAAAGTTCATTTTCTAAATTGACACAACCGGGTATCGAACCCGGGATCTCAGAGATGGCGACACCCTGAAAACCGGTGTACAAAGCCTCTCGACCACGGAGGTCGTCAAGTATAGTAAGAATGTCTTAAGTTATAGTAAGTTATGCATAACTTTTAGCCGCTAGGTACCTAAATTTTTATTTGTATTCACACTAGAACTTGTGAATAACCAAGCTGAATAGTTCTTGTTCTTGTTAAATAACGGCTATATAATATTTTATAGTTAACTCATAAATGAGCTTAACAATAAATTATTCATTTCTAATGTACCACAGACTTTCCTTATGGGTGGATAAGGAGGATGGGCTCATAACCCACCACGCAGGCCCAATGCGGTTTGGTGGGTGTTAACAGCTACAAATGCAGCCGGGACTTACGTGCCTTCCGAAGCACGTAGGAAGTCGTCATTATAAATTTTTGGTCACCCATCCCTTGACCGACTCTTGTGAAAGTTGCTTAACCTCCGCAATCGTAGGGCCAGGCGCTATGCCACTGCGCCATCGAGCACCTTAATAAAATATTATGCAACGAAAATTTTGTTGATGTGTATCTTTTTCAATACTAACAATTGTAACTAGAGAAAAATAACGTGAGGAATGTGGGTGGGTGACTTTGTTTTATACATCAACGCCCGAGCGGCCGCATGCGGCCGGATAACAATGGAATATTTATTGTGTCTCATTTTCCGGGCGCTGAAGGGTTAAAGCTACAAACGTATTTACAGATTCTATTGATAGTAAAGTTAATCTTGTAATATTGAGCTTAAAAGAAAAATAGTAAATTATAAGGTCGCATCTATTTAACGTTAATTTTTGTTTACACAAAACCTGTATACTATTTGTAGTCTTTCATTATGATTAACTTTGTTTGAAAGCAATCCTGAAATTATGAAAGAAATGTCAACTTCATCTAAGAACATAAGTTAGTTTATAGTGGATGGATTTAAATGCCCGTCGGTATTTTTGACAATAAGTACCTACTTAACTTTAGTAATTTTAAACTTATAAGGTAGGTAGGTATTCATAAAATATCGTTACTTCTGATTTCTGACAAAGCTGATAAGTTTCTTGCGCCCATTCTTCTTGTCAGCTAAAAAAGTCTCGAATGGGGTGGTAGGAAAATATAGACAATTCAAAAGCACTTAATATCTAAGTTTATTTGAATAAAGAATTTTTTATTTCATTTTAATTCATAAAAATAACTTCATATGAATAAAGTTTTTTTTTGTCATGAAAAAATGGTAAGTTCTATTCTTTTAGGTGTTGTAGATTTGATAATTTTCTTATTTCGTTGTAAATACTTGCTCGTTATTAATTCCACTTTGTGATTCCGAAATAAAAATATATAAACATTGCTAGTAGTTCCCAAAATTCGGAATTTATTACCTAATGCAGTTTTTAAGAATTAGTGAAAACTTTTGTATAATTCCTATACGACATTGATAACTGTTCTTTTAAAAAAAATGTATACCTAAACTTTGGTAATAAAGCTAATCATTAGGTACCTACCTAAGATGGCGTATTGCGTCGGCGACGGCAGCACTAGCAAATGAGCAAATTTTTTATAAAACCTTAATAAATAATATATTATAATTCAAAAAGTACTTAATTTAAGAAAAATGTAATTTAAATAAAAATGTAGAGGCGCCAGTTTAGACTGATTGCCTCCTGGTATTTATTTTGAATTCTTTTTCGAATAATATTTCAGTAATGTTTGATATTTTTTCAGTTTGAACATTCAACTACACTTTAATCACTTAAAAAGACAAAAAATCTAAAGCAAAAATAAACACACTTAGCCTAAGTAGAGTATTCAATGGTTATTTAGCAATTCCGAAGTATGAAGAAAACTGCAGTAAGAGTAAATAATATCTCTTTGTATTTTAAAAGAATTTTAAACGATGCACATCTTGAATCTCAATTATCCATTAGATATGAAACTTGTAACGATATTAGATAACTTATACGTATATAGCGTCCATATCACTACAAACCACACTCGAACACCGACGCGCGTCCGCCGAGCTTACAAGAACTCGCGCCGACATACCCATAACTTCTACATAGAAACCGAGACAGAATGAAATTCATCGTACTACACAAGTACACATTGAAGCTAACGCACTTATGATTATTCCATGTTTTTATCGTTGCGAGCTGCGGTATTATTAGCGGCGGAACGCGCGAGGCCTGCGTAGGGGGCGGCGGGGCTCGGGGCGGGGGCCGGGGCCGGGGGGCCGAGGCGGGCCCCGCTGGCTCCGCCCCTCCGGCCGCCAATCCGCTCGTCGGTGGAGGGGCGCCCGGGCCCCTAGCCTCTATTTACTCTTTCAATCAGTGCGAGTGTTTGCCCCTGGCCGGCGTGCACGCGCGGGTGATGCGCTAGCCATGATCTCGCAGAAACTGTCGTACGGCGACGTGCCGACGTCGGCGTCGCTGTCCTCGCTGTCGCCGGGCCTCGCGCCGCCCTACGTGAACGGCATGGGCTGCATGCCCGCGCAACCCTACCCGAACCTCTACGCGAACAACATGGTGGCCGGCGGCTCCTGCATGGGCTCTCCAGGCGTCGGCTACTCGCCGCCCAGCACCATGGCCTCCTGCATGGGCGGCGGCGGCGTGCCCTACGGATCCCTTCCGAGAGAACAAGAAGCTGCGTCCCCGACCTCGGCCCTCCAGCGCGCGCGGAACGACAAAACGTACCGACGGTCGTACACGCACGCCAAACCGCCGTACTCGTACATATCCCTCATCACGATGGCTATCCAGAACAGCTCCACGCGTATGCTCACGCTTTCGGAAATATACCAGTTCATCATGGACCTGTTCCCGTTCTACAGACAGAACCAGCAGCGCTGGCAGAACTCTATAAGGCATTCGCTGTCGTTTAACGACTGCTTCGTCAAAGTGCCGCGCACTCCGGACAAGCCCGGCAAGGGTTCGTTCTGGACGCTGCACCCAGACAGCGGAAACATGTTCGAGAACGGCTGCTTTCTGCGGCGGCAGAAACGGTTCAAGGATGAGAAGAAGGAGTCGATGCGGCAGGCGCAGAAGGCGTCGCACCCGCACGGGCCGCACGGCCACGAGAAGCGCGGAGAACATACGCATGAGAAAGCGCCCGCCGAAGAGAAGGAGATGAGAGACGAGCTTTTGGCACAGTTGCATGCGGCACCAGAGTTGTGCCTGCCGGAGCACACGCCGCTCGCGCTCGAGCACTACGCTGGCCTGAAACAAGAGCCGGCGGGTTATGCTCCTCCGCCACACCCCTTCAGCATCACGCGCCTACTTCCCGCCGCTGACTCCAAATCTGAGCTGAAGATGTACGACGTGAACTATGGGTACGGGCACGCGCCCGCCGACAACTACTACCAGTCGCCGCTGTACCACCACCACCATCACGCGCAGCCGCCCTTGTGACAATACCCGCTGGCGTAGACGCGCCCCTACTTTCACGGTACCCACAAAATCTCATACTGATATTGGACTCTGAGTGAGCTAAGTTCTGGTGATATTGGATACTCCCGCCCCGATGTACGTTTGTGTAAATATTTGCTTTCCGAACAGTCCGTAAGTTGTGCGTTTTTAGTAGTTAGATGTATAGTGCACGGGGGCCGGGCGACGTAGGCCTAAACAGGCTGTGGGGCTTTCCGCGAAAGTGTCCTTTTGTAGTCCTTCAGATCAACTCCAAAGTACGTACCGACTCTTTTTTTATAACTATTATTAGTAAAACTTTTTATCTAATTTTTTTATTATGTGCGAAGCTTTTCCCGCCCAAAACTATCCGCGTGCTACGGCGTGGAGCGATAGCGATAATCTCCAGTTTAATGCGATCAATAACGATAGCTTATCGGGTATCGTATCGGCCGTTAGATAAATAATTTGTTCTGAGCGCGTTGAAGTCTTTTCTATTATCTAACTAAACAAACAATAAAATTGCTGTGTTTTGCAAACAGAATAAAATTAATTATTGTTGTGACTAAATAAAAAAAATGATATTATATGAAACTAATGTATAAATTACCTTTCTTGATATTAACTATCTATAAAAGAAACATTTATTTAGCAATAACAACGTTTTTTCTGACCATGGAACATGTTGTGATACTTATGTACAGTTTTAAAATGTTTGCCTGAGAAAAACACATGAGCATATTGCCTAGGCCTATTTACAAAACTTTTGTGTGTTTGTTTAAATATCAATATTCACTAAATTTTATTATATTAACAAGTTTTTAGGTGGGTACATACGAAATCGTCACTTTTTTAGGAAATTTACTTATAATAATTTATTTATATCACACATACTAAAAATTTTAACGTTTAATAAAACAAAAACAATTTTTTTTATTATAAAAAATAATGTTTTGATTGAACAACATAAATTTTAGTAAATAAAAAATAAACAATGAAATTATTAATTTTACGTGAAAAAGACTTCAACGTTTCAAATATTTTCGAACAGTTGCGGTGTTTATACATCATCTTGTTGGTTTCCAGTTGTTAAATGGTTTTTTAATAAAAAAATTGAGTTGGACAACTATGGAGGTTGAAGTGACGTCACATCGTGGACCGTCGAACTGTGCAATGTTGTTGTGTAACAAATCTGTATAAATATATTATATAATATACTTAGATAGGTGAAATGGAATTATAGTTCTATCATCGACCATCGCGAGTAGGCTAAGAGTTCTGTATATATAGGCGTTAAGGATCAAAATGCAGTGTCCGCGCGGTTGGGTAAAATGAAACGGGATATGTGAAAAATATATTTTAAAGGACAGAATCTCTGTTTTTATTAAACGATGCGAATATGGCGAGTGTGTGTTTTATATTCGTGGCAAAAAAAAAATGTTGATCGGAAGGTTTATATGTACATGTTTGATTTTTCTACACCCTGTTTCTTTGTATCGCAACGTTTAGGGCACACTGTATATTTACTAAATAATGGTGTTTGGTGTAAGATAGGTACCTATCTCAGCTTCTTTACATTCCATTCGAACGTATATTTATGTGCAAGCGTCAATTTAGCAAAGTATCAACTTAGTTTGGCAGGCGTATATGACTATACAGAGTGTTTTTTTTAAAACTAATTTAATAAAAATATTTTTCTTAAAAAAGGTTACGATACTCCAGAAATTGGCGAATTAATAGTGTAAATATTTATGTGCACATTGTTGGTAGTAACTTGAATCTATTAAAGGTGACCTCTAAGTACTTGACTTAAGTATCTTGGCTACAACAGCCTTGACTCAGTCTTACTTAGTTTATGAACCTTGAAAGTTAACCTTAACACTTTGACAACAAAATTAAAAAAAAATCTTGTGAATATTCATGCTAATTGAATTACTGTTCACTGAAATTGGACTTCTGTGTAGAATTTAAGAAACGTATAATTGTTTGTTTTAAGAGTCCGGCGAACTGTGTGCTTCCCATACAAACGTAATACCAAAATGATTAGCAATTTGAGCATAATTAATTCTTCTTGTGATGTTATTCGGATTAAGACAATATTTATCTAGGGTTCTATAAAATAAAAAAATCCTAAATACCAAACCATATGAAAGTTAATGCTATTTACAGTTTTGTATGGAAAATGTTACTGGCATTTGTTTTGAATTGATTTTGGAATTTTTATTTTTATAGAAACCTAGACAAATACTGTCTTAATCCGAATAACATCACAAGAAGAGTTAATTATGCTCAAATTGCAAATCGTTTTGGTATTACGTTTGTATGGGAAGCTCACTGTTCAAGCAAACGGTCTTCATACAAACTACAATAATGATTCCTACCCTCTAAACCTTTACCTAGCTAGAGTAATGATTTTTAATATGTTGTTCTGATGCCTAAGAACAGGTCTGAACGTTTTCAATTTTTTTTAACATTCATTGTACATTTGAAAATATTGGCACTTTTTCGTTTCGTATGAAATCACTAAAGTGAAAATATTTCAAAATCTAGGTGTGATAAATAAAAAAATCAAAACATACAGACCTAGTACTTAGGCATCACAACAACGTACTAAAAATCATTACTCTAAGTGAAGGTTTATTTAAGAGCGCGTAGACTGCACACTAGCGCTGCCATTGGAAAAAAAATCATAGTGTAAGCACTATGATTTTTGTGAAATTGTGATTTATCTCTCTGTAGTGCACTCCGAAGAAGCTTTGTGGTACTTTTTATCGCTTAAACAATATTTTCTAGCTTATCGTTTAGTTCAATGGAGTTTTTTTTCGAAAAGTGGCCACTTTTCACAAAAAAAATCCTTTAAACTAAACGACAGGCTAGGCGGCGCTAGTGTGCAGACTACGCGCTCTTAAAGGATGAGAAACGCTATAAACATTTATATGGAGACGTTTGCTTCACAATCCTCTTAAATATTTATTGGTGGAAAGAAATATTTATGCTTATTTTAATATTATTTTAAATCCAAAATAGTATCATAAAAAATTAAAAGTTTTTAGATAATATGATCACAGCACATAAAACTACTAAAAATAAAATTTTAAATACCAATAATTCACATTGATGTAAATTTTATTTCTTTTTAGCATAGACTAAAAAATATACTTTTTATACACTTGGCTGGTATCGTTATTTGATATATTGTTTTTTTATATAAATTGTTTAAGCCAACGTATACATTTATTTGAATTATATAATTGTGTAGATAAGATGTATTATAAGACAGACAAGTCATGTACGCTCGCCAACATAAGCTTTTGTGAAAACACTAAATAGTTGGCTAAATTAATTCTTGTAGGATAAATATATTATTGTCATATTACTCGAACCTAGATAGGATACTTATATATCATCCGATAGTTTCAGAGTTAATAAAATTAAGTATTTACAAACTTTTGCGTTTTCTTTTAACAATACAAGATGCCTGTAGGTATTTAAGACGCCGGCGAACAGTGAGCTTCCCATACAAACGTAATACCAAAATGATTTGCAATTTGAGCACAATTAAAACTTATCTTGTGATGTTATTCGGATTAAGACAGTATATGTCTAGGTTTTTATTAAATAAAAAAATCAAAATTCAAAATAAATGCCATTATTTTTTTTCATACAAAACTGTAAATCGCATTAATTTTTATTTGGTTAAGTACTCGTATTTTGGAATTTTTATTTAATAGAAACCTAGAGAAATACTGTCTTAATCCGAATAACACCACAAGACGAGTTAATTATGCTGAAATTGCAAATCATTTTGGTATTACTTTTGTATGGGAAGCTCACTGTATTTATTTTTAAACATTATCAACCAATCAACAGGAACAGGTATAATACCGTATGTATTTAATAAGTTGAAAAATTAAAACAACCGCTTCTCTGTGTTGTAATTATGATTAAACTAGCGGTCACCCGCGACTTCGTCCGCTTGGGTCCTAGGATATAAAGTAGCCTAGTTAATCTAGGTTATAAACTATAAATGTGCCGCCCAGCTGTTTTGGCGTGGAGATGTAACAAACACACACACACACACACAAACTTTCGCATTTATAATTTGTGGTGGGGATATATTATATTGAGAACAAGGAAAAGCGATTATGACAAAGTTAACTTATTCAAACAATATCAAAATTGTTAAGAAAATTAAAGTTGATTATCTATGGATAGATAAAATATTTATATAATATTGCTGAAGTAAGTTTAATTTGGTATTGTACTTTTTAAACCTCATAAAAGAAAATATTGCACGTTTTACTAAATACTGTACCCGTAGCATGAACAGCTATCGAAAACAATAACGCGCGTAAAAACATTCGATAGAGTAATTTTGTATGGAAAATTTGTACAGCGCCATCTATCGCCGAAAAGCGAAAGTATATTTCCCATAGATAATTACTGTATCGAGTACTTTTACGCGCGTTTTTTTTCTCGATAGATGTTCGTGCTAAGCTTAGAACCCTAGGGTACAGTTTCTAATAAAATTCGCACGTGATACCTAAAAGTGTGCAAGCATGTGCAAGTTATAATCAAATTCTTCTTTTTTTTACTTATGAAATGGCAAACTATGAGATTTAGTTTAAGCGAAATCAATTTTAAAAACAAAAAAAACCCGCCTGCATCAAAAGACAATTAAGTCTTCTGAAAAAGATGGAAACAAGATCAAATTAAAGGCAACATAATAACATGCAGTCGGAGACATGTATAATGTGACATTATGAATGATTTGACTTATCATTAAATTCTATGTCTCCGACTGCATGTTATTATGTTCCCTTTAATATTTCATCTTGTTTCCATCCTTTCAGTTGACTTGTCAGTGATGCATCCGGGTTTTTTGGTTTTTTAAATGATTTGTTATTATCTATGTCTTTTAAGTTATTATATATTACGGTCTTGATATACCTTCTTGAAATGCTTATAATAAGCCCTTTAATTTTAAAAAAAATGTTTTACCTCAAATAATAGCACCGTACAGTCGCCATATTGGTTTTTTTAACGTCACTTATCTAAGAACAAGGCTGTCAAGACAAATCTAACGATATATTAATGATACAAATCCGTTCAGCCGTTTGAAAGATATGAGGTAATAAAAATATATTACATACATACAAGGTACGCGCGAAAACATAACCCTTACCTTGCAGTCGGGTAAAAATGTAGGTAACATCGTTAACCCGAAACATTTGCAGATAAGACAACCCTTTACGTGCATTGCCGGCGCTACCAATAAAATAATTTAATGCCCAAAAAAAACGCAGTAATGTACACTCTTACTGTTCGATATTTTCACTTTTGTCGGCGAAAGATTCCGGCGGGCGTCGACGGCGGCGCAAGTCGTAAAATAATAAAACTTACAAAAGGGTTAACACGCGTCGGTGTTAATTTTGTTGAGGTGTTGCGGATGTGGAAAAAATCGGTGAACTGAATGTTGGGTAGTGAAGGTTCCGCACTGTCTATACTATTATCCTTCATAACCATTTTAGCAAGATAGTTATTAGGTTATATTTAGGTATTTCGTACTAAGATTGTATAGTTACACAGCGTTTTGTTCCTTTCTATTTAATGTCAAACTTAAATCATTTGACAGAGAGTAACTATTGTGTAACTATACATCTGCTATATAATCTTTATTAGTAAGGAGGTAAACGTATATTAATCATATAACCCCTACCATTACCAAATAGGTAAGCTATAGGTACACACGACGGCACCTCAGACTATACATGTTGACATTAATAAAAATTAAACAACAACAATTTGAAAACGTAACAGAATTTCCTACCATGAAATTATCAGCCGAGTATATTCATTGAAACTTTACCGGAAGGAACCTTTGAAACTAGACCTTAACCCCTAGGGCGTTGAAGCCCGGAAAGTGAGATACAATACATATTCCACTGTTATCCGGCCGCATGCGTCCGCTCGGGCGTTGATGAATTAAAATCATAAATCAGTAGCAAACATTAATAAAACTTCAATGAAATATCGCTTTGGACAGGAACCTAGGACTAATTATAATTAGAACATTGCTAGTCTTAAGACTTAGGTTTTTTAAGGAACTCTAAATTTTAATGAAAAAGGCTTACAATGTATTCGCTAGTTGCATTTAATGTTTTACTCTGAGGTTTTATTACGCTTTAAAGACTAGACCGTGTGTTTGCTAATTTAATACAAAGTGCTTCTTGCAAACCCGTTGTTAAGTAAACAAAAGCGCTACATTATGCACTTAAGATGAAGGAAATTTTAAAGAGCGAAAGATACAAGGAACAAATTCTGCGGAAGGCAATATATCTATTTCAGTAATATAATGAAATAATTAGTATGATTTGATAAAAACAATTGATCAGAATCTATACAAGGTGTTACAAAAATACCCCTAATGCCGAATATGGTATATAGGGACCATCAAACTGAACAACTTATTCGGCATTAGGGGTATTTTTGTAACACCTTGTATAGAGGATCAGTGAAGCAAATTCGTTAGTTGCTCTAATGGCGGACAATGAAAATCAATGTTTTATTATGCCTAAAAGTTTTTAAACTTTTGCTTTTTAAGCAACCGTTAATTGTTAAGTAGGTATATCTAAAAATGAAATGAGGATTTCAGATCACGTGAACAACTTTTACTATGGGGCCAACCACGGAACCGCGAAAAAAAAATCAGCTGTTCCATAAAAAAGTACAATTTCGTCTCGACTAAAATGTATGGAACAGCTGATTTTTTTTGCGATTCCGTGGTTGGTCCCATAGTAAAAGTTGTTCATTCACGTGGTCTGAAATCCCCATTTAATTTTTAGATATACTTAAAAATTAAAGGTGTATGTTGTGCGGATTTTTACATTTTGTTAAAAATAAATTAACGTAAAAGCAGGACTTGATTTTGACTTTTAACTATAATCTTTGGATGTCTTTAACATTGTATTTGTCTGTATTAGATCATGAATTTTGTTTTTCTGATGTTTTATCTCTTATGAGCTTTTAAACGAACCATCTAAATTACCTTCATATGAAGGAGAGAAAAGCTCAATATCAAAATTTCGTAAAAACCAGTATACTAATCAATGAATGTTACTTTTTAACACGAAAACATGTTCCATCCGACCAACAAATATGAATAATCGGCATCAATGAACACCGGAACAATGGAAGTGTGAACAAACGATGCCGTTTTTTCATACCATTCACTTTTTATACCACGTTTAGCGTCCGGCACCGAACCCGGGACGCCGCGGGTGGTATACAGCAGCCATAAAGCTAACCACTCAGCCAGTGACCCAGTGACAAGGTTTTTTATTGAAGGACTAATGTGGGACTATTGTGTTCGAAAAAGGCTTTATGTCAACAGAAATTAGGAGTGATTATTTAATGCATTTATAATGATTTTGTTTTCTTTTTAATTAGATGGAGATTATTTGTGTTTACAGATTTTAATCACAGATATTTTTGGCCACATATAACAGACGGAATATTGATTCGGAATTCCGAAACGGAATCATTCCGAAAGCAGCTGATCCATGCAAATCTGAGGACCTACCACACACATGCTGTATTTTTTCGAATTTTCATACATTTATGATATTCCGTTTCGGAATTCCGAATCAGATTCCGTCTGTATGTGGCGGGCCTAACCTTCGTGATCGAATGACTTACACCGGCCACATATAGACGGAATAGAACTTGTCGTATTGGAACTTCTGTTTAACCAACATGTCACTGTCACTCTTTGCCATATCTGTTATTTAATTTGACACAGTATTATAAGTGCTCAAAATTTTTATGGACTGACAGTACAACCTTATCTGAAGGCCATTTTGTAGCGCTTATCATTGCGATTCAACATAAATAGAAAAATAAAATTAATTTATCATTTTTGAAAAAAAAAAATTGTTTTAAGCATATTCATACTTTACTACTATTCAGTACTATTCAGTAATAAACGTATATTTAAAAAAGTCTGTGGAGAGTTTATTTTAAAAAGATTTTGTGCCGTTTTTAATGTGCCGTGGTTTTTTCTGGAGTGAATAATTTGTGCTTTAATTAAATAAACGCTTAGATACCTATATATACACTTGTAATATTAGGTATTCTGTGCCTAGGTATATACATCTAGAACATGATAATAGAAATGGATGATAGAATAAAATAGTTTTTATTGCCATATACTGTGTACAATGAAAAATGGAACAACCGACATTCGAAGACAAACCAGTGTTTATAATACTTATTCGTAACTACCTATCAAATGAATAAATGTGAAAATTATAATCATCATCCCCCTACCCTTATCCCAATTTATTTGGGGTCGGTGCAGTGTATCATTCTCTTCCATTCCTTTCTGTCACTCGTCATCTCCTCATCCACTCCCTTTACATTCATATCATTCCTCATACAATCCATCCATCTTTTTTGCGGTCTTCCTCTGTGTTTAAAATTATAATATCCTTATTAAATTAATAAAAAAATATTAGTAAACAAATTAAAAAGTATGTTATAAAGTATCGTAACACATGTCTCAGTTGTTGAGTAACAGACGAGCAGGCAGACACTTTACATTGTGTCTGAGATCGATGCTGGGAAACGAAGTGTGGGCGATATTTATTTATTTAACCATTCGACTTGAAGTGCTGCTGGGCTACTGGGCTACGACCCACGGAACTGTGGGCTAGTGATGTGTGGCTGTTATGTAATAATTGATAGTCGATTAGAGACACTAATTTTGCATTGTTACTCGATTTAAGGTTGTAGAAAGATATTAATAAATAATTACAAAATTAATGTTCAGTCTGCTAGAAAAAAATAGTGCTCGGTTCGTAGTTCTACCAAAAACTTGTAGAGTAACAGTTATTCTACAAGTGTAACTCAAAAAGTCTTCTTAAAAAGTACTTACTTGTTTTAAAGACTATTAGTTGAGTGTAAGAAAATAAGGTGGAATAATGTTTTAAGTTTTTGTCCGAATACAATTAGAAACATATTTTAAAAAACATTGTTGGGTGAAGAGCAATGATATAATGTCCAATCATCGATCGCCGGAATAAAGACCATAATAATTATGATATTTTTACAAGTTTATACCTATCTGTCTAATCTGATGATATTTGATTTTATTATTTTACAAGCTTCTACCTAATAAAATACTAACGTGATTAAAAATTAAAATGATACAGCCAGTACAACACTATTTTGACAGCTCTTCAACTCATCAACTTGACAACGTCTGATAAGAATTCTGATTTTAAAACACAACTTTATCACCAACTAATACGAATTAAAATGTCATTAGCAACTGCAAAGGAGGTTTGTTTTCTTAACTTTATTGTGAATCACTTGAGGTTTCTGTGGCATGTTTTTTATACAGCCTCCGTGTGTGACATTCGACATTCTTATTAGATGACGTGTGATATTATGTCAGGAGTGGTCTCACTTCTGTTCGGATGCGGCAATAAAAAATAAAAAAAAACACTTTCTTTGTCCATAACGGTTGTATAATTATTTGCTTTGTGTTGTTGTATAATTTAGGATAAAGTTTTCTTGATTATGAATGAATTATGAAAATTATGAATTTACACAATTTGACCAAACGAAAATTGTTGTAAAGCTACTTAGTTTACTGAAAGTTTAAAGTTTATACATACATACTAAGTATGCATTTACACACAGAAGCAAACTATTAAACTAGGTATATTTAAAACGCATTTTGTAAAACTCATGAATGTAAAGGGAGTGGATGAGGAGATGACGAGTGACAGGAAGGAATGGAAGAGAAGGACACACTGCACCGACCCCAAATAAATTGGGATAAGGGTAGGGGGATGATGATGATGATGATGTAAAACGCATTTTGACGAAGTTATTACTATACATAGCTTAGTATTTAAATATTAAGTATGTACAATATTCCAAAGATTATTACAATAATGTTAAACTTTTTTCAAAAAGTGGTTGGTTGGTAAATTTTTTAACTTTTTTAGACTACATTTCTTATTTTTCTTTTTTTTAGTCTATTATTTTGAAAGGGGTTATTGTCTTAATAGACATGCCAACCCACTGTACCTTATACTACTGACCAACTGAGAGACAGCTATTGCAGAAGCGTAACAAGGCGACACAGTTTTTTTGCAACATTTGATTTTGGTTCTGACAAAATTATTTGAATAAGTCCGATATCTAGGTTATTTAAGTTAAATTCAGTCATCAATAGCTGCCTCTTAGGAAAACATTTTCACAATAATGTAAGCAAATCAATGATTTTTTACCCGTGACAGCAGTTACCTCTACACGCACGTTTTTCCGGCGGCGTGGAAAGGAAGGAGGTTTCTAACCGCGGTACTGGCCACATGCTCAAGTCCTTAAACTTAATTTTACGTACGTCCTGCTGTCAGTGAAAACACTGAGAGCAGGACCGACTCTCTTTTGGCCGAATACTTAAACGTCACTCAACTTTGAGAGGCTCTCAAACATCGTCCTGTCGCATTAAATGTCAAAGATATGACAAAGACAGCATGATGTTTGAGCGCCCCTCAAAGTTGAATATCGTTTGAGTATTCGGCCATGCATTAATCTCTTATTAATCAAGCTTTTAACATTAAGTTTTGCATATCTATAAAGTTGCAGAGTAAACTGTTAATGTCACAATGTAAAAGTAAGTTCTGAGTAGCTTACTTGATAGATTATTTGACATATTTTTCACATCACAGCTGGCAAATCATTTGTCAAGTAAGCTACTCAGAACTTACTTGTACATTGTGAAACAGGTTCTGAGTAGCTACTCAGATTTCAGTCAGATGATGTCAGATGATTTGACATATTTTTCATATCACAACTGGCAAATCGTTGGGCTCTCCCAATCCCAAGTTAAGCATAGCATATTCGAAAGGCCATGCCCAGCACTGACGGCTTAAAAGATGATGATAATTCTAAAATACTATTCTGTTTTAAAATTCTTTCGTTTTGTAGAGAACCGTTGGTAGAAAGGCACACACGTAACTTTTAAGACTTTTCGTAGGACCCTAAAAATGGTCTGTTGAATAAATTTCTCATTAAAGAGTCGACATGTTTTAAAATTCGAACAACAGATATGGCGATTCAGTTTTAGAATCTCAGGTACCTATGGAGTTCAAGTGACCCTGAAACGAGGCATTGATGTCGCCGCGCCTGCGCACACGGGCAAACATGAGATAACGGACACACGAAGGTTTCCACAGAAATACCACCTAAAGTCTGTGTTCTAGCAGAAGTGCCGCTCTGCCTGTAGCCAATGTCACATTTGAAAAAGCGATAACGAACTACGCTATCGAAAGATAATAGTTTATAATAATAGATAATAGTTTCTTAAGTTATACATAAGTAACATTATACAATAGTTTTATTATATAATTATTAACTTTTAGATACTTCTGCTCTCTGTCACTTTTGTGGATTATAAATTGCTAGTGTTGAAATCTGGTGAACCGTATCACAGGTTTTTTAAACTTTCTTCGGGCGCCAGATCTCATAGTAAACTTAAGATAAAGAAACTGTAACATAGGCACAGATATGTTAGTAAGAGTAAAATAAAGCTTATTTTTATTATTTTTTAATAGCTCTGTCTTCACCCAGTCCGTTGCGTTTTCGCAGTCGTTTCCTCTTGCGCTTTCCTATCAGAGACATGCCTCAGGATATGCTCTATCTTCAAAAGGAAAAGAGGAAGCGACTCGGTGAAGGCACACCATAAGAGACTGACAGAAGTTTTCATTAAATACCGTCATTTAAAAAGTTACATCTTTGACTAAGGCCCGCCACATACAGACGGAATCTGATTCGGAATCCCGAATCGGAATTTCGATGATGTGTGAAAGAACGGAAAACTACCGCTGTATGTGGTAGGTCCATATATTTGGTGCGTTCGGAACGACGCCGTTTTGGAATTCTGAATCAAAATTCAGTATTTGGCGGACCTAGTCGTGTTTAGAAGGCTAAGAAATGACATAAGTAAGTTTGTCGTTTGTTTTGTTTTGTTGCGTTAGGGAGCTCTTGTTTACAGTACTGAACTGACTATAGTCTGGTTTGATCCGAGACTCCCTATACGTAATATTTGTATGTGCAGTGCACTGAAAGTCGCGATCTTTTACGAGCGGCCCTTCTGTCAACATTATGTTTCTGTGGTTTTACATACCCAGCTTTGGAGTCATGTGAGTAAGTATACCTAAACACTTGACACCTCGTAAGCCATATTCTGAATGTCAAAAAGTTGAAAAGTATGTAGGTTTGTTGGTAATTTATATGTATTTACTAATGACGCCTAATTGAATTTGGGATTTGCACTTGGAAAATGACAAAGCTCCATTACACTTCATGAGGAACAAAGGACCTCCTTTATGTTTACGTCATCTTTTTACGTTTCTAAAGAATAAGTATATAAAAATCCTTAAAAACTCGTGCGATGGTAAGCTAAATAATTGGTATTTTTCAGGATTATGAAAAAAATACTAGCCAGATCTCTGTAACTTTTTTATGGTACCACACACAAACTATGTTCTTTCAAATAAAAAGAAGAATGAAGAAAGAATAATTGAAATCGGTCAACAACTGGTGAAGTTATGTTAAAACATACATAAAAAAAACCGTCGACTTGATAACGTCCTCCTTTTTTTGAAGTCGGTTTAAAATAAGACTCATCTCTATATCTTACAAGCGACTGCCCGCCACTTCGCCTGCCTGGATTTTGTACCAAGTCTCAATGTGAACTTTCATCTCCTATTTCACTTCTTATCGATATTCGTTTTCGCAACTAAAGAAAGCCTATGTTTTTCTCCCTGGTCCAAAATATCTTTATACTAAAATTCATCAAAATAAGTTGGCGTTAAAAAGAACTGGACAGATAGGAGTAACTTTTAAATTTTTAAACATGGAGGTCAGTGAATGAATTTTGTGTCGAATGAACCGTAAAAGCTCATTCACCACTGTCTACTGAACGTACTCTGAAATAATATTAAATAGGTGCATCTAGGTATTGATGAAAGAAAAAGTAGTCGTCATTGATTCAACCGCAAACGCAAAAAGTAAAATTCAGTGATTATGATTGCCAATCAAGCATTAACGCCGCATTGTAGTAACCATAAGTGCCAAAAAATGCATAATCAAAACGACACTTGCGCAAGCGCTTCCTAAAACTGTGGGCCTATTACAAAAAGTTAAACGCGATAATCGGACAATGTTCGTCGTTAGTTTTACTTCATTTTGAATCATAGCGCGATATCACACTAGGACAGTATAGCCTTGATTCAAATTTTCTATTCGTTCGCTAACTTAAAGCTTAAAAATAAGCAATTAATTCTAAAACTGCCAGGCTTCTCCATTTCATAAAATACAACAATGATTGTAATCGACATACGCTCACAACATGTGGCATGATCGTCTAATGCTTATTTTTTAAGCTTTAAGCTAGCGAACGAATGTAATGTCGGCCATTTGAATAGGGGGCTTCGAGCAGCGGCGGAGCAACCAGTCGCGCTAAGGCGCTATCTCCACGAGCGAGAAAATCGCGGCGATATTATCGTCGTGCCATGTATTTCTATATACTCCCTATGAATGCGTCTCCACACGGCGATGTTATCGTGGCGATGCGACGATAGAAGAAGCGCTTACTCGCCGCAATTCTCTCGCCCGTGGAGACAGCGCCTTATGTACAATTAATATGGAGAGTATACCTCATCTAGTGTCCGCGTGGTTGCGCAACCAATTTGGTGACGGCAAGCGAATCTCCTGCTGGTGGAGCAACCATGGTGTCTCCTAGTGAGAGTAGGCCTTTTTACTCATGGAGTGAACCAAGAATCAAGAATTTATTTGCTAGAATGCGCTACATAAATATATTAAACTTTAACTTGAGACAAACGAGCATCGTTCGATTGTCGCAATTCTTTTTATGTAATAGACCCTCTGTCGTTTTCGAAGTGTTACGATGGTCATGGGTACGTGGTAACCTAGATCCAACTTTATCTCAAGGTGGTAAGAGTCATAATTTAATGCGCAAGTATGCTGTGCAGTACAGTCACAGTCAGATTATGAATAGTTTAATAAAGTAATTTTCCTTAAAGTCAATAAAAATCGACTTAGGCCGAAAAATATCAACAAAAAGAGCGTTTGAGGTTTTCGACTAGCGGTGCGTCGAGACGAGAGGTGTTCGTATACCTAAGTATTAAAAAATATTGGATTTTACATAAAATGTATTTTAGCACTTTATTATTCTTATTAAGTAGACTTGTCACACTTTTGATTTCATTTTGGTCTAAAGTCTTTGTCGTCTCACCTAAAATCCCTATAGGTACCTATTATATGATCTAAACTTTAGATCATGACAGACTTTTTTTAGATTTTAAAGGTATTACTAATAGGTATTGTTAATTTCAGCAAGCAACTTTGGCGGTTTCATTATAAAAATGTAACTTCACAACAAACACTGTTTGTTTGTTAGTATAATGTTATAAATGTTTGAAAGAGGAAAAATTATGACATACTTAACACAAAATGTGACCTCAACTGTACTTGACATAACTCGATCTTACATCTTGAGCAACGTTAAAAAAACCTCTTGCGAGTCTCATAGTGACGTCATAGACTGATAAAAAAATTATCACCCACGAATAAATAGCTTATACGACCTTCATATTTATGATTAGCATTTTTATTACAAAACATGCTTTTAATCAAAAAATTGCTTTGTTGAGTGTAAACTATTGGTAATGTAATCAATAGGTGATTGTTGTAAAGTAATATTTTCATCTTTTCTTGCTTCTAAAATCTAAATTTTTATTTAAGCAATGGAAATTAATATGGTATGAACTGTAAACATAGTATTGTAGGATGGGTGAAAGACGTGGAATGGAACGGAAGGAAGGGTGACAGGACGGCCGAGTGTAGGATGTTCAGTGTATATAGGATGGGTAAAAGACGTGGAATGGAACGGAAGGAAGGGTGACAGGACGGCCGAGTGTAGGATGTTCAGTGTATATAGGATGGGTAAAAGACGTGGAATGGAACGGAAGGAAGGGTGACAGGACGGCCGAGTGTAGGATGTTCAGTGTATATAGGATGGGTAAAAGACGTGCAATGGAACGGAAGGAAGGGTGACAGGACGGCCGAGTGTAGGATGTTCAGTGTATATAGGATGGGTAAAAGACGTGGAATGGAACGGAAGGAAGGGTGACAGGACGGCCGAGTGTAGGATGTTCAGTGTATATAGGATGGGTAAAAGACGTGGAATGGAACGGAAGGAAGAGTGACAGTGAGAGGTGTGCGTGTGAGAGGGAAGGAGATTCGATTTGACGGATGAACGACACAAAAGACGCAAGACGATTTGTTAATTAAATACAAGGTGTTACAAAAATACCCCTAATGCCGAATATGGTATATAGGGACCATCAAACTGATCAACTTTTACTATGAAACCAACGCTGAAATCAGCTGTTTCATATATTTTGATATTTTCGATTTTAATTTTGGTATGAAACAGCTGATTTTATTTTCGCGATTTCAGAGTTGGTCTCATAATAAAAGTTGTTCAGTTTGATGGTCCTTATATACCATAATCGGCATTAGGGGTATTTTTGTAACACCTTGTATATACGGCAAGAAATACAAATACATTGTTCCCGGATAAATATCTCTTTTATTAATACTACAGTATTATGTTTTAGAAATATTATATTAATAGCATTCATGTTATAAAGTTATTTATTATCACTATAATAGCTAGTGACAAGAAGGTAAGCTATCATGGTGTAATTTTCCAAATATGTAATAGATAAACCAAGAAACAAACAGCCTGTCGATTTTGTAACCAAACTCTCATCTCACTTCGAACACTTCACTTCGCGACAATATGTTATTATAAAAATTAGCTGAATATAAGCTACTTTACCGATTGCAAAAGATTTTAGGTAGCTACCGTAATTTTTTTAATATCTTTTGTAATTAAAAAAATAACCTATCATTATCTTATTTATGATTTAAAATTCCCGCGCAGTGAGTGAGATTCGAAGTGAGGTTCGAGTTTGGTTACAGGATTTTGACAGGCAGTTTACAATGTTATTTACAAACAAAGACATTCAAGTGGTTAAAACATAAAAAAATAACAGTGTTATTGGTAGAAAAATTTGGATTTTGGTTTGGTTTGACAGTTTGATGTAACGTTATCGATCTTTGTTCAGGCAAAAGTTCCGGATGCGAATCCTGGCAATGTGAATGTAATAGCTAGCGACCGCCCGCGACTTCATCTGCGTGGAAAGTTTTTTGCTATCCCTCGGAAACAGTTATTTTTTTCAGGATGAAAGGTACCCTATGTCCTTCTCTGTACCCCTGACAACGTGTAAGTATGCAAAATTTCATGGTGATCGGTTCAGTAGTTAGGATGTGAAGGCGTAACAAACAAAGAAACAAACGGATTTTCGCATTTATAATATTAGTAAGGATAAGCATATAAGCTATAAAAGTTCCCTGATCACAGGTTTTTTAATTCCTATTTATGACTTCTATTCGTCAGTGTTAAAGAGGGGGAAAAGGATAAAGGCTCAAAGGAAGGGAGTAAAGAAATTATATTAGTAATAATAAAATATAAAATACAAACCAAACAGCAAACGGAAACCAAAGCGAAGACAGATAGATGACAGATAAAAGCAAAGATAAAAACACAAACTATAAACAATAATACAAGGTGTTACAAAAATACCCCTAATGCCGAATATGGTATATAGTGACCATCAAACTGAATAACTTTTACTATGGGACCAACTCTGAAATCGCGAAAAAAAAAATCAGCTGTTTCATACAAAGATTAAAATCGAAAATATGAAAATGTATGAAACAGCTGATTTTTTTTCGTGATTTCAGAGTTGGTCCCATAGTAAAAGTTGTACAGTTTGATGGTCACTATATACCATATTCGGCATTAGGGGTATTTTTGTAACACCTTGTATATTTACAAAGCCGGCCTGATGGCCAGTTCGTAACAGTTAGTTTTGTTTAGTCACTTCTTCTTATTGTTGTTTTCTTTGGAATAAATGATTGCTGTGAGATTTAACCACACCTCAAGCTTTTAAAAAATAAGAGGAAAATTAAAAAAATAAACTCAAATTAAGAACAAAAGCAACAAAACGAAGGCCTTTCACTGCGATGAAAGTATTTAAAAAACTTTCGAAATACACCAACCGGTTTCCTGTTACAACCGTGCGAGTGACTTCAATAATTTTGATGTAGGTACCTAAAGTATTCTGAGGTATACGGGATGGTTTTGCGATATTGTACACAGTACGTACAATCGGTATATTTAAAGCTCGAGTGAATAAGCTTTTTCTAGGCAAGCTCGCTCCATCTTAGGCCTCTTCTCAATGTAATGATTTAGAATGTGGCCAAGAGTAAGGCTATTTAATGTAAAAAGTAATAATAATAATAGCGTGAAATAGTGTTTAGTACTATTTTGTACATTGCGATTAAATTGACAGTAGACAGTGATCCGAGGCAACTTCACTAGAGAATGTATGGTGCGCACAGATTTTCACAGATCAAAATACTTACATCGCTTCGTACCGTAGTCGCTCTGAAGTTGGTCACTTCTGTTATACAGTATATAAATATGTATACAGTTTAGGACTTTGTCACTCTAAGGCTCTTTTTTGAACAGAAATCAATGACAAATGAGAACTATTATCAAAGTGACAATGTTCTTAACCGTTACATATTTTTAGATGTAAATTAATCGAATTGTACATATTCTGTGACATAGCTGCACTAAAATATATGTTTCAAGTTTGTGTGTTCCAGACAGAAGCGACGCTATATTATAATTTTTTTTCTAACACATGTAAATAAAAACTAAAAAGTATCTATCTAAACTTTAGATTCTGGCCCACTTGCAGTAACATTTACTAAATCTCGATTTTGTTAAACCTAGATGTAGCCCTTATGAAACTGTCAAAATTTTAAATGTCGATTTAAAAAATCGTATGAATAAAGTCTAGGTTTAACAAAATCGAGATTTAGTAAGTGTTGCTGCAAGTGGACCTATTAGTATTAAAGTCCTTTTTTTCTAAAATATGAAACTGTCAATAGCTACAGCATTGTCTTGTCCGTTCCATGAACTGGTAACTAGTTTTAAACTGCAGTAGTTTTTGGGCAAGTTCGATAACTGATCCCTCAGCCTTCAAAGCTTGGGGATATCAGATAATACCAATTTGGTGAGTAGCCATTAACTATTTGCTAAGCAAAAACTATTTAAAAAATATTAAATTCGAAACAAAATGGCCTTACTTAGCTTTTACATTTTTATAGTAGATGGTGTTATATATTAGTTTTTGCATTTTTTTTCTTTTGGGCATACCTAGTGCAAAGGTTGCTTAAGCCAGTCCCGCCATTATCTTTAGGTTGAGCTACTTCTAGCAAAAGTAGCTCAACAGTCAATAGTGATTTTTCTAACACCAATCCTCATAAATTATCTGTTCAATTCCTCTTCTGCTAAAAGATGAAAGTGTCAACTAGTTTTATATTTCGCCAGTTTCTGGGCAAGTTCGATAACCGAACCCTCAGCCGTCAAAGTTTGGGGATATCAGATAATACCAATTTGGTGAGTAGCCGAGGTAAAATTGAAAACTATTTGCTGAGCACACACCATCCATCAGTGGCACTTAGCGGTATTGCCCGGTTTCGTTTAACATGTCTCCCGGTTTTGGGTCTCGAAATAATTCTGCGGGCTTCTCGAAATTATTGAGCCCGTGAATATCTTTTGCCCTTAGTATAAATATATGACGACCTCCGTGGTCGAGTGGCTTTGTACACCGGTTTTCAAGGTGTCGCCATCTCTGAGGTCCCGGGTTCGATCCTCGGTTGGGTCAATTTAGAAAACGAACTTTTCTATATTGGCTCAGGTCTGGGTGTTTGTGATACCACCGTTGTCTCTGATTTCCATAACACAAGTGCTTTAGCTATTTACTTTGGAATCAGAGCAATGTATGTGATGTTGTCAAATATTTATTTATTTATTATTATTTATTTAATATAGTATAGGTTGTCAATAGTCAAAATTTCTTTATTCAAATAATATTAGCACTTTTGAATCGTCTATATTTTCCTACCACCCGTTCCCGACTTTTTTAACTGACAAGAACAGTCAATTTTGGTATGTCTTTCAATCGCAAAAAAAACAACTGTTTTCAAATATAATTAAAAATAGTTGCTTACATTAGTAGATAAAAAATGCACGTTATGTGCCACAATATTTAGTGCTTACATACGTAGCCTTAAAATTTGTAAGTATTTTTTTCTCTGAAGAGTGAACTTGAAAATATAAGATAATGATGGTGAGTGTATAATACTAAATAATATACTGGAAAAAATTCGACTCGCACCAGATCATATTCCCGTCTGAGAATATGATTTGGTGCGAGTCGAATTTTTACTAGTATATTATTTAGTATTGTAAAAAATAGCATTCTGAATGCTAAATTTTTCGAAATTTAAAAATTATGAGTTACTAAGTTTGGAACTTGGTACTTAATATAAGTTTATTACCAGCTTACTTAAGTTAAACCTGGTTTAAACAAAAGCAAAAAAAAAGTGATGGAAAACCTTTTAGTTTTAGATAATGGGGAAAGAACTCTAACTTGGGAGGGTACCTTTTATAAGTTAAGATTATAATAACTTAACTTTTTATCATCATAACTTCAATCTCTGACAGTCTCGTTGAAAACTGAAATATTCGCCTTGTGTACACACCAGCAGACAGTAGGTATAGTCACTATACCAAAGTGCATTGACCCAGCGACCGTCATGTATGAAATTGTAACGACATACAGTCACACTAGCGATTTTTTCATAATTATTTTAGCGCTGAACAAAAAAGATGAGATCATTCTGAAACGGACTTTTACGGTCTCCGTTTTTTAGTTTTTAAGCGCAGCAACGTATCTTGACAGTGATTATTAGTATTTTTGAGGTAGGTAAGTATTAATTTTTTTAATTTGATGTTATAATTTTATCACTTATCGTAAAGTTCGTCTTTATGTTGGGTATGCGGCTTTTCATAGTCTAGTGCATAAAGTAAAATCTTCGTCTAAGTCTCTGACTCTAAGACAAAGGTCATCAGGTAAGCCACACATGCAAATAACTTCGATAAATTAACTTGTTTTTGCAATATTGCTATTTAATTTCCTCACAATCGAAGTGAAAAGCAGAGTGTATAACTCGTACATAAAACCCATTTTACCCGAGACGTATACATCCTCCCGAGCCGTCGTTTTACGCACTTGTTGTACAATCTACTATTTTTAATAATGGTATTTACATATATTTTGGATCTTTTACAATATGAGCAGAAATATATTAATCAAAACTTGAAAATATTTTCAATATTACTTTTATTGAAGTAATTATTTTTAGCTTATTTATTTATTCTCAAATAAAACAAAATCTTAATAGATAATGAACAATACTATTCCGAATAAGACACCGCCAATACAACAACACAAGCAATTGATAGTTTAGCTATCAAGATTTCAAACATTTTGATACCTCAATGATCAAACAACTTGTATCTAATTAAAGAACAAATATTTATTCTTCCGATTAAACAACTCAAATGTTCAAATCATCAAAACAAAACGTGGATTGCGATTGGTGATAATTTTCCCAAACAGTGATAAAGATATGACAACATTTCCGTTTGAGTCACCATCGAAATATGTTTCGCGCCTTTTTCTAAGAAAATGGCGACTGTTATCAGGAAAATGGCGGTGAGCGGTTGGCGTTTCAAACTTGAATTTATTAATAGAATAGGATTATGTAAAGTTTATAGACTAAAGTTAGTGACCATTAATCTATTTCTGCTATAACAGCAATAAGTGACTGATTAATTTACTTTTCTCACATTAGGACCTACCTATACCTACCTACGTCTAGTGTTACCTTTAACACCTAAAACAGCCTTTTATGATAACTGCTAAACGTTTTAATAGTGTAAGTAAGTGGTTTGTACATCTATACACCGTTATTTTTTTAAGTATATCTAAAAATGAAATGGGGATTTCAGACTACATGAATGCACAACTTTTACTATCAGGCCAACCACGGAATCGCGATAAAAAAATCAGCTGTTCCATAGAAAGACTCGACTATAATGTATGTATATGGGTAAAAGTTGTTCATTCACGTGGTCTGAAATCCCCATTTCATTTTTAGATATTCCTACTTAAAAATTAACGGTGAGCTCGCAGCTTATCAATAGGTATCGCAAAATATAACTTTTTGTATTCCTTGTAAGCCCTCCGGACTTGGACGAATAAAGCCGTCGGAGTAGAATATCTGTTTCTTATTAAGTGTTTTTCCCAAATTATCTGCTTTCAAGAAGTCTCGGATTATTATGAATAAAGTGAGTAGTCGAAGAAATTTGAAAAGAAGTTACTGTACAATCTTAATTTGAACCGATTAAAACCACAATGCAAAAAGTCGCGATTTAAACAAGGCGGGTCGTTATCACCATTAGTATTTGTACATTAAGTATCGAGCAGGCGATATCGATTCGCGTCTGTTATCGAATAGTCGATATGTCTGTTTACCTGGCCCATCGACGGCGTCGAGTATTGCGTATTTGGCCAACAACTTGTTTGATAATGCTTTACAGTGCTTGCTCTGTGATTAGTCTCGCCTCTTTAGATTGCTCCTGATTTTTTGTTTTATCTTTTAGCTTCAGTTTCAGTGTTTGTTTATATTTGTATGTTATCGTAAATCGCTACTATGTTGTCGACTGTGAAACGTCAATCAACATAATACGAGTGCATGAGTCATCATGATTTATTGTCAGTCTCACTATACACTGCTGGGTATATAAGTCTACCCAAGGATTTCCAAAACAATAGGTCTTGCTTGGCCCGCATTCAGCAGCTCCCCGCGACCGCGCACCGGGGGGCTGATTATGTAACTCTGTTGCTAACAAATTTTTATTGAAACTGACAGAAATACATACATTGCAGCTTTAGTAAGAATCAATGTGACAACTATGTTACTTAAAGCAGCAATGTAACTGCGATTTCTGTCAGTTTCTTAATTGCAATTTACATAATCAGGGGGCAGAACGTTGGTCCTCCTTGACAGTTGCCTGTCCACTGCCTACGGAGGATCGTCTGGTGTCAGTCACTGTCCCAGAACCTCTACCGGTTATAATCAAAATAATACACAGAAGGGTAAAATGTTATTGTTTTTATATATTTCCAACTTTTACAGTTACAAATGTGTGCATAGACATTACATGAAAAATATAAACTCAGTATCACGTAGTAGTATATAATTAATTAAATTTTATATTAAAAACCTTATTTCGTTTGAAACAAAACCACAAAACCATGAAATGCCTCCCAAATGTTATTTTAAACAGTCGCAAAACCGCTGATACCAACGCTTTTATTGACCCCAAATAAGTGAGCAATAATTTCTTATAGGCAATAAAATACCACAAATCCCCCGCAGCTTCATCCCTTACGATCCAACCTAATCGAGCCGCAATACGGGCGGCAATCCGAAACAAGCCGTATCCCCTTGCCATAAGCTCAAGTAGTTGGGGTCCTATGTAATAAAATACTAACCTACGACGATGGTGCAGATCGCATTAGTCAAAGAAGCCATTATTAAAAAGTATCATGTTTCTGAACGCACCGCGCGCTGCAGGCGGCCAATGGCGCGCTCCCGCCATCTCGCCGGCCAATCAACGCGCCTCCTGTTTATATTTTTTTATTCCAGATCCAGTTAATGGATTGTTCTTCATTCTGATTTATGCTTTGTTTCTTTTTTTGGTGCGGTCTTGTTTCGCTCGAGTTGTTGCCTGTTTTTTTGGTAACCGAAGCTATGTAAACGTTAGGAAGTCAAACGTAAATGTATCCCATGGTTTTTCTATCTTTTGTGTAAAAAGGTCAAACACGGGATGGATGACACACATTTTAAATTGAAACCTAAAACACTTTTGATTTTGAAAGAGAAATCGGTTGATGGGTGGATGAGCGGCAACTTAAGTTTTATTTTGGTGATTTCTTATAAAAAGAAGAATGTCTGAAAAATCAAATGGGCTGTTTTTTTTTGTAGAAATAAGCTTTCTTATTAATAGATAAAAGCTTCAGAGTTTTTTGAAGCGTGAAAATTAAAAAACACTTCTTGTTCACAAATATACGGAAGTAACATCAGAATGGAGATTATTCCCTTGTTATCAGCGAAACTAAAATCTGTGGAGGTGTAATTGCAAACAAAATAATTGCACCACGGGGCTAAAAAATACAACTCACGCATTTAGTCGGGCCAGCCACGTACCCGGGACACAATAATTGCAGTTTGTATTGTAAAGAAAAGAGAGAGTTTATTAGAAATGACGTCCTGTGTAGTCAAATGGTGAAGAAGACGCAAAAAAGGCAGTAAAAAAACGCAGAAATAACGTATCATAATTTTTGGTTTTAAGTATAGAATATCTATGAGTATATATAGTTGCTATTATGCCACCAGTGTTCGGTCGCTTTGTGCTGCATAATTAAATGCCAGCATGTTTAGCTCCACCCACTTAATTGCCATTTTCGTGTGGTGGCATTTTTTAAGCGGAATGCTTATTCCATAGATTTCAGTTCGCTGCTTGTTATTCTATAATCACCACAAAAAGCCAACTGATAATTGCAACTCAACTTCAACTTTTATGGTGAATGGTTGCGTCTCGTTTTACGTGACGATGCTGCTATAATGACTGTTTGTACAATCTCTCTAAAAACCGAACAGTATCTTACTGTTCGGTTTTTAGAGACTGTACAAAGAAGAAGTGGTTTGAACAAAGAACTTTAAATTCATGTTCTTCTTGGTTTGAACTAAGAATTTTAGGGTCATAGAATATGATTATAAAGTTCTTGGTGTCATAGAATATGATTATAAAGTTCTTAGTTTGAACTGATAACTACTGTGTTTAACATTTCTGCTAAGCCATTTATTGTCAAGTCAGCAGACTGGCAACTGATTTTTGTCATTTTTGTGTCAAAGAGCACCTGCTCTTCAAAAATCTACTGGCACCTGCCAGTAGACTTTTTTAATTTGTGGTGATTAGGGAATAATGTCTATTCTGCTGTTATAATGCGATTAAATTGATAATATTCAACATAGACGAGCTGTTCAAAATTAAAATTGTGTCATAACCAACCTTCGCGGCGCATCAACCGTTTCTCTCGGTCGCTCGCAATAGAAAGGAGTTGCGGTGCATGCACCGTAACTTAATAAGTACACACATGAAAGTCTTTGACAATAGTCAGTGATCTGCAGCAACTTCAGAGAGCTTGCGGTACAAAGCGACATATTTTAATCTGTAAAATTTTCTCTTTACCATACATTCTCAAGTGAAGTTGCAGTGGATCAGTGTCTATTGTCAATTTAATCGAATCGTACTTCCTTATGTTTAATACGAAGTGAAATATTTTTTTATTTTTTCTATTATTAAAGGAGTTTATAAATACCAATAAAAAAAATATTCAGCCAATTTTTTTACAGACATTCCCCATTGATGTTTGTTGTGAGTTGAGAATTTGTGATGTACCAACATCAATGTTACGTGGATTTTAACATTCGATTTTTTCATGAAACAAAAGAAAATAAACTAATTAATACTTACATGACTAAGTTCTCATCGATCTTGTTATTATCGTATAAACATGTTTGTTTGTTTGTTACATCTGTAAGCCATAAAAGTTAAAGGTAACTTTAATTCAGGATTTTATCGTTCTTGGTCTAGCATCTAATAAATACTGCAAGATAATATTTGCCGACTTTTTTATTTTTAAAACTTTATATTTTTTTAAAATTTTATGCAAAAGTAAGAAATATCTGTATGCGAAAGAAATTAACAATGTTCTTAATGTTGTCATATCGACGTTTCCGACAAAATAATTTCGGACACTTTGTCCGAATTGACACTTTAATTTTATTACTTTTTCACTGAGGATTCGGAAATCATTATAGTGAAATCGTTTATGTACAGACAGACAAAAGTTATAAATTCTAATTGTCTTTATGATTCGTGTTTTGGTGTCCGAATCGTCAGTGAAAAAATAATAAAATTAAAGTGTCAATTCGGACAAAGAGTCTGAAGTTATTTTGTCGGAACCGTCAGTAACGCGTCATATCTTTTTCCACTGTTTCGTTTAGGTACTTTAATCTCTGTTATAGCGCTGTAGCAGCTATTTATATTCTAATTTATTTATCAATAAAATCTACAGAAATATAGATAAATACAGTTATTTTTCATGTTTAACATGCATTCTAACGTTCGCCATGCGTCGAAGCCTAACCCAGTTATCTAAAATCCTCGGACAGAAAGAAACTAGAAATGTCAGCTCTTTTATTTGAAATGATAATATTGTACGAACATCTATCGAGAAAAAAACGCGTGTATATCAAACAAGGTTACTTTTTTATACCATTTATAAAAAAAATAAATTTGACAACATCACATACATTGCTCCGATTCCAAAGTAAGTAGCTAAAGCACTTGTGTTATGGAAATCAGAGATAACTGTAGAACAACAAACACCCAGACCTGAGCCAGTGTAGAAAAGTTCGTTTTCTAAATTGACCCAGCCGGGGATCGAACCAGGGACCTCAAAGATGGCGACACCTTGAAAACCGGCGTGCAAACCACTCGACCACGGAGGTCGTCATGTTTTACGTCAATCATTATTCTCATTCAATCTCAAAATAATTGTGAATGTCAAAGAAGCAACGCCAACAGCTCGCAAGCTCTGTGAGAGACCTTGTAACTTCCTAGGCTTTTTTTAGCTCAGGCTTTATTCTCCGAAGGATGAGCCATTTCCAGGTTCTATTGGTTGGAGTTCCGGCACGCATGCGCGCTGTGCTCAGTCAATACTGCCGTGCGGTGCGTGCAGCGATCGACATTGCCGAAACAAGAAAGAAACGAGTACGCCCCGCGAGCGGCGAACAATACAGGTGGTGGCTTGGTAGAAGGCGTACACTGAGTGGACAGGTGAAAGCACTGAATAGTATTGGCGACTTTTATTATGACACTTGGTTGTTTTGCTTTTATCGTAAAAATAGCTAGCGGATTTCAATGATATTAGGTAGCTATTTCTTAACAATCAAAGTAATTCAATTTATTGAATCTTTTCTGCTTTCTCAAAGCTAGAATGGGAGAACATTTAAAAAATCATAAAGATATAATCTTAAGAAGAAGAACGAAAAGCCTTAGACAAGTAAAAAAGTCAAGGTAGCCATCATGAAGCAACTAAAGCTATTGATTTTTAACGAATGCGTTAAAATGATTAATAGCGAATACCTAATATAATAAAATATATTAGCTAATTAACAGCTAATAGCTTTTCCTCAACTTCTTTTGTACGAAAAAGGTCTCATAATTATAGCTTCTTGAACAATATCAAGAAATAAATAATGACACAAATACCGATTCAATAAAGCCGACTCGTTCGATAACCAATGGTTTTCCTCCGTAATCCATCTGGATATAGCCGGATACACCCGGATACCCCGGGTATGCCCGTGCGTGATCGACGCCCCCTGCCGGGGACCGGTTGTTTATTTGCCGATGAAATGCGGGTCGATGCCCGAAGATCATAGTGGAACATTTCAGGTTATTTCAGTGTGGAAACATTGGGAAAATAGGGCAAAATTGAGCATTGAAATAGTCTAGGTTTGGAATAAAAAAGTTTATTACACAGTTTTTGAAAAATAAGTTTGTTCACTATTATACAAC
Source organism: Catoptria pinella (assembly GCA_963556745.1). Classification (NCBI taxonomy): domain Eukaryota; kingdom Metazoa; phylum Arthropoda; class Insecta; order Lepidoptera; family Crambidae; genus Catoptria; species Catoptria pinella. Next base: position 1,228,167 of record OY750776.1, read on the forward strand.
GTGTTACAAAAATACCCCTAATACCGAATATGGTATATAGGGACCATCAAACTGAACAACTTTTACTATGGGACCAACTCTGAAATCGCGAAAATAAATCAGCTGTTTCATACAAAAATTAAAATCGCAAATATCAAAATTTGAAACAGCAGATTTTTTTTTGCGATTTGAGAGTTGGTCCGATAGTAAAAGTTGTTCAGTTTGATGGTCCCTATATACCATATTGCGCATTAGGGGTATTTTAGTAACATGTTGTATATGTAGAATAAATTTTATTCTACATAATAGTAAACATTGTTCAACATTGTACCCGTAGCCAAACATGTATCGAGAAAAAAAACGCGCGTAAAAAAATTAGATAGAAGAATTTTGTATGGGAAATTTGTACAGCGCCATCTACCGCCGAAAAGCAAAATGCAATTTTCCATAGATAATGACTTCATCGAATACTCTTACGTGCGTTTTTCTCTATTGATGTTCGTGTTAAAGTTTTAACTAAGCAAATTACCTAATATCCCAGATTTTCTCGCCGCTTGTCTCAAGGCGGCTGCAGGCTTGTTAGCTCATTAGACCGCCCACGTTAGCATAGATAAGTAATTATAATTTCAGCCATGAGATATAATAATAAGAAGAAAAAAAGAGTTTCTTAGTGTAAAATACAGATTTAACTTTATTTTCTTCTGAGATTCGTTTAATTTGTAAGCTTTACTTTAACTCATAATTACCAACGTCGTGCATTATATTATCATAATACAATTCCTTTTCCATTAATGTACTAATTTAACTTAGTAGTGATGATTATATTACGCACTAGTATGTAATGTTATTGCGCACGTATGTGTTATAGCTCGGTTTTGGCCCTAAAAGCGATGTAATAGGCTCACTTTGCGAGCAAATGCCACATCCTCGTGTGCAATTAGCAACATAGCTCACTTGTATCATAATATACTATTAGTATATTATGATAAAAGTGAGCTATGTTATATACTATTAGTATATTATGATACAAGTGAGCTATGTTGCTAATTGCACACGAGGATGTGGCACTTGCTCGTAAAGTGAGCCCATTACATCGCTTTTAGGGCCAAAACCGAGCTATAACACAAACGTGCGCAATAACATTACATACTAGTGCGTAATATAATCATCCCTACAAAGTTAAAATAGTACCTTACTGCAAGTTATATGCGAGTAAACAGCATTCTCAATTTAACCGGGTAATACAGTTATTTTTTTAGTAACAACAAAGAGGTTTTATGCCGCAGAAAATCCATATACATTTTTGGAGTAAATAAATGTGTACGCCATTAATTAAGTCAAACAAACATTTATTTTAATCAAATTATTCATAATTCACAATAATTTGTGATAAAATACTAAAATATGTGCATTTTATCAATTAAAAATTATAATTATGAAGTAGGCTGTATGTTCACTCAGCCAAAAAAAAACAAAGTTACAAGATTACTAATAAGTACGCGAAATAACTAATGCTGATGATGAAGCTTCTTCTGTTTAATTCCAAGTCCCGATTTTAGAGTAAACATTACAATTTTGACTGCGAATAAAATTGCACAGGTATTATTCGAACTCGCCAGTAATAAGATCAAACAATCGTTAACTGGCGACAGTTTTCATAAGTTCAATTGAACGGAAAAATCTTGCCGGACTAATCAGTGACACGGCGCGGACCGCGGCACGTGGGAGGGAACCATGATAATACAACGCGATTAATTTGACTTTGTCCAACAGATGCGACCAACTTCAGTGCATTATGAGTTTGCACAGACGTTTACTTTACTCGATATCAACTGTAGTAAGCAATTTTGTATGCATTTTGGTACTAAACTAAAAGTTGTCATACGAATGTTAGCTACAGTCGCTATTGAGTTTAGTAAGCATAACCTCATACGATTACAGAGCGCTTGCGGTACAATACAATATATTTTAATCTGTTGCAATCTGTGCGCACCATACATTCTCGAGTGAAGTTGCCGCGGATCACTGTCTTTTGTCAATTCAATCGCATTGTACACACGACAGCACGTCAGATTATACAGTTAAAGCGAAAACAGCGTAGCGTTTTATTACGTAGGGCATAAAGGCGGTCTCAAGGTCAACATGTATGTATATATGTGTAGATAGTATATATATACTATCTGAATTCTGAGGTGCCGTCGTGTGTACAACGTTATTTATTGTTAAATTAATACAAAACCTGAAAACAAATTGCAGAGTTGATCATTATGAACAGTGAAACAAGTTATTCCACTTTTTGATAAAATATGACAAAACATGATTTTTAAAAAATACAAATAAGAACAATGCGTTATATATTAATTGATTATGAATAAGTGAGAATGAAAATGCAAAATGGTTTATGATTTCTCTGTGATTTATTGTTTAGTGAGGTATGTTTTCCTTTGAGAACTGTTAACTTTCATACTTATACTGAAATAAATAAATGGATCGTAAATTAGAAGCAACAAGTCAAATACTTTATTTTTGAAGCCCCTACAAAATATCACTAAAGCATTTGCGCAGCTCACCTGCGTTTAAATAAGTCGTTATAGAAGCACTGAGAATAAAGATTTCCTACCTCTTCAAAAAGTTCTTGCCTACCTCTCGCATACGCCATCCCAGCTAACAATTAAGGTTGAATTTAAAAAAAAACCCTCTTTATTTAAAAGAGTCTTCTCTAAGGAGGTCGGTAATTTGTTGGAGTTTCTTTTAAAATTCGATGTTCCCTTAATGGAGTGGCTCCGCTTATGTTTATTCTGACTTCGTTACTCGATTGAACGGTTAAATCTGAAATTAGATTCAATTTTGTTATTGTAATTACTTTAGGTAATTTCTTTACTATGGATTACTTAAGACTAGATACTAGATTAGATTACCAGAATTGGGTAAAAAACCTTTTGAAGGTTTAGCTATCTCTTTCTCGAGAGTTTTCAGACTGTAAGATCAGCACCCTTAGCACAAACATCTATCGAGAAAATAAACGCGCATAAAAGTACTCAATAGAGTAATTGTCTAAAATTAATTTGGCTTTTCGGCAATAGGTGGCGCTAAAAAAAATTCTATTTTACACAAATTGACCCAACCGGGGATCAAGCCCGGGACCTCAGAAATGGCGACACCTTGAAAACCGGTGTACTAAACCACTCGACCATGGAGGTCGTCAAGTTATGAGTTTGCACAGTAACATTTATTAGAAGTACTCGATACAGTCACTATCGAGTAAGCAGTTTTGTTCACAGTGCCTCTAGCGGTAGCTACACTAAACTAAAAGTTGTCATACGAATGTTAACTACAGTCGCTATACAAGGTGTTTTAAAAATGCCGAATATGGTATATAGGGACCATCAAACTGAACAACTTTTACTATGGGACCAACGCTGAAATCGCGAAAAAAATCAGCTGTTTCATACAAAAATTAACAACATAAATATAAAAATCTTATCTACCATATTCGGCATTACTCGTATTTTTGTAACACGTTTTATTGCGCGAACTATAATCATAATATGCCCGATCGGGCAATATTAAAATCCAGAGTGTTTCTATCAAAAATGTTGACATTTTGACGACTGGTCGAGTGGCTTTGTGCACCGGTTTTTAAAGTGTCGCCATCTCTGAGGTCCCCGGTTCGATCCCCGGTTGAGTCAAATTAGAAAACGAACTTTTCTATATTGGCTGAGATCTGGGTGTTTGTGATACCACCGTTGTCTCTGATTTCCATAACACAAGTGCTTTAGCTACTCAATTTCGATTCCATCAGAGCAATGTATGTGATGTTGTCAAATATTTATTTATTTATATATCCTAAAAGTGTCTGACAACTTCAAGCCCTTATTTATACTGATCGCTGGAAAACAAATTGTCGCAACGTTTTCCCGCGCAATTCTCTTTCTCCGCACGTTCCATTTGACGCGACCGGTCTAATTCGATATTCCTAGAATCCTTATTCCCCAGTCCCTATGAGCGTGACAAGTTCGGAGGAAAATACACCGAGGTGCATAGTCCTTGTTATCAGTTCTCATTAGATAAGGACGGCGACATCCCGGAACCGGCGCGCAAACATATTTATCAGTGGAGGTGCGACGGTTACTTTTGAAAATGGAACCATCGCGGGAGTAAGAATGTTTAAAGCCCCTATATAATTCAGGTGGCGCCCTCATTTTTATTAAATTTATTTCTCGTTAAGTACATAATGTACATAAAGTGGCCACTTTTAGCACTTTTGCGAACTACTACTAACGAACAAAATTTTACTAAGGTTATTGTTTGTAAATAAACTATAGAACCTAAGCTTCAATGTGAATTTTCGATACATTATGTACTTAGCGAGCAATAAATTTAATTAAAATGAGGGCGCCACTTGAGGTATACAGGAGCCTTAAAAGTGGAATGGAACCTTTGCAGTGTCAGTTATTGTCAGTAACTATAATAATAATAAATATTTGACAACATCACATACATTGCTCCGATCCCAAAGTAGTTGCTTATGGAATTCAGAGAGAACGGTGGTATCACAAACACCCAGACCTAAGCCAATATAGAAAAGTTCGTTTTCTAAATTGACCCAACCGGGGATCGAACCCGGGACCTCAGAGATGGCGACACCTTGAAAACTGGCGTACAAAGAAACTCGACCACGGAGGTCGTCCAACCTACCTATTCAGAAAATCTGGGACCTGGGAATCACGCTAATTTTAAAAAATCTTAAGAAAGTTTTGTTCGTTGTTTTAATTATACGCTTTTTCGGCAATTATCTGTATTTTAATTAATTCAATTGCACCAATTGCAAAGAAGAACATAAAACTGTGGTATAACATAGCGCCATCTACCGCCGGAGAGCGAAATGAAATTTTCCATAGATAATTATTACTCTATCGAATACAGACACGTATATGCGTACTTATTAGTAATTATGCAGATTTAAATATTATTTCTTTATTTCCGGAGCTCTTTATTTTTGAAGCTGTTTTGTTAGTTTTTTTAAGGTTTTTTCCATGATGTTTTTTAAAAGTCATTCAAATAAGTATGACAATACTCATATCATTTTGTCCATTATCACCATTGGTTCTATTCTCGGGTACGTTGAGGCGTGGAGGTCGCGTATCGCGCCGTTGCACACTGTACTGCGTAAGGCATGTAGCGTCAGCAAATTATTCGAAAATATTTTGTTTATTTTCAGATTTCTAGTGATTTAATTCCATGATATAAGTTTAAAAGCTAAGGTGTCAAGAATTACAAACAATTTACAATGAAATTGAAAGGATATTTACATAACCTAAATATGTACACTGTGCTCAATAAAAACACACAAAATATCTCTATCGTCCTTTGCACTATTCTGCAATAAAATTGATTACTTTTGGACCTGTTTGTTTCAGTTTGGGCAAAAATGCTTTCGTATGTCTGTCAGTCTGTTCTCCTCCACAGGTCACATTTCTCAACCGATTCTCGTGAAATTTTGTGAGTAATTTCGATAATTATATCAAAACTTTTTTTCGAGTCAGATTTTCGAAAATAAAAATAATAATCTGCCATTTCCAAAAATGTTCGAAAATGTCACAAACGCGATGTCTGCCCACTATAGTTATAAAATAAGTATGTTAGCAAGTATCTACGGTTGCCAGGTGACCGGGTTTAGCCGGACATGTTTGGCTTTTTGATCTTGCTCTTGTCCGGCTAAATTTGACTGCGTCCGGCCTGTCCGGCCTTTGTTAAGCTGCCGTGCAAGTCACAAGTAATGCCACGACACGACTGACCGCTGTTTTTAACCGCCTTGCAAGGCGGTTAAAAATATTGTCCGGCTATTAGAACATATGTGCGTTTTAAAAAAGCTATGGTTAGCTATTTAAAAAGATATATCCGGCTTTTATGATAAAACATCCGGCCAAATTAAGCGCCGAGTCCGGCTTTTGTGTTTGGTCCTGGCAATAGATTATTTTTGCTAATTTCAAAATTTTTCTTTTAACTCTGAATAGGTTTTTTCTGCCATCGGCCCTCGTATCCGACCAAATATTTTGGAAATATTCAACAAGCCGGTTTGTGAGTTTTTACGTGCCGCCACACATTGCCATCTCGGTTGAGCAAATAGAGACAAGTGTTGAGTGTAGGTACGTCTCAAGGAAAACGATAATTCACATTCACAAAAATTACGACGACTACACGTGAAGATACATGGAGGAACCGAATAACTAAGAAATAATAAAAAAGTTACGTAAATCAAAATAGTCTTTATTTAAAAATTTTGCTCAGGAATCATATTTTCCCTATCTTTAAAGGTGACAATATACTATTAATTATACAAGGTGTTACAAAAGTAAAAAAAATCAGCTGTTTCATACATTTTGATGTTTTCGTAATTAATTTTTGTACGAAACAGCTGATTTTTTTTTCGCGATTTCAGAGTTGGTCCCATAGTAAAAGTTGTTCAGTTTGATGGTCCCTATCCACCATATTCGGCATTAGGGGTACTTTTGTAACACCTTGTATAGGTACTGTAAGGATAGTTAATTTGTAGGCTGTGATTAGCTGATAATAAATGTTTACTCTGTAAGTAGGTAAGCCTTTTTTATTTTAAATTAATTATTTGAAAAGTAAATTAAGAAAGAAGGCTTGCGATGTAGTTTTTGAAAGAGTCTAATTTGGACCGGCATCGAGCCAGGTCATGCGAAATCAATAGGGAATATTATAAAATATAAAGTGAAATACAATAAATTCGGTTTTATCCTATCTTATACACTTCTAAGATTTTCGCGCGTACAGTTCATTAGAAATAAAACACTTTTTACGGATTACAGCGCGTATATTATTAATTCAGGTGTTGTTTTGGAATTATTTAGTTTGTATTTATTGGTTTTTTAGAATTCCCGACGTTTCGACACCTTTCCAGGGGCCGTGGTCACGGGAGGACTAAAGCAAAAAGGCTGCTCATATTTTTATGAAATTACCCGCTCGAAATTTTATAAAAATGTATTCAAGTTTATTAAATTATTTTATAGCTGCGTTCTGATTTTAATAATTATTACCGAATTAAATTGAATAAAGTTAATTAGAAAACAAGATCTAGCTACTGAATCTACTACCAGTTCACAAATTGGGAGGCCTCTGAGAGAAAGAACTGGCGGAAGAAAACTCAGAGAGGTTGTGTCGACCTCCCTTTTGATCCCTATCTACAGAACGAACTAACTATATCTTTAGATCCTGCAGTGTGTGATTTGGGATGGGATTTTAGTTGATGGATTATGGGGTCCCAAGCTGGTGGTACTCTCCAACCATCATCTCTATTGAAATTTGGATGTTTGTTGATTTCAATAGCCTCGCGTAGCATTCTGGGAATGAATCTTTGTTCTTTAGCAAGTATTTGTGGTTTATCAAATCTAATGTAATGGTTAGGTCCCTTTGATGCATGTTCACACACTGCAGACTTGTTATCGCGCCTATGCTTCATGTCAGCTACATGTTGTTTAACGCGCGTCCCTATACTTCTCTTTGTTTGTCCGATGTAAGAGAGCCCACAGTCACAAACTATCCTATCTTCTTTTTGTGTGGAGACCTAATAAAGGTCTCCACAGTACCTATCTATCTTTACTTTCGACAGTTCAGCATCCTAGCACTTTTTAATAAAAACGGATGTCAAATTTGATTACATATAAATATCATTTCGCCTTTCGGCAGTAGATGGCGCTGTACAAATTTCCCATACAAAATTACTCTATCGAAGGTTGTTACGCGCGTTTTTTTTTTCGATAGCTATTTGTGCTAAGGGTATCTACAGATAAAATATTTATTTTATTTGAAAACTTATTTAACGTGCCTTGTCTGCTTTCTATTGAAATTATACTAGGTATATTTATAGGTTCTTTCCTAATATAATTTTAATAGTAAGACAAGGCACGTTCCAGAGATAAAGGACACATACATACACAGATAAGGTAACCGAATTTGTCCGACTAAAAGCATAGTCGTGTAATGCAATCGACATCTCGTCAACGTACCACAAAATGATGAATTTTGACAATAGGTACGAGTATCCTTACTAATAAACTTACTTTGTTGTTTGTTTGTTTGTTACGCCTTCTAGTCTTAACTACCGTCAAGAAGAACAAGAAGAAATATCGTGTACCGTTCATCACATTGGTGAAATTGCACTGGCTTGCAGCGAAGAAGTAAAAAAGTACTAGAAAATTTCGCCGCTTCCACTAGTGACTCGGTAGCATTATTGGTCAGTGCATTGGGCCGGAATCCCAAGGGTGCGGGTTCGAGTCCCATCTGAGGTGATTTTTTCTAGTATTTTTTCTAATATTATCTATCGTAATATTAAAATAGCATAGTGAATGCGAAAAATCTAAATTTAATAAATACCGTGTATATACCAAATTATGGGTGGATAAGGGTGATTGGCCATCATAACCCACCACGCGGGCCTAACGCGGATTAGTGAGTGTTAAAGAATGCATTGTTTTTTCAATGCCTACACTTATAATTACATAAGTGACTCTTAAATAAATAGCTAATTATTTTCCTTGGAATCGAGGCAATATAAGATATATATGACAAGTTTATAGCGATATCTTGAGTGGCAATACCAATCGACACTTCATTACCCGACACCTTGATAGTAAACTTGTGATAGCGGGATCGATGCCCGATACGGAATGTGACACTGAAAGCTTTAATGAAACTGTGCTTGTTGGTGTATGTATGAACTATGTTGGAGGTTTTAATAATATAACAATGATATACAAAGTGTATTTTTGCCTTTAGCTTTTTGAAATTTTGAGATTTAAGCATTCACAATGCTATTTTTATATAATACTAAATAATCGATTCCCGTCCGAGAATATGATCTGGTGCGAGTCCTATTTTTTCTAGTATATTATTTAGTATTATATAAAAATTGCATTGTGAATGCTTAAATCTCAAAATTTCAAATAATTATATAGCTTTCTCATCTTAATCAACTGTTTAAAAATATCTGGAAAAATGTTCAGTTGAATGTCGAGGTTAATTCCTTCTACATTGGTGAGATGGCGCTGGCTTGCAGCGTAAGAGTTGATATACTAGAAGAAATTCGACGTTCTCACTAGTGACTCGGTAGCTCAGCGGTTAGAGCATTGGACCGGATATCCAAAGGTCGCGGGTTCGATTCCCGTCCAAGAACATGATCTGGTGCGTCGTCAAAATATTATAAATGCGAAAGTCCGTTTGCTTGTTTGTTTGTTACGCCTTCACGTCTTAACTACTGAACTGATCATCATGAAATTTTGCATACACGTTGTCAGGGGTACAGAAAAGGACATAGGGTACCTTTCATCCCGAAAAAAATAATTGTTCCCGAGGGATAGCAAAAACACTTTCCACGCAGACGACGTCGCGGGCGGTCGCTAGTACATAATATACATATAAAGCGTTATTTTTCCTGTTATGTGAAATTGTTATGATTGTTCGATTAATAATAATATTGAAACGCATACAAGTTTTCATGTGTCACGGCCTCTGAATAACCTGAAAGCTTAAAAAAACTGATTTAGTTTAATATACAAGGTGTTACAAAAATACCCCTAATGCCGAATATGGTATATAGGGATTATCAAACTGAACAACTTTTACTATGGGACCAACTCTAAAATCGCGAAAAAAAAATCAGCTGTTTCATACAAAAATTAAAATCGAAAATATCAAAATGTATGAAACAGCTGATTTTTTTTTCTCGATTTCAGAGTTGGCCCCATAGTATAAGTTGTTCAGTTTGATGGTCCCTATATACCATATTCGGCATTAGGGGTACTTTTGTAACACCTTGTATAACAATTAAATAACTTTAGAATAACCTAAGTCTGAATTATTAAATAGAAATAAATATTAAGGATTCACTTTAAACCTTTACATACGCAAACTTTAAATTTTAAAAACTTCATTTGGAGAGGTGCACAGCAGCGCCCTCTGCGCCGTGACGTCACAACCCATGTTGTTTTAATTTCCGCTAAGTGGAAGCGGCTCCATAGAGGGAAGTACATCAAAGAGACCGCTGGCCGGGTCCTATTAGACAACCAACTTGTTATTAATGTTTATTTTACGTTTACAATATACCAGTGATGATCAAGACTTTGAAATTAAGAAAAAATAATATTTGCATGAATATTGAAAGCTTCGGCATGGTTTAGTTACAGGATTTATTGTGAATCTAAAAATAGTAAGCAAGTACATATAAGATACTATATTTTTCATAACTTTAAATTTTGAAAACTAAGTCCTCGCGTCACGCTAAAGAGACTGTTTTTATGTGGAAAGTGGTCTGTTATCAATAACGATATCTGTAGAAGACATTTCAATTTAAAATCATGTTAACTTTAATGAGAAGTCAACTAATAGCCTCGTAAGCTATAATAAACTCCCCAAAATAATTAAAGATGAAAATAATATAAATTCATTTATAAGAAAACTGAAAGAGTATTTGTTGGAAAACTGTTTTTACACTATGCACGAGTTTTTCGAGTTTTGTAAATGATTATTCTAAAAATTGTATTGTACTATGTTGTGTGTTATATTTTATTATAAACTTATTTGAAAATGTCATATTAAATTAGGCAAGTTCTTAATTTAATTTAAAAATAAATTGTAGTGCCCTAACGGGGTTCATGATGATACTTTTAATATTTACCACCATGTAAAACTCATGAGTCAATAAAGATATTTGTTTTTGTATTTGTATTTGTAAGCAAAACTGAGCCAACCAAGTGTAATCTAATTTACTAAAATCATTGACACGACAGTAAGAAGAAGAAGAAGGAAAAAACGTGGAAGCACTTTACTTTGAGATATTTCGTGCAAATATTATAGATTAAATTTTACAAAATAAAAGTAATAGAGTATTTCTACAAAAAACAATAGTATTTTAAATACTTATACTTAGGTATTTGTTACAGAAATTTCTTGTTTAAGGTGAAACACATCAAGTACATAATGGCATATTTTTGTTCGTAAGTAATTCTTTAGAATGCTTAAGAGTACAGGGTATTTATTTATGTCACGGTAAACAAAAATCTATTACTAAGTACGTATCGAAATCTAGTGAAAAATATTTAAGGGGCTGACATGAGCAGTGAGATGCATGAGAGTTTGAAAAGGCATTCAAACAGTTTAAAACGCGATTTTGTTAAAAGTGGCCACTGTTAGTTTAAACCCGTTTTTAAACAATTGCATGCATTTTGTAATGTTGTTACGTTATTCAATAAACATTAGTCGTCATTAACAAGACCTTGACTGATTCCTTTTTTAAGAAATAGGGCTTATTAAGAATAAATAAAATAAAATCGGCTGGCGGCGCTAGTTGGCTTATGTCAGCCCCTTAAGTAGCCTAACTATAATTGAAAACTATGAAATAAAAAAGCTTTAAGCTTCACTAAGTATAATAATTTGATTTTTTCAATACGCTCTACATTTTCTCGCGCTCGACATTTTTCTCCTTACACCGAGATAGCCCCCCAAGGGTTGTATCACAGAGAATATTATATGTTCCACTATATACGGATACGGAGCGAGCCAGGAATCAAGCCTGAGTGATAGTGCATTACGCCGGCCTTTGTGGCATCCCTGCTTTGTAACCGGTAAAGTTAATAGGGATGTTATTTAAGATGATGGAAAGAAAAAGCGACTCAATCCGACATTTTAAATTATGTAAAATACACTTTATTTAAATTTTTCAACCGTTTTTGAGCTACTCGCTCAGGAAATGTGAAAAGGATTATGGGCAAGATACAAAAGTGCTTATAAGATTAATTAAGTAACAATAACAATTTGAAGATTTTGACGCTCACTCACTCTACACCCCCTTTTGAGTCATTCGTTGAGTGGACTAGGCTCTAATGTAAGAATTTTGTTTCCTAAAATTAAAGTTAACATCAATAATAATGCTTCCATTCTTTAGATTTCGTCTTTGGTTTTCCAAATTAGTGATTTTACACTAATTTTGTTTGAAATGGGAATATAAGGAATTTAGGTACTGTCTTAACCCTTCCGCGCCGGAGACTTTTATAAAGGTTTCCCAATTTATATAAATCAAGTAGACAGGAGCTGTTTGTAGGAGCATACAGAACAAAATAACATGCCGTATTTTCCCCGTATTTTTTACCCGATAACTTCGCGATTACGCTAATCAGTAAATTGTATTCTAATTATGAATATGTTGACCATATTCAAATACTAACAATTGAAAACTAAAACATCTTCATTATTTAGTTCGACGCGATCAAACCGTGGTTATTTTTTCTGTATTTCCCGGGCGGATGCATGAGGCCGGACGCAGGGGCCCTTCCGGCTAACTTTTCGAACTTCGGCGGGTCTGCCGAGCTTCAACTTAAAACAAATAAATCGAAGTAAGGAGTTTCGTATTGTACTATTCGCCGAAGTTATTTAGACGATATCAATGTTCGTGTGACATCATGAATTGGGGTTCGCCATTTTGGCCCGTTTGGGGCTCGGTTTATCTGTTTTAATTTGAAGCCCGGCAGACTTTCTGAAGTTCGATACGTTAGCCGGTACGGCCATTGGAGTCCGCGCGGGCTTTGACGGAACGGCATATAGTGATATGCGTTGAAGGGTTAACCTAAAAATAAGCTTTTTATGTATGTTTGTTCAAAATATTGAAATTAACTTACGCTAAATATACGAATAGGTAATTATATGTATCTTATGACCTCAGTCTTAAGTGAGGAAACCAGTTTTCACCTTTTCCTTGAATATGTTACTTACGTCACGTTCTTAAGTAGATATTTGGTTTACATCTTTACCAAGGACAACATTATTTACCTACATAAGCAATTTATTATTATCCTAATCTTTTTAAGTGAAAAATAATAGACTTATGAAACTGTAGAAGAGGCAAAAGACAATATTCAAAAATCATCATCATGCTGTGAATCACAGCCTGTGATGCTACGAAGGTGCTCAACAACCTTACGGTTTTGTTACATTAAGGCTCCTATAGGTATACCTCAAGTGGCGCCCTCATTTTAATTAAATTTATTGCTTGCTAAGTACATAATGTATCGAAAATTCACATGTACAGATTGAAGCTAAGTTTCTATAGTTTATTTACAAACAATAACCTCAGTAAAATTTTGTTCGATGCAGTAGTAGTTAGCAAAAGTGCTAAAAGTGGCCACTTTTATACATTATGTACTTAGCGAGCAATAAATTTAATTAAAATGAGGGCGCCACTTGAGGTATGTAGGGACCCTTATAGCAAACTTCAAATTTTTGAGATTCCAGGTTTGTCTAACTCTTAAATCATTTTCAAAGTCCTTTTCAGGGTTCCGTACCTCAAAAGGAAAAAACGGAAACCTTATAGGATCACTTTGTTGTCCGTCTGTCTGTCGATCTGTTGATCGATAGAACATTTATACCTCTTCGTCCCAAGACCCTTTATCACGGGAACGCGTGGTGGTATCGAGTTGAAATTAAAACCACATACTCAAATCTACAGTCCTCTTGAAAATGTGAAAAAATCAAACTTTTAAGCTAACGTAAAAAAAAATACGGCCGTTTATGCCGCAAAAAACGCATATTTCGACAGTCTTAAGGGAATCAACATTTATTTAATGTCCCCCTGCTGGTCAGAGCAGACAGAGTGCCACCTGACTGTACCTTCCAAAGCATAGACGATCTCTGAGGTCTCGGGGTCGATCCCTGGTTGGGTCAATTTAGAAAAAAAACGAACTTTTCTATATTGGCTCAGGTTTGGCTGTATGTGATACCATACCACCGTTGTCTCTGATTTCCATAACACAAGTGCTTTAGCTAATTACTTTGGAATCGGAGCAATGTATGTGATGTTGTCAAATATTTATTTATTTATTATTTATTATAGACAAGCTTGCAATAGCAATTTTTGGTCACCCATCCCAAGATCCCACTTTTTCAGTCATCCCATGACCACACACATCGGAAAATTTAATAACTTTAAATCAACACTCAGAACTAAAAATTACGCGTTTATCAAATTTTCCACGTAACACTAAAATATGTAGCGCGTTATTTTGAGTAAATTTCGTGTAGTTGTATTCGTTCGCATGTCTCCGCTAACTAGTGGGTTCGTAGAACTAGGGGACTCGACTACACGGAGAGGAGTTACAACCAAAAATATTATTATTACCCCCTTACTAATAAAGATTGTATAGCAGATGTATAGTTACACAATGGTTACTCTCTGTCAAACTATTTTAGTTTGACATTAAAAAATAAATAATAAATAAATAAATAATAAATATTTGACAACATCACATACATTGCTCCGATTCCAAAGTAAGTAGCTAAAGCACTTGTGTTATGGAAATCAAAGACAACGGTGGTATCACAAACACCCAGACCTGAGCCAATATAGAAAAGTTCATTTTCTAAATTGACCCAACCGGGGATCGAACCCGGGACCTCAGAGATGGCGATACCTTGAAAACCGGTGTACAAAGCCACTCGACCACGGAGGTCGTCACAAAAAAGCAAAACGTATAATAAAAATATTAAAAATATGAAAAACAAGGCAATTATCAATTGATGGCTAAGGGTACAGATTAGGCGAAATAATCACGAAATTAATTTGTAGTAAATAATGATAGCGATTAAAGAGAAATGCTCTACTCGATGGTGAATATTGATGATACAAATTATTCAAAGCAATTTTGACTTGAATACCTAATGGTGCTTCTAATCAAAATAATCTCAAACCTTAGACTTTTTAATTAAGAGATATTTTTTAAATCAAAATGTATTTATCGAAAATCATTAAATCATGTTTCTGGTTCAATACGTGTATGTAAGAAGTACAAGGTGTTACAATAATACCCCTAATGCCGAATATGGTAGATAGGGTCCATCAAACTGAATAACTTTTACTATGGGACCAACTCTGAAATCGCGAAAAAAATCAGCTATTTCATACATTTTGATATTTTCGTAATTAATTTTTGTAGATTTTTTTTTCGTGATTTCATAGTTGTTCCCATAGTAAAAGTTGTTCAGTTTGATGGTCCCTATCTACCATATTCGGCATTAGGGGTACTTTTGTAACTTGTTGTATATCTTAATTAGTTTCAGATCCGTACGATCTTTTAGCGACCTATGGCATTACATCATAAAGTGTCTAGAGACTAACACCCGTATTCACAAACATTTCTATGAAATTAAAATTGAAATTGAAAAATTCTTTATTCAAATAAGCTCACATAACAAGCATTTTTAAATCGTCAATTATGTTACCCTACCACCCACTACGACGTCTTTTAGCTGACAAGAAAAATAGGCACAAAAATCTTATCAGCTTTATCAGAAGGAACGATATTTACAAATATGTATATCGTTTCCAGACATTACATTCATGTTACAATTTACATAGATTTATAAATAAGTTACATTGTTTTATGAGGTCTCACAGTGCCCCCGGACGCACTGCCACCTACCAATCACAGGTAATACGTAAAACAAACGGACCAATCACAGAGCTATATTTCAACGCATTGAGTACGCATAGGCAAGGGTCGTTTGAGTATTGTTCTTGAATACGAGTGTAAAAATAGTGTAGTTTTAACAAGCTGTCTGGTTTACTTTTACAGCATATTAAGGCCCCTATATACCTCAAGTAGTAGTTCGCAAAAGTGCTAAAAGTAGCCACTTTTAGCACTTTTGCGAACTACTACTACAGCGATCAAATTTTTATTAAGGTTATTGCTTGTAAATAAACTATAGAACCTTAGCTTCAATCTGTACAAGTGAATTTTCGATACATTATGTACTTAGCGAGCAATAAATATAATTTAAATGAGGGCGCCACTTGAGGTATATAGGAGCCTCAACAGCTAATAGTAAACTCATAACGACACATTGTTAGACATGACATATTTTTAATCTAAGCACTAGCACAGATTAGATAATAGTTACTTGGCACTAGTATCATATAAGTGCTCTTTTACTCCAGGGAACGATAAAAAAAAATAAAAAAAAACTAACCCGACTGCCCTGCCAAAAACGAAGTAAAAAGTTAAATAACAAGAGTCATTGCAGTCGGGGGAGTTCCGTGGGTTTTTAATAAAAATGGTTCCTCGACTTGACTCAGGTTAATTTTAACGTTTTAGTTCATGTTTTTTGATATATTTAAAATTATTTCATACATTTTAGTAACAAATTTAATCATTTGTGCAATAATTTGGTAACTGTAAAAATATTTTAAGAAAAAACTTTAAAATTGTCTACAAAATATTATCTATCGTTTTAACAAAAGAAAAAAAACTTGAAATTATCCCAAATACTATATTTTAACACATTTGACGAGGATCGTACCTGCCAATAACTGACCAGAGTAAATATTGACCAGACAGAGACAACGGCGCGGTTTTTGAGAATTCTCGATGAAGGCCCGGCGCTGTTTGCCTGTTTGTCCGGTGCGAGTAATCTGTTCGACTTGCGACGGGCCTTACGACACTATTTGAACAGTGTACTGTAGCTTTATTTTTACTTTATTTTAAGGTGACAATTTTTCAGTCTACGTTTCAATTTCTTTGTCTTTCGGAAAATTCGACTGGCAAGAAAAGCTCCGAAAACATTATTTTCGTATTGCTACATAAAAACTATGCATATTTTTTCTGTATAACTAATTCAGGTAAACATTTAATCAAACTTCTTTTTTCTAAATTAAGAAGAAAATAAACAGTACTCTTTTTACAGTTTCGCTGTCTTTAAATTTTTCATGAAAATTAGCCTCAAAAATTTGTGACTTGTTACAAGTTTGATTAGGCCTCTCATCTTCAGTCCGAGGACCTTTATAAAGCTTTGATGGATGCATAATGCATCCTGATTAGCCATCCATAGGCTGTACCTCTTCGCGCCTAGCCTAATGAGAGCTCTAAAGAACAAAGCGAGTGGAGAGCCGGTAACTGCCTCTGATCTGGTATCAAGTGGGTTTCAATACAATTAAGAAAAACCTTTCTGTCGCTTTTGTTCACCTGCCGGCCACGCATGCGCACCACGATAAAGTTTTCTCGGCAGTTTTCTGGCGTTATTGTACTGTCTGTCACTAAAAATGGTGAAAATAGTGGTATAATCCTCCTGATGAACATAGTGCAATAATCCATATCTCAACTTAAAGGTTAGGTAAGTTCATGTAAAATAGCATAACTTATTAAATTGGGTAAATAATTACTGATTTAGCTATACGTAGGCTGTATCTCTCATACGCTCGGAGGCCAATAAAAGCTCTAAAGAACAAAGTGAGTGGAGAGCCGGTAACTGCCTCTGATCTGTCCCGTAGCACGAAGCTATCGAAAAAAAGAACGCGTGTAAAAACATTCGATAGTGTAGTTTTGTATACAGCGCCATCTACCGCCGAAAAGCGGAATAAAATTTTCCATAGATAATTATTCTACCAAGTAATTTTACGCGCGTATTTTTTCTCGATAGATGTCGTGTTAAGAGTACTGTATCTTTACGCACGTTATTTTTTCGAACATTGAACCTTATAATATCATGTAAATTGAAAGGTGAATTGCATCCGATTATCGCGATTCTTTTTATTTAATAGGCCTGCAGCGTTGGCCTGAGATTGCCTGCAATGTCAACGCATACACTTAACCTTTTCGCCGCCAAGTATAGCAAAAAAAAATCTATTGTCCCACGCCACGCCACTAAAACAATAAAAACAGGTTCCAAAAAATAGTGATGTCCAGTGATTACAATCGACAACCCCTTTTTTACCTTTTCCTACCCATATTCTATGAATTTTCTTGCATTTATTTAAATCCAATTATTAGATTCCGTAAATCATAACCATTCACAGCAATAACTGTGTGTTTAAATTAACATTCAACCAAAATATCAAGTAAACAATAAATAATTGTGATTGAAAATGGAACGTCCCTAGTTAAGCTTCCCGTCGCCTCGGCGGACGTGAGCTGCCGTCGTTGGCGTACAGGGACCATACTTTATATAAGCCGCGTGCTTTAACAATAGTGATGTTCCTCTAATACATCGACATAATTTTAATAATTATAACATTCTTTTGTAGGTACTTTATTTTCTCTCCTCGTGACATGTAATTGCGTGATGATTAATTAAATACATTACAAAGATAGCCTTTATAGCGCTTTCAATATTAGATAGAAATTTTATTTTGATTCTACTTAATTTTTTATTCAATATCATTGCATCGTATACTTAAATTGAAGGAAAATCTGTTGACTTATTCCTAAATATTTTCGTAAGTAATATTAAGAACAGTTTTGTTGGTACCTATTTTATAAAAAGTGAAAGTATTTTAGTGTATTGATAGATGCCGCGACGTACCCATTGTTGTTTTATGGTCAGCCTAAAAAATCTTGCAGCTGTTTTAAAAACAATGGGCAGTCATAAAAATATTTCGGCCAAATTATCTATTTTCTTTCGCAATAATTGATCAAAGTACGCCGTGCCTCGGTGCCAGCGTATTGTTCTTTCTAATCCTTCTTTAGAATTTCTTGCACCTGCATAAAACAATAGGCGCAAAGGTCTAAAGCCATTTAAAACCAAATATTTTTGTTTCGTTACAGAGAATTTACTAAGTGATAGTCCATGTTACATTGTAATGTATCCATAAACATTTTTATTTCATATTTTCGACGTAATTATCAGACCAAATGCTAATTGATAAATAAACTTTGACCTTTTAATAAACACATTAGCACAACACTACCTGTGACGTCGCTGTCGGCAGCTCCCGACGCTGGCGCCGAGGACATTCGGACTGTATTGCTTGGTTACGGCCAATTATTTTTAAATAGATTTTGCAATATATATGCAATAATTTCTAGTGTTTTTGGTGAAAATATATTAGTAAGGCTGAATACTTCATGTTGTGACAAAAAAAAAAATTTAACTGATTGGTAGAATACTTAAATTTGCATCTAATTTGGGCGACGTCATATGCCGACGTTGGCGTGCGGGACACTTTTTTTTTATGACGTCATATGCCGACGTTGGCGGTGAAAAGGTTAAGGCCAGTATATTCGAAACTATCGAAATTGGCCTATTTTTGATTCAATGGTAAACAATCGAATAGTTTTTATTTTGAGCAGATAAAAATGTATGTTGTAGTTTCATAAATGATCTTGATTATTTTACGGTTAAAAACACGATATTCGTATCTTCATTCGACTATAAAAATAGGCAAAGTCAAAGAAAATTTTAATTGTATTTATATTTTTTGGATAATACTTAAACTCACGAATAATATCTAAAAAAATAGGTAATGACTTAAAGAAGAATATTCAACGGTTACTTTTTCGAAAAGTGATTTTATGCTCAAAATAAAAAAAAACATTGAAAAAATCGAAAAAGTGAGGTTATTTTCATTACTCTTCACACATAAAGAAAAAGACAGAGCAGAGTTTTTCGAATATACTGGCCTAGCGATTTATTCCTAGTGGCTCATCTCTTTACTCTATAGTTTATGTCCAAAGTGAACAAAGGACACCAAAGATGTCAACTTATAACTTACTAGCGACCGCCCGCGACTTCTTCTGCGTGGAAAGTTTTTTGCTATCCCTCGGGAACAATTAATTTTTTTCGCAATGAAAGGTACCATTATGTCCTTCTCTGTACTCTTGATAACGAGTATGCAAAATTTCATGATGATCAGTTCAGTAATTAAGACGTGAAGGCGTAACAAACAAACAAACGGACTTTCGCATTTATAATATTAGTAAGGATTTCACCTGGATGATACACCTAGGTGAAATAATTCTGAGATGATCTAAAATTTCACTTTGTACGTACGCCCAGTTAAACATAATGGAATAATTACCGTACTTGTAGTGGGACAAAAACCTTCAAAGCTATTGAAATCCAAAAAAGCTTTTGCAAAGAATTCAATTTCAAAATAATATAATTAATATGTTAAAATAACGTAATTACAGCTGTTGGAAACTGGCTGGTCGCCATAGAGCACTTATGCTCTTTATTTAGCTAAGTGTCAGTTTGTTTTCCCTGTTCATAAAATGTCATTGCAACCGACACATAGAATAGTAGATTATGCAATAAGGGCTTAAAGTAGTGTATTGTGTCCCGGGCGCTATTTTTGAACCCCGAGTACGAGGGATTCTATGGTTAAGGCTAGAATCCTGAGTACGAGGTGTTCAAGATCGCCCAAGACAAATACACATTTAAGCCCGCGATGCATACTCTACTTTTTATACTTTCTGCGAGGCAATTGAAACCAATGACTTGAAACCAATAAAGAAAGTACTTAAGTAATTATTTAAAGTTAGAATAATAAAATATGAAAAATTAAGAATATTTATTGAAAATTAAAAGTTATGTTAGAAACATTACACCAATTGTGCAACGACAAAGTTATATTCTTTGGTATATTTATAGTTGGGTTAGAGTTTATGTTTTTGTCGTCTATTCTGTAGTGGTCAGTTCGACATTCAAATAAATCCTTCTTGGTGCGCGGGTGAAAATGAATTTCATAAAAAGTTTTCATGATAACATACAGCCTAACTCAGAATAAGATCTCATTGCACCTAAACTTTTTTGAAACCAACATCGATCAAGCACGACTACAAGGGTTGCATTCCAAATTCAAATCACATTATTCCCCATGGGAAAAATGACTTACTTTAGGAAAGGTTTGCATGACACATAATATGCCATTGACGAGCAGGTAGTATAAAAATATATTATTATTTATTAGTAAAAAGCATTTCTTTATTCTTAGTCCACGCTCACGTAGCTAATAACAGCACTGAACTATATTAGAGACTATAAGCCATTTTTAATGTCCCCACTGCTGGGGCACAGGCCTTCTTTATGGGTGGATAAGAAGGATAATCCATGACCCACCACGCGGGCCCAATACGGATTAATGGGTGCTAACGACTGCAAATGACCAACGGCTCATGGAGGAGTTCGAAATAATAAATGTTTGGTCACCCATCCTATGACCGAACCTTGCAAAAGTTGCTTAACCTCCGCAATCGATGGGCCAGGCGCTGTACCACTGCACCACCGAGCTCCTCAACTATTTACTACCTCAGTGAATTACAGGCACTTTATTTTCATGTTCTACTGTTGTGAATTATTCCGATGCAATTATTTATATAAAATTTCAAGCAACAATTCTCATGTCATATGTAAATATATTATATTTTTAAGTTTTATACATTTTGATCATATTCTAATACATACAATATTCAGCAAGCTTCACCAGATTTTATTGCCGACGTTACAAAATGGCGGTTGATCGTTAACCACCGGAATAGAAGCGCTCGTGCGGCGGTGCCTTTGATCTCGCTCTTTGAGGCGGCGCGTTTGATGCGCTTGGCGCTGGTACTCTATCCATCAACAGTTTGGCACATACGAAGCCTACGGAACCTCTCGTATGGGAGTTTTCGCTTGATTAAGTTAAGGTTAGTTAAACATGCTGATTTTCATATGGTGTAAGCGTCGAGGTATGTACAGCTCACATTCTATGCGTTTGAACGCTACGCTATGCTTACTATTAAAGATTTGAAGTAAGTAGTAAACTGTCAAATTACGTGCTGTAAGCTTGTCAAAGTCTGTGATTTACATAAGTTTGCGACACGTGATTTAATCGTCTTGTGTGAGCTGCTAGGTTTGTGTTCTAGTGAGCCCATACATGAGAGTTGTTGTAAGTAATAATAATAATAATAATAATAATAATAACACATTTCACATTATTTTAAAACAGTCTCAAAGGGCCTCTACGTGTTGGACCCATGTCCACGCAAGCTTGGCAAAAGGACCGGGCTTCACCTCGAGAATTTCCAGCCGAGATACAATAACAATAATAATAATAATAATATTTATTTATTTCACATTCCAACTTACAATAAAATCCTCTTAAAAATTATATGGAACATTAAATTAATTACCTACTCAGAGGTTAACGTTGACAGCCGTACTAGTATGAACTGTGTCACAGCTGTCAGCGTCTCCCAACCGCTTACAAGAACTATTAAACAAATTACAAAAAGAAAACCATGAAACTAACAAAAGCAGAACAATATTACAACAAATCGTCTCTGTTATCAATATTATATATACCACAAAAAGTGTGTGTGTGTGTGTGTGTGTGCGTGTGTGTGTATGTGTGTGTATTTTATTAGTATAATTATGAGTGTTACACAAGTAGTAGTTGTGACACAATCGGTGTTGTTGTAGTTGAAGAAAAACTTGCGAAAAGTATAAAATAAGTAAAAATACAGTAGTAAGTAAGGATGCTGATTTGTTTCGCGGTAAATCAGTATAAAGAGTGCTCAAAGTTAAAAACAAACCATAACATTTATAACGCGAGTCGTGCTGATGTATGCAAAAATGGTGTGCGGTGAATGAACCGTACACGTTGTAAGCGTAGCGATGAAACGAATAGAATGTTGGCCATTTGAAGCAATGGCCAGGGCAAGATATTTGTACTAAAGTCAATATCGCGGTTAGACTCTTAGTTTAAGTGATTGCCAATTACTTCGATTTCACCCTGTATTATACAATTTATTATTTTCAAATGATGTAAATGAATATAGATGAAATAAGGACAACATACTTCAGTACCCCTAGCACAAACATATATCGAAAAATACTCGATAGAGTAATTGTCTACGAAAAATTTCATATCGCTTTTTGACAATAGATGGCGCTGTACAAATTTCCCATACAAAATTACTATCGAGTGTTTTTACTCGTATGATTTTTTTCGATAGCTGTTCGTGCTACGGGTACAGTTTTCTTATCGCTGGGTATTATCATGTTGCAATATTAAAACTTAACCTCATACTATATTCCATTAACATTTTCACTTTGCATCGCCATGATAGACAAAGGGGCTGGACTTGTCGGAATTCCTTTGATCTCCTAGAGAGCACTTGGTTTTACATACATTACACATGGACTAGGCCATACATACACTTACCTACAAAATATTCAAAAGCGCCCTTTATGAAATACTGGTAACATGCAAAAGCTGGATTACATACTTATATTTACGCGTAAACAATTTGCTTACATTCTTATCTACAGGGTGTTTGGTTGCCTTAAAGCCGAATATGGTAGATAGGGTACCTTGCATAGAACCCTGGAAATAGTAGATTGTTAGACAAGGGTCAAAGGGAAGCAATCCCCATATGAGATATTTAGGCTATAGTTCGAGTATGGAATTGATGACTTTTACCCGTGTTAAACACTCTACTTTTCATTTCGAATATAAGGATAGTAAAAAATCGTAGTTTTTCCAAAATATTGATTAATAAAAACATTTAGTAACTACATAGGTAGACCATATTTATTTATTTCTTATTTCAAATTCGGAACAGCCCGCGTCGCCGCTCCGCCCAATGTTTTTAATTTTGCACTGGCTGTTATACCAACTCTATGGTCGAATATGTAACCAAATTCAGTTCTATTTTTAAAAATTTTTTACACCCTAGGGTGGAACAAAGAGTTTTTAACCCCCTGCTCAGTTAAAATGTATATTTTCACTTTCCGAATATGAGAAATGAAAAAATATTATAAAACTTAGCTAGCAATAAAATTAATTAAGATGAGGGCGCCACTTTGAGGTATATAGGAGCCTTAAGGATAGATAAGGACGGTTAATGTTCGCAACTGCAAACGCAATCAAGACCATAATTTGTTTCCAAAAAAGCAGGAGATAATAAATATTTAACATTGATTATTAAGATTTTTAGTCACTAATTGTGCTCCTAGCACGAACATCTATCTCTCTAACTCAATAGAGTTGAGATAAATAATATTAGAAAAAATACTAGAAAAAATCGACTCACCCGTAGCACCTCAGACGGGACTCGAACCCGCACCCTTGGGATTCCGGCCCAATGCACTGACCAATAGAGTTGTTTAAGGGAAATTTCATTTCACTTTTCCACGGAAGATGGCGCTGTACTTTCCGTACAAAATTACTCTATCGAATTTTTTTACGCGCCCTTTTTTTCAATAGATTTTTGTACTAGGGGTTCTGATGATAATGATAAGCAATTGGCCTACCCTAGCGATAATTGCTTATCATTATACTGATTGCGATGAACCACTGCGCCATTAGTACGTACATATCCATACCATACTTTAAAACGTAATGACCCACAACACCAAGCATACTGGCACCATATTGATAACTCTCGAAGCCTCATTGAAAGGTAAAAGTGGATATGAACGGCACAGCTCAGCGCAATAACCGCCCTCGTGGTGATTTGGGTATTTATTAAAAGGCACACAATGCGAGCCACTACAGAGATCGCTCGCTATTTTTTTTATTTTTAATATTAAACCTCCCGGCAGTTGAAGCCATAGAGTAATAGACGAGACAGAGACTTGAGATGCTTATGTTTATAGAACTAATAAACATAAGTTACGGTTAAAAAAAAATATTAAATTAAGTTTAGGTCAGTCAACTTATATTTTGTACTTTTTAGTCCGTTTTTTCACTAAGCTTGTAAAACTAACGTAATAGCAACAAACGCTAGGTTTCAAATAAGCACTTATTTCCAATAACACTTTTGAGCACACATCCTACGAACCTTTGTGATATAATAAAAAACATGCATGCGATCACTAACACCCGTATTAAAGAACAATACTCAAACGACCCTTGCCTATGCGAATGCACTGCGTTGAAATAGAGCTCCGTGATTGGTTTGTTTGTTTTACGTGTTAGATGTGATTGATAGTTGGGATTTCGACGCTGACGGGACGGGACGCTGTGCTTACGCGGGCACTGTGAGACCTCATAGTAATGTTTGTGAATACGAGTGAGAGTTCTATGTGATTCGACTTAAACTCTTACTAAAAGTAGTTGTTTAGCAAATGTATAAATTGAACACCGGTCACTTTGAGTTTGACATTCAAAAGATATAGATTATACAATGCCATTAATCACGCGCTGTACAACAGCATCCTAACGTATTTATGTTATAGAAAAGATCCAGATAACAAAAAAATATATACAAGGTGTTACAAAAATACCCCTAATGCCGAATATGGTATATAGGGACCGTCAAACTGAACAACTTTTACTATAGAACCAACTCTGAAAGCGCGAAATAAAAATCAGCTGTTCCATACAAAAATTAAAATCGAAAATATCAAAATGTATGAAACAGCTGTTTTTTTTTTTCGCGATTTCAGAGTTGGCCCCATAGTAAAAGTTGTTCAGTTTGATGGTCCCTATATGCCATATTCGGCATTAGGGGTATTTTTGTAACACCTAGTATATTGCGATAAGGCTACCGCAATATATATATTTTTTTGTTTACGGCCCCCCGTAGCGTAGGTAATATCAAGAAACAGTGCTTATGTGCCAAAAAATTATTCCGGCGCTCACTACAAAGGTCAAAGTGAAAGTTTGTCTCTGCTTCTATCTGCTCTGTGCCAGTAGACGGTAGCTGGAGGGTCCTCGAGGGCCATTATTGAGATTCAGACGGCGACTCTTCATCATCCCTCTGATGTACCCGCTACAATAACCGCTTATGTACACACGACAGCACATCAGGTTATACAGTTAAACTGCGAAAACAGCTTTTATTACTTAGGGCATAAAGGTGGTCTCAAGGTCAACATGTATAGTCTGAGGTGCCGTCGTGTGTACTTCCACTGCTATGAAATTGCTTAACACTCTGTTACGACTATAGTTAAGATAATCTATTGAAAAAGTGCCTCTATCTCCTGAAGTAATAAAAAAATGAACAGTTTTTTTTTACTACCTGTCAGTTACGTAAAGTAGATCTTAACCAGAACCTGTGAAACTAGGCCTTAGTCTTTTTGTTTGGATAGGATGTATACAGGCTG
This sequence comes from Catoptria pinella, assembly GCA_963556745.1. Taxonomy (NCBI): domain Eukaryota; kingdom Metazoa; phylum Arthropoda; class Insecta; order Lepidoptera; family Crambidae; genus Catoptria; species Catoptria pinella. The sequence continues at coordinate 1,254,021 of OY750776.1, forward strand.
CAGACCTGTTATCGTTATAAATATTAATAACTTTAAATACCAATAATTTCAGCATAAGTTAAAACACTTACATTTTACGTTATGATGCAAATCAAATTCAATGCTCAAAGGAATTCCTACTTTAAAACCTACTAACAGTCTGTCTTTCTTATGTACCTACTGTATACGATGACGAATGACCTAAGTAAATATCAGAATTAGGACTGTGACATAATATTATAGTACAGTACTAGTAATTCTACTACTACTACTACTACGTACTAGTAAGCGGTCATGGCGGAGCATGACAGACTGCTCGGTCTGGCCAGGTATCGGATGGGTGACCGTTAAGTGGCTTACAACTGAGCGCTTCCGTGCTTCGGAGGGCACGTAATCCTCTGATAACAGTTGTTAAGCCAAGTTAGACGCTTTACAGGCGGCTTGACAAACTCTAACACCAGAGGTGGCCACTAATCCTTATATGATAAAAAAAAAAAACAGACGAACATAGAACGTCCTCCTTTTTTTGAAGTCGGTTAAAAAGATGAATAAGAGGTAATTCATTATGGGTACCTAGTACTCTGAAAGAGGCGAAAATTACAGTTTGAAAAGCAGTGTTCTATTCGAAAAATCATTTATAGCATGCTGAAATTGGTTGCATCGGTGTAATCAAACCGTCAGGACACTGGCCGATGAAGACACAGCACGACTCGGCGCGCAAATTGCCGCTTGTAGGCGGTGTGTCTCGGCCCTTATCTGACGTTGTATCGTGGCGTGCAGGCTTTATGCCACGGGTTGTGACATGAGCGGGAAGCGTGAATTTCTAGGAAAGAAGCATTAAAATTGATGCAAATACAATATTTAGCAATAACTTCTAGACAATGAAAAACAGAAACAGCTCCTCAGTGACGAGGAACCCGGGTGTAGTGCGTTTACACTTTCAGCCTTTACTTAACATTATGTGAGGTGCATGCCAAGTAATATCCTGTTGTTGGTAAAAAAAACGGTCAAGAGCGAGTCGGACTCGCGCACCGAGGGTTCCGTACCATCATTATGAAAAAGTTTACTATTTAGAGACATCGTTTTATTTTTCCTGTAATGTTTACATAAACTTCTTTCACATAAAATAATTTCAGATTTTTCTCTATGCAAACTTCGGAGGTAAAGGAAGGGAACGGTATTTTTTTGCTACCCTTATCTCCGAAGTTTGCATAGAGAAAAATCAGAAATTATTTTATGTCATTAGAAGTTTATGTAAAGATGATGCCAACAACGTCGTCACCGCATGATCCATACTTAAAAAAAAAACAAACGCTGGACGTCTTCATTCCAATCTCCTGATGGATGCACTGAAAACAGATAAAATGTAAGTTTTAGTCATAATTTCATAAAACTGTATTTATTGGATATAGTTTTTAACGCGACTTTACGCCGATTTAAAGGTTACAGCAAACTTCAGTATAAACTATTCCTGATTCATGAATCTATGATAGTATCCTAAGTGGCTATAAATAATACTCGTACTAAGTATAATACGCGCGCGATGAGAATGGGATGGACTCTTGTCAAAGTAAATAGAAAATTATCTAATATGTTAGTTTTGATTTAATAATCAACTAATTGTTTACTTGTTATCTTACTTCAAATTGCTGTAGCATAAGTTACTTCACTTCAGATGCGTGATACCGTGTTCATGGATATGCCTGTGGCTGGCCGGCGAATAAACGCGTCTCAGTTTGACAAGGTTCCATCCCATTCTTAACGCGCGTGGATTATATAAACAAAATTGAAAACACTCCTTATTCCTGTAGCTTGTTCCTCAACTAATCCTGTGTACTATCTAATAGACATGGTGGACTAGCAATTATAGGCTATGTAAAGTTACGCTAATGCCAGTTTTGCGTTGCTGGCCACTCGAAAATTAGGTCACACGGCAGTACATCGCTCGGTTTGTTTTAATAGCTATTTAATTATTCGGTAAACAACCCTTATCGAACGGTGATGGACTTCGCAGAAGTTAAAATTATAGGTGAAATTGAATTTTAGTTTGAGATTGGTTTGGTTAAATAAACAGAGCAGTTCGAAGAATCACTGTAATAATACAAATAAAAATATAATTTTATACCTACACAAACATAATTAAGTATATCTATTTTAGTGTTAAACAGGTACCCATTTTAAATATTATTCTAAACAGTAAATCATTTTAATCTTTAATTACTTTGTTTCTACAATTTTAGTAAAAACAAAATTTACATGTAGAAAAATATTTTTTTAAAATGTTGAGTGAGTCCATAATACCAAAAACTCTACAATTTGGAATAATCATAATGATATTGAGACCATAATGAGATTGATCGAGATAATCTCGATCAATCATTAATAACTTAACCAAAATTGCAACAATGACTACAAATTTTTCTTCGTAGTCTCGTAGTCATCGCTACGAAATCCGTAGCACAATTAAAATAAGTTGCGTTACGAACATACGAAACCTGTTACTACGATTAATTTAGTTATAGATGTGTATCTCCCTAAGGCTATTATCTGATTAACGTCAAACCAAAACAACCATCACCATCAGTATGGCCGCCCCAGCGGCAGGTGGTGGGGAGCGGCTAATAGTTCCAAATTCAAAGTTGTGCTCAAACAGGGCGAGCAAACACTACGCCATCTGGCGCGGTTTGCTTCAAATTCGCGCTTTAGACCTGTGGTAGGGTGTAGCTTTACGATTTGGAATCGAGCACACAATCCTATGCGGAACATTAGTTAGTTTTCTTTTATTTGTTTACCTGTGAGTTTGAAACTTGGATAACCAGTTTACTGCTTATTGTAACTAGTACCACTTTTGTAACAACTAAAGAAATATTACTATTACTATATTACCTATCTTTATTTCTATATTTTTTCATGCTACCGACCTAAATTTCAATGCATTTGGTGACTAAAGTTTATATTTGATTGAACTATTTAATAAAATCTTCTGTATATTACTTCCAATAAATGTGGAAATGTAAGTATTTTTTTGGGAAAATCAGATTAGCATATATAAATACTCGTATGTGAAAACACAAAAATAATGTTACAATTTTGCTTCAAACAAAAGTTTGGTTTTCACTTTGAAAGAACATTTTGTTTTAGAATGTGCTTTATTATAAAGTAGTCTTGTTACACCCCTGAATGCGTGCGCGTCTTATGAGGGAGGGCAATTGACAGCTTCAAGGAGGTGCGCGAAAACATGGCGAATTTTATTGCTGTCACGCCATTTGTTCAACCCTGTGCTTTATAATGCTACGTAGGCTTAATTTAATAAGTCACGAGTCACGACACTCGAACTGACGCGAGTTTTGACGAAAAAGTACGTATTCTGCCCCCTTATTTAAGCTATCTATTTATTTTAACGATGACACTAACTTAAAATTAAAAGACAACTTAATAATTCTTAGCAATTTCATGTACGTGTGTAAAGGACGGTACCTCAGACTATACATGCTGAGCTTGAGACCGCCTTTATGCCCTACGTAATAAAATCAGATTTCGAAGTTTAACTGTATAACCTGACGTGCTGTCGTGTGTACCTAACCAATGCTGAGGGCAGAGTCAATGATGCTCTAGTAATAAGCTACTGCGTACTTGAAAACAAATATGTAAAAAAAATGTCTTATCGTATTTTATATTCTTCAATATAATATATCTATGCTTATATTGCTATGCCCTTAAAAGGGATATAATATTTACACTATACAGTGGTGGCCAGATAAATAAGGACACCAGTCTATTTTCATACAAACTAGGCAACTTTGAAGCCTTGGTTCTCCGCCAAGGATTGACCTAGCTGTGATCTGATGATGGCCATCTAGGGAGTGAATGGAGGAGATTGAGATCACTGTACTCACCTAACTGATCTAATCAGAATTCTAAGAGATATAAAGAACAGAGCTTTCAGTTTCAGGATTTCCATACATTTTTATGCTAATTTCGCAGTTTTTTCAAACATATCCTGATATCTCTTAGACTGTTGATCAGATCAGTTGGGTGTGTATAGCGATCACAATCATCTCCATTCACTCCCTGGATAGCCATTATCAGATCACAGCTAGATCATTCCTTTACAGCGAAACAAGTCTTCAAAGTTACCTCGTTTGTATGAAAATCGATTGGTGTCCTTAATTATCTCGCCACCACTATATAAGTAAGTAACATTATTATATTATACAAAAAACAATTGAATAGAAAAATATGTTTTCAACCAAAAAGTATAACAACCTTTCACATTTTAACCCCCAACATTTAATAAACGCAGCAATAAAAAGAAACTGTTATCGCTCACCAAAATAATTACAAGCATCGCAAACAGACCGCAGTCGCTCAAGTGGTCCCGGCGGGATCGCGTGTACCCCTCCCCGGGGTGCGCTGTACCCCAGGGGTATGCTGTACCCTAGGGTACAAATCAACCCTGCCTGTTTATAGCGAGACCGCGCCTTTGTTTCCCGCTCAAATTAAATATTTTATTAATTTCGACAGAAAAGGTTGGTTGGCTTTTTAATGGGTTCTTTTAATGCTAACTGTTAAGATTTTTGGCGATTGCCGAAAGAATTATTACAATTGTTTTATTGTTATTTTAACCTACACTTTTTTTAATTTGCGACAGATTAAAAGCCGTCCTTATTCTAAGATATGTACGGTTTTTGCAAAAATCCTCGAATGAACTTTGATCATTGCGAAATTCTTTCACTCACTCCTTTGTAATATTATCGCATCGAAGTAACTGTTTGATTATTCCTTGATTTCAGCTTTAAATGTAATAAAATAAGCTAAAGCCCTTCTCCTATGAAAATCAGAACTCAAGGACAAAACTGGTCACCCGAGACCAAGACATTTAAATCTTTATACATAACTGCCCAAAAAAAGAGTGTATTGTGTTTACAGGAATATAATCTTGTCGATTAAAAAAGTCTAGAACATTTGAATTAAGATATTTACTTGTAGCTAAACATTATAGTGCACTGAAGCATGTAATATTTTGCTTCTGTCAACTAATGGACTCGATTTAACATCATGAAATATTATTGGCGTGTATTAACGCCAATAATATAAAATTAATCGGTCGAATTAACTAGCCCGTCCGCCTAATATCAAGAAATCTGTCCAAAGGGTGCGGCCATATGGGGACATTATGGCTCTATGAACTGTCAGTCAGATTGCAGTTTAGCCGCGAGCGGACACGGGTTGGAGTTAGTCTGACAGCTAGCGGGCGTGTAAAGGGGCTTTATTAATACAGGGTTATTATTATTTTATTTTATTGGCTCATAATAAACTGCTGACACTGACTTATAAAGTGATAGTTTATTGCAAAGCTAATTTAAAAAAAACTTATTTATGTAGAAAATTTACAATTAGAGGAAATTTAATACAGGCACAAACACCTTCATTTGGTTTAAGGGGCTGACATGATTCAATTAGCGCCGCCAGTCGATTTTATTTATTTATTTTAAATAAGCCCAATTTCTTAAAAAAGGAATCAGTCAAGGTTTTGTTAATAACGTCTAATATTTATTGAATAACTTTACACAGCTTGAAAAAGCATTCAAACAGTTTAAAATGCGCTTTTGTGAAAAGTGGCCACTGTTAGTTCAAACCCGTTTGTAAACTATTGCACGCATTTGTAATGTGTAACGTTATTCAATAAACATTAGACGTCATTCACAAGACCTTGACTGATTCCTTTTTTAAGAAATTGGGCTTATTTAGAGTAAATAAAATAAAATCGACTGGCGGCGCTAGTTGGCTAATGTCAGCCCCTTAATCCTTTTGTGATGTACATTTTTCTAATGAAAATTGAGCCTGTAAAGAAAACAATTATTTGTGTAATGTATTGCTTTACATTAAATTTTAAAACCTATTAATTCTTTATTTATTTGGGCACTTGTTGTAGCAAAACTTTTACTATTTCATAAGCTCGTATTAATGCTCCTATTAAATACGATCTAATTAAAATTCATCTGACATACGTCAGGGCTCCCTCCGATAAGCCCACCGCAGGCGTTTAGCTGTCGCGCTTTGTTCAACCCTGCGCGTACGCACCAAAACGCGCATAATTGATTTAGTTGCGCGGAAAATGCGATGTGAATGAACTGATTTCTCGCTCTGGAAAGTTGTAATAGAATGTTTGTGTTTTGGTAGTTTGGTGGTTATGATATAAATAATGGCTGCTGAGGTTGCCTGGAGTATGATAAAGTGAGGGCTATTATTATTAGTTTGGTTGGTTATACCTATGACGAGCCCTTGACGAGTTTCTTGCCGGTTCTTCTCGTTACAAGGTCTCCCGCTTAGGGTTTGCGAACCGATGGCGTAGTTTCTTTGACATTCACTAGTGCTTGTAACAGCCTAGACTGAATAAATGAGTTTTGAATTTTTAATTTTATGTCATGCATGTCTGATAAGTGATTAACAACAAACCCTGTGTACTCTTAAGGTTTGACATAATTTGAATTATTGATAATAATAATTCATAATTCAAATACAAATAGTCAATTTAAATTCTAATTAATATTAATTTTAATTATTAGCTTAATGTCAATCCCATAGTAATTTGAAGTTATTAGTATCCTGGACGCAGAACAGAATTGATTCACGAGTAAGTTGTTTTTAACATTGAAAATGTTTATCAGTACCCCTAGCACGAATCGAGAAAAATAACGCGCGTAAAAGTACTCGATAGAGTATTCTCTATGGGAAATATCATTTCGCTTTTCGCCGATAGATGGCGCTGTAAAAATTTCCTATACAAAATGACGCTATCGAATATTTATACGCGCTTTATTTTTTTCGATAGCTGTTCATGCGGGTACAGATCGTTTTGGTGGGGGAGTGTAATTGGGGTATATTCCCGAAAGTTATTATGATAAACAAACGGCAGTGGTGTCAAAAGGCGCAGAATCTTACGAGGCATTGTATAGTACCAAATCTTAGAAATTTTAGAAGTTTTAGGTTACAGTAATACCTTTCAATAAAATGGTAATGTTTATAACAATGAAATGTTTACTTTATATGAAATTCATACACACACAAACACGAATAGATACAGAAAAGTAGATCCAAAGTAATTTTATATTATACATGGATGTGATTTCATAGTTTTGTACTAATTTAATAAAATTTTAATGTTTATAGCAATGGAATATTTTATTATTATTTATGTTCATTTTCAATGTCCTCCGATAGTTGCAAGAAACGCGAAATCTGTATTTTTTACAATTGCCATTCTTTTGTAATTTTTCTACATTCTTTTTTTTAATGCAAAAATGCATTAAAAAAAGAATGTAGTAAATAAATGAAAATTTGACAACATCACATACATTGCTCCGATTCCAAAGTAAGTAGCTAAAGCACTTGTGTTATGGAAACCAGAGACAACGGTGGTATCACAAACACCCAGACCTGAGCCAATATAGATAAGTTCGTTTTCTAAATTGACCCAACCGAGGATCGAACCCGGGACCTCAGCGATGGCGACACCTTGGAAACCGGTGTACCAAGCCACTCGACCACGGAGGTCGTCAAAATGCATTACTTCATTTTTAAAACAGTTAATGATTTTATTAAGTAAGTATAACAAATAGTTTTTTGTTAATATTTATTGTAAATCTGAATACAATATCTCCCTGTTCTTATTTGGGATTAGGTCTCAATAAAAGGCGTTTAGATTGCCGGCCGCAGGGGGCCCCCGTCCCTCCGTGGGGCGTAGTCGCGCGTTGTTGCGACTAATCGCCGAACAATGCGAGACGCGAGATCACAAGCCGCGCCGATTTAGCCCACTCTACCCTCTGTGCTTTAAGGGAGGCTGTACATTAGTTTGAGGTAAGTAAATTAGAAAAAAAAATTTTTGAAACAAAAAAACTTGTAATGATATCAAATTAAAAAAATTAAAAGAAATCTTCGGTTAAAATCTTTTTTTTAAATTTAGTATTAATGGCTGCCTGTTTTCAAAAATAATAAAATTACTTAACTCTTTAAGCAATACTTCTCTTAATGAAATAATTAGTCGTACGTCTCGTTCTAAAAACGATATACACAATCTCATACATAACCATAACAATACAGTAAAATGAACCGACTTCTACAAAAAAAAGCAACCTTAAGGCCTATTTAATATTTTATTTTTGAATCAAAAAACATTTCTATAGCTCTCCCGGTAAGTGTGCACTCCTCTCTTCAATCGGGGGAAACCGAGATTTTATTGCACTAATTCAGTTGCGTCGGCTTATCCAACGCCCACAGTGGATGTATTCGTTGTTTCATTGCCATTGTTCGCGGGAACGCACGCGCCGCTCAGATTGTTTTTATTCAATTTAATTTTGGTCTTTTTGAGTTTTTTTTAGAAACAAAAATAGATTGTTATTTTTACTTCCGCTGTGTTTGGATAAGCGTAACGGTTTACATCAATCGTAATAATACCTATAGTACTTACCTACCTACTTGCATTATCATCTACAGTAGTAGATCCTACACTACAAAAAGAAGTTGTAAGTTTTGGATGTAGCAGGTAAGCTCTAAAATTACTCAGTCAATTTCTAAAATTCTCTCACTATTAGTCTGCTGTAGTTTGTATTCTTGAGTGAAAAAGGCTGTTTTTTTACAGTGCAGTACCCTTAGCACGAACATCTATCGAAAAAACGCGCGTTAAAAAATATTGTACAGCGCCATCTACTGCCTACAAAAAGAAATAATATTTCTCATAGACTCGATAGAGTACTTTTACGCACGTTTTTTGTCAATAATTTGTCTATGTTATGTCTTGTTGGACTTAGGCTGGCCCCAGACCTACCGGTTTCATTTCTTTGCTTTGCTGTTCTAGTAGAACAGGGGGCCGTACCGGCTAACGCATCCAACTTCGGAAAGTCTGCCGGGCTTCAACTTAAAACAGATAAATCGAAGTTAAAAGTTTCGTATTGTAGTTATTTAGAAGATATCGATGTTCGTGTGACATCATAAATTAGGGTTCACCATTTTGGCTCGATTGGGGCTCGATTTATCTGTTTTAATTTGAAGCCGGGCAGACTTTCTGAAGTTCAATGCGTTAGCTGGTAGCCCCTGTTCAACTAAAACAGCAAAGCAAAGAAATGAAACCGGTAGGTCTGGGGCCAGCCTTATCGTTCGATTTCAGGAAAAAAATATTTAATTTGGTGCTAATAATGTGGCACCCATGTCAGATTTCTCTTTTATCCGCAAGCTTTTTCTTTAACACATCTGATCTTTTTTCAGCTTACGTTTTATTTTTACGCAAAGAATTTTGCCCAAGTCCCATAAAAGAAAGTTTTCGCTTGTCGCGTACACCCGCACGCACGAACGCGTGCTCGTCTGCGCTTACTAATGAGCGATAATCTCTCACCCTCTGTACCCGACTGTACTCATTTTATGTCGCACTGTTTTAACCTTTATAGAGCAGGGAAAAGAGTGGTTATTTGAATGTATTTTTTTGTTTTAGGGGTGCGTAAGTATACCAATGTATTGTTTTGGGTATAAGGTTTGAAATCGTATGTTTATTTTTGGCACAAGGTGATCTCTTTTTCGCGATTTAGTGATTCTGTTGCGTCAACACAATGACGACTAATAGAGGGACGGATTGGTGTTTATTTGCTTATTATTTTTAGTGCCGTGTTAATAAAATAATGGTATTAGGAATTGCAGGCGGGCAGTGCTCCAAAAAATGCCCGTTTGTATATTTTGTATATTATATTATATTATATCCGTGGTCGAGTGGCTTTGTACACCGGTTTTCAAGGTGTCGCCATCTCTGAGGTCCCGGGTTCGATCCCCGGTTGGGTCAGTTTAGAAAACGAAGTTTCTATATTGGCTCAGGTCTGTGTGTTTGTGATACCACCGTTGTCTCTGTTTTCCATGACACAAGTGCTTTAGCTACTTACTTTGGAATCGGAGCAATATATGTGATGTTGTCAAATATTTATTTATTACTTATAAAATCAATCTTTTTTTAAAATATTTTCATTGCTGATGGGTGAATATAAGCGACTGCAAATACTCTACTTTATCGGATACATTTCGGAGAGGTGCAGTGAAATTGCACAACCTGAATCCACCATCTTTCTTCTTCCATCGGATAACCAGACGTAAGAATCTGCGCTACCGTTTTTGATGGATATTCAAAGACTCGCACTAAGCATTTTACTTCAAATTGTATCATACGTACCACTAGAGAGTAGAACTCCTTGCCTGAGTCTGTGTTTCCTGATAGGTACAATGTGGCCTTCAAGTCGCGAGTGAATAGGTTACTTCTAGGCAAGCGCGTTTCACTGTAGATCGCATCATCACTTACCACTGCGTGATAGCGGGCAAGCGCTTGCTTATCCATCCACGGACCTGAAAAAAAGACGAACGTAATACCACACTAAAAAGAAGTGAAGCATGCAAGGTACTACATTTCGTATGTTGTACAATCTCCTACACTCACACAAATACACCGGTTTTTTTTTCAGTTGTATTTGTGGGAGTGCATGTAATGTACAACAAACGAAATTGTAGGACTTTGCATGCTTCACTTCTTTTTAGTGTGATATTACGTCCGTCTTTTTTTCAGGTCCGTGTATCCATCATAAAAAAAGTCTGACTGCCTTCCGAAGCACGGAAGAAATAGATATACTAACTTTTTAGTCACTTATCCAAAGACCGACTTTATCTTAGGTGGGATTTACACGAGTCGATTCTTTTTTTGCTCTCTTACACAATTACACATCTATCTTTGTTATGAAAATAAAAAGAAATATTATTATAGCAAACAAAACCCTACTTTTATGTTCCCATAAGGCACTAGTAATATTACCACTAAGCTCTTTGTAATACGTTCTTTCTTCGCAGTTTTTCTCATAGCTTCACTTTAATATTTGAAATTTAATTTTGCGAGATGAAAAAGCTACGTAGCATTGTTATAACGATGTTTTTTATTATTTCATTTAAGTCAAGCTAAATATTGTCTAGTTCACTAGATGTTGTTATCTACTATTTAATATAATATAGTTAATATAATATTTAGTTTTTAATACCTTTATATATCTGAATACCTTGAAAAGGTGATTTTATAATAACTCAAACAACTTTAAATACAAACATTGTATGTTATGTACTACTATTAAGAAGTGGACATTAAATGAATATATATCAGAAACCTAAATTCATTCTAAATATTTTTTCACATATTGATGCATTATTCTTATATCTTCGTTTAGGTATGGATCTTTTAACTGTTATATAAGAGATTTAAAAACCATTCGTTTACCATTTAAGCTTTAATGTTCAGAGGACCTATTACAAAAAACGGTCAAGACCGAGTCGAACTTGCGCACCGAGGGTTCCGTACCATCATTCTGAAAAAGTTTACTATTTAGAAACATCGTTTTATTTTTCCTGTAATCTTCCTGTAAAAATAGTAAGGCAAACGTCATCTAAAACTATTTCAAATTCGAAGTTGATAGCATTAGTAGTTCTCGAGATATCCAGCTGTGACAGACAGACTGAGTCGCACCATAAGGGTTCCTTTTTACCATTTTGGTACGGAACCCTAAAAAGAATCACGATAGTCGCACGATGTTCGTTGATCGATTTCTTGATTTTAAACCTTAAGGCCCCTATATACCTCAAGTGGCGCCCTCATTTTAATTGGTAAAAGTGGCCACTTTTGGCACTTTTGCGAACTACTACTACAACGAACAAAATTTTACTGAGGTTATTGTTTGTAAATAAACTATAGAACCTTAGCTTCAATCTGTACATGTGAATTTTCGATACATTATGTACTTAGCGAGCAATAAATTTAATTAAAATGAGGGCGCCACTTTCGGTATATAGGAGCTTTAAACATGAGTTAATAATGTCACGGAGTGGGACGAACATCATACGCTTATCGCGATGTTTTGTGTAATAGGCCCTCTGATTTAAAAACTAAAGCTGTTTTACATTTTATTGTGTTGTTAGCCCTGTAAATCTGTCGGCATTTATTTCAATGAGTTGTAATTTTAGAATATAAAAACTTAGCCTGCTTTATACAGATTTTACTATATCCAATCACTTAGGTATATGTTACTACCACAGTATACAATGTGATATTACGTACAGTCACGTCTATAAATATGTATACAGTTTAGAACTTTGTCACTCTAAAAGCTAATACTTTTTGAACAGAAATCAATGACAAATAACAGCTACAACAAAGTGACAAAGTTCTAAACTGTATACATATTTTTAGACGTGACTGTACTAGAGGCATCAGTCATCACGTGCCATTAAAATCAGAGTTGAATTTCCGTACTACATCAATAAAATTTCTCTTCACGACTTAGCATAAAAAATATGATACCGAATCAACAGTCAGATCTTCAGCAAACAATAATTTGAATAAGACACGGTGGTCCGATAATTGCGTCCTCGTGACTGCAAGCAAACACGCGGGGCGCGATATATCGCAATTAAACAATGAGCGCCGGGTCAAGCGCGTGGTCGGACCTAACTGTAAAGTATAATGCGTGTTAGTTATACTGTGTCTTGTGTTATGTATGTTGGTTGTTTTAGCGAACACTCGAAACAAAGATTGTAAAAGTATGAAACTTTAGACACCGCACGTGACTTTCTCCGCGTGGAACTCAATTTCCCATAATAATTTTGGTAATAAAACCTCCGTAGAATATTATCGTTTCCCATTGGCGAAGGAATTTTTGTAAAGGGAAAATCAGTTTCGGCTATTCCAACCATCAAGCTTTTAACTTGAATTGACACGACAGTTTATACCACCAAGCAACATTCATCAATTCAGATCACATCGAGTGTTGATGGATAGCACCAGATAAACAGCAGACCTATTCGACACCAGCCATTTTTAATGTCCCCACTGCTGGGGCTTTCTTTATAGGTGGATGAGGAGGATGGGCCATAACGCAGGCCCAATGCGGATTAGTGGGTGTTGACGACTGCAAATGCAGCCGGGGCCAACGGCTTAGCGTGCCTTCCGAAGCACGAAGGAACTCGAGATAATGAATTTTTGGTAACTCATCCCATGACCGACCCTTGCGATAGTTAACCTCCGCAATCGCAGGGCCAGGCGCTATACCACTGCGCCACCGAGCTCCTCAATACCGCAGGGCTATTATATAAAAATAATCGCAATAATCGGACGACGTTCTGTTCGTGACACTATTATCTCACGGATAAGGTTCAATATCAAATAATTGGAACGAACAATTGCATCCGATTACCACGATTCTTTTTATGTATAAATGCAGATGGTAGACTGTATTCTTATTGTACGATGAAATGAACTTCTGAAATGGTAGCATTTCTTCATAAACAATAAAAGTAAAGTGAACGAGATAATAATATTTTGCTGCATCGTAAACATCGGCATTGACGACCTCCGTGGTCGAGTGGCTTTGTACACCGGTTTTCAAGGTGTCGCCATCTCTGAGGTCCCGGGTTCGATCCCCGGTTGGGTCAATTTAGAAAACGAACTTTTCTATATTGGCTCAGGTCTGGGTGTTTGTGATACCACCGTTGTCTCTGATTTCCATAACACAAGTGCTTTAGCTACTTACTTTGGAATCGGAGCAATGTATGTGATGTTGTCAAATATTTATTTAATTATTTATGAAAATAGATTATCAACAAACTAAAACAATGATTGTAAATCTATAGAGCATTAATTGCAACACCTTTTTAAATCCAAATGCAAGCATAACACCGAAACTTGTTCGGTATTTAGGGCGGACGCACACCTGTTCAAATACTAATTAAAAATGTTTAACTGATACATTTAGCGTGCGCATGACGCCGTGTCGCGTGATGGCGAAGGTAGGAATTTATGTAGCATATGCTACTTGCTACCTAAGGGGATTGCGTGACGAAATATAGTGTCTAAAGTGTGCCATTTGGCAGTAGTTTTAAATTTTATCGCAATATAAAATCTGCTGTCTCTAGATTTGTAAGGTTGAACAATCTGTTACTGTTTTTACCTTCATGTAGAGTAGGCCATGCAGGTCATGCTCATGCATAAGCGAGCACTGGCATTACACAGCGTGTAAAAAAATATTCGGAACAGAAACAGAGATCTTACTATGAAGAAACAAAAGGGGGCCCAATATTGAACCCTGAAGTACACTGAAATGTTAGGAAAAGAAACTCATACAAACCAATTATGTTGAAAAACTGTTGATGGTGTTGAAGTCTAAAAACAACCAGCTTAACAGTTATTTCTATGTTCCGCCAATATTGCCGTCTTTACATAATCTTGAGTTATACTCGTAGTTATAATGAAAGTAGTGGCTGAGTAATTTGACTTGGGTTGGGATTTTTAGTGCCTAATTCATAGTTGTAACTTCAAAATCTAACGTATTTTTCTTCGCTTGCTACTAACTAACTAACCCTAAAGATTTCTCAATACACAACATGAACTATAAATATAAGTAAATACCAACTGGGTCGAAAATACCCAGCTGTCATCAAATGTTCCGTTCTCCCCGAGGACCTGTTGTTTGTTCTGTATCTCATTAAGGAAGAATCGGCAGACCATAAAAAATAAATCGGCACAACTCCCCTTCTAACAGTTTGATTGTTGAATTCTCGATTTGGGATAGTGAAGAATAAGGATTTGGTAAATGGGATTATTCGGAATGATTCGATTAAGCGATGCTATATTGAACATGGCTTCACATTTTCGGTAGCCTTTTTATCGTGTATTCTGTGTCCTTGTCTCTTTCTGCCGTTCAGAACCATCATTCGCTAGAGTGAAAAAACCGCTCGGCATTAGAGTACGGTTATGATCGAGTGGTTTTCTCGCTCTATGAAAAATGTTAGTTGAAAGAGAAAGATTTACTGAAAGTGCTGTGTGGACCAATGTGTAGTTTAAAATGTAGAGCGATCTTAACTTTAACTTCTTAACTTTTTTTAAATTAATTAAAAAGAAATCTCATGTTTTTAATATAAATTTTATTTTGATTTATAATTTGATTTTAACTATGAATTTTTAATTTTAATATTAATTTAATTTTAGTCAATTTAAATTGAATGCCGATGTAATTCCTCACACTGATGAAATAAAGCTGGCTGCGGCGTAAAGAGTGGGATATACTAGAAGAAATTCGACGATGCCACTAGTGACTCGGTAGCTCAGCGGTAAGAACATTGGACCGGACTTCCAAAGGTCGCGGGTTCGATTGCCGTCCGAGAATGTGATCTGGTGCGAGTCGTATTTTTTCTAGTAAGAATATTATTTCTTAGAACATGGTCAAATTCATTCAGTAATCATAAAACATAAATTTTGTAATTACATTAATATTCTGCGATACCAATTTCGGATAAGTTGTGATAGAATCTTTCGGAATCCCATTTCTACAAATAACATATCGATTCGGGAACGAAAACAGGCATTTAGTAATCGTAACACAATCTATCAATAAAATTAACCCCTCCGTACAACCGAATTCATAGGCGATAAAAGACGACCTCTGGCGGTTGTCGCGATAAATCAGTGCAAATCCCGCGCTGCGAATCTGTCCGGATTCGCATAAACGACCCTTAATAAAGATTAACAGCGGGGGTGAACTTACCCTTAATAGTTTTCGGTTCGAATACAAAACGTCGTAAGTGTAAAAAAAATGTACTAACTTTCAAACGTTTCGTTTTTGTTTGAGTAGAATTCGCGAGTGTAAAATTAGAGTTTTAACTTTTTGTAGGTATGGGAACATGTGTTTCGTCACATCGACAAGATTATTTCGGTTACGGCAATAACTTTGGCTGTTAACTGTTGTAAACTATGGGGGTGTGAATCCATTGACAAATTAGATCTATCGTTACTCGTGTCGTTAATATCTGGGCATTATCGTTAGGACTGACCCTTGGTCATTACATCAGCCTGTGAGTAATTTAGACAAAATAAAATAAGGATAACGTATTGATAAATACAAAGTGTTGTCATTTTTCTGGACCTACAAGTATTTAAATAAAATGGTACAAGGCAATAACAACTGATTTTTGAATATAAGTTATAAAAGAAAATGCAATATACACAATATTATTCAGTTGGTTAGTAGAGTAGCTTTAAATTAGTGCTTGCGACTAATACGACGACTAATAAAACGACTATACTATATTATAAATAATTTTACTCCTTTTGTATATTAAAATTAACCCGTTATAATTTACAACTTTGTCCACCCTGAAAATCCATTCTTAAAAATGGTGAAAGAAATAAGAATACAGGGTGAAAGAAATTAAAAAATTGTACAAGTTACAAACTTCGCGTAAATAATTATTATATTAGTATAAATTCCAAAAAAAAAAAGCTAAGCTATGACTAGTTGACAATAACTAATAACACTTTCCTATTTTGTTTTTAATATTTATCGCTTCTCTTTAATACAACAGAAGAGCATTAATCATCACAATTCCAAAGATTATTTGTCAACACCCAGCTGCGTACCTTACGAGTATATCCCAAAACATCTCCGACTACGCCTACCCGTTTTCCATCCCTAACGCTGTGCAGAAGATAAAGCGGGCGATTGCAACGGGTATTTACGTCCCTAGGGCGGCCCCGCCCGCCTAATCATTTATGTATCGCCCTCACTAAAAACGGGTTAATTTCAGCAATAAAACAACCCCCCAAATTAAATGCCGCCCTGCACCGCTCTAATTACAATCTTGACAAATATAAGGACATTTCTTTTTTATTTGATGTCGCCGTGTAATTAGAATTTCAGATTAAATATTTGCTGTTGTTTTTTCTGTAGATGAGATATTAATGTTCATAATTTGGGCTAAGGAGACTTGTAATGAGATTTTTTTATGTTAATTTGGTTTTTGCTTAGTTCACAACTGTCTTATCTTTACATGTGCATAATAGTTACTTTTATAATTATGAGATTCGTGAAGAGTATTAACAAATGTTTATACTAATCTATGTGGGGAAAATTACATAATGATTTTACCAAGCTTCATCTTTTTCGCCATTATTATTATAATGAAATCACTTCAAAGTTTTCAAAATAACGGTAGTAGAAAATGCGGAGTCGGGTGGTCCAATTTTTGTATAAATCCTCATTTTTCACTATTACAAATCAATAATTCAATAATCAAATTTATCATCATAGAAAGAAAGTTTTATTTGGTTTTATATGCAGATTTTTTTATGGTTATCTTCTTCTTATTCTACATATTTTTGCAGTCTCTCCAGTCTTCCTGCTTGTACTAACAAGTTAGTCAACCCTTATCTGCCCACATGGTCCCATCGTCCCATCAGATCCAAGACGGCGTGCGACGCGGCGATAGCGCGCCCGTGCCGGCCCCCACCCGGCAAGGATTACGCCCCCAAACTTGCAACAATACTTACAAGTCTGTCTCTGAGATAATTGCCCAGGGTAATTTTGAATTATAACAGTCTTAGGGACATCTTTAGGTATGTTTAAAATAAGTTTGTTGATTTATTTCAATGACCAGCAGTGACTCGGATTCTGGTTTGAGTGAGAAGTGGCACGTTCATGAATCATAATTATTTATTTTAGATGTAAAGTGTTTCAAGATTCCGTTGGTATCCATAAAAAATCGATAGGAAAATTTATTAATTCGATATTCACTTTGATTTAGCATAAGAGTGTCGATGTTCTGATACTTACTTCAATAATGATTTCTCTAGCTACATAAGGCCATTCGTATATTTGTATTGTGCAAATTCGACGTTTCGCAGGGAACCAAATCTACTAACATTTAACTCAAAGTAAACCCAAATTGGAGTCAAAATACAATTAAATGACACATTAGAGGTACATTACATTGTCTCGTAAATCATCGCTAATAGATCAGAATAGATCGATTCAGCAGCTTGAATCACTTTAAAACTGCTTATCTTAGACCCAATCCCACTAATTTATAATTATAAGTATATGAGATTTACTTTAATGCAGATACATAGTGTGAAAATTCACACCCGTTGTGAAATATATCGGTGACGTGAAGAGGTTTTGGCGAGCGGCGACAATGCGGCGAGCGGTATCTGCGGCACGCACGCGGCACGCGGCACGCGGCGGGTTATGTACAGGCTGTATTTTTAAATTTATTATTTTTTGCTGTAAAGGTAGTGTGGTAAGTTTAATGGGATATTATTTTTGTTTCCTTTGTAATATTGTTCGTTACCAATGATTTTTTTGTTAAGACTATTCTGTAGCTTCATTTGGAATTATGATTCGAACATCTCGTAATTTTTGATATAAAATAAAAACCAAATTAATAATATTGCTAAACTTTCACATTATATGTATTTGAAGTTCGAGGCTCTATTTCTGAAAAAAACAATTTTAATTAAAATTAAAATGAGAATGAAAATATTTATTACTTACTTTCAGACTTTATGCGAATATATTTTGTCCCATCTAATTGTCCAATAAGCCAGAACTGTAACACCCTGTATAGCAAACATATTCGTTTTAATATCGTGGCTGGTTGCGTGCGCGGGCGCCGGCGTCATCGGCACGCGCCACTTCGAGGGCGCACAGTAATGAGACAACGGAATGAGTTGCTCATTTCTATGCACTGTCAATCAGCATATTGCAGTATGGACAAAAGTAGACAGTATTAAATTAAAGAAAAATCACAAAAAAACCAAAAAGATGTCAAAGGCTTAGTGCTAGTCTCAAGTAAACTTTTGCTTAGTAATAAAAAAAAACTGTTAATTTGTTGTTTTACTAACTAGAATATACATCACGGATAAAGTAATACCTACGTATGACAGAAAATGCGTATTTCTTTACTTTATGATTCTGAATTTTCTAAATATTTAAGAAAAATCAGAGCCCGTAGCCATTGTCACATTTACAAATTTTCGCTATCGTTTCGCTTCGAAAAATGTATGGATTTGACGTTTTAAATTTCGATTGATAACGAAACCTTATGTCAATCCCATACATGTTTCAAAAGCGAAGCGATAACGAAGATTTGCAAATTATTAGCTACGTGAGCGTGGACTAAGAATGAAGAAACACCTTTTTATAAATGAATAATAATATATTTCTATGTATCGGTTACAGATATTTTCATGAAAGTAAAAACAAACTGACACTTAGCTAATAAAGAGCATAAGTGCTCTATGGCGACCAGCCAGTTTCCAACACAAATGTTACTTTGGCTAGACCCCCAAGTGAGGACATAAGTTCTGAAAATCAGCCGTTACATATGTATAGTATACTAACAGTTGCTCAACTTTTGAAACTATTTTTGAGAATTACCAAAACTGGTAATTCTCAAAAATAGTTCGCTTCAAGTTGGCTTAAATAAAATAAATTGGTTTCAAATAATTTTGCATTTACTACATAATCATGCTTCCTAAAACCCGTAACAAACTATAGGAAAGTGTCCGTCACCATCCGGACCCGTGTTTACCGGCGCCGGAGAAAACTGCCGGTCCGGACCGGTCCGGCTGATTGATACGAGCCGCAACAATGCCTGTTTGCTTTCAATTACACACCCCACTTCTCGTATATTGAATACGATCAAGACATTGATATAAAGTATGTGGAAATGGTCTGGTTTTTGCTCAAAAGTAAAATTTTTACTACTTTTAGCATATTTTAAGTTTTTTTTACTAAACATTTAAAAAAATTCACTGAGAAAAACTTGAAGAAAAGACATAGGAAAATGATGCTATTATAGAACTCTATACTGGCATTTTAGACAGACCAATTTTTTTATTGTTAAAGAATGTTATGCAATGAACTAAAAATATTTTTGTCGAAAATGTCGATGTTCGAATAAATTGAGATTGTACTTTTTAATGACTTCTGAATGGCTCTATCAAAGTGATTACCACTTCCAGTCGTGATTCAACTCTACTCTAAAAGTACATTCTAAATAATTAAATACTTGTATGTGCGATTCAATGATAAATTAATGAATATAATTGATAATTTAATTATGTAAAATACTGTGTTGTGAAAATAAAAATAAAAATGGAAACCGCAATAAAATACATCGTATAAGTGCATACATACCAAATTGCGATTCTATGATATAATTATAATGAATATAATATTATAGAAATACCTAAATGATAATAATTTAAATGTAAATATAAAGTCACTGTGTTGTGAAAATGAGAAACAATAAAAACAGCATTTAACATTAATAATTAAATCTTAACCACCCAAATGGTGATACCAGTTTCGGCATGTAAGTAAGCAAGTCGGCCAAATGTGACGTAAGTGCAAAAAAAAACTTTCTCTTAAGATAAATAACATATTAGAAAAAAGACTCACCCGTAGCACCTCAGACGGGACTCGAACCCGCATCCCTGGGATTCCGCCCCAATGCACTGACCAATTATGCTACAGAGTCGTTAGTGGGAGCGGTGAAACCTTTACTTCCTACGCTAAATTTTTATTCTCATTACAGAAACTCTTTGGTAGTAATCTTAGTAGAAATCAAAAAACTGTAAACAATACGCACGGCGTGCGTTATGCAACTTTCGAGGTCTATTTCTTACTGTCACCGAAAGCACACTTATTCGAGCATTTCGGTATCGAGTTGAAATTAAAACCATCCTTAAAGCTGTGAAAAAATCAAACTTCTAAGTTAACGTAAAGAAAAGATACATTCATGCCGAAAAAAAAACGCATATATTTCGACACTCTCAAGGAAATCATAATTTATAGGGTACTTTCCGTTGACCTAGAACTGGCAAGTAATATCTTCTTATACTACAAGTACAGGGAATTGTCTAAAAGCTACACATTTGTAATTAAATCATGAAAAATGTATTCTTCAATCATCGAGGTTAAGTAACGGTTGCGCGGTCATAATTTAACATCCAATTATTGACCTATGAACTTGAAATTTGGTGATAATATTTATTATTAAGATAAATAATATTAGAAAAATACTAGAAAAATCGACTCACCCGTAGCACCTCAGACGGGACTCGAACCCGCACCCTTGGGATTCCGGCCCAATGCACTGACCAATTATGCTACCGAGTCGCTAGTGGGAGCAGCGAAATTTTCTAGTACTTTTAACTTCTTCGCTGCAAGCCAGCGCAATTTCATCTCCCACTAGCGACTCGGTAGCATAATTGGTCAGTGCATTGGGCCGGAATCCCAAGGGAGCGGGTTCGAGTCCCGTCTGAGGTGCTACGGGTGAGTCGATTTTTTCTAGTATTTTTCTAATATTATTTATCTTAATATAAAAATAGGATTGTGAATGCGAAAAGTCTAAATTTAATAATATTTATTATTACGTGTATTTTAAAATGATCGAAGCCTTCAACCGAATATTAAAATATTATTTAAAAATAGGCAGAAATTAAATAATTTGTTTAGCGTTTAGATAATAGAACTACTTAGTAGCCCTAGCACAAACATCTATCGAAAAAATAACGAACGTAAAAGTACTCGATAGAGTTATTGTCCATGAGAAATTTATTTCCGCTTTTAGGCGGTAGATGGCGCTGTACAAATTTCCCATACAAAATTACACTATCGAATTATTTTACGCGCGTTTTTTTTTTCTCGATTGCTATTCGTGATAAGGGAACAGTAACGTGTGATGTTCAACGGTTTAATTATAAAGGGTACATGAATTAATGAAATTCTGATTAATAATGTTAAATGACTAAATTAAATAATGTTATTTATTTATGAATCTATGTTAATCTATGTAACATGTATGAATGTAATGTCTGGAAACGATATACATATTTGTAAATATCGTTCCTTCTAATAAAGCTGATTAAGTTTTTTGCGCCCATTTTTCTTGTCAGCTAAAAGACGTCATAATGGGTGGTAGGGTAAAAATATTGACGATTTAAAAATGCTTGTTATGTGAGCTTATTTGAATAAAGAATTTTTCAATTTCAACTATTTCATTAAAACTCAAAATTCTCATAAACGTCCATACAAAACTCGGTCCGGAACTAAAATACGCGCCAATATTAGCTGAATTTGTAATACTCCACGAAATAATTTCAAAGGCGCCGTTTGCACAGTGTTTTAATTAAAATAATTTAAAATATAATCGCTTTAAAACTGAGAGTTGCTAACAAGGGGAGTTCCGAGTTTCAAGACACAAAATAATAAAATATTAATAAAGCCCGTACTGGAAAAGTTTCATCGGTGCCAAATATTTGTGTTTCAAATAAGCTCGTCGTGGATCGTGATACTGGGTGCGGAACCCGTTAGTAGTCCTTTGTGTTACTACTTCGATATTAGCGGGTGGTTTTGACGTGTAGTGCTGGGAACCCTAGAGAAGTAACTTTCAAATGATCGCATTGAGTATGAACGCGTAAATACGAAATTGAATCGCTTTTAGTTTGTTAGTAAACTGACGTAGTTTAAATTTTTAATGCGATTATTTCAGCGATAACTAATGCGAATATTTTTCAGTTAAAAATTAAGATTTGGATAGCTTTCAAAACTAGTGCGATAGGGCTCGTGAAATGATAACATGACTTTTAGATGCTTTGTATTTCTGTCGGTGGAAGAAGACAGATCAGTCTTGATCACTGGACTGCTGTTTTAGCGTTAGATTCGTGTAACTAATTAAAATCACAAAAAAATCTCAAATCATAAAATCTGTTGTAAACATAATCTACACCTGACTGAATATAGATTTTGGAGTTTTTACGTGGTTAAACAATATCACAATAATTTCATCTTGAGCACTATTTTATGCTTTAAACATAGCTCGGATGTAACAAATTAAAAGCAAAAAGAAATTAAGAGCGCATATACTGCTAACTAGCTTAATCGAGTATTTTTTTGTGAAAAGTGGCCACTTCTAGCAAAAAAACTCCATTAAACTAAAAGAGCTAGAAAATATTGTTAATACGATGAAAAGTACCACAAAGCTCCTTCAGAGTGCACTACAGAGAGATAATTCACAATTTCGTCTTTATTTAAACACTATGATTTTTTTTCCAATGGCAGCGCTACTGTGCAGACCACGCGCCCTAAAATAAAATCAAGATCGGCTCAGCTTTTTCTGGAAGTTCCGTTTAAGTGTAACTGAGACGGTTTGCGTAGTCGATTAAAAACGTTGCTTTTGTTTGCTTGGCGCGAAACAACGCCGGTGTTGCCAGCGCGAATATTGCAAATATTTACCACCGCCCTTCCGTTTATCATAAAAATCTAACACAAGCGGAAATTCTCAAACTATAAATTCCGATGTGAGTTAATTGTGTAAATGTCAAGAGATGAATTACGTAACATTTGAAAACGAATACAATATGAAACTAAAATGTTTAGGTGGGCAATTTTTTATGAATTTACTAACGACTCGCATTCGGTTTGCTTTGGTGAAGTGTGGAATTTGACTTTTTTTGATTTTTTTTTGTGAATTCTCCTAAGTTATTATTTTAAATTATATGGTGTAAAAGATTATAATACCTAATGTGCATGAAATGCTTAAGGTAACTAACGTATTTAAGTTAATAAGGATTAATACTGCCAAATAACTTTCCAATTACCGCATTGTGCGTGATCAATTTTTTAGAAGATATTTAGGGTATAGAAAGCCTCTCCGGACTTTTTTGTAGATCTATAAAAGAGGAATATCCTACTATGCATTGTTTTCTTATATCTCAAAGCGTTTTCGATGAAAGATTTCCGACACTTCTAACAATTATCCTTATATTTCAACCAATTCACACAAAATCTTTACAAATCATATACTTAAAACTTCCCTATGAATCACTCTATCTCTTGGTGAAAACGTGGTTTGTGAAAAGGTGGTTTTTGAGTTTCTCGCGAACAGACAGACAGACAGCGCGGCGGGGGACTTGGTGTCATAATATGTAGTGATATATAAATAAATAAATATTTGACATCATCACATACATTGCTCCGAAATCAGAGACAACGGTGGTATCACAAACACCCAGACCTAAACCAATGTAGAAAAGTTCGTTTTCTAAATTAACCCAACCGGAGATCGGACCCGGGACCTCAGATATGGCGACACCTTAAAAACCGGAGTACGAAGCCACTCGACCACGGAGGTTGTCAATATTGTTTTCCAAACTGTTTTTAAGCGTCCTGTACTTTTAGTTATTTCAGAAAATGTTCGAAAACGTACTCCCTAAGGAAAATATTACAATATTAGGAAACTACTCGTAAAAGTCTTTGAAACTCAAACTCTTCTGAAAATTACGTTGGTCAATTTAAATATTCAAAGTTTAAACCTATTACAAGTTCTCTACTCAAACTAGCCGCCATTGCGGAGCTTAAAGTTTTTGTGAATTTTACACAAGTTGCCAGATTAACGATGCCGTTACAGGTTCCCAAGTTTTACTTGGTTAATTAATTAAAGTGTTCTCAAGAAAACGTCTTATGAAAATGTTAGAAATTCTGGCAAAATTTTCACCAACATTTTTGACGTAGGTACTTACTTAATCTATTTTCGAAAGCTCTGAGAATATGCAACGTTTTGCAAAAAATATTGTGTTTTTAGGTGTAAAATAAAGTATAACTTATAACTGTCAGGATAAGGTAGAAAATCAGGCGGGAAATATTGGCGGGAACAGTTAATTCACGCGCCAATTTTGAGAGCACTCGATGTTGCCAGCAAATGACATGGCGAAGACGTCGAGTGATTCTGCCCAGGGTTTATGGAAAGCTCGCCTTTGTATCAGTATGTTTTTATAGGATTTTGTTTCTGACACCTATTCTTCACTAAGAGGACCATATTGTTGTCAGAGTTACGCGCATTATCCAGAAATAAACAAATATTATTTTATAAACCACAAAATATTGTTCAATGGATTTATTCATATTTTTACTTCAAGTACTTATCTTAATCTGTTTGATTAAGAGATATTTCATAGAATGATATAACTACAAAGGAAAATATGATTTTGACATTAAGGGACATTTAGAATCGCGCAATTATTTAATCCACGTTGTATGTACACACGACAGCACGGGTTATACAGTTAAATTGCGAGAACAGCTTTTATCACGTAGGGCATAAAGGCGGTCTCAAGGTCGACATGTATTGTCTGAGGTGCCGTCGTGTGTACCTATGTAAAACTGAATGTATATAAAGAGAAGGTACCTAAATGTTATTACACCTTCGGGGTACGGTGGTGATAACGGGCTGTAATCCTCCTATAAATCACGTGCTTGCAAATTTATGAGCCCACTGAGCACACACGCGCGTGAATTATCGCGTGATAACGCAAGCCCTTAACACCTACGAAGATTTATCCCGCACTTATTTAATACACTGTTCTTTTAAACGCCAGTGTCCTTGGTCATTAAAAAAGAAAAAGTCAAACGCCCGGATTCCAATTTCAAATCCTTTTGTGTCCACACGTGGCGGGGTTGTCATAACGAAAAAAATCTTTTTAATATTCTCGATACCCGCTACTCTGAGACATGTGTTATTATTATTCCGTGCTTCATTCACCTTTCTTTGTGTTAACAAAGAGCCGTCCACGGAACTATGGCTCTGGCATAATACGGGACATTATGTCTGTAACATAAAGGAACCGAGAAATGTTGGAAGAAAAATGTTACGCGTTTATTCAATGTGTATTTCGGATGTAAAACAAACTGACATCGAATGTAAATACTATTGTTGAGTGTTGTCAGTCGAAAAATAACATTCATAATAGACGTTTAATGGCCCTTTTGATGAATAGAGTATTTCCGTGTTGCGTGTTAGGTTTAATTACAATAATGATTATTGTTTGAATATTAATAATACTTATGGTCATACTTCGTACAAGTTTTTACTACGAATACAAAGCAAATTGTCTCATGCGTACTTGTATTATTACGCTGATGAGTAAAAACAGATATTTTTTTCACATACCGTACTTATATTCCTAGGTTAGCTAATTAATTACGTCTGTACTCATTGAAGGTTTTCAGTAACGATTTAGTTTTTTTATACCTACTTGAAAATAAAAATAAACTTTTTCAAGCAGAATTCTTCGCCGGCGTCCTAATTACGTATTTAATAGGTGTCCGTATTCAACAAGCACTGTCTGTCCGTTTCGCCATGGTGGCACAAACTGTCACGGTCTTCAGTCGGAACTTACGGATTTAAAAAACAACACTTATTAAATCTACACCTTAATGAGTTAATGTTAGAGCACTGTTTTCTATGGAGAGGCGCCTATTTCGGGACACAAAGAGTTTTCGTTACGTAATAGGCATCCTGCGCGTGAGTGGAAAGCATTATCATTGTTTCTCTTACGTTAATGCTGAAGGCGCTTGATTCTATCATGTACACACAACAGCACTGCAAATGTGCTGTTGTAACGTACTTAATGAAGTTAAATAGTGGAACTTCGAATACAGCTTTTATTACGTAGGGCATAAAGACGGTTTCTAGGTCAACATATTACTTACGTTTGATGTATGTACTGACGATGATGACGCCATCATCTGTACCATTGTGGACTCACGTCATAGAATAGAGTCGTATGCCTAACCACTATTCAGAAATTTTCATGTGCACGCGCATCGCCTAGCGTGACGCCACTAGGTTTAAACTTAGTGACGTGTCGCTGCCTGCTACCAATTTAAGTCATAGGAGTGGTAAGTAATCCGTGTCCTACAGTACATGTTTTCATTCGGAAAACCACACTGAGTCACATCTGGACCAAGGCGAAATTGATCCGCGAACTGAGGTTGTGACTAATTTTTCTTTTTGGTCATTCGTGATGCTCCTTTCAGCCTTTTGTTTTGTTGGTTGTTCTTCAATAGAACATGCTAATAATGTTTAGCAAAACTTCTGTTTGTATAAATCTGGAAAAGCCTATTTCGACGACGACAGATGGTTAGTCCAAAACTAATATGTTTGAAAAATTTAATTTGCGCAGGATTCGAATTTATGGTTCTGTCATGGTTCATGTGCCTTGACTGAAAGTAAACAAATCATGTTGAGTACTTTAATTGTGACCGGTTTTCAATTACGTCTTCTTTTTTTATCAATTTCATGTCGTGAGTATTTTAGAATCTTGTAACGAAACTGATCTTATATATACAGAAATCTTTAATGGATAAGAAAATCAATTACCTACTTTTGACTACTTTAAACCTCAACGATGCTCTTTAGAATCGGGAATTCGTTTTTTTAATTGGATTTTTAAATTCTTACACAACCTTCATTCGTTCTTTGTCAAGGAATATACAACTAAGTGATCGCAAAAAAAATACAAAAAAACAAAATATTTATTTTCAAAAAATTACAGGTTAGGGTATTTTTCATTGGACTCCTCCCTTTAAGTTAAAGATAGCCTGTATTTTGAGGGGGCCGTTCCTCTGCCAGAACATCTACACCTGCGCAGTAAATGAATATGATACAAACTACAACATGATAAAGTTTAAGTACTTACTTTAAACTATCTACTAAATAATTACTAATAACAAAATATATAAATATATAAAATAAATAAATATTTTATCGCAAACAATCTGAAACTTATTCAGGAAGGGCATATCAAACTATCACTTGACTGGCTATGAAAAAGCCACTTCATTACTGATTTCATACATTTCATCGCTTACCAACAACATTTCTTTTCAATATTTTTTCAATAGACAACTAACAGGCGTAACACAAACACAAGTGCACATAGTTCAATACAAATAATTTCATACAAAAACTTTAAATTACACGAAAAGTACCTGTTCACAGGACATACGGAACCTAAACTTCCTGTACCGACAAAGAGTTTCGCGGATTCGACACGCCCAAATCAAAATATATTATCGGGTATAAATTCCGTACCAAAAACTGGCAACATCGGATTTGAAAAAAGAATTCGCACAATCAATCAAGCGATAAGCCAATAAACCTCAACGATGCTCTTTTGAATTGAGAATTCGATTTTTGAATTGGCGTTCGGTATTGTTGCGATGGCCGGCGGCGGCGCGCGAATCTGGCTTGTCAAATTGCACAATACGAGGGCAACCGGAAGCGAACCCCGTGTCTCAGTGAATGTGGCATTTGGTGGCATCAGGAACTATTGAGGTTGACGTGGAAGCGTTACTATTATTCTGTACGGTCCGCAGCAAAGTACTTTACCGACATTCAAAGTGTAACACGTCAAATTAATAAAGCCATGCTAAGGCTACATCAGCAAAAATCTATAACCAAGAGTAGTAGATTATAAATTGATAGATTTTTAGACGAAAAAAAAGATATACATAAATTGTCTCCAGTATGTCTTAAACAAACAATATTAAATTTCTTATGAATTGATATACTGGATATTCAGCGTAAATCATAATTTTACCCAAATTATTTGTCTGACCGTACACTACGACCTATGTAGAAAAAAATATTGTCTAACAATACAACGCCCCCTTTTGTAAAGGAGCTGGCATTATAACATCGCGCCTTTGCCTTGTAAAAAAAAGCCGGGGTTGCAAGAGCTATAAAATTAAACATACCATAAAAGGAAGTAATAATGAAATATGTATTACATGGGTATAATGTTGTTAGCCCCCGTTTAGGAAAGAATGGGCCTTTTGTTAGTTCGTTTGACTTGTCTCTATTGTGTGGAATTGTCCGTGAAATCGTAAGAGATGATGGATTTATTGGAATATCAGTGTTGCAACACTAAAAGGTTGGTAGTTTTACTAATTGCAGAGGACGGACCGACTTAGTAATCAATTATGGAAACAATTTATTAGAAGTAGTTGGTAATGCGTGAGAAATTTTATCGCTAAACTCCAATATACAACATGTTACAAAAATATCCCTAATGCCGAATATGGTATATAGGGACCATCAAACTTTACTATAGGACAAACTCTGAAATCGCGAAAAAAAAAACAGCTGTTTCATACAAAAATTAAAATCGAAAATACCAAAAAGGTATGAAACAGCTGATTTTTTTGACGCGATTTCAGAGTTGGTCACATAGTAAAAGTTGTTCAGTTTGATGGTCCCTATATACCATATTCGGCATTAGGGGTATTTTTGTTGCATGTAAGTATATTAGCTATCAAGTCTATTTATTCTTACTTATCATATTTAGTCAACAACTTTTGGCAGTTGTGATACGTCTTTTAAAAATAAATCGTTGCTTAAAATTATGTTTCTCTATTTCGTGATCTATATGTGGAAATCCATTTGTTGTACATGTCGCCGGCAACTGGCTTAATCAGCCGTACAATTAGCGGACTAGCCTTTTCATTGAACGTCGCCTTTTAATGAAAAGGCTAAGCCGCTAATTGAACGGCTGATTAAGCTAGTTAGCTGCGACATATATATGAATATTTCAATAAGGAGTTGAAAAAAAACGTTACTTATTAACATAGCACAATTACCTTTTCTGCTATGTGTAGATTGCTATTTGTAATGTTATGAAGAAAAGTGATACTTTCACTTATCGACATAATTTGTTGTAATTATTAACCCTTTAAAAACAAGCTAAGACGACACTTATTAAACCATTTTTCTTAAAATAAATTAATAGCATAGTGAAATGATAGCAATATTATATCTATACATATATATACTAATAAGCTTATTGCAATTTTATGATAATAATGATGATGTTTTGGAGGAGTATTTGTTTATTTATTTTTTGTTATTAAATGTTATTTTGTTTTTGATACATTGCTATACAATGTCTATTGGACGTAACTTACATGGCAACTACTAAGCGATACGTAATTGTGACCAACTTGTTATTGCAAAGCATTTGTTTTGCAAATACAATGCGGGTAACTTTAAAAATTTAATGCAGCTACGAACTTGTCTGCTGCATGCACCTACTAGTTTCTAAGTATTATTTTTAAGATTATAATGTATTTCTCTTGTAAGTGAATGTACATTCTTTTAGAGAAATAAATGTCTCAAACCTCAAACCTCATTATTGGCATGATCAATAAGATTTGCTGGTTTTTACATACAGGGTGTACGAGGAATGCTTCAGAAAAAAAGCAGGTGCTAGAGTTGCTAAAACTGAAACTTTTTTGAATTTTTTTTTTTTTTTGGGTACTTGTATTTTTTTTCAATGAATTAATATAGTGCATCGTAAATGAATATCAGTGCAAAAGTTTTTTTTCTGCGGTTAATATTTATTGAGATATGATGCTTTGAATGTTGACATCATGGCGGCCGTGTGAAAACTCCCCATGCAAAAAGTATCAGAAAAGTGACGTCACATTTCTAACGATAACCATGCGGCCAATATGTATAGCGCACAAAACAAATTTGTGATTATCTGAGCAAAAAATGTTTTTACAATAATGTAAGAGTGTTAGTCTTGGAAATCATAGTAAAATTCGTCAAACCGTGTTTAAATTTCACGTAGAGGTTTATTTTGCTTCCCTTTTTGCTCTATTATTAAACCTTAAAGGTAGAATCCATTCCCAAGTCAAATACCCAATTTTAGCATCTGTCTTATTTTTTGGAAGCGTTCCTTCTTCACCCTGTATGTTAAAGGCTATGAATTGTCATTTAACCCTTCTAGGAAAATGAGACATAATAGATATTATATTGTTGTCTTGTCGTATTCAGCTGCTTGGGCGTAGATGAATTAAATTCATGTTTCGGTTGTATTCGGCGTAACATCTTAGATACCTACTAATAGAATGCTAAGATATAAGACAACATCACAAACATTGCCCTGCCCCCTGATTATGTAACTTTGTTGCAATCAACTCTGACAGAAATCGCAGTTACATTTCTGCTTTAGTAAGAACCAATGTGACAACTATCTTACTTAAAGCAGCAATGTAACTGCGGTTTCAATCGATTTCAATCGAGAATTGTTAGTAACAGAGTTACGTAATCAGCCCCCTGATTCCAAAGGAAGTAGCTAAAGCACTTGTGTTCTGGAAATCAGAGACAACGGTGGTAAACACACATACCCAGACCTGAGCCAATATAGAAAAGTTCGTTTTCTAAAGTGACCCAGCCGGGGATCGAACCCGGGACCTCAGAGGTGGCGACACCTTTAAAACCGGCGTACAAACCACTCGACCATGGTGGTCGTCAGTAAGTCGAAAGATGCACATACTTATTTGGTAATTCATCACCACCACTTTCTCCGTCCACTAATTAGAATTTCCTCTACAAAAACGCGTATTACAATACGAATGAAAATTCAATAAACTGTCGACCCAATGACGTAGGCATTAAAGGGCTTAATTATAAACTTCCATTAGTTTAAGACTCGAAGTAAAGCCGGCTCGCACTAATCAGTGTTAATCAAATATTGTCCTCTTTTAAAACTAGCTTTTATGACGGACAATAATATGAGATGCGTGCGACTTTGAATTTACGCGGTCGTAGTAGATTTCTTTATCAATTACTACAGAAATAGAAAATTAGTGTCACAAGGATTTAATTATTAAATTTTGATTTTTCGCATTCACAATGCTATTTTTATATTAAGATAAATAATATTAGAAAAAATACTAGAAAAAAAATCGACTCACCCGTAGAACCTCAGACGGGACTCGAACCCGCACCCTTGGGATTCCGGCCCAATGCACTGACCAATTATGCTTAATAATTATATAGCTGTTTCCTCCATATCGATTGTCAAAACATCTGGAAAGATGTTTCTTTCGAATGTGGGGGTATTTCCTCACATTGATGAAATTGCGCTGGCTTGCAGCGAAGAAGTTAAAAGTACTAGAAAATTTCGCCGCTCCCACTAGCATAATTGGTCAGTGCATTGGGCCGGAATCCCAAAGGTGCGGGTTCGAGTCCCGTCTGAGGTGCTACGTACAAGAATTTAAATTTTATTTTATTTTGGACAACAGACGGTCATTTACAAAACTTGTTGTATTGTACAATAATCTAAAGGATTACCTTGAGTGCCAACAAATATATTATAATTATTTAGTGCAACAGGGCCGAAATAGGAAAAAAATCAAACCGTTACATGATTTTGGTACGTTAAATTTTGGGAAATTGACGACCTCCGTGGTCGAGTGGCTTTGTACACCTTTTTTCAAGGTGTCGCCATCTCTGAGGTCCCGGGTTCGATCCCCGGTTGGGTCAATTTAGAAAAACGAACTTTTCTATATTGGCTCAGGTCTGCGTGTTTGTGATACCACCGTTGTCTCTGATTTTCATAACACAAGTGATTTAGCTACTTACTTTGGAATAGGAGCAATGTATGTGATGTTGTCAAATATTTATTTATTTAATAAACTATATTAATACGATTTTACACAACTTTGTAGTATTTTTTGTGAACTATTGAAGAAAATTACTAAGTAAAATCTAAATGGTTTTAACTTGCTGCCCTTAAGTTTCAAGGGATTTTAAAAGACGATGTAGATGGAAGCAAGCAAAAATTAAGTTAGCACGTCTAGAATGTTCATAAACTTTTGAGAACTTAACTGCCAAAAATTATACATCTAAACATTATTAGACCTAGTAATAATGGTCGTAACGCAGACTTGTACAGTCGAGTTCATAAATTTGTAAGCACTTTTTATTACAAAGGCATAAGGTTGATGAACTATCAAAGTTGCGTGCATATTATTGAACTCGACTGTACATAAATGTACAGTCACGTCTAAAAATATGTATACAGTTTAGAACTTTGTCACTTTGTTGTAGTTGTCATTTGTCATTTATATCTGTTCAAAAAGTAAAGCGTTGCAAAACTTAAAAGAAGAATCAAATTATATTCAAGAGAAAATCTAATCCGACCAATTTTCCTCTGCAAATTGAGATTGCTTTTCACGTTCCGATGACAACCCTAAACGAGTCATATTCCTCTGCAAATTAAACAGGAAAACATCAGTCATTGTGACGGCCTGACTGACACTAATTTATGAACAATTAGATGCCTCGCAAAGAATTTAATGTCAGGACAAATAAAACAAACAGACAGCCTTATCTGGAGATAAGTATTTCTCGGAAAATTCCATTTCGTGCTAATTTTCTACTAATGACAGGGACACCTAGGCTCATAGTGGTTATTATAAAACTTAATTGTTTATTGTGTAATGTTTGTCTTGGGATATTTTTACACACGACTTTTCACAACTCATGAGGTTAGTGAGATAAATAATCTAAACAAATGACGTCAACGAAATAATATTTTAAAACCACCATTTTTCCACGAACTCATTTGATGGAAGCGTTTTTAGTTTGCATTAAAATTTTTGTTGCAGTTTACATGAGTAGTTTGTTCTATTTTCAAATTGGTTGACGCAATGTATATAAAACTGTCATGTCAGGTGACAAATTGTCACGTTAATTAAATAGGACCCTGATGTAACAAAGTTTGAATCATTTCAATCGGTCAAGCCGTTTTCGAGTAATGCGGTGTGTATAATCATAATAATAAATGCTTAGACGATTCCACACAGTGCCGTCTAGCCCCAAACTAAGCAAAGCTTGTAATATGGGTGATAGACAACTGATATACTACTTATATACTTTTTTAATATATGCTTATTATACATAGTAACACCCAGACCCAACACACAAATTAAAATCAAAGACTATGTATATACTACACAAGACTTGCTGTACAGTACCGAAAAATTACTCATTAAGTTACGGCGCATGCACCGAAACTCCTTTAGTCTATTGCGAGCGACCGAGAGAAACAGTTGATGCGCCGCGAAGGTTGGTTGTGACACAATTTTAGTTTTGAACAGCTCATCTATGTAATTGAAGTCATTGATTAAAATTCATCATTTCAATTTCTACCCGGCCGGGAATCAAACCCGGGACCTCTTGCGTGGTAGACCGGCATGTTGACCACTGCACCACTCAAGTCGTCAACTGGTACATAAAAAAATATACGCGACGAATAGATAACCTACTCTTTTATTTGTTTTTTTAAATAAAACTTTTTGCACTTTCCGTTAGGTAAGCAAAATCATGAGGTACTTACACCCGTATTTAAGAACAATACTCAAACGACCCTTGACTACGCGAACGCACTGCGTGGAAATAGAGCTCTGTGATTGGTTCGTTTGTTTCACGTCTTCCGTGTGATTGGTAGTTGGGACGCTGTGTCCACAAGCACTGTGAGATTTCAAAGTAATGTTTGTGAATACGGGTGTTTAGTGCGTTCCATTTCAAGGTTTATAATCTTTAACTTAGGCTAAGTAAATGTTCCACTAAGTCACTAACCTCGAATCTCGTTATACAAACGTTTATTGCCACAATTTACGTCATAACTCCTGTTAGTCACAAAAACAATAATTACCAGAAGATAAAAAAAAACTAAACAATCAAAGCGATTTATTCGAATCAAATATTTGATATTTGCCTCGATAAACGAGCAATGTTTGTCGGTACAATAATTTCTAAGACTTGGTAAATTCATTTAGAGCGTACTTGAATTGAGGAGATAAATAGTATCAATATAATATGATTGAGAGTTACAAATATGTACAATTGTACAGTCACGTCTATGAATATGTATACAGTTTAGAACTTTGTCACTCTAAGAGCTATTACTTTTTTGAACAGATACCAGTGACATATGACAACTACAACAAAGCGACAAAGTTGTAAACTATATACATATTTTTAGACGTGACTGTACATAGTGTTGTGTACGTAGTGTTTGGAGCCGACTTGTTTGTTTTTGCATAGCCTAGCAAATGTTTATGTCAGTTCACAGGATTGCGGTAAATGGTTTATTTAATTTTTGTTTCGTTTTTCTCTTTGCAATCAAATTATGATGTTATTTAAGTACCTAATGATTTTCCTTTCCTACTTTGTATGAATAAATAAATATTTGACAACATCACATACATTGCTCCGATTTCAAAGTAAGTAGCTAAATCACTTGTTTTATGGCAATCAGAGATAACGGTGGTATCACAAACACCTGAGATAATATAGAAAAGTATTTTCTACCAATGTAGTAATGTAGGTCAATACCCAGCCGGGGATCGAACCCGGGACCGCAAGAGATGGTGAAGCCTTGAAAAGCGGCGTGCAAACCACTCCACCACGGAGGTCGTCGTATCAAATCTTGTCTCCATTTAGGTATTTTTTTATACAGGTACATCGACTTTGATAGTTTATTAAAATTTTAGACTGCTTTCAAATCATTTTACCAATTTTTTTTCCGCGATAGATATCTACTTAAATTGAATAAAATATAAAAAAACTGACAATTCAACAAAAGGGGGATAAGTTATCTTAACATTATTACTAACTACTACTACTAACGTAAATTAGGTTGAAGTAAGTGCAAGATATCTAATTAATTTACTTTATGCACATTGGATTACTTATTTTTTTAAATCATGGTAAGTATAAAAAGTCAATTATTGTGATGGAAAATGACAAATTTTTTGCCCTAACTTTTGGTAATAGTTCTTCCAACAGTGTCGTTGTGTTTGTGTCTCATCATATCTTCATTGTAAAAACTATTTTTTACTTAAATAAAAATATATGTTTTTCGCAAATTCAATATTTACTTATCCACTTAAAAATGCGTAAATACTGGTCAGTCCTTCATACGACATTCAGAACCCACTGTCGTTCGGTTCTGATTCTGATGCAGTACTGATGACGTAACGAAATACTGCAATCGTGAAATGTATCACTGAATTATTAGAATGTAAGTAAAACGTGACATTCGGTTGTTTTTCGACTGTAAGGAGCTTATTAAACCTTCCTGAATTAAGGATCCGTTATTCAGTCGCTCCTAAATTCTGAGAAGTTTAATTGCATTCAGGAAGGTAGGATCCTATCTAGCATCCTTAATTCAGGATGAAACGGTCTCCGACATAACGGATGCTAAATTAAGGAGAGTGTAATCGCATTTAGGACGCTACGCCACACTAGTCATTTAAATAAATAGCGAGTATGCAGCTTTGGCGACTGAATATCGGATGCTAAATCGGACTCTGAATAACGGATCCGGAATTCAGGAAGGTCTAATAAGCTCTTAAGCAATACGGAGCGTTAAATTTAACAATTTTTTTTTTGTATATTTGGTCTCAATCAAAAGATCAATATAAACAGCGAAGTAAAATCTATGGAAATGTAAATTGCATACAAATATTTCTTAAAAAATGGCACCACGGGGCTAAAAAATGACAAATCGCACAACATTTAGTCGGGCCAGCCACGCGCCATTAGTGGTTTTACAATAATTGAAGTTTTTATTGCAGAGAAAGATTAATAGTCAAATAGTGTAAAAGACGCAAAGAAGGCAGTAAAAAGATGCAGAAATAACGTATCATATTTTTTCGTTTAAGTATAGAAAAATTCATCTATGAGTATACAAATTATGGTCGCTATTATGCAACCAGTGTTCAGTCGCTTGGTGCTGCATAATTAAATCCATCCACTTTTAGCTTTGCTCTGCATTTTTAGCTCCATCCACTTAGTTGTTATTTTTGTGTGGTGCCATTTTATGAGCAGAATGCTTGTTCCATAAATTTTAGCTCGCTGGTTATGAACCAGAAGTTTCAAACACCACACCTAAAAACATGGAAAACCCACGGACCATAGAGTACATTGTAACATAAGGAAACCACGGACACTCCTTAAATTATTACAATTTACTCGCATCTTACAAATATCCATGCAGAATTAACACATAATGTTGTGTGTGATTTTCCACTAGACATGGATGGCAAGATGGCGGACGCTAACGGCAACTGCAAACATAATTATTGAAAGTCGCACGTCCGGACATGTTTGATCTCACTTATTGACCAACGATTACGGTTTTAAAAATCACGTTTGTCTAAATAGTTTGAAGAAAAAAATTTAGATGTATATTTTCCGCCCGAGTTGCTTATCTCTACATGACTGACACAAGACAATTTAACTTTTTCAGAAAGGTCCGTTCAACAGCTAACTCTATGCGGGTATGCTCACAGCGCTGTTGCAGCGACGAATTCTAGCTTAAAATGCTATATACACTTCTAAGACTTTCGCGCGTACAGTTCATTAGAAATAAAACACTTTTTACGGATTACAGCGCGTATATGTCCTCCCGTGACCACGGCCCCTGGAAAGGTGTCGAAACGTCGGGAATTCTAAAAAACCAATAAATACAAACTAAATAATTCCAAAACAACACCTGAATTAATAATATACGCGCTGTAATCCGTAAAAAGTGTTTTATTTAAAATGCTATATTTCTCTTAATTTTCGATGCATCGGCATTCCGACAGATGTCATGTACGTTACCCATTACTGATTCAGTAGGTACAAATTAACCAGAATTGGGTGACACCTGCCAGATGAGATAGCACAGTTGCAGCGACGAATTCGACGCTGCCAGCTTCAGCAGGCCTATTACATTAAAACAATCGCGATAAGCGGACGATGTTCGAGTAGTAGGGATACGAGATTTATAACACAGGCCCCACCCCTCAAATGCATAGTCATGTGGTCACACCAAACCTAAAAAAAAAAAAAAAAAAAAAAAAAAAAAGTGAACACCCCCCATTTGAATCGATTGCGCTGGGTCCCGGAGCGATATCTTTAACCGTTTCCGAGATACAGTTTTGCTAAATTCATTCCTAGTTGATTAACTAATGAACCTCTGTTAATGACACCTCGACGCTAATGACACACTCGACTTCATGTTTTGATGTTTCTCCTTAATTACATTATCCTAATCACCTTCCTCGATGCTTCTCATTCACTAATTATCCATGATTATGCGTTTGTGCGTATGCTCTGTACCTATCTAACATCACCAACACTTTTTAATTGTTATTATCGCGATGCATTTGTCTTCGCTGTATTTCAACAAGTCAACAAGTTACACCACATGAACTTTTTATAACTTATGTTTTTATCATACAATTACTCGTTATCATGCGAATACTTGAATTTTCTAAACTACAATCGTCCACTGTGGGGCCAGCAGCAAATGATGATGTCTTACATGTCTACAAATACAGATGATAGGTCAACAACAACTCATCTGACAAAAATCGACATCTATGACCTGAAAAAATTAACAAACGTCCCACCGTCAGATAACTGGAAACATGCGGAAGTAAGAGTGAAGTACTACAACAAACCAAAAGACTAACGACCACCAACGAACTTGACAGCTAATTTATAATGTAACAAAAGAAATTTCATCATCATCTGACTGCAAGAAATATACAATTTAAACATAAAGATTGAATTAAAATAATAATCCATATTGGTTGGTACTTGGTCGTCTTGAGCAGTAGTCTTCGATGACAAAAACAATCTCATTAACAACAAAAACATTAATAAGTAGTGCAGGATGTAACTTATCATTAGCTTAATTATTCTTAATGCAGACATTTCTTCTTATAAATAGAAAACAGTTAAAATGTTTAAAGTTACTAGATATCAAATCTTTGAGTTGTAAACTTCTACCTGCCTGAACCTGTGTGTTGCTTGAGTGTTAATAATAATGTCTAATACAAAGCATGTCAGTGATTTTTTTTCATTTTCAAGCGATGATGAATATTTAAATGAAATATGTGAAAAAGTGGAAACTGATGAAACTTTCGACTCAAGTTTTGACAAGCCACTTATTGAACTATTTGAAAAAATTGAAAACACGTAAGTTTCATTTTTATTTTAAGAATTTAATGTTTTTAAATATGTATTTGTTCTTATATTTTATTTATGTCAACAGTGTTAACATACACTATGGTGGAGGATCAAAACGACGAGCTGACAATATCATCAAAAACAATGAGAAGAGACGATGTATTGATGAACCATCTACTTCTAGAGGAGATGACGAGGTTTCGACTGCTGATAAGAGCGAAATGGTAAAGTGTTCAATTTGCAACATCTCCGTTGAAAAAATGTATTTATCCAATCACTATGAAAGTAATACTCACAAAAATAATGCGTTTCGTTCTCATTGTAACTTACCAAATGTAACTTTAGTCGAAACTACCTTTGGTAAGAGAATCCAAACATATAGAATAACTTCTTTAGCGGAGTCTAAAGAACTAAAAACAGTTGAAACATTTATTAATTCAATAAAAGATGATCTAAAGACTTTGATCCTAAATAATATAGTACATTTGAATTTTTTTAAAGTAAACTTCATACTGTTTGCTAACTTTGTACACCAAAATAAAAATGTACACAACGTTTTCGACTTCCAGACTGAAAACCATATTCTTAATGAATCCAATGAACTCAATATATTTTTCGATTCCTTAAAAGAAACATTATCTAATAAAGTGAGTGTGTTTGAGAAAAAAGATGGATGGAGTCTTAAGGATATAATTAGTTTAGAAATGAATATCAATAAATTATCTTTTATTGAATTACCTTATGATATTTTATGCTCCTGGTTTAAGCTGAAACACTATGTAAAAGTTAACCAAAGTTGAAATTGAGTTATGACAGACTTTGATAAAATTACTTTTATAAAATCTGTTATCAGTTTTTTCTTAATTTGATGGGTTACGTTCAAAAATATATGCTTTGCATGTAAACAATAAAACTACAACGGTGTAAATCCAAAGGTGTAAACAAATGTATATCTAGAAAATTGAAATTAGATAGTAATAAAACTTGTTTGTTTACTAAAAATGTAGAGCTTGCTGAAATGTATCGTTTTAGATTCATAAAGCATGTAAACTTTACTCAAAAGATAAATAAAATTTGTTTGTCTCACAATAATTCATTATATCCAATTTCACTGAGATATTAGCTTTTGGGGTCATTATAACTTATAATAATAAACTAATTATAAGATTTTAAGTTAGCTGCTTTAGCTAACATCTGTGTATTTATTATATTTGATTTTAAAACTGTTTTTGTATTATTTAAATTATACTTAAGTTTTTTGTATTTGTTAATTGATTTAGTTACTCATTAAAAATTCTACACATTGAAAGTTTTATTAATTTTGTTACCTACTTTAACAGAGTGTACACGTTTTTAACATGATTCTTTTTCAACATCCATAAACTTGTCCAGTGTGATGAGAAATTGAATGCTTAGAAGAATCAACAACTGCTCCTGCCTAATTATAAATGATCCTCATTGGTCTGAAAACAATCATGAATGCTATAGTAGATGTTCAAGGATTCAAAAGTGAACTAAATTAGTTTTTTCCCAAAGAAATAGCAGATTTGTTGAATAGAAGAGTGTTCGTAATGATTATAAAACCACCACCCCCATTTTATAACTTAACAAAGAAAGTAAGAATAGGTACACGTAACTTGGATAGATAGAAAAAATTGAAAAATAGAAAAATTTTCAAGTCTGATGTTTCTTATGAACGGAGTTCTATGTTTAAATCGATGTATTTTTATTTTTGACCAGAGACTTTCTATGCACTTTAGTAATATTTCAACCCATCTCAAAAATAGCATTGTGAATGCTTAAATCTCAAAATTAAAAAAAAAAAAAAAAAATGATTTATATAAATTAATAAATAAGGTAATTTTCGGTAAGATTATAGAAAATATTGAAAAAAGAGTAAACGTTAAACTAAATTATTAAGTCATTGCGAAAATTGAGGTACACCGAAAGGTGCATCAGATATGATTTCCAATCCTGAATTTCATAATCTATTAGTTTTCTCTGAGAGCTTAGTAGCAGTTAAATTACAAAAGATTTGTTCAATAAACCCATCTTTTTTAGGTCCTAGTATATTAGATTTATCAAAAAAACTTCGATGTACAATATGATTTTCAATAATACATTAAGTGTTTATACACCTTTAATTTATCATGTGAACACCATATTCATTGTCTCAAATGAATACTCATTTCAATATTTTTATCATAGAAATGTTCCGGATGTGTTTATTGTTCACTTATCATTTAATAAAAAAATATCATATAATTTATCTGTTATTTTAACCATTTTTTCTATACACTACTTGTTTAGGGAACAATCTTTTTAAGGCACACATATTATCATGATGCATACAACTAACAATGTCGGGTGAATACAGATACTTATCATACAATGACATCAAACTTGGACAATTTATGTCTCCTAAATTATGAATATTATTAATTTGTCACATATTTTTTAACCTAACCACCTTTTCGCTTCCTTTACTAAATATACATGTTTTATGCTCTGAAATTTCGTTTATAATATTCTTATAATTCATATCAGTTATAAATCTTTGATTCCAACAAATCCCTCAATTTTTTCTATCTATCCAAGTTACGTGTACCTATTCTTACTTTCTTTGTTAAGTTATAAAATGGGGGTGGTGGTTTTATAATCATTACGAACACTCTTCTATTCAACAAATCTGCTATTTCTTTGGGAAAAAACTAATTTAGTTCACTTTTGAATCCTTGAACATCTACTATAGCATTCATGATTGTTTTCAGACCAATGAGGATCATTTATAATTAGGCAGGAGCAGTTGTTGATTCTTCTAAGCATTCAATTTCTCATCACACTGGACAAGTTTATGGATGTTGAAAAAGAATCATGTTAAAAACGTGTACACTCTGTTAAAGTAGGTAACAAAATTAATAAAACTTTCAATGTGTAGAATTTTTAATGAGTAACTAAATCAATTAACAAATACAAAAAACTTAAGTATAATTTAAATAATACAAAAACAGTTTTAAAATCAAATATAATAAATACACAGATGTTAGCTAAAGCAGCTAACTTAAAATCTTATAATTAGTTTATTATTATAAGTTATAATGACCCCAAAAGCTAATATCTCAGTGAAATTGGATATAATGAATTATTGTGAGACAAACAAATTTTATTTATCTTTTGAGTAAAGTTTACATGCTTTATGAATCTAAAACGATACATTTCAGCAAGCTCTACATTTTTAGTAAACAAACAAGTTTTATTACTATCTAATTTCAATTTTCTAGATATACATTTGTTTACACCTTTGGATTTACACCGTTGTAGTTTTATTGTTTACATGCAAAGCATATATTTTTGAACGTAACCCATCAAATTAAGAAAAAACTGATAACAGATTTTATAAAAGTAATTTTATCAAAGTCTGTCATAACTCAATTTCAACTTTGGTTAACTTTTACATAGTGTTTCAGCTTAAACCAGGAGCATAAAATATCATAAGGTAATTCAATAAAAGATAATTTATTGATATTCATTTCTAAACTAATTATATCCTTAAGACTCCATCCATCTTTTTTCTCAAACACACTCACTTTATTAGATAATGTTTCTTTTAAGGAATCGAAAAATATATTGAGTTCATTGGATTCATTAAGAATATGGTTTTCAGTCTGGAAGTCGAAAACGTTGTGTACATTTTTATTTTGGTGTACAAAGTTAGCAAACAGTATGAAGTTTACTTTAAAAAAATTCAAATGTACTATATTATTTAGGATCAAAGTCTTTAGATCATCTTTTATTGAATTAATAAATGTTTCAACTGTTTTTAGTTCTTTAGACTCCGCTAAAGAAGTTATTCTATATGTTTGGATTCTCTTACCAAAGGTAGTTTCGACTAAAGTTACATTTGGTAAGTTACAATGAGAACGAAACACATTATTTTTGTGAGTATTACTTTCATAGTGATTGGATAAATACATTTTTTCAACGGAGATGTTGCAAATTGAACACTTTACCATTTCGCTCTTATCAGCAGTCGAAACCTCGTCATCTCCTCTAGAAGTAGATGGTTCATCAATACATCGTCTCTTCTCATTGTTTTTGATGATATTGTCAGCTCGTCGTTTTGATCCTCCACCATAGTGTATGTTAACACTGTTGACATAAATAAAATATAAGAACAAATACATATTTAAAAACATTAAATTCTTAAAATAAAAATGAAACTTACGTGTTTTCAATTTTTTCAAATAGTTCAATAAGTGGCTTGTCAAAACTTGAGTCGAAAGTTTCATCAGTTTCCACTTTTTCACATATTTCATCTAAATATTCATCATCGCTTGAAAATGAAAAAAAATCACTGACATGCTTTGTATTAGACATTATTATTAACACTCAAGCAACACACAGGTTCAGGCAGGTAGAAGTTTACAACTCAAAGATTTGATATCTAGTAACTTTAAACATTTTAACTGTTTTCTATTTATAAGAAGAAATGTCTGCATTAAGAATAATTAAGCTAATGATAAGTTACATCCTGCACTACTTATTAATGTTTTTGTTGTTAATGAGATTGTTTTTGTCATCGAAGACTACTGCTCAAGACGACCAAGTACCAACCAATATGGATTATTATTTTAATTCAATCTTTATGTTTAAATTGTATATTTCTTGCAGTCAGATGATGATGAAATTTCTTT
Source organism: Catoptria pinella (assembly GCA_963556745.1). Classification (NCBI taxonomy): domain Eukaryota; kingdom Metazoa; phylum Arthropoda; class Insecta; order Lepidoptera; family Crambidae; genus Catoptria; species Catoptria pinella. Next base: position 1,297,202 of record OY750776.1, read on the forward strand.
TGTTACATTATAAATTAGCTGTCAAGTTCGTTGGTGGTCGTTAGTCTTTTGGTTTGTTGTAGTACTTCACTCTTACTTCCGCATGTTTCCAGTTATCTGACGGTGGGACGTTTGTTAATTTTTTCAGGTCATAGATGTCGATTTTTGTCAGATGAGTTGTTGTTGACCTATCATCTGTATTTGTAGACATGTAAGACATCATCATTTGCTGCTGGCCCCACAGTGGACGATTGTAGTTTAGAAAATTCAAGTATTCGCATGATAACGAGTAATTGTATGATAAAAACATAAGTTATAAAAAGTTCATGTGGTGTAACTTGTTGACTTGTTGAAATACAGCGAAGACAAATGCATCGCGATAATAACAATTAAAAAGTGTTGGTGATGTTAGATAGGTACAGAGCATACGCACAAACGCATAATCATGGATAATTAGTGAATGAGAAGCATCGAGGAAGGTGATTAGGATAATGTAATTAAGGAGAAACATCAAAACATGAAGTCGAGTGTGTCATTCAAAAATTCAAAATTCAAAACTCGTTTATTCAGTCTAGGCTGTTACAAGCACTTGTGAATGTCAAAGAAGCTACGCCATCGGTTCGCAAACCCTAAGCGGGAGACCTTGTAACGAGAAGAACCGGCAAGAAACTCGTCAAGGGCTGCTTTTTTCTCCCTGTATATTTCATACAGAGTCGTCAAAATTTGAAAAATGAGGTCAGCATTTAAAGTGCAATGTGTGTAATTTAAAGTTTCATTAGCGTCGAGGTGTCATTAACAGAGGTTCATTAGTTAATCAACTAGGAATGAATTTAGCAAAACTGTATCTCGGAAACGGTTAAAGATATCGCTCCGGGACCCAGCGCAATCGATTCAAATGGGGGGTGTTCACTTTTTTTTTTTTTTTTTTTTTTTTTTTTTTTTTTTTTTTTTTTTTTTTTTTTTTTTAGGTTTGGTGTGACCACATGACTATGCATTTGAGGGGTGGGGCCTGTGTTATAAATCTCGTATCCCTACTACTTGTTCGTCCCACTCCGTGACTCTATTAACTCACGAATAAGGTTCAATATCAAGTAAATTGAAATACGAACTGCGTCCTATTATCATTATTCTTTTTTTGTAATTATTAGGCCTGCAGTGAGAGAAAGGCTGGTTAAGGTCACGGTGAACCGTGGGCAGGCCCCCGACAAGGTGAACCGACGTTCTAGTGAGGGTCATGGGAAGCCGCTGGATGCGGACAGCGCTTTGGGACCAAGCGTTGTATACAACATGTTACAAGAATACCCCTAATGCCGAATATAGGATATGAAGACCATCAAACTGAACAGCTTTTACTATGGGGCCAACTCTGAAATCGCGAAAAAAACATCAGCTGTTTCATACATTTTGATATTTTCGATTTTAATTTTTGTATGAAACAGCTGACTTTTTTTTCTCGATTTCCCATAGTTAAAGTTGATCAGTTTGATGGTTCCTATATATACCATATTTGGCATTATCATTATTTTTGTAACACCTTGTTTAGAGATCCTAGGGGATGCCTATATAGCAGTGGGTGTGATGCGGCTAATATGATGTTGGAACCGCTGCATGCTGCGCCAATGGTCACAGCAGTGTTAAACAGTCCAATTGGTTTGCACTAAGGCTTAGGTCGGTTCGTTCGCGATTAATTACCGCTTTATTAGCCGCATCGCTGAGTAAACACGCGTTAGCCGCGATGCACGCCCGCCAATTGGTTGCTCAAATAATGTGCGCCTTAAAGACGGTGCTGCGTTTGAACTGTGTCTGCGAGTGGAATGTCGCGCCGTGTTTAGAGGACATCTTTGTCTTTATAATAATAATTTCTTTATTGTTACATGAAACAAACATCTTTGTCTTTAGTTAGATGTGAGGTCTAACTCGCACGATATTGCACACTCGATAAATCTAATCCACACTAGTATACTGTTTTTCTAACCCCCTTACTAATAAAGATTGTATAGCAGATGTATAGTTACACAATGGTTACTCTCTGTCGAACTAAGTATGACATTAAAAAGAAAGGAACAAAACACTGTGTAACTAAACTTCTGCTATACAATCTTTATTAGTAAGGGTATTAGACATAAAGCATCTTTTGTTCTCTTTTTCTATAGAAATTCTCATGTCCGATTACTTTATTATAACTGTTTAAAGTTAAGATGCAACAAAATAGTTCATCACTCAAAATGACAACTACCAAATTCTTATCCCCTTTTTTTCGCTTAAGTAACTCGCCCCAAAACCGATACTAATCGAGGCTTCTCTCATATAAGGGCACTGGAGGGTCATATTACAGTGCAGTCGATGATTCCTCCTCCGCTGATCCTCTGCCCACGTGTGGGAGAGATATTCCTACTTAATTATCGGCCCCATATGAATTACATTTAGAATGTTCTTTCGTGAAACTTTTTATTATTCTTATTAAAAAAAAAACTTCTAGTAGATATATTCCTGCCATTGTCTGTTTTCATGTTGGACGATAATGATCACAACACGATACCCATATATCGTCAGCTAGGACGACAACGATATCGTCCGACGATATCGGTATGTGACACGATGTAACCAACAGCTCTTGCTATGCGGTCAGTCGCATTGCGCCAGCAAAAGTAACCGATCATGCTTAACCCCGCACTGTCGTCACCCGATATCGGCACGATAATCTGTCGGCGACGATAACGTTGACTACAACGACACAGTGTGAAAGCATTTAGTAGTGATTACTATGATTGTGTCAAACTACCAGTCCGACGATATCGTGTAGTTACAGTTATCGTCCAATGTTAATACGCCCATTATCAGTCACTTTCAGAAGTTTCTCCTTGAAGGTGACAGTCAGTTTCAGTTTCAGTTTCTCACATTCTTAAGTATAACATAAAAAAGTGGTACACGGTATAGAAAATTGTCCTTAACTGGTAATTTCACTACCTTCTTCACAACAAAAAAAATCATGAAACATATTTCTAAGAAATAAAAGACCAGACAAAAAAAACATCTGCGTTTATTTATAAATTTTGTTAATTTGTAAATTATTGCTTCCGTTTGCCACTTGAAAAAACACCAAACACTCATTTACTAAAAGCACATAGACTAAAAGATTATCAGTTTCAGAGTTACACAAGTGAGCGGAAAGCACAAATATAAATATTTTATATTTATATTGATAGAGTGTTCGTTCGTCAAACATACGCCACTATGCGCCAATATTAACATTGCTTATCAGAGCCGCAAGGTCGGTCAAGGTTGCATTTGCACGGACAATATTGTGTTACACCACATTCAAATGTGTTCAAATCTTGAGGAACATCGATATTCGGGTACCTACATATATAAAGACATATAGATATATATAATCACCGACGAATTAGGCTCGTATTCATCGCAAAATGAAATCTATATACCCCTTAATATGAAATGTGGACTTATAGACCATTTATAAAACTTATAATGGATCTGTCTCCCTTGCAGCAAATATGAGTGGCATAGATTTTGGCAGCCACAATTTTGAGCAGTATGCGCGTCCAACAAAGCATACTTTGCTGGACGCGTATATCTTATATACTATATCCTTCGCATCATAGGTGATGGAGATTATGTCAATATGCTTCCTGAACTAGTCTATTAACATACATAACTCGGGAACAACTACAAATATAAAAATACACGTTCCTCGGTAAAAAAAAAACTGAATATCTGCAAAAAATGACTGACTTAAACTCCATTTCCGGAATAAGTGTCTAGCACTTATTCCGGAAATGGAGTATAATCAAACCAACGCAGGTTGTATACCAGCAAGGTATGCAAACTCCGCGAAAACAACATTTATTTTTCTAATAATTACGATCCTCTTTTGTTAAGTGTCGCTCTTTGCACACCTATTTAGACCATAGATATTATATCTTATAGTATACCAAAGATATAATTTAGACACTAGAATTTAATACATGTTTATAAGTTTTAAATTACCAACATATTATTTTTATCGCAAGTTGATGTGTTTGTATGCAGTAATTAGTATAAGTATCACCGAGTACATCTTAGATTGTACAGTAAGTTAAACTGTAAAGCCTTTTGAAAGGGAAACCAACAATATTGACATACAGAAACAGTCCGGTTTTAATTGAAAGTTTCCACATAATATTTGTTTGATATGTCAGCTTGCTCAGCCGTTCCCAAATATTTTCTGTGCAAGCGAGCGGTGTGTGCCCAGCACAAACTTAGACCGCGAACGGCCCTAGCAATTCTTTATACACTGATAAAGATACACAAAGTAAAGTAACATATAAATACAACAGCACTTGAATATTATTATCCTGATTAATATAATGTTATTATACTAACACATTTTCTGCAAAAGTTTTCTAACGACAACATGTTTTTTAATCTAAAATGTATGCCATAAGGCAACAGTTTTCTAAAATAAACAAATGTTTTAATGATGTTTAGTCTGATACTGTCTGTACTGGAGATTTCTTTAGAGATAACTCACTACACTCCAGCCATCCTACGGATAAAATGTTTGTAACCAAAACTTTTCGCAATTTTCTTAATTATTCCACAAATACGTTAAGTTTCAGTGAATTAACACCATAAATACAACTTGGACAACATAGGTAAGCTATCAATGATATTCATAGATTTATAAAAAATGCAATAAAAAAGTATTTTTGAGGTTAAGTAAACAAACCGCCCAGGTTTGTTTGTAAACATTCATTCCGTAAATTGGCTGGAGTATCACTATACTCCAGCTTGCTAGTTGCTAGTGATACCACCATATCACTAGCAACCGCAATAAAAAATAACAAACGCAAGCAAATTATATATCAAAAGGCTTTTAGAAAAATGAAACTCAGTAGGTACCTATACCTTTTATTTTTCACTATCTAACCCTAACCACAGAATGCATAATAGTTAAGTCCCTTGTCGCGTTTATAGTAAAAAACGACTAATCCAGACAGATAATTTACTTATGTAAGAAAGTACGAAAAACAATAAAATAAAGAATATCTTAGTTTTCGTTGTTATGACCCAAATATCACAAAACACTGAAATTAAAGCCTTAGGACTAGGTATTTTAAAGTGGTCTTTAAACATCAACATTGCATTAAAAATATTTTCTGAAGTTAAAAAATATTTCTGTCGTACAAAAACCCACGTTAGTTCACAACACATGCGCCTTTACCGTGACCTCAAAAACTCGAATTTCCAATTAATGCTTGCTTAATGACGAAGAGCAAACAATGCGGACCGGCCCCGAATACTCCCATACTTGCCGTACTGAAAGTAAGGAGACCTTAGTAAAACAGGTCTCATAACAAACTCTTGCGCAGCCCCGCAAACAACATGGCCGCGGTAAGCCGCCATCTTGCTCCGTCCGGAACGAGGTTACGACAGTGGATGTTGAATCAGTATATCCTCTTTATTTGAGTCAGAACACCACTTAGGTTTTTTTAAAGCACCACTAATATTTTTTTACGTGAGAGAGATAGTCTGATTGGAGATTATTTGCCTGTTGATGATATGACCCTGGGAGGGTACTCTAAGCACTTAAAGTAATATTGAAGTAATGTTGTGATAGAGACAGAGCTATACATCGCGTATAGCGCCATCTCATTTAAGATATTACTTTTGATAGAGTAAGGGGGCAGGTGGAATCGCAGACCATCGATGATCTTCGCGATGGAGATATTTATACAAATAACATGCAGCTTTCTAATTTAAATTTCAATTGGCAATTTAAAAAAGCAATTTAAACCTTACAAATATGTGTCGTAGAACGTACTGATTATAACGTTGACTGTCCCAAGTTATTCAAATTATAGTTTTACAGCTGCGGTAAACTTAGTCATTGGTTAAGCATTTTAGAGGCGGGAGATAGAGTTAATGGGATGGTTATCTTAAGTAGGTATTTAGTGATTAATAAGCGGTTACTAATTGCTATTTGTGGCTGTTTTTCACTGAAAATGACTAGGTAAGCGTTTTGTTTTCAGGTAGGTAGTTATTTTTCTGCGTTTATTTGCTGTAGATGTTTTTTTTTTTACTTTGCATTGAAGTTTTTAAGCATTCAACTTTACCTGTAACAAACAATATTTGTGCATTACCACAGAATATAGCAATACGGTTAAAAAGGAGAAAGTAGGGCCCTATTTAATAAACGTGACACTTTGTCACCTGTCATGACAATTTTATATCCATTACGTCAAACAAATTGAAAATAGAACAAACTCCTCATAGCAAGCAACACCGCAATGTAAACCAAATAGTCATGACAATTGACAAATTATCACGTTATTAAATAGGGCCCAAATTTCCCACTTTTCAAACTACAAAGCAAAGAAAGCAATTTGCGATAATTACATAAGCAAAACAAATTATGTAAGTATCGTAGTAATTGGACAAAATAAGTTATTATTAAGATAAATAATATTAGAAAAAATACTAGAAAAAATCGACTCACATCGTAGCACCTCTGACGGGACTCGAACCCGCACCTTTGGGATTCCGGCCCAATGCACTGACCAATTATGCTACCGAGTCTCGAGTTTTTCTAATATTATGTATCTTAATATTGTGAATGCGAAAAATCCAAATTTAATAATATTATTATGTTTTTTTCTGTCCAGTTAAACTAGTAGTGGTCCAGTCAAAGTAATTTATTTTACCTACTTTTAAAGATTGCAGTAACTTTTTGTATTTTCCTGTGTGTAATAACCACAGAACAAAGAAAAAACTTTATAATTACTATGGCAAATAAAAAGCATAATCATTCATTCAAAAGCGATTTCTGCGTTATTGACTACTTACGTCTTTACTAGGTAGGTCTTTAGCTTCAAACGGTGACCTTAGTGGTCGAGTGGCTTTGTACACCGGTTTTCAAGGTGTCGCCATCTCTGAGGTCCCGGGTTCGATCCCCGGTTGGGTCAATTTAGAAAACGAACTTTTCTCTATAGGCTCAGGTTTTGGTGTTTGTGATACCACCGTTGTCTCTGATTTCCATAACACAAGTGTTTTAGCTGTGATGTATGTTACGATGTTGTCAAATATTTATTTATATTATTTAATGCCATATACAGGGCAAAATCGAAGTCATTGGCAATCTTTTAAACTAATGCTGGTCTTCATCATCTTGACTTAACTTTTTTTTCTTTTTTTATGCCGAAGAAAACACATTTACGATCTTGACTTAACCTTAACTTTGACAGACAAAAAATTATCTGACCCGGTGTCAGCGGTCAGCGTCGATGCCCGGTGCATCTCGGACTTTGCATTTTTTATATTTATTTTACTTCTATTTAATTTTGACCACTTTGATTTAAGAAAGTTATCAATATCGCTGTTAGGTTTTAAGTTAAAAAGATTGCCAGTGACTTCGGTGTCACTCTGTAGTTACTAAGAATTAGGATCTCAACTCTAAAATGTCTTTTTAAAATACCGCAATGCTAAAAAAGATTCTCAATTACCAGATTGTACATAGCAGAATGTTCAATTAGAACAAACAAGATAAAACTGTTGTCCCTGCTAGAAAAACAGGCTAATCCCGCGAGTGAGACAGAGAACAAATTTGCTCTATCAACAATCAACCGGCACCTAACGTCGCTACGTGTGCTTTAGGCTGGGACGGACGTGCGACAAAGTCGCATCTGCGACCGTTCGCAAAAGCAATAATATGTGGCAAAACTGTATTTAAATACATCAATAGAAAGGTGAGAGTTAGAGGATGGGATGGTTTGGCTGATCTTCACAATTTAAATAGTAAATTAAATATATAAACCAAGCATTTGATTAGATGACTATTTTCAGAAAAATGTAATCAATAGTTTAAAAACATACCTATTATAATTTCTGGTGTTATGATTTTCGATTTCTATTTGAAAATCAGAAGAAATCGTTATTTGTTCAACAAGTGAGCAACGTTATTTTTTTGCTGCGAATGCTGACCTTAAATCACGAACTAGAGAAGTAGTACTATTGATAACGGAGCACAGTGAGCGATTTAAAAGCAAAAACAAATTACTCTCGTGTGAAACATACAACTTTTCACCACTACCAACGAGAAAAATCGCGTTTAACTGCGAGCGCAAGGAAAAGTGATTTGAAACTCACGCTCACAACAAAAAGCGATTTTGCTGCGAGATTTTATGCACTAAAAGCGTTTTTTTTCGTGCTAGAAAGGTAAAAAAGGCCTTAAATTGCGTGCATTCATTGCATTGAGTTAATTTCTACTCAGCGGAAAAACGTGTATATAATGCATAGATTTCTGTAATTTTTACCGGCGTACGCAACAGCGAAAGAACTAACCGTCATTTAGTTATACAGCTTGAATGTAACCCATCAAAGCTACCAATAATTTTACAGAACTATTAACTAGTTCAAAATACCTTACGTACCTCTATTCTCTTCATTAACTCTTTTTGAAAGTTCGATTCTGTCGCTAAGTCAGCCTAGAGCCTAACGGATAGTCAACCACCGCTCACATTGCAAATATTTCAACAAAGATACAGGGGCGCTCAACTTTGCTTCAACTATGCAGTATACACAGGCTTTGCAATACTTAATGTGACTAATGCCTCTCACAGCATATAATTAACTGCGCTTATTAATATAAAGGGATGTAGAAAGTACTACCTTTTGCATGCGATTCAATTCGCGTCGAATTCTTGGAATACCGGCAAAAATAATAAGGCTATAAATCTAATGCCAAGCTTCTTCTTCTTTCTTCTTCTTATCACTACGGGCGGTTTCCGCAACTCGACGTCTGTTGTGCCTATTTTGCGTCTGGAGGGTGTGCGGCCGGATCACTTCAGCCAGCCCAGCTCAGCCAGGAATGCCCCAAGAGCTTTCACTTTCGTGATCGTTTCCGGGACGCCGCCCGGCGAGCCGAGGTACCTCGCCCGGTAAGGGGTCACCTCTCTGCATTCCAGCAGTACGTGGGCGGCTGTTTCTTCTTCCTCCATGCAGCCCTGCATAGGGGACTATCCGTGACACCCAAGTTAAAAAGATGTCTGTTAAATTGTCCATGACCGGTAATTTGGCACCTGTTACATGCCAAGCTTAGAGATTTGCTACGCGACTTGCGTGAACGAAAGACATTTCTTTGCAGTGTGACCAACTACGCTAGTACATACCTAAACAATTGAATCAGTCACTAAGCTAGCTAAAAATAAGTTTTATTTTTAAGAACCCCGGAAGTAGATAAAAGGAAATTAATGCGATGTGAAAAAACGGTCAAGTGTAAGTTTTTATATTTTTAATTTTATTTATTTTTTATACTATTTATATAGCTTGATTACCACTCACTGATTGACATAGTTGTTCTCCTAGAAAGAGGTGGAACAAGGTATAATGATGTTTGGGGGAAATGTGCAAACCCCCAATCGAACTGGGGAAAAATTATGACATTTGGGAAAAACAAGATGGCGCCTGTTGCTGTGGCCATTTTGTATGAGGTACGAAAACATGCCATTTTTAAAGTCGATTTTCTTTCAGTTAGCAACACTGAAGTGGTTGTAGGTATAGATACAATGTATAGAGTGGTAGAATATTTTTACCACATTTCGGCGTAATTTTCGAGATTTACCCCAAAATTAAAAAAAGGGAAAAATCTACTTTTTGGGAATTTCAAGTATGAGGGTTTATGTATTGTCTGTATACAAATGATGTTTTGGTGTACAACGTCTGGCAACACTGGAAACTGCTGAGGAAAAAGTAATTTTTGAGATACCCTTTTTCAAGGAGGCTCGGCGGCTTATCTTTATGGTTTTTTTTTAATTTTCTTAACCAAACGTCATACATTGCTGTATGGTATACAAACATCTATAACATTGTAAGTAGGCATTATACTTTGCTAAGTGTATGGGGCAATAAATCATATTATCTTGCTTGGCAATACAATTCTTTTCTACCTACTCGAGTTTCACTGTTGGCTCAGCTGGCATAGCTGAGTTATGCCATTTTTATACTTAGTGCATCGTAATAGGACCTACTATGATATTATTATGACTGTATAAAAATACATACATTGCTATATAGGACCTCATACTGTTGCCGAGTGCCACGACACATATTTTTCTACGAAAACCATAAAATGTAGTATTGAGAAATTATGACAATAGGAGAAGTTATAAGTTCCTTGCTCTTATTATCTATGAAATCATTTAAACATTTAAATATTCACAGGTCTTCCAAGGATTGATAAGGAAAATGAGCCATCATAACTTTGCGAGTCTAATGCGGATTGGTGGGTGTTAACCAAAGATGTTATGGAGCTCCGTATAAGAAAAACCGAAACTTTTGGATATCCGAAATAAAAATCTATCCGTAACCGAATCCGGTTTAAAGGTTGCTTCCATTACTTCCCTACTAATCCATACTAATATTATAAATGCGAAAGTAACTCTTTCTGTCTGTCTGTTACGCTTTCACGCCTAAACTACTGAACCGACTTTGATGAAATTAGGTACAGAGATAGAGTAGAGCTTGGGAAAGGACATTGACTACCTTTTATTGAGAAAAAAAGGCTTGAAGGGGTTGAAATAGTATTATTAATATATTATAGTATATTACACTTATATTGTATATTACCGTTTCTATACTACCCTTTCCTCTCCTACACACACCTACACATACACACGCACAATCACAAACACCCAATCATATTCACGCAAATATTCACTCTCACACACTCATTCTCTTCCGGGGTTCTTAAAAATAAAACTTATATCTGACAAAGCTGATAAGTTTCTTGCGCCCATTCTTCTTGTCAGCTAAAAAAGTCTCGAATGGGTGGTAGGAAAATATAGACCATTCAAAAGCACTTAATATCTAAGTTTATTTGAATAAAGAATATTTCATTTCATTTCATTTCATTCACACAAACTCATAACAACAGGCGCTTAAGTGTTAAGTTTTTCTATTCTTTGGTGTTTTTCTTTATTTAGGTTTTTCTATATTTTTATATTGTTAAGTACTAAAGTATTATGTCACTTATGAGGAGCGACTGCATCCTGATACAAAGGTTTGAGGTACCTAGTTCAGGAGGCAGGAGTAATTCAAATTGTAATAAACTTTGTAGTCTTTTTTTTAATATTATAAATGCGAAAGTAACTCTCTCTGTCTGTTATGTTTTCACGCTCGATTACTCGACCGATTTTGATGAAATTTGGTACGGATATAGATGGGACTTTGGGGAAGGATATAGGCTATTTTTTATCCCACTGCTGGACACGGGTCTCCGCCCGCACGATATAACCAGTCCCCCTAGCATGACCACCGAAACACGATATGATATAACGAATTCTCACGTTTAATTGTCAAAAGACAATGGATTTTGACAGTTGGGTTTCGATAAAACGATATATCACGCGATATACAGCGTGTTACAAAAATAGCCCTAATGCCGAATATGGTATATAGGGACCATCAAACTGAACAACTTTTAGGGAACAACTCTGTAATCGCGAAAAAAAATCAGCTGTTTCATACAAAAATTAAAATCGAAAATATCAAAATGTATGAAACAGCTGATTTTTTTTTCGCGCTTTCAGAGTTGGTCTCATAGTAAAAGTTGTTCAGTTTGATGGTCCCTATATACCATATTCGGCATTAGGGGTATTTTTGTAACATGTTGTATATCGTGTTTCGTCGGTCTTGCTAGGGGCGAAGCTGCGGGCGAGAATAGTTGTACATAAAAGTTTCATAAAACATTACGCAACTTTATTTAAAAATCTTTAAAACGGTAAGAAAAGAAGGAACTATACGTGATATTAATAGTGTATTTTGTGATCCTAAATCACATTAGTACTACCGCAACCAACTAAACAATTTTCCCACCACACATTTAGGAAGGGTGTAAATATATTAATTATCAGAAAAAGGCGTACGACCATCGGGTTGTAGACAAACAGACGGGGATGTCCCGCGCGGGTATGATTCTTTGGCAAACACTAATATTTGAAAACGGCCACGACCTACCCTTGGTACCGTAACTATCGCCGGATTTTAGCTAATTTTTAATTCGGTTCTGGCTGTGTGTTTGCTCTTTGGAGTTTTGCAACATTTTAATATGTTTGTGGCAAAGAAACCTACCTTTTTGTTTTTAATGACATTCATTGGTAGCGATTGCTACAGATTATAGTAATCTGTAAAAACAATGTAGCATATTTTTACTATAGTAATTTACCGTCTCACGACTGATGTGCGACTGTAAAAAGATACCTATATCTCTTTCTATTTTGTAACAAGCAATGTAGCATATTTTTACTATCGTAGTTTACTGTCACACGACTGATGTGAGACGGTAAAAAGATACCTATATCTCTTTCTATTTTGTAACAAGCAATGTAGCATATTTTTACTATCGTAGTTTACCGTCACACGACTGATGTGCGACTGTAAAAAGATACCTATATCTCTTTCTATTTTTTGTAGCAAGCAATGTAGCATATCTTTACTATCGTAGTTTACCGTCACACGACTGATGTGAGACGGAAAAAGATACCTATATCTCTTTCTATTTTGTAACAAGCAATGTAGCATATCTTTACTATCGTAGTTTACCGTCACACGACTGATGTGAGACGGAAAAAGATACCTATATCTCTTTCTATTTTGTAACAAGCAATGTAGCATATTTTTACTATCGTAGTTTACCGTCTCACGACTGATGTGCGACTGTAAAAAGATACCTATATCTCTTTCTATTTTGTAACAAGCAATGTAGCATATTTTTACTATCGTAGTTTACCGTCACACGACTGATGTGAGACGGTAAAAAGATACCTATATCTCTTTCTATTTTGTAACAAGCAATGTAGCATATTTTTACTATCGTAGTTTACCGTCACACGACTGATGTGCGACTGTAAAAAGATACCTATATCTCTTTCTATTTTTTGTAGCAAGCAATGTAGCATATCTTTACTATCGTAGTTTACCGTCACACGACTGATGTGAGACGGAAAAAGATACCTATATCTCTTTCTATTTTGTAACAAGCAATGTAGCATATCTTTACTATCGTAGTTTACCGTCACACGACTGATGTGAGACGGAAAAAGATACCTATATCTCTTTCTATTTTTCTGAAAAAAGCCAATGAAATGATAACAATACCAATTTGTTGTTGGGTAAAGCTGAAATGAGATAATAATATATCTAGCATCTAATTCGTTAGTGTTCAATTACTTATCATTACTTTTAAGGTTTTATACTTTCCACTAGTTTTCTTCCATTCTGTAAACATGGAATGCCATCTTAAAACTTTAAGAAACCTGTCTCAGTGTTAGCTAGGGTTGCCAGATCTAATATCGGTCGGTATAGTTGGAATCCGTCGGGATTTTCCCGACATTCAAAATAATAATTAAACGAGTGTATATTACTATAAGTGTATATTAGAATAAGTGATTAATGATCTCATAATTTGCTAAAAAGTTTTTTTTATATTATTTCAATTTTTATAGCAAAAAGTAATTTTTATTTCGTAATATTTATTTGTCCCGACCATAATCCCAAAATACCGACATTTTGCCCAGACATTTTAGTCTTCCCATCTGGCAACCCTAGGTTAGCTGTAATATAAAAGGGAAAAATCACTGTTTATAATTTAACTTTTTCAGATACTCTTTTTATATAACTTGCATTACCAACTCAGTTCTTAATAAACTACTCTTACAAACTATACAATTCTATTAACTCTTCAATACTAAAAAAAATGTAATGAAAGTTTAATCAACAATTCGATTACCATCAGTTAAAAATCACTTAACGATTGTTCCCAAGTTGTACTTTGGGCCCCAATTAATCCGTTTGGCGGCGAGTTAAAAATCATTTAAACGGTACCTGGGCGGGCGGCGGGCGGCGGGCGGCGGCGGGCGGCGGGCGGCCAATTGAATTATTAATGCAGCCTCCGCAACTGGCGTACATATTTACTCGTCGCGTAAATAGATGCGCACACAACCGACACGCGTATTCTGCGCAGTATACGCTGTGATCACAGATCTTTCGATTTGCACAATGTTTATTGGACGAATGATTTTAGCTTATTGTTTGATTGGCTGTAAAATTGTAGCGTAAAGATTGTGTACTGTTAAGAGAAATGAGCGTAAGAATAGATATAAACACTTTGTATACGAACATGAGACCGAAAAATACGAAATAGAATATAGAAACAAAAAATTACATGGAAAACTTGACAATACGTTCTTACAGAAAGCAATAAGGTTAATACGTTCGTGAATTTTGCTCTTACAAATCGTATTAATGTATCAATAAATTTACGTAATTTATAGTTTTGCGTAACAAATTACATAATATATATACTTTCCGCCCAGGGTTAAAAAAAACAACGCGATAAGCGTACGATGTTCGTCCCACACCGTGACATTATTGACTCAGTTATAAGGTTATCAAGTAAATCGATCAACGAACATCGTCCGACTATCGTGGTTCTTTTTTGTAATAGGCCCTCAGGAGTTTTTTTTACTAAATTTTCTTTACATAAAAATACTAAGTAATACTAACACAACATTTCTTCATATTTCAATCGCCTTTCTTCTCTCTATAAATAAGCGACACAAGAATTGCATCCCCCAGTATTCTGTGATATTCGCATATACTGTGCCACGTTTTAGTACACGACACGATACGCGGTAAAAGGCACGTAGTTTTCCCCGCTGCGCGCGCAAGCGTGAGCGTGTGCGTGTGTGCGTGTGTGCGTGCGCGCGACCGTGTGCGGGGTTGGCCTTTTGCGAGGGAGGGGGGTGCAGTCAACGCAGTTAGCAGTAGCGTTAGTTCATTTATATTTATTTATTTATTTGTAGTGAAATGAGGTATTTTAAAAATTTGTGGTGTACGCTAGTATTGTGATTAATGGGTCTGATGTTGCGAGTTAAAAAATACTGACGTATTTTTTTTTGTAGTAACGGGTAGTTACGAGCCCAAATTTTTGCATACCAGGCTCCTTACTGGGAAAATATTTAGCAGTGTTGTGTTTCTGTGATTGAATACCATGCTCACCTCGTAGAAAGGTAAAGAGCTCTATAATACTAAACGAGTAGGCAACGCGCGTTTTTTTACTTGTTTTAGAATGCAAAGTTCACGATGCATAATAATAGCGCGGCTCACTGGTTTCAGTCGTGTTATAAAATAGGAGCAAATTTTGAGACGCCTGAGATACTCCTTAGTTGTGTATTTCATGAACTGACAATCAGCTCTTGTTGTATTAAAAAAAAGTTATTCAAATCTCGAGGTTCCCTTTTTATTCTACTGGTCAAACGTGAACTGTGGCACGAGGGCCTCGCCAGGGACCGAGGAGTCGACTCTCTCCTTGCTATTTGCCAAGTTGTGCAATTAACAGCTCTTATGAATATTCAACTGGCAAGTTTTTATATTAATCGATGTGTAACTTACCTACGAGCTCTCGTGGGATGGACAAATAAGATTTATCTTAGCCTACTTATACTTTAAGATCGGTCATTCAGACCCAACGGGAAGAAAATGAGGAAATAGTTACTTGTTCAACAAGTGAGCAAAGTTATTTTTTGCTGCGAGTGCTGACTTAAAAGCACGAACTAGCGAAGTAATCTAGATCTGAATCATGAGCGTAGCGCGTGATTCTAATATAGACTACTAAGCACAGTTAGTGATTTACAAGCACAAGACATAAAAAAATTTGCTCTCGTGTTAAAACGCATAATTTGCAAATTAGCGCTTTATATACGACCTCCGTGGTCGAGTGGCTTTGTACACCGGTTTTCAAGGTCGCCATGAGGTCCCGGGTTCGATCCCCGGTTGGGTCAATTTAGAAAACGAACTTTTCTATATTGGCTTAGGTCTGGGTGTTTGTAATACCACCGTTGTCTCTGATTTCCATAACACAAGTGCTTTAGCTACTTACTTTGGAATCGGAGCAATGTATGTGATGTTGTCAAAATATTTATTTATTTTAGCGAGAAATCTCACAGTATAATCTCTTTTTGCTGCGAGTGTTTGCGCACCATGAACGCCCTTTTCCTGCTGGAGAGGTGAAAAATATTTTATTGTCTATTTATTTTTTTGTTAAAAAGAAACCTTATATTGTACGTGTAACAAGGAACCCTAAACAACAAACACTGGAACAAGTTATTTCGCTATCAGTGTCACATATTGATTTGTTTGTACGCCAACGGTCGGTCTTAGTAAATTTTTATTACTGTTGACTGTACGCGTTAGGTGATGTGGTACCTATTGCAGCATGTTATGAATGTACACATGTGTAATGTAGGTAGGTATGTGTATTGTGTATAGTATCCGTAGCACGAACATCTATGGAGAAAAAATGAGCGTAAAAAAAATGTTAATGCTAATTTTGTATGGGAAATGTGTACAGCGCCATCTACTGCCGAAAAGCGAAATGAGGTTTCTCATAGACAAATTGTTTATCGAGAACTTTTATGCGCGTTTTCATTCGATGGCTATTCTACTAAGGGTACTGTATACTTGTATACATGTTTAAAAGATGAAAACGAACTTTACAAGAAGAAAAACTCTAAGATTGTAAGTTGGTCGACTACTATCGTTAAAAAAAACTTGTAAAGCCTACCTAGCAGTGATAGTTTTCCTTTTAACTTCAATGTATGTAATTTTGTCCTGATTTTTTCACGTTTCCAAAAGTAACCGTTTACCTGGTAAGAAGGGACCCGACACTTGACTCTAACAACTTATTAACTAACAAACTAACAAATTTTGCACTTTAAAGCTTAATATTTACAAACGGATCCCTGAATCAAAAAGTGGTTTTAACAAACTTACAATATTATTGAAAGACTCATTGACATCCTACACTATGAGATTGATGAGAAAAAAATTCTCATCAAACTTTACATGTAAGGGAGGTGCACAAATTTTTTTTTTCATATTTTTTATTCTTCCAATTTTTTTGCATAATTAATATCCGCATTCATGCTAAATTCATGCTAAACGGACAGACAGACGTGGCAAAACTATAAGGGCTAAGTTGACTGACTACGGAACCCTAAAAAGCCTTTTTTTGTTTTCTTTTTCCGTACAAGTGTCTTTGTTGGACTTTGAGATTCCTACCAACCAATTAAATAAATTCAGTAGGGGTAAAGTAGTATTACTATTCAATTATAATCACACAAATAATAGTCAGTTGTCTGTTGAAAAATCTTTTTTTTATCTACCAAAAAAGCTCGCCCAAACTTTCACAACATCTGCATTAAAACAACATAACGACACGATTCAAAAGCAACTTAAACCTAAATACATTCGTAGTTCGTTCACGAAGGCTTCACGGAAAACTGTGCGCGAAAGAGACGACATTGCGTTTAAAGAGACAGCAACAACGAGGGATGAGTCTTGTACAATACAGCAAAAAGGTCTTAAAAGCACCATCTCCAGATAGAGAGTTTTAAACCTTTTTGGTAGGTTTTTGAGGTTATTTTGCTATTAACAGGTTGTGTGTGTGAGTATTGTGCGTGTTGTATTAAGGAAGAAGAGTGCGGACAACAAATATTGATTCGTGGGGGGTGGTTTGGAAGGGAGAGGCGCACATAATTTGGACTAATTCCTGCGATGTTGACACGAGCT
The DNA here is from genome assembly GCA_963556745.1 of Catoptria pinella. Classification (NCBI taxonomy): domain Eukaryota; kingdom Metazoa; phylum Arthropoda; class Insecta; order Lepidoptera; family Crambidae; genus Catoptria; species Catoptria pinella. Next base: position 1,314,803 of record OY750776.1, read on the forward strand.
TGTCTGGCCGGTGCGGCTGCGAATGATCCGGTTGTTCATAACTTTTTAAAAGTGGAACGAGGAACGATCCTTTTGCGATTCGGCAAAGGAGTTACATACAGCCTTGGGGTACAATGAAGTATTTTATCTGTAAACGAAATTTGTGTTTAGATCGGAAATGTATTAATATGAGAGCGTTTTAAATTATTATGTGTATTTTACGCAAGCAAAAGAATCTTTGTTCAATTTGGTGCAAGGAATATAATTCAATCTTTACAACCATAGTTTGTGAGCGATTTTTTTTTTAAAGCCCCAGTTCCCTGTGGCTTCCGCCTTAAAGACGGGGATGTTTCGTTTTGCATCGCTTTTATAGCAGCATTTCAATGAGAAAGCGGAAAAATTAAAGAAATTACAAGGAGAATACTAAACATTGAAACAAATGCTCATCAAACATTTGCCCACTTCAGGATTTGAACCTGAGACCTAGGGTACCGAGCTTTGACATCATTGTTCTAAGGCAGTTTAAGAAATTTACCTTGCTTTGTTTGTGTCTAAACGCCGGTTTTCCCTCCCTCTCAAACACCTTTATTCGGGCAAACGATGAGTTATGATCCACTCACCTACACTACAGCGACCGGCCAGGCCACGCCTCGCCTCTGCCCAGTAGCAAATGATATGTCCACTCAACCTCATTAATTCACATTACGTATGGCTAACGACTCTAATGAGTTTGCCTTGACATTTATTTATATATAATCTCCGTTTTGAATATTAAACGAATGCTATATTGACCAAATGTAGTATTGACATTGCGATCTTAGGTTATTTGGTTTTTCTTTGTAGGTTTTGTTGTAATTTTGACAATATGTTTAATTAATCTCGGTTAAAGATAATCCTAATTTTCTTATTATCAATCTACAATAATTTTATATTTTTTATTAACGCGCGTAAAAGTACTCGATAGAGTAAATGTCTATGAGATAAATAATTTCGCTTTTCGGCGATAGATGGCGCTGAACAAATTTTCCATACAAAAATACACTATCAGAGTTTTACTGATGTTGTAAATTAAAAACAGCCGTCGAGTAGTTTATAATAGTTTGTGTTTGTCCTTACAAACAGTTTTTGACTTTAAGTTTTTCGTAATGTGTGTATGGAAAACCATTTGTTGTATTTTAAAAATGAATATTTCAATAAACAGTTGGGTAAAGATTGTTTACCATATAGAAAAGTAAGGATAAACAGACTATAATGAAGTTTATTTACTTCTGTGACTGACGGTAATTTATTTCAAGAAAAATATTTTATATAATAATATGATCTACAGCAAATACTTATTTCATCTCTCTTTATCATCCCGTCGCGACGTCATGCTCAATTACAGCTCTACTTAAATGCGATAATAAATTATGCTTATTTAATATGAGTCAGAATGTTTACCCGGACAATGACATATCTAGAGCAAACAGGGTACCTCCAAAGTGCCCCTAACGACATTGTATGTCATTGGAATAAAACTCGTTTTAACAAAATATTATTAAAAGACTACCTGCACCAGAAAAGGAGGCCGAATTAAAAATCTTGCTAGCAGCCTACGTTAGGTTCTTCACCCGAATCGAACCCGAATGTAGTAAGACAGCTTCGGATACTTGACGGTTTAATCGGACAAGCATAATTAAGGTACGTTTGGGTAAGATCGGATCGGGGAAAGATCAGATAATTCAAATGATTCCCAAACGCATTTTTTTTATTGCTGGCAACTTATGAGCGTTGATTAGTTGATCCTGCTTATGCGTATAAAGTTTCATTAAAATCAGTTCGTTCATTTCGGAAAATAAGAACTTGAAAAGTTGTATTAAATGCCATGACGAATCAACGCTTATACCTGATATAAGAAGTAATTTTATTCTGTTTCTCCCGTCAGTCTGCTGTTTTCACTGCGACACCTACATTGAACTAAAAGTTGTCATACAAATGTCAACTATAGTAGATAATGAATAAAGTAAGAATAATCTCATAGAACGTTTACTGATTTTTGGAAATCAAACCTAATTTTCACAAAGGTATAACTTCGCAGCCGCTTAAGTTAAAGAAAGTAAAAAAATACTGATTGTCAGTACATTTATTCCTTTACAACGAAAGCTTTCCTATAAAACATTTGATAATCTTTTATAGGAAATGAGGGAAAATATATTTTCTGCAACCTCTTCAACTAATCGAAAAACAGTCCGGCCTTAACCCAACGTACCTTATAAGAAAATTAATAAATATTGGACAATATCACAAACAATATGACGGATTTATATACAACAAATACTAAGCGTTTAGCACTATTATATATTCAGTGGCTGTGTTATAGAAAAGTTTGTTTTCTAAAATGACCCAACCGGGGATCGAATTTGTGACCTCAGAGATTGGCACACCATACTCGACTCAGTGGTCGTCGATACGGTGCGGTGTATCGTCGATTATGGTGACAGAGGAAGACAACACCATGGTAAAGACTTTTTTTATAGATTAGTCGCTATATAGGTGCTTTGAAACTAGAAAATAGAAAATTTACTTTTGTTTAAGTTCATTTTAAAATCAAATCAAATGATAAAAAATCTTAGGCACCACGAGACCACAGATAACACTTTATGGTCACCCATCCGGTCTAAATCAATCACAATAATCACCCCGAATGCATTTTATTATCAACTTTTTTCCCCACATTTTGATATACGACGTTCTCAGAACAGAACGCTCGCCTTGCATGGAAATATTTTAAGATACGGCCACGTTTGCTTAAAGAGATAAGCGACGTGGCGGATGTTATGTTTGCTTATTTCATGCATGTTTTAAGGGTACCTATACTATACACCTTATGTATATACGAATAAGGTCGGAAATCAAGCTGGCTTAGGTACTACGTCGGCAGTTATGTAAAAACATGGCTGGAGATATCGATGCTCTTTAACGAGGTTCTCTTAACTAAACTATTACACGAAGATTCGTGAGTATTTTTAAGTTTTTTTTTATATTTGTAATGATTATGAGAATTAAATGACAGATGGACTGCCTGTCTTACAAAGATTTCTCTCTCAATTTGTAATGGTGCAACTTTCGCAAGGGTCGGTTATGGGATGGGTGACCAAAAGTTTATTATCTCGAGCTCCTCCGTGCTTCGGAAGGTACGTTAAGCCGTTGGTCCCGGCCGCATTTGCAGTCGTTAACACCCACCAATCCGCATTAGGCCCGTATGGTGGGTCATGGCCCATCCTCCTTATCCACCCATAAGGAAGGCCTGTGCCCATTAAAAAAAATACATTTATTGAAATAAAAATAAAAAGTTTTTTAAACATTTCATACTTAAATGAACTAAACATCTTTGAAACAAACAAATGACATCTGCACCCGAACTAGTTAAAATTGTATCTCGGGCACAGCGCTCTTATTAGGAATCAAATTCCCTAGATGAAAATAATTCATAATTTAATGTTATAATAATTTTGATGAAGAGGGTATGTTTTATGAAGAATTACACTAAAATGGAATTAAATTACAGTTTTCAAAATAAAAAAATGGCTGAAGGTCATGGTTATCTTCAACAATGATTTCTGAAACTGAAATACAATAGATACTTTATTTATCTGGAGTCTTTATTTGGAAAAGTGATCGGCACTAGTTTGATTAACATATGAAAGTGATATTTAATAAACCGATTATTTATTTCATTGACTTCCTTTTTTCAGTTGCAGAAACACGACTATTTAACAAAGAAAAAAATATCAAAGAAACCTCTTTTAAAAACAGAGATTTGCATTTTACAGGCAAACCTGACCGATTTAAGGCTTAATTTTCTTAGTAGAATAGTCTAAACACACACTTCAAAATACCAGTTGATTTTTTAAAAATACATCAAAGATTTTTATTTTGTCGAAAAGAAACCGGTTTGTCGTCGCAAAACTGCTTGCAATGAGTAGGATATTTAAGTGTAATTTACGAGAGTTTGAGCGAGACAGTCGATACGGAAAAAGTTTATCAATGCGTCGCCTTAAACCGATCAAAAGTAACTCGGATTTTAACCGGTTATGCCTAGAATTTAGGATTAGGACTTGTACCGAATAATTACACCAGGATTATGCCTTTAAAATATTCCCTAGAAACAATCCGGGACAACAATAACAGTTCACAAATAAATCGCACAATAAACGTCGGATCAACGAATCGGTGCGTGAAATCGCGACGGTTTAGCCCTCGAGGGGGTGCGATCACGAATCACTCGATATTTTGCTATGACATTTTTACTGAAATCTTTTTACAATTTTTTAAAGTGAAAACTTTATTTGAATTAGTACCAATGTGTTTTTATGAAAATGAGTGTAGGTTTGCCAAAAATATTTTAGGTTGAAATACCATGCTAACTTAAAATTACAGCCAACCAAAATGGCGGAGTTTTACCACACGAGTGGTAATGGCTGGCTTTCAACTAGCTTTTGCCCGCGACTTACAATAAGGTGACCTGTTTATTATTTATGTATTATTATTAACATTTATTATTTATGTCAGTAGGCCGCGTTTTTATGGCAAAAAATCGTATTAAAGTAATTTTTGTATCCCTCGGGAAAAGTATATTTTTTCTCGATGAAAGGCAGCCTATGTCCTTTTTTATACCGCTGACAATGTGTATGCAAAATTTCATGATGATCGGTTGAATAGTTAGAACGTGAAGGCGTAACAAACAAACAAAACTTTCACTTTTATAATATAAAAGTAAGGATTGATTGTAATGTAATCTAATAAAACGAGTAGGAACATAAACGACGGCCTCCACAAATGATGAAGAAGAAAAATGTATACCTACTTAAAGTCCTCTTTGCCATCTTTGAGATCCCGCGGGTTCGGACCCCAGCCGGACCAATGTAGATTTTTTTTGTAGAAAATGTTAGTAATTTTATATTTTGTCTTGGTTCTGGTCGTTTGTGGTACTGTCGTTGTTTCCAATTTCTTTGGGTACTAACTTTGGGACCAATTAAGTATACTCTTAGCACGAATAGACATCGAAAAAAATAACGCGCGTAAAAATATTCGATAGAGTAATTTTGTATGGGAAATTTGTACAGCGCAATCTACCGCCGAAAAACAAAATGAAATTTTCCATAGATAATTACTCTATCGAGTACTTTTACGCGCGTTTTTTTCGAGATAGACGTTCGTGCTAAGGGTACCTAGTATAGTACCTATACCTAGTATATATCTAGTATTTATTTATTATATTTTCGAGTGATTCAATAATAGTTCCCTCGTATAAGCCCCTTTCTCAATGGTTGATCCCCGTCCGCTATATGAGAGCCGGCGGCACCGGCGTTCCCCGCCCATACATACAGTACAAAACATAAATATGTAATGACGTTTTTCTGAAGTATTGTGTATAAACTTGGCATGCTATATTAGATTCTCGACAAAAAATTAGGTTAGATTCTATATTTTTTTCAATCTTTTCCTGTTCCACGTAATACGATAAGTTTATTATTGTTGTATATTAACATTGAAAATGTTTATGTGATCACCAGTATATGTGCCCGATGTTCAACCAAAAGTGCGACATGGCCGTAGATCAGTCAACATTAGAGATATCATAAATAATGATAGAAAAAAAATCCTATAAATAACCTTTTTTGAATCGTCTATATCTCCTAGCACCAATATTCAAGACATTTTTATCTGACAAGAAATCATGGCTTTACCAGAAATCGGAAGTAACGATATGATTACCGTTATCGAACATCCATAGATCAAAATATATTTATAATAAAAAATAATTATAGCTATAAGGTTGCTCCCCACATCCAAATTAGTTCTTCCACGCCCTAAGGGCTGATCATCGAAGTCTCCGATATTAACGCCGCGGGCTACAACTTTATAAAAAGTCGCCTTACATGGGGAGAACAAGAGTGTACATGGTATTAAACGGGTGCGGTTTAACTCGCATAAAATTTTTAGTCATAATATGATTTTGCATAACATAAAGTTTTTTCGGATAATAGCATATTCGCCGGTTTCACTCGCATAAAATTTTTAGTCATAATATGGTTTGGCATAACAGGTACGGCATAAAGTTTTTCCGCATAATATACAAGGTGTTACAAAAATACCCCTAATGCCGAATATGGTATATAGGGACCATCAAACTGATCAACTTTTACTATGGGACCAACGCTGAAATCGAGAAAAAAAAATCAACTGTTTCATACAAAAATTAAAATCGAAAATATCAAGATGTATGGAACAGCTGATTTTTTTTTCGCGATTTCAGTGTTGGCCCCATAGTAAAAGTTGTTCAGTTTGATGGTCTCTATATACCATATTCGGCATTAGGGGTATTTTTGTAACATGTTGTATATTCACAGAATGGTTTCATTGGCATGACGATTAAATTTCATTCATTTCACTAATTTCATTTGGCATAAATTTGGTGAACATAAATGTAAACGCATAACGTTAACACGCATAATAGTAATTTAACATAATATACAAATGGCATAATTTATATGACTACCTACTTATGTGCTTCATAGTGATAATTTATTCATTAATAAAGTTGTTATGCTAATAAACGTTATGATTAGTAATCGTTATGGGATACAACTCAGAAATGTTGTTTGTTTCCCTACAAATGAATAAATAAGGTCAGGTGGGGAAAGAGAAACACCGGGGAAAATGAAACACCCAAATATAGTTGGGTAAGAAACTATTGTAGTTTTTCTCCATAGCGACGTGTCGGTTAAGCAGGAATGACGAATGAGTTTCCCTATTACAACACAGATATCACTAAGTACGATCTTTAAACTAGCTAGCAAACCAAAAAGAAATTTATTAGATATTAAAACGCAAAACACGAGGGAAAGGCGGGAACATTTTGACAATCCTAGAAGCACATATAAAGTGGTAACTATATTACTTACATGGTCCAACAATTATTTTTGGCTAAAACTTCATGAAATTGAGTTTTTCCAATGTGAAAATCTTAACATCAAAAAGTGCTCAAGGGGGAAGAGAAACAGTCATAACGAGAGAAGAGAAACATTCGCACATGATAATCAATATAGTCATAATTCAAAAAACGTAGTTCCGAGATAAAGTGTTACAAAGATTAAAAAAATCATAGTTCCTGACTGTGAAGTATTTATGGCCTGATTGTTATATCATTAGAAAGCTACATTCTTCTACTTTGTATATTTTAAAAATAAAGTTTTTGGGTCTAGTATATTAGGATTTACAAGCTTATTTCTAGAACCACTTAGAATGCAGAGAGTCCGAATATATAAATAACTCAAAATTATTTTTTAGTTAAGTGCGATTTCTATGTGTAAGTTATAACGGTAATTACTGTATCTTCAAACTTCGATCATATAAAAAAACGAACGAACGAATTTATATGATAAGATCGCAACTATGTTTCACTTACCCGACTGTGTTTTTTTATATAGGTATCTTTGAAACTGGACCCTATTTCAATTAAATTTGATATATTGTAGATATTAACGGTTAAACATGGCTCTCCTGTTTATACTTATAAGGACACAATATTTGAAGCCATTTTGGCCAACTGATTCACTTCCCCCTTTCAGGTGTAAGTGAAACACTTCTTAGTCTTAAATACATATATACTTTATTTGCCATTAAATAGGGTAGGTACATTTTAATTATGTTGATGTTATAAAAGAAAAAAAAAAGATCTTAAAGCCTATTTAGCTATATACAATAGCATGCAAATTATTATTATTACTTTACATTCTTTTCGCGATTTTGTTGCTTAATATAAGCCTTATGATATTTATATTCATACCGTTAAAGACTGATTTAATAAGGAGTACATTGTATAAACAACTACTTTTCGAATTCAATATCTTTACCAAAACTCTAAAAAAAAAAGTATGTCACACTTTCCCCATCAAAAAATTTTTTTTGCACTAAAACTGAGCAAAAACACCCACACCCTATGCGAATGAATTTTCGTAGTACGTTCTTACATATAGGGCCCTTCATTCTTAAACACAGGACTAAACAAACAATATAAAACACGGAATGATTGCAATTAAAAACGCATCGGGCACGTGGCTACGCCATCTTGTCGATTCTTGCACTACAATGAATAAGTAATGTTATCGTACCTACAATGAATAAGTGATTAAGCTGCAATGTAAAAAAATGGTTAAAATTAAGAATTTGTTTTTAGAAGTGGTTATTGAAAAGATGAATTTCTGTCGATCATAGGCCTAAATGAATGTAATTTTCGTCAGATAATAAAATATTAAAAAAAACTGAAAATTCCACGGATTCTCGGCAATGATAATTTTGAGTATGAAAATAGCTTTAATTTTTTATCTCTTTATTTAATGGCCAAAAGTATTTTACAAAATTGAGTTATTTCTGTCGAAGCTAAGCTAGCTGCAGTTTATCTTTTATGTAGGTATAGCAACTTACTTAACTTACAATGACACTACAAGTGTTAAGTTTAATACCTACATTATGTTATCTTTTACTATAATAATAAGTTATTTAACAGACGTCCTAACAAAAAGACCAGTTGCGGCGTTTCAAAGTGATAATATAACCAAAATAGCAGATCGTAAGCAATACATTACGACCGTAAGTACTTAAGCACCGAGTGTGTTCCTACTTAATCTACTTAGAACTTAGAACTGCCAGTTCGAGTATTAAGCAGTGTTTGCTTAAACGGGCGTTTTACATAAGTTCTACTGGTTCTGCCGGTTAAGTTCCGGGTACTAATGAAATTATAACCGACTTACCAGGCGTTAAAACTTAAGTTTTAAGGACGTTTTAACATAATGTCGAATACTTTCTCAAATGAAATTAAGTTGTAAAAACTCTTTTGAATAATAGAAAAAAGTCCACATCTCTAATCACTCAGGTGGAAATGGAAATTGAAGGAGGCTTTTATTAATTACGCTATTTAATAATAAACCAAATAAATACCTAACCAATAAGTTAAGGAACACGACACATTTTTTTTCTAGTATGTATATTATTTAGTACGACTTCTTTTATAATTTTGAATCCAAAATCGTCGTAAGTTACCGTTATCGTCACATTTTACAACAAAAAAGTACTTCAAACATTTTAAGTTGAAAAGAATTTTCAATATTTTTAAGACAGTTTCTTTCTTCTCTCCCATACATGTTATTAACAAGAATTTAAATAAAAAAACCCAGCAAATAACCTCGCTAACAGTTCGCATATTCGGCATAGTAAGTGTATAAATAATTCAGGGCACTATCAATTAAAAATGACGCGTGTAAAAACATTCGATAGAGTAATTTTGTATGGGAAATTTGTACAGCGCCATCTACCGCCGAAAAACGAAATGAAATTTTCTATAAAAAATTGTTATATCGAATGCTTTTATACGAGTTTTTTTTCTCGATAGATGTTCGTACTAAGGGTACAGCTCAATAATTGTGTGCGATTAGGGTTGCCAGCTCCAAAAACACAAAAGCCGGACTTGGCGCTTAATTTGGCCGGACATTTTACCCTAAACGCCATATATACCTTTTTTAATAGCTAATCATAGCTTTTTTAAAACCGGACATATGTTTTAAAACCCGGACAATATTTATTACCGCCTTGCAAACAGCGGTGAGTCAGCGGGGAGTTGTGTCGTTGCATTAATTTCGATTCGCGCGGCAGCCACACAAAAAGCCGGACAGGCCGGACGCAGTCAAATTTGGCCGGACAAGAGGTTAAAAGCCAAACATGTCCGGCTAAATCCGGACACCTGGCAACCCTATGTGCGATCAAAGCTGCAGCCGCATCCTAAGTAAATATCGTCGCATCTGCCCCTCTGTGCGTGCGCTATCAGCGAATGAGCGGGGCGCGGATTCGGGGAAGTTACATTACAGTCGGTAACATTCCGGTATCACTTTGAGACACGGGTATTATAACTTAGACCCGTATTCATAGACTATTCTCAAAGCTGAGAGCTATCTTGAGATCATACTTGATAGTTGAGATGCTCTTCTTATAGGAAAAACATCTCAGGTATGATCTCAAGATTGCTCTCAACGTTGAGAGCGGTTTATAAATACGGGCCTAAGAGACGGTAAAATTCCGGGACCTAGGTACTAGCATCAATGTATAAAGACACGGTAAACTTACAATTGGTAACTAGTTAAGTAGGTACATTTTTGTTAAGAGAACATTTAATTCCATGACAATCACCGCAATCACTGCAATCACTTGAGTAATTACTCACGGGTATTATAACTTAGAGTGGGTAATTCCGGTACCTAGGTACTAGAACCAATTTATAAGACACGGTAAACTTACAATTGGTACCTACTTAAGTACATTTTTGTATAGAGAACAATTAATTCCTTGACAATCACCGCAATCACTGCAATAATTTGTGTTATTACTCAAATGATTGCATGCGAAATGCCGTGAATACTTGAAAGAAAAGCTTATTACTAATAGAATGCGAAGACTTTATGTTATCTAAATATTTATTTTGAAAAAGATACGTTTTTCAAAGTTTTAGAGGCCTAAATAATTAAACTAAAGCACTCTTACAAGAGCTAATTAAGGGCCAAACATGCAATTAATTTTTATGTTTTAGTGAAGTGTCATACCTTAACCTACCACACATTTTCAATTTCAGTAGCCTTAGCACGAACATCTAGGTATCAAGAAAAAAAATACGCGTAAAAGTACTCAATAGAGTAATTCTCTATGGAAAATCTTATTTTGATTTCCGGCGATAGATGGCGCTGTACAAATTTTCCATACAAAATTACTCTATCGAATGTTTTACGCGCGTAATTTTTATCGATAGCTGTTCGTGCTAAGGGTACAGAAACCTAATAATGCACATTTTAATATTGTGTTAAAGAGTGAGCACATACACTTATTTACTTTGTTCGCGAGTATTTAATTAAATATTTTTCTATTATTCCACGTCTGCATCAACGGAAACTTAAACCTATGAGCAAACAACAGCTCTCTTCACCGTGGGGGGGAAACCGGAGTAACTCTTAATCGAAGGATTACCATACTCGCTGCCCGCATCGGGGTTCGAGTCTGGGCACTTTGGACATCGAGCTTTTAATAACAGCAATTAGCAAAGGTTTTAGACTGCATGGGTGTTGACCGCAGAAAATTTAGCCTGATAAAAGTCACTTCCCAATCTTCCCACACAAGCGTTGACCTGTCAAATAGCTTTTTTTTAAGTTGATGTGATGTATAATGATTGTAAAATTATATTTGAATAGTAGCTTTGACCGTAGAACACTAGTATTTAAATGAATTTTAATTTGGCCATCAGAAAATTAGGTAATTGTAAAATCAGTAATATGTTATAATGTTATGCTTTACTAATCTTTGTTATTAATTTTCAATATTATGCTCTTTTTATTTTAGTTAACAATTTATCAATAACAATAAAAAAAATGACTTCCCTAGACACGATAATTGATAAAATCAACATTTTAACAGGTGCCCTTAGCTGTCGAGAAAAAAAACCCGCGTAAAAGTACTCGATAGAGTAATTCTCTATGGAAAATCTAATTTCGCTTTTCGGCGATAGAAAGCACTGTACAAATTTCCCATACAAAATTACTTAAGGGTTCGATCCCCGGTTGGGTTAATTTAGAAAACGAACTTTTCTATATTGGCTCAGGTCTGGGTGTTTGTGATACCGCCGTTGTCTCTGATTTCCATAACACAAGTGCTTTAGCTACTTACTTTGGAATCGGAGCAATGTATGTGATGTTGTCAATTTTTTTTTTATGTTGTACAAGCCATCTTACGATACGATTTCCTGGAAATAATCACTTTATGACAATGAAATTATCTATTCTCCGTTATAAGATTTTGTGGTGTAGATTGCAGGTAAATGTTATTGGATAAATATTAAAGTATACAATATTTCAAAATGGATCAAATCTAAATGTATCTTACAATATTACATACAATGTTATTTAGAAACATTTATGATGATATGTGTGGTGTGATAACTGCAGTCATTGCACGTTCGTTGCAATCAATAAAACGTAGTGATTACATTCTCTTTAAATAAAATGACAAGTAGTGCCATCTATTGTTGAGTGGAAAAACTAAAGTACACTCGCGTACAATACACTTGACTAATGATAATCGCGCATACAATATTAAACGAAAATTATATTTTATTTTATTACTGCCGAAAAGTGACAAAGCTCATGGCAGAATAATGACCGAAAAAAGTTGCGCACACATTCGCGCTCTCCAGTCCACAATGTATTTGCGGAAGCAATTTCGCGAAATGCCACAATTTATTTAAAAATTACGCCCTTGTTTGTGTGGGTAAATATTGACGTGTTTGGTTTATGATAATGGCAACACTGAGCGGCAGGTAGACTCTAGCGACGGCATTATTTACCTGTAGAATGTACACATATTATTTAATATTTACAGTCGCAGCGTATACTTGACAATATAATATTTGTTATGTATGCTCCGCTTTTGAAAGTTAATGTTTACACCATACATGCTTATTATAATCAAAGGTAAATTTAGTTATTAAACATGTTAATACGGGTGCAAGTAATTAGCTGATTTGATTTCAACGTTTATCTTCGTGTTAATTAGCTAAGTACTTCCGCTTTTTCATGTTGACTTGTGGTATGGAATTAAAATAATTTCAAATATGTTATTTTGGACTGATGTTTTAGTAGGTTCTACAAAACACTTATCGTAGACATCCATCTATCATAGACAGCAATCTGATAGATAGCTATCGAGAAAAAAAACGCGCGTAAAAGTACTCGATAGAGTCATTCTCTATGGGATATCTCATTTCGCTTTTCGGCGGTAGATGGCGTTGTACAACTTTTCCATACAAAATTACTCATCGAATGTTTTACGCGCGTTTTTTTCTATAGTTCGTGCGATAGGTATAGTTTTAAGTCAGAGTTGGCAGTACTAATAATGTATTCTGTAAAGTTGCTTTAATGGTAAGTTTGTATGCTTTAATAAAATGTCAAGTACACAGAAGCAATAGAAACTAACTGCATCCAACCATGGACTTAATCAATTTACAAGTAGAAAGTAACCAGCGCAGCGGCTCACAAACTCCTCGATCAAACGTAAGTCTTACTGCAAACAATATCATCATTGTATTTGTACTGAAATAACAAATTTGTAGCCAGCTTTAAATGCACACCTAACACGGACACACACTCGTAGTGTGTACAGAGACAATATGTTGGAGACTACTAAAGTCTTAAGCAACGCGACAAAATGAATCTCCGCCAGAGACTGATACGGCCCAATTCAAACAGAGTCAGCGCCATTTTGTTTTGACAAGCGGCTATCTTGCTTCGCAACCAACACGCTAAATTGCACTTAAAGGTCTAAAGAATAGAGTTCCAATAACGCGGGCTCCGGTCGAGTAGAAACATCGGAAATTAAGGGAGGACCAGACACGATTCTGTTTGCCGTCTAACGTGGTCCCAGGACGGAGTTACAAATATTTGACGTGTCAATTTTGTGAATGTTGGCCGAGTATTGCGGTTAATATTCCCGGGCCGGCCAACCTGCTGCGTGTGCGGCCACCCTTTAATTAAATGACTGAAATAGACTATTGTTAATTTATTACTTCGGGTCTTGGGGCGGTTATTATTTATTCAATTACGATGAAGAGTTGAACATCCAACATGTAGCTTTGGGGTTGTGAAGATCAACCTCTTTTTTAATTGACACTTTATTAGTTCTGCAGGCGGAACAACTTTGATTAAACAGGCAAAAACGCAATGTTTTCATATTATTATGTTTAAGAAACGTGCAGAAATAGCAACCCTAGTATGCATTGATGCGTGTGCTGACATCATACCTATATACGTAAAGATAAAGTGCTATTTCTCTGAGGTTCACAGCCTGACTGATGACCATGAATTTTGAAAGTCTATGGGACCTTTTTCCTGCAACTGTAGCAGGGCGAATCTACGTTGTTTCTCACTGTCTGCGTCATTGTCGTTACTCGAAAATCTTCAAAAATCCAACGCATCGCAATAAATAAATTTAAAAATATGCTAATTAATATACTTTATTATCGTACTCTAACGTAAATGATGGCAAATTCCCTAGTGATGCATTGGATTTTCAAAGATTTTCGAGTAACGACAATGACGCAGGAAGTAAGAAACAACGTAGATTCACCAGCAACCGCTAAAATAGGTAATTTCTTTAACTTGATATTCGTGTCAATCACGTGTCAACCAACATTGCTCCGTCTCTACGGAGTCTTGTAAATTTACCTAGAGTTGCTTATAAATAATAAACATTCTTTCTATAGCTTCACGGTCAAGAAAATTGTGATCGTGATAAAATAAATACTTAAACAATTTGATATGTCTTCAGCCGAGCTAATACAGGCATTCCACAGATTTATAGCGATTCCCCAGTCCTATTAATTTGCCGAACAACAGAAAACAGGCGATATTTTCGTCTGTTTGTTAAAGATTAAAGCCGGTATCGGTCGGTTATCGTCTCGTTAGGAACAATATCAAACAAGCGAATCGATTGCGGAGAACAAAACATTGTGCTATCTTGTTACGGCATATTGCTCGTTACCGCGCCGCTATTTATTTTCGAGTGGCAACACCGAAGTGTATAAACAAAAAAACACTCGGGCGGCTGTTTTTATAGACAACAATGCGCCGAGGCACTCGGGGCATAGTGTTAAGAGTGAGATGGAGTACGCACTCACTTTTCGCGACAGTTCCCGAGTAGGGGCTTGTTCGCAGTATTTTCATTGTGTGCTTTTAATTTTGAGTGCGCGAACTAGCTCGCTCTCCTGGGAGGAATGTTTGCGAGCATAATATTTGCTTCCGCTGTATAATTCAGCCGGCCGCCATATTTGCCAAAGAGCAATCGTTTTAATACACGGCGCCGTATTAGGGCCGGAATATTTTGTTAGATGAATTAATTTTTCAATTTTAATTATGGCTTTTAGACTAATTTTGAAGTGGGTTTGAAATTATAGGAACTTAGAGATTTCTTCAATTATAACACGCATATTTTTCTTAATCGTTTTTATTGTCATTTGTATTAAGGCTGCAATGACGGTTACCAGTTTTTTACAATCACCATTGATTGTCATTATTTCTACATGACCTGCGGTTGTATCGGCTAAAAATAATGAAGTTATTGTAAACTGTGATTTGACAGATGTATGTGATACATTACTACTTCGTTTTGGCACAAATAAAAACTTACCAAAGAAAAGTAGCAATGCACGTAGCACGAACTGTTTCGTATTTGTTGATATAGATAGATCGTGTAATTGAAAAGAAAAACATTTACCATTCATAAAAGTCAAAGTAAAACAGTAACTTACTGGCAAGAATACTCGTAGACTTCTTCTTTTTCAAACTCCTCGACTTGGAAGTGGGGAAGATGATAAAAAAATAACGCGCGTAAAAACATGCAATAAAGTCATTTTGTATGTGAAATTTGTACAGCGCCAGCTATCGGCGAAAAGCGAAATGATATTTCCCATAGAGAATACTCGTACTAAGGGGTAGAGCGATTACGATAACTATGTAAGTTGACCGATAGATCCCTGTCCGGAATTGAAACATTTAAAACAAAACCATATCTGCATATTTTCTGATATGCAGATATGGTCCGGTACTCGTGGCTCGGGTCTTTGGACTGTTATAATAACAATAATTACGTTTATTTCAGGCACAGACCCATGATTTTAAATAAACCGGACAAGTGCGAGTCGAACTGGAAAATTATAAATAAAGAGACTGGGAAAATTAAAAGTAATGACCGTGAATTCTCATTAGTATCAGACAATAAAATTATTAAGTCAGATGAAGGTGTGGCAACTATTTTGCAAGATTTCTTTTCTAAAATACCTATTGCCACTACTAGTAATTTGAATTCATCTCCCAACCTTTCTGTCTCCCTCTTGGAATCATGTGTTGATAAGTGCAATAATATATTTAAATTTAGACATCAATAGTGATACCATCCTGAAAACATTTAATTCAATAAATATAAAAAAACTGAAGATCTTTGGGGCATTTCAACTCACATAATTAAATCAATAATAACTTCTATTGCCCCCCATCTTGCTTTTATTTTCAATAAGTGTGTTGATGAAGGGATATTTCCAGACTTGATGAAATATGGTAAAATTATCCCTCTTTTTAAATCTGGGGACAAAAGCGATCCCGCTAACTTTAGACCCATTTCTATTTTGCCAGCACTTAGCAAAATTTTTGAGAAGATCATTTATGATCAATTATTAGCGCATTTTTTTATCAACAAACTACTTCACGAGAAACAATTTGGGTTTACTCGTGGTAGATGCACAACTGATGCTGGAATTGCACTTCTCAAACACGTCTTTGAGGCATGGGAGGGTAGACAAGATGCAATTGGTATTTTTTGTGATCTCTCTAAAGCATTTGATTGTGTCAGTCACAGTACTTTAGTACATAAATTGGAACATTATGGTGTATCAAAAAATGCAGTAAGCCTTCTGCAATCGTATCTATCGGCGAGAACTCAAAAAGTTGTTGTGAATAAAACAGAGTCTTATGAAGCACCCATTACCATGGGCGTGCCGCAAGGATCGATATTGGGTCCATTACTTTTTCTTATATATATTAATGACCTTCCTTACTATACCAAAAACTTGTGTGAAATAGTACTGTTTGCTGATGATACTTCTTTAATTTTTAAAGTCGATAGAGGATGTGATTGCAGTGACGATGTAAACAGCACTCTTTCCAAGGTGATGCATTGGTTTACCATTAATAATCTGAAGCTTAACTCTAGTAAAACTAAATGTGTCAAATTCTCACTTCCTAATGTGAGGCAGGTTCATACTACAATAAATGTAAATGGCGAAACAGTCGAATTGGTAGACTCCACAAAATTTTTAGGTATTATTATTGACTCGCGGTTGCAATGGGACCCTCATATCGATGCCTTGTCAAGTAGACTTAGTTCCGCTGCCTTTGCCGTTAAGAAAATAAGGCTTTTGACTGACATTGAAACAGCAAGATTGGTTTACTTCAGTTATTTTCATAGTCTTATGACTTACGGTTTGTTGTTGTGGGGCTCAGCTGCTAATATTAATAACATATTCATTTTACAAAAAAGGGCAGTGCGCGCTATTTACAACTTACGGTCTAGAGATACCCTTCGTGACTTATTTAAAGAAATTAAAATATTAACAGTTGCTTCCCAATTCATCTATGAAAATATAATGTATGTAAAGAAAAATTTAGATAGTTTTGTAAAGAATAGTAATGTTCATAAATTCAATACAAGAAACAAGGACAAACTTGCTGTTCCAAAGCGCAGACTGCATAAAACCGGAACCTCTTTTTTGTGTAGATGTATTACCTTTTATAATAAGATTCCACAAGAAGTTACAGAACTGCCTTTGGAAAAATTTAAAAATACTGTTAAATCCAATCTCATGAGTAAAGGCTATAACACTATTTGCGATTATTTGAAGGATAATAACGCCTGGGCATAGCTTTTGTATTTTTAATTTTTACTCTAATGTTCAGTATAGATTAAGATAAGTCCGTGGTTCTTTCGTGGGTCTAGTATAAAGTTCTGTACTATAATTTCAAGTGATTCGAGTCATCGATATATTTTTTTTTTTCTTTTCTTTTTAAGTATAGTTTGTAAGAAGTGTCCTACCTACTTAAAAAACGTATCTACAGGTTTCTTGACTCGTCGCCTTAATATGGGTAGCTTTAGTATGTCATGCTCACTTTAAACATTTCTGCGGTAGTGTCGTGTGAGGCGGGTCGTTACGTTCCCTCAAATATGGTTGAGCGAAGCGATGGCTGGTTCATGCGTCATGCTCGTGAACGGGTGCTGCCAGTGGGAATGGGTCTGCTTCTGACTACTTGTATTAAGGACGTCGCATACATATATATATATATAAATGTTTAATATTATCTATATGTATGGCACTTCTTACCCAAAAGATAAAATTCATAACTACTACCTTGTTTTGGAATTTTTTTTATTGCAATCTTTCACTTTCTATAGGCCTATGAAAAGCTTTTGGATATTAGTTTTCAATTCGATGCCTTAACACGGGTAGCCTAAGTATGTCATGCTCTCTTTAATCATTTCTATGGTGGTGTCGTGTGAGGCGGGTCGTTACGTTCCCTCAAATATGGTTGAGCGAAGCGATGGCTGGTTCATGCGTCATGCTCGTGAACGGGTGCTGCCAGTGGGAATGGGTCTGCTTCTGCCTACTTGTCTTAACGTTTATTGAATTGTATGAATAAATATATATATAATTTTTTTGTAATAGCCTAGGCTGAGCCTTAAATTTTGAATTAAGCTTGACACCTGTAATTTGATTCAGTAGAAATTAGCTAATTAAATAATGTTATTTATTTATGAATCAATGTTAATGGTAACATGTATGAATACTTTGAATGTAATGTCTGGAAACGATATACATATTTGTAAATATCGTTCCTTCTAATAAAGCTGATTAGTTTTTTGCGCCCATTTTTCTTGTCAGCTAAAAGACGTCATAATGGGTGGTAGGATAAAAGAATTGACGATTTAAAAATGCTTGTTATGTGAGCTTATTTGAATAAAGAATTTTTCAATTTCAATTTCAATTTCAACTCCTCACCGAGGGTTCCGTACACCCTGTACTTGTAATATAAGACGATATCTTGCCAATTGATTCATATTCATATTCATATTCTTTATTTGCCTATCTATCCTTATTTTATCTATCCTTATATTCCCTTGAGAGTGTCGGAATATGCGTTTTTTCGGCATAAACAGCCGTATCTTTTGTTGTGTTAACTTAGAAGTTAGATTTTTTTTTTTTTTTTTTTTTGTTTATTTGGGATAACAACAACCATAAATTTACATTTATGTACTTAGGTCTAAGGTCAATAACAGTTATCCTCAGATTGATATAAAAAGCTAGAATATACTAAAGAAGAAAAAAAGAAGAAGAAGAAAAACAACACAGTTTCAAGGGACTGTAGACCTGAGTATATAGTTTTAATTTCAACTCGATACCTCCACGCGTTTAAGGGATCTTGACAAACAGACAGACCGACAACAATGTGATCTTATAAGGGTTCCGTTTTTACCTTTTGAGGTACGGAACTCTAAAAACAATACAAAAAACAAAAAAAGACTTAAAAAGAAAAGAAAATTTATTAATGAAAGCTTTATTTTATTTTTAATATTGTACTAGAACCACCTGAAAATTAATAGCATTGTGAATGCAATAATAATTGTTATTAAATAGATAGGTAAGTACCTATTATATTTGTTTTGTAAGATAATTTTACTTAAGACCCTGTCCAGAGCTAAGCGCGAATGAGACGCGATTCGATATACAGTGTTCGCTTAGGACCAGCGACGTCAGCAACGTGTGAAATATTAACAGCAATGTTACCAAAATTACGTTTAAAATCGAGGCGAATTCGCCCTTTCTGGACAAGGTCTTAGGTAGGGCAGTGTGGTGGCATTGGCAGGTTAAACGTAGGCAATAGACGTAACTAGTAATCGGCGGACATGTTTGAAGGCTATGGGAGTAAATGAAGCGAAATATGTACCGGAACGTAAACAGAATTGGAAATATGAAAGTGGAAAGATATTATCACAGCATACCCGGGAGGAAATTATGCATTACCATCTTTTCTTTGATTAGATCGCAACAAAAAAATATCTACAGCGGCTATAATATAATTAGCTTATCACAGAAGGCGTGCAGGCCTTAAAAAAGAAATAATTAATACCTAAGACAGGTAAACTAACAAGCGCACCATTTCAACCTGCAACAGACTAGGCATATGAAAAAACTAAGGGTGATAAAAAGGGGTGGTGCATCAAAAGATAAATAATAAAAAAAACAAAATAACAAACAAACTGATAAATAGGTACTCTGTAAATCTGTTGAAGGAAAAAACAAATAAACTACTAGCAAAATATTAACTCTTGAATAACGCTTCAAAAATGTACTAGTAATGCCATCTAGCGTCGAATAGTATGAATATCTTTATGAAGCTTACAGCGTCATCTATTGACAAAGTTTATGAACTCACGTAAAATGTGTACGCATGGTTCCATTTTTTGCGACAGGTGATGCTTCAAAAACAGCTGGCAGCACTGACTCAGGAATTCTGAATGCAGACAACGAATACAGAAACCGTATGTACGGAAAACGTATGAGTGTGGCCAGCCTAATGCCATCTAGCGTCGAATAGTATATTTATAAGCGCTATCTATTGACAAAAATTTGGAACTTTGTCACGTCGAGTATTATTGGTGTACGATTCCATTTCTCAACGACAAATGACACTATTCAACTTTATAGATATCAAATCAGTGTTTTCGTGAATTGGCTATGTTGTGATTGTGAGACAAAAAATATCTCCTCCCTTCTCATTTCACCCTGTGTGAATTGTGTAATTAAAACAATTATTTACTGTCTAAAATCTAAATGAAAATAAAGATGTTATGTTATTATAAATATATTTATTGCAAAAACATTAACCTTAACAATCGGTCTTGCAATAATGACCCATTGGTATTGAAACAGCTTTTAAAATCCAGTATAGGTACTAAAAACAAAAATTAAATACAGTATTCTTGAATAAACCAGGATTAGGCGAACAAAATAAATTAGGGCTATTGCTAGCATTGTTATTGGGCTAAAATGATGTCAATAAAATTATGAAATTATATGTACACACAAAATAACATAATAATTTTAAATATTTTAATATTTAAAGTTAGAAAATAATGCTTAAAACTAAATTAGAGGATTAATATTTTTTTATTTCATATAAGTTACCCGATGTATGTTTGTCGTTTGTACGAATTTATTAATCTATACAACATAATAAACTGTTACTTAAAATAGTCAAGGGAGCAAAAACTAAGATTATTATTTTAGTATAACTTCTTTTTTAATGAAAATGGCTGAGATAATGTTACCGAAAATTCAGCGTAAGTCATGATTTAAAACACAAATGAATGAAACTTAAAACATAATTTAATCTTATAATAATAAAATCGCTTAATTTTAAATTCAAACACATCTTAAAATAAAATGGCATAATGTCATGGCCACAATAAAATAAACCTTTCTTAATTATAGATTTAATTCTTAGTGTAACTTAAAGTTTTGTGGGTGTAATATGTCCAGAAGTATCTGAACATTTTAAAAGCACATCACACCAATTATTGCGTTCCTATAGCAAGTTACAATTACTATAAAAGCGTTAAAGTTGGTATGATAAAGTACTAAAATGTTCAGCTACTTCTAGAGCAAACTACTTAAGCATGAAGTTCATGAAACTTGATACAGTTATAAGTTCAGCATAATCAAAGTATGCCTAAATTAAATATAAGGTCCTCAAATACTACAGCATAGTGTAAAAAATAAACTAATAGTGGTTACTGTCAGCGGTCGCTATCGGTCAATCGCGGGGGGGGGCAAATTGACATTTCAATTTCTTAATTTCGAAAGAAACAAAGGAATTATGGTTCATGCAGCTACGTTTTTACATTTCATAATAAATTTTCTGCTGTTTGAAAAATGAATGTGGATAACGGAACGTTTTACGATGGTTGAATGGTGTGTGCGAGGAAAAGCCATCGGCGTCTGGCAACTCTGCTTCGCATTGAGGGACAAGCGCTGCATTGCGCGGTCGCGTCGGCGAGCTGAGGCCGACATCGAGACAGCGCGCAGTGGTTGCTGCACTTGCTGCGCGCGCTTTTCTGAGTGTAACCATTACTAGATATCTTTACACTATGCCTACAGTCAGTCCGTAATTAAACTATAAAGCTGTAGGAAGACAAGGAGGGCCTCAAAACAAAATTGCAGCTCAAATCTAATAAAAATGTTTACCTTTAAGGTAACACAACGTGATCAAATGTACAAAAATAATTTGCTCTTATAGATATTGGTCCCATACCAATCATAAAATTTCATCAGCATCTTTGTGATAACTTACATTGTACAACAGAAGTAGCTAACTTCAGAGCTCTTGCGGTAAAAAACGACGTATTGTCACGTACATGTTTGAAAAAAACGAAGCTTGCTTAGTTTAAGATTGGGTGTGGATGTAGGTCATTCATAGAGATTCTTGATTATTCAACAACCAGAGGAAACTCTTCAACATCTTCACACATAGAGTTGAACTGTGCTGCCCAAGCTTCCATTTCTGCTTTCTGGAAAATAATCAATTAAATTAATAGTTTATTTTTATTAAAATTAAAACTTGGAGCAATAATACGAATATAACAAAGCTCAGTACCCGTAGCACGAACAGTTATCGAAAAAAAATAACGTGCGTGAAAACATTTTATTGTGTAATTTTGTATGGGAAATTTGTACAGCGCCATCTACCGCCGAAAAGCGAAATGAAAGATGATGTCCAAAAAAGACCCAGAATCAACTGGATTGAAATGTGTACCAATGGATTGGCATTTAAATATAATACAAGGTGTTACAAAAATACCCCTAATGCCGAATATGGTATATAGGGACCATCAAACTGAACAACTTTTACTATGGGGCCAACTCTGAAATCGCGAAAACTTAATCAGCTGTTTCATACATTTTGATATTTTCGATTTTAATTTTTGTATGAAACAGCTGATTTTTTTTTCGCGATTTCAGAGTTCGTCCCATAGTAAAAGTTTTTCAGTTTGATGGTCCCTATATACCATATTCAGCATTAGGGGTATTTTTGTAACACCTTGTATAATGTTGCCAAAGCGGCAACCCTGAAATCTTTATAGTATAGGAGCTAGGAGCAAAGTAAAATAAGTAAAAAATTCATTTAAAAAATTATTAAAAATAAGTTTACGTCATGTTGTGGCTTAATATGACGTTGCTACTACAATAGTACTCAGTGACCGCGTGACTATTATATGCTATATAACAATAGTATGTTCTTGTCGTAATGTGTCTTGAATGTATTCTGCATCGCATTAATGTGTTTTCCCCCTCTTCATTAAAATTCACTCTTTCAGGATGCCTGTACACTTCTATTGAGTACTTTATTTGCAATCCTTAGCCACAGAATTACCAATAATACACACAGTACTATAACGATTGTAGTATCTATGGGCCAAAAGAAAAAAATATACAAAAACAGAGTCTTTGTTATGTTGTGATTTAATATGATGTTGTTATTATGTTGCTGTTGCTTGTGAAATGTGTTGATGATAATTATCATGTGTAACACAAGTGATACAACATTAAAACAACGTCATATTAAGCCACAACATGACGTAAACTTATTTTTATTATTGTTTTAAACGAACTTTTTACTTATTTTATTTTGCTCCTAGCTCCTATACTATAACGATTTCAAGGTTGCCCCCTTGGTAACATTATATTATATTTCAATGTCAATCCATTGGTATACATTTCATTCCTGTTGATTCTGGGTTTTTGGTCAATACATTTTTGGACATGTCCTTTCTCAAGACAATTTTATTATTTTATAGAGTAATTTCACGCGCGTTGTTTTCTCGATAGATGTAGGTACAGAATAGCTAAGTTATTTAACATTCAACATTTTTTAAACAACATATTTCTCATAAATTCCTGTCAAAAATATAAATATTTTAAAAATTAAAAAAAAACAAAAATGAAATTATTTTAGAACCAGTTTGTGTAAATTCAATTTACTTTGTGTCCAATATATGAACATATCATAATTGTCCTTCTCTGTACCCTGACAATGTGTATGCAAAATTTAATGTCATAATGATCGGTTCAGTAGTTAAGACGTGAAAACGTAACAAACAAACTTACTTTCGCATTTATACAAGGTGTTACAAAAATACCCCTAATGCCGAATATGGTATATAGGGACCATCAAACTGATCAACTTTTACTATGGGACCAACTCCAAAATCGCGAAAAAAAAATCTGCTGTTTCATACAAAAATTAACATCGAAAATATCAAAATGTATGAAACAGCTGATTTTTTTTTTATGATCATAGTTTACATTTCATTTATCGTTACCTCTTTTCTTGATAGTTGCTTCTTCTTTTTGCTAGCTTTTTTCTTGGCAGCATTTTTCTGTGCCACTTTAGGCATCGTAAAGGTAATGTCTGCCAGGTCATCTTCTTCATCTGACTCTTCATATTGAGGAGGTGCATCAAGGCTTTGGGTGTCGCTGTCTGAAGCCGCAGTTTGCTGGAAAGTGACTTTTTTGGCTTTTCCATAACTCTTTCGTAGAGGCTGAAATTTAACAAACAATATAAATAGTACGATAAACCTTACTTTTAGTCAATCAAATATGAACTGAAAGCATGATAATTTGACTTTTACTACAACTTCTGAACAAAAATACATTCCAAAAAGCAACAATTGAGATAAATTATACCTTTAAATGATGCACCAGTTCTAGGTCTTCAAATAAATGTACCGACTGTGAGTCTTCATCTTGCAGACTCATCTGCTCACCCACATCGGTCAAAGCATTATTATTTTTATTGGCATCCCTTTTAGGGAATACCGGTGCATCAGTAGCTGACTTCATCTCCTCATACACTTTATTAACAGCATCAGAACTTGCTACAACATTTGATTTAGCAGCAAGTGGCACTTTAGCTCTGGTTGGTGCAGACAGAGCATTTATTTCCTGCAAAACAGCTCTTGCACGGGGTCTCAAAGCCCGTACACGAGGATTATCGGTTTTAACAGGGGACACATTCTCTTGATCCTCACTTTCATCAAAGCCAAAGAAGGTTCTATCTTTATCTTTGCTTGTAGATTTAGGAGTTTGGACTTTATTTTTATTATTTTCCAAAGTTCCAGTTTTATCCGTATTTTCCTGTACATCTTGTTCTTTATTAGGAGTCCAATAATTATTACCAGCCTCTTTTCTAGGCGTTTTATTTGGTGTCCTATACACATCTGTGTTTGTCTCAACAAACATTTTATAATTATCATCAAATACAGAGTTTGCTTTAGTTGGTGTCACCGAAACTGCCCTCTTTTTCTTACTAGCACTTCTTTCTGCTACCTCCCTAAAGAAAGATATTATACTTGTTTGTTTCAAATCAGGTTGGTCATTGCTAACTATCTCTGGCAAAGGATCATTAGATACTGGCACTAAATTGGTGTACACATGTTTCTTTTTATTGGAGTCATTGAAGTTTATAAAGGAGCTCTCAACTGCAGGTGTCATGTTTGGTTTTATGTAAGTGTTTACATGCCATTTTATAGGCAACTGCTCAAATTGAACTCTCCATGGGCTTGCATGAGGTCTTCTGGCAGATGTGTTCATGCTACTGCTAGCAACAGGTACAGCATCAAAGAAACTGAGATTTTCTTGTAAGTTGAGTGGATCATGGTGGTTTGTTCGGTGATGGATTGTATCATTTGTTGTTGTATTGGGTAGTGGGGATTTCCCACGGTTGGGTGACACCACTGGGGAGTAATCTATGTCATTGTTGTCCATTAGTGGCTCAAAATCAGCTGCAATGTCTTCTACCCTTATAGATGCATTTGGCTTGGATTGTGGATGTGATGGTGTTGCTTTGGATGTTTCAGCAGGAATTACGGTTATAACTGGTGTTGTGATGATAGGTGCTGTGGGTTTGCTAGTATTGGGAGCCCTTGGTTTATTTACACTGGATGCTATTGGGTCCGAGGCTTGTTTAATTTGACCATTAACTGGCTTACTAACTTGAGATTCTGTTGGTTTCTTTGTAACAACATTTTTTAAAGCTGCCAGAGCTTTTGACATATTTTGATCATAATTATTTTTAAGTACCACTGTTTTTGGTTTAGGCGGATTCTTTTTGACGGGTCTCTTTCGTTTTTTCTTTTGAGGTAGTGGTTCTTCGTTAGGATCATAGGTAAACTCATAAACATCAAGGTGGCTATTATCTCTTTTAGAAGGCTTTTGATCTTCCAGAACTCTGTATGAAAAGTTATGTTCTAACAATTTCTTACTTACTGTTTTCTGATTAGTAGGAGATGCTTTGTCAGAGGTCTGAGGCTCACTTTTACTGTCCACTTTCTTTGCTCTCAATTGCCTTTGTTTAGCATTATTATTAGAGTCTGATGTAGCTACACCTGTGACTTTTTCTGCTAGCAGTTGAGGCTCATTTTTATTGTCCACTTTTTTTGCTCTTAATTGCCTACGCTTGGCGTTATTATTAGAGTCTGATGTAGCTAAACCTGGGACTGTTTCTGCTGGTATTTGAGGCTCATTTTTACTGTCCACTTTATGTGCTCTAAATTGCCTACGTTTAGCATTATTATTAGAGTCTGAAGTAGCTGCACCTGCGACTGTTTCAGCTGGTATTTTAAGAGGACTCTTGTTATTGGTCAATTTAGTTTGCTTCAATCTTTTTGATGTAACTTTATCAGATTTGTTTGTGAGAGCAACTTTAGTTTCATCAGTGATAAATTTAGTATTTTTATTTTGAACAATTGGAGTACTGGCATGGCAACCAACTGGTATAAATTTATTTGGGCTCACTGAATGATCATCAAACTTGGATGGCAAACGACATACCCTCTTTGGACGGTTTGTTATCAAACTATTGTCAACATCCTTTTGTGGTGTTTTGAATGGTGATGAAAAAGTAGAATCATTATTCACTGCCTTTTTGTTTACATCATTTTGCTTGGATGATGATGTATCAGATTGCTTGTTGTTGGATAGAT
This sequence comes from Catoptria pinella, assembly GCA_963556745.1. Lineage (NCBI taxonomy): Eukaryota > Metazoa > Arthropoda > Insecta > Lepidoptera > Crambidae > Catoptria > Catoptria pinella. The sequence goes on from OY750776.1 coordinate 1,341,500, forward strand.
TAGACAGAAGTTCATTTTCATTGAATCTGTTGGGAAGCTTTCTTTCACGACGTTGTCTTGATTTGGCGTCAGGAACTGTAGCTTTCTTGATTTTCTCCTTTACAACACTTTTTTCTTTTCTGATGATTTCTGCCGACGAATTGTCGTCTGAAGCAGAATTAGTTTTATCAGCCAAAGCTTTACGTTGTTTTGTAACTTTACCGAAAGCTTTCGATTTAGTTTTCGATACGACACCAATATTTTCTTTCGAAGCTTTCGACACTTTACTGCCTCGAGTTTGCGGAGGCATGACGCTACTGTATCAACAATTTACAACTACTATAATGTCCAAAAACACATTGAAAATCAAAGCCATTCAATAGCTATTACTACAATTTTCACAAAACGCGATTTGTTAGCACAAGTGAACACAATATAATAAAAGAAACGAAAAGAAATGAATCAAGCAAACAGTTTTCGCTCGTTTTTTCGACATTGACAATCGTGACACATGACAGCCGACATGCCGTTGTCAGTTTTGTGTTCGGATTTCTTCGGATATTGAGGGCAAAGAGAATGGGTTGAGGCATAAACTTATTATACTAGTACTTAGAGAGCATTACTAGTATGAATAAGTCTATCAGTTTAGGGGTATCTTAACCTTCCGGAGCATTCCATCCTATGATTGACTGTAGGGCAGGCAGACAGAATGTTAGTTTCACATGTGGGCAGAACAGTGAGGCTGAACAGTGGACAGCATAGTGCTGCTACTGTTTTGAACGCACACGCCGAGACAGAACAGCGGCGGTATCGGCTAATGTTAACTGTGTTTTGACAGATGTATCCAAATGTCATATCGCGTTTGGGTGGTCATGCTAAGGGGCTGGTACTGCTGGTAGATATAAGTGATAATCAGTCTGGAAATTTCAAAAAAATCAAAGTCAGTACAGAATGATGAAATGTCTATAGGTATACAACAGCGGCGGTATCGGCTTTGACAGATGTATATGATACACTGCTACTTTTCTTTTGTAAGTTTTTATTTGTGCCAAAACGAAGTAGCAATGTATCACATACATCTGTCAACAAAACAGTTAAAATGAACTTCAATGTTTTTAGTCGATAGAGCCCCTGATGCCAGACTGATCGTGTAATCTCCTTCTAAAAGGGATTGTTTACCATCAGTCCGTAATTCAGTGGGTTATATAATCAGTCTCCCGCCGCGCCAGTTAGATCGGACTGATGGAGGACTGTGATCGTGTATCTCCCTCATAGGGTCATACTTTGTGAATGTGAGTGATGTGAAGTATCCGAACAAGAAAATGTCATAACTTCTATCCATAGAAAAATCATTCTTATCACAACGTTTTAAAGTTGAAAATGAAAATACTTCTTGTAATGACTTGAATTTATGAATTTGAATTCAAATGTATCGTTTTGTGAAACCGTTGTACAGTTTGTGTGCAGTTGATTTTCTTTCCCGTCTATTTACATAATTTCCAAAACTCAGTGTGGTTTTAATTGCTTGCCGTTTATATTATAGTGAATTGATTCGTGCACAATTTTACCTTAGGTGCTTGCAGGTATATATGACAAAATTTTCGATACTTTTAGCTCTTTGTCGATCAATTTACTTTAAAAGTCAATTACTCGTATTCAGTTCCATTAAACTAATTTACAAATAAGTTTACTAACTCTCTAATTTGTTTTTATTCAAAAGTTATAACAACCTTTTTGCAGTAGTTATACATCAGCTGATGGCTGGAAATTGACATTAATCTGAAAGTTGCACGAAAAAAAGGTAAAATTGTCATCTCACTGATCACCGGCGCGAAGAAAAGAATATGAAAAGACCTTTTACATAAAATAGAAGCTACTTTTTTCCTACATAAATAAAATAGACCAATTTCCTTACCAAAATGGTTGATGGAGACAGCAAAGGTGAAATTGATACAGTGCAAGTGGCTCTTCGGATCAGGCCATTGATGCAGCAGGAGCTAGAGAGAGGCTGCGACGAGTGTATAGATGTTGTAAATGGAGAACCACAAGTTCAAATAAAAGATCTAGCATTCACATACAATTATGTGTTTCCTCAACATATTACACAACAAGAATTCTATGATACGGCAGTCAAAGGTCTGATTGGAAAGTTATTTCAAGGTATGTGTGATTCATTTGGTGTACATATTTTATTGCTGGGATTATATTTTGGTCAAAATGTTAACAGAACAATGATTTGACAAATATAAAATAAATTTTATAATAAGAACTCTGAATAAAGCCTTTATTCAGAGTTTTTACAGTTATATTTTATAACTCATTTTAATAATATCCAAGTATTTTGGTTGCAATCCTCTGTGTGCCCACTGGTATTGTTATTTTACTAAGTGAAAATATGCTTACATATACACTTCTAAGACTTCCGAGCGTACAGTTCATTAGAAATAAAACACTTTATACGGATTGCAGAGCATTTACTATTAATTCAGGTGTTGTTTTAGAATTCGTCCTCCTGTGACCATGGCCCCTGGAGAGGTGTTGTAACATCGGGAATCCAATAAATCCAAACTAAATAATTCTAAAACAACACCTGAATTAATAATATACGCCCTGTAATCTGTAAAAAGTGTTTTATTTCTAATATGTTTACATGTATGTTTTACATTTTAATTATTTAGGGGTTGTTCCAAAGTAGGTAGGAATTTAATTGATGTTATTGTCCTTATCCTGTGCTTATGTTGTAACTAAATTTGTTGTTTGTTTGTAAATTGTATAAATATTTTATCATGTTAGAAATTTCAGAACTTAATCTACATACCTACCATATTTTCAAATATTTGTTAACCTTTCTTTCAGGTTACAATGTAACTATACTTGCATATGGCCAGACAGGCTCAGGAAAAACCTACACAATGGGTACTAACTATTCGGGATCTGATGGGGACTCAACAAAACTTGGTAAGCTCTGAATTTCTCGCTAAACTTTTGAAGTCTTCTAATCTGTACACACACACACATGAAACTTGTAGTTTTATAGCCCGTATGTGGTGACACTTTGGCTTATATGTATGTGCAAGCAACAACATAATATATACGGGTATTGCATTGACCCATAAACACATAAGATGTTCTGCGACTTATTGTAAACATACATAAGATGCTGTTCTGTTATACCAATGTGTTACTAGTTCCTGATTCATACATTTGCAGTGCATTTACTATAAGACTGAGGCAGTTGTGCTTCGTTTTAGGTGAGCAAAAATTCTTTGTAGTGGTTGTTGTAGTACATACATAGTACATAAAATATACTTCAGTATCAATATTTTCCAAACATCTATGTAGTCTTAAGTGCTAACTTACCATTTTTTCCAAACTACCTAGGTGTTATTCCACAAGCCGTAGCTGACATATTTGACTTCATAGAGACCCACGAAGAGAAGTTTATATTCAAAGTCACAGTCTCCTTCATGGAGTTATATCAGGAGCAGTGCTACGACTTGTTGTCTGGAAAGGAGAGGGGTCACAGCATTATTGAAATCAGAGAGGATATTAATAAAGGAGTCATTTTGCCTGGTAAGTGTTTGAAATATGTTGTTTAAGACAAACCGCCGAGCGAAGTAAAAAGCAAGTTCTCCCTTCATTTCTAAGTAAGTTAAATAGTTGAACTACGAAAACAGGTTTTATTACGCACGGCAGAAAGACGGTCAATGTCAATTTGCTCATCTCATCATGTCACCATTTTGAGTGACCAGGCCAATTCGCCTCATCAGTCCTCATGTCCAGTCCTTTTGCTCTTGAATCTAGAAACAGTTCTAAATCCATGATCAATTTAAATATTGGCAAAGACCGTTTTCTATTGGGGAACTGGGTGAAATGGTTCCTGTTATGTATTAGAATTTGTAGTAGGTTATATGTGGGTAGATACCAGCAGGTTATCTTGTTGTTGAATAAGATTAATACATGAGGGTACTTGTAATTGATCATCCTGTCACGGTGTCAATGGTTTGCTCCCAAGCACAATAAATGTTTTCTTGTGAAATATCGTGTTTTAATGGACATAACAATGGCGACTCAGGATAAATCAGGAACAGTGCAGTGTAAATCGGTGAACTTTCGTGAATTTGATCCTAAAAGTGATTTGTGGAACAATTATATTGATCGATTAAAATATTGTTTTGAAGCCAATGGAATCTACACAGATTCTGTGCAAAGGGCTAATTTTTACACTGTTTGTGGTGAACAAGTATTTGAAACGCTTCTTGCACTAATTACACCCCGAAAATCAAATGAAGTGACCTTCAGTGAAATTGAACTTATACTAACTAAACATTATAGTCCCAAACAAAACGAAATATCAATGTCATTTCAATTTTATAAACGAGATCAAAAACTAGGCGAATCAGCAGCAGAATACATAGCTGCACTTAGAAAAATCAGTTCTGGATGTAATTTTGGGAGTTTGGAGCGGATGCTTCGCGATAGACTCGTGTGTGGCATGCTCGACCACAAAGTGCAGTATGAGTTATTGAAGAGAGATAATTTACAGTATGATGATGTTGTAAATGTAATGTTGACTTCGGAGACCGCGGGAAAGGACGCTCGCATAATCCAGGGCGCCTCCGCTGCCGCTGCCAGCGCCGTTACTCAACACGCCGCGGTGACGTCACCGCCCTCCCCGGAACCGATGGATGTGAATGCAGTTAGATCGAAAATTAATTTGCGATTGTGCTATCGGTGTGGAGATCGCCATGGTGGCGAGTGCCGATTTGCCAATGCGATTTGTCATTATTGTAAAAAGAAGGGACATATTGAAAAGATTTGCGCGACGAAAAAAAGAAATAACTCTTCGAAACTCAATTACACAAATGAGAATTCCGACATGCAACTAAACGGTATATACAAGTTAGACAGCACGCGCACACGAGTGCCGGCGTACCAGGTGACAGTATTATTGGAAGATGTGCCTGTGCTGATGGAAGTAGATTCGGGAGCTGCCTTTTCTCTCATCAACCGTCAAACATGGAACATGCTGCAGTCACGCGCACCACTAACTCACTTACCTAACCGACTGCGGACGTGGAATGACTCACCAGTGTCAGTGATGGGACAGACTTGTGTTTCAGTTGAGTTTAAGGACATTAAGTGTAAGCTTGATATTATTGTAGCTAGGGGGTCAGGGCCTAATTTAGTAGGACGAAATTGGTTTGAGGCTCTTGATATTTCGTTATCTATTAATTTGATGTGTGATGTTGATGTGACTGTTATAGATAGTATATTGTCCAATCACAGGGAAGTATTCAGGCCCGGGCTAGGTACATACCGAGGGGACCCTGTCACTATTCACTTAAAACCGAATGCTACTCCTAAGTTTTTGAAAGCTCGGCCGGTCCCGTTTGCTATTAAAGAACGTGTAGAAAAAGAAATAGATAGGTTAGTTAGCGAGGGTGTACTTCGTCCAACAAGTTTTTCAGAGTGGGCCACCCCGGTCGTACCTATAATAAAAAAGAACGGCGAGATTCGTTTATGCGGAGACTATCGCAGTACGGTGAACCAGGCTACAGAGTCGGATACATATCCTATGCCGACTGCTAGTGAAGTCTTTGCTGCGGTTGCTGGAGGTAAATTTTATACTACACTCGATTTAGATAGAGCTTATACACAAGTTGTAGTTTCGGATACTACCGCACGACTTTTAACATTAAATACGTGTAAGGGTCTTTATAGTGTACACCGATTAGCCTTCGGCGTCAAGGCGTGTCAAGGTATTTTCCAACGACTGATGACAGCGTTGCTAGCAGACGTTCCAGGTGTAGCCGTTCTGATCGATGACATCATCATCAGCGGCCGTACTCTGACGGAAATGACTCAGCGCCTAGACATAGTACTCGGTCGAATCGAGAGTGCTGGTTTGCGTCTCAACGAAAGTAAGTGCAAATTTGTTAAAGAGTCTGTGGAATTTTTAGGCTTCGTTATCGATTCAAAGGGTATCCACCCTGCACCGAGCAAGGTATTGTCAATAAAGAATACACCAGAGCCTAAAAATGTTCAAGAGTTACAGGCATTTTTAGGACTATTTAATTTTTACGAAAGATTCGTACATCATAAGGCCACATTACTAGAGCCTCTACATAGGTTGCTCGACAAAACAAATAAATGGCAATGGACGGAACGTGAGCAGAGCAGTTTCGACTCAGCGAAAGGACTCCTGTCGTCTGAGCTCACACTCGTCCACTATGATTTGAATAAACCTCTTGTACTAACCTGTGATAGTTCGGAATACGGTGTTGGTGCAGTGTTGTCACATATTATGGAAGATGGGCAAGAACGCCCCATTGCAATGGGCTCTAGGACACTTCATTCTCATGAGCGACGATACTCACAGCTCGATAAAGAGGCGGCGGCAATCATGTTCGGAGTCAATAAATTTTATAATTATCTGATGGGTAGATCTTTCAAGATTATCACAGATCATAAACCATTATTAGGCATATTTGATCCTAAGAGACCTATTCCTACGGTTTTATCGCCTCGTCTTATGCGAATAGCTTTGGTTCTTACCTCTTTTGATTATGATATAACCCATAAGCCTGGAAAGTCAATTGTACATGCTGACGGTTTGAGTCGATGGCCTCAGCCAGTTCCAGACGAACCTGAGCAGCAATTATGTGATATTTTGTTGATGGCTGAGACTCCTCAGGATTTCCCGGTCGATGTAGATCACATAGCCACAGCTACTAAACGTGATATTGTTCTATCCCGTGTAAGTCATTATATATTAAGTGGATGGCCAGCTAAGGTAACTGACGAACAGCTGCGTCTTTATTGGTTACATCGCGCTGAATTGTCTCTGCATGAAAATTGTATTCTGTTAGGTTGTCGCGTGGTAGTGCCACGGTCATTACGTGAAACCGTTTTGCAAAGTTTACACAAGACGCACAATGGCATTGTTCAAACGAAATCGTTAGCCAGGAGTTATGTTTGGTGGCCGGGATTAAATAACGACATAGAGACTATGGTACAGACCTGTGACAAATGTTTAGAACATCGGCACATGCCTCCTAGATCCAAGTTTGAATGGATTACACCGTCCAGACATTGGTCTCGCATAAATATTGATTTTGCCGGACCTTTTCAAAATAATACCTTTTTAATTGTTGTGGATGCATACTCTAGATGGCCGGAAGTGTTCATAGTCAATAACATGACATCAGCCACAGTAATCAAGCATCTTAGAATGTTATTTGCTACTCACGGCCTTTGCGAAACCTTAGTATCAGATAACGGGACACCATTTGTGTCCACTGAAATGAAACAATTTCTTGACGCCAACAAAATACGACACGTTACTACAGCGCCATATCATCCATCCACAAATGGATTAGCCGAGAGAATGGTGCAAACAGTTAAAGATAAATTACGTAAGATTGATAACATGCCATGGGACCTTAAAATCCCTAATATGTTACTAGGGCTGCGCGTGACACCCTGCGTTACGACGAATAAAAGTCCTGCTGAATTATTAATGAATCGACGCTTAAGAACTTTATTAGACACAATCCATCCAGACAATTACACACGCATTTCTAGAGAAAATCAAGTTTTACGAAATGCTCAAGTTAAGTGTAGACAGTCTGACGTTGGACAGAGTGTGATGTATAGAAATTTCGGTAGGGGGCCGCATTGGCTACCAGGTACGGTCGTTAGGAGAGAAGGTATGGCAAGTTATGACATAGCCACAGAAGATGGCACCGTTGTTAATAGGCACATAGATCAGGTTATTAAGCAAAAACAGCCTGAAATAGAATTGGAGCAGGAAAGTCAGGAGAGAGAGGAGAGGTATGAAGGAGAAAGGAGGGAAGTGTGCAGCGATAATAATTTGGAAGTAGAGGATGGTTCTCATGATCAAGAAATTGTAGAGATACCTAGTGAGGAAAAATGGGCTGAGATGTTAGGAATACCGGTGGAACCAGAGGCAGGGTTCTCTGGCGGTAAAATAAGACATAAATTGTATGTTCATGATAGTACTCCTTATACTAGGCCTCTCAAAGATTGTAATGTAATAGATTAGGTTATTCATTAATAAAATTTAAGATGTTAATCAAAATGAGTGTTCAATGAATCTAGTACAGTACATTTATATTCTGTTTATGTTGTTAAAGTTTAGTTTGCCTTTATACATACTTGGGGGAAAGGTATGTTATGTATTAGAATTTGTAGTAGGTTATATGTGGGTAGATACCAGCAGGTTATCTTGTTGTTGAATAAGATTAATACATGAGGGTACTTGTAATTGATCATCCTGTCACGGTGTCAATGGTTTGCTCCCAAGCACAATAAATGTTTTCTTGTGAAATATCGTGTTTTAATGGACATAACAGTTCCGGTTAGGGAGACTGGTCATCACCCGTCCGGCTTCACTGGCGTCCCTCTCCAAATAATATTAATAAAAACTGTTTTGTTGAATTCGATTGTGCTTTTTATTTGAATTAATATTTCTATAATTTCACTCAATCGTCGTATATGAACTATTATTTCACTCAATCGTCATATAATAACTACACAATATCGCGCTAGTAAGAGTAAAATAGGATCAATCAGGATTGGTTTCAAGAGGAAGCTCACAGACAGTAATAATAATGGAGAATGTCACTGGTTCTGTTAAATCACTTGGAACTTTATAGTCATGCAATGCACATGTCATACAATTAATAATAGTACTGACGTACAGAATGTTCACTCCCACCCTCCCACCGATCAGCGGTACCGCACTCCGCCCCGCACTAGGTCGGCGAGTTAGCTGTAATATTATTGAGGGCCGTCGCCGTCGGTTCGACAGTTGTAAAGTACTTTTTTAATATGATAGTTGACACAGACAATATGATAATTTCTTAAAAGGTTTTATAACAATTAGCATTTCAGCGAATGTGAAAAAAGGCAAGTAGCTCTGAACACTTTAACCACACATATTATGCAGTGGGTACAGACGTCATTCTGTTTATGTAACAGAAGCAGGAGATAATAATATAAACAAAACGTTTATATTTAACGTTTATATTATTATATGGAGTGTCGGGGGTGTGGTCATGCAATACACCTGTTGTTGTTTCATTTAAATCAAGCGAGTAGTTTTGAAGTTATGATAAGGGTTTAAAGGAAATAAAAAAAAATAAAAAAAAATATTTGACAACATCACATACATTGCTCCGATTCCAAAGTAAGTAGCTAAAGCACTTGTGTTATGGAAATCAGAGACAACGGTGGTATCACAAACACCCAGACCTGAGCCAATATAGGAAAGTTCGTTTTCTAAATTGACCCAACCGGGGATCCAACTCGGGACCTCAGAGATTGAAACACCTTGAAAACCGGTGTACAAAGACACTCGACCACGGAGGTCGTCAGAAATGCAAAGCGCACTGAAATATTTTTTTATTACGTACGACTTAGGTTTACCTGTATGTCCAATGACGTCATTCGACTTTCAACACAAAATAATAGTGTTCTAGACTATTTAACACTTTTCTGTTATAAGAGATAACGCGAAAATTAATTCACAGGTATTCATGTGATACCATAGATAAGTATGCTATCAATAAGTCACTAAACACAAATCGCTGTTGTTCTTAATTGTAACTAAGGATAATTGGGCAGGTATAACGGAACTGGCAGTGGCTTCCACGATGGAGACGATGATGGTGCTGGAGCGCGGGTCGGCGCGGCGCGTGACCGGCTCCACGGCCATGAACCAGGCCTCCAGCCGCAGCCACGCCGTCTTCACCATCGTCATATTCAAGGAGAGCCGCACTGACAAGTTAGTGTACCGAATAGTATGCGCGAGAGTGTTGTCGATTCCAAACAGGGTGTAAGGGGAGCGCTTCCAAAAATTTAGACATTTTGTTTCAACTCAGCCCTGTTCCATAAACATTACCGTAGTAAATTACATACAACGATCGTTTGGTGTTCATTGCGTCGCCAATTTGAAACTAGAAAATAAACTACTAACAGACACCGCAATGTATGCGAACTACCCTGGTGTGAAACAGACTTAAATTGATTCATTAAGAAATGATCTGATTAAATAGCAATATTAATTTATTAATCTATGTTAATTGTAACTTTGTAACATTATTATATGAATGTAATGTCTGGAAACGATATACTTATTTGTAAAGTAAAAAAGTAAAGTAAAAAGTAAAAAATTGCTTTATTCAAATAAACTTAGTAATTTAGCACGTCTTTTTTTTTCTACCACCTGTAAATATACTTCCATCTGATAAAGCTGATAAGTTTTTTTGCGCCCGTTTTTCATGTCTGACAGACCCACACCTATTACCTCAAACGCATTATACCTATCTGATCCGTCGTAGGTAAAAAAGTACTGCTGTAAGAGATGATAGGGTTTCTGTGGAAATAAAAACAGTTACAATACTAAATAATATACTAGAAAAAATAGGACTCGCACCAGATCATGTTCTCGGACGGGAATCGAACCCGCGACCTTTGGATATCCGGTCCAATGCTCTGACCACTGAGCTACCGAGTCACTAGTGGGAACGTCGAATTTCTTCTAGTATATCAACTACGCTGCAAGCCAGCGCCATCTCACCAATGTAGAAGGAATTAACCTCGACATTCAACTGAACATCTTTCCAGATATTTTTAAACAGTTGATTAAGATGAGAAAGCTTTATAACTTTTTAAATTTTGAGATTTAAGCATTTTTCTAGTATATTATTTAGAGTAAAAAGTTAAAAACAGTTACATTACAAAAACTCTTTGCCGTTATTAGACAATTAAATTACGAATGTCTAAACAACCACTAAACAACAAAATCCTTTACAGAAACATAGCGACAACCTCCAAATTCCATCTAGTCGACTTAGCCGGCTCAGAACGCATCAAGAAGACGAAAGCGAGCGGCGAGCGTCTGAAGGAAGGCGTGAAGATCAACCAAGGGCTGTTAGCTCTCGGCAATGTCATATCAGCGCTCGGAGACGGAACCAATAGGAGCTTCATAGGGTACAGGGATAGCAAACTCACGAGGCTGTTGCAAGGTAATTACAAATTACGTGACGTGAAATAAATACTATTTTACTATTGCCATTTTGTAAAGCGAGCGACTGAAGTAAGTTGTGAAGATTAACAAGTGCTGTTAGCCCTCGACAACGTCATATCAGCACTCGGAGACGGAACCAATAGGAACTTCATAGGGTACAGGGATAGCAAATTAACGAGGCTGTTGCAAGGTAATTACAATCTCACATTGCGTGAAATAAATACTATTTTACTATTGCCATTTTGTAAAGCGAGCGACTGAAGTAAGGCGTGAAGATCAACCAAGGGCTTTTAGCTCTCGGCAATGACATATCAGCGCTCGGAGACGGAACCAATAGGAGCTTCATAGGGTACAGGGATAGCAAACTCACGAGGCTGTTGCAAGGTAATTACAATCTTACGTGACGTGAAAGAAATACTATTTTGCTTTTGCCATTTTGTAAAGCGAGCGACTGAAGTAAGTTGTGAAGATCAACCAAAGGCTGTTAGCTCTTGGCAATGTCATATCAGCGCTCGGAGACGGAACCAATAGGAGCTTCATAGGGTACAGGGATAGCAAACTCACGAGGCTGTTGCAAGGTAATTACAAATTACGTGAGGTGAAATAAATACTATTTTACTATTGCCATTTTGTAATGCAAGCGACTGAAGTAAGTTGTGAAGATCAACCAAAGGCTGTTAGCTCTCGGCAATGACATATCAGCGCTCGGAGACGGAACCAATAGGAGCTTCATAGGGTACAGGGATAGCAAATTAACGAGGCTGTTGCAAGGTAATTACAATCTTACGTTAGGTGAAATAAATACTATTTTGCTATTGCCATTTTGTAATGCGAGCGACTGAAGTAAGTTGTGAAGATTAACAAGTGCTATTAGCCCTCGGCAACGTCATATCAGCGCTTGGAGACGGAACCAATAGGAGCTTCATAGGGTACAAGGATAGCTGGTAAGCCCACGGGGCTGTGCAAGGTAATTACAATCGTACATGAAGTGTAAACAGTCAGTTTAGGCGGCCATTCCTTAACACAAGGCATTTTGTCATTACAAAAAGCAACAAAAATGAAAGCATTATTTCTCTTACAGACAGTTTAGGCGGTAATTCACTAACACTCATGGTGGCTTGTGTGAGCCCGGCTGACTATAACTTAGACGAGACAGTATCTACACTGAGGTATGCTGACCGAGCGCGACGAATCCGGAACAAACCTATCATCAACCAGGACGCTAAAGCGGCTGAGATCGTCAGGTAAAATAATAGCTTAATTTAATTAATGGGTTTAGCCTGGTTTAATTTATGGGTAAAAACAATAAATGTTTGTTAATGTGCTCAATGGCGGAGCTTGACAGGCTGATCGTACTCGATCACGTTTGTTAAGCAACGCTCGGTCCGGCCAGGTGTCGGATGGGTGACCGTTAAGTGGCATTACAACTGAGCGCTTCCGCGTTTCGAAGGGCACGTTAAACCGTCATCTGATAACAGTTGATAAGCCATGTTAGAGGCCTTACAGGGCATGAAGACTTGCTAGTTGAATTGAATTGAATTCAACTAGCAATTCAATTCGCTATTCGTTGGTTGAATTGTGTAGTAATACAAAGGCGTGCGGATTTTACGAGGCCGGTGTCGCCAGAATTGAACTCGGAAAGAGAAACACGCTTCTATAAATAAAAGGTTTTTTTAAATATTAAAAGTTTAAAAGAACCACGTTACCAACTTGAGTATAATTTTTAAATTTGAGATTTCAGCATTCACAATGCTATTTTTATATAATACTAAATAACATACTAGAAAAAATACGACTTAGTATATTATTTAGTATTATATAAAAATAGCATTGTGTATAATTGCAAGAACTACGCATTAATTACGAAATTAATTCCAGGTTGAACAACTTAGTAAATGAATTAAGACTGCAAATGCTCGGCAAAGGGCCGTCGGTGAGCGAACAGAACAACGAACAACTGCAAGAAGATTTAGAAAGAGAGAAAGCTAGGTATCAAGAACTTCTCAAAAAGCACAAACAAGTCACTGAACACTTGAGCAATATGCTCATAGAAAACACGAATTTATGCGAAAAAGCACTCTTAGCGGAGGCCGCAAAGGATAAAATCGAGCGGAAACTAAATGAACTGACAGAGCAGTGTAATCAAACTATTGAGTGTTTGAATACTAGTGATAAAGTTGACGATGAAGCCCGGAAGAGTAGTGTCGTTGATTACTTGAAGGAAATAAAGACGAGGTTAGAAGACCTGCAGTCGGTGAATTTGAAGACCAATGAGGAACTTATAGACCATGAAATTAAGTTGTCGTTTGTGAAGGAAGACTGTGATGCGGATAAAGTTGATGATGACGCACTCTTGAATGAAGACCAAGCAGTGTTAGAGGAGGAGAAGAGAGCTATGGGACAGGTATGGATTAGAATATGGTATGAATCAATAGTCGAAATTAGTATTTGTTGGGTTAGTCGCAAAATTCCGATTTAATTTTAAGATACTAACTACTCTCTTTTTTTATTGATTGATTATTATATTGCTGAAACTGTAAAGAAGGTCGCCCATTTCTGACCTGTCAAAATGTTGATTTTAGCAATTACCGTGTATAGAGAATAACAGTAAAATTGAATTTTTATTGTTATTTATAAATTGCTAACTAAAATACAAAACTTAACAGCTAAAAAAGCTAAACAGCTGGACGGATTTGGATGAAATTTGGCACACAGATAGTTTATAACATGTGTTAAACTTTTTATCCGGGTCATAGGTTCCATAGGGTCCACGCAGACGAAGTCGCGGGTGGAGACTAGTTGTAGAATAACACAATAATAAGTTTCTCTATTCTCCAGGTGGCCTTAAACCAAGAGCTGCAAGAGCTAAACCGGGCGATGGCCATCAAAGCCTCAGTCGTCCAAGCTATCCTGGCCAACAATAAGGAAATGCTGGACAGCCATCACAATCTGCGCGAGAATGAGGAGAAGATCGCGCAGCTGGAGAAGGAAAGAGACGAACTGATGCAACAGCTCAAACAATCTAAGGTAAATAAATAAATAGGACAACACCACACAAATTGCTCATACCAAAGTAGCTAAAACATTTTTGTTAAGGGACAATTACATTACACAATTTCTAGCATGCGATTTCAAGACTCAGTGTAGTGTAAACGGAGTTAGCCTGTTAGAATCTTGAAATCGCGCGGCCGAGCCCGCTCGATAAATTGTGTCCGATAAATTGCGTGGTGTAAACAGAGCTAGAGTCTAACTGTACATACGACGGCACGTCAGATGTAACAGTTGTACTACAAAAACAACTTTTATTACTCGGCGCATAAAGGCGTTTTAGAGTGGAAGTAATCTGACAGATAGAGACAGACAGATGATACACAGAGATAGACAGATGATACTGCCATAGTAAAAGAGCAGCCAAATATGTTCAAATCAAATATCATAATGTTGTTTATAACACGTTTTTATCTTTTTTGACTTTGTTAAGGTTTTGAACTTTGGTTTTGGTTTGACAGAGACAGACAGATGATCCTGTCATAGTAAAAAAACAGCTTAATAAGTTCAAATATCATAATGTTGGTTATAAAACGTTTTTATCTTTTTTGATTTGTTAAGGTTTTGGTTTTTGGTTATGGTTTCGGTTTCGTAAAAAGTGATTTAATAATAAATAAGTAAAGAGGTAGGTACAATTTGATTTGACACGACAGCAAATACCAAATACAAAATATTTATTATCAACCTCTAGTTAATACAAACAATGGTTAATAGTTATTAAAACAAAAAATAAAACGAAGTCAAAAACTGCAATGTTAATAACTCGAATATTATGTTGAATAGAAAAAGACATTAGAGACTTACTTCCTTCCCGTTTACTATGATAGCATGCTCGAACGTGCGATAAATTGTGTCGTCTAAATGGCACCACACAATTTCTAGAGTCTAACTGTACATACGACGGCACGTCAGATGTAACAGTTGTACTACAAAAACAACTTTTATTACTTAGGGCATAGAGGCGTTCTCAAGGTCAACTTATGGAAGTAATCAGACAGACAGAGACAGACAGATGATACTGCCATAGTAAATTTATTTATTTATTTATTATTTATTTATTCATTTTAATTACAACGGCAGATAGTAAATAAAAAATCTCTTCTCTGTTTATGTTAAAGTTTTGAAGTTTGGTTTTGATTTTGATTTTGGTTTTGGTTTTGCAAAAAAAACAATTTTCATAAATAAGTCTCTAAAGACGCCAGTCGTGAAATCCCAAATAACATTTACTTGCAGTATACTTTTTTTTAACTACATGCATGGCAGTGTGCCAATATGCCAAGACTGCCAAGCCAACTAAGTTCGGCAAAGAACGCCAGAATCAATATAGTAGCAAGCAACCTTTAGCAGTCCTGTAAGTTTAGGTATGTTTTCGTGGACGGCGTGATTGGTATACAGATATACATACAGATAGGTAGGTAGCAATACATTTGTACCTACTATTATGTATTCTGTGGATATACTTACAATTCGTCTACTTCTACTTTTTCTATTTGGCAAACAATCTTGTATCAACACTTTTATGCAAGTAAGTACTTAATCATTTTATACAATAAAATGTAGCAATCCACAGCGTTTAGTAAAAAGTAATAAGATAATAAATAAGTAAGTAGTCAAATAGGTACAATTTGATTTGACATGCCAGAAAGTAAAATAGCTTATATTTATTATTAACCTCTTATTGACAAACAATGGTTATGGTTACTAAAACAGAAATGAAACAAAGACAAAAACTGCAATGTAAATAACTCCAATACTACGTTGAAAAAGACATTAGAGACTTACTTCCTTCTATTTTACTATGCAATAGTTAGCGCGGTCGAGCGTACGATAAATTGTGTAGTGTAAATAGTGCGCAGACTTACTCGATTTCAAGACAGGCTAGATATTGCATGCTGGAAATTGTGTAGTCTAATTGTCCCTTTATGGAAATAAGAAACAATGGTGGTACATACTACAAAACAAACACTCAAACCGAGACGATGTAGAGGTAGAAAAGTTCCTTGTTCTTAATAGACATAGCCTAAAGCTAAAGTAACATTATCTGAGAAAACAAATATAATAGGTACTTACCTACCTATTAAAAAAAATGATTATTGCATTCACAATGCTATTTAATTTACAGGTGGTGATGAGTTGTTTTTTTTTCTAATACAATATTTAAAATAAAAAAAGCTATCATTAATAAATTTCCTTTCCTTTTTAAGTCTTTTTTAGTTTTTTGTATTGTTTTGGGTTCCGTACCTCAAAAGGTAAAAACGGAACCCTTACAAGATCACATTGTTGTCGGTCTGTCTGTTTGTCAAGATCCCTTACCGAGGGAACGCGTGGAGGTATCGAGTTGAAATTAAAACTATATACTCAGGTCTACAGTCCCTTGAAACTGTGAAAAAATCAAACTTCTAAGTTAACGTATAACAAAAGATACGGCTGTTCATGCCAAAAAAAACGCATATTTCGACACTCTCAAGGGAATCAATAGGCAAGTAATAGCGTCTTATACTACAAGTACAGGAAAAAGTCTGAAAACTATACATTTATAATTAAATCATAAAAATATAGTCTTTATTTAAGTGCCTACAAAGTACGGAACCCTCGGTGGGGAGTCCGACTCGCACTTGTCCGGTTTTTTTTAAATCATCGGTCTGTGCCTGAAATAAACGTAATTATTATTATTATAACAGTCCAAAGACCCGAGCCACGAGGAGCGTCGCACGAAGGTGTCCACACTTGAAGCCCAGATATCGGACCTGAAGAAGAAGTGCCAGCAACAAGCGAACATCATCAAGATGAAGGAGAAGAACGAGGCCAAGATCGCGGCGCTTAATGCAGAACTACAGGCTATGAAAGTCACTAAGGTATGACTATATTCTTATTTTTTTTTTCTATCCTTGGTCACCAAGCTTTTCGTAGTTTGGGACTAAATTATTGGTGTGATTTTTCAATAATTATTTATTTATTAAGAGGGCATAGTCTGCACACTAGCGCCGCCATTGGAAAAAAAATCACAGTGCTTAAATAAAGACGAAATTGTGAATTATCTCTCTGTAGTGCACTCCGAAGAAGCATTTGGTACTTTTTTAAGCTTAAAACAATATTTGCTAGCCTGTCGTTTAGTTTAATGGAGTTTTTTGCGAAAAGTGGAATAAAACTCCGTTAAACTAAACGACAGTCTAGAAAATATTGTGTAAGTGATTAAAAGTACCACAAAGCTTCCTTGGAGTGTACTACAGAAATATAATTCGTAATTTCGTCTTTATCTAAGCACTATGTTTTTTTTCCAATGGTGGCGCTAGTGTGCAGACTACGCGCCCTTAAAGTAGTAAAATACTACACACTGCACTAACTAATCGCCTACTATTTCGTTTGAATATGAACTCTTAGACCGGTAACATACAAGCTGCG
Organism: Catoptria pinella; assembly: GCA_963556745.1. NCBI lineage: Eukaryota > Metazoa > Arthropoda > Insecta > Lepidoptera > Crambidae > Catoptria > Catoptria pinella. Next base: position 1,358,985 of record OY750776.1, read on the forward strand.
GAACAATACCAGCAGACCGAACGAAAGTGCACCTTAAGTTCTTAAGATAAGGTTGATTTTTGTCAAACGATTAGGTATTTTGGTAGGGTTTAATGCTCTATTTTGGCTCTGACTGTACCATAAAATTCACTACTTCGGTGTAAATTGATACTTGTCTAACACTTCGTTACGTTCATTCACACACAGGTGAAAATAATAAAACAAATGCGCGAAGAGAGTGAGAAGTTCCGCAAATGGAAGGCGGACAACGAGCGAGCTCTACTCAGGCTGCGGAACGAGGATCGCAAGCGAGCGACCGCTATGGCCAGAATGGAGTCCCTTCACGCCAAACAGCAAACTGTACTTAAGAGGAAGATGGAGGAGGCTGTTGCAGTTAACAAGAGACTCAAGGTATATTAGGGAATTCGATATAACTCCCATAGTAAACGGCCTCGGGCCAAATGGTGAAAGAGAAGCGATGAGCGGATTTTCTCCTCGATGCGCGCTCGACTCGCTCACCGCACATAAGTTATTTCACAATAAGGAAGTATCTTTAAGTCGAATTATGAGATATAAAATCACAAATATTTTAAGCATAAGCGTTTAATTGTAATATATTATGAAAATAGATTTTCAATATCTCAAAAAAAAATATAAAATTAGTATTATTATTATAAATTAGACTTTGACGTCACAAATTCCGTAAAATTTTGTATGAAAAAGGCAAGTCATTAAAACTTTGAACTGCTACAATTTCTTCGTCTTTTTTTGAAATATTAAAATGTTATGTGAATCTAATTATTAAAATTAAATTTTAGAATCACAAAAAAATAGAAACTTCCTTATTCGCGGTATTACACGCCATAGTAGACGTAGACGACGCCACAATTAAGAATCGGGCTTGTAGCTTCGCTGTTCGCCGTTTCGTGTGGTCAAGCCGTAATACTGGCCGTAATTTGACTGTTAGCGACTACTTCAAGATAAAATCTATTCGCGCCAATCAGTAAACGCACAGGAGAGAACTGTGCTGACATTGTGTGATATCTCGACTTTTTGAACATGTTTAATATAACTTTTGATTTTGGAAAAATGCATCATAATGGAAAATATTACCTATACAAGGTGTTACAAAAGTACCCCTAATGCCGAATATGATAGATAGGGACCATCAAACTGAACAACTTTTACTATGGGACCAACTTTGAAATCGCGAAAAAAAAACAGCTGTTTTATACAAAAATTAATTACAAAAATATCAAAATGTATGAAACAGCTGATTTTTTTTTCGCGATTTCAGAGTTGGTCCTATAGTAAAAGTTGTTCAGTTTGATGGTCCCTATCTACCATATTCGGCATTAGGGGTACTTTTGTAACACGCTGTATACATAAAAAAATGTCTATTCTATAATTTGAGTGTAACATGTAGCAGAAAAAAGACTCGTCCTGTTATTTCTCTTAGGAAGCTCTAGAGCGCCAAAAGACCACGGCCATGAAGCGCAACGCTAAAGGCAGCGTGAAATCCGGCGCGGTACAGCAGTACATCGAGCAAGAGTTAGAAGTTCATCTCAGTATTGTAGAGGCAGAGAAGTCACTGGAAGAACTCATGGAATACAGGTGACAAGCGATACATACACAAATGTACAGTCGAGTCCAATAATATACAAGGTGTTACAAAAGTACCCCTAATGCCGAATATGGTAGATAGGGACCATTGAACTGAACAACTTTTACTATGGGACCAACTCTGAAATCGCGAAAAAAAAATCAGCTGTTTCATACAAAATTTAAATACGAAAATATCAAAATGTATGAAATAGCTGATTTTTTTTCGTGATTTCAGAGTTGGTCCCATAGTAAAAGTTGTTCAGTTTGATGGTCTCTATCTACCATATTCGGCATTAGGGATACTCTTGTAACACCTTGTATTATATACCTTTGACAGTTCATCAACCTTATGCCTTGTAATAAAAGACAACATCTGTCAAAAATGCTTACATATTTATGAACTCGACTGTACACAAAATTATTCCTCTAAAGTACACCTTCCTTGTAGATACAATTTTGAAAAAAAACAAATTTTTCAATTACTTCATTTAACATTGATTTCTTTTCTTGCGTCTAATTAAAAATCTGGACTAATACGGATCGATGGAAATTCTAAATACCGGTAAGCCTACATACACAAACACACCACACATACAGACACACACATTAATAAGAAGTTACGAATTGTAATTTAAAAAGCCGAATATAAAGTCCCGAAAGTCCAAATATATAAAGGATTGGATAAATAGATTGTAGATCGCCTTGCAAACTGCTATTTCATAGTAAATTCTCAAACAATTGTATAAAAAATATATATCCAAAACAGCTGATTCAAAGATAATTTGATACAATGCGATTAATTTGACAATGTCGGCGGTCCTCGGCAACTTCACTCGTGAATGTATGGTGCGCACAGAGTATAATACATCGTATTGCAATTACGGTCATTGTAATTAAGTCGCTTCACTTTAGCACATTGTAATGTCTCACAGTTTGAAACATTCATCAAAAAAGTTGCTATGACAAAGTACTAAAGTGTTAAGCTACTTTTATTGCTGACTGTACCACAAGCGCTTTGAAGTTGGTCACACTTAGTGCACATTGTCAGATTAATGTGAATTTTCCGATAGGGCTTGGATAAAGGAACAGATCGAGAACATTCGCAACAGCACAGAGGATGAGGCCAGCAGGAAGAAACTGGCAGAACTGGAAGACGACCTGGCACTCCGCAAGGCGCAGATATCGGACCTGCAGCAGAAGATCCTCACTGCAGACCAGGGTATGGAGATAACTTGATACTAATGAGATTTCTGCGCATGCGCGAAGCAATTTCAAAGCGAGCTAGAAGTTAAGCGCGATTAATATAATTAGAATTGTGAAATGTTTTTATCATTCTTGTGTAGCCTAAGCAAACCACGGACTTTGAAATCCGATCGAGAGTCATGATTTTATTAATTTAGATTTTAACTTAATGTTCAATAAGCTATAAGGTTTTTGATATTAATAATTTCCCTTACTAAAAGTTATTATGTTGTGTGGCAATTATAGCTAGATTTAATAGTCTTTAGCATCCAATAAAATAAGTCCTTTCAGTTGGATCACTTTGAAAAGTACATAGTCATTACTTGTCCTATTTAGTAAACATCTTTTGACAGTTGTCATACATCTTAAATTCTGAATAGCTTACTTGACTGATTTTTTACATATGTTTCATATCACAACTTACTTTTACATTGTGAAACAGACCCCAAATTCTCGCTAATAATTAGCAATTTGTTTTGTAATTTATGTGTGGAAAATCATTTTTTGTAATTCGGCGAAGATTGTTTTCCAAATAAGAAAAGTAAGGATAAACAGACTCTAAATACTTATTAACTTTAGGTGTGCAAACTCATAATTAAATAATTAATTTGTTGGTTTTCAATAATAGAAAACAAATCTCGAACGCAATGGGACAACATTCAATCCATGCTCGAAGCCAAAGTAGCTCTGAAATGTCTATTCGAGTTGCTAGTGGACGCTAAACGAGAGCTACAGAACCAAAGCGAGAAGGGATACCAGGCGCGGTACGAGGAAATAAAGGAAGCTCACGAACGATTGGCGATGGAGTTCGAGAGCAGTAAGGCGGAGTTCGAGAGGCAGTTGAATTTGGTCAAGATGCAGAGTGAACAGAAGGTATGTTTGTAAAGTTTTAGATTATTTTATTAACATCCGATTTCAATAAGCTTAAAGATATAATTCGCGCGCGATGAAAATGGGATGGGACCTTGTCAAAGTAAATCGAAAATGACAGTTAAGCCGTCAAGTAGCGGTAGCAAAAATTTCTGTGTCTATTTAAATAAAAATGAATATTAAAAAGTAAAAAGTATTACCCCCCTTTTTATTAGTATTTAATCACTATAATAGTCACACAATAATATATAAATCTCGCATTTAAAATAAAATTCGAGCAGAAATACACACGCACAGTTCTATACAACTAGCATTATGCGAGCATCTACGCAAGTTTGCCGACGCTACGGCTGGCTGCGAAAACAGCTTTTATTACGTAGGGCATAAAGGCGGTCTCAAGGTCAACATGTATAGTTTGAGGTGCCGTCGTGTGTACATTACTTTCGAGTTTATGCTAACACATTAACAATTTAAATTGTCCTGGTTGGTGTTTTGGGACGTCAAACACGTGGGCAGTTTTGTACTATTACGAGTACGTACGCTGCATTGCTGTATGCGCTGCCGGATTGCGAAGGACGCGGTTCCGATTCCCACCTGGATAATTTGAGATAAATTGTTTATTCTGTACACCACTCTTGCGTTTTTACTCGCTACTGCAGCGCCCTCCGACGACATCCCGTTACAGTAGTGAAAATTTTAACAGTCTCTAAATAGATTTGTGAATTAAAAAATCACAAACATAATATCTTCTAATGGCAGAATAATTTGGCTGATTCACATCGTCCATCACCTGACATTTTTGCTATGTGTTTGCTATCAATTTTATAGATGTTGGAAGTGAATTTTCGTAAATATTTATTTTTCTTCCAACACATATTGGTTTTATTTTTCCATTTCGATCTTGAATTCGTTTACTGTCCAACTTCCCCAAAAATATTATAATTATCAACCATTTTTATACATAATTTAAAAATTACCCTTAAGCACACGTACAAAAGTCGTTGGGTTAATTTAGAAAAAGAACTTTTCTATATTGACTCAGGTCTGGGTGTTTGTAATACCACCGTTGTAGCTGATTTCCATTACATAAGTGCTTTAGTTACTTACTTTGGAATCGGAGCATTGTATGTGATGTTTTGACAATCGATAAAGATGAAACAGCTATATAATTTTTAAATTTAGATTGTTTCGCATTCACAATGCTATTTTTATATTAAGATTGTGAATGCGAAAAATCTAAATTAAAAAATTATATAGCTGTTTCATCTTTATCGATTGTCAAAATATCTGGAAAGATGTTTCTTTCGAATATGGGGGGTATTTCCTCACATTGATGAAATTGCGCTGGCTTGCAGCGAACAAAAGTAAAAAGTACTAGAAAATTTTGCCGCTCCCACTAGCGACTCGGTAGCATAATTGGTCAGTGCATTGGGCCGGAATCCCAAGGGTGCGGGTTCGAGTCCCGTCTGAGGTGCTACGGGTGAGTCGATTTATTCTAGTATTTTTTCTAATATTATTTATCGTAATTGTATGTGATGTTGTCAAATATTTGTTTATTATTGTTCCAGATCTCAGCCCTAGTAGCGCTCCAGCGCGGCGTGGTGGGGCGCGGCGAGCGCGGCGAGGCGTGCCAGCACTTGCAGAACGTCATACAGTACCAGCAGGAGCGCCTCGACCAGTTCGAGGACGAGAATGTACGTCACAACCTTATGTGAACCTTGTGCCTGTTACATTAAAGCCTACAACCGCTTGCGTCGTTTGAGTGGTAGACTAGACGTAGATAGAAGGCCCATTCAAAACAATGAGATGTATTCAGTTAGTCAGGATTATTAATAATATGAATAGTATGAATAAAGTCAAGATTACAGCACCAATATATGAGAATAATTTCCATATTGACTTACTAATTCATAATGCAAAGTTATCAGTAAGAGATACTGATATTTATATTAAGGTCGGGTAGGTATTGCGCTTTTGTATGGAACAGCTGATATTTTTTTGCGATGTCAGAGTTGGCCCCATAGTGAGTGGAACCACCCCACTGGGAACCGAATGATTAAAATTTCACGCTGTATATCTGCTATCTATGTGAAGATTACTCTAGTTAAAATGCGTTTCCATGTAGACAATAGTTTTATTTTAAGTCATTGCTGTAGTAAGCACGGTTAAAGAGCTCAGTTGGCAGAGCTACGAAGGGATTACGATTAGGATAGGTAAATGTGCGAGTGAAATATCTATTCTTGTAAGCCTCTATTGCACATGAGGCATTTTTATTATCCCCCGAATAAGGAGGATGGGAGATATAACCCACCACGTGGGTCCAATGCGGATTGGTGGAAGTTAACGACTGTAAATCCAGCTAAGAATAATGGCTTAACGTGACTTCCGAAGCACGGAGGAGCTCGAGATGATAACATTTTGGTCACCCATCCCATGTGCTTCTGATGGAACAAAGACTCCTATTTTTTTGCTTGAAGATGAGAAAAAAGTAACTAATGCGAATTAATTTGAAATTTTTGGCAATGCGTGTTGCTATCTCGCAGAATATGTACGATTCAAACCAACCGGCACGCGTCGGAGGCGTCGGAGCGCATTTTAGAGTGCGTTTCATCAAATAGTTCCTTTGCCGTTATATTGGCAGTACCTACACTCATTGTAATCTTATTGCGTTATAATAAGGTGCTAATTAAGTAGATTTTCGGAAAACTAACATAACTGCAAAGGAACTATTTGATGAAACGCACTCTTTCTCCGCACGCATGCCGCGTCAGCCGATCGGCGCCGCCCGCAATATGAAATTTAACTACTGTGTAGACGCTTTATTTTCCTCTGGCAGATGTAAAATCCGAAGCGGGCCGGCGGGTCTATCGGCTAAAAATAATGAAGTTAATGTAAGCTTTGATTTGACAGATGGATGTGATACATTGCTACTTTTATTTGATAAGTTTTTGTTTGTGTAAAAAAGACGTAGCGATGTATCACATTCATCTGTCTAATCAAAGCTTACATTAACTTCATTGTTTTTAACCGATAGACCTGCGGTTGGTTGGAATCGTACATAATGCGATGCGATGCAATGCAACGTCGCCTCGCACATGTTTATCATGATTATGATCATCACATCGTAATCATGATAAACATGTACATTATCATCAATCATCATTCAATCATCATTCAATGATGATTGATGACAAGTATCATTCAATGACGATTGATGACAATGTACATGTTTATCGTACTTAACGTGTCTCAATACTGCACTACTTTTTTACTTTTTTCTAGTATTTATTTGTCTTAATATAAAAATAGCATGTGAAATACAGAAAATCTTATATTTAATAAATATCGAGTGCGAATCGGATTCATATCAAAAGGTTTTGAAAGTTACCTCTCCCCGTAAAGGAAATTAAAAAAGAACCAAATTAACATTTGTACTGGATGCGAATTCGTTTTCAAATCGATAGTTTTTAGTGTTAAGGGAAATGTTTAAATTCTCCAAATTTACAGAAAAAGCTAATGGAAGAGCTAGAACAGCTCCGCTCAATGAGCAGCAACAAGAAGGCCAAGAAGCAGCCCAAGGAGGCTTCAGAGGCCGAAAAGAAGGTCGAGTATGTGGAGCCCACCGACGAGGAGGACGACGAGTTCGAGGACAGCGACAAGGACCCGGACTGGAGGGCTACCCCACTTATCAAGAGGATACAGGTTGGAGAACTTTTATATGACCATCAGCCATTTTTATTGTCCCCACTGCAGGGGCACAGACCTTTCTTATGGGTGGATAAGAATATCGATATCGATATTGTATGTATTACACAACAAACAATAACTAGATGGCGCTACTGTACCAGCCGAATAGACTCTCTGTTTCAATAAAAGTGTTATTTGTGAATCACCAACTAAGTCGCAGGAGTAGATTCCTAATATCATAAACAACAACATTTGATTTATGACTTTTTCGTAAACAGACAAAAAAAATTGGATGTTTCATACAAAACTATCGTTTGTTCGGACATTTGTATGGAATCGAATTTTCTTTGTCTGTTATCAGAAAAATCGTAGAACAAATGTATGTATGATGTTAGTAATCTACTCCTGCGACTTAGTTGGTGTTTTACAAATAACCCTGCATAGGTACTTCAAAGTATTGAGTGTTGCTTTTAGACCTCTTCCATTATACAACATGTTACAAAAATACCCCTAATGCCAAATATGGTATATAAGGACCTTCAAACTTAACAACTTTTACTATGGGACCAACTCTGAAATCACGAAAAAAAATCAGCTGTTTCATACAAAAATTAAAATAAAAAATATGAAAATGTATGAAACAGCTGTTTTTTTTCCGCGATTTGAGAGTTGGGACCATAGTAAAAGTTATTCAGTTTGATGGATCTTATATACCAATTCGGCATTAGGGGTATTTTTGTAACATGTTATATTATACAAAATGTGATGCTTTCCAATATTTATTTATTTATCTAGAATATATATTTATTTTTTTATTTTGATCTCCCAGGCGCAGCGTGGTTCCCGGCTAACAATGAACTTCACTATAGACAACGACACGTCCACTGCGCGCCCCCCGAAGCGAAGCAGCGACGGCTCCCCTCACTGCACGTGCCGTGGAAGTTGTTCTACCAAAATGTGCGGATGCGTGAAGACGAATAACGGGTGCGGGAGGAGTTGCCGCTGCCAGCCCACGTTGTGTAAGAACCGACGCGACGATGATAAGGAGAACCGAGTGAGTAGAACAGTCATACTACATAGTATACAAGGTGTTACAAAAGTACCCCTAATGCCGAATATGGTAGATAGGGACCATCAAACTGAACAACTTTTACAATGGGACCAACTCTGAAATCGAGAAAAAAAAAATCAGCTGTTTCATACATTTTGATATTTTCGATTTTAATTTTTGTATGAAACAGCTGATTTTTTTTTCGCGATTTCAGAGTTGGTCCCATAGTAAAAGTTGTTCAGTTTGATGGTCCCTATCTACCATATTCGGCATTAGGGGTACTTTTGTAACACCTTGTATACAGGGGGGTCTCACTCCGCGTTTAAAATTTTACATTAGCTTACTGCTTGCGACTGACTCAGTCGAGCCAGCGCACGAGGGATTTCATGGGTCAGTTGAGACAGAATGAGAAGCGCTTCGGAGGTGCTTATAATAATAGGCACGACGCGCTGTGCAATTTGAAATTGTACTTTATTGCCGTGCAGCGAGAGTAGCTTATTGTTTGATTTATCTGGACTTCTTTACGTTTAGTATTATCATTCTGTGGTATAATCTACTAAATAAAGACCCCTCTACAAGTTAGCCCCTTCTCACACGGAGCTACTGAAAAAATTACGGAACTGTGACTCGACTAGCCAGTGATTACAGTTACAAACCAGCTGCAAACTACCTCGCACGCGAGGCTATTCTAGTTGCAAGGTTTCAGACACTCATAAAAGTTTAAAAGTTTTGATAATTTTTAAACAAAAAATGTTTGAGTTTAACTAAACAATTAAATACCTGGTGCGAGTCGTATTTTTGTGCGAGTATATTATTTGCTATTATATAAAATAGCATTGTGAATGCTAAAATCTCAAAATTTAAAAAAAATAAACAATTAAACTCAAATATTTTAGTTACTCAATTTGTGGTATTTTTTTTGCAGCCTTCAAGCGAAGAATCGGAATTGAACGCCACGCCGCCCGCGACGTCGTACTTTGAAAAGCGGTAAGTTTTACGCTAACTTAGTTACTCGTTACATTAATAACTTAAGCTGTATTTAATCTCGTAGGGACGTCATAACTTACTATAATGTTTGCTTAACTCGCCAAATTGGATGTAGACAACCCTCAAGTGCTACCAATAATCTGATTTGCCTAAATACTAGTTAAGTTTATAACTGATTTGTAATGACATTTGGAGGACGACCAAAAATATTTGACAAGCGGTATATTTTCAAAGCTGTGCTCCTTATTGGTGGAATATTATTTATGAGCTAATTCCATAAAAGTGAAGTTAAGTAGGTAATCTCAAGGCCCGTATTTATATACCGCTCCCAATGTTGAGAGCTATCTTGAGATCATATTTGAGATGCTCTTTTTATAGGAACATCACCTCAGGTAGGATCTCAAGATAGCTCTCAACGTTGAGAGCGGTTTATAAATACGAGCCTAAATCTTCACCTCTCAAGCTAACGCGCTCACAAGACATAAAAACTAGCGCGGTTTTATTGAAAGTACTTTGGTAAACACCGCAAATTGTAAAGTTCACCATTCAACTAAAAATATGTTTTTTTAAGTACATATAAAATCTTCGTTTTTCTTGTATGACCCTTATATAAAAAGAAAACAAGTTTAAAGTAGATAATTAACTCAGGATGTAATAAAAAACGGGGCCCACTGTTTAGATTCGAAACGTCACACGAGCTAAAAGTACAAGAAGAGCAAAAACAGGAAGAGATCGACCATCGTGCCGTCTCATTGAGAAATAAACAACCGATACAGAGGGCCAACTCGGCGAATCGCACGCAGAAATGGATGCTTGCTCTGTTGCTTTATAACACGTGTGTTGCGCCAATGTCTTCGTATTGCGCGGACAATATATTCCAATATGGCATGGACGTGGCGAAATACAACGTCATTTCGAATGTCTTCAATTTCTTGATGCGAGAGGTGATTCTGGGGTCTTACATAGATATCGTAAACTAATAGATACCTTCAAACTTACAGTTAGCAAAAGCCGTTGCAGAAATGCAAAAATAAGTTTGATCGACTACGTCATGAATGGCACGTAGTTGTTCTTTTCACCTGGTATTACGTACGTACGTACGTCGAAACTTTAATCACAGTGTGGCCGTTCAAAGAATGCGTTTCAGAAATATTTTATTAAGTCTATTATGTCAGCTGAATAAAGTATATTTTTTTTATTATCAGGAAAAGATGATAATCGGACATGAATTTTATTCACTTGACTTAAGAAACTAGATTGAATCTGTCAGAAACGCATTCTGTCGGTTATGTCATAATGGGATGTGCAGTATGCAGTGTCTATTTGGCTATGTTGTCTGTGCTATTCACATATTTGCAGACTATGCTCTTACTGTCAAGTTGTTGACTATGATTGTGAAATTTTAATGTTTTTTACTGAACTTTGATTTTAAATTGTTCTAAATATCTAACAAAACATCTGTGTAGTAATTTGTTAACAAATTGTCTTATTTGTAGGCCTAACAGAACATATTCGTTCTATAAAAACTTGTCGGGAATTTGGAATATTTTTAAGAAGCCCAAATCTTCTCCGAGCAGTAAGTGCATAGTTCTGCAAAGCAGTCGTAATTGTAGATATTTAGCAGTAATCATGTATATTTGGAATGTAGTGATAAAGGGTGTATTTTAATTAGGAAATCAACGAAGAGTATTTAAAAATAGAAGATATTTCACTATTTTTTTCGACATTAACACTTTGAAAGTATCATAAGTAGATATTGTTGCAGTTGTCAATATTTAGTGCCATTTTGAATGGCGGCGTTCTCTGAACCTAATTTGTGTATTTAATTGAAATACTTGCTCTGCAGAATTATGCCCCAAGCAAAGAATATGGCTTCTGTTATTAATTTAATTATTTATCTTAAATTAATTAATAATGTTTTGAAAATGTATTGTAAATAGAATTTGAAGTTAAGTGTTTGTTTATTTTTGCAGAGGACTTGACGCGACTTTCGTAAAAAAGAAGAAGAGTTATTTTTTCACCAATGATCAGGAAAATATCGAATCCAAACCAATAATTATAGGTAATAATTATTCTATTCTAAGTAACTTGCAGTAAACTCTAAAATAATGAAATTTTAAATTATTCTTACTCACGACGTGTGTCTATTGTCAACGACATCACTCAACGACTCCACTGAGGTATCGCTTAATAGTAGATTATGCAATAAGGGCTTAAAGTAGTGTATTGTGTCCCGGGCGCTATTATTGAACCCCGAGTACGAAGGATTCTATGGTTAACTCCCGAGCGGAGCGAGGGAGTTAAGGCTAGAATCCTGAGTACGAACTCTAACCCAACTATAAATGTACCAAAGAATGTAACTTTGTCGTTGCACAATTGGTGTAATGTTTCTAACATAACTTTTAATTTTCAATAAATATTCTATATTTTTCATATTTTATTATTCTAACTTTAAATAATTACTTAAGTACTTTCTTTATAACAGTCATTGGTTTCAATTGCCTCGCAGAAAGTATAAAAAGTAGAGTATGCATCGCGGGCTTAAATGTGTATTTGTCATGGGCGATCTTGAACACCTCGTACTCAGGATTCTAGCCTTAACTCCCTCGCTCCGCTCGGGAGTTAACCATAGAATCCCTCGTACTCGGGGTTCAATAATAGCGCCGGGACACAATACACTACTTTAAGCCCTTAATGCATAATCTACTATTTTTTGGTAACCACACCACCTTAGTGAAGTTCTAATACTAAACTTGCATTTATCGATATCAATTATTTATCATTCGTAAGATCACGACATGACATGTTACATTAGTCGGCAGTGGTGTGGTTACCAAAAAATATTTTAAACGACACCCCAGTGGTGTTGTTGACAATAAGCGAAGACGTGGTTTGCTGCAACAACAATAATTACACTAACGACAAAGAAAGTGGCTCCCCCATTAATTTCAATGCTTTTTTGCCAATATACAACATGTTACAAAAATACCATAATATATCAAAATGTATGAAACAGTTTATTTCGCGATTTGAGAGTTGGTACCATAGAAAAAGTTGTTCAGTTTGATGGTCCCTACATACCATATTCGGCATTAGGGGTATTTTTGTAACACGTTGTATATGTTATGAGATTTAGACAATCCGAAAAAACATAATATAATGCTCACTTCACCATTTTGTTTATTTTTATGTAGAAAATAAATCCAATTTATGCTTACGCATTGAAGCAGTGCGATATCTCATTATAAAGGCCAAGGGAAATATCGCTACTACAGTTGACATTTTTGGCCTCCATATCGCTAAAATTTCTTCCTTATGGGTGGATAAGAAGGATGGGCCATAACCCACCACGCAGGCCCAATGCCGATGGGTGGGTGTTAACTGCAAATGGAGCCGGGACCAACGGCTTAACGTGCCTTCCGAAGCACGGAAGAACTCGAGATTATACATTTTTGGTCACCCATCCAACGACCGACCCTTGCGAAAGTCAGGGCCAGGCTGAGCTAAATCACTGCGCCACCGAGCTCCTCAAAAGAGAAGTAATATTTCTTTACTAGTGATTAAATTCATATTTTCTTTTTCAGACTGAATGAAATGCAGATTTTGCTGAATCCTAGAAATTTAATTGTCTATTGTAACTGACTCTTAGTGCCTATGTTATGAACAGACAGAACGTTTGTGCTTTATGTAATTATGAAGTAAATCCATGTGGACAATGTATTGACTGTAGTCCGTTCATAGTTATTTTACCTCTCCTGTTATTTTTATATTTACACGCACAATTTTGTTCTTCGATACTTATGCTTTTTTTGTATACTCGGACATCCCGCAACTGTATAATTTGAGGAGCTTCAAGAAATTACCATTGAAATTCTTCGCAATCAGATAAATTTGAAGAAATGCCATTTGTCAGAAGTAAAATAACTCTGAACGCACTGTATAATAAAAAAGGTTTATTTCGATCTGGAGTTTGTTCCTACCAGACTGTTGAAATATGACGTCATTATACTGTCTTAATTATTGTTTTTATTATTTTATAAATTGAGCGGAGTGGATCTCTGAATAAATAGTATTTATTATAATTTTTTACTTTTATTTACATCGTTTGCAATATTTTTTTAAATATAAATAGTATATTATGTCGCATGAAGTATAAAACAACATTAAACGATTTAGATAGAGACGAAACTCTTCTAGATCGTCACAGGGGCAAGGATTATTAGAAAATAAATATTATTGTTACAATTACAACTTGCTAATTATAATTAAATAAACTAAAATAAATAAATAAATATTCGACAACATCACAAACATTGCTCCGATCCCAAAGTAAGTAGCTAAAGCACTTCTGTTATGGAAATCACAGACAACGGTGGTAAACACACACCCAGACCTAAGCCAATATAGAAAAGTTAGTTTTCTAAATTGACCCAGCCGGGGATCGAACCCGGGACCTCGGAGATGGCCACACCGTATAAACCGGCGTACAAACCACTCGACCATGGAGTTCGTCCGCGTGGACCTCATAGGGAACCTTTTAAAAGTAGCCTATATGTAAATCAGGGGGCGTACCGGCTAACGAATCAAACTTCGGAAAGTCTGCCGGGCTTCAAATTAAAACAGATAAATCGGGCCCCAATCAGGCCAAAATGGCGAACCCCAATTCATGATGTCACACGAACATCGATATCTTCTAAATAACTTCGGCGAATAGTACAATACGAAACTCCTTACTTCGATTTATCCTGTATATCTGATTCGATTTAAGATATCGATGTTAGTGTGACATCATGAATTGGGGTTCGCCATTTTGGCCCGATTTGGGCTCGATTTATCTGTTTTAATTTGAAGCCCGGCAGACTTACCGAAGTTCGATGCGTTAGCCGGTACGGCCCCTGGTCCTAATCTGTCTACCAGCCACATCCATTTGGAAGTATGTTTTATTTATATAAATGTAAATGTTTGTGAGTTCGGGTGTTTGTTACTCAATCACGCAAAAACGGCATTGGATCAAATTTAGAAGACAGACAGTAATGTTTATAGGCACGCGGATGAAGTAGCCGGCTGAAGCTGTGGTTGTAAAATAAAAAAAATGCAAAGAATAAACCCATCACATTCCTGCTTATTACAGGACATTCTTTAGCGCTTGTTTGCGATAACATTATTTCGATTCAAAAGAATTTCATTCATAAGTGGACGTGTAGGGATTCTTGGGAACAATCGTCGGAAATACCACTCCAATCTTGAAAAATTCCATACAGCGAAATGAAAACAAGGTTACGAAACAAAAAAAAAAAGCAAAATAAGTATGTAGTTTTAGTAAGCTGTAGTGTTATGGATATGGATGCTGAAAACAAAAAAAAAATTATTATAATAAATAATCCAAAAATAGCAAAGTTAAAAAATATAAATGTAATGTCTGGAAACGGAATACCTACTTATTTGTAAATATCGTTTCATCTAATAAAGGCGATATTTTTTTTTTGCGCCCATTTTTCTTGTCAGCTATATGACGTCATAATAGGTGGTAGGGTAAAAGAATTGACGATTTAAAAATGCTTATTATTTGAGCTTATTTGAATAAAGAATAATTTCATTTCATTTCATTTCAGTGGCGCTTTTTGCAACCACTATAAATAAATGACTCATCCGCCATTTAACTTTTTCATAGCAATTGATAATATTTTCATAGCAATGGTTCATAACTGACTCGGTGATAACATGACATAACTGCTATAAAAAAGTTTATGAATCTTTTACATTGATTATGATTTCAAATTTCGCCACTGCAATTGCCAACGTCCATACCACGTTGAATACACCGGTTCTCGTCCGATCACCGAAGTTAAGCAACGTCGGGCGCGGTCAGTACTTGGATGGGTGACCGCCTGGGAACACCGCGTGATGTTGGCTTTTTACTATTTTTTTTCCTTTATTTTTATTTTTTATTTTACTTTATTAAGAAAACAAATCACGCTCGCACAGCTAATAAAATTATTTATAAACTTTTTGACAACTTCGCAGGTACAAATTTTTTCATACTCTTTAGAGTCTTGATTTAGTTCCGTGCGGTAAAAAAAGGAGAAAAATTGTCCATGGATGAAAATTAAGTAAAAACCGCAGAAGAGGCCGTCGTTTGTGCATTTTCCATCTTTTATAGTGGAAAATTTAACAATGTGGTTACGATTTCCGATGTAATTTTTTCGTTATTTCATATTTATTAGGTATCAGTTTTAATCTAAGTAATTAAATGAAATCAATGAAGGTTAGTATTTATCG
Organism: Catoptria pinella; assembly: GCA_963556745.1. Taxonomy (NCBI): domain Eukaryota; kingdom Metazoa; phylum Arthropoda; class Insecta; order Lepidoptera; family Crambidae; genus Catoptria; species Catoptria pinella. The sequence goes on from OY750776.1 coordinate 1,374,685, forward strand.
TAATACAGTGAAAGTGGCAAAACATGAAACTAACTGCATTATGCATAATGTTATTGACGTAGAAAAAAAGAAAGTCGACAAATCCATCGCTGCATTTAGACGACCAAATACTGGGACCCCAGTCACTTCTATGATTTAGAATAGCTTGATATTATAACGAATAATGACCATCATAGACAACTATCAAAAGTAAAAAAATCTTATTTTAGTTTTCTAAACATAAAAAATACTTTAAAAATGACTCCTCTTTTTAGAGCAGAAATTACCACCTTTATTTATTTTAACCATAGACTTAGAAAAATTTTCGCTGCGGTTTTAATTTTGCCAAAACTATTTTTTTTTCGTTTAACCCAAGTGGCATAATAGTTTTAAAACCTTAGCGTTCATGATTGTTAAATAAATTAAGAAAATTTTAGTATGGAAAATGCAACTTCTTGGAAATTTTCCATATTATAAAACGCCGATTTCATAGGGGACCTAGGGCTCTATTGGTTTACTTACATTGCTGTCGTAATCGCTTTGATTTGACAGATGAATGTGATACATTGCTACTTTTCTTTGGTAAGTTTTTATTTGTGCCAAAACGAAGTAGCAATGTATCACATACATCTGTCAAAACACAGTTAACATTAACTTCATTGTTTTTAGCCGATAGACCTGCTAATATTATAATCTACGACTAACTGGTTTAGTAAAATATTTTGTTTTGTTTTTGCATCTATCATAGGTAGTAGGAGGATTTTCCCACAAGCACTAGGTATTATAAATGTGCGTATTTCAATGACAAAAGATAAACCACTGATCCATTCAGCTAAATTATATTTTAATGTTTAGATTCGAGCAACGCACACTCTTTATTTGAGAGCCGGAAACATGTCTCAAAAATACAGGGAACTAAATTAAAAGGTTGTCTATGTCTACCTTAGATGTAATTTTAAGGGTTCCGTAGTTAAGTCAACAAGAACCCTTAAGTTTCGCCATGTCCGTCCGTCCGCGGTTTATTTCATAGGCCTTAAGTTCTAGAAAGCTGTAATAAAGCATGAATGAGTATAAAATTTAAACTAATTAGTCAATTTTTGATTTACTTTGACAAAGTTCCATCCCATTCTTCGCGCTCGGATTATACCAGCTCTGACTGCTACTCCTTATTAACCTTGGGGAGACGCCTTGACCGATATCATCAAAACCGCGTCCTGCTCACAGTATACTCAGATTAAAGAACAGTAAACCAACTTTTCGTGTAGATTTCTCCCTTTGGCCGCAGATGACTAACCTGAGACCGTGTTCTAAAAACTATTAGCAATGTTTTTGCTTTTTTTGTGCTTTAGGCCAGGTAACCGGAAGGTAGGTAGTAACCCAAAAGTCTTGATGATTTATTCTCTGAGTCATATTATAATACACGACTTAAAATCCGTAGCGTTCGTTAGACTGGACTCAGAAGCTTGATATTTTCACAATAACGCCAAGGGACCGATCGTCAACGTATTAAAAAAAACCCTTTTTCCTATTGAGGAAATTAATCCAAAAAAGTACGACATTCACAATATAATGAGAATGGGATGGAATCTTGTCAAAGTAAATTGAAAATTTACCAATGAGTTAATTTTAATTTAATTAATCAACTAATTGTTTACTTCTTACCAGCAAGGATTCCTTCACCTCGGATGCGCGAAACCGCGTTTTTGGATTTTCCTCTGGCTGGCCGCCGTACCATGCGCGTCTCAGCTTGACAAGGTTCCATCCCATTCTCATCGCGCGCGGATTATACTTCGACGAACTTTCAAGAATATTGATTCGTCTTCGTCTTTAGCTGCACTTAGTAACAAATGGTAGGTACTTACTTATCGCACATTTTCTCTAAAAAATATTTATTTTATTTATTTATGTAACAAGAAAATTCTAAAAGTAGTTTAATATATTAATTATTGAATTATTATTCTCAATAAGACAGGGTCTAGGTATATTAAAAATTTACAATTGTTTTTCCTTTTTGTGGTTAAAAAATGGCCGCCAGGCGCATTAGCAATTTGCGGGGATAGTACCACTTCTCCAAATCCTCACATACTAATGCCCTACTGCATTTCTTTTGCTGTGTCCTGATGGAAGCCGGATCGGAGCGCCGTCGCTATGTGAGTCAAACGAAAGCCTCCGGCCCCTACCAACGGCGTTGCGTGAAGGTTTTATGAACTCGATTCGATTTTACGTTCGATTCGAGTTTATTTGTTTAAAATATTTTTATCATAAACATAATCTTTATTTGCAATTAAACATTGGTAGATGTAATATTTGTGTTTGTATTCTTACCTATTACATTTATTTTTACATTTTTTAAACTTAATAATTATTATGGTCCTACTCATCAATATACAAGTTGTTTATTTTTAATTTTTTTATGCCTATGGAAAGAGTATTTTGGTGAATAAGATTTTGTCAAACCTGTCATATTGTACGTTTTTGGATCTATCTCATTCCAAAGATGGCAAAACAAAAAAAAAGGAAGGTAGGTACCTAAGTGTAATTTTATTGTCTTAATGAGTTTTTCTAGTAGAAAATGTTGCCTATACAATACTGCCTTACATTTTTATTAATAATGAGTTCATTCACCTCAATCCAAAAGTCTCCCAAACCGATAGTAAGGGTCATGTTTCGAAGAAAGGTTTGAAGGCTCGCTTTCGATGATCGGAGAGAAACTCAGACCGGTCTCGCCACCAGTGCCGCGCGCCGCGTCGCCACGCCACCACGCACACGAGCGCCACCACGCGAGTCAAAAAACTTTAAACAAATTCGAATTTCGAACAGTGCAGTGTTGTGCTAAAAAGTGCGTTCAAACTCCTTTAACAAAACTGCATGCTGTTTTTTAAAAAAAAGCTGGTACGTTTTTTATTTAATGTGTTTTCGTTTACGGAATAATATTGAGCCCCGTCTTAGAAAGGACGCCACTCTCTCGCAGGTAGATGCGATGTTGTTTACTATACTTTCAACTTTTATGAATGTAAGTAACACGGTGTTTAACAGGTGGTCGGGAAGTGGAGATGACAGGTAACTTAAAAAACCGTGTTTGGCTTGGATTTATATTGAAATGATCATCTTTCGGCGTAAAATCACTCTAATTGTTTTGTTTTTACTCAAATTACAATCACAATTTTTAACATTTAAAGTGAATGTAATATTTGTTTCTTCAATATTCACCAATGATTTTTTTATCCTAATCAAAACATTCATAGTAAAAGCCTTTTCCAAACAAAATGCCTCAAAGAATGTTATGTGTTTCCTTTTATATTCAGTAACCGTTTAAGTCAAGTCTCAAGCATTCGTTTCGGTTATACGTGACAAGAAATGCATTGTGTCACCTCACTAAATAGAGTTCAACGAATGCGACAATGCGGCTCTACTTGAACTTAACTTGAAAAGCTTGTCTAAGCTTGTATACTTCTTTCTTTTACTTAAGGGGCTGACATGAGCCAGCTAGCGCCGCCAGTCGATTTTAATTATTTTAAATAAGCCCAATCTCTTGAAAAAGGAATCAGTTAGGGTCTTGTGAATGACGTCTAATGTTTATTGAATAACTTTACAACATTACAAAATTAAAAACATTAAAAACACCAATAGTGGCCACTTTTAACAAAATCGCGTTTTAAACTATTTGAATGCCTTTTCAAACTGTGTAAAGTTATTCAATAAATATTAGACGTTACTAACAAAACCTTGACTGATTCCTTTTTTAAGAAATTGGGCTTATTTAGAATAAATAAAATAAAATCGACTGGCGGCGCTATTAGTTGGTTCATGTCAGCCCCTTAAATGATTTTCTTAACTTAGTTGGTCTAATGAAGGTGCTTTATCAGAATGATGTCATTGTGACCAATACTTACCAATGAACAGTATCAATAAAGTTACACTGAAATTAAAACCCAAGGCTAAACATGTATGTAGCGAGCAATACGAACACTTAACGAAATATTTTCCGAACTAAACCAATCAAAAACACAAAAGTAGTTAAGTAGGTAACTGTCAAAATTTTAAGAATCTAAAATAAACTGGAAATAAAGCACTTTTTACGGATTACAACGCATTTATTCATCAGGTGTTATCTAAATTAAAATTAAGACTATTCAAAAAAAGTTATTACTTAGTAGGTAAGTAGGTACTTTTGGCTCGTAAATAAACAACAATATTAACAGATACTATTAGAAATAAAACACTTTTTACGGATTACAGCGCGTATATTATTAATTCAGGTGTTGTTTTAGAATTATTTAGTTTGACCGTGACCACGGCCCCTGGAAAGGTGTCGAAACGTCGGGAATTCTAAAAAACCAATAAATACAAACTAAATAATTCCAAAACAACACCTGAATTAATAATATACGCGCTGTAATCCGTAAAAAGTGTTTTATTTCTAATGAACTGTACGCGCGAAAATCTTAGAAGTTAACAGATACTATACAAGGTGTTACAAAAATACCCCTAATGCCGAATATGGCATATAGGGACCATCAAACTGAACAAATTTTACTATGGGACCAACTCTGAAATCGCGAAAAAAAAATCAGCTGTTCCATACAAAAATTAAAATCGAAAATATCAAAATGTATGAAACGGCTGATTTTTTTTTCGCGATTTCAGAGTTGGTCCCATAGTAAAAGTTGTTCACTTTGATGGTCCCTATATGCCATATTCGGCATTAGGGGTATTTTTGTAACACCTAGTATAATAAATTGGATATTATGTAAGAATGTTTACTACGGATACTTAAAAATCTCATCCATATAAAGTACAAATTAGTACAGTTTATTACCGGGATGTTGTCGATCGAAACAGCATTCCATCGGTAGTAAACTCAATTCGAATAGGTATTCAAAATGCTATTCGGGATGACATTGAATAAAAACTGCTTACAACGAAACTTGAGATAGTTATCCGGGTTCTTTCCACTAAAAACTGATTTAATATACAAGATGTTACAAAAATCGCGAAAAAAAATCAGCTGTTTCATACATTTTGATATTTTCGATTTTGATTTTTGTATGGAACAGCTGATTTTTTTTCGCGATTTCAGAGTTGGTCCCATAGTAAAAGTTGTTCAGTTTGATGGTCCCTATATACCATATTCGGCATTAGGGGTACTTTTGTAACACCTTGTATACATCCGTATTCACAAACCACACTCAAACGACACATAACTACGCGAAAGCACTAAACTGCGTTGAAATATAGTACGTATAGGTACAAAGCCTAAGAAATTCAAAAGTTTGTTAATACAATAGATTTCCTTAATTGTACTGGCTTGCTGCCTTATCTGAATTTGTGTCCAATGTTTTTGGTTTTTATTTTTCTTGCTTAAGGTGTTATTTGTTTATTCAACTTAAGATACCAATGTGTAAGCTAGTTGTGGAAACTGTTTTGGCAAAATCTATGATTTAATTGTGGTACCCACATTTATTGTAAAATTGCTGTTTGTTTCCCTAATAAACTGAAACAAAACAAAACAAATAGTTATGTCAGGTAGTTGGGACGCTGCGCTGTGTCCGCGAGCACTATGAGACCTCATAGTAATGTTTGTTAATATGGGTGTTAGTCTGTCAGTTTTTTAAGTTTCTATACTAGGTACCTACTTATTCTTAAAAATGCCTAAACGCAATTGAACAAATCCATTAGTTAAAATGAATATTAAGTTATTATGATCAGTCAAACAATAATATTCAATTATTATAGGAAGATATGAAGATGTTTTAATTTAACTACAAATTTTTTTTTACAAAAAACCTATTTCTTAGAACTAATCTAGGAGAGATTGATATGATAAGCTCTACTGAGCTTTAATAAGGTACATACCAATTAATTTCATTGACATGTTTCAGTTTTTTTATTGCGGAAATCTGTTTTCGTATTTTCCACGAATTTTACAATAATAAATTGTAATCTTAAGATGTAATTTTCCACTTTTACAGTTGTTTAATATACAACGTGTTACAAAAATACCCCTAATGCCGAATATGGTATATAGGGACCAACAAACTGAACAACTTTTACTATGGGACCAACTTTGAAATCGCGAAAAAAACACAGCTGCTTAATACAAAAATTAATTACGAAAATATCAAAATGTATGAAACAGCTGATTTTCTTTCCGCGATTTCAGAGTTGGTCCCATAGTAAAAGTTGTTTAGTTTGATGGCCCCTATATACCATATTCGGCATTAGGAGTACTTTTGTAACACGTTGTATAAACAATATTTTTATTTAAATTAGCGTTATTTTCAGCGAAAATTTTTCTAAGTCTATGGTTATTTTAGAATTTGACTTATGAACTTTTTGGTGTAGAGTTGGTAGAGAGCTTATCGGTAAATTTTTTTTTAACCTCAGATTGATTTTAACACCATCATAATTTACAAGGCTCGATAACATTATTCTTAATAATGAATCATAATGTGAAACTGTTTTAATGTTATTCCGTCTATGTAAGATATTTTTATACCCAATTTACCAAGGTTTTCTGTGAGGATTATATTTTTTACTGCACGATGCGATTAAATTGATAATAGACAGTGATCCGCTGCAACTTCACTTGAGAATGTATGGTAAAGAGTAAATTTTACAGATTAAATAATATGTCGTTTGTACCGCAAGCGCTCTAAGATAAGTCACTTCTGTTGTACACACGACAGCATGTCAGGTAATACAGTGAAACTGCGAAAACACACGTGTGTAAACTCGACGGCACCTCAGACTGTTATACATGCTGACCTTGAGACCGCCTTTATGCCCTACGTAATAAAAGCTGTTTTCGCAGTTTAGCTGTATAACCCGACGTGCTGTCGTGTATACATTGTCAAATTACTGATCCATGTTACCGGTTACCGGTTGATGTGTACAGTCGTCACCCGGTTACAACGATTTCCGAGATATTTAATAAAAATCAAAACAAGGGAGTGGTATTTCCAAGTATGTATATGCGTATAACACAGTTGTGTTTTAGAAGTGATACTTTTGTGAATAATAAGTACCTAAAATGTCTACGTACAAATAACTAATAAAGTGATTTGTACTCTTCTCATTTCCCGAGCGCCTTCTCTTGGGTGCTCGAAACAATAACGCCATCGTTCTGCATGTCATGCGCATAGAGTGCCGGATCAACTGTCCCGCCGGCGCCGACCGCCGTTGTTTCATGGCGGAATAAGTCAACTAAAGGCAAGTTTAATAAGGGACAGGGCTGTCGCAACTCTGTACTTTGATTTTTAGTTTCATTTAAATAAAAACCGAAAATATTTATGAAAAATAACGAGACGCTTGATGACGCAGTGTCTTAGCGTATACTATTCGGCCTGCTATTGTGACAGTTAAGCAATTTCATGCAGGTCATGGGAAAGGCCAAAAATTTAATACCGTCTCGAGCTCCTTGTTTTTCGGAAAACACGTTAAGCCGTACCGGCTAATACGCATTGGGCCCGCGTTGTAGAATATGGCCCAGTCCCCTATCCATCCGTAAACAAGGGCTGTGACAAGCATTGGGACATAAAAGGAGCTGATGTTGATTATTGTGGAAAATAAAGAGAAGGGGAGAACACTTTAGTGTTAAAAATTACGCCGTTTTGGTATAACTTGTAGTCTCAGGGTTATCAAATCGATAGTAACAATTAATTTTTAGATTTTTTGCATTTCACGATGCTATTTTTATATTAACATGAATAAATACTAGAAAAAAATCAACTCACCCGTTGCACCTCAGACAGGACTCGAACTCGCACCCTTGGGGTTCCGGCCCAATGCACTGACCAATTATGTTACCGAGTCGCTAGTGGGAGCGGCGAAATTTTCAAGTACTTTACATTTTCGCTGCGGCGTTATTTCATCAATGTGAGAAAATATCCTCGGCATTCGAACGAAACATCGGTGCAGATGTTTGACATTCAATAAAGATGAAATAGGTAGCTATTATAATTAAATTTTTCGATTGTTTGCATTTCACAATACTATTTTTATATTAAGATAAATAAATACTAGAAAAAATCGACTCACCCGTAGCATCATCGATAGTAACAGTTACTTATAAAGTGTATGGCAAATTCCTATAGTAAATTGAGGCGTCTAATTCTGCCCTTGGCCTCTTGTTATGGTCATAGGTCAACATTTAATTAAGCATCATACATTGAAAACATCTTCGTAAAAAAATTGTGGTTAGTTAGTTGGTGTTGCAATATATTTTACGCTACAAGCATTACTTACTGCCTACCTAAATTATTCTTTTGTATAATACTTTATATAAAACGTTATTTTTGTTAATTTATACACACCTAAAACCCATTTGTAGAGTTGAACTGAACATAATGAACAAGTTAAACAACTTACGGCCTTACCACAAAAGATTTTAAAACACTGTTTAATTTAGACACTGTTCAAATGTGATGCCGTCTCTCTCAAATAATATTGTAAAAAAGTGACAGCATCACATTTAAACAGTGTCTAAGTTAAACACTGTCTTGTTGAACAGTGTTTTAAAATCTTTTGGTGGTAAGGCCATTAATGTTTGGAAACAGCTCTTAAATCACATAAAAAGTTTGAACTGTTTCATACATTCTGCTAGTTATTTTTTTTTTAATCATCTGAACAATTTCCTCAAGTTGCCGACCCTAACGCAACAAATAAATACGAGTTGACACAAATCTGCTTCTATTTTGCTTGGTTTTGTTACGACAAGGAATTCAATGGGCTCTCTTTTAAGTCCTTTTTGTACACAATATGGGTGGCGAACTAGTAAACAGTCTAACTCTATACATTGGCTGCTAGGGGTGTCACTATAGGTTGCAAGCTTATCGGTTTTTATCGGAAATATTTCGGTGAGTTCTCCCTTCTCCCATCGCACAACTAGAAGTACGAATCAGCGGCACTGTTTTTGGTGGTTTACAAAGACTCGTACATTTTTTTAATTGCTTCAAATTTTATCATCCGTTATGCTAAAGTAGATGAACTCCTTGCTTGAGTCTCTGTTTTCTAATAGGTACAATCTGGGGACCGTCAAGTCGCGATTGAATGGTTACTTCTAGGCAAGCGCGTTTGCGTGATAACGGTCAAGCGCTTGCCTAAGTATCTATAAAAAAAATAGGGCAAAATTATAAACTACTCTGTGTGTTCTACTGAAAACAAGGCCATCTTTAACCTATTTGAGGCCCTGGGCACATTTGGGGGCCCCTATGATCTTGACTTAAACAAAATGTATCTAAACATGCCGAAATCGGAAAGCCTGATTATTCGGGCAAGGTAGGATAGCTATGCGCATGCAAAAGCTAGTATAAGCAAGTAGTATTTGTATTCAGTAATTATTGTTTAAGTTTTCGAAATACCTAAATATGTTTTATATGTTTTTTGGTAATATCGTTTAGCGATCTGGCAGGAACTAGGGGCCCCTATCGCGGGGCCCTGGGCACGCGGGCACGTGCCCAGAGTGCCCAGTGGGAAAGATGGGCCTGACTGAAAAAGCTGCCGCTCAAAGCGCTGCCATTATTTGTTTACTTTCGTTAGAAACTCCTTGGCAACTACTACAGTATACTGAATATAGCCTGAGTCAGTCTGACATGGCCTCAGGAATCAGGTGTAACACCTTCCCACTGGTGGATATGCTTGGTAGGAAGGTTGGTCCGAGAGGAGATTGCCTGTACAAAATATTTATGACGAGCGTGCATGCAAAACCGCAATTTATTCTAACTTTACCAGAAACATGTGTTTGCTTTTTTATGAAGAAGGTATTGAATGTGTAGTCAATTGACTAGCTGAGAGCATAAATATTATTTTTATTTTAGTCATGCTAAAATAAAAATAATATTTATGCTCTCTTTATCGTATCTTTAGATAACACTAATCACATGCAGTAGTGTCGTTTTGAGGAGCTCAGTGACGCATTGGTTTAGCGTCTGGCCTTACTTCGCAAGGGGCGGTCATATGGGATGGGTGACTAAAAATCATTATCTCTTGTTCCTTCGTGCTTTTGAAGGTACATTAAGCTGAAGTACCGGCTGAATTTGCAGTTAACTAACAACCGCCATTCCGCATTGGGTCTGCGTGGTAGGTTATTGCTGATCCTGCTAATCCACTCACAAGGAAGGCCCCAGCAGTGGCGAAATTAAAAATATCTGGATTGGATAGTCGTTTTGCGGTGTTAACGAAAACACAGAACCATTGTCGTTTACAAAGCTGATTATTTTACCGATCAAGCTAATGATTGAACTGATTAAATCTATTGGGATTTTCGTTAATGACTTGATTGCGTTGCGTTAGGTCATTTAGTGCAACACAGACGGAAGTCGAATAAAGTAGTTATTACCATTTCTAATAACATTGATTTTTCGTCATTATTCACTATAAAAGGGAGAAAATAATTCTGAACATTGTAAACATTATATTGTAAACAAAGATAAAAATAAGAAAAAGAGGTCAGAATGTGAGATTCAACAGAAAGTAGAGGAGGTATGAGGATACATTTTTTGACGACCTCCGTGGTCGAGTGGCTTTGTACACCGGTTTTCAAGGTGTCACCATCTCTGAGGTCCCGGATTCGATCTCCGGTTGGGTAAATTTAGAAAACGAACTTTTCTATATTGGCTCAGGTATGGGTGTTTGTGATACCACATTGTCTCTGATTTCCATAACACAAGTGCTTTAGCTACTTACTTTGGAATCGGAGCAATGTATGTGATGTTGTCAAGTATTTATTTATTTATACTTAATTGTCGCCACCCCTATACAGCAGTAGGGTCGACACTATCTGTCAAATCGAACGAGTTCGCACGCAAGCTACTTGAACATGTACTTTGAATAGAACGTCATTTATTCACGACAGATTGCACAAACACGCGATAAAATGTTAGTATGAACCAAATGTAACTGTATATTCAAATATAGAATCATTGTGCACGTGTGAATAAAATACAAGGAATACGGCGGAACACGTAGACTATCGTTTAAGGCTGCATAGTCTGCACACTAGCGCCGCCATTGGAAAAAATCATAGTGCTTAAATAAAGACGAAATTGTGAATTGTCTCTCTGTAGTGCACTCCGTAGAAGTTTTGTGGTTCTTTTTATCGTTTAAACAATATTTTCTAGCCTGTCGTTTAGTTAAATGGAGTTTTATTGTTAAAAGTGGTCACTTATCGAATGTCCGAAGCTTTTATTTAATAAATTATCTAATAAAATAAGAAAAAACAACTGTTAGTTAGAATTGATCGTCCTTATTTAATATGCGTTGGTGTACAGCTGCGTTTTATTTCCTAGATTATTATAGCGCAGTCCTTATAAGTCTAATTTTCAAAATGGCGACTGGACTTACTTCAAAAGTTAGTTGGCGGAAATTTGTATGCAAATGTGTCGCGAGCACGTCGCGACTCGTGAATACTGACTAACACGATGCGCGTGCGTTCACAATTAGTTATATGACGTTGTCTATTATCTTCATTATAGGACAAAGTACTAATATCTATTCTGTGATATAGGTGTACCCAGTAGGTAGCTAGCTCCTGTTTGCAATACAAAATAATGTAGATATAAAATTACATGCGGGTAAATATATGATATACCTATACACATAAAGATGTATACAAAGACAATATACTATATAAAGATAGATCTCTGCAATCGAAATATACACCGTGTTACAAAAATACCACTAAAAATCGGCTGTTTCATACAAAAATTAAAATCTAAAATATCAAAATGTATGAAACAGCTGATTTTTTTTTCGCGATTTCAGTGTTGGTCCCATAGTAAAAGTTGTTCAGTTTGATGCTATATACCATATTCAGCATTAGGAGTATTTTTGTAACATGTTGTATTAGTTGCAGTAAAAACCTTATCTAGTCCAGTTCTTTTACTTACAGTTTTTTGTAAAATATTAATAGCATTACAATATTGGAAATAAGATCAAAGTACCTATTCAAATAAAAAAATACAGAGACAACAGCTGTTTTATAGTGCTGACTCTTGGCTGTAAGCTTAGCACTAACAGCTGTCGAAAAAAATAGCGCGCCTAAAAACATTCGATAGAGTAATTTGAACAGCGCCATCTACCTTCACTTTTTTTCATAGATAATTACTCTATCGAGTACTTTTAAGCGCGTTTTTTTCACGACATGTTCGTCTGAACACTCGATTCGAATCTCCTTAAAGCAGACAATCGATGGTATTTTTCGGTCTACGGAAAATTATTTAAGTATTTGATTCTACCGGTCGCCAACGCTAAACTACTGCTAAATTACATTTATACCAAAACAACTCTCCATTTTAGGTATTGGAATAAGTTTCCAAGATATATTTCTGTGGCGAATCAACGTCGGCCGCATGACCATGTTGGGAGGTCGTGGGCAGTGTGCAGTGTCCATAATCTAACAGCATTGGAACAGAGCTTTTATGCACTTGGATTTTTCTTTTTAATAAAATAAAAACAAGAACGACGTCCTCGGTTTATCAAATATTACCTTGTAATGATATTTCTGAGGGGCTCGGTGGCGCAGTGGTTTAGTGCCTGGCTCAGCGATTGCGGAGGTTAAGCAACTTTCGCAAGGGTCGCATGGGATATACTTAACATTTATTATCCGAGTTCCTCCGTGCTTCGCAAGGCATGTTAAGACGTTGGTCCCGGCTGCATTTGCAGTTAACACCCACTAATCCGCGTTAGGCCTGCGTGGTGGGTTATGGTTATGGCCCATCCTCCTTATCCACCCATAAAGTAGGCCTGTGCCCCAGCAGTGGACAGGGGACATAACACAAGTACTTTAGCTACTTACTTTGGGATCGGAGCAATGTTTGTGATGTTGTCTAATTTTTTTTTAAATTCGGGCTTATAATGCCACTATATTACACCTGTTGATTATTGCTATAAAGACTATGAGGCAGACCAGTCAAACACAATTAATAATTAAAAAATTTTCAACACATCCAACTTCAGTTTCATATGAATTCTGTTAGTAGGTCATTACCTGCTTAAGGTTTACTTTTGGACCGTGACAAATTAGTGTGGCAAAATTACTGAAGAAAAAGCGGTAATGTACTCAGGTGTGACCTACTGCGTAGCGCACGCAACGAAAACTGCATGCCGAACCGTAAGCAAAGAGAACCGCTTCGAATGAGGTGGCCTAAGATCGTGTAAAATTCGGCGAAGTCATATGGTTTTGGTAACACCGCATTCTCTGTCCAAAAAGTGGCATACGGTTCGCTTATGTTGAGCTGTGATCATCATCAGGGCTATGCCTCGCGCATTCCTAACTGTGATTGACTCCATCTCTCAATGCCAAGGATCATAAAGGCCGGCGAATATAATTGCGTTGCATTATGGTGCCGTAAAGCAAAGATACCGTCTGCATTATTGTGCGGCGGCAAAATAGAAAGTGGTGTGGAGATGCAACATATTTAAAAGTGTCTGAAACCTTAGCGTCGACAGCCCTAAGATTTCCGGCAGAAACACAATACTACCGAAAATCCAGTATTTTTTTTGTTTGCTTTCTTCTTGGTGGTTTATTTGGCCTAAGACTATTTGAACTTTTTAATACCATATCAAACCAATTACTACGTTATGAAAGTATTAGGTTGTAACTCACTAAACAAGCGTTATTGGTATGACAAAGTTGTAAAGTGATTAGCTTCTTCTGAGGTTAACCGTACTTCCTTCTTCACTTCGAGCGAAAAATTCCGATGCGCCTGACCTCACTGCTGTAATGCCAGATACGCATTTTGTCTTATTTTACGTTTCGTAATGTATTGCATGGTATAGTAACGAGCTCAATTAGAAATTAGAGCATTATTGAGTTGCAACCAAAATTGCATTGCGAGTTTTTTTTTTTTATATTTTGTCAACATCACATATTGCTCCGATTCCAAAGTAAGTAGCTAAAGCACTTGTGTTATGGAAATCAGAAACAACGGTGGTACACAAACACCCAGACCTGACTCAATATAGAAAAGTTCTAAATTGACCCAACCGGAGATGGAACCCGGGACCTCAGAGACGGCGACACCTTAAAAACCGGTGTGCAAAGCCACTCTACCACGGAGGTCGTCACGGAGTTTGCGACGACAAGGCACTATGTAGAACAAGAACTTTTACTTTTTAGGTGCAAAGGCAGCCGATAAAAACAAGTGATTAAAAGATTATAGTATAGTCACACGTTAGTTTAGCTTTTGGGCAACATTATAATTCACGTGTGGTGTCCGGCAGAGCAAAGTAGCACAAAAATTTCACACATAGGGGTGTCATAAAAAGTAAGTGAACAAAGTCTAGTGTTTTTCGATGAAACGGAAAATTGCCGTCTCCAACCCGCTTGGAAAAAGTGAAAGTTATGAAAACTTCTTCCAATGGAATGGCCTACGTCCAGCACTTTAAGGACTGTCATGTATGATGATTTAAGTTAATGGCATTTCTTTGTACACATCCTCAATATCTTAGGAGCAAAGAGTTTGTATCCACTTAGTTTCGCGAACCTCCGCCCTCCGCGAACCTGCACCGATAATTTTTATCCTGTACTGCAACAGTGCGCCATAGTGTCACACGTTTAATGGCCACAGTGTAACAAAGATGTGTATACCACACTAGACAGGCTGTACAGTACCGAAAAATTTCTTTTTTAAGTTTCGGTGCATGCACCGTAACTCCTTTAGTTTATTGCGAGCGACCAAGAGAAACAGTTGATGCGCCGCAAAGGTTGGTTGTGACACAATTTTAATTTTGAACTGCTCGTCTATGTAATTGAAGTCATTGCAATGTAAAAGAAATTTTTATTATCGTGCACTGTTTCAGAACAATTTCGCAAAACCTAAGTCTTAGGTTGGGTACCTAAGAATTAAATTTGGCATAAATAATTAGACGATCAACTGGCCACATTTGCGTATCTCTTGTCATATTTAATTTTGAATATGTTGTAACAAGTCTCATCATAAGTTAACTCAAAGCTTCCATGCTTGACCCCATATCCAGTGACCCTAAGCCGATTGGAGCTTTCAAGGCTGCGTTGCGTAACCCTATGGGAACTGCGCTCACGCATTCACAATGAGGACAAAGCTTCAAATTAATTTAAACCTTACTTTAATGCATTACGATCTATTGTCGAGTAAAATCTATCAGCGTATGTATGTGAAGCTCGTTTGTTTTACTGAAAATAGGAAGGAACAAAAGACGAACGCTATTTTAAGAATGCTAGTTATGTAAATACTTTTCGTTGAAACCTATTTATGAATTCTAAAAAAGGTTGTTGAACTTTTAAAATATGTTGTATTGTATAATCTGAAGTCATATCTTGTATGTGTTTATGGAGCCACAGCCAAAAGGCAAAAGATTCTTAAAGTTATCTTTAAATTTTTAAATTTAATATTTAAATTAAATTTAAAAAGTTGAAAGATTTGACAGAAACTCAATGAAACTGAGAGCTTTCTTAAAGTTAAGGAGAATTTTATCAAACTCTTTAGCTAACAAGCTTTTCAGAAAGCAGCAACTTTGAAGTTGCGTAAAGTTTTGATAATGAAAACTTAAATGCTATTTTTATAAAACCTAAAAACCGCAAATTTGAAAAAAATATCTGTTTCATGTTAAACTGCATAGTGGCAACCTTAGACCTAAATTGTGATTTGTTTTGCCCATTCAAGGGATTAAATATCGAAAATAATAGTCTATTTGCGTCTAGGGTTGACACTTTGCATTAATCCATACAAAGAAAAAACAGACGGGTTATTATGAAACACTTTGTATATCTACCTACATTAAAAAAAACTTTTTAACTTTGACGGCTGTTTAACGTTCTTTTATCGCTTCTTTTGTGAATGATTCCGCAAATCGTGATTACCTGTTGCCAGCAGATAAAGGGTTTTACACACTATCCGATCCCCACTATCAATCGACGTACTTTAATTAATATTGGATTGTTATCAGTTTTTAATTTCTGTAGTAAAGTGAAGAATAAATGTAATTTAAATTCGTTACATTTATTAAAGTAGTAATTATTATTTGCAAGTGCAAAATACCTTTATTGTAGAAAATATTATTATAAGTATTCCTAAAAATATTTATAATTTCTCTTTTGTTATTGTAAGCTGCTTTAACTTTTTTAGTTGTAATTAGTAGGAAGGAAAAGCTCGGTGGTGCAGTGGTTTAGCACCTGGCCCTGCGATTGCGGAGGTTAAGCAACTTTCGTAAGGGTCGGTCATGGGATGGGTGGCCAAAAATTTATTATCTCGAGTTCCTCCGTGCAACGGAGGGCACGTTAAGCCGTTGGTCCTGACTGCATTTGCAGTCGTTAACACCCACCAATCCGCATTGGGCCTGCGTGGTGGGTTATGTACCAACCTCCCTATCCATAAGGAAGGCCTGTGCCCCAGCAGTGGGGACATTAAAAATGGCTGATGTCGATAGGAAAGAGCCTGGTTAAGCAGCCAAAGAAAAATGTGAAAACAAAAATTAGCCGATAAATCTGATCGTATTATCCGATCTTCGTGTGTAGAGTCCTTTAGTATTTTCAACGTGGCGAGATAAAGAATCTTGACAGTTTTGACAGCACCTTCATATAACAGTCAATTAACATTGTTATAACCAAGAAATAAGGTTGGGTTTTAATAGTTTCGATTTACTGGTTTATTTCACATCGTTTTGTTACGGGTCAAGGGTTTCTTCGACCGAACTTGCTTTTAAAAACGATGTTTCGCTGATGTGTTCTGCAAAAACAAAACGTATTTTTTAGTTGCAGACGCAGTTTATTGACTTGTGGTTAAGGTTCTATTGTTTATTAAAAAGTACCTACCTACAATTGGCTTGTTCACCGGTTTTTATGGTGTCGCCTGATGTCCTGGGTTCCCTCCACCTGGGTTTATTTGGAAAACTATCATTTTTATTATGGTTTCAGGTCTGGATGTGTATACCGTCGTCACTTTTCTGATTTGCTGGTTTCGGTTTACAAGAGCAATGTGTGTGATATTGGCTAATACAACAATTTCAACTAAGTACTTACATATTTTAAAATAGTAAAAATTAAACATCTCTAAAATACGATGTTTACTACAAAACAGAAATAAAATTAAATATCAATCGAGAAATTTTGTCAGTTTGTGGTAATTATTTTTTAACTAAAAATATCAACGGCCATAAAAAGTCTTCCGCAGTCGTTTTTTATCGACAAATATAAATATTTATAGCTAAGCAGCAGCAATTTAATTATCTTTAATTGCAATAATAACGTGTTTGCAACATAGATATTATTATATCTTCTTTCCTACACACGTATTTCAAATCATCTTGCTACCTACCTAATCCACCTACGCCAACAGCCTGTCGATTCTGTGAACTCGAACCTCGTTTCGAATCTCAGTTCACTGCGCGGGAATTTAAAATCATAAATGAGATAATGATAGGCTGTTTTTTTAATCACAAAAGATTTAAGATAGCTACGTTGACTACCTAAAACCTTTTGCAATCGGTAAAGTAGCTTAAAACAGCTAATTTCTGATAACAAATTTACGCGAACTGAAGTGAGGTTCGAAGTGAAATGTGAGTTTGGTTACAAAATCAACAGGCAGATATTTACTTTAGAGGTATCTAGAGTGAGAATCTTTTATTATTTCGATATTTAATTTAGTATATTATTTAGTATTGTATAAAAATTTAAAGTTACATATCAACATCTCTGCATTTTCAGCTAATAATAATGCAGTGTATTACTAAACCTTCTAGTGCGTAAAGACAAATGATATTAGAACAATACCCTATCTTGAGGCATAGACACAATAGTTACAAAATCCCTGTCCGATTAAGCTTGCAAAAACGCAGGTAAAACAAGTTAGGCATTGTTTACATGGGAACTATGTTGTTAATGGCATATGCGCGGGCGCAGCGCTCAAGCGAAGGCGATTTCGACTGTACCTAAACATTTCAATCGGTAAATGAGACATAATAGATACTCCATTGTTAAACGGCCGCATGGGTCCGCTCAGGCGTTGATGAATTAAGTTATTTGACAGATAATGTCATGTGTGTTAGATTTTAAAAACCAGAATTACCAGATTTTGTACCTAAGCTAGGCCACAGAAATAATGTGAAAGAAAATAATATTAAATCTATATACTCGTAAGTAGCAAAAAGACTATGGAACTTTATTATAATAATGATCTATGATGAATGATTGTAATAATGATTATAATAATGATGAATATGGAACTTTATTATAACACTTATCTCGTAGGGTCTGAGTAAAGATTTAATTTAAACGTGAGGCGAGGAATTAAGGTCATGAATGGCAAATGTTAGTATCACGCTTCGTAGTAACAACATAAATTGATGCTTATCAATAATATAACTTGCAACTTTAATAAATTGAATTGACTTTAACAAAATATTCCTTTATTTTCTCAAGAAACATATTGTTTAATTAATTACTTTATTTATTCACATTTTCATTCATCAGAGTACGTACCTGGACCCTATTTAATAATCGTGACAATTTGTCACCTGTCATGACAATTTTATATCTCAACCACTTTGAAAATAGAAATAACTACACATAGCTACACTGCAATGTAAACCAAATTGTCATGACAATTGACAAATTGTCACGTTATTAAATAGAGACCTGCCCCCTAATTATGTAACTTTGTTGCAATCAACTCTGACAGAAATCGCAGTTACATTGCTGCTTTAGTAAGAACCAATGTGATAACTATCTTACTTAAAGCAGAAATGTAACTGCGGTTTCAATCGATTGCAATCTAGAATTGTTAGCAACAGAGTTACGTAATCAGGGGGCTGGTTTATTTTGAAATAATCATTTATTTCTTAAATCGCTGTTTCTCCTAAACATGGCACATACCTACTAAATATGTGGAAACTCTAGTAAGGAGAAGTGTGCAGTAATTACTGCAAGTACGACTACTTAGTTACTGCGATTGCAGCTCAAATTCCGAGGTAATTAAGGTTGCATTTAGTTTATTTGAATTGCTCTGGAATAATGTTCTGTGATCATCTGAAACGGCTTAAATTGCTGCACTTTAATTGTTTTAATTGCTGCAATCCCATTCAATTCCTGCAGTATTGAATGGGTTTTACAGTATCTATTTTTTGATTGTGATTGACGTAAAAAATATAGACAAGTGATTAGGTATAAATAAATAAATAAATATAAGCGATTAGGTATATCGAACGCTGTTGTAAAACTGTTTAAGTGTTTTTTTTACTGCTCCATAAACTATTACTTACTGCCGTAGGAACGCAGATAATTTCTTCATTTTAATACTCTATTCTCAGTATAGGCGTGCTTAAGATTGGTCGCTTTGTTAAATCTAACTAACTAAATGAGGGCAAAAACATAACAGTGTAGATCAATGTTGATATACAAGGTGTTACAAAAATACCCCTAATGCCGAATATGGTATATAGGGACCATCAAACTGAACAACTTTTACTATGGGACCAACTCTGAAATCGCGAAAAAAAAAATCAGCTGTTTCATACATTTTACATACATTATTTTACGAAAAAACAATCATGTTTTTTCGCTATTTCAGAGTTGGCCCCATAGTAAAAGTTGTTAAGTTTGATGGTCCCTATATACCATATTCGGCATTAGAAGTATTTTTGTAACACCTAGTATTTACTGCGAAAAGGCTGTTTGAATGGATCGTTAGCAATTTCTTCACCAGTCTCAAAGGACGAATTTCAACTACTTGATATCCTTACTTATGTTATTACAAATGCGAAAGTCAGTTTGTTTGTTACGCCTACTCGTCTTAACTACTGAACCAATCATCATGAAATTTGCATACACGTTGTCAGGGGTACAGAGAGAGACATAGGGTACCTTTCATCCCGAAAAAATTCTGTTCTCAAGGAAAGAGAAATAACTGACCACGCAGACGATCTCGCGGGCGGTTGCTAGTAATTAAATAATTTCGCTTATCTATGTTTTTGCTTACCATACAAACAAGTTGCTTCTACTACTTATAATAAATAAATATTTGAAAACATCACATACATTGCTCCGATTCCAAAGTAAGTAGCTAAAGGACTTGTGTTATGGAAATCAGAGACAACGGTGGTATCACAAACACCCAGACCTGAGAAAATATGGAAAAGTTCATTTTCTAAATTGACCCAACCGGGGATCGAACCCGGGACCGGGACATCTCTGAGATGGCGACACCTTGAAAACCGGTGTACAAAGCCACTCGACCACGGAGGTCGTTAACTTATGACCTTTGTTTGTAAATATTACACAGTCTGAAATAGAAATACTTATAAAAGTATAGGTTTCTGAAAACGAAACCAAAACGAATGGTAATAAAACATAATATATGCTAAGTGCTGCCCCAGTCTGCTCAGAGACGACATACAAAACCAACTAGAGCATATAGAATAGAATAGAGCGTTACATTTGGAATTCTTTACTAATTCAATTTTCTATTCTGTCTGTGTCACTATGTAAAAAGATAACGAGAACATTTCATATTTTTTTAATTTCAAGAGAGAATAAGTTTGATGTAAGTAAAGATTTATACATTAACTAGCGGCCGCTCGTGACTTCGTCTGCGTGGAAACTTATTTTTCTATCCCTCGGGAAAAATACTTTTTGCCGGGATAAAAGGTACCTTATGTCCTTCTCTGTACCCCTGACAACGTGTATGCGAAATTTCATGATGATCGGTTGATTACTTCAGACGTGAAGGCGTAACAAACAAACAAACTTAAATTCTGATTTATAATATTAGTAAGGACTAGCTTTTGCCCGTTATTCCACCCGTGTGGAACCTCGTTTCACGTGGGAATTTCTGGAGTAATATTATGATGTTAGTTACTCTTGCATCTCCACTTTTTGTCCAAAGTCCAATATATCTCTATGCCAAAAATCTAAATATGAAATGAAAACGTAACGAACCGATAAAATTACTTAGTATTTATAAAGTAATATTAAAAGAGATTGTATTCAAATCATTTAAATCTTAAAATCCAGGTACTTAGTATCACTAAGTCCCAAGACAATTGAATAAAAATATTTTATTCATTAATCCAGATCTGGAGCTCTACCGGCTTACTTACATGGCTATCGTAATCGCTTTCATTTGACAGATGGATGTGATACATTGCTACTTTTCTTTGGTAAGTTTTTATTTATGTTAAATAGGAAGTAGCAATGTGTCACATCCATCTGTCAAATGAAAGCCATTACGATAGCCATGTAAATTAGCCGGTAAAGCCCCTGACTTCGAATCGAACTTAGAATCTCGGAGATTTCTATGTCTCGATGAGCCTCGTTGAGCCTCATTTAAGTACTATCATCTTTATTTCTTCAGATTAACACTAAAAATATGGAAAAGCTCATTCCAGAGCACTTTCCAAGGAATTGACTTGTATCCTGGGTGCTGTAAAATTACAAGATTCTGATTCTTTTTGCATCATCGTCGTTAAGTATCAGTAGGAATTATTAGTTACATGACGCAGCGTTTTTTTTAGAATTAATACAATTACATAGAGTTTTTTCTGTTTTTGTATTAAGTTCTTCACTTCTCTCTTTTAAGCAGTTAGCAACGAGCTTAGCAGAATAGCTTGAAAGTTAAAAGTTAAACAAAGCCGCCTTATTGTATGTTCGTTAACTTTCTTTCACCTTAATGGAGTGTTACGGGGCGTATAGGCCCGGCACAAACGTGTATAAAAACCGGCGGTTAACGGTCTGAATTATCTACTCGTTGATTTCTATAAGTATTTTTTTCTAATTAGTTGATCAATATAAATAAGTCACGTGCGTTTTCGTCAAAAGAGCGAATGTTTTTAAAACATTTAAATTTTATTTCACAAAAAATGTCATCTGAAACAAGCTTTTACTTTTGAAAAACATTCAACATAGTAGCAAAATATATAATAGTGATATAGTGGACAATAGTAGCAGGTTGTTAAATAAATATTAAAATCATAGTTCTTTATACAAAAACAAAATTATTGCGAACCTCCTGCTCACATGCGTAAATGCATTTTCTCCGGCATAAAAAAAAATGGTTATGTATTCAATTCAATTCATAGCTAAAATTTCCATAGCAGGTAAAATCACGTGGTTTGCCAGTATAGAATGTTAAGTTATCAGTGTTATAGGTAGATAAAAAAATACTATGAAAACATTTTATTTGTTCGAAGTGTGAAGTAGTTTAGGATTGATTTGCTCATGCTTTCGTTTTATTCACGCACACACGCAAAAAATCCAGCAACGGCGACACACATCCACTCTGATGAGGTTACGACACATTTTATAGAGTACCTACGTATGATATGATATAATAAGATCGATCAAATATGACTATTATCAAAATCAGTCCCCATTTGAAAGAAAACGAAAGGACGAGTCACTTTTTGTGACGGCTGACCTTGTGCGAAAGCGACGGCGACTAATTTTAATACAATGTACAAACGGACAGCAAATTAAGTCAAACAGTTGAAGTGCGAAAACAGCTCTTATTACGTACGGCATAAAGACGGTCAAGATCACCGTGTACCTATAGTCTGGTGTGCCGTCTTGTGTCCAAACGAACAGCAGCAGAGCCATCTGCATCGAAGGACAGGTGAATCACACACATGCTCATTCTTGTTAATGTGTTTCGAAAACACTTTCTAAATTCTTAGACACTGTATTTCAGCGTGTGATGCAATTGCCTTTACTTATTGAATTTTTTAAGAAGTATTAAACAATGACTTCAATTACATAGACGAGCTATTCAAAACTAAAATTGTGTCACAACCAACCTTCGCGCGCATCAACTGTTTCTCTCGGTCGCTCGCAATAGACTAAAGGAGTTTCGGTGCATGCACCGTAACTTAATGAGCAATTTTTCGGTACTGTACAGCCTGTCTAGTGTAGTATATACATAGAAGTCTTTGGTATTAAAGTGAAACTTCAAAAACAATAGCTTTCAATTTGAAATGCACAGTGCATATACTAAAATATGTGAGAAAATCACAAAAATCATCAATTTATCTGCGTGTGTATACATATAAGTACCTAGTTATAAAAGTGGACATTTGGGAAACGTAGATTTTTCCTTTCCCTCTCCATAATAGCAATAGTAGATAGGTATAACATAAATTAAAAAATCTCACTAAGATCATAGCTCTGTGTCCGTCATCTGAAGTCAAGAAACTGTGAAACATAATAATTATAATCAATAGGACTATTGATTATACGTGATTATACTTACTAAAGAATTAATTATACATGCTTGATAAAGCGAATTATACCTATACAATTATAGGTACAGTATGTACCTACCAAAAAGTGTGACCGGCTAATTTTAACGAAATCCTTAGAAATATCAAACGATAAATAGAATGAATTGGGTCTTTTATTTGCTGTTTGATGCTTTAATGTGAATACGGCGACCAATCTCCATTATGGACATCGCTTGGCAACTTCGCGGCATATTTTTCGCCAATTTTTCGGTAAAGAACTCCATGCGGACTTAAGTTCACGAGTAAGGTCAGCAACGGCATAAAATGCAGTACTTTTTTGCCTTTAGTTTAAGCTTCATCGAGTCCATGAAGTTTGGGCGTCGATGACATCGACGCCCAAACATTTTCATTTGGATAAGTGTCAGGGGACTGTGAGGGCTAATCCAACACGTTAATACCATGTCCCGCTTTCCAAGTGGCGCAGAGCTGACTTCGCGTGTTTAGAGTCATTATCCTCTTGCAGAATCCAGAAACTATGAGTAAACTTGATTTTTTAAAAAGCATTTTAAGCAAAAGATTGATTTATCCAGCCTTATATTTATGAACTGCTATCCTATTAAAAATATGTCACGCTTTTGTTGAACACACTGAAATTGCAATTTATTCGACGCATTTCCTGTGCATGAAAGGTAGTTTAGCGTAGCGTTTAGCAAAAGTGTGATCAAATTTAGATCAACACTAAATCATTCATTATATTGCCATAAACCGTTCAATTTAAATAAAAGTCACTTCACAGTAGATAGTTTTATGATTGAACCAATTTTTTCCTGTCGAGTAAAAAGCATTTAACTCGAATCTCGTTTGCCGCAAAATCTAAATGGTTAGGTACAGTTAGTTAAACTGTTACATTTCAACTTCGTCAGACAGAATTTAAATGGTGAATCGCTAAATGCGTTTGTTTGTTCTGTAACTAGATCGCAGCGGGACCTAGATTGCGATTTGACATCGATTTAGTTCTGCGGTTTATGGTTCTCAGTGCGGTTTAACATATGATCTGCGATTCAAGAATCTTTTGATTGAACTAAAATAGGAACAAGGGTGTCTAGGACGCAACCTACGATAATCTTTGTCTTTGTTCAGCCGTTATGTAAATGCAATATTTTCAAGAATTCTAAGTTACTCACTTAATTACTCAATTTGCACTTGTATTTATTCGTCAGAATAGAGAAAAGAACCACAATAGAGAGAAAGTACAGAATCTACTTATAAATGAATTTGTGTGTAACCGCGAAACGCGTCTGAATCGAAACTGAATTGTGAATTACTTTTGGACTTAATTTAGTCAGCCTGTGAGGGCAGGTCTTGTCTACATTTTTTTATTGACCGAGTGGGTGCGAAGCGTCTCCGTTTTTCCTTGGGCAAAAAACGCGAGGTCTACCAGCTCACAGAGCCACTAGTTAGACGTCTGTTTACGTATTGTTACAGGATAGAATGCGGTGATCACGATGGGGAGCGGTGCAGTAGCGCTGTGGTGCGCGCTGGCGCTGGTCGCCCGCGCCCCCGCCTACACAGTCGACTGCAACCAGGAGTACACGGACTGCGACACGGAGCTTAGTGAGTACTTGTCACTAGAGGCTGTTGCTAGATGTATCTTTCTATCTCACGAAGACCGTTTTGCTATGAACGTTGTTAGGCGTGCACACACACATTATTTTAGTGTAAATAAATAAATAAATATTTGACAACATCACATACATTGCTTCGATTCCAAAGTAAGTAGCTAAAGCACTTGTGTTATGGAAATCAGAGACAACGGTGGTATCATAAACACCCAGACCTGAGCCAATATAGAAAAGTTCGTTTTCTAAATTGACCCAACCAGGGATCCAACCCGGGACCTCAGAGATGGCGACACCTTGAAAACCGGTGTACACAGCCACTCGACCACGGAGGTCGTCAGTGTGCATAATACGAGAGCGTGCAGACGCACACTAAAACAATGTGCATGTACACGCCCTAACAACAAATTCATATATGTATATTCGTTCGTAACACATTCATAGCAAAACGGTCTTCGTGAGATAGAAGAACTATACGTTTCA
Source organism: Catoptria pinella (assembly GCA_963556745.1). Lineage (NCBI taxonomy): Eukaryota > Metazoa > Arthropoda > Insecta > Lepidoptera > Crambidae > Catoptria > Catoptria pinella. The sequence goes on from OY750776.1 coordinate 1,399,953, forward strand.
CCAGTCTGTACGCGCCTTTAACGAGTCATTTCAGCCCGCTTTCGACCGGAAAACAGAATGACTCTATCAAACGTATTTTTTGAAACACAGATGGGTTTTGGAAGACAGTACCTAAATGTAATAAAAGTAATACCTAGCAAAAAATAGATTTCAAAAAATATTTTACATGGACTCTATAAGTAGATGGTGATAGATGTGTCGGTTAATATTATCCACAACGAATTTGTATCTAATAATTCGTACAATACTGTTACGCTTTCATACTAAGCTGTTATAGATAAAGTAATGCTAACTTAGCATGACACAGCTTATTAACAAACAGACGTTACTCCACACAAAATTTTGAAATCTCTGGTTTGCTTTGGGAAAGTATCGTTTCATTAATCTGTCTGCTCCTAAGAAAAGGCAGTATTTTACCTGTCACGGTTTAACACGTACAACTTTCAGCAAGTCACTAAATTACCATAAATAAGTAAGTATCTAAATTATTAAAACGTTCTTGAATAATTTATTACATTTAAGAACATATTCACTTAAGGCTTCGCTATGAACAGCGTTATTAGGAGAATAATATTTTATCAAATATTGCTATAAAATATATTCAAGGCAGGTATTATACTTGATTCAAACATAAAGCACGTTGAGGAGCTCGGTGGCGCGTGGTATAGCGCCTGGCCCATCGATTGCGGATGTTAAGCAACTGTCGCAAGGGTCAGTCATGGGATGGGTGACTAAAAATTTATTATCTCGAGCTCCTCCGTGCTTCGGAAGGCACGTTAAGCCGTTCGTCCCGTCTGCACTTGCAGTCATTAGCACCCGCCAATCCGCATTGGGCCCGCGTGGTGGGTCATGGCCCATCCTTCCATAAGGGAGGCCTGTACCACAGCAGTAGGGACATTAAAAATGGCTGATATGGTCAAACATAAAGCGGCCATTATTATTTTTCCCAACGGATTTGGTTACTAGCACCTTTAAGCACGTACTTGTTTCTCAGATTTTTTGTTATTTTTTGATTCTTATTAACTATTCAGAATAGCAAAAAATAATGTTCAGTATTTCTGAACATTTTTTTTATTAACGGTACGCGGTATTGTTTAAATAAAATATTTTGAGAAAAAAAGCGGTTGGTTTTTTTTTAAGAGTGAACGATTGTGAAATCAGATTCACTTTTACTTTCTTTTAATTTATAATCTTTGACTTTGTTGAATTACTAACTAAATAAATAAATTGCTGAACAAATAAGATTCACATGCAGAAAAAATTCGATGACAAATATTTCACAAGTAAAAAGTAAGAACACTTGTTTCAATGCAATCGAAAATCACGTCTAGTTTTAAATACGATGTATCTTAGATCAGGGATGTCAAAGATACGGCCCGCGGGCCACATCCGGCCCGCAATCCATCTCAATATGGCGCGCGACCAGAATCTATTTATTTATTATCAAGCTTAAATGTTCGTATAAAGGTAACAAAAAGGAGTTCCTTTTTGTTACCTAATTTTCATATAAAAATTTAAGTACTTAAACTAAATAAATAAAGATTATAATTTAGTATGCGTTTGAGTTTTTAATTTTGAGTCTGGCCCGCTAATACACGCTAAATCTTATAATGGCTCTTTAGAAAAATCAGTCTGACACCCCTGTCTTACATAATTAATTGCTAGCTTTTCTTTGTAAAACAATAACTATAAGTTGTTCTAAGTTTTAGACAATATAGTTTTGTTTAGACAAAAAAGTTAAATTAGTTAAATTACCATTTGCTATTTGTTTTGTTTCAAAATAAAGATTTTAGAATTCACTTTGAGGGTTGTATCGGCCTGATATGGAAGAAACCATTAGTTGTAACTGTAGATATATACATATAAACATTTCTAAAACTTGGCTTAACGACTGTTATTAGATGACAACAGCCGTGACCGACGGTTTAACGTGCAATTCGAAGCACGGAAGCGGTCACCCATCCGACACCTGGCCGGACCGAGCGTTGCTTAACAAACGTGATCGAGTACGATCAGTCTGTCAAGCTCCGCCATGAGCGCTTCATACCTTGTCTATAAGCACATATCTTATGGTTTATTATCGATCAAGCTTTTGTATTGATATGACAAGTAACTAATCATGGAAAAAAACACAGAAATCATTTTTTAGCTTCAACACGATAATTAATTTATGTTTGTTTAAACGATGCGAATTCAAAAACAGTTGACAGAAATAGAAAAAAACCGGGCAGGTTTAGAAGCAAAAATGAACTTTATTACAAATGTTTTAGGTGCTTGAAATCCAGTAGTATCTAGTACAGACACGGAGGTTATTCGAAATGAATGCGAATAAGTTTTTGTTGTGACGTATTGCGGTCATTGAACCCAACTCCTGATACTATCAGACAGCAATAATTAAACGCCAACGGTACACACATGCTGTGATTCGGTGACATAATTATTTGGCCGGCGATTGTACAGTACAGTCAGAATATAAGCAGTAACTCGAATATTTGTTATGTAGAAAACTATAAGAAGCATTTTCGAAAAGCTTACTATGGTGAATTGTGGCATAACTCCATAATGTAAAAAGAGCTGATAATATTGAGAAAGCGCATTAAAATAGAGCAATGGGATTTCTGTACCCTGTGGCAACGGTGGTTGATTAGAGCGAGAAGACAAACAGATTGAGGAAGAAGTTCTGTTCAAACCATTTTTTTTTAATGTAGGTACCTAAGTGTTTTCAGAAACTAACGATTTAAGTTACGGTAAAAATATAAAAAATTTTGACATTGACATTTTGAGTTCTTAATAACCTACAATAGTAAGTTTAAAAAGCTAATAAAATTTCAATTGTGCATGGTTGACAAAACAATTGCTGTTGTTTGTATGATTTACTGGGTAAACCAGTATCTACTAAGGGAACTTAGGTGCCACTGCATCGCATTCCTGAGTGGACTTCATACAAAATGTATGTAGTACATCTGATTAGCTTGCCACTTGATAAATGACTGGTAACCGATAATTTGTGGGCATGAGACAAGCACTATGATTGATGGTGGCTATTGTCGGCAGTTTTACAGTTGTTGAAAAAAATATGTTAATTACTTTAATTTAAACACATGTCATGTAAACGTTTTATTTTGAACTAGCCATTTCTCTGTTAACTGTAGGTTCAGTCACTAGAAAACTGGCACCCAGTTTTGCTGACAAATTGTCATTAAATGTAAGTAAACGCAATGGCAGGATAATTTGGCTGATTCACAAATCGACCAGTCGATGCAGTAGCGCCAACATGGCGCTAGTGTAGATGTAGCTAGGTAGACCTGTAATTTTTTTGTTTGCTATGTGTTTGCTATCAATTTTCGGATATTGGAAGCGAATATTCGTAATATATACATTTTTCTTACATCGCAAAGGTCGGTCATGAGAAGGGTGACCAAAAATTTATTATCTTGAGGTCCTCCTTGCTTCGGAAGGCACGTTAAGCCGTTGGTTCCGCTGCATTTGCAGTTCGTTAACACCGACCAATCCGCGTTGACCCGCGTAGTGAGGTTATGTTCCATCCTTCTTACCCATAAGGAAGACCCCCAGCAGGCGATAAAAAATGGCTGATGTCGAAACGCAATTACAGTCGAAATAAAACGAAAATCTGATCTAATTTTCTAATTCATTACTGGTAAACGGGATGCTTTATCACGTAAGTATCATCGCTACTGCATCGGAATCGATTGATCCAAACTATTATTTGAAGAAACATGACTTCTATAATGATTAAATACAAAAAACATTACTATTAGAATTTTCAAACAACTTAATTAATTAATTTAAAGTAAAATGTCCGACTCTCGTTGATGTCTTTTGTACCGACAGTCTTAGTAGACAGTCTCTTTTTCTTAGTTTGTCGCAATAATAATTTCTTTCCAATTTAATAAAAATGAATGAAAAAAATATATATTTTTTATGGTTTGTTTTCATTAGTATTGGCTATGTTATGGAAATCCTTATCCAAACTAAACCAAGCACAATTCAGTATGATTAAAAAAATAATTTATTTTCTTATAGAAGGTTTGTGATTGTTAATTGAGGGTCTGATAATAAAAAGTAAATATAAATAAATAGGTAATTAACGTCTGAAACAATTTGTCAGATGTTCTATCTGCGTGAAAACATAAACTAAACCAAGTGTGCCCATGTTCATATAGATCAATTAGATAAAGTCAATAATCGTCTGCAAAATCGAAATGTTCATGATTTAATTATTTACTACTCGTATTATTTCACTTTTATTATCCATCCAAAATCCTTCAGTCATTCACTCATCAACAATCTGCTATGGAATAATATTTAATAATCAATAACGGCAAAAAAAAAACAGCCGGAAATGTTTAACATAACAATATTTTCTCCTTCAGAATTAGCGAGTAACTTATTTTGGGCATGGCACACATAACAAATGCTCTAACCGAGCCTTCCAAGTTCCAACTAATCGTGGCTATAAAAACACTGGTCCGCACTTTTTTAGACGTCCATCATAACAGTTTCGGACGCCGGCTAATATGCGGTTTGCGCCAAAACACGTTCCTACGCTTTAGGTTGGTCATAACATGGATATGCCTACTTATACATCTATAGTGTGTACAAAAGTACTGGTTGTAAAGAAGAGTTATAAAAATATATTTATATTTTCAGGGAAATGTTGTACCTGTTTTGTAGTTGCCAATAATTATTTTTAAATAAAATATATGTTTATAATTTATTTTAAATAACTTTTATATCCTATTTGTTTTATGCGTGAAAACAGCTTTTATTACATTTGGCCTAAACACGTTCTCAAAGTCGTCATATTATGCTTGGTGTGTTGTTATGTGTACAAGTATACGTATTTTAATTTACTTTAATATTTATCATTTTGCTACATAACGTTCGTGAACGTATTTTTCATAACGATAGAGAATATTTTTCACGTTGAATGAACCTTCTGTATTCTTCATTGTACGCGTTCAAAGAAGTTAAGAAATTAAAAATACGTTTTAATATAATGTGTCATCATAATGCATTGTTCATTGAGTTAGAGCAGGCGAAAGTTGATGCCAGATGATTCCAATATTATCGATACTTTACGTACCTACTGCTTATCATGAAAAATGTGTATACTTGGAACATCGACAAAGATTTACTGTCTGCGGCAGAAAGGAATTTTTATTGTTCATAAATCTTGCCAGATTACTGTAATTTAATCAAAAAATCTTTCCTGTGGTTTTAATACTTAAATGATAGAGAAATATATAGTTCTACTGTAAATATTTATGCATCATTTTTTTTAGATACTGATTAATAAATTAATAATAGTTTTGATTCAATCTTTGTGTTAATTTTCACTAGTAACGTTTGTGATTATCCCAAAATTTGGCTTTTGACTTATTTATTGTTCACTATACATAATGGATTACATGTATCGTGTATTAATACTTACATCCTTTAGAAGTCTTAAAAATTGCGCTTCTAATATTACTTTACTTTTTATCAATATGGCGGCTTTGATATTGGACTTAGTGTCAACAGAACTATTCAAACTAAAATAAAATTTATCTAGCAAATAAGGGAAATCACTGGAATAATAAAGTTCTTTGTCACTGTCAATAACAGTATAAAATCATATCAATTCCAGTCACGTATGTTTTTGTTGCGCGTTCATTTTTACCGTTGGACGAATCGAATCTTGCGCAGCTCCCACAGCCTTAACGGATAAAACCAATATGTTGCCTTAATTGCCCACGCTTAAGTAATCGGTTTTCCAATAATAACGAAACCGAATGAATGAATCACGCGCAGGTAGCACAAATGCAGCTTAAATAATAGATGTTGATGTAATAAAAGTATTTTTGAATTATGACACTAATTATAGAGAATAATTTTCAATGTTAGTTCTCTATATGTTTTGGTTGGGTGTGTGTTTTTTGAACGCATCGCGGTTTTTAAGTCGTTCATTAGACGTGTTTAACACTTTAAAACAAAAAAGATTAAACGATATTTTTACTTAAAAGAACGATGTTATAATTTCCTAAGTGACTAATTTAACATCACTTAGGTAACAGAAAAAAGCGATGAGAATCACTTTTAAAGAAGTTCGTCACACTTTTAGGAATGTCCTTATAATTCGACACAGAGTAAAAAATAGCGGCGGTGGTCCCACCAAATAGTGAAGTCGTGATTTCATCAAGCCTTTTTTAAGAAGGCTCATCGCATTCCGCGTTCGTCGTCTTTTTGTCTGTTAAATGTTTTGTTTTAACCCTTTACTGTAACTAAACGCGTTTAAATGAAAATGTCTTATCACAGATTTATCAGACATAGTTTTATTAAGTTACTCCTCTCTGAAGATTTCTGCTAGTTGTTTTCAGATGTCTTTATACTGAACCAAATTACAGAAGTACAATAATTCCAAAATAAGCTTTTTCTTATTAAAAATATAAACTAAGCTCACATAAAATTACTAAAAAGTATAAGTACTAATTTTTATGATTGCGTAAAATTGGAACTACGCATGTTTAAAAAAAATAAAGGATAGCAAAAGCAGACTCTATACAACGTGTTACAAAAGTACCCCTAATGCCGAATATGGTGTATAGGGACCATCAAACTGAACAACTAAATTGTATGAAACAGCTGATTTTTTTTTCGCGATTTCAGAGTTGATCCCATAGTAAAAGCTCTTCAGTTTGATGGTCCCTATCCACTATATTCGGCATTAGGGGTACTTTTGTAACACGATCTATAAGAGAAACTCTAATAATTATTAAAATATAGTTTCTTAGTTCACTTTATCATCAGTAACAAAGAATGAATGAAAAAGTATTAAAACGTTAAAAGCATCCAGATTCCCTCTTATATTAATCACCATTTACATTTTAGATTAAATTTCAATGATTACTGTGGATGGAACGAGCGTGTAATACAGTGAGTTAATAAAAACGAAAGTGTGCAAATCCTTTTTATTCAATTTTGTGGTTCCACAAACAATAGCTCACGATTCATTGTAATATTACTTTAGATTAAAAGTGGATCATTCGTTCGTTAGAAACGAGTTGTGCTGTACAATGATAAATATAATGTTAAAAAAGTTGGAAATTATCTATTGTTTTTTTCTTATTATTGTGTTTGAACTTTTTGGTGCAGTTTTTGGTTTGAGTCCAAGTTTTTAAGTATTACCTATACAAAACTCTCCCTATTGTTTTCTATACTTTACAAAAGTAAAACGCTTTGATTGATGACTGCATTCTTGGACGTAAAATAACGGATACAACCATACACATAATTTGAAGAACATTGCTCCCCCAAAGCCATTTCTTTCAAAGCGTTGCTTACTTACAACGCCATATATAGCATAGTCACGTTTATTTCAGCGTTCAGATTTCCTTGGTAGCAGTTCTCAGCGTTGTGAGAAGGCTGAGATCTTATTGTCTGTGGTTACGAAAGAAGAGACTGCGCCGTCACGCAGTTGAGCTATTGGGACACGGAGTTATCTTTTTAGCGATTAATATTGTTTCTCAAACGTTTCATTTGTTTTTCGTTATGCTTTTGTCTATTCATCTATTGGAGTAGGTTGATGCCCGATTGTTTCTGTCAGTCATTCTTTATAAATTGCCGTAGAATTGCCAAATGATAGAAAAATAGAAATTGAATAAATATATTTTAATACATTCCACAATTTAAAGGCCCTATACAAATTATTTAGATATTTAAACTCTGTAAAATAGTTAAAAGTATGTTTTCAGCAATTTGCCGAAAAAAGATCAACCATTTCTTTTAAGAAATACAAATTAATATGTTTGAACAATTTTCACTTGCTGTATTTACTCAACGAGACTTGTTATGACAATTAAACAAATATTTTAGACTAGTTTTTGCATGTAATTTCGGGATATATAGTTTAACTTTGACCTATAATCCCCAAGATCCAAAATCTACCTCCATAGCAAAAATCATAATTGATTCAGCTATCCGGTCCAGCAGGTCTCCGTACATTCAACCACAACAGCAAAGTGTAAATAGCTGTTCTTATTATAGTGATGGCACGAGTCGGTCTTATAAGAGCATCGACCTATCTCGGCCCATGGGAGCCGAAGTGGTCCCGTTCCCACGCGATCTCTCACTTTCATACAAACTCGGTCGCACGTTGTCACCGCTGCGTAAGAATGCTATTAAAACATAATTTTGATTGGAAAAGATCTGATAGAAAAAGCTCGGCCCCGCCTGATATTTTACCTAAGTTCGAATGTATAAGTTTCACCTGGAATTATTAACAGAGGGACTGTAAATTTTACTTTAACCCTTCAACGCCCGGAAAATGAGACACAATAGATATTATATTGTTATCCGGTTGCCTGCGTCCGCTCGGGCGTTGAGGAATTAAAACCTAAAATATCAAATGTGCGACGCACTCCCCCTTTTTTAGTAGGATAATCGGATGATGTTTTATCTTATGTTGAATTCTTCCTATTTCCTGAATGCTCGTATGTTTCTCTGGCTTTTAACACCCAACAATGAAAAAACCACCCAACACACAACACTCAACAATTAAAACAATTATTACTCAGGCCCAGTCAGGAACAAGGGCCCTACCGGCTAATTTTTCGAACTTTTAATTTTCGAGTTTCGTATTGTACTATTCGCCGAAGTTATTTAGAAGATATCGATGTTTGTGTGACATCATAAATTAAGGTTCGCCATTTTGGCCCGATTGGGGCTCGATTTATCTGTTTTAATTTGAAGCCCGGCAGACTTTCCGAAGTTCGATGCGTTAGCCGGTACGGCCCCAGAACCTGAGTAATAATTTTTTACGGTTCCAGAGTGAGCTATCGGTCCATAATAATTGTGGTAAAAAAACTTTTATTTCGAATTTGGTATCTATCTAGAATTCGAACAATGTAGTCCGATTTGTGGTCGTTCAGCGATTTTTTCTCGATCGACAGTGTACATAATTCGATAATCGTGTAGGAAGCGTACACGTAACGACTGGTTGACATAACCGGCTGCAGTCATGCGTGCACCGGCGGGCGCCTGCGCAGCTCAAACACAGACATTAAAATATGAACCGTATTATCGGCGTTATAGGGTTGCTATTTGAAAAACGTTGTTGATCATAAAACATATTTCTTAAGGAAATTGCGCGTGAAGAGAAACTAGAAAAGGATTAAGGAATACGCGGTTACTTCTGGTTATTTTGAAGCAAAATCTGTGGCACCATTAATTTTGATTGGGTTTTTTAAAGATCATTTTTCTTGAAGAACCTAGCATTTGCTTTATACGAAATAAATTGAAGGTTTAGTCATGAGTAAATAGTGACACGGTAAACAAGGTGTTACAAAAATACCCCTAATGCCGAATATGGTATATAGAGACCATCAAACAAATCAATATTTACCTTCGCGAAAAAAAAATCAGCTGTTTCATACAAAAATTAAAATCGAAAATATCAAAATGTATAAAACAGCTGATTTTTTTTTTCGCGATTTCAGAGTTGGCCCCATAGTAAAAGTTGTTTAGTTTGAAGGTCCCTATATACCATATTCGGCATTAGGGGTATTTTTGTAACACCTTGTATATTAGTTTTTTTCCTCTCCGTCCACTTGGATCCACCGCCAGGCTCCATCGGTGGAAACATACTGTGATAGTGATGTCTGAAAATTATTAACAAAACACTGAAAGACTACACATTTATTTTTTATTATAAATCGTTTATGGTGGTTCTGTGAGCACTTACTTTTAATTAAATCGGTAAACATTTTTAACATTTTAAAAAGGTTCGCTAAATTCTCCTAAATATGCGTTTCCACTAGCTTAAGACTGAATTAAAATTCGCAACTAGTCAATCGCCTTGTAGTAGACAATTGACAAATTGGCTAAACTGTGCGTTTTCACTAGTCAATTAACAATGTTGTAAACATTGTCTCGAAACAGAGTCCAACAGATGGTGAGAGCACAACTCTGACAAAAATGTTTCGGACAAGTTGGCTTAACATTTCAATGCAGTAACATTTCATAAAACAAAAGAGGTCTGCAAACATCTTACGATTCCTTGTTCAAATTAACGAACAAGCGTGCTTCAATTGTTTGAACAAAAACTATCCAAACAACGATTGACCGGCCCTGGCTTTTGCGTCTATTACAAATAGTGTAGTGATCGATAGATCACCTCAATAGATCACCGGGCGCACGATCAAGCGACCTTGCGTATGCGATTGACGACAATTACGCATCGCGAAAGTAGACGGCCATGGACAACCCTGATTGATGATAACGAAAGTCTTAGGGTTGCCACATATGCTTCTGGATTTAAAACTGCAAAAATATTTTTTTATTAAATTATTCGATTTAAACTGTAGACGGCAAAGAAATCTATATACTAGTTGTCAACTAATTTATTCTTAAAGCTTTACAAGTAAACAAGGTGTAAGCTAATATTATAATTTGATTCTTCTTAACAGTGTACTTCGTTTTAATGATCATTTCAATTTGTTTGACACGTTTTATTAAAGGTTTACGATCAAAATATTTTTTTTAATCTGATGCACTAGATATCAGGTATCATTATGTAGATTTAAAGCTCACTCATAATACGATTAATCAAAGTAATTGTTTCTCAAATCTAGTTTTGATGCGATCAATCTTAGTCAATTACGCATTAATTGAAACTGGGCAGCCCTGATTGATGATTATAACAAAAGTAACAGGGTTGCCATTAACATTATTAAGTTTCACAATTAATGCATTCTTATCGAATCGATATTCATTTCTCTTCTTTCGCACTAATCTATAAATGAATTCTCAAGGCGTTATCTGTAAGTAATTGTTAAATAGTGCAATCAGAAACTAAATCAACAATTTTTGACATATATACTAATACTCCGATAAAGTGTAATGTCTTTTGCAATATTTAAAACATGAATTCTTTACTGGTTAGAGATAGAACACGATCAACTCCAGTATCGTCTTCGAATGCCACCAAGTTTTGGATCGTTTGGCATCCAACAACGGAGTAATCCTACAATGGATTAAAGGGCATAGTGGATCACACGGGAACGATGCCGCCGATGGCTAGAATGGGATCTGCCACAACAGTGGCAGGACCCATACCCAATCTGCCACTCCCGTTCAGCCAACTACGCTCATGGGTAAGACAACGAACTCGTGCTGCACACAATACTCGTTGGTTAGATCTAACAAGCTGTAGACAGTCTAAGATTGCGATGACTGCAGTTTCGCCGCGTGTGACCCGCAGGCTGCTCAGCCTCAATCGCCCAGACCTCCGGATAGTTGTAGGTACACTTACAGGTCACTTAGCTTTAAACCGACAACTATTCATCATGAATGCGACAGACAGTCCTCTATGCAGGGGATGCCTGGAAGCAGAGGAAACAGCCGCCCACGTGATCCTGGAGTGCGTGGGGCTGGCCGCACAACGGGCAGAAATCCTCACAGAGGTGAGGTCGCTCCTAGAAGCCTGTGAACGCCCCAGGAGGCTTCTGCGCTTCTGGAAGGAGCTGGGATGGCTCGATTAGCCATACCGATGCTATGAGGTTTCACACATAACGGACCAAATTTGTCTAAATGCGGAGAAAAGTGCCCACCACCAATACCAATACCAATACTGGTTAGAGACGTCAGCATGTGTGAATCAGTCTTACGCATCAAGCAATCATGCGATTGTCGTGGTGAAAGTACGTAGGCAGCCCTGATTGTGGAAGACATCAGAGTCAAAATCAAAAGATTAAGTAATAACACTGAAAACCATGTGTCCTGTGCAAATAATAATTCACCGAAGTTTTAATTTAGAGAAAATTGTACTCGTATTTTATTTTGAATATTTATTTTATTATACAATACTAAACAATTTACTAGAAAAAATACGACTCGCACCGAGTCAGAGCATTGGGCCGGATATTCAAAGGTCGCGGGTTCAATTCCCGTCTGAGAATATGATCAGGGGCCCTACCAACTAACTTTTCGAACTTCGGCGGGTCTGCCGAGCTTCAACTTAAAACAGATAAATCGAAATAAGGAGTTTCGTATTGTACTATTCACCGAAGTTATTTATAAGATATCGATGTTCGTGTGACATCATGAATAAAATTGAGGTTCGCCATTTTGTCCCGATTGGGGCTCAATTTATCTGTTTTAATTTGAAGCCCGGCAGACTTTATAAAGTTCGATGCGTCAGCCGGTACGGCCCCTGGTGCGAGTCGTATTTTTTCTAGTACCTATACTATTTAGGATTATATAAAAATAGCATTGTCAATGCTAAAATCTCAAATTTAAAAAGATTTATTTTATTTTCTACTTTTTCAATTTCTACTACTTGATAATGATACTGACATCCAATTATATACCGTCAATATTATCGGATAGCGTTTGTATTTGTATTTGGCATGAGATATCTAATTATTGAAATAACATAGAAATATTTAAATAGCCATTTCACAAGTATACCGCTTCTACGCAAACATTATGATTTATACTGAATTTCTTTGAAAGGTATAGTTATGTAGAAATACATTTAAACAAATATTCGCTGTGTATTTTATATACAGGTACAGTTAGCAACGAAAGACGTCACTATGCCATAGCAAATTTTCTGATTATAGTTGTCGAGATAAAAGGCCCGTTTTGACAGCTGTCACTCGAACGTAATTAGGGATGCTGACAAAAGTAATCGATCGACGAAACGGAATATTGGATATCACGACAAACTGATTCCAAATTGTATAAATTTTTTAATCGAATTTTTTTTATTTTTATTTCAATGAAACACTAAAAAAAAGTTTATTTCTGTAATTTTTCACTTTTAACAGAAGAAAACAAAAGTTGACAATGTGGCAATAGTTTTCGCTTATCTACAACATGTTACAAAAGTACCCCTAAGGCCGAATATGATATATAGGGACCATCAAACTGAACAACTTTTACAATGGGACCAACTCTCAAATTTCAATTTTTGTATGAAACAGCAGAGTTGGTCCCATAGTAAAAGTTGAACAGCTTGATGGTCCCTATATACCATATTCGGCATAAGGGGTATTTTTGTAACATGTTGTATAATTATTTGATTTATCAATCAAATTGTCTATTTTCGTTTATGTGAAAATATTTAATGAATAATTTTTTGAGTTTTTTCTTGGAATCGAATAAAGTCGGTGAAAATCCGTGATCAGTTAGTAACGGCACTATGGTTTAAAAACGAAAGGAATAAGAACGTAACTGTTATTTAGACGTTTCGTAGCAATACAAAATTACATTTTATTTTGAAAATCACCTGAAAAAAGTTGCATTCTATTGTCTGTACCAGCTGTCAAAATGGGCCTATTATATTTCAGCGACTGTAATCTTTCAAACAGTCAGATATCTGTTAAATATACCGTTGGGTTGTTGACTGTACCTTCAATATATTACTGTGAGTAATAGCGATTTAGGAAAAGAATGGAAAGAATACAGGACTTCAGCATTTATGATGGTATCAATCAGAGTAAACCACTTAACCACGCAGGTCATAACATAATACATATTCTTTTTAGTCGTACATTCCTGGCGGAGTGGTCGTGGTCAGATTGATAAATCTTTAAAAATGTATTGTGAAGTATGTAGAAGGGCTATAGAAAAAAAATAATGTCATAGTTTAAGTTACAATGCCTATATTATATAACAAAAATTGAAAAATGCTGTTTTCAAGCTCATAAATATATTAGTCATGTGTATAAATAATTCAAGCTCGGTTTTATCGTCCTTGTCACAAAAAGAACTAGTTTGGCCAATAAAATGTAAAAGTTGTCGTGTCCATTGCTGAACTGAATCTAAGGTTAATATATCGGTCATAATGATAAGTATGATATATTATTTTAATCAACAGTCACTACAATCAAAACCTCTTCTCAGTTTCGGTCGAGCCATCTCTTTTAAAAATTATGTTGAACTCGTCAAAATTAGCACAAAAAAACTGTCTTAATATTATTTTTGTGGTTACAGAAATAATTTCTAAAGAGGTTGCATACAGCTCGATACTTGGTTCAATTTCCGAAGAGGTTGTATACCTTGGTATTTGGTTCTTATAAAAATAAATAACTCCAAAAGAGACTACATACTTCGTTGCTTGATGTACAACCTCACACCTCAAATTATTTCTTTTTATAAAATAACCGATAGTCACTTGTTTGGTTAACTCCGCTAATTTGTACATCGTACATACAATGTGATTTATTTAACAATGTACAACTGAGGTGACTAACTTCTTGCGATACAAATTGACGTATTTTAATCGGTAAAATTTACGCTTCGCCATACATTATCGAGTGAAGTTGCAGCGGATCACTGTCTATCGTCAATTTAATCGCACTATCTGACAAAATCTTTTCAATTATTATTATTTTGTTATAAATTTAGCGTTTTTATCACGTATCACTGATGTAAAGTCATAATTATTGATCTGTGCTTATCATAGTGAGTCAAACTTCACTGTCTAATGCCGTCTGGCATACCAGTCAAAGGAGCCACAGAGTCTTCTGTGGCCGTCTATAATATTATTTCATAAAATATTTTAAATGATAGTTCTTTCTTGGTATTCTTCTTGAAATGATGATCTCTAATAATCAATATTTTTACCCAAAACATTAAACGATAAACAACTGAAATATATATAAAATGTATTTCCCCAACTTTCGTACATTTCGCCCTTGACTTCTTTTGTTTTGATTTTCTCAGCCGGATGTAAGTTGCATAATGAGGACGTATACCTCACCATCGGCATTCAAGACCTACGTGTATGGCCTAGCAAGTGTGGTGTGTGTGGACGTGTGGTGTGCCTTACGTAAGTGATACAATGTTCGCACTTCAACGCTCATGGATTGGTTTGGTTGCGATTGACTGGAGCTTACTTTGTAATTTTTACGGAAATATGGATGAAAAAGGAAGTTTAATTTTAAAATTACTTATTGCATTACTGTGTTAGAGAGTACAGTAAAAACATTTACTTCTATCAGTATTAAGAGCAATTATCGACTGTTTTTCTGTTTGCATAAAGAAATATTTGAAAGAGTAGTTTATTTCATTCTTCTAAGATAAAAGCTTTGTTTGTGTTTTACATCAATGAAACTGTATAAACTTACAAAAAGTTACGGTAAGTATATGTTTAAACACAAAAGCAACAAATATTAATAATTGTTTGGTCCTTATTTATTAAAAAAAATATTGTACTACAAACTAAAGTACAAAAGGCGGACTTAATGCTAATAGCATTCTCTGCCAGTCAACCTTTGGGAAACAGAGAAATCATGATTGTGGTACACATAATAATAATACAAATATAATATAAAATAAAATACATACAAGTACACAAAAAAAATTTTTGAATGAGATTTTAGCATTCCTAATGCTAAATATTTTTATATAATACTAAATAATATACTAGAAAAAATACGACTCGCACCAGATCATGTTTTCGGACGGGAATCGAACCCGCGATTTTTGGATATCCGGTCCAATGCTCTGACCGCTGAGCTACCGAGTCTCTAGTGAGAACTTCGAATTTCTTCTAGTATATCAACTCTTACGCTGCAAGCCAGCGCCATCTCACCAATGTACAAGGTATTACCTCGACATTCAATTGAACATCTTTCCAGATGTTTTTAAACAATTGATTAAAATAAGAAAGCTATATATAAATATTTATTAAATATCTAAGAAGGAGAAGGATACAGAGATGAGAATGAGTGACTGTTAGTTTTATGTCTTCGGAGACACATAAGTTGTTATGTCTCTCTATCGACGCGACGCCTATTAGTCGACCAGACAAAAACAATAAATGTTCAAAACAAACCAATAATCCAATTAACTATCTGTTACGATTTAGGAATAAGGCCGAGTTAAAACACGTTTGTAACCATTTGCGGCGTCGCATTGATCCAAGTCGACCAGTTTGGATGCAATCGTAGATTCTAATTCGAGCCGAACTGGTTGTAGTGTGTCCTTTGCCCAACCTACATAATGCACACAGAGAGGTCATTGGAAGGTCACAAGTATCACAACTAGGATTAGTAATGGGTGCTATGACATCAGCTAACCTACATAAATCTCATGACTACTCTCATGTACCAATATCACACATTAAACATCAAAATTCACTTCTCTCAATCAATGCAGCAAATGAACTTTACCAAACCTGCTCATACACCAAATCTATATTCTCTTCTTATGACAAACTAAAAGATTTCCTATCAGTAATACCACCCAAATTTGCCGTGACTCAATTTATAACAAACCACGGATATCACAAGGAATACCTTCACCGCTTCCATATAACTGATACCCATTCTGCCCTTGTGATTCAACTTCAATACAAACACTCAAGCATTGCCCCCGCTTCTCTGCTCATAGGAACACATATCTCATAGCCACAAATAGCATTAAAGATCCATATGACTTCAAACAGATAACCACAAAAATCACCTCCACAGAAGCTTTTATCAAATATATAACACACATAATAAATTCTCTAAAAAACTTTAACAAAACATAAAACAACAAACTCATAAATTACACATTAAATACATACCTATATAATACTAACTGTAACCTTTATTAATACTGCACTATGCAGTCTATACAACGCGTAAACCGTAAGCGCCGAGTATATACTGAAGAAAATATAATTCTAAATATTACAAAAAAAAAAATCCTTAGACTGACTTTTTTTTTACGATTTCAGAGTTGGTCCCATAGTAAAAGTTGTTCAGTTTGATGGTCCCTATGTACCATATTCGGCATTAGGGGTATTTTTGTAACACGTTGTATATTGAAAAACATCGTATGGTACACGGTTGTTAAGGTTTTCCTCCTTACCAACCTTGCATCATAAACTACTATTACGCACAAAAAAACTATGTGATACTTTTGCAAAAGCGTAGTATGATTATATAGAATTAACACTATGTATTTTTTTCAATTATTTATATCAGACTATGTGCCTATACTCATCAAATAAAGATATACAAGGTGTTACAAAAATACCCCTAATGCCGAATATGGTAGATAGGGACCATCAAACTGAACAACTTTTACTATGGGACCAACATTGATATCGCGAAGTCTGTACCTAAAATCTGAACACAAGGTGCCGATGGATGACAGATAGCTTATTAATATTTAGGTTACCTACTTAAAATATTTTTCATCGAATGCTGGTATTGGTGGTTAATAAATAATTCGATTTCGTTTCGTATTCACGTTAAACTATTTTGTTTGGCGATCGTTCATTATTTGCATTGAGCGGCCATCAAGAGATTGCGTTTCTGACAGATTTTATCTTTATTTTTTCCGGAAAAGAAGACATTCTAGAATAAACTTTATTTGAAATCCGTCAGAAACACATTCTCTCGATGGCCACACTGTAACTGCGAAATTGACAGCAAAGGACTTGAGTCACCCTTAGAATAGCATGTATATTATGCAATTAGTAAATAAAAGACGGATTTAAAGCGAGGGCCATGAATCACGAGCAAGTGAAGGATTCTAACGAGCTCAGTTTTATTTTGTAGGGAACTAGGGTTATTCTAAGCTTATTTCTATAAAATAGGTATTTTTTTTACCCTTAAGTCTTTATCTACTATAATTTTATTATTGTTGTTCTTTATTTACACTATGTAATAAACAAGTTGAGCCTCATAAAATAATAATATTAACAAGTTTGCGTACAGTTAAATTCATTCAAAACAGACCGGTTTGCGATGCCTCTAATCTTGAATTGGGGATTCAAACAACAGCTAAGAGCTAAGACAAACTGCTTACAACAGGTCGTGACTTAGCCAAGTAATAATAGCTTACAATACATCGTCTTAAGGTCTTATTCGTCAGCTTAAAAGCCTCAATGTGGGGTTGCCATTATTTACAATAGACGTTAAGTATGTAGTCGGCCTTGTGTGCCATGTTGATAGTTCAATTTATCGCTGTCTGGCGTAACGAGCGCGGTGAGAGATCGACTGTGATTAAAATAAATGAACTTTATGTGACACAGGTGTGTGCAATAAGGTAATAAAATAGTAAAGTCGGCCAAGTAACATACTGCAAGGAAATTATTTGACTGATTGGCATTCTTTTAAAAATCAACGCCATCTGTTGGTACACACGAAGTTATTTTATTAATTAATACTACGAGTAAGTAGAATATATTAATTTTGTTCACAAGGAAAAATATTGTTACTTAATAGTTTTTATCTGGAATTTTAAATCTGAATACCGTAATAATTATTGGAGAATGAAATTCCTATTATTTACCATTACCATCATTGCTAAAAATTACAAATACTTTCTCACGTACAACAATCGCATAGTTTGGTAATCGCCTTCATCATCTAATTGCTTGAGCCTACGTCAAAACAAAGTAAGCTGTTTACAACTAAAAATATAGCCTAAGTTTTACATCTGTAAGTTCAAATTGCATTGGCAAAGTAGAATCCACTTGTTTCACCAATAAACGATCATTCTTCATCGATTTTATTGATTTCTATCGATTCGGGACATCGATCATTTCGTCAAGATCGATTTATGGAGCGTGACAATTGATTGTGGGATTTAGAAAGAATGGCTAAGTACCGGCGTGTCTAAGATTCTCGACTCTTCTCACCTACTGACCTTGGTCTACTTTCGTCGATCAGGTTATGGTAACTGATGTTTTGATCTCACGGGACATCCGTTCTCGATGCAACTGTATATTTATTATCTTCTGGAAAAACTTAAATACGATCAGAGTTTATTCCTATGATGAAAGGATCTTCAAAGACTACTTACTATTCAATACCTGCGTCGTTAAGCGACAACTCTTTAAATTAATTTTCAATATTTGGGTGCAAGCTTCTAAAATAATCAACTTTTCACTATTGATTTATGTGATTTAAGTTTTTATTTTTTCCAGGTAAATTAAATGCAGAGGATGACGAATTATTAACGGACAAGGTAGCATCGTCATTACAAAAAGTGCAAAGTACAACGGCAGCAACCACATCAACGTTCCCACCAACGCGATCAACACCCACCACTGAAACAACAAACAACAAAGCAACAGAAGAGCAAGAAACTACTACTGAAGAAGTGGTTGAAGCAACAGAACCACAAAGGCATCAGCCAAGGCTACTCAATCTAAATGTAGATGAACTACAAACATTTGCCAATGCACTACACAATCAAAGTAATCACAAAATTCAAAAGAAACCTTTAACAGATCTCAGCGATGTGACGTTAGATGACGATGATGACGATCCTAAAATAATGCCAGAACCGAAACAAAAAGTTATCTCGGATAAGTTTTATACTAATTTGGAGGCACCATTTCATTCATTTCACCCAATAAGTATTGATAGAGGATCAAGTGAAGTTGAATTTTGCAGAGAAAATGAAGTCAGTTACAAGGTTAGTAATTCTTTTCCTCTCATAACATTTCCTTCTTTTTTAATAAACATAACTTCCAAGGAAATTCATCTATTGTTCATTTTCTTAATTACATAGGCAAAAAATTCCAAATGAGGGCGAAACGTAAAAAAGACTTACTTCCGTTTTAGGTTTGGGTCCATCGTTACGTATTGGCAAATATACTGCTATTTAGTATTCGTTGTATTAGCTCAACTTAGCCAAAAAATACATCATGGTGTACAGTCCATAAAACATACCAGGTAAAATTTAAGCTGAACGCGAGAAAGTAGCGACCTTAACGACATGAAAAAAAGATTGTATGTTTTCTCTTCACTAGTTCGTAATCAACATTCTCCAATTAAAGGTCGGTGAGAAGATGGACCGCGGCTGTGAGGAGTCGTGCGAGTGCGTGCAGGGTGGGGTGTTCGAGTGCTCCCCCCGCTGCAAGCACCCCTACATCCGCAGGGGCAGGAGGATCAACGACCCTCTGTGCTTCGAGTCGCCGCTGGATGAGTGCTGTTCTATTATAGCGTGCGCTACTGGTAATGGAGGTTGGTGGTCAGAAGTTTCTTGTCACTTCATAGCCACATATTTATAGCATAGATAAAATTCGGGTATAGTTTCATGTCCACCACTCGAGCTTGTTGTCGCGATCGCGTAGTTGTTGCCAAGATGCAAGACGCGGGACGCGCGAGCGGCGATGTCGTGGCCGAGGCGTCAACTAAATAATAAGAGCGCGAATCGTTTGTCTACTTAATTTTGACTAGTAGTAAAATGTGATGAACAGTGGTTTGATAATAACTCTATTAAAAAAATCTTTCGTTGGACGCGGTACTAGGTACTTCACTTGACAACAATATTTATTTGATTGTATTTGCTTCAACATCTCAAACCATAAAGTGTTAATTCGCATTGCTTACAAGCGATGCCAATAAGCTGATTGCTAAAAATTTTATTTTTGCCTACAGATGTAAAACCGACCAAACTTGAAGTGTGTCGGTATGGAAACGACACGTACCCCGTGGGAGCTCAGTGGCACATCGGATGTGAACAGACTTGTAACTGTGAAAAGAATTCTATCGTCACCTGCAGACCTAGGTGAGGAACTACTATTTCTTAAAGAACACAAAACATATGACAAAGTATCAATGAAATGAAACACACTGGCAACGGTATGAAAAGAACTCATTTCATGATTAATAATATAGAAAATAGAATTTAAATTAATGAACAATAGGTAAAAGAATTGATGATTTAAAAATGCTTATTTTGTGAGCTTCTTTGAATAAAGAATATTTTCTTTCATTCATTACAATTGGGTGGACAATTTGGTGTCAACGACGCGTCGCCGTCGCCTTTTAATGAAACAAGCAAATCATTCCTTTAACAAAGATTCTAACAAATGAGGTATATGCCTATGCTTTTTTGCGCTATAGGGGTATGATCGACTTGCAGGATCAGCAAGCCATGGAGTGCTAGCTAGATGCGAAGAAGCAGAATCTTTACCTAGCTGCTATTGCCTCTGTCCCACTTCTATGTAATGTTTTAAATGCCATGGCAATTGCATTATGGCATAAAAATGTAGTCCCATTGAATTTGAAGCGTTGTAATTTGTAGTATTCATCTGTAGATGCGAACGGCACACACCTTCCGAGAAGTGCATCAACGTGCAGGACCCCGCAGACGTGTGCTGCGAGGTGCAGGTGTGCGACGTCTCCCAGGACGTGCATGAAGAACCGGAGAACGGCACCAGCTCCACCACCTCCACTACTGAGGTAATTACATTACAGATGTGAACGCAACCCTCCTTTGGTTTTAGCTTGAATAATCTACCTTTCTTCAATGTTGACTAATTTGTGAACAATTAGGAATGGACGAGACTTGATTTTAATACATATGATAGTTTTAGTTAGTCAAACAACCTCATATTAAGGTTTTCGTTATAAAGATGTAATGACACGTTTTATAAGTGATTATTTCTTCTTATCAACAGGTGCCAAAATCAGCACAAGACTCTAAAGAGGAAACTTCAAAAATGCCGTCGAGGCCACTTGTACTGTCTGAACCGATTGGCTCCGTGAAAGTATTACAAAACAACACGGTTCAAGTGAACCTGATCCACATGAATAACACAGAAGATCCAATACATCTCCTCCTGAGTAGTGACAACGGGAAGTCTTTCAAAAACGTAGAACTCAAATACTCTAACCTTATTCTTAATCTGGAAGGTGGCAGAGACTACATCCTAAAGACTAAAGAGACTGGAACTAAATTCAACTTCACTATAACAACTTCTGATGCTGGGTTCAATGAGGTGGCTGATGAAGTTCTTCGGAATACTTCAAAAGTTGGATGTTACCATGATGGCACGTTTTATGCTGTTGGTGAGTTACTTGTTTCGTATCACATACAAAATGTTAAGCTTCAGGACTTTGTAATTTACAATGGGTTGGGTAGAGTAGAGTAGAACAGACTGACTCTCAATAACCATATTTACTCACATGATTATTAATGTATGGGCTCTGTTACATTTTGTTGTCCAGTTCGTAGACAACGAAGGCATTCAATTTTGCTGTGTTCGGTTTACATTAATTTGTTAACCCACAAACTGTTAATATATATATCTATCACATCGCATTTCTTGCTACTCCAACTAACTATAATAACTATCTAGGTGTTGTTATCCTAATTTAATTAGATTTTCAACTCAACATGGAAATATCACAGGTGAGGAGTTCCACATCGGATGCGAAGAGCTATGCGAGTGCACAGGGCAAGACCAGCGTGAGTGTGCCGCCCTAATATGCCCGGCGCACGTGGGGCTGGAGCTGGTGTCCAAGGGCTGCGTGCGGTGGGCGCCCACGCCGCCCGCGCGCCCGCCCAACTGCTGCCCGCGCGCCGCACGGTGTCTAAGCGACGGCACTTGCTATTATAAGGGGCTGCCGTGAGTTATAATGAGTTGTTTCACTTCTTTTTACTAAGGTCTGATAGGTAACTAATAGACGAAGAGTTCTGCCCACGTCGCCCGCGTGCCCGCCCAACTGCTGTCCACGCGGCGTGTGGTGTCTGAGCGAAGGTACTTCCCACTATAAAGGACTCCCGAGAGTTGGCACCCAACTGAAGAATGCTTGAAGAGGCCACAACCCACCAGGCCGGTTCAATCGTGAATGCTTAGAGCGGAAGAGCTCTAATAGATTTTCAGTTATCCTTTCAATTACATGAAAAAATATACAGGCTGTTACAAAACAACCCGCAATGCCGAAAACGGTAGATATATCTTTTTTTTTCGCGATTGTTCAGTTTGATGGTCCCTATCTACCATATTCGGCATTGCGGGTTGTTTGGTAACACCCTGTATATATTCCTCATCAATTCTTGTGGATATTCAGGATTCTGAACCTCTTTGAAGTTGAATGGATGAAGTTTAGTGCAATAATAATGTTTTATTATAACAGTGTACCCAACTGGAGCGAGGTTCCAATCGAACTTACCGGATGTGAACAAAGATGTTTCTGCGAAAATGGAGAGCTAGAGTGCCAAGAAACGTGCAGTCCTTTACCCCCCATCCCACCACAGACGCTGCGTTGTCCGCCAATGCACCGCCCGGCACCCGTCAATATTTCCGACGATGACTGCTGTAAGCAGTGGGGTTGTGTGCCCCATGGTAAGTGTCAAATGATAAGTTGATGGTGGTTGGATGTCATATCTGCATTCACAGTGAAAGGTCACAGTTTTCAGTATTATGGTGGTGGATATCACTGATTAAAGAAAATAATAAAAAGGCAAAAAATCTCACGTTAAAAATGATACGATCGTTCAAACAATATCACATGGTGAATATGATTGATAGTGAAAATTATCAAAGTTCAATGAAATAGGTAAAATATTAACACTATTATGCATCTCACATTCAAACGTTGATTATCCGTTGAAACGATCGTCATCATATGCATGAAAGATCATCAGTTAATTTTATAAACTTTGAAGGCATGTTCCATTTATTCACATTATTTCTTACAGCTGGCAGCAACAAGACTATCCAAATGACTTACTTGATGCCGAATTTGGGTGACAATTATGTGACACCTATTGCACCCATTCTACCGACAACCACCACATCTGTACTACCGACTCCACCAATGACCACTCACCCGTCCGAATTTTATCAACATTTGAGTCCAATAAAAATAATTCCTAAATATATGAAGTCCCCTTCACATAGTCTGAACAACTTTCCAAAATACTCTGTAGACTTACCTTACAAGCACAGTTACGGTGACAATGTTACCGTATTTACTTTAGAAGATACACCAGTCACCGCTGTTCATCCTGTTGCTAGTAACATTTGGCACATTCCTTCATCGGAATCTATGTACAAGGAAACACCAGTCGATACAGATGCACAGGTCCACATTATTCATCATGACCCAAAGTTAACTGGTGACGATAGACACTTACCTGCGTCAGAATTTGATTCGGTTCGGAAATCCTCAAAACCACCTCAACGTACAGACAAATTTATTCAGCATAACGCCCATCGTTATAACTCTTTTGTACCCTCTCATATTAATATGCACGATGATATACAACAAACAGCAGTAAATCCAATAAATCAAGTTCAATCCTACGGTTCCATTAATACTGTTTTGAAAGATGTTCATGAAAAACTTCAGAAAGTCCCTATATCAAAAATTGAAAAATTAAATTACTTTATACCAATCATGGAAAGAAAGCCCTCTGTAATTTCATATCATACAGAAGATTTCAGACCAACTTCTCAAAAAGTAACTCATAGTCTTTTCGAGCCTTATACGCAAAATCATACCAGGAAGACAAGCGCGCCTAAAATTATTCAGAATGCACACACCGATCCCAGGGCTCGTGAGCCTTTACAAGTTTCTCGAAGTAAACATGTTACGATACTCGAAATGAAATCCCACAAAACAGCTGAAAACAATCAACTATGGACTGAAAACTCAAAAACCCACTTATTAACTAAGTCACCTAATCCTTATGAGACAGTTTTATTACGTGCAATCCCGAACGCTAAGGCAGACTTAATCTCTAGCTATGACCGCCATTCGAAGACTCCAAAAGTTGCTGAGAAAACGTACTCTACGTTAGATTTAGAGCATCTTCTGAGTCAAATGGAAGTGGAATCAGAAGTAAATAGAAATCTTGGACGCTCAGCAGATAAAAACCGCGATGTGGAAGGTCAGATTCAGTGTCCGCAAGTGTTATTGTTGTACGAATTTTATGTAGTGTCCACTCAACTCTTTGACCAACTCCTTGATATGATACTTGATCATTGACTGACTATGACGACTCTTAATACACTAATTAACACAACAATCATTTCATTCATTTCACTTGGGTGTTGTTATTAACTTCCCGTTTGTGTTTAATGTTTTAACAATCTATCAGCTTTCTCATAATTAATACTAACAACTTGTTTTTCTAAAGGTACTGAATTCTAACTCTATCGAAACTTTACAGGTCAATCGCCAGAAACTGAGTTCACAACGCACCCACCTCATGCCCAACAGCCCGGTTTTCTACCAACTGTTCCTCCAGAGACTCATTTCCCTCAGGAAGACCTACCTGATTATGACCAGAATAACATTCACAGACCAGTCAATTCATTGCCTGATTTGCCACCTGGCTTGCCACCTGGTATCCATGGCACTCCACCGTACGGAGACAACAACAAGAAGCTGTCGGTCATCTCCTTACAATCTGACTCGCCGACCAGCGTGATGATGCTGTTTGGACTGCCACCAGTGCTTGTTGGGTTACGCGGAAGCGTCGATTTGAGATACACTGATAAAGCGTAAGTAATTCAAAATTTCTCACTCATAAGTTCGAAACTTAATAAAGAACTAAAACATTTGATGATGTCTGTAGTATAGTAGTCATAAAGACTGCCAACTTTCGGAAGTAATGTCTAAATATTTTTTTCAGGGACGAAGATGTATCTCACTGGTATTCTCAAGTGTTTGCCCCAGCAGACGAGGTGCTTACTACGCCTCGACTTGAATTCCGACTGACAGGCCTCAAACCTTCGACCACGTATAAAGTGAGAGGGAAACTCTACCTCCATAATCTGCCAGTGGAACCTGAAAGCGAAGTGTACACTGTGCGGACTCAAGACTTGCCAACTGTAAGTATTTTTCTAGTTTACTGTTATGATATCCCATGGTTATGATCAGATCAACTAGATTACAAAACCCTATTTTCTAAGGAATCGATTCAACGGTGCTGAATCTGCACTTTTCCAGCGGAGAGCGTCGGTCCTTCGGCTAATGTGAAGATGATAATAATGACAAAAAAGTTGTGATTGTCAATGTCCTGTTAAAACATGTGCTTTTTGTTTCAGGTACCGCCATTAGAAGAAAAACGGCGAGAGATCGACAGCAGGCTGACTGTGGTGGACGTTAACGATACCAGCGCGCACGTCAGCTGGAGACACTTCTCAGAGGAGGAGCTGCAGTTCATTGATGGCATACAAGTCAGGTAAGAATTAATCAAAGATTAAAGTCAAACGCTAAAGATTTAAGTTAAAATATTTGTTTTATTTTGACGACCTCCGACCTCTGTGGTCGAGTAGTTTTGTACACCGGTTTTCATGATGTCGCCATCTCTGAGGTCCCGGGTTCGATCCCCGGTTGGGCCAATTTAGAAAAACCAACTTTTCTATATTGGCTCAGGTCTGGGTGTTTGTGATACCACCGTTGTCTCCGATTTTCATAACACAAGTGCTTTAGCTACTTACTTTGGAATCGGAGCAATGTATGTGATGTTGTCAAATATTTATTTTAACTTTTATCCCTGGGATAGGTTTTGGAAGACCAGCTAATGCAAAAAAGCCAAGGTTGAATTCTCTCTTCCAAAATTATCTGTTGTATGTTATTTATTATTATAATTATTCCACTTCAAACATTCTTGTAGGTATCGTCCTGTGGGCACACCGATCTACAGCATGACGGAGTTACTCCACCACAGCCGATCAGCGGCGGAACTGCACGAGCTGCGTCCGGGCAGTCGCTACGAGGCGTCGCTAGTACTAGTGCCACCGCCTCGCGCCTCCACCGAGCTGCACGACCCGGCCATAGTGGAGTTTACCACTGCTGCTTATGTTGGTAAGTAGACACGATCTACAATATGGTTGAGCTCCTCCTTAGCTTACAGAGCTGCACGAGCGTAGTTTGGGCAGTCAACACTAGGTGTCGCTGATGCTGAACCGAGCTGCAGGACCCGGGCATAGTGGAGTTAACCACCGTCGCCTATATCGGTGAGTAGGTATACCTACTGCAGAATCTTGGAGTTAATCTATAACCACCCACTGCAGAACTAACATGAGCTGGGTCCGGGCAGCCACCACGAGGCGTCGCTGATGCTGATGCGAGATGCGAGCTACATGAGACTGAGTTTAGTACTGCGTAGAATTTAGTTTCCCTGTACCAGTGCACGCGTTTTCGCGTAACATATTACATACAAATTGTGAAAAAGAAATAATCCACCCAGAGTTTATTTATGAATTTAGTAATAATCGTATTTTCCAGACCCATACAACTGGACGGTGTCAGTAGAAGCTCGAACAGTAGGCTCAGAAGCTGCGGAGTTAAATTGGCGCGGTGTTCCTTCGCCGGCCGAGCGATGGGTTCGCGTTTATCGCGCCGCACACGCATGCGGTGACAATGCGAGGAAAGAGCATGATTTGTTCAAACTGGCTACTCGGGATCTACCTCCTGCACTAACTATTACTGGACTGGAACCTAATACTAGGTGAGTAATAACATAAAGCTTGTGGTCTAGTTGAAAGTAGTGAGATAGCGCGAAGTTCCTGCTTCGCCGAGCGATGGGATCGCGTTTGCCGCGCCGCGCACATGTGCGTGCGGTGAAAACGCGAGAGAAGAGCATGATTTGTGCAAACTGATTACTAGTGTTCTACCTTCTGCGTTGAGTTTCACTGGCTTGAACCTAATACTAGCGAGCTACGATATAGAGCGTACCTGATGGAAGTGTACCAAGAAGAGTACCTAATGATCTGTCCGTGTCGACCACGTAGATAGATCCTGCCTACTCTATTTATTTATCACCAGCCTCATAATACTTTATGTCTCAAAATAAATTTGTAATAAATTAATAAATTTTAGACAATATCACAAACATTGCTCTGATCCCAAAGTAAGTAGCTAAAGCACTTGTCTTATGGAAATCAGAGACAACGGTGGTAAACACACACACCCGGACCTGAGCCAATATAGAAAAGTTAGTTTTCTAAATTAACCCAGCCGGGGATCGAACCCGGGACCTCAGAGATGGTGACAACTTGAAAACCGGCGTACAAACCACTCGACCACGGAGGTCGTCAAATCCAATAAAAGATACGTTTTTCTTTTGCAGATGTCGTGTTTGGTTGGAGCTATTCCTCACCAATGGTAAAGTGAAGACCAGCAACGTGTTAGAAATCAACACGAAATCCTTGGACTCCCACAACATTGTTGATAGTAAGTATAATTTAGAGAACTATTGCGTCACACATCAATTTCCATCCTTGATTTTCGTTACTTCAGAACCGTGCTTTAGAGCTCCAACAACAATAATTGAATCTCATAACAACTTGTTGTTATACTATACATGATAGGACCGTTCAAACTGTTGCAATAAATAAATAAATAATAAAAAGTATCAAACAATATCACATAGGTACATTGCCCTAATTCCAAAGAAAGTACTTAAAGCACTTGTGTTAAGGAAATCAGTGACAACGGTGGTAACACAATCATCCAGACCTGAGCCAATATAGAAAAGTTCGTTTCATAAATTGACTGATCGAACTCGGGACCTCAGACCATCAAAACCAGCGTGCGAACCGTCAAACGGAGTAGTTTGCCTGCTAGTTTTTTTTCTGCCTATCCTTTTAGTCCTAATATTTGTATAATTTTTTAGATAAAATAGAAGCAGCATCCGCATCCGTTGCCGGTAGCCGTGGCGATAACACCCACGGAGACTACTACGGCGCGTTAGTGATAGTGGGCGTGGTGGCCGCGCTGGGCGCGCTGACGTCACTGCTGCTGTTACTCGTGGTCGTGCGGAGACATCGCCCACGATCAGTGCCTATCACTCGTGAGTATGCCGTTATTGATTTTGTTTCTCAAAAGTACTTATCTCTTTATTTCCTAAGAAAGTAATAACTTAAGATAAATAACATCAGAAAAAATACTAGAAAAAATCGACTCACCCGTAGCACCTCAGACGGGACTCGAACCCGCACCTTTGGGATTCCGGCCCGACGCACTGACAAATTATGCTACCGAGTCGATCTCGACTAGGGATTTGGGAATCCGGCCCAATGCACTGACCCAATCCCAAAGGTGCGGGTTCGAGTGCCGTCTGAGGTGCTACGAGTGAGTCGATGTTTTCTACAATTTTTTCTAATATTATTTATCTCAATATAAAAATATCATTGTGAATGCGAAAAACCTAAATTTAATAAGGAATAACTTCTTTATTATTAATCTATTTAAAAAGTATGTCTATTCTAGTACGTATTACTTTAAGCTGGGAAATTAACATTTCTATCCATAGCGTTAAGTTTTAATGTTTAAACTTTAATGTTTGGTCATCTCTTTGTATTCTAACAGAGTGTAATTAATTTTATAATAATAATAATCAATTATTTATTAGATCACAAACATGTACACATTATATGAATCTCTGTGATCAGTTGTAGTAAAACTGTGTTACTACGCGTTCACTTCCTGATTGCCGTCGACGACCGTTATTACGTCACAGCTAACGGTACTATAGACAAAAAAGTAATCATGCTTTTCAACTGTTTTTCATTTTTTTCTTGTTCAGAGTGTCATTAATTTATATAACAAGTTAGGTTCGCCATTATGTAGGAACTTTACTCTTTTAATCATTATAACAACACAAATTACAAACGTAATGATTAAATCAACAGAAACAAAAATTAAGCTTTGCGGTGCTAGACGTACTAGAGAGGAGACGCAGGGGGTGCGGTATGATGAAGCGGGCCGGGAGGTAGCGGCAATGATGAAGTGAACAAGTAGTATGTTGCTTTACATCCGTTCCTCCGTACTTACCTTTGTCGCGGTACCATTGAATCCATACTTACGTCGATGGCTCTGCTATAGAAAAAGTGTCTTGGTCTCCGATAGAAGAACCGGCTGCTTTTCTCGATCTGATGTGGTTTCTGTCCATTCATCCATCGAGCTCATCGAGTCTCCACCACGTCTTATTAACTAAAAGTTATTCTGTAAGCTCTGAAAGCTATTTGCTATGATATTCAATTATTGACTTTTTTCTTACTGTAGCTCTACTGTAGCCAGCCAACGGACACCCCGATTGGAATTGCCTAGGACCCGACGTATAGCTTTTTAAATGAGCTGTTACTGTAGATCCAAATGAAAATGTAATACATTACTGTTTGCTACGGTGATGGTAATCGGCAATGACGACAAATGTTCAGATTTCATATGAAAGATGTACATTTTTGGATATTTAAGTGCTTAAACGTGACAGGCTCTTCTGTCACAGTGAAATTAAGCGTTAATACTTGAAAAGCCTGAGATAAATTATTAATTGATTATAATTAGTAAAAATAGTGTTTTCTTCAGCAAATTCTCACCATTATAATGTTTTCTAGCTGTGCCAACAGCACCTCGTGAATCGTCTCTACCGCCTTATGACAACCCTGCGTACAAACTAGAGTTACAACAGGAAACCATGGGTAAGCATTATGAAGGTAATTCTATTTAATAAATTACCTGATGTCTCGTGATGTTCAACCCTATTTTGTTTTATACAAGGTGTTACAAAAGTACCCCTAATGCCGAATATGGTAGATAGGGACCATCAAACTGAACAACTTTTACTATGGGACCAACTCTGAAATCGCGAAAAAAATATCAGCTGTTTCATACATTTTGGTATTTTCGATTTTAATTGTTGTATGAAACAGCTGATTTTTTTTCGCGATTTCAGAGTTGGTCCCATAGTAAAAGTTGTTCAGTTTGATGGCCCCCATCTACCATATTCGGCATTAGGGGTACTTTTGTAACACCTTGTATAATACCAAATAATATACTAGAAAAAATACGACTCGCACCAGATCATGTTCTC
The DNA here is from genome assembly GCA_963556745.1 of Catoptria pinella. Classification (NCBI taxonomy): domain Eukaryota; kingdom Metazoa; phylum Arthropoda; class Insecta; order Lepidoptera; family Crambidae; genus Catoptria; species Catoptria pinella. The sequence continues at coordinate 1,430,532 of OY750776.1, forward strand.
GGACGGGAATCGAACCCGCGAATTCCTTGTACAATGGTGAGATGGCGCTGGCTTGCAGCGTAAGAGTTGATATACTAGGAGAAATTCGACGTTCCCACTAGTGACTCGGTAGCTCAGCGGTCAGAGCATTGGACCGGATATCCAAGGGTCGCGGGTTCGATTCCCGTCCGAGAACATGATCTGGTGCGAGTCGTATTTTTCTAGTATATTATTTGGTATTATATAAAATAGTATTGTGAATGCTTAAATCTCAAAATTTAAAAAGCAATTTTGTTTTATTATAAACAAGGAATTAATCTTTTGTGTTATGCTTCTCATTATTATGTATTTTTCTTTTTATGTAAATGGTAGATTATGTATTATGTGGTAGTAGTAAAGAATTCATAATAATATTTGTCTTGTTTATGTTGTTGTTTATCTTATTGTATCTCTAAAAGTTCCCTTCCCTCTAGATAACGATTATAGGGCTTCTGGTACCAAAATGTAAGTGTCACTTGTCCCATGAGACTACTGGGATAAAATAGAGCCAGTTGTTCCATCATGGGACTAGTGGGACAGACGTATTTTGAAACTTTTGAACACTATCGAATTCCTCATGTTTATTTCAGATCTCTGACAGTTAAGCTCCCGTGGGCAGAATAATGGCCTCAACGGGATCAACGAGCGCAGCGTCGACGTCCAAAATGGCCGAGCCTACAACGAAATGGGTGTCTGAACACCGATGTAAATAAACGTGACACAAAGACAGATAATGAGAATCCATATAAACACAAAAGTTAAAGTGAAAGTGAAATGAACTTTTTGATAAAGTGATAAAATAATAATTATAGTTTATCTCGTTATAGATAAGGTAATTATTGATCTATTTAAAGGTAACTGTCGAACTGATTCTGTATACTATTTATGATTTTCTATAATTTCTATAATTAAAAATGATAAGCCATATTTTAAGGATGACGTCAAAATATTGTGATCAAATCTCATGTATATGTCCCTTTGCTTTGAAAAGTTTGTTTTATTTTATTTTCCGTGAACTAGACCGCCCAACAAGAAACAAGTGCCTTAAAATAGTTGTAAAAAATAATTTCAAAGACATTTCATTTTGTAAATAGTGTTAATAAAATAGTTAACTATTAGTTAATCTTGTACCTCTTTGTGTAAAGTGTATTTAAGTTACTTTTCATAATTTGCCACTTTATTTGTAATATAGGATACAGTTTCACTAGTGATCGTCTTATTTTCCCCAGTATCATTAAGGCGCTATACGACTGAAGTGAGTATAATTAAGGCGCTATACGACTGAAGTGAGATAGCAATGAGAAAATGAGACGCGTGGGAGCGAGACCGATTTGGCAGATTAGGCGAAAAACCTATAGCGATTAAAGAAAATGCTTGTACACGATTGCGAATATTTACAATACATATTACTTAAAGCAATTTCTAGTTGAATACCTAATGTTGTTTCTGAATAATTTTAAACTTAAGAATTTTTAAGAGATATTTTCGAAATTAAAATGTATCCAGCTAAAATAATTGAATCGTGTTTCTGGTTCAATATGTGTCTGGATAAAGATATAAATAAATATATATCTTAATTTCAGATCCGTAGGATCTTTAAGTTACTTTTGGCATTACATCAAAAAGTATTAATTTTTTTTACCTCCACCTTAATAAGAGTAACGAAACAAAATATTAAGGGAAAGGAACAGCAATTACAAAAACGTCATTTAATTCAAATACAACACCAAATCACATTATATTTTCTATAATAGTAATAATACATTATATGTTTTATATGATTGTATTTTTCTTAATAACTATCCTAACCATTTATCCTAATGTACGACTATAATTATATAGTATAAAAAAAATACAAGTTACTTTTACTAATGGATAATATGGAATTGAAAACGCACTTAAATGTTGTTGTAATGTATTTAATAACAAATTTACCATTTAAGAAAATAGATAATATAAAGAGCCTGTTAGTTACCGTTAAATTACCGTGTCCACTGTTACTGGGCCCAAGATGAAGTTCTTTATTTGTGTTATTATTATAAACTTTCATATAATAATTCTTATTTAATAACGATATTCTTCTAGTATATTCTTTTACTTTATTCTAAAATATACCCCATGGGTTCACCGTGGATATATTTTGAATACAAAAATGTCCAAATAAACTTTATTTAGCTGGGTTAAATAAAGCCCATTTGAAAGTCAATAAATCAATAATTAATTACAAAACTTCAAAACGATAAAAATTATATTGTAATGGAAGAATCACCCTTTTTAAAATGCTTTTTATCATGCTCGTACTATTACATTTATTAGCAAATAAAATAAACATAAGACGTAAGTATAATAGTTATATTTTTTAAAGCAATATTATATTAAATAATGTTTTTTTTTTCAATTTAAAATGAACTACTAACTCCATTTAGACAAATTTATGTGTACTAAGACATTTCTTGGGTACTACAAAATTTGTCTTTTGATACAACAATTCATAAATTTTGCTCAACTTCTCTTTAATACAGTACAAATTAATATATGTAGGTATATGATTTGATTATTATGGATTTGCCACTTGATATGAACTCAATTGATGGCAAAATGTATTTTGATTACTATAAAAGATGAACAAAATTTATCTACTTATAAGTAAAGAATATAATTAAGTATATAGCATTAGGTTGGGTTGCATCATTTTGATTTAACTTTAACAGACACAAACTTATCTGACTCGGTGACAGCGTCGCTGTCGTCTATGGCGTAACCTAGGCAACGTAATAACTTAGTTCCAGTTTTGGCCACCGGCTCAGATAAGTTTGTTTTATGTAATGTTATAGTTAAGATGATGCAACCGAACCTGTCTACAAAAATAAAGTTATTTGAGACTAGTATAAAGATAAGTGATGTTACATGTTTTGATTGTCGTATCTACTTATTGTTAAAAAAAGAAAAATACTGTCGAATCCAAACCTAATTGTACTTTATGAAAATGTACCCGTAAAAACACTTTTCTCTACGACCCTCGTAGAATGTTAGAAAAAGGTAAGAATATACAGTTTCTTCATCCCTCTTTACGTGCCAGCAGTTTAACAATATATTATTGTGCATATTCAAAACAATCATATCATGAAAACTTTTTCCATAATTATTATTTTGGTCATCACGTTATCACGTTACAGTGACACAAACTTATCTGACTCGGTGACAGCGTCGCTGTTGTATGTACGTAGTCGAAGACGTAACCTGGGTGACAATATGTACACTTAGCTCCTAGCTTAGTTTTGGTCACCGGGTCAGATAAGTTTGTGTCACTGTAATATTAATAATGGTTAACCCCCTTACTAATAAAGATTGTATAACAGTGTATAGTTACACAGTGTTTTGTCCCTTTTTTTTTTTTCTTTTTATAAGACAGAGACTAACCAGTGTGTACATCTGCTATACAATCTTTTTTAGTCAGGGGGTAAGAATATTTGTAGCAGAAAGAATCGCTCCAACCAAGAATTCTTATTCTGTTACTTTAATTCTCCAAATAGATGAGTTTGAAGCTATTATATAAAACTAAAACTTGACTGAACTTAAAGTTGAAAAACATAGACTTATTTACTAATTTCATGTTAGGATTTCTACTCAAATACCTACTAACCTCGTAACCCCTGGCGGGTTATGTAAAGGACATCAATATAATTAATTTTTTTTACTTTTTTGGAAAACCTAAATATGTATTTTTTCGGCATTTATGTACTTACAACTACATATTATCGAGTTTTAGCAAACATTGAATACCTCCAGGGGTTAGGAGACTAATGGGATAAGATTTTAGATATGAGACATATTTAGGCCTATTACATAAAAAGAATCGTGATAATAGGACGCAGTTCGTCGTTCAATTCACTTAATATTGAACCTTAATAGTGCGATGGAGTATGACGAACATCGTCCGCTTATCGCGTTTGTTTTATGTAGTAGACCTGCTAATAAGTGATACCCAATCAATTCTATAGAAGCTATAGTTTTAATGGAATTGCTAAATCGACTCGAATAATAATTAGGTATGTTTATGTAAAGTTCAATTGTTTTGATAGCGAAAACTATTTGTGGAAATATTTTACATTTCAATGCGATTCTCAAGATGTCTTTAACTAGGTAAATGGGAATAAAATATTATTAGAGATTCATTTATTATGGAAATAGGAATTTTGTCGTAAAATATTATGTGATCCTTATAATCACACAAAGTTGTACCCATCTTTTTCTGTTAGATATCAAACATTTGTCGAGGATTCCAAAAATATTTATCTTTTTCAAAATATAAATCACTTTTGTTTTGGCTTGGGAATCCCAGACCCTTCAACCCTTGATGCTATTCCTACTCTCTTATGATTCTTATAAACAGGTGACTTTTGTTCTTTCTCCATTTCCAAGAAAAATAGAGGAATGAACCATTTCTAGGATCACAAAAGTCACCAAGTCCCCCAGAAAATAATAATGAACTAAACATTGTGCTAAATGTCGTACTCAATACAGAACAAATGGCTTAATGTTTTCGTTAGCTGTACTTATATTTCTGAAAAACAAATGCTAAGCTGAGCAACAGCCAAATAAGTTGCAGTAACAAACATGGTATCCATTTGTTCTGCACTGAATGAGATCCTAAATAGTTAAACATGTACCCAAACATTTTATAGATCATAAACATATTTTATAATAATTGTAGTAAGATTTTAGATACGAAATTAAGTCGAATTTCGATTTGAAACGGGCTTACCTTCAGCATTTAGGGTTTTTTATGCAACAGATAAATGATACTGTAAAAAAATCCTTAGTGCCATTTATGAATTATATCATTTATAACCCCGGAATTAGCCCTGAAATTTTCCTAAGTGATAAAAAAGTAACCGTGTAGATATAGAGAACATGAAATAAGTATGTACAAACGGTGGTAACGAATAGTTGGCACATGTTTAACTAGGGGCGGTGGTTTAGTCGATGATGCCGTTGTCCTCGTGCGCCTTCTTGACGACGGCGAGCTTGGAGTGCGGGTCCTGCGGCTGCAGCGCGGCGTAGGGCGGCGCGCGCGACCCGTGCAGCACCAGCGACCACCCGCGCAGCCAGCCCGCCGCCGCCGACGGACCCGACCCGCCCGACCCGCCCGCCCCGCCGTTGAACCGCGCCTGAGGATAGCCAACTCCAATATTATACAACGTGTTACAAGAATACCCCTAATACCAAATATGGTAGATAGGGACCATCAAACTGAATAACTTTTACTATGGGACCATCAGCGTAAGTAGAGCAGAGTAAATCATTCACAGATTTGGATGAAATTTTGCACACAGATAGTTTGTAGTCTGCATTAAAACATAGGATACTTTTTATCCTGGTCAAAGTTTCCCTAGGGAGTTTCCGAACGTCCACGCGGACGCGGAAGAAGTCGCGGGCGGAAGCTGGTAATAGTTTATAATTCGCACCTCAAGGGTCCAAACCCCCTGCGGGTACTCTCCCCACGTGTGGGTAGTCATGAAGGGCCACTTGGTGAAACCGTCTCTCGAGTCATCGTCGTTGTTGCGCCTACTCAGAATCATCGATCTGGAAACAATTTGAAGCCAATATTTAGTAATTTATCAGAAAAACTAAACTCAAAACATTAATAAATAAGTACCTATCTATAAGAATTCATCAGATCTTTCTTCTTATCGTATGAGGATTAAGCCATCTTTGGTGTTAGAGTTTATCAAGCTGCTGTAAGGCATGCATTAACAACTGTCATCAGATGACAACAGCCGGGACCGACGGTTTAGCGCGCCCTCCGAAGCACGGAAGCGTTCAGTTGTATTGCCACTTAACGGTCACCCATCCGACACCTGGCCGGACCGAGCGTTGCTTAACAACGTGATCGAGTACGATCAGTCTGTCAAGCTCCGCCATGAGGGCTTGGCGAAGAACTTGGTGAATTCCACAGTACTGGTTGTCAATAGATGGCGATAAAAGCCAATTCAGGGACGATAACTATAATAACTTGCCTTGATTGGTTGACTTGGCAAAAAATGGCCAATATACTTATTTGATCTTTTGGTAACGCTTTTTTAAGAGACAGAGATAAACTTGGCTTTCCGGAACATTATTTATTATTACTAACTTATTATTATCCCGTGTTCAGAGGAATAATGCAATATTTGATTTAGATTTTTGTCGATCTCGAAAGATCATATCAGACTCAAAAAATCCTCCACTCCATTCTCCAGAACCCATTTTGATAACAGGACATTTTAAAGTTCTGAGACTATGGACGTTTTGATACAGTGGTCATTTTTGGACTAAAGGAAAGGACAGTGCAAACAGTTTATACAAACAATATCATCGTGAATAATGACTCACTTGGTCCCCATAGGGCTGGTGAGGAACAGCTCCAGGTCTCCTCGACGCGTGGAATTGGCGCTCACCACCGCCTGCACGTGCTCTAGGTAGCGCACCTCCGACGGGGAGCCGGCGCACGCGCTCGTGTCGATCTTTAAAGTGATGCTGCCCTCTTGCGGAATCTCACTGACAACAAGATACTTTCATAATTTAAGCTCGGAAGAAAGTAAATACTAAAATATAACTGGTCTATTGTTATTGCGTTACGATATTAGGCGGGATTTTTTTTTGTATGCAATTTTAGAGTCTAATACAGCATGGTCGCCATAGATAGAGTAAAGGACTAAGGAACTTCTTGGGCCTAATTTCTTTGATTTAAACTAAGTACACTGGCTTTTAGCCAGTTGCATTCGTGTTCATCGCATCATGCTAATGGTGTCCGTGCTCTTCGGCTGGTTGTGTGTGTAAACGTTTTTACTGGGTGGTGAAGAAATATTAGTTCAGAAAATGGATAACAGTGCAATTTGACACGAAGAGCACATCACAGACTTATCAGATGTTAAACTCTCTCTCAAATTTTTTCGCAGCTAAAGGTCGAAATAAAACAAACATCCTCACGTGTGAGTATTAACGGATCCAGCCTCGCAGTGGTAGCGTGGCGGCACGGAGCGCCAGTTGGCTGCGAGCGCGGTCATGGCGCCGGCGTCCAGCACTCCGAACCCGAACAGGTGGTTGAACTCCAGGCCCACGCCGTTCATCGTCCAGTGGAACCGACCCTAGAGGGAAGATGAGGATGTCTGATTATATGCCTTTTTTTAATTCACAACGGGTTAGCGCTTGGCCTTCACCTCGCCTGATGTTAAGTGACCATAAGGCCGAAGGTGGAAGCGCACTACACCCCGCATCCTCACCACTGAGGAACTGGCTATCTTACCTCTAACTGCCAGAACACAACAATTTTTAAATGATTGTTTTGGCGTCAGACTTAGGTAAGATGGTGGTAGCTAGCCAGGCGGACTTGAAATAAGTCCTACCACCAACCAAATCGAGTACAAATGTACCCCCTCCTGGGAATCGAACCCGGGACACCTGCGTCGTCGTTTAGGTACAGCAATACTTGCACAGCAGCGATAATAACGGACTACTTCAATATTACATTGTATCCGTATAGTTCTATCGTTTAATTCTTCTAGTAGGACTAAACGGAGAATACTTTATTAATCCGTTTATTCCTACCAGTTGAAATAAACGGATAATTTTCTCCGTTTAGTCCTACTAGTAGAACTAAACAGTAGAACTATACAGACTACTTCAAAAAATATTCATTAAAGAATTTATGGCAAAAGTCCTACTGGTAGTAAGTAGGTTAAATGTTCTCTTAATATTATTGTAACTCGTGTTGTGTACCCGTAAAAGGCTCAAGATAGACTTACCTTGGCATCGTATAATGAATTCCTCTTGGACGTCAAAACAGTCAAATGTTGTATGTCCCGCCATGTAAGGTTCGGGCTGCAAGAAAAAGTATCAAGTACACCATTTTATTATGATCAGTAAAATAGATATACACATGCATATGTTGAGATACTAATTAGAATTGCTACTTTACGTATTTATAAACTGTTGGATCCGACTTACTTGGCATGGAGAGCAAGCGCGAACACCCCGGCGGCTTCTGGCGCAGCGGCCGAGGTGCCAGAGTGAGTAGCCGTGCACTTCCCATAGAGGTCGGTGGTGGCAACCCCCGTGCTTGGGTCGCGGGCACCATTGCTGAACGTAGAAGCCAGGGTGGAGGAGCAGGACTCGTCGTAGTGTGCGTTCTGGCCGTCGTTGATGGCGCTGGGGAAAGAAGGATGTTCACCCTGAAAGTCTGTGCAGATGGCGAGGTTTTTGTGACATCGAGTTCGCGTATGATGTTTATTAATGAGGTACTTGAGATTTTCCAAACTCCTTATTTAGATAGATATATAGTTATGAATTTTATTGCGCACACACACATTACAAAGAATACAATAAATTACAAATGAAAATTTAAATCTATTGTGGGCAAAGGCGGTCTTATCGCTGGAAGTGATCTCTTCCTGACAACCTTTGATTCAAAGTATTACCTGTTAATGGAGACGGTCCACATGGAGGCGGCGTATCCATCACAGTTGCAGTCATCATCCTCACCGCCATCACCGCTCGCCCATACGTAAATGTTCCCGAGGCCATTGCGACCCTGAACAATGATGGTTTTATTTTAATTGACATCATTCGCAGTTATTGCAGATCAGGAAGTAGATTTTATATGGTGATTCAAACAGTTAAGAGGGTACCCCGCTATAGATTATATTATAGCAGATGTATAGTTACACAATGGTTACTCTCTGTCAAACTATTTAAGTTTCACATTTAAAAGAAAGAGACAAAACACTGTGTGTTGTCTCTTTCTTATTTTCTTTATTAGTAAGGGCTTAGTAAGGGCGATGTTTATAATAATGATTGACTGGAAAATATATCTAATTGGTTTCTCGTCTGCTTAGCAGCAACTATGATTTATCATGACTTTATACTTATTAAAACTGTCAGAAATCTAAATACATCTTAAGCATTCAACTGTAGTCATTCCTAAAATGTATTTAAGTTGTAGCCGCGCATTTTAATTTACTTACATAATATAATTGTATAGTATAGTATATTGAAGCGAAAATTAGCGCAAATATTATGATATTTTTAATCTTTATTTCTCGATTACTTATCTTAAAAAAAATCATTTTGCCGATTTTGTTTGTTTGTTCGCAACTCAATCTAAATTTTTAAAATTATGTAAACTTAAGATTTTTGGCTCTGTTAAGTGCCAAAAATCTTAAGTTTACATATTTTTTGTCTTTTTGTAATTTACATCAACAATGTATATCGCATGACTTGATAAAGATATGACTGTTTGATGCCATAATAAATAAAAAAATATTGTCATTGGATAACCTTTGCATACCACTGAGCAAGTAATCACTACGTTTTACTGAAAACGAAACGCTTCATAATGACAGTTGTCGTTTGACCGAGGAATATTTTGCTAAAATTAAATTCTGTGAGGGTAATTTGGTAATTGTCGTTGATACCTTTTGCTGGTGTCGTCGTCACTTGTCGGGACGGAGCTGCGCGAGCAACACGTATTATTGCACCGCTGCCGTATTGTGAATACAGCATAACGGGATAGTGAAAATTCGTTTTGTTGTAGTTAGTGCATTGTTTCTGTGCTTATACTGCCTATGCGTATGAATCACTTATTAGCCAGTGAAAATCAGTGCCGACAGGCGTTAATATAGCAGCTGAAAATCGGTGAGTAGGCTTACGACGTTTCACAAAGTGTAGTGTAGTTTCACCCGTATTCAAGAACAATACTCAAACGACCCTCGACTACGCGAACGCACTGCTTTGGAATAGAGCTCTGGGATTGGTTCGTTTGTTTTACGTATTACGTTTGATTGGTAGTTGGGACGCGAAACCAATGAAACGCAGGCACTGTGAGACCTCGTAGTAATGTTTGTGAATACGGGTGTAACTGTCGTTGTCTCACTTTTCTAGGATGTCCCTTGAATAGCGAGGGCGCGACCCAAATATTTAGTGACGTAACTTTTTGAAATAATATTCAGTTATGTAGGTACCTACTTAACATTTACTTCATTCTTATTATGTTCACACATTCTATTAAGCTACTCTAGCGATTTTTAAATAAATTAAACTTTATATTAAAATTTTACTAAAATAAAAAAGGAAAGTTAAAAACGTCTCTCTAAGTAGATTTTTAGGTTTCCTTTAAAAATAATAATACATGCAATTATTTCTGGCGCAAGGCTTTAACCCTATACCTTATTTACTTGTTATTTTTTAAATATATTTATACAAAACCATCTTTTTGTTAATAGAATTTGCGTGCGCATTAGAAAAATCGAATATTAAGCGTTTATGTTCACTTCTACTTTTCGAGTTGTCGACCGCAAGCACGTCGATCGCGTACAAATCCCGGTGCAACGTGCTTTTAAACATTGCATTTCTCTAAGTGGAACACGCCCTCAATGGATCTACCGGGGTTATACTCATTAAAACCCAGCAAGTACGAGTCTGACTTAAGGTTCCATACAAAACTGCATGTATGTTGATAAACTATAAAAAATTACAATATTATAGTATGTCTAGTTATTAAGGTGCTATACGACTAAAGCCAGATAGTAATGAGGAAACCACGCGTGCGGGAGCGAGACAGATTTGGTAGATTAGGCGAAAAAAAATCACGAAATCAATTCGTAGTATATAACTACTAGCAACCGCCCGCGACTTCGTCTGCGTGGAAAGTTTGTTTTGCTACTCCTCGGGAACAATTATTTTTTCGGGATGAAAGGTACCATGTCCTTCTATGTACCCCTGACAACGTGTATGCAAAATTTCATGACGATCGGTTCAGTAGTTAAGACGTGAAGGCGTAAAAAACAACCAAACAGACTTTCGCATTTATAATATTAGTAAGGATATTACTAAATCAATCTCTTGAATACCTAATGTTGTTTCCAAGTAATTTTACACTTTTAAAGTGGTATTTTCGAAATTGAAATTTATCAAGACAAAATCATTGAAACATGTTTTTGGTTTAATACGTGTCTGGATAAAGATATAAATAAATATATATCTTAATCTCAGATCAGTATGATCTTTAAGCGACTTTTGGCATTAAATAATAAATAAATAAATAAATATTTGACAACATCACATACATTGCTCCGATTCCAAATTAAGTAGCTAAAGCTATGGAAATCAGAGACAACGGTGGTATCACAAACACCCAGCCCTGAGCCAATATAGAAAAGTTCGTTTTCTAAATTGACCCAACCAGGGATCGAACCCGGGACCTCAGAGATGGCAACACCTTGAAAACCGGTGTACAAAACCACTCGACCACGGAGGTCGTCTCGTCATTACATCAAAAATCGTTAATTTTCTTTGACCCTCGCCTTAAAAACCAAATTAATAAGCTGAGCCAAAACATGAAAGTTTCATGACTGAACTATGTATAATGCTGTAATTATTTATAAACTACAAATATCGATTCTCAGTTTTCTTTTACTTGTGCTCTTTGGCCTTGATTCTCGCGTCATGACTATAGGTCAACAAGAAGTCACTTCTCATGCTCGTAAAGTTCGTAATTATGTTGGGTATAGGCTGCATAAAATCGCTTTTCATGCTCTAGTGCATAAAGTAAAATCTTCGTCTATGTCTCAGACTCTAAGACAAAGGTCGTCAGGTAAACAGCCACAAAACTTGTGTTTGCAATATTGCTATTTAATTTCCTCACAATTTAAGTGAAAAGCAGAGTGTATAACTCGTACATAAAACCTATTATATGCACTTGTTGTACAATCTACTATTTCTTATATTATTTTCAAATGGAAAAACAAACAATTACAGTTTTCATTAGGATAGACGCTTAATAAGGCTGTGACCTCATTAGTATAGCTATAAAACGAACATCTGTAGGCCTATTATAGAATCGCTATAATAGGACGCAGTTCGTCGTTCAATTTACTTGATATTGAACCTTATTCGTGAGTTAATAGTGTCACGGAGTGGGACGAACATCGTCCGCTTATCGCGATTGTTTTATGTAGTATGCCCGCTGATAACAGTGATACCCAATCAATTCTATAGTACCTAAAGTTTTATTTGAATTGCTAAATCGACTCGAATATTTTTTTTTTTATATGTGACAACATCACATAGGTACATTGTTCCGATTCCAAAGTAAGTAGCTAAAGCACTTGTGTTATGGAAATCAGAGACAATGGTGGTAACACAAACACCCAGACCTGACCCAATATAGAAAAGATCGTTTTCTAAATTGACCCAGCCGGGGATCGAACCCGGAACCTCAGAGCTGGCGACACCTTGAAAACCGGCGTGCGAATCATTCTACCACGGAGGTCGTAAATTATTAGGTATGTTTATGTAAAGTTCAATTGTTTCGACTTATATGTAACAATTAGGTACTTACCTAATAATTACATAATATACCAAAGTCGAAAATCAAATTAGTTATTTGCGATAAAGTCTTCCACAGCTAGGTAAACTTATTTAATATTCTCATGATCCGTTTATCTTTGTTTCAAATGAAACAAAATAAACTGAGAATCATTCATTGATCATTTGATGTAACAGTCTGTTTATTATAATAAGTAATTGAATTCAGGAACGTTTCAGATTTTTCGAAAGTGGACAGTTACGATTTTATCACACAATATCATAAATCCAACTATTCACGACGTCTTTAGTGGTCACACCAATAATATCTAATCCTATCTAATTTCACTCAAATTCTTGCATAATCTCCGTAAAATAATAAATATTACAAAAATGAATTGTCGCAGTAATGTAAAAATACAGTGTTGTACCTCCACGTGACTTATCGTAAATGTCACACGTTGCGAACCAAAAGTATTGAATAATCTGTCTCAATATTTGGATAATCGAATTTATCACCGATTTTTTTATTTCCTGCACCAAAATTTTACTAAAATTTACAAGTTTTCAAGGAAACAATAAATGAATACTCTAAATATATACTTAGATAGACTAAGTATGTATTTAAGCATTCATTTATTGTTTCCTAAAACAAAATGGATATCGATTCCACAGAATCAACATCGATATGACGTAGAATCGGAAATTATTGGTATCGATCATTGCATTCCGTCCCAGGACTCGGGATTTTGACTTTTGTCAGAATTCAATTCATAAAGAAGGCAAACTGTAATATATCTACATGTAACAATCAAGGACAGTTATTAAATTTAGATTTTTCGCATTCACAATGCTATTTTAATATTGAGATAAATAATATTAGAAAAAATACCAGAAAAAATCGACTCACCCGTAGCACCTCAGACGGGACACGAACCCGCCGGGATTCCGGCCCAATTCACTGACCAATTTATACGCTACGGGTGAGTCGATTTTTTCTAATACTATTAATCTTAATCAAGGATAATGATTTCTATTAAATTTTGATTTTTCGCATTCACAATGCTATTTTTATATTAAGATAAATAATATTAGAAAAAATACTAGAAAAAATCGACTCACCCGTCCCGTCTGAGGTGCTGACGGGTGAGTCGATTTTTTCTAGTATTTTTTTATAATATTATTTATCTTAATATAATGATTTCTGTAAAGTATTTTATAACTGTACCTACCCTTAGCACGAACAGCTATCAAAAAAATGTCATTTGATAGAATTTGTAAAGCGAAATGAACTGCTATATCGAGGTACTTTTACGCGCGTTTTTTTTCTCGATTGATGTTCGTGTTGGGGTGATGTTCGTGTTCGTGTCTAATCAACAATAACGTTGAATGATTATACCTACCAATCCTTATTTATTAAAACCGACGAGGCTAGAATAAAGTATTATTCTGATAAGCCTTTGTCTACCTGTTTCGTCGCAATAAATGGTAATATTCAAGGGATTTACATAATTGATTATCTTCTCAAAGAGTTAAGTTCCTTTTGTGCTGTTATAACTTTGTTCTAAAAAGTTCTTAATTACAAGCAGAATTTCAAACGTTTTAAATAAAGACGGTTAGTAAAAAAACTCCATTAAACTAAACGACAGGCTTGAAAATACTGTTTAAGCAATACAACATAGACAGTCTTTGTGTTTAAGCGATAAAAAGTACCACAAAGCACTATGATATTTTCTAATGGCAGCGCTAGTGTGCAGACTTAACGCTCTTAAGGCAGTTAAGGCTCCTATAGCTCTCAAGTGGAGCCCTCATCTAAATTAAATTTTTTGCTCGCTAAGTATATAATGTATCAAAGCAAAATGCCTTAAGTGGCCAGTTTTTGATCTTTTGCTTACTACTACTACAACGTTTGTAAATTAACTACAGAACCTTAGCATTAATCTGTACTTGTGAATTTTCGATGTGAACTTAGCAAGCAATAAATTAAATTAAGATGAGGGCGCCACTTTGAGGGCTATAGGGCCCTTAACTTATAAAAACTGCCTTGTGAAAATTTAAATAGTCTATTTTTATCAAATTAGGCTAAGACCTCTCGACGCGGTTTTCGCCCGCGCCCGCCGCGGTTGCGGGCCCACAGCTTCTGTAGATATGCAGATATACCTATATGTAAAAAATTAAAGCACATTTCTCGACGCCCGCGGCGTGCGCGATTGTTGGTGGGTCCCGCTGCACTAGGTGGCATCTTGCCTTGCAGCCTTGGCAGGTTGCACCAGCGTTCTCTGCGATCGGTTGGCTGATACGATCCTCGCCCGCCAAGTTTGCGGGCGCAACCGCGGCGGCTGCGTGTCCGCACAGAACTGCGGTCTCGTAAGTTTGCACATAAAACTGCGGGCCTGTAACTAATAGGACCTAACGTGCCTGAAGGACGCGGCGGGCGCGGGCAAAAACCGCATCGTGTATTCTTAGCCTAAACACTTTCGAGTAGCTATTTAATTAAGCGAAATAATGTTTACACTACCAATATTTACCATAATGTCGGCCGAAATTTTAAAATATTTTTTTTACAACGAAAAAAAGCTCTTATATTTATACACAATAACAATAACACAATGATTTGGGCGTAAACTTGACATAAATACGAGTATTTCGTCTTTGTTATTGAAACAAAAATTAGACCATTGTTTATTCTTCGGAAAACATTGTTGTAATTTTATGTAATTGTCCTTATTACAACTCTCGGTGTTTGTGACAAAGACAACAGTACAGATTAGTAGGATAAACCGTTTTTCGAGCGTAAACAACCATTATTCAAAAGCCGTTAAGCATTCAGTGTGGCTTCATAAGCATCAACTTGAGACCAAAAGTTCAGGACTCGCTTAACTCATAACTTAGTATAAATTTACCTAGAAATAACAAACATTGATACAAGTTGTATCAAGTATTACAAATTGTATCATTACAAGTTGCGCACTGATGCTTGAATCTGCAGGCCCATCTTTCCCAATGGGCACTCTGGGCACGTGCCCAGGGCCCCGCGATCGATAGGGCCCCCTATTTCCTGCCAGATCGCTAAACGATAACGGATGCTTACCAAAACATATTAAAACATATTTCGAAAACTTAAACAATAATTACTGACTACAAATACTACTACTTACTAGCTTTTGGCATGTTTAGTTAAATTTGAGTCAAGATCATAGGGGCCCCCAAATGTGCCCAGGGCCTCAAATAGGTTAAATACGGCCTTGTGAATCTGTAGACATTACAAGCGAATGTGTCCTGTTCAGTACCTTTAGCACGAACAGCTATCGAAAAAAATAACGCGCGTAAAAACATTACAGTAATTTTGTATGGGAAATTTGTACAGCGCCATCTACCGCCGAAAAGCGAAATGAGATTTTCCAAAGAGAATTAGAAAGCGTGTAGAAAGCGGAAAGAATTAATACCTTATAATCAAAGAAAAATACATGAACAAGAATCTCATCCATGACATCCATGACTCGAAGGCAATGCTTATGCTCATCCATCACATACTTATGCCTATACCAGGATTCGAACCTGGGAACTTTGGCTCAAATGACGACCTCCGTGGTCGAGTTGCTTTGTATACCGGTTTTCAAGGTGTCGCCATCTCTGAGGTTCCGGGTTCAATTCCCGGTTGGTGAATTTAGAAAACGAACTTTTCTATATTGGCTCAGATCTGAGTGTTTGTGATACCACCGTTGTCTCTAATTTTCATAACACAAGTGCTTTAGCTACTTACTTTGGAATTGGAGCAATGTATGTGATGTTGTCAAGTAATAAAAAACGAACTTTTCTATATTGGCTCAGATCTGGGTGTTTGTGATACCACCGTTGTCTCTGATTTACATAACACAAGTGCTTTAGCTACTTACTTTGGAATTGGAGCAATGTATGTGATGTTGTCAAGTAATAAAAAACGAACTTTTCTATATTGGCTCAGATCTGGGTGTTTGTGATACCACCGTTGTCTCTGATTTACATAACACAAGTGCTTTAGCTACTTACTTTGGAATCGGAGCAATGTATGTGATGTTGTCAAGTAATAGAAAAAAAATGCTCACTGCCAAGCGGTCGTCAAATTGATTAAGACATGGTTGAATGACAAAAGGCATTTTCCACACTGAACAGTTTTGAACAAAAACACTTTTTTAAATGGATACTAGTGCGGTTTTATTGCAAATCATTTTGTTAATTAGCTGGTATTTGGTTTGATTTTTTATTTTGTTATGAGGGGTCTAGTTAGCGTAAGCTTGACACTTAAAGTACTACTAACTTTGAGGTCTAAGCATCTAAGTAATTACTAGTAAACCTCGTCAAAGTAAGGATTTAATTAATTAATTTTGTCTTTGTCATAATCTTAGCGAATTTGCATCGATCCGGTTCAATTCAAAGAGCTAACTTGTAGACAGATCAATTACTATAAATAACATGAATAATCCTTTTATAGCTACAACATTAATAATAATAAATAAATGCTTGGACAATTTCACACAGCGCCATCTAACCCCAAACTAAGCAAAGCTTGTAATATGGGCGCTGGACAACTGATAAACTACTTATATACTTTTAAAATTTATACTTATTATACATAGTAACACCCAGACCCGTCACAGAAATTAAAATACATAATTTTTCTGCCCCGGTCGGGAATCGAACCCGGGACCTCTTGCGTGGTAGACCGGCATGTTGACCACTGCACCACTCAGGTCGTCAAACTTTGTTAACTTTGTCAGCAAAATGAATGTAAGAAAGAAGAATTCCTTACCCTATGTGAAAAAAGCGTGGTGTACATAAATGTGAATATTTTTGGAAATTCTGACTTCATGCCTTTTCTTTATTTTATTTATTTATTATTAAATATAAGACAAGCAAACTTTCGCATCAAATTCCATCAAGCCTTCAACGCCCGGAAAATGAGACACAATAGATATTTCATTGTTATCCGGCCGCCTTCGTCCGCTCGGGCATTGATGAATTAAAGCGTAAACACATAAGGAACATTTTAATGGAGAACATTCACAGAGAGGTAGTACCTAGGTTTACCACCCGTACTCTCAAATAGAGTATTGTCCTCTATTTTGTGTAGGTTTACTTTATAATCTAGGACACCAATAGAGTACGCTAAAATCTTTATATAAAGATAAATAAGTGAACAAAAATAAGTAATTATTTATGCTTTTTTATGCTGTGTACATACTTTATTTTTATTATAAATTTATAAACGAAAAAATATATTATTTGTCTCAAAAAGGTGGCAACCCTAGTAGTACCATTCCCGTTATGAATCTCGTTACTCTCCGGATACGAAGCGTTTTCGTTCCAGTCGCCGAAGCTTTCAGCGGAAGAGGAAATAGCTTTCCTAGCGTCGAAAAGAGAGGTGTTATAAGTTTAACGTGTCTGTGTATCTGTGTGTCTGTGTATCTGTGTATCTGAGTAGATACTCAATAACAGATACTCAGTGAGTATCTGTCTGTGGTATCGTTGCTCCCAAACGGATGAACCGATTTTGGTTTAGTTTTTTTTGTGTGAAAGATAATTTTTTAATCAAGTACTCTTCAAACAAATTTAAATAAAGCAAGAACACCTATCGAGAAAAAAACGCGCGTATAAGTACTCGATAGAGATTATCTATGGTATATTTAATTTTGTTTTTCGGCGGTAGATGGCGCTGTACGAATTTCCCCATACAAAATTACTCTATCGAATATTCTTACGATCTATTCATTTCTAATACCAAAAACTAATACCAAATGGTATTTGTTTATTACCGTTATAAAATTTCTATTCCCAACGAATACCAAATTTTGAAATTTTTAACATAATTTTGAATAAATTTGGTATTCGTTGGGAATAGAAATTTTATAAAGGTAATAAATAAATACCATTGGTATTAGTTTTTGGTATTCGAAAGGAATAGATCATTTTTACGCGCGTTATTTTTTTTGATAGCTGTTTGTGCTAAGAGTACAGTTAGCTTATCTTGGAGTTTTCTTTTCAGAATAATAAAAATGGAATCATAAAGTAATTGTACATATTTTCTTTCCATGATATTAAGAGAAGGATAATAATAAACTTAATGAAAATGAAAGTAATGAAAATTAAATTTATGGCAATATTGAAATAATATTAATTACAGTCTTAACGAACAACTCTCATAAAACACTGCAATTTTTCATGAAATCAAGTAATCAAAATCCAAAAACAGTTGAATAATAAGTATATAGTAATAATAAGTTGAATAATAACTAAACCCTTCAAAGCTTTACGCTCTGGAATCTAGATTATTCTATTCTCTAGATTTCTTGGACCTGGCTTAAAGAGATGTTTTAAAACAAAGCGAATAGTTCGCAATCCTTTTACGATGCCTAAAATAACAAATCGCAACGAGAGTTTTCTCTAGGATGAAATGACATTAGTAACGACAAAAAAATCGTTCGAACTGAAGTCTTTTATCAAGGAGACAAGGTCTAATTTTAGTTGAATCCTTCCTTTCCTCTGAAAGAGATTAGAGCATTCTTTGAAAATGCTTTTATTGTACCCAGTCGACTTCGTGTCTATACGTTTTTATTTGGGAGTAGCCTATTTTATTCTGGTGGATGCTACCAAAATAAATTAACGAAAAGGCAGAATTGAATACCTTTTCCCGGGGTTCTTTGGCTGTCGAAGGATCGAAAGATATACAGGATAATTAATTGATATTGTGGTGGGTATTTTCGAATGTTTTTAAGCTTAAATAACGGACCTGTGTTCTTATAAAAATACAGACAGTTGTCTTGCGACACATTGCATATCTGAACCTGATTATTTATTTTTTTACAACTTTTTTTGACTATATACTTATAAGACTTTCGCGCGTACAGTTTTTTTTTGACTACATTATTTGCAACACTTTTAACTCAACTCGGCACTCAGATTTACTGTTATTCCAAGGCTGCTCAACTTTATTAAAAGTCGTGCCAAATGGTTGATTTACAAATTATTGCGAGCCACTGTGACGATTCCTATTTTCTTAAATTTTGAGAATTGCTCAAAAAAAGAAGATTGTGAAATGTAAAATTGTTGTTTATTTAGGTATAAAACTGGACAAGTGCGAGTCGGACTCGCCCACCAAGGGTTCCGTACAAACTCGATTATTGATTACGTCCTTTAAATAAATATTTTTTATGATTTAATTACAAATGTATAGATTTCAGATTTTTCCCTGTACTTGACGTATAAAACGGTATTTCTTGCCGTTGAACTTTATTACTTTTGAGGTACATCACCCTAAAAATAGAGAGCATCTGCGAAATAAAGAAACTTAAGTGTGTAACAAAATGGCGGCTACTGCAGCATCAATGTGATTTTTGATAATTTGTTAAAATACATTAAAAACATTTAAAACACATCTGGCAAGCCTGGGGTAGAGCAACTTTGGGTTATTCTTATTCGGTTCCAAAAATAAAATTTGTATAAAATAAGTTAATTTTACCAAAACAATAAAATTATGAAACATACTAAACAAGACAGCAGGGGCATCTATATACAGAATATCATTGTTCTTTTGTTTCCATGTCAAGTTTCGAAGTACCTACGCCTACTCGAAAGCTACCTTCACATACATGTATATATTTTACATAGTCATATTATCCAACCTTTGCGACCCTTTTCTGTTTCGGAAGGAAGATACAGACGAATGTAAGAACTCATTATCTGGGGGCATGGTAGTGCCCCCGCCAAGACGACCAAGCGAAGCGCAACGGCACTTCCTAACTTTTGTTGAAGCACTTCGTCGTTTTTTTTAAACCCTCATAATTTTGGTTTGGATTATAACAGATAAACAAAATTCTCGGAATATGATGTCATAGCGTACTTATTAAACATATACGACCATACCACAAATCACTGTTTAACAACTGTTCAACTTAGACACTGTTTAAAAGTGATGCTGTCACTTTTTTGACAATATTGTTTGTAAGAGACAGCATCACATTTAAACAGTGTTT
The DNA here is from genome assembly GCA_963556745.1 of Catoptria pinella. NCBI lineage: Eukaryota > Metazoa > Arthropoda > Insecta > Lepidoptera > Crambidae > Catoptria > Catoptria pinella. Next base: position 1,450,904 of record OY750776.1, read on the forward strand.
TAAAATGTTTTGTGGTAAGGCCGCTAAAGTTTCAATATCAATGCTCTTATACTTTAGATTTTATTGATACTTAAAAAGAACGATTTCGTCACTGACTCGCATTCTGATGATCATGAAAATTCTTAAAGTACTTCCTGAAGTCCTAGACAGCTGAAATTAGTATTAGTACACAAACAACAAAAATATAAAATTTGAACTTTTACCCCCCATCCCCTTAAACTAGGGCGATGAATGTTATGAGACTTCCGCTAATTTTGATGCTAGACGTCTGAAAACTCCTTGTTAAAAAAGAGAGTGGACTATGATAAAGGCATCTCTGATAGGCAAGAAATAAACTCCAAAAAAAGAAAAAAGGAAAACACGCCCTAACGCTACAATAAAAAAATAAACAGACGAATATAGAACCTCCTCCTTTTTTTGCAGTCGGTTAAAAATTGAGTTGAACCGCTACATTGAACTACTCTGCTGAGTACACACCATTTCAGTACCTACATCACGAAATTTGAAGTATTTTTTACGATTTTTTGTGGGTTCTTTAAAATTGTACACGAATGGTGTTTGTTTACGGACGGTACACAGTTGCACAGACTGCGTAAGTGCACAAAAGGCTATGTAAGGAAGAGATAAGTTTTAGTTCAGTTTTAATAATGATAATCCCCGTTTGAGAACTTTTTAATTGATAGGTACCACGCGTGGTAGCAATTAAAAAGTTCTCTAAAGGGGATTAATTTTACAAAGTGCCTATAGCAATTAGTGTGCAGTTTGATTTATGAAGGATGAGCGGATTTTCCGAAGTAGAAAAGGTATTCTACTAATAATGAAAAGTTCTTTAAAGAAAGATAAAGATGAAGAAACATATATTATACTAGAAAAAATTCCACTCGTACCAGATCATATTCTCAGGCGAAAATCGAAACCGCGACCTCTGGAAGTCTGGTCCATCTGACTGTAGTTCAAAATATGATCTTGTGAGAGTCGAATTTTGTATAGTATATTATTTAGTATTGTATTAAAATAGCGTTGTGACTGCTAAAATCTCAAACTTAAAAAAAAACATTTATACTTATTTTTCTCTCTTTCGACAAAAAAGAAGGAAAATGTAATCAAACTTCGCAAAAAAAAGGATTTGCAATTATAAACTTGTTAATTAATTTTAAAATACTGTTTCTCTTATTTCTATAAGTACCTACCAGCATTTTTTTCTCAATTCCAGAACTCTTTCCTCATCATTTACTGTCGATAGAAAAACGGTAATCTATTTGGGTCTTCGCTACTGGCGTTCAAAGGAATTCCCATTAAGGCAGGTGTCAGAAAAAATATTGAAGCCCCGCCAGGTGGCAGGGCTTAGCTTCTCCCTGCCCCCACACATAAAGGTTGGATCGCACTGCCCGTTGATATTAAACGACTTATTGATTACAGTATAAGATAGGCTACAATTTTCAATATAGCTTATGTCTACTTAGTCTTTGCAGTTAATTGAACAGCGATACCAACACTAAAATGCCGTTGAAATTGAATTGAGGTACACTTCCAAATATAGATTTACTCCCTCACTAATAAAGATTGTATAGCAGATGTATAGTTACATAATGGTTACTCTCTGTCGAACTATGTAAGTTTGACATTAAAAAGAAAGCGACAAAACACTGTGTATCTTAACATCTGCTATACAATCTTTTTAAGTAAGGGCATTAATATATAATTGCTTATTAGTAACTCATCCAATAACAGAGATCATCATCATCATACCGACGACTCAAGATAGGTACGCGCCCTTGACAAAACATGTAACAATATACAATGCGATTAATTTAACAATGTAGGTACAACACTAGTGACCAACTTCAGAGCGCTTGCGGTACAAAACGATGTATTTTAATCTGTAAAATTTACTCTTTGCCGTACATTCACGAGTTAAGTTGCAACGGATCACTTTTAAACTTTCGCGTAGCATTATGTACTTAGTTAAAATAACTGGAATTAAACTCGTGCGCAACTCGGGATAGGTATTTTCACACCCACCTATTTTCCTGACGGTTCGACCGAGTTGCATCGGCTGTGGTCACGGGCTGACTCTAAATGACTGACGGAAAATAGGTGACTAATAATGACTGACGGAAAATAGGTGACTAATAATGACTGACGGAAAATAGGTGACTAATAATGACTGACGGAAAATAGGCGACTAATAAATAGTGACTAATAATTGGTGTGAATAGTAGTAGTATTTTCCGTCTATTAGATATTTATAGGTAACGTACTAGTTTAACTCCTGTTATTTTAACAAATTGACAGTGGTCAATTGTCAATTTAATCGCATTATAGTGAGAAATTAATTGAACTGACTTAGTATATTGTACTAAGAATAAGATGTTATTGAAAAATCAAGTTAATTAGATGGTGGATTGCGATCGATTGTAATTTTATTTTCAGCCTGCAAATTAAGTGTTTAGTTTTTTTTTTGTAATCCAATAGTGTCTTTGACTTTATGTGTTTCTACCTAGTTCAAATACTTAGAAGCAAGCATGAATGCAGTTGTAACGTGTTGAATGCAGTTGTAACGTGTTGAATGCAGTTGTAACGTGTTGAATGCAGTTGTAACGTGTTGAATGAAGTTGTAACGTGTTGAATTAAATTGTAACGTGTTGAAAGCAGTTGTAACGTGTTGAATGCAGTTGTAACTTGTTGAATGAAGTTGTAATGTGTTTTTTCTATATTCACTATAGATAAAGATGTACAGGTATTTTTTCAGTTTTTTATTCCGCGCATGTGAGAACCTAGCTTTACGTAGACCTATACGGGTACATGCCTACGTTGTTTTTGTTAAGGTATCGAATGACTTAGAAATGTTTCCATTTGTAACGCAAATATTTTCGGTTTCTCTACGCAAACATGAACTGAAAAAGGTTTTGATATAAACTCCTTTTGAAGCAAACATTCGGGGATTTTATTTGCAAATAAAAGGTTGAGAAAATATTATTGGGAATTTGTTGAACTAACATTGGAGTGATATATAAATATAAATAGAAAATCGGTTTGAATAAATCCAGGTAAGTAGTTGCCAATATCTATCGAGAAAAAAAATACGCGTAAAAGTATTCGATAGCGCAATTTAGTTTGAGAATTTTGTACAGCGCCGTCTACCGCCGAAAAGCAAAATGAAATTTTCCATAAATAATTACTCTATAAAGTATTTTCTCAAGCGTTTTTTCTCAATAGATGTTCGTGCTAAGGACACTGTACCTGTAGCACAAACAGCTGACGAAAAAAATAACGCGTGTAAAAACATTCGATAGAGTAATTTTGTATAGGAAATTTGTACAGCGCCATCTACCGTCGAAAAGCGAATTAAAATTTTCCATAGATAATTACTATTCTATCGAATATTTTTACGCGCGTTTTTTTTCTCGATAGCTGTTCCTGCTAGGGTTACATCTTTTAAAAACCCAGAATATAGCTACTCTTATTACTTAGAACAGTCAGCGGCACGTGAGACTATGCATGTTGACCTTGAGACCGTCTTTATGCCGTACGTAATAAAAGCTGTTTTCGTAGTTCAACTGTTTAACTTACCGTGCTGTTGTGCGTACTTTCACAGGTTTCAAAATCGTTTGATAAAAGTGATTAAATACTTTTTTGATAATTATCGCAGCAAAGTTTAAAGAAGTGATTAAATTTTTATTAATTGCTTTTTCTGTTAAAAACTAGGCAGATAGGTACCTACTTTAATGTGAATCCTGTGAGAATTGTGCCCTATCGGTTGGGCCTACTTACTTTAAGAATTACATTTATAAGCACTGACCTCGTTGACACCCCTGACAATTGCCCTCATGGTGGCGTTCCGGGGCCCGTCGACAGTTCGCCCGTCGTCGGTGGGGCCCCACGAGGCGCTGTAGATGTGGATCTTGTGGGGCTCGTGCCCCATCGAGTTGGCCTCGATCAGGTCCGTCATATACGGCTGGTCCAACATGCGGATACCTAGCGGGAGAAAGAAATTAATTTAAGTAGGTACACCTACTATCGAAATATACCATACCAAAAACAGTACTTCTTTCAATAAAAATTCCCAAATTTTGAGTAGTAGCCCTAATGAAAAGTAGCCCAAGTGAGAAGTAGCCCTAATCAGAAGTAGCCAAAATGAGAAGTGGCCATAATGAGAATTGGCCCTAATGCGCCTAAACGCAATACTTACATTTATTTAGTACCTAGTCGAAATATTACATACACACAACGAAAAGGCGACTTTAAATGCAACACTAGCGCACCTCCCGCAAAAAAACTGTGTAAATATACATTTTTTTTAATATATAAGCTTATGGTTCCCATTGACACGATGTCTGTCGACAAAAATAGCGCTAACGCGAGAAAAGTGTCGAAGAAATTTAGCTAAGACGGCAGCAATTAATATAGGTTTTCAGTGAAACATGTCTCAAAAATAATGCTTGTATGTTTTTACACCTGTATAAATGCATACGTAGATATTTCTTGTTATCAAAACTTCTTGAACGGGATTTATAAATTCAAATTTTTTTTTCAACTTTTAGGTCTATACAACATATGTTACAAAAATACTCCTAATGCCGAATATGGTATAAAGGGACCAACAAACTGATCAACTTTTAATATGGGACCAACTCTGAAATCGCGAAAAAAAAACAGCTGTTTCATACAAAAATTAATTACGAAAATATCAAAATGTATGAAACAGCTGATTTTTTTGTCCCATAGTAAAAGTTATTCAGTTTGATGGTCCCTATCCACCATATTCGGCATTAGAGGTTATTTTGTAACACGTTGAATATTATTACGCCAAGCCTAATCTTGCTCGGTAGTGTGTGTTTGGGACATGTATTGGTTCTTATCAATGTTGTTGGGAGTTCTTATCTAAAACTAAATCCATGTTGGAGCGATTCCGCTATAATCAGTGATTGATTTACATAATAGTAGGTAGGTAGGTAGGTCGTGTATTTTTATATACCTCGGAGAAGTACATTGCTTATTGCTTGAGAATATCGCGCGTAATAAAATTCTAGTGTGTAATTTTGTATGGGAAATTTGTGCAGCGCCATCTACCACTGAAAAGCGAAACTAAATTTTACTCTATCGAGGACTTTTACGCGCGTTTTTCCATCATCAAAAATAATAGTGACTAACGACCGTTCCTGATAACTAGTTTTATTTCCTGTCTAGGCAACTGTGTAGTTATTGCCGTCATTCAACAGACTTTGAACTTTTGCTATCATATACAGACACTATCTGTACTTCTAGCCCGAACATCTATCTAGAAAAAACACGTAAAAGTACTCGATAGAGTTATTGTCTATGAGAAAATAATTCAGACATTTTTAGCGTTAGATGGCGCTGTGCAAATTTTATGTACAAAATTACTCTATCAAACGCGTATTTTTGTCTTGAAAGCTGTTCGTGATAGTGGTACTGAATGTAATAACACATATATAATTATTTACCATGTAGTAAATAGCTTCCTATCTTGATAGATTATTGAATGCGAAGAGAAACTGTTCCATTCAGATGTACTAAAGTGGGTAATAGGGGGCTCCTATACAACAAACGTGATTTTTACGGAACCCTTAGTGCGCGAGTCCGACTTGCACTTGGCCGTTTTTTTTTTGTTTTTTTTTAAACTTCGACAGTTAACGTCACCGGAAATATGAATTACGGTAACGGACAAAATGCAAGTTTTGGGAAAACGCAAAAAACCATTTTCTTTTTGGACAATGCTTTATATTATCTGTCAAAATAACCGTTATCGTAATATTAGTTAAGCAATATAACATAAAATTTCAAGCTCTTTAATGCTAATAAAACAAAATTTGGATAACCCTCGTAGTTTCCGAGATAGCATTTCTGTAAAGGACATTTTTTTTTGCACAAATGTCCCTTACAGTAATATTTTTTAGAAAATTGTTTTTGTCAAGGTTATTATATGATGTAAAGGCTAACTATGTATGTAATAACTTAGGGTATACATACTTTTCCACATACATCTATTTTTGCTAGCGAGTTACACTAAGTATGACTAATTGCAAATTTGATGCATACTGCTTGGATATAAGGTTGATTTTGTTTTGATGTATCACTCTCGGTTACGACCTACGACCCTTCTATAGCAGGACTTGGTCTCTAGTAGAGATGATGAATGAAGATGCTGAGGCGGATGTGTGGCATTTCAAAAATCACCAAGGATGCCGAAGACCGAGCAAAATGGAGAAAGAGAAGTAGACGGACCTTGGGCCATCGCGCAAGAGCACCACCGGGATTGACGCCAAGTTGCTGATGATGCTCTCGGTATCATTGCCTTCTCGTACTATAATTATTTATTTATTCTGAATTCTACGTAAATTGTAAGTAACTATATGGATTGGAATTTTAAGTAATAATAAAAAAGTAATATTAATAGTAATTCGTGGTTTTTTAACTAATGAGAAGTATAATGGCTTTTTATATTTTTATTGTTTAGGAAAAATAACATAAATAGTCTCAAAGTTTAAAAATTATCATTTAAGAGTCCGACGAACAGTGAGTTTCCAATACAAACGTAATACCAAAATGGTTTGCAATTTGAGCATAATTAACTCTTCTTGTGATGTTATTTGGATTAGGACAGTATTTGTCTTGGTTTCTATTAAATAAAAATTCCAAAATACTAACCCAATTCAAAATAAATGCCAATTACATTTTTCCAGACTGTGAATCGCATTAATTTTTATTTGGTTTAGTATTTCGGATTTTTTTATTTAATAAGAAACCTAGAAAAATCTGGATAACATCACAAAAAGAGTTAATTATGCTCAAACTGCAAATTGTTTTGGTATTACGTTTGTATGGGGAGCTCACTGTTCGCCGGAGTCTTAAGGTGGTACAGTCATTTCCGTCTGGTAGGAACAAAGAACTTTTGCGCAATCATTAGATAATGTAATATGCAGTGATTTCAGCTTCTCGTTTATATAGCTAAGATTTTTTTTATCCGATTACTAAGTACTTTACCAAATTAAATTTTTGTTGCCGACGAAATATTTTAAACAAGAGAAAAAATCAATTTCTAAAAAGTAAAATAAAAAGACATGCCAATGCGTTTATCGCAACCTTAATTAATTAACAAGAAGAGTAACAAGTGTTAATCTTGTTGTCGCCTTACACTAAATTTTATTTCCTTTTTTTTTTAGTTGATTTATATTAGGTACTTTCTTTAATGTTTCATTTTGTGTTTTCTGTCATATTTTTCGATACATTACTGCACTTTCTGATTTTTTTTTAATTAGAATTTTCTTTTTCCATTTCCATAGCTACCCCTTCTCCATCCTTCTGTTTGAAATTTTGCGTCATATTATCATTTTGCTCACCAGTTTCGTCTTCATATTTACATACAGTGTCAATTACATTTGATTCGTGAGGAAGCTGTAGATAATGTTGATGGTATATTTTGGGAATTGTACCATCATCACATAATTTCTTCAAATACAATACAGAGGTATTTCGCTATGGAAATCAAAAGTTTCTATGTATACATTTCTATGTATATATAAAGCTATACAGCTTTGGCAATAGATCGGAAGATATGATGTTCATAGGTTGATTTGACTGTCCTTTTCCTCAACCTTTATTTTTGAGCAAACTTAGTTTTCGCGCCACGGTGCTAGATTCAAGACCTAGAGGAATTTCGTAAGGATTTCCATCTTCTTTTATGGTGTATTTAATTTGCATCATATTTAAATTATTCTTGTTAAATGTGACGACTCTTAAATTTTGAAGCTTTAAATCTTTATTGGCCAAACTTTTTTTCATTTTTATGGTTTGATGCAAAAAGATTTACTGAGATGACGATTCCAAACTTTTGACCCATTAAGCTGTACAGTTCGGATACAAATGCCTATTTTATGGTGAAAAACAACTTGTTTGAAATTTTGCATCCATGACAAAATTGATGTAATCGGCCCCTTGCTGGAGAGTAAGAAAATTATTTTTACGTAAAGACCATATCGATACAATGCTGCTTCTTTTTATAACATAGTATAAAACAACTTCTTCGAAATTTCCTGTTCATATTTAACGTAACGGACATATTGCGTAAAATATTAAAATTATATATTAAAGTTAAAGGCATAAAAGAGTTGCTATGTCTTTTACGTTACAAAAGTCTTAAATGAATGCTGGACTTACATTAACCATTTAGTGTTTATACTTATCGGGTGGACTTAAGTTAGTTTTTTTTGTAAATTTTCGTAATTTTAGAAGAATTTTGATGCTGTAAGGGGCATCATTTTTAGAGTTATCAAAAAGTTGAATATACCAATCGATAGAGCGGAAAATTTTGAGTCGAACAGCATTTGTAACTCATTTTCGTCAATTTGTCCCTTACAGCAATTCATATTTCCGGTGACGTTAATATCAATGCTACTCCTATTTGATATTGGATAACCTTTATTATTTGTCCAAGCTTCAATAGAAGTCACAGACGGTTATTACGATACCAGTATGTTGGATATTATATTATTTTTAGACAATATGTACAAACGATCTATTAATTTTAGTCGTACTTTGACCGTGGAAAGATAATACGGAATATTATTTTAGGCAAGACAAGGGTCTAATAACATTAGTATTCCATTTGCCCTGACCAAAAGTCCATCCATTTGCTCTTTATTAAAACACGTACAAGCAATTTTAATTAAAACCTTTCTTGTTCTGAATCTGAATCTTTTTTTTTTAACGTTTCCGTTGTTTTGCCGTTTTACTTATGATATTCTTTTTACTTTGTATTTTAAAGGTAAATCAATTTGTTTTAATCTGTGTTGAAAGTTTCAACCGTAACTTTGCTGTGGTAACCGACGCTGAATCTGCAGACACTGTTCGTTATCGCATTATCATTTCACAAATGAACACATGATTACAAAACTTAGCAGTTTTCGTCCAAATAACATAAGCTGTACCCCTAGCGAACATCTATCCAGAAAAAAACGCACGTAAAAGTACTCGATAGAGGATTTGTCTACGACAAATCTCATTTCGCTTTTCGGCGGTAGATGGCGCTGTACAAATTTCCCATACAAAATTACTCTATCGAAAGTTTTTACGCGCGTTTTTTTTTCGATAGATGTTCGTGGTACGGGCGCTGAAACAGGGACCTAAATAACCTTTCTACTAGTGCACAAACGTACTTTCGCACAAACTTCATCGCGGACTTCTGGCAGACACTCTGTAGAATAGTTTTAGATGACGTTTGCCCACCAACATGTTGCAAATAAAAAAGAAATATGTATATATTGCAACAGGGACTGAAAAGGCATGTGGGGTATCATATGAAATAGCTATGTTTGCACATTCTCAAACATTTCTTTTTTTAGAACACCGCAGCGTATTTATAATTATGGCACTGGAACCCTCGGTGCGCGAGTCCAACTCACTCTTAACCGGTTTTTTGATTTCTCTCTTGTTTTTGGTCAATAAGTAAACAATCTTATAATAAGATTGTACTACAAATTTTGTAAAAATGTGGAAAAAATAAAGATTTTTTATTATAATTAATCTTCAAGGTGTTACAAAAGTACCCCTAATGCCGAATATGGTATATAGGGACCATCAAACTGAACAACTTTTACTATTACAAATTAAAATCTAAAATATCAAAATGTATGAAACAGCTGTTTTTTCTTTCGCGATTTCAGAGTTGGCCCCATAGTAAAAGTTGTTCAGTTTGATGGTCCCTATATGCCATATTCGGCATTAGGGGTATTTTTGTAACACCTAGTATATTTGCCTTACCAGCAACTTTGCTATGGTACGCGACGCCGACGCCGCAGACGCCGTTGTCGCGCGCCGCCGCCACCTCGCCCGCACACCGCGTGCCGTGGCTGCATAGAAATAATACAAAGCATAAATAAAACCTTGACTCCATCGTGTCTCAATGGTGTTTAAATAATATTGCTTTCTGTTTGACTTAATAAAAAAATTACGCCATTTTCATTGCCTAACTAATACTAATTCTAAAAATAATGATTAATGTTTTAAATTCAAATCACAGGAGTTAAAAATTGCTTCATCTAAACGGGAGCTACAATTCCGAATAGGCTGTTGCCAAATAATCTTACAACACGCGTTTTTTTTATTTTGCAACATATTTAAAACTTTATTCTAAAGCTTAACTTTCCATTAATGATTTTAAATTGATTCTTCAATAATTTGCGTAGAATTTTGGTAATATTTTGGCTGATTAGTTATCGACTGCACCTTTAACTTGATTTAATAACCCTTTTCATTACTTTTCATACGTTTATTGCTACATATGTACCTACTTAACCTTCAAGCTTAAGGGTCACCTTGTATATAGTAGCAAACCCAATAACCCTTAACTTCATTCATTAACGACCTTGTATGCTAAATCTGACGCTTCCAATTCAATTACATGATTGCTATTGACACTGACATACTAGAGAAATTGGCAAATTAACGAGAGTAAATTTGCTGGATCAGATGTTTTGAAAGCTCGAAAAAATGTGTATGATGGAGCATGATTTATGGCAGTCAAACCTCTCAAATGTACAATGAACACTGTGCCTAATCACCTTTAAGCTTAAAATCGCTTGCACACTGTGTCGTCACTTGGCTGGCCACATTAAGGCACCTGTACCCTTAGCACGAACAGCTATCGAGAAAAAAAACGCGCGTAAAAGTACTCGATAGAGTAATTCTCTACGAGAAATCTCTCGCTTTTCGGCGGTAGATGGCGCTGTACAAATTTCCCATACAAAATTACTCTAGCGAATGTTTTAACACGCGCTATTTTTTCGATAGCTGTTCCTGCTAAGAACCTTATGTGAAATCGTATATGTGCGGCCAAGCTTACAAAGGTTTTGTTTGCGCCAGGCGATGCGCACACGCATGAAAATTTCTGTAAAGTGATAAGACACGTGAGATTGCGATATGTAGAAAAAACTACAAACCTATTGAACCAGTCGTCAGTATAACGAGGATACGGGAACGGGTCATTACTGCTGAAGTCATACGATGCCTCCGCATTCTGGAACAAACAAACATATGACCATCAGCCATTTTTAATGTCCCCACTGCTGGTGCACAGGCCTTCCTAATGCGGATTGGCGGGTGCTAACAACTGCAAGTGCAGGCCGGACCAACGGCTTAATGTGTCTTACAAAGCACGGAGGAGCTCGAGATAATAAAGTGCTGGTCACCCATCCCATGACCGACCCTTGCGAAAGTTGCTTAACCTCCGCAATCGCTGGTACTGGCGCTATAACATTGCGCCACTGAACTCCAACACATACTTAATATGTAATAATATACTTACGATACAATTTAATAATTGAGACAGCAAAGAATCTATCCAGATGGCAATATGAACTAAGAACAAATTGAAAAGATAAAATTACAGATCAGCCGGTTTTTTTATTTATTTTCGAACTTATTAAAGGGCGACGACTTTCACGCAATTGAGAAAAGTTTAAATTCTTAAAAAATCTACTTTTTTTTAAGTAAACACAGTTTGTTCATTCTCAGAATTTCACAATCAAAAAAGTTCGATCGAACATTACTCGGACGCAACGAGTGGTTCGGACAATATGTTTTTTAATTATTTCGGACTCAGTCGGCTTATACGGATACTTATTTTAATATCCCCTCTGGGGCCCTACCGGCTAACTTTTCGAACTTCGGCGGGTCTGCCGAGCTTCAACTTAAAACGGATAAATCGTAGTAAGGAGTTTCGTATTGTACTATTCGCCTAAGTTATTTAGAAGATATCGATGTTCGTGTGACATCTTGAATTGAGGGTCGCCATTTTGGCCCGATTTGGGCTCGATTTATCTGTTTTAATTTGAAGCCCGGCAGACTTTCCGAAGTTCGATGCTATAGCCGGTACGGCCCCTGGTCGCGTGGTCCGATTGCTTTATCCGATTAATCGGACGACGCGGATATTTTTTCCTGTTGGTACACACGACAGCAAGTCAAGTTAAACAGTTGAACTACGAAAATAACTTTTATTACGTATGGCATAGAGACGGTCTCAAGGTCAACATGTATAGTCTGACGTGCAGTTGACTGTACACATCTATTTATAAAATGAAATCTATAAATATGGCAATGTTGCAAAATGCAAAACTTTGAAAAACAAAGTAACCCCCTTACTAATAAAGATTGTATAGCAGATGTATAAGTGGTAACTCTCTGTCAAACTATTTAAGTTTGACATTAAAAAGAAAGGGACAAAACACTGTGTAACTTATACATCTGCTATACAATCTTTATAAAGGGTAATAAAATAAAGCCTACTTAAGTCTATGAATAAAACACAGTCTATTTTATTATACGATTCAAAATGTTCTTTCATTTCAATCTCCTACAGTCAATAGCGAAGAATAGTGTCGTATCCAACACATGAGAGATTGGATTGAAGCTCACTCAACATTGAAGTCCGTCGTTGCCGATTGGAAGATGAATCTTTGTTCAATAATACGAATCTGAACTAAATAATATACTAGAAAAAATAGGACTCGCACCAGATCATGTTCTCGGACGGGAATCGAACCCGCGACCTTTGGATATCCGGTCCAATGCTCTGACAATTGAATGTCGAGGTAATTCCTTGTACATTGGTGAGATGGCGCTGGCTTGCAGCGTAAGAGTTGATATACTAGAAGAAATTCGACGTTCTCACCAGTGACTCGGTAGCTCAGCGGTCAGAGCATTGGACCGGATATCCAAAGGTCGCGGGTTCGATTCCCGTCCGAGAACATGATCTGGTGCGAGTCCTATTTTTTCTAGTATATTATTTAGTGTTAAATAAAATAGCATTGTGAATGCTTAAATCTCAAAAATTTAAAAACGAATCTGAACCTTAGAAATTGCAGTTGTAAGTGACATTAAGTCCTCTAGAGGGCGCCATATACAATACAATTCAATGTAACGTCACATAGATTTTTACTAGCGGACGATCAAAACTCTGTAAACGAAACCTCATTTGTCAAATTATGATAAGCAGTATAGAAGTTATGAGGGAACAGATAAACGTATACTACGTGTTACAATAATACCCCTAATGCTGAATATGGTATATAGGGACCATCAAACTGAACAACTTTTACTATGGAACCAACTTTGAAATGGCGAAAAAAAATCAGCTGTTTCATTCAAAAGTCAATTACGAAAATATCAAAATGTATGAAACAGCTGATTTTTTTTCGCGATTTCAGAGTTGGTCCCATAGTAAAAGTTATACAGTTTGATGATCCCTATCTACCATATTCGACATTAGGGGTTATTTTGTAACACGTTGTATACATACCCATGCACAAACATACATACCGGTCAAAATTATAACCCTGTTTTTTCTTTGCCGTATTTTCTTTTCCCACTAACCTTCTATATAAGTCCTGTAATTATCTGTACGACAATAATTCATAATGAACATAGTATTAAAACAGCACTCAGCCTCACCTTTAACACTTAAATCCTTACTAATATTATAAATGCGAAAGTCCATTTGTTACGCCTTCACTTCTTAACTACTGAACCGATCATCATGAAATTTTGCATACACGTTGTCAGGAGTACAGAGAAGGATATAGGGAACCTTTCATCCCGAAAAAATAATTGTTCCCGAGGGATATCAAAAAAACTTTCCAGGCAGACGAAATCGCGGGCGGTCGCTAATAATAAATAAAAGACGGAAAGATAGTCTGCGCTCAAACAGTTTCTAAACAATATGCTTCTACAACATTTTTTTTTCTTTTCCTGGGCCCATTTCTCTCCAATAGAATAGGTAAAACACGTCATGTTATACAGTTAAACTGCGTAAACAGATTTTATTACGTAAGGCTTAAATACGGTCTCAAGGTCAACATGTATAGTCTAAGGTGCCGTCGTGTGTACCTAAATTGGATAGCAAACAGAAATTGTAAAATAATTTTAAAAATACCCTGCAAAGCATGTCGTATGACGATACGGAGACGCTAATGGTAACAATAAACTAATTTATTTATTTATTTATAAATCTTTATTGTACAAATACACAAAGTAAGGTACAAATGGCGGACTTAATGCTAAAAGCATTCTCTACCAGTCAACCAACAGTAAACAGATAGACACGAATGCGGCACAAACAAAGAAAACTAATATTTACATGCATACAATATAAATATTACATAAATACACACCATTAAATACATGTCTACATAATCTTATATAATATAAATATAATATATAGAAATTATATATACATATATATATATACTAGTGGCCCGCCCCGGCTTCGCACGGGTACAATGTAGTTACTAATGTGGTGAGTGTGAAGTTATTAGACTATACTACAGGATAACTATATATAGTGGTGGCCACAAAATTAAGGACGCCAGTCGATTTTCTTACAAACGAAGTAACTTTGAAGCATTGCTTCTCCGCCAGGGATTGACCGAGCGGTGATCTGGTGATGGCCATCCAAGGAGTGAATAGAGGAGATCCAGATTTCTATACACACCAAAGTGATCTGACCAGCATTTTAAGAGATGTAAGGATATGTTTAAAAAAACCGCGAATATAGTATAAAAATGTATGAAAACTTGCAACTGAAAATTCTTATGCTTACGTCTCTTAGAATGCTGACCAGATCAGTTGGGTGTGTATTACTATTTTAATCTTCTCCATTCACTCCCTGGATGGCCATCATCAGATCACAGCTAGTTCAATCCCTAGCGGAAAACCATGACTTCAAAATTACCTCGTTTGTATGAAAATCGACTTGTGTCCTTAATTATGTGGCCACCACTATATGTATATACGACATACACAACATACGCAAGGGGTGTTATAAGTTTGACTTGTGTGTGTCTGTCTGTCTGAGACAACCTAGCTCCCAAACTTATGCACCGATTTTGATGCGGTTTTTTATGCATAGTTTAAAAGATCTAAGTGTACAGACGACGGGACTTCTAAACCATTGATCCGATTATGATGAAACTTTGATGAGTTGTTCTGCTTACGACCGGGAAAGTCCCTGGCTAAAAAAACGGAGCATTGCAATACGCATGCCGGGTGCAGCTAGTTCTAAATAAAAATATGTTGTGAATTATCAGGATTATCAATCTCGATCATCCAACACTTCTCTACAATATACAACATGTTACAAAAATACCCCTAATGCCGAATACGGTATAATTATAGGGACCATCAAACTGAACAACTTTTACTTTGGAACCAACTCTGAAATCGCGAAATAAAAATCAGCTGTTTCATACAAAAATTCAAATCGAAAATATCAAAATATATGAAACAGCTGATTTTTTTCGCGATTTGAGAGTTGGTCCCAATATTAAAAGTTGTTCAGTTTGATGGTCCCAATATACCATATTCAGCATTAAGGGTATTTTTGTAACATGTTGTATACCTACCACATTTCTTGTCATGTTATCCGGTTGCAAAATAAAAAGGCTATTCGGCGAGCTGACTTTCGAGCAGGCTACATTAGAGCTGACCATGGGAGAAACAATCACTGCGCAGATCTACACCAGCCGCTCTTAAACTTTGTCCCTGTGCTTTATTAATTGTCATAGCATAGGCGACTTGACCGAATATTGTATTCTTTTAAAATTAAACTGATAATTAGATGGAATAATTTTGCACCTTATTACAACGCAATAAGGAAAAAACATAACGCCATAGGTACTATTCAATGCCTATGGCGATAATGCATTTTACCTACTCTCAGGGGAAATGACCAAAGAGAATGTAATACTACGTTGAGATGACAAAATTGACAAATGATATTTATTTTTCTTAATTAATCAATCAAATGCACAAAGAAGTTTCAATTCCGACGTCGAAATCAATCACCCCAAAAGTAGCTTTCTATAACTTTTTAACCCTGTTAAGGGATAAATATTTAAAAATACGAAACACGTGTTCAATTAATTTTGTGAAAGAATGTCTATGCCAAATTTCAAGTCAATCGGGCCAAGGAATCGCGTTCTCCCATACAAACTTTGCCACCCTGTTTCACCCCTTTAGGAGTTGAATTTCGCAAAATCCCGTCTTAGTGAGCACTTACGCCCTAAAAGGAGCCCCCATGCAAAATTTGAGACTCCTAGCACTTGTAGTTTCTGAGATTTCGTGATCAGTGAGTGAGTGATTTTCCCTTTTATATATATAGATATAGATACATACACACCAAATACCGAGTTTAGAAAAGTGTTGACATTGACCTTCTCACATCACGGGCATAAGCCCTCCAATAAATGTGCATGAGCTTGTTTCTTAAAAGAAAACTTACTGGGAGCCCTTCTGATAGAATCAGGGAGACCGTTCCAGAGACGCGTCGCTTGTAGTATAAAGGATTCGGACATATACCCTGAACGGAAGAGAGGAGTAAATAGAGAAAGAGAATTGGCAGAGCGGAGGTGACGATCGTGAGAATCACGGAGATGCTGAAACTTGCATTTTAAGTAATCAGGAGAATGAGGGTTGTTGAGAATGGAATAGAGAGTGCAGAGCAGCCGTAGCTGTCTGCGTTGACGGATAGGAAGCCATTTAAGCTGAGACCTGTACGACGAAACGTGATCATATTTGCGAAGGCAAAAGACAAAACGGATGGCATTATTAATGAGGCGGTCTAGCTTATTAAGGAGATCCTCATTTAAGTCTGGGTAACAGACATCGGCATAATCAATGAGTGGGAAAATAAGAGAAGTGACAAGAGTGACCTTAGTGCGGGTAGGTAGAAAATTTCTGAAACGATTTAGAAAGCGCAATGAAGATATAACAGCTCGACTGACCTCGGCAACCTGTGTTGTCCAACTTAGTGATGAGTCGATATGCAGGCCAAGGTTTTTGACGCTGGAGCAGAGAGGGATAATGGTGTTCTCGTATATTATGGGCTGTACCAAACTAATATTAATCTTGGCGATCTGTTTCGAACCTCCAACAATGATTGCCTGACATTTAGACGGGTTAACAGCTATGCCGAAATCGGCAGACCAACTACTGATTTTACGAAGCACACTGTTCAACTTCAATGAAGCCGAATTGATTTCGTCAACAGGCGTCTGAACATAAATTTGTAGGTCATCGGCATAAAAATGATAAGAGCAGTTGAGCGATAAGGAGAGGAAGTTAATAAATATGGAAAAAAGGAGGGGAGATAGAATACCGCCCTGAGGCACACCAGCAGAGAAATCGGTCCATTGAGATATATCTGAACCCATACGCACCGCCTGCTGGCGACCGCGCAGATAGTTGGAAAACCAAATCAGTGACAGAGACGAGAAATTCAGATACTTCAGAATGGCTAGGAGGATGTCATGATCAACCATATTGAAGGCGTTTGAAAAGTAAACTAATATTGTATTTTTATTGAAGTGTAATTATTCTAAAAGTAAATTTGCACCTAATGTGTAAATGAAAATGATTTTAACTGTAATAAAAATAAACACATTTAAGTATGAGTTAGTTGGTGATTCATTGGTTCATGTTAATGTAGTTTAAACTCTCCTGAAACACAGGTTTTTCCTAGTTCAGGCAAATATTAAATATATAAATAAATATAAATATTTGACAACATCACATACATTGCTCCAATTCCAAAGTAAGTAGCTAAAGCACTTGTGTTATGGAAATCAGAGACAACGGTGGTATCACGTACACCCAGACCCGAGCCATAATAGAAAAGTTCGTTTTTCTAAATTGACCCAACCGGGGATCGAACCCGGGACCTCAGAGATGGCGACACCTTGAAAACCGGTGTACAAAGCCACTCGACCACGGAGGTCGTCGATGTTATTATTATTATTTTACTTATGTAA
The DNA here is from genome assembly GCA_963556745.1 of Catoptria pinella. Classification (NCBI taxonomy): domain Eukaryota; kingdom Metazoa; phylum Arthropoda; class Insecta; order Lepidoptera; family Crambidae; genus Catoptria; species Catoptria pinella. The sequence continues at coordinate 1,468,729 of OY750776.1, forward strand.
ATTTTGTTAATGGTTGTAGGCAAATGTCATTATTATTTTACTTAAGAAAACTTTCAAACTGCTTGTTTGGAAAATAAATAATTGTTCTATTATTATATTGTACTTACCTATTTTTTATTAAAGTACCTGTAGCGAGATAAACGTCAAGTCTCCACCTAATTCATCAACGCCCCAGCGGACGTATGCGGCCGGATACCAATGGAATATCTATTGTGTCTCATTTTCCGGGCGTTGGTTAATTTGTTAAGTATATGGAAAATTGAACATTGTTATTTTCTTAAGGAAAATAACTGTTATTTTAAATAGGTATTATTTACATATTCAAAACCATCCCTACTTAGCTTTGTCCTAAACGGCCTAAAGGCATTCGTTTCAAACCTTTTCAAAGAAAACCGGCTGAAATAATATTTTCTGTGTTTTGACTTAAGGCACTTAGGGATAACCTGCAAATAACAAGGAAAAACAAGAAAAGCAACCGTGACATTTAATTATTTTACTTTACTTTGGCTGCTCTTTCCTTTGAAAAAATTAAATTAATTTAGTATTCTTGAAATGAATATGGATGACAAACTTAATTTGAACTAACAAACCTTTATGAAATATAAAAGTGTTTGATGTCTATAATCTCTAGTGAATGGCAAATGAGCTTTAATGTTAATCATAATTATGGCAGCCATTAATTATTTTTTATGATAATAATAAAAATGTAGTAAAAGATTTATCTCTTTTGCACAAGTTTTAAGTGTAAGCTGATTGTTCTTCTTGGGTAGTAATAATAGTAATTTCCCACTGGTCTTTTGAACCCTACAGAGGCTATAATTATGTATATTATGTTCGTTTATGTTCAGTACCCGAAGCACGAACAGCTATCGAGAAAAAAGAAACGCGCATAAAAATATTCGATAGTGTAATTTTGTATAGAAAGTTTGTACAGCGCCATCTATCGCTGAAAAGCGAAATAAAATTTCTCATAGACAATTAGGTTAGGAAAATGACGTAGCTATGAATATCGCACGTACAGACCGTGCGATATTCATAGCTACGTCATTTTCGGCTATAATATTCAAATATTTCGGGTCAACTCGAAATGGAATTTTCTCAAAACGCCCGCGCCCTTTATCTCATTAATTCCGCTCGCATCATTTTAATCCATTAGAAATTTTCATTAAAATCTCGAGCTCCATTAATTTTCTGATTCAATTCCAAATGAAAATTAATAGTCGTTGTAATTGCTACAGGAACAGCGATACTAAGTATTATTCTTGTCTGCTAATTAGTATTTATAACCGACTCGTTTTTAGGGTTCCGTAGTCAACAAGGAACCCTTATAGTTTCGCCATGTCCGTCTGTCCGTACTAGAAAGTACAAGTCTATAAGCAAGTTATTTGGCATATTAGTCACGCCGACAGAGTGGTAAAGTAAAATTTTAAAAAAATATTTTTTTACGTTACCATTAATAATCAGAGGTCGGTCTGAAACTTGTATTTGATCAGCAAGTTAGTTTTAATTATAATAATATGCTGATCATCCTTAAAGTAAGAACCATTAACATATAACTGAATCTCACAAAGATGTTTGGACTGATTTTAAAAGAGAAAAGTAATGTGGGAATGTATTTTTTTTCTTGTCTACCCCATAGTGTTGGGTGTCGTTGAGCAATTTTAAAAATATTGCGGGTTCGCGAAAACAGTTTTTTTGATTGAGGCATCAAATCCGTTTGTGAATTATTAAGCTTTAAAGTACAAAATTTTGTTAAAGTCAAGTGTCTACCATTGGCTAGAGTCAAGTGTCTACCATTTGGCTGGCAGGGAGGGGGCCCTGCCAGCCAAATTTGTTGTGATAGTTTTCCTTTTAAAAAAAGTTGTTAAAAGGAAAACTATCACAGCTTAGAAGGCTTTACAAGTTTACAAGTAACAGTCGACCAACTTATAAAATGTACTTGGCGCATTACAAATTCCTCATTGGGAACTACTTAAATAACGTTGTCAGGTGTGGTGGGAAACCGGTAGTATCTACATTAAAGTATATGGACCATGGGCTACGGAACCCTACACAGTGCGCGGCCCGACATGCACTTGGCCGGTTTTTTAAATAATTTATCTATTCTTGACATTTTCCGGGCAAAGTATGTCTTTTTCATGATTATTCTTTATTAATGTATTGTGAAAAGAAAACAAGGTTTATTTGTTACATCAAACTAATCTTCATAAGTTCGTTGCCACGTTTGTGATTTTATATTGGGACGAACAGTAATATACTTATATTCAAGCAATTTAAACGCAAATATTAGGTTATTATTTTTATTTATTAATAAACATCTTTTGTTACATTTTAAATATCGAAACTTCCTTTTGTAACTTATCTTACTTCCTACTTAAAATTATAAATGTGAATGTTTGGATGCTTGTTACATAATCACGCAAAAACGGCTAAACGCTAATTTGGATTAAAACATATGATACTTTTTATCCCAGTGAACCAGTGAAGTGTGAAGTCCACGCGGACGAAATCGCGGGCGGAAGCTAGTATAACTAATCAACGCCCGAGTGGCCGAATGCGGCTGGACAACAATGGAATTTCTATTATGTCTCATTTTCCGGGCCTTGAAGGGTTAACGTAATCTCCATCCAATCAACACAGTTCACTCAGTTTGCTTTGTGGCGTCGCAGTGAAAAGCTTTGTCACTGAGTTAAATATCCGCAGATATCTGCTACCTGCAGCTATAAGATGGCTCTTTGTGTCTCAATAGACTTAAGAGTTATTTTACGATTTGAAATAATTTGCTCCTAATAATATGAATAATTTGAACAGAAAATGTGTAAAAATATATGATAAAGCATCCGTTTATTCCGTTTCTTATCGGATCTCTTAGTAAAATTTTATAAAAATCAAACAGATATATCGGTTCCCAGGTTGATTTTCAGATAAGCTGATAATTTCCCTGCGCCCATTCTTTGTCAGCTAAAAAAGCTGTTTTAAATATAACTTAAATGACAACGTTTTGAATTTATTATTCAAGAATAAGATGAATAGGCTGTGAAAGTAAAATAAATTAGCATCTACCTAATTAATGACAAAATGAGTTCAATCGAAGAAAAGTTTGAAAATATTCCGACAGCCAGTCAGTCATACCATGAAAACTGTGATGCGACGCGATTCGAATTCGCAACGCGGAAAATTGCAATACGAATTGCTGCGATGTGATTTCGTGCGGTAAGGCGTCTCCCTTCCACGTCATCGTAATCACACGTAACATCGTAGGAATGCGCGATGCGAATCAATTCACAAGTTTTTGCGACGCGGCGTGCGAGCTCGTAGGTTTTTTCGATGCGACGTCGCATCGCAGTTTTGTGTACATGCCCTTCATTCGAAGGAGGCGGACGCCGCGACAGAACCATGACATACTTAGAGTAAAAAAATTTGGTGATTGACCATGATCTTAATTTTAGCGAAATTATGTTATTTAGTGAATTTCAATTCTTTTGTGGTGAGGGTGGCGACCGAATATCTGTCGACCTTCATGAGAGAAGACTTTTGGCCGAAGGGTGTCCTTTTCCGCCGGTTTCGTGGTCGGCTACCAAAACTGCGTTGCGCAACACGACACCGCCTACTATTCGTGTTAATAAGTAGTCAATATAAGAATAATATAATATGTATGTTAGTATGTAAGGTATTTATTATATGGGCCCTAATATTTTAACACCTGATATTGTAGGTGCTTGAAATAAACGATTATTATTATTATACTCTAGTCTAGAGATACATCCGCTAACATACAAAAGTATTATTTTCCATTCCACGCAATAACTGCTGAATCTGATTGTTATTACAGCTTGAATAATTCCATCTGGGCGGGCGAAATGAGAGGATGATTATAATCATACTGAAGCGCCCTGAATAAGGTATTTTCATTTAAAATTCAGCAGCGTAAAATCTCCTTGAAACAAAGGGAAATGTTGTGTGCGAAATACAAAGGCTTTGAGCAAAATGTGGATCATGACTTCGGCGTTATTAAGTATTTGCTAAATACTACCAATTTGAAGTATAAGAGTTATTAGTACTTAATTAAATGTAAGTATCTAGTATTTTTATGTAATACTATAATTTACTTATCTGGAAAAAGGATAAAAAGTAATACCGCGATAGAGGTCACATTTTTCCTGAGTATTTTACACGTGTAATCAAAGTCATAATAATTTATTCAGTCTTATAGTTGCAAATGAACCGGTTTTAAACCAGAATGTTGTTTAAAACCATAACCACGTTTTCAAAACTTTAATAAAATAATGCTTTAAAAATAAAGATAAAGATGTTAATTAAAATAAATTGACTCTTATCATTTTTTAATAGATATTATTAGATATTATTTCATTATAGTATTGAAAACGTGGTCGTAGTTTTAAACCACTATCTGGTTTAATAGGCTGTGTTACAAGCACTTGTAAATGTCAAAGAAGCTACGCCATAATGGTTATGATATACTAAAACAAAAGATAACTAGGTAACTAAGAATACTCACGTAATTATACTTCAAATCTGGATGCATGTAGTCTACACCTGTAGAAGAAAGATAATATTACAGGTGTGCAGCAAAAATTAAAACAACGGTTTAAAATGTCAATTTACTGTTTATTTAATTTTATGTCGACCGTGCCAATTTTAAACAATAATAACAAAACTTAATTGCTATCGTTTCGTTTCTTTTACATTTACTTTAGTAAAGCTTTTTAAATATAGCTGAATCTCCCTAAAATTACAACTCGGATTTATCGATCAAAATTGCCGCGGCCTGTTTCCGTTGTCCCCACTGTTTGTCCACCACTGGGGGATATAGGGACAACTTTACTTCCATACTTTTCCCGATATCCCCAAGTGGTGGACAACGGGAATAGACCGTCCGTACTTTTTCCCGATATCTCCCAGAGGTGGACAAACAGTGGGAGACAACAGGAATACAGGATTACCGTGATCGCGGAGTCCAATAGTAGAACCACACAATGAAATACATTATTAGTGTAGAATTAGAAATAAAACACTTTTTACGGATTACAGCGCGTATATTATTAATTCAGGTGTTGTTTTAGATTATTTAGTTTGTATTTATTGGTTTTTAGAATCCCGACGTTTCGACACCTTTCCAGGGGCCGTGGTCACGGGAGGACTAAAGCTAAATAATTCTAAAACAACACCTGAATTAATAATATACGCGCTGTAATCCGTAAAAAGTGTTTTATTTCTAATGAACTGTACGCGCGAAAGTCTTAGAAGTGTATTAGTGTAGAAGTTAGATCTTACCATCATCCATAATAGCAGTGGTGACATTTACCCCAGTGTACCCCTGTGCCCAAGCTGCCTCCACATTAAGGTCAAGTTTGGGCTTGCCCCCGTTCTGGCCCGTGTTCTTGAGATACCACTGGAGGGGGAAGTAGGGGTCCCGGGGCTCCGCCGCCGGCTCCGTCTCCGGCAGCCGGAGCGGCCGGAAACCGCGCTTCACACGCTTAAATCCGGTCTGTTGGACAGCTGCGTGTACCTGATGACGAAGTATATGTTTTATTACTAAAATTCTTACTAATATTATACCTCTAAATGCGAAATTAAATTTGTCTGTTTGTTTGTAACGTTTTCACGCCTAATCACTCTTAGAGAAGCATAGAGAAAACAAAATTCCACCTGAATGAAGTCGCGGGCAAAAGTTATTTCTAATCCTTGTTGTCGGGGACAGCCAAATCTTTTCTTCTAAAAAAGAGGATTGATTGTATTCGTTATTGTACCTACTAAAATGCTGAAAAGAAAGTGAATAAGTATAATTCCTGTACCCTTAGCACGAACAGCTATCGAGGAAAAAAACGCGCGTAAAACTACTCGATACAGTAACTTTCTATGGAAAATCTCATTTCGCTTTTCGGTGGTAAATGGCGCTTTACAAATATCCCATACAAAATTACTCTATCGAATGTTTTTACGCGCATTATTTTTTTCGATAGCTGTTCGTGCTACGGGTAATAAAAACTTTTAAATGTCGTGTCATACTGTCATACTAATCGTCTGAATTTGGTGCCACAAGTCATTTCCAATAATGTTTTTGTAACGCAAGCTGTCGCGATAAACTTTTCAACTGGCTCACTAACGACCGCGAACTTTTGCTATCGAATAGTAATAGATAAAATGATATCCATTCTTATTAAATTTAAAGAAGTGTGCTTTGAGTTTCTTTCGAAACCAATTTCGAATGTTTTTCGAAGTTTTTTTTTGTTTAGTTAACGAATTTTTATTCTTCTCTCGAAACTGGTTTCTAAACTTGGTCCGAAAACGGCCAAAAGGAACATAAACGTATTTAAAAAGACCATAAATAAATAAATAAATATTTGACAAAATCACATACATTGCTCCGATTCCAAAGTAGGTAGCTAAAGCACCTGTGTTATGGAAATCAGAGACAACGGTGGTATCACAAACACCCAGACCTAAGCCAATATAGAAAAGTTCGTTTTCTAAATTGATCCAACCGGGGATCAAACCCGGGACCTCAGAGATGGCGACACCTTAAAAACTGGTGTACAAAGCCACTCGACCACATAGGTCGTCGTTGTGTGGTTCTACTGATAGCATCTAAAGATAGAAAATAAAGTACAAACAATGTTTCCGATCGACAACCCACGGAGCCTAGCGTGAAACGATGAAAGCTATAAAAAAGAATAAATAAACCGACGACGTCGGCTGAAAATTGAAATTTATATTTGTTGTTTAATCAGAAACTCCACTTCAGTGAGCAAAGAACAATAGAACATTGTTTTATTCTGTAACAATACAAGTAAAGGTAGCATACCGAGGCAGTTTTTTTCAGTAGGTATTTACGGTAAATACGATATTTATTTTATAGTATTGAATGGAAAGTAATGAAACATAATATATTACAAAACAAAATTTAAAAACATTTTCCAAAAAATTTACATAATCATTTTTTTAATAAATCAGTTCAATTTAATTTCATTTATTACAGACTACATAGATCCATGGGTTAGTAAATAAAAATAAATAAAAATAAGGGTTATAATAATGCAATATAGTTAAATTAAAATTATAAAAACTGGAAAATATAGAGTTTAGGTAATTACATTCGTAATTTTGTCCTGCGACACGATACGCACATGCGATCCACTCGACGGTAGAGTCAATAATGAACACGAACCTAGTAGTAGGGTTGCGTCATTACTTAGAAACAATGATGTGATCACTGATTTATCGAAAAAAAAAACCACATTGCTGCCCTTTGCGAAAAATGTTCAGAATTGTTACAAAGTAGGTAACTAATTTTAACTCAAAGTTTGCCGAGATCCATAAATAAGATTTACTTAATATTACCTATATAAATAGTCTATTCAAATTAAAACTCAACTGAGGTAAAATACCAACAAAGTTAGTAACGAATTCTGAAAACTTATAAATAAAGTTCTAACGCTCGATTACACTTAAATGAATTTAGTTGCAAAGTTAATTTAACTTATCTATCGGCATATCTTCAAAGTTAATACTTATCACACAGTTTTAGATTTTATAAGTTTCGTATATTACGCACTGATTTTGAATATTATGTCTTATATTATAATAGTAGCCGAACGGACTTAGTGAGATAGAACAACTGTAACCGTATCAGTTATTGTTTTATCGTTCAATATGAACACAACCAATATTTAACAAAATTTAAGCCTGTTACGAAACGTAAAAGGATTAGCATATTATTTTTACTGACGACTAGAAGCTCTTTTAAAGGTTACGCCGACAGAAAAACAGGTCATGTCAACAATAATATTATGAAAATACGTCATTGTCATTCCTTGCTTTCAAATCACAATAAAAGTTTAATAACGAACCATTCGAACAGAATTTCAATGCATATGTTGCTGAATGACAATAATAATAAAATGGACTTGACTTACATTAAAAACAGAATTAGAAATATTTAAATTATAATGTATTAAAGTAACTAACACAGTGGCATGAAAAGATTTAAAAGTAACTTGCAAGTAACGGCAGCAGCAAAGATGACGAAATGCAAAAATCGAATAGTTTTTTAGTTTTGACGACCTCCTTGGTCGAGTGGCTTTGTAGACCAGTTTTCAAGGTGTCGCCATCTCTGAGGTCCCGGGTTCGATCCCCGGTTGGGTCAATTTAGAAAACGAACTTTTCTATATTGGCTCAGGTCTGGGTGTTTGTGATACCACCGTTGTCTCCGATTTTCATAACACAAGTGCTTTAGCTACTTACTTTGGAATCGGAGCAATGTATGTGATGTTGTCAAATATTTATTTATTCATTAGTTTTCTAATATTATTTATCTCAATAAATAGTGTTTGATTTCAATGCTAACTACTGATTTAATAATTTTGATTTAGTCAAGGTCAGTTCTCCAGGTGTCGGTTAAGTTTTAATTAAGTAACCTACTTCACAAATAATTACATTGCAATTAAATTTTCAAATGTTAGGAAGATGGTGGTATCCGGATTTTTGTTAAACCGGTCTGAAACTGAGTAAACTAATGGGCTGAGACAGTTACCTGGTGAAATTGAGTGAGAGACGATGTGGGTTGAAACTTGAAACGCGGTTCATTTAATCAAAATTATTGGCAAACACAATTGACGTTCAAGAAGGCAAAAAAGACACAGAGTACAAAAAAGGAACATTTTGTTAAAGTATAAAAAGGAACAGCAATTCAAAATTTATAAATGAATAGCAAAAAACCATAAATAATTAAAAAAGAGGTCGTCTCGGCAACACAGTCCTCAGTACTAATTTTCTTATTCACACTTTACATATTCATATCAGTAACCCTGAAGAGCTTTGCATGAAAGATCACAAACCTTTGATATTATCCATGTATTATCCCAACGCCCCTTTTAAATATTGCAAACTGGTTTGCATATTCTAGTATGTTATTTACTAAAAACTCTTTCGTAAAGTGCTCGTACACGTTACGAAAGAGTTTGTTGTAAATAACTAGGGTGCTCACTTCAAAGAAATTGTTTAATTGTTTGTTGTTAAAACAGACCAACTTCTTTTGAAAGTTTTTAGAAAGGATTTAAATAGTACAATAAACTATCGTAAAATGACTCATTTGTTATTTTTGTCTACAAAAATAAATGAAAATAAAAGTCAATCGAAACGAGATGACTACTTCTCCAAGATACTTCTACGATCACACGTTTACAGATTTGTATAGCATACAACAGTTCAGCTTTGAAAAGAATGAAGGAAAAGTTAAGACCAGAAAATATCATTCTCCCATCAAGCTACACAGTTTTTTATCCAACCCTAGAAATGCTGTCGAGTTTTGATGAATAACGAATACTTAAGAGTGCTTAAATAAAGACGAAATTGTAAATTACACTCCGAGGAAGCTTTGTGATACTTTATCTTTTACTTACACAATATTTTCTAGACTGTCGTTTAGTTTAATGGAGTTTTATTGCTAAAATTGGCCATTTTTCGCAAAAAAACTACAAAGAGATAATTCACAATTTCGTCTTTATTTAAGCACTATGTTTTTTTCCAATGGCGGCGCTAGTGTGCAGACTATGCTCTCTTAACCTTTTCCCACAGCGAGCCGTCTCGGCCCATAGATTTACTCTGTGGCCCATCCAATCAAGCCTCAACAGCCCTCCTCCGAATTAACGATCAGAACAAACGATACTTCGAATAACCCTGAAACGAATTGCTGCCTAGATATAAATAGACCATTATTCGAGATATTCATGATCTGATTAGTGTGGATTGACCCTACTTCAAAATTGTACTGGTTTTTTATGTGATTTTTGGGAACGATACCGAATTAATGAGCAGGCTTTATCAATGAGGATGAATAAACACTTCATCAATCCATTTTTTTTCTTTGTTATTATTTTCTATTCACTTGTTTATTGCTGTTTTTTAATATACCTACCTAGTTAACAAGTGAACGACCTATTTAGTGGAAAGGTTTGCCCAAACATTTACTATCACGCGCTAAAATTATGACCTCGTGAAGAAAAAACACACATTTGTGATTTATCGTGACAGCTGATTGTTTTTTTTTTCCTTTCTTCTTCATATTATGTTTATGAACAAAAGTCCTAAGTTTTACATACCACCAATCAGTAATTTAACAGTCCGCAATATACTCACTAGAGGATCTTGTTTGAGCAGGCGCGCATGCGCGATGGACCGGCGCGTGCGCGCGTGCTGAAGCCCGCGATGGGCGAAGTGCCATTCTGTGTCAGAGCCCAGCACCTGCGACGAAAAAATAGTCAATATTAGTATATGTTATATGTCAGTCATTATGTAGGAGCTATGTCTGTGGTTTGTGTGTAAAACCTATTATTTATTCTGTGAATAAAACAAACATACAAATGCACAATTTAAAGACAATAGCATTACGAAATATTACTAAACTTCGTCAGCTTGGAATTTTACTTCCCATGGGAATAAGGATAATTTATTTCTTAGCGGTTGTTTAAAAAATCTAGGGAAAGATCTGTACAGAATCAGTGATTGAGTCAGTTACGCCAAACATACCTTTTAGATTATTATAAGTATAGATTGAATTAAATTTCAAATGAAATAAATTGCACATTATAAAAGAAAAAAGATATTCCACAAACTTAATACTTGCGCTTGAATAAGTTTAGATTATTTCGTTACCAAACAGCACTAACTTATCTACCTTAATATTTAATATTGTACGTAAGAGTTAAATCTCAAAAACCCTCTTTGAAACTTGTCCACTTTCCTCTGCTTACTAAGTCAAACTTTGCCGTTACCTTGTCAATCTGGTAACTTGCCCGTGACGTCATTGTTATGGCTAACTTGCAGTTTAACTTAGAGGATTAGGGACTTAAGTTGGGCACTGAATCATATTTCAAATTGTGACGACTCTGTATGAAATATACAGGGAGAAAAAAAGCAGCCCTTGACGAGTTTCTTGCCGGTTCTTCTCGTTACAAGGTCTCCCGCTTAGGGTTTGCGAACCGATGGCGTAGCTTCTTTGACATTCACAAGTGCTTGTAACAGCCTAGACTGAATAAATGAGTTTTGAATTTTGAAATATGTAGGCACGACGGCACCTCAGACTATACATGTTGACCTTGAGACCGCCTTTATGCCCTACGTAATAAAAGCTGTTTTCGCAGTTTAACTGTATAACCTGACGTGCTGTCGTGTGTACATAGGTACACACGACAGCACGTCAGGTTATATAGATATCTATTAAACTATCGCATATAGTAAAACTTTGGCTTGCACATTGTTATATGGTATTTTGTATTTACGTTTTGTTATTGAGATGAAAACCGTACTTCAACCTCACTATTAACAAACAATAAATAAATAAAAGTATAACTATAGTGTACTTATTTATTTATTTATAGATAATTTGTATTCAATGTTGAAACAAAATAGTGTTTAAGTTTAAATATTCAGTCGTAGAGTTCTAGATATAAGTTCTTAGGATCAAAACTTTTTGCATTATTCACCTAAAACAATGCTGTAAATCTTTTCAATTACCTACCAAAGCAGGGCTGTGTAGCCGGTAAAAGTAATAGGCACTTGGACTTTACTGCCCGGCAATAAAGGTTGTTTTCATTTGCCGGCTGTTAGGTCATAAATCCCTGCAAATGTATTACGCAAGTACTTTACGTGCGGAAACGAGATGTTGGGAATAGGTGTTTTTACAATTGTCTTAAGTGTGTTGGAGTATCACGAGTAATTTTTTCTGTTAGCTTAAGCTATGAGCAATTGGACTTGAGTCGAGTGTTCTACGTTTTGTAACCGTATACGAGAAAAAAGGTTTTTTTTTTCTTTTGTAACCGGTTACAAAATACAGTTACAGGAGTCATGTCGGTATGCCGACCGTAGTGACAGTGGCACTTGTTTTCTTTGGTAGTAGCTTTCCCAATTTTAGGACAGATACGTATAAATGAGGTAATGAGTTGCAGTAACGCTAATCTACGTTTCACAAAAGATACGACGATATAGTTAGAAGAGTTAAGGCTGATTTTTCAATCCTCAGATATAATATCTGTCAGTTTAATTAGCAACCATATAAAATAAAAGTAATTCAGAAACTATGACATACAGATGTATGATAACTATTTTAATTTTGGCGGTAATATAAGCTATCAAAAAAATAAAGTCATAGCTAGGTATTAAACAATCGGCCCTCATCAAAAATCTAGTTCATTATATACTGCTCAAAAGGTAATAGAGGCCACCATATGTTTAACTACACAAAAGAGCTAAGTTCTGAAAGGTATTTTTCTGATAAATTGAAAAATGATAATTTTCGCATATTTTTGTATGAACCGCCAATTTATTTTTATTCTTACTGACACGGCGAATAGGAGAAATTAAACAGTAAATTCGACAGTAAAGTCGGCAAGCTGCAGCTATCAAACAATATCAAATTTAAATAAAATGAGATTGAATTTATTAGAAAATACGTTTAAGAGCTTGGCTTTTTTGTATGGAAAAACATATGGTTCATTTTCTGTGGAGTAATATATTTTGAGCGGCACTGGAAAATATGTTTGCTTAAGGTTTACATCTTAGAACATTATTAGAATATGCCCACAACATTGTTTGCGATCAGCGATTCAATTCTAATCTAATACATAAATGTTTTTATTCAGTAGTCTTATGAAAGTGTGTCATGCATGTATCTTAAGACAAGTTCTATCATCAAAGGTCACATTACCATATTTATATATCCTACGGACAGTATATATTTAGAAATCAAATTAACATAATCAATAAAGCCACTGATTCAGACAAAATAAGACCCTTTAAATATAGTAAGAATATGTTATTTCAGTTGTTACCAATCTTCTATACTTTTGTCGTTTTAGATGTCGTTATTGTAGTTTTATGGGATGTTGATTGTAAAAATGGCATTTATTTTAAAGTCCAATACGGTGGACATGATTCAACACCTAAAGGGATAAAATGTGGGTCCAAATTTTGTATAGAAAAATAATACGGGAACGGGAACGAACAGGAACGGGATTTGCATATCCTACTAATATTATAGACTAGCGACCGCCCGCGACTTCGTCTGCGTGAAAAGTTTTTTGCTATCCCTCGAGAACAATTATTTTTTCGGACTAAAAGTTATCCTATGTCCTTCTCTGTACCCCTGACAACGTGTATGCAAAATTTCATGATGATCGGTTCAGTAGTTAAGACGTGAAGGCGTAACAAACAAACAAACGGACTTTCGCATTTATAATATTAGTAAGGATGTGAAAGTTTGGATAATTTGTTACTCAAACACAAAAACGGCTGAATAGCTTTGGATTGGCACACTTCAAAGCCGCTCAGTCGCCTGATAGATAATTTAAAACATAGAATAATTAAGATAAATAATATTAGAAAAAATACCAGAAAAAATCGACTCACCCGTAGCACCTCAGACGGGACTCGAACCCGCACCCTTGGGATTCCGGCCCAATGCACTGACCAATTATGCTACCGAGTCGCTAGTGGAGAATAATTTCTACCCAGGCCAAAGGTTCAGGATACCCTCTCAGGATTTTCCGAATGACCACGTGGACAAAGTTGCGGGCGAAAGCTAGTATATAATTATTTGACAATATCGCACACGGCCAAAGTAATAGCATAATTATGTTTTTACCCTGCGGTAATAGTAAGTAGCAAAAGCACTTGTGTTCGGAAACAAAAACGGTACCACAAACACCTAGACCCGAGAGAAAATTAAAAAGCTAGTTTTTCTACATTGATTCAGCCAGGGATCGTACCGGGATCTTCGAAAAGTTGAAACAATGAAAACCAGTGTACCAACCACTTGACCACCAACGTCATAACTCATTAACTTATCAATAATGATAAAAGTACTTACTTAAAGATGCTTTTAGACGAAGCTAAAACTAAAGCAACTGAAGTATGCGTACTTAAACAGTAATCAAAACATTCCTTTTCTATTACATTTATCTTTTATGAACGATGAATATCGTAATTGTTCAAATATCAAAGCTAAGAATTCAAATTCTCAGAAGCGAAACAGTAAAATATTTTATCGGGTTGCTTTTGGAAGCAATCAGCGAAAAATTGAAAAACAAATTGCCATTTTTATGCCTCAAAAAACAACATCAAAGCAAAAATATTATAATTTAGTAAGTATCGTTTTTTAATAAAAATCACAGAGTAGAAAATAAGCGTTATTTTCTCAAACTCTTGCCTATTGCAGTTTAATTAACAAAGGATAAAAAATAAACACATAAACATAGTTACTATGAGTGCTGCGAAGCTACATTCGCTACGAGACCAAAACAGCTACGAGAACTTGCTACGACCATACTATAATAAGCAAGCTTTAAGATGGGCCTAAATCATGCACTCTAAGAAAAAAAACGCGATTTTAAACTTCATATTTAATTAACATAATTTGGAACAATGAAACCAAAAGCGAAATCATTACGGTTTCATTTATGTTTACAAAATTATTATTATTATTATTGAAACTTGACCTAGTAAGTAGCTATTTCAACAATATATTATTATATCACCCTTACTAATAAAGATTGTATAGCAGATGTATAGTTACACAATGGTTACTCTCTGTGGAACTATAACTATATAAGTTTGACATTAAAAAAAGGGACAAAACACTGTGTAACTAAACATCTGCTATACTATCTTTATTAATAAGGGCATAAACCTAAAACTAGCATTAGCATAAATAACCATTGAAACCATTGCCCTCCCTTTTTCGCCGAAGTAGCAAAAACATAATTTACCTATTACGGTTCGAATAGGGTACGATCGTTTCTCTACACTGCTTCAATTCTACTTCGTGCTAAGAAAGATAGAAATAATAAAGTCTAAGTAAAGTTAACAATTTTCAGGAGCACAAAATATTAAGAGACAGAAATATAGACTCTTATTATAAATTGTATCATTGCGAGACGAGTATTTGCGTCTTGGTGATTTGTCTTGTTTACGAGTTATTACGTCCGGAGGGAAATCAAACGCTCTGATTACGATTCAGTTCTTTGCTATCATCATTTATTAGAATAATGTTTATGATTCATTTATTTATGCTCTGAAATGTTATCGTTTCATTTGAAAAAAGAATGCGGGGCGTTCCACATTTACGTCACAGTATTTATAATAATTATGTTCTTAACTTGGTGGTGAAATTCAGTGTGGGGATTGAATTTCAATACTTACTTCCCGCACAAGGGTTCCAAATTCAAAACGGTAGAACTCATCAGCTAGCGTCATTTTTATGAAACTTTATGGCTGCATGACTGGTCGCTTCTCCCATGTGTACACGAACCAATTTAAAAAATTACATTTTTTCAAAAAAAAAATATTTTCTCGCATTACTTGAGAAAAGCACTACACAAGCCCTAGACTACAAGCTATTAACATTGCCTCGAGTGATTAACTTAAAACCATACTCGACGATGTAAATGCTAAATTCCCGTTCTCAGCTGTAATGTACTATTTTTCTTACCCATTTCGTTTTGGCACAACACAATACCCAATCAATCATGAGTAATAAGTATTGAATCTGTATTTTATTTTGGCTTTTTAACTTTTTTTTACCAAGGAAAGTAGAAATGGTAGACATTATGTAACTGACTCGGTATTTACTTAGTTTAAAAAATTAATTTCAAAAACATGAAAGCTTTGTCTAAGCAAAAGCAGGATTAATAGCAATAGCCCTTAAAATAATTGCTGTGACTGGATTAAGCTTTTGTTGGTTCACTCGTGAAAAGCTCCTTATAATCTGAGCGGACTAATTTATTTAAGTCCAAAGATAACTTGTTGGTTAATGTCAACGAGACGAATTAATTACTATCAGGGCCCTGTTTCATAAACATTACCGTAGTAAATTACAATGCTCATTTGGTGTTCATTGCGTTGCCAATTTAAAACTAGGAAAAAAAACTACTTACAGACACCGCAATATTTGCGAATTACCGTAGTAAATTACAAACTGTAATGTTTATGAAATAGACCCCAGCTGGCAAGCAATTTGAAATTTTAGACTATGGCATGGAGTTTTTGCTCTGTGGCTTTAATAATGTCAAAAGGTCAAAGGCCTGGTACCTTAGTATATGTTTCCATCTATCCAAAAATGATATCAATGAAATTGATAGGTAAATTCGATAAAATTTCTGCATTTTCAAAATCCAATTATTCGAAATCATCTTCAGAAATCGTTTCATTCTTCATAAATCGATTCATTTTACAGTTGAGAAGATAAAAGGGAGGCAGCTCTGCTTGAATTGAGACAAATCTAATGAGATGAAAACGTACTTAAAATAAAATTTATTTCGTTCAAAAGCAGAGAACAATTTTTTAATTTTAATAATTACATTCAAATGAGTGAGCCGCACTTCTTTGCTATTAAAAGGCTTTTAGTGCTTATTTGAACACAGTGTCAGTTATTGCGAGTAACCACGATAAAACTATTTCAAAATGCAGCCTTGTGCTTTTTATCTGTGCACCAACAATTCTATAAATACTAATAAAGCAAATGGTGTAACATTTCACGCGTGTATTTAATCGAAACGATATTAGCCAAAGCTTTTTTTACAAATATGTTTTAGTAATATCTTTTAGTTAGTTTAACGTTAAGCACGTGAGTGGCCACTTTTAGCACTTTACAACTACAACGAACAAAATTTTACTGAGGTTATTGTTTGTAAATAAACTATAGAACCTTAGCTTCAATCTGTACATGTGAATTTCGATACATTATGTACTTAGCGAGCAATAAATTTAATTAAAATGAGGGCGCCACTTGACGTATATAGGGGCCTTAATAGAAACATAGAGAAATACTATCTTAACCCGAATAACATCACACGAAGAGAGAGATTATGCTCAAATTGCATAGCAATAAATTTAATTAAAATGAGGGCGCCACATGAGGTATATTGGAGCCTTAAAAGTTCCATAATCTTTGTTGTGAACTAAGATTTATCAAAGTTTCGGCAGCAGATGTCTCGTAAAGAAAGAAATTCGTTTAAAATTAGGTCTTACACAACTTTCAGCCATGGCTTCTTAAGATAAAAAATGTCTTGCCTAAAGACATTTTTTACACACACTGACGAGACGTGAATTTGGCAGACGTCCGAATGGAATACTTTTGGACGTCGTACGTTCAGATTTAAGCTATTGGAGTAACGGCGTCGGTGCGTCCAAATGGAAGTATAGAACGATGCCTTATAGCTTAAATCTGGATGTACTTCCATTCGGAAGTAATCCACTTGGACGTCTGCCAAATAGATGTCTCGTCACTGCTAAAACTTCACAAAGTTCGACACTTTAGCTTACGTTTACTGATAAAAAGGTATTTATGTAAAAGCCTGTCAAATATTTGAATAACGCTTCTAAATTTTTAGAAAGCTTTTACGGTAATTATAATCATACACTTAGGACTGAAACGAAATCGTAATTTTAAGAATCCCTGATGATTTCGAAAAATAAATTTCGAAGTTACACATTCAGCAAAACTACTTACTGCTACTATAACCAACAATTATGTAACAAATTAAGTACTTTGACCATAATAAACTAATAAATAACGTTGATTTTTCTTTCTTTTATATCTTGGTTATCGAAAAACCTATACCTAGAAATCAAATAGGTTTCTCTACAATATGATAATATTACTTTTTAGTTTTTTTTTGTTTCTAATCCAACAAATATATGTAAGTAATTAGTTTGTTTTTGTTTTTTGGCTAATTTGCGTTTTGGGTTGTCGATTGTTTCACCGTTGATATTGTTATTTAACAATATAACCTAGAATAGTGGCATATACAATAGTGGCATCTAAATACAGTGCTCTTACAATTTATATTTTGTATTTGATGTTTTTACTTGTATTATTGCAACTGTTATTGTTTGTTCTTAAAGTAAATAAATAAATAAAATGGTAATAAAATAATAATTCCCAGAAAAAGGAAATCCTGAAACTGCTTTCAATCAATACATTTCAGGTTTAAATTTATTTTCGTAAAGAAAATAGGGCACCAACTAGTCTAATATAAGATAAGAAGGCTATTTAATCTGGTTGACATACGTCGGATCGAGTGGTTGGCCAAGATAATTGAATTTGCCCTCAGGCTTCAAAGGATCACATGACAGTAAGGCTTGTTAGCAAAAACTAATACCTTTTATTTTGGTACCAAGTTGAGAGAGAGAGAGAGAGGAAAGAGAGATTCTTAGATTATTTTTTTTATTAACACAGAAGATAAAATTGTAACGTGTGGCGTTACAATAACTACACACAACAACGGATAGGTACAGAAAGAAAAATCATTAAATACAAAGATAAAACAATTACAATTACAAAACACACACAAATTACTAACGGTTAATTAAGGTCCTGCCTCAGCGTGTTGCTATGACACATATGTGTCATAGCAACGTTTGTATTCTGGCAGGACCTTGTTTATATTAATGTCACACAAAAAGACTCCGTTAAAATTAAACCTTTTACATAAATACGAAGAAATGCTAAAATATATAAAATCAAAACCTTCTTTAAAAAAGTGTAAAATAAAGTGTTTCTCGTTACTTTAAATTAAGCTTTTAATTTTCACATAATCTTTTTAAACCTTGAAAAAATAGTATTTATTTCAGGCCATGAAAAGTTCAAGCTGTTAATTTTTTTTTGTAAAGTAAAATGAATATTTTAGGTCTCGTATAATATAACAATTACTCTGGGGTAGTAACACTTAACAGTTCAGTCGTTTTACTGAAAAGAAGGTAGTTTTATTCCCCATCGTCTAAACATTGTTTAAAAATAAAAATGTGAATATGGAAGTAAATTCATTGTAAAAAACCGGCCAAGTGCGAGTCGGACTCGCGCACGAAGGGTTCCGTACCATCTATAAAAACGGCAATAAAATCATGTCTGTTGTATGGTCCCCTTAAATATTGTTTTTTTTTTAAGTGAATATATAACTAAATATTCTGTGAATATTTTAAGCGACCGTTGACGTTATCAATATCGAGCAAAAACGAGCAAAAAAAGTTACGTTTATTGTATGGGAGCCCGCTTAAATATTTATTTTATTCTGTTTTTTAGTATTTGTTGTTATAGTGGCAACAGAAATACATCATCTGTGAAATTTCAACTGTCTAACTATCAGGGTTAATGAGATACAGTCTGGTGACAGATGGACAGCGGAGTCTTAGTAATTTGGGTTCCCGTTTTAACCTTTGGGAACGGAACCCTAAAAACAATTTACCGATACGCTGTTCAAAGTGTTTTATTTCAATGTAAATACAAATTAAAGTACGAGCGTAAATGACAAAATTGAAAAAATCGGGTAAAAAATAAATTTACATTCTTCTTCAAAATACTATCTAAGAAGGATCTTCTTAAACGTAAATAATAGTCCTAACCTATTCCAACTGGCAAACAGTTGTTATAGTAACCCGGTCACGTAGAAAACGTGTCGTCGTTAGACACTCGAGAACACAATGAGGCGATATTGCAACTTTAGTATCTCGAGGATCTCATGGAAGCGGCGTTACTCAAAGACTATAGCACGTCTGTAGCGATTTTATAAGGACCAAATAGGTAATTGTTCAAGAATATAATAGGATGCCACTCACGTCATAATACAAGACGTCATTCGGATGACGTCAAGACTTTGTTTCGGATTTGGCTCCAAATGGCTGGATTTAATATATTAGTGTGACTGTCTATGTCTTATATTTACTTAATACTTATATGAGGCGGGGGCAACAGTAAGGATTAATGACAATATTTTTCACATTGATTGGACAAAGATACGTGATTTAAAAACATCGCGAATAACAAAATGCAATTAAAGTTAGTTATAGAAAGACAAAATATGGAAAAGCTATAATAGCCCTAACTAACAGGTAGAACGTAAAAGGTAAACATCGTCGCAAATTCATCAGTCACTTTGATTTGTTGCGTGATTTAGATAAACATAATTATACATTTTATAACGGAGGTTCCTCGCTCGAGCCACTCGCAGTATAGTAATCTAATTTCATGGGCGCAACGTGACATCAAAGTTAATAACGAAACGTGTTTCATGAAGATAAAATGCTACATAAACTTTGTTGGAAAAATTATGAGACGAGACGTTTCATTTATTAGACGTGAATGTAATATCACATAATATGTTAGCACTAGAGTAACAAAATCATAATACAATTTTTAAAATTAACAGAGGCTATTATATCCTTCGCGATCGAGTAACTGACGTACTGATTATGAAATTATTTGTGAAGACGTCGTCTTCATTAGGTATATTGAATCTAGATGGTTGTGGTACTTAGGTCTGACGTCAGCTACCAAGAGCAAATTATTTATCTTTACAAAATCAACACGTTAAGTTAATTACGATACTTTCGATAAATTTTATTTTAGGATTCATACAGATCCACATTGATTAAAAAAGCGGTGCTTCTCTCCGCTGAAATTGTATGACTTAAAAGGTTTTCATTGACTTATTTTCGTTTAAGACAGTCGACAAAAAAAGTTGTACAGTAACAAATGGTATTAATGGTAAGGTTTGAATATTCAACGTGTAATACAAGACTATTTAAAATCAGCGTCGCTTTCATCTGTCACGTCCGCTGTTCTCAAACGCCGAGTGATGAATGAGTTTCGTCGGCCTCTGCGGCTGTAAATTATGCTAAAGTAGGGGGAACAATAGGGGTGGCAGAACATGATGGCTATCGCCTTGGAAATGCCAACATTATTTTCAACAGGTCATTAATTATTTTGTTTTTAATTCGTAATATTCTAATGCGCGAGATCATTCTTAGAGAATGCTGCTGCTTGTTACTAACCTATTGATATTGTTTATTATTATTATTTATTTAGTATTGAGCTTTCTTTTCTAATTTGTTTACGGTTTAGATATTTCACTAAATGTGAAAACTGTCTAATTTCTATCACATTATAAAATAGTTGTATCATCTGTGGAATTAAGCAATCAAGATGTTGAAGATACACGCACATCAGCAATATACGTAATATAGCATCGGTCCAAAAATAGAGCCCTTAAAGACTCTTACAATAATAACAATACAATTCTGACGTACCATCATTTAACTTAATACAAAAATCAAACCTATCGCATAATATTTAAAAGAAAGACATATAATTTATTTTGGTATTACGTTTTAATGTTTTTTATTCAAACATCATTTGATGCCAGACTTTATCAAAGGCTTTCTACAAATCTAACAATCTCTTCCTTCCTTTTGAGTGCACTTCTATTCTTATGCGTGTATATTAACAACGTAATCCCACAGTTTGTTTTGATCTCAAAGTTAAAGGTACTCAGTAATACTGGCGTTGGCGTCGACGTCAAAAAGCCCACGTCACGTTTTATCTGCCAGCTAAGCTCCGCAATACCGCCATCGAAATTATCTACGCATGTCACGCTTTTACGTTTATTGCTGCTATAGATAAGAGAAATCTGTATCATATATACTTGGCATAAGTCCTTTTTGTAATTCAAGAGATGATTTAGACGACAGCCTGTCGATTCTGTAACCAAACTCGAACCTCACTTCGAATCTCACTCAACCTCAATTTTAAATCATAAATGGGAAAATGATAGGCTGTTTTTGAATCAAAAAAGATTTTAGATAGTAACGGTAGCTACGTAAAACCTTTTGCAATCGGTAAAGTAGCTTATATTCAGCTAATTTCTAATAACAAATTCAATCCCGTACTATTGCATAGTTATCTTCGGTCAACATTCTGGTGTCCAGTGATCCCTCGGGAGCTGCGATTGTCACGGCATTATTAAGCAAACGGACCACCTCTTCGAAAGCTCCAGCGGTATTTTAAACAATGCCATTGTTTGTAAAGAGCAGAAATTGTGGGCTAAGCTTTTAAGGTTGAATTTTATTGCACCACCGGGCCACAGATGAAATAATTTAACCAGGGCCCTAATATTTCTGTAGCTGTCTTTCTGCTACTCGGAAGTATTGTTTTACTCAATTCAAAATACCTCATTTTCTGACTTTAGTGAATGTTATTTCTGTGCGACGGAATAAGATAGTTACAGAAAAATGCGGTGCCGAGTAAGCCAATATAACTTGACTCTTACAAAGTCCTATTAATCTTTTAAGTTTGCAAATATTTAAGCAAGATCTAACTTTAACACACATATATTGCATTCTAATTCAAGAAGAATGTATTTTCACATATTTTCTTGTACATTTTCGAGCGTTTTTGAACTCAAATAAAACATTGTTCAACATTGGTCAGTGACAGTCGCGGCTATCATATAATCTAGTTCATCGTTTAATCCTCGTATTGACAAGGATGGATCGCATTTTGGTCCCCGAGCACGTTCTGAGGATAAGCAAATATGTATTAATGCACATGTGAATATTCCAGGTTTAATCGGTTAAAATCTGATATTTCTTAGATGGCTATTATCGTTAATGAAATTGCGTTGATAATATGTACGTAAATCTGTATTACAAACAGTACTATTATTCCTCGTTGTATTAGATGGGTCGTGTAAAAGTATATTTGTCCAGTCTATTAAAACAATGTTAACCAGTATAATATTACCGAGCTTAATGCCACAGAGTAAAATTTAATCTGCCATTTGTTCATAACCGCAGTCCGTGCGTGGTTGCTTGGGGACATAATCAACATGTTTACATTTGCTAAGCGACTGCATGCATTTTAAGGCTAAACTCAAACACGTCTTTAGGGAACATAGTTTTAAATGTAGTGAGTATTAAATCTTTTTATATTTTTTCTTTCTTTGTCTGTAGAAAGAATCGACTAAAGTCTTCAGCTTTATTTAGACGTTTCTTCTGTGGGATAGAAAAAAAATCAGCTGAAGATTGGGTTCTTTGTTCATTTTTCCGGAAAAGTATAAAAATAATTGGCGAAAATAATGGTTTGAAATTAATAATTTGACACATTGTAATACCGGTATCACAACAGTAACGGCATAGCTGTCGCACGGCATTGATATCATCAGTGCCTATTACAATAAACACTTAATGAATTCCATAAGAATGATTTTCATAAGCCTAATTAATTAAATCAAACATTTGGCATGGTATTCGCATCACATTCAAAAAGGTTGGACAAAAACATCTTGATCAAAAATCCCTATGTGTATTTAAAACTTTTCGTACACACTGAAATTTCACGTTCTTAATTTTGCGCCAATCTTAGTCCCCGAGGAATTCTCGTGTTGTAGTCCAACAATTTCTGTCGAAAATTGTTTGCGCAACTCTGTGGAGACAAAATTAAATCAAGAGTCAAGATTCTAAATTTCTTTATTCAAATAAACTCAATAATTAAGCACTTTTGAATCTCTAAATACATAAAACTCTAAATTGATTGATTGGTAACGGTGACGGTTGCGGTAATGGTAAGTGTAAGTGAGAAGTGAAAAGTGAAAAAGTGAAATATAAACTTTTTCCTTAAATTTTTTAATTTTTTACATATGGGTATCAAATAAAAGGCCTTGGTGAGCACATTCCAAAATTATATGTTTTGTCACTAAATATTAAGATTCTTTTTTTCAATTTTTGGAAGTGAATATATTTATAGGAGTTGTCGCAAAAAAATGACGCGCGTGGAACCCATGGTGTCAAATTCCATACTAAACCGAAACGAGGGCGGGTCGCTGGTCGTTTATATTTTCCTACGACCCGTACCAAATAGATATAAATTATGTCGCAGCTCTGTTGTCTCAAGTTTCGTATAATTTATTGTGTGACTTATCCCTGAACGCAAACTATAAAAACTTGTATGATACAAGTTTTTATAGTTTGCGTTCAAATTATACATACGTAACTCAACGAAATAAGTGTATAATATAGTTTCTACGAGATCTGTATCTAGGAATTTGAGTGTTGACTACTAGTCCATACTTTTAATAGTCATTTCAACTCTATTTGCGGGATTAAAGTTACTCTTTGTAGTGTACTCAGATCATTGTCTTAGAATTTTTACGTAAGGACAAAAAATAGACTCGAGAGAATTATAAAAATAGTTCGCGGAATTCTTCTTTTTAACACCCGACGCAAAAAGAGGGGTGTTATAAATTTTTATAATTCTACTTCTAAGAAAAGTGAAATGGTAGAGTTGGTATAATAAAAAGGAAAATTAATTGGAATGTATCCAAAAATACAAGAAAATAAGGTAGGCTGTGGTGCTACCATAGCGGATCCTAAGTCTATGGGTGGTAAAATGATCAAAATAGACAATTTTTTCTATTAGTACGGATACTATCTTTACTAAATGAACGTTTTACGATAACCTACTAAAATATCAGACAGCCGACAAAATTATATGGCAGACATCGATTTTCTTTGACTTTACTCCAGCCCAGTTCTCCAAATGAAGCTCTTCGTCAAAAGTTTTATAAAATATTCTTTGAGATCAGAATGTTGTAGAACTACAAACAAAGTTTGCGGGTTCTTCGCGAGTGGGTAAGGTCCTCGAAGTTTGTTTATTCCGAGCCGGGCGGAATTCACAAGAGCTTAAAAGTCTACTACGAAAACTTAACATCAGTAATCGGACGATATTCGTTCGATTTGCCGAAGCATTTACACTGCGAAAAAGTAATGACCAAGACTCTGTTTAGCTGAAATACTTTTGACCTTTCATTAGATAGTTTTCACAACAAGCTTTTATTACAAAAGAGTAATGATACAAAGGAATAAGCGTAGCTGGATTTGAACCATTTTAACTCGAATACTCAAACGATACTCAACTTTGAGGGGCGCTCAAATATCATGCTGTCTTTGTCGTATCTTTGACATTTGAGGCGACAGGACGATGTTTGAGAGCCTCTCAAAGTTGAGTGACGTTTGAGTATTCGGCCATGAGTCTTTTCTTTTTCCTAGCCTCTATGTAGGGCAGGTGTAGGGTGATAATTAATTAATAAGGCCAAAGCTAGTATCAAACGACGAACGTTCCGATTATCGTGGTTACTTTTTTGTAGTAGGCCCTCACAGAAAAGCGGATGTCATTACAACTCGGAATCCCAAAAAGTTGCGAGTTTGCAACGAGGGCGTCGTCGGGCGGTTTCCATAAAAAGTTGCGAGGTAATTAAATTTTTTGGTGTGCAAATGAAAATGACAAATGAATACCCGTGGAATAATATTTTCTTTGTGTTTGATTGCGTGTTTTGAGTAAAACGACTGTGATTTATATTTAAATTAAAATATTGTAATTTTTACTCGTACATTTGAGTATGAATATGTTTATTGCTTTGACCATAATGTACAGAGGATGTCAATATAAGTGCGTTTTTGTTTACGGTTGAGTACAGCTCGCGGAAAGTTAATTTTACTGCACGCCACCACCGTACGCCTTTTACGGTTTTTTTTATTTCAGAAAGTACCTGTAATGTTTTCTCGGAAATATATTGAAATACGTAGTATGGCACACGGTTGTTAAGGTTCTTTAAAACCTCTTTACCAACCTTGTGACATAAACTACTATTTTATTTAGTGTTGGGATTTATATATATCCAATAAAGACTCTTTCTTTTTGCGTAAAGACCATAATTATCATTGATAACACGAATTGATTTTATTACAACCAATGATAGAAAAAGCTAGCGATGATAATATTATATTGTTATCGATAACTATTTATTTTAATGAAATTTTGCATTTATCTACGAGTATATCTATTAGTTATCTATCAGGAAAACTAATGTAGCTGATAGATATAAGGCACTTTTAGATAGAGTAAACTCAAACCTCAATCAAATTAATACTTTCTGTGCCAAACCTGTGATATAAAAACCCTTTATGCCTTATTCTCATATTGCTTACAAAAAAATTGTTCTGTGGTCACAAATCAACTTAAAAGTGTAGGTTCTTAATCACACTAATTTGTCAAAAAAGGAAGTTATAAATTAAAATATGATTGTGAAACGCAAACAACCTGAAATTAGCATAGTAATCGAGCTCGGAATATTAACGCTAGGGACAGCAGCTGACACCCCTGATACGGGCTGACCTTTGCCCAACCCTAATCGGATTAAAGCCGCGTAAAAATAACGCCTAACAATATATTTTAACCTCAACCTTCGAAAATCTTCTCAGGTCAGCATTAATATTATAATGTTCTGCTGTAAGTATAACTAATAAATAACTGATATTATAATACCAAATAATTTACTAGAAAAAATACTACTCGCACCAGATCATGTTCTCGGACGGGAATCGAACCCGCGACTTTAGATAACTGATATTAGTCATCTTTGAGGAGCTCGGTGGCGATGGCGCAGTGATATATCGCCTGGCCCAGCGTTTGCGGAATTTAAACAACATTCGCAAGGGTCGGTCATGGAATGGGAGATTTAAAATGTATTTATCTCGAGCTCCTCCGTGCTTCGGAAGTCACGTTAAGACATTGGTCCCGGCTGCATTTTCAGTCGTTACCACCCACCAATCCGCATTGGGCCCGCGTGGTGGGTCATGGCACATCCTCCTTATCCACTCATAAGCAAGGCCTGTGCCCCAGCACTGGGGACATTAAAAATGGCTGATGGTCAATAGTCGTCTTTTGTTTTATAAATAGTTAACTAATTTCCGCCCGCGACTTCGTACGTGTGAAATTCCATTTCCCATGAGAATTTGTGCGTACGCACAAAACAGCGAATTGTTTTCTTTATCATAATCATAACTACTATCTAATACAATTTTTCAGCTGGTTTTAGCTGTGTGTGCGATGTCATAATCTGCGTCATGACGCCTTTGCAATGCCACTTGTACAGCGTAACCGATGGGATTTCAATCGCGAACGACTTCAGATGTATTTTATTATATTCATGCAAATGATTTTAGTATAGCTTTCAGTCAACCTTTGCGCAAACAAAGCCTCAAGAAACGTAGGACTTTGCCTATTCATTACCACGAAACATCAATGTAATATAATATAACGTCAATGTAATATGTAATGATAAACAGTTGAACCGTGTAATATCGCCATAATCAGGGTTGCCAGATGTTCGGTTTTTTTCAGTCGTGTCCGGCCAAATATAAACCCCGCCGCTCATGAGTGGCGGTGTAAGTCTCTAATGAATAACAGTAAAAGTATAACTATATAACTTTATTGATTTAAAACATATTACACCGATATAATGTGAAGTCTCTGATTACCGAACTAAGTTGTAAAAGCTGTATCTCAGTAATCAAAAAGTACAAATAAAAGCAACACAATTTTTTTTTATTTAAAAACCAGTGCGTCAAGCTTCCAGGGCAAAATTTCCGGCTAAATATAAATATTTGTCTGGTTTTCCTATTTTTGGGGTTGGAAGCCCTAGCCATAATAGACGGTTTAATGTCATGGAAAGCCTATGACTGCACTCATAATGAGGATCCCACATAATAGCGTAACAAAAGGTGGTATTAACATCTTCGGATCTTGCTATAAATAAAGTGGGCTGTGTGTGTGCGTAGGCTTATGTCTAGGGTAACCGCAAAGGACGTATACATATTTTCTAAAAAAAAACAAATAATGAAAGTTAAGAATGTTATATCATCGATGTAAGTAGAATGTCTTCTGGTCAATTAAAAAGTCTGGATCATTAGGAAAATATAGACAAGTCTCAATTCAAAAGTGCTTAATTATTAAGTTTATTACAATAAATATATTTTGACTATTGACTAGTACTAAATAGAACTACTTAACTTCAACTTGTTGAATTAACTCAACAACTTCCCGCTTAGGAAATAATGATGTATTAGTCACTTATTTTTCCAAAGGAAACAAGAATACCTCGATTGCAAATAATACACAAAATCTGCTAAGGAACTTCTTTTTTCAATCAGGCAACCCTACACATGCTGTAGCCTGTTGTTAGCAGTGACGTCATTCTTCAATTACGTTGACATCTTGTTATGTCTCTTCACCCTTTTATTTAGGCTAAACTATTCCACTCACAGCGAATTTTATATCAGCTAGTGAAGTGGAACTTTATAAGTACTATGTTACCCAATACTATCTTCACTGTACATCACTACTTTACTTGGAGGCCGCTTCCCGTTCCCACCATTTCCGGGCACCATTACGTCACGTATTAGTGTTAGTGGTGTTCCCGTCTTTTTATTGTATTTTGAGCTTCAATAGAAGTGTATGTACCATTTGCTACACAAAATAAAACACTGTTTCAGTCTCCACATACCAATGATTTTCACTATCAACTGTCCACCCTTTATGTGTACAGAGGGTTCATACACCATCGGCTTACCCTATAGAAATATCACACCACCGATCGACTTTGCAGATCATAAGTTTCTTGCGCCCATTCTTCTTGTCAGCTAAAAAAGTCTCGAATGGGTGGTAGGAAAATATAGACAATTCAAAAGCACTTATATCTAAGTTTATTCGAATAAAGAATTTTTCATTTCATTTCATTTCATAACGTTTTTGTAGTAGTAGGTAGTAGTTATATTCGTCCTTTTCAAGACAGGCGAAGGTCTAAGCCATACTGCCAGTTCTTGAGTTGATATTATATCATTTTTCATTAGAATGCGGGTGCATCGTATTCCAATGCTGCTTGGAGCATTTGGCACCAACTATATCAAGACAGTTTACTCGGTTAGTTCTGCCGAGGAAGCCACCACTTCAATAAAAGTCTCAGCTTCACATAACCAAGATCGCGCCTATTTCAATTATCCCACATATTGTTCAGTTGCGTAGACACTTGTACCATATAACTGTACCAATTTTAAGACACAATATCCACTATGAATCAATTTGAAAATAATTAAAATAGACACCAAACCGAACTCGACAAAATGGCGCCAAAAACTCAACGTTTTTGTAGTACGCTGCACGGCTTACCTTCCATCCATTCCATTCTTACCATAATTTCACCCCTCGCCACTGTAGTCTAGGGTGTCGTTGGATAGGTCTTTCAATAATATTGTAGGTTTGTGAAATATTTAGCTTTAAAGTGCAAAAAATTTTTAGAGTCAAGTGTCCCCCCTCCCTACCAGGTAAAGGGTTGCTTTTGAAATCGGGAAAAAATTCAGGACAGAAGAACATAATATTGAAGTTAAAAGGATAACTATATATAGGTAGGTTTTACAAGTTAACGAGTAATAGTCGAACAACTAACAAAATGAATTTATATTGGAAAAGTTTTCGCACAACAAATTTCATTAAATAGTTAGGTATTAATTAGTTGTGTAAAACAGGAAGTAAATATGAATTTGTAGCCATAAGGTAATTGTATAAGGTAACTGCGGAACCTTATACTGTGCATGGCCCGGCACGCACTTGGCCAGTGTTTTTGTTACTTTATAGTCGCGCAACTGGATAGTGACGTAAGTATTACTCCCGAGATTTCCAGACCTTGTTTCCTTGAACCATAAGACAACATAATAAATTATATTCAGTACTGTAGCAGTTACCAAGAAGTCATAAGTCCTCGCAACAAAACAAATGACGGCAGTGTTTTCAAATACGTCCAGGGGCTCTACCGGCTAACTCTTCGAACTTCGGCGGGTCTGCCGAGCTTCAACTTAAAACAGATAAATCGAAGTAAGAAGTTTCGTATTTGTACTATTCGCCGAAGTTATTTAGAAGATATCGATGTTCGTGTGACTTCATGAATTGGGGTTCGCCATTTTGGCCCGATTGGGGCTCGATTTATCTGTTTTAATTTGAAGCCCGGCAGACTTTCCGAAGTTTGATGCGTTAGCCGGTACGGCCCCAGTGCCTGTATGATGTTGATGAGTTTGCACAGAGTGTTTTTTTTGAGACGAGCGCTGTTTACTTTCGGCAAAGCAAAATCCATATTTTTAAATCGCTCATTGACCAAGGCCTGTACTTGTCAGTGTGTACATGTTGACCTTGAGACCGCCTTTATGCCCTTCTTAGTAAAACCTGTTTTCGCAGTTTAACTGTATAACCTGACGTGCTGTCGTGTGTACAGTGACACAAACTAATATGACCACGGGGCTGAAAATGTAACTCTGTTGCTAACTATTCTCGATTGAAATCGATTGAAACCGCAGTCACATTGCTGCTTTAAGTAAGATAGTTGTCACATTGGTTCGTACTAAAGCAGCAATGTAACTGCGATTTCTGTCAGAATTGATTGCAACAAAGTTACATAATCAGGGGGCCGACGGCCAAATCTGAAACTATGTGATATTTTCTTACTTATTTTTACCTAGGTTACGCCGTCGACTACTAGACGACAGCGACGCTGTCACCGAGTCAGATAAGTTTGCGCTGTTCGAGTGCGTGTTGTCAATTGTGACATTACACCGCATGCGATGAAAATAAGTAGTAAAGAGCTCTCACCGCCTTTCAAAAATAGGGCCCCAATTACGTTTACTGTACTCGATAGCGACTGTAAGCAATTTTGTTTGCAATTTGACGACTCTTTGACGACCTCCGTGGTCGAGTGGCTTTGTACACCGGTTTTCAAGGTGTCGCCATCTCTGAGGTCCCGGGTTCGATCCCCGGTTGGGTCAATTTAGAAAACGAACTTTTCTATATTGGCTCAGGTCTGGGTGTTTTGATACCACCGTTGTCTCTGATTTCCATAACACAAGTGCTTTAGCTACTTACTTTGGAATCGGAGCAATGTATGTGATATTGTCAAATATTTATTTATATTTATTTTATATTTAATTTGGAACATCGCCTCTGGCGGTAACTACACTAAGCTAAAAGTTGTCACAACATTCGCTATCGAGTATAGTAAGAGTAAACTCATAATACGCCTACTGAGCATTTCCGTGTAAAACACGCAGACTTAAATTTTGTAGCGCCATAGTGCTCAGCTGATTCACGTCATAACGGTAAATGTGTTTACGTTAGTATAAATGTCACGTTACGTTGATATCACTTTATTGACGTTGGTGTTATTACTTAATTTGTTTGTTTAATGTATCAAACACTTGTAAAAGTTCCACTAATTTGGTGATTAACAAGCCTTTTTCACATGTTTTACTGTGTATTTTTTTTCTGTAAGTAGAGCCTAAGGGATTACATTATATTGGCCAATCCTCATTAAAAAGTCTACATAAGTTATGGTGCAAAGAGGTCGAAGTTTAAATAAACTGAAACTTGTTACAGACAAAACATATAGATTGCATGCCAACCTATAGGAAACAGGACGGGCGGATTCATTATGAATTCTAATAAATAATAATAAATATTTGACAACATTACATACATTGCTTCGATTCCAAAGTAAGTAGTTGAAGCACTTGTGTTATGGAAATCAGAGACAACGGTGGTAATACAAACACCCAGACCTGAGCCAATATAGAAAATATAAAAAATAGCTATATAGAAAAGTTCATTTTCTAAATTGACCCAACCGAGGATCGAACGCGGGACCTCAGAGATGACAACACCTTGAAAACCGGTGTACAAAGCCACTCGACCACGGAAGTCGTCAATTATGTAATCGCGAAGTTATTGAATAGATCTTTTTTCAATAAAAAGCAAAATTAAATAAATTTAGAAACATAACGGTTAAAATGGTTATTCTTAGTTGAAAAAGAGTTATGTAAATATTTTTTACCAAAATCCGGATCCCGACTAAAAGTGATGTACATAGGTACCACTTATATGTACATTTTTATTGCACCTATTCATAAATTACAAACGCAAGAAAAATCCGTCGGGGCTGCCATTACCTTCCCCGAAATGAACAAATATTTTGCAGTGGTTTTTAATTAAAATTTGTATTCGGAATGTACTTTTGGAGGCAATAGTATATTATGATACAAGTGAGCTATGTTGTTCATTGCACACGAGGCTGTGGGTTGCAGCCTGATAACTTAGCGCCCTCTAACTAAATAAAGCTTTATAGCACTGCTATCGGTTAGAGCCAATACATTTTATTCTCATCAAGACAAAACATCTAGTTGCCAATGACCTAGATAATAAAAATGACGTACTGACATTAACTATTATGTCTACTATCTGATACACATTTTCCAGTATCTAAGAATTAGTATTTTACATTTAAAAACAAGTCGCATTTTTTCAATACCAATATAGTGACAATAGCAACAATAATGACAATAGTTTTCTAAAAGAATATTGTTACTGTTTTCTTTTATAAAACTGCACACTGTACAGTTTTTAATTAACCCGGAGACGTAATTGGTTTGCAACACGACTCCATGCATCCGTGCTATTATAAAAATAAATAACTCAAACTCTAGTATTTGTAAAATGTGTTTTTGAAAAGTGTATCATATTTTGCGAGGGTTTTCATTCTTTATTTTTAACCAGCTTTCGCCCACGACTCCGTAATCGGATCAATTTCTTTTCCCATGAGAATTTTGGTGATAAAAATATATATTTAAGCCACTCAAGGATACTATTGGTGAAATATTTAAAAAAATGGATGAGTGGACTTTACTTACATACTATATCAAAAAGTCCACTGTATCAAAACGTCCACAGTATCGTAATGTCCACAGTATCATTATGTCCACAGTATCATTATGTCCACATCATGATTATGTCCTTCCAAGAACCAATCTTCCGTGACCATGGCGCATGCAACTGCGCCGAAATATCGGAGTCTCAAAAATAAACAGGTACATGGTGTAAATCCCGATATATTCTAATAACGTCAAAAACCATGGAAATTTAAAACATTATAATGATTATGTCCATTCTTCATAGATTACCTATACTTTAAACTTATTCAATAACTAGGTATATAATACTAAATAGGTATATATTTTACAGGCACTTCACCTTTAATTAAACCACATCATATATTCTCTTATATACTACCCACTTTTTAAAAACTTACTTTATTTTCACGCTGATAATAGTTAATTGATACAGGCAGTTAAATTCGACACAGCTAATATTTTAATTACTAGAGAACCGTCTACAAGCCCACGCATTGTGCACAATACCGATATGAACACTCTAAAATGTAATTCAATTCTGGAGCTTAGAGTTCAATTTTGAATAACAATTTTGAATAAATTAATACAATTTGGTTATCGATATACATACATCCTAAATCTACGAAAAACTCATTAATTTTATTGATATTCAGTGCAACTATGAATTCAGTTTTAAATAATCTTTAAAACAATAAATAGGTTTTGAATATCTACTACTAAAGTAAAGTGGCAGAGAGGCTTCTCAATCATTGTAAAAGATTATCTTCTACTGAGAACAAACAAAAAAACCAGTTACATCAATCACTGTCCCAAAAATATATATCTGCAAATGGATCAGACTACATCGAAGCGACAAAATGGAATTTTGATCGTACGAATATATGTATATGTCGCAGCCAACTAGCTTTATCAGTCGTTCAATTAACGGCCTGGCCTTTTCATTTAACAGCGCCGTTTAATCAGCGGCCTAAATGATATGTAGCTATCTAATTAGTTAGCTAGGTAAATGTCTTGGCTCAAGACGCTTGATAACTTACCTAGCCAAGACATTGAATTTTTTTTTTTAATTTGTTAACATCACCTACATTGCCCCGATTCCAAAGTAAATAGCACTTACGTTTTGGAAATCAGAGATAACGGTGGTATCACAAACACCCAGACCTGAGCCAATATAGAAAAGTTCATTTTCTTAATTGACCCAACCGGGGATCGAACCCAGGAGACCTCCAGTGATGGCGACGCCTTGAAAACCGGTGTACAAAGCCACTCGACCACGGACCGTCGTCTATTAATATACAGTTCGGTTTTCTGTCACCTAGAGCGATGGCTGTAAGAGTTTGTTCCCAATTCTACAGATTTCTATTACAAGTTCCCAATTCTATAGATTTCCAATTCTACAAAATCCCAATTCTACAGATTTCTGATTCTACAGAATCCCAATTCCACAGATACCTAAATCTGTCAGAGCTGCCAATATGGCTTCGATCAGATGTGATATTTGTTTCTCATGATTTAACGAGATTAAAATACGTTTTCACGAGAAGACAGTTCATGATTACTTAAATGGCTAGGCCGTTAATTGAGTGGCTGATTAAATCATTTGGCTGCGACATATATACAAATAATTGTTTAATCTATTTGTAAAGTTATTTTATAATGGTAAGTATAAAATTCTACCTATTATTAATACGAGTATTATTATTAATAACTCGACTGCTCGGTGGAGCATCAAAATGAAACATAAAATCAAATATAGACAGACTTCCAATAATACTACTGTGAAAACCACATCCGGTGCTTTTTGCGTGAAGACAGACAGTACAGACAGAAGCACAAAAACAAAAATTATAAAAATAATTGTTTTGGGTTCTACTTTATGTGTACTACATCGACCAGTTAAATTTTTATAAAACGTATACAATGCGATTAAATTGACAATAAGCATACATCGTTTTGTACCGAAAGTGCTCTGAAGTTAGTCACTTCAGTTGTATATTGTTAAATTAATCGCATTGTAGATAAAGTTTATACTTACCGAATTACTTTATCTTTTACTTCACAAATTTCTTTTATTTTGATTTCCAGACAAAAATGTTACTTACAGTAACAATAATCTCTCAGCAACTCTCCGTTAGTAACAGGTAAATAAGTAACAAGTAATAAAAATAACTTGTAGGTAACTAACTTCCACATTTATTCCGAATTAGACTGATCTTGTTAAGAAATCCAATAAAAGTACCGTCAAGTTTTTATACGTGTCTGAATATTAGCAGTAAATCCGACAGTTTCTTAAATAGATAAGTATTTTTGTGCAAAAATACACAACAGCAATAGGTTTTAAAGGAGATACTTAAGACAATGTAAAAATGCAATATTCATTTTCCTATATGTCGTGCGTGAACTCGAAAGACAGAATGAAATAAAAAAATGATTAGAAATATATAAAAATAAAGTGTAACATATCATGGTTTACTATTAACTTTACGGTCGATTTATCGATGCCATAAACCGATTCATTAAATCGAATGTGATGTTCGACACTATTTCCAACATGGCGGGCGTCATTCAATTGTTTCATAGTAATGGCGGCTGGCTCCAGTAATGGATTACTGGTCGCCGCTAAACGGGAGCACGGCAAAGGGTTGGTTAGTGACTAAACATTAAAAAAAACGTTAACATAGACCTAGAATTAGTCAATGTAAAATTCTAATAAGATAAAAAGAAATAAGAACACTTCTTATGTGTATTATATTAAGTATGCTATGATTTTACAAAATACGAAAAAGTAAAATTATAAGACCCGGTCTATTGGACTAAGATTGGTTTCAAATAACACACACATTCGACCTTAGCTAATCTGACTGAAGATAAAGGAATATGATAGCCAATATATTGTGTAACTATAATTATACCTCTAGTATCAAAACAAACACGTTATCCCAGTTAATTTCAAATTGATTGATCAAAGTCATCTCATACAACCAATTACGCTACCAAACTGATCTCAGATATTAGATTCCCACTGCGTGCCAATAACTAACTAACAACACTGATGGACTTACTGATAAGAAAATCAGAAACATCAATCTTACTCGTAACTCAAACTTTCGCATTTTCGCTTTTACGGAGAAAACCGAGAGAGATTTTTCTTAATAATTTAAATGATTGAAAGGGTTTAGTTACTTAGTCGAGAAAATTCTGGCAACAACAGCCAGGATTGGGACACGCCAAATCCATGGTGGATGGCTACTCCAGCGCGATTATTAGAGCCTTAAGGTCATAGCTCATTAGAGCCACTCGGCACCTGACTAGCATCGCCTCGCCTCGAGCGGTTAGTATTCTTTATATGGACTTCTATAGATATGCGCTCATTACATCAACTCCGTATCGTCACCGGATCGCCTCGCTCGCAAGCTGTCCACGCGCGGACGTCGGGTGGACCACTCGGTGACAACTTGAAGCTCGCATGCTTACCTCGCCCACGCGCGGGTCCCGAGTGGACCGCGCTCTGATTCACGCGAAAACAAATGCCTACGAGCGGTCCACTCGTTAACCACGCGACGTTCACTCGTTGACCACGCAAGGTTCACTGGTTGATCACGCGACGTTCACAAGTAACAACGCGTCGTCCACTCGTGGACCACCTGTCGAGTCAACGAGTTGACGCCGAACGACGAGGCGGTGCTGGTCGGGTGTCGGGTGGGTCTAACGTAATAAAGTATAACTGGACACTGCAAACTGAACAGACACTTATTTCATATGAAATTGAGTGATACTGACGTTTGCAGATATTGAAATGAGGAGCAGGAAACGCCCAATCACCTCTTATATGATTGTGGATCTCTAATCCACAAGCATAGCATCCATCTGGGACGACACGTAATCGACCCGGAGGAAATATAAACTCTTAAAGCCAGGATGAAGATACTAACTTCCTGGACGCTGCAGAGCTTAAAGAGTTACTATAAATAGTTGGCGAGTCACAATAGATCTTTTAGGTCGCAGTGACTACAGCTCTATCAGAGCTGCAGAGCCCCTATCAATGAAATAATAATAAGAGTTTAGTTATATATAAGAAAAGGTTTTAACTACACACATTATACAAACATTATACAACATGTTACAAAAATACCCCTAATGCCGAATATGGTATATAGGGACCATCAAACTGAACAACTTTTACTATGGGACCAACTCTGAAATCGCGAAAAAACAATCAGCTTTTTCATTCAAAAAATAAAATCGAAAATATCAAAATGTATGAAACAGCTGATTTTTGTAACATGTTGTATAGATACTTTTTTTTATATGTAATCACAGAATATCTGTGCCTACACCAGTAAAAAAAATCGTGAACTAACGCTGTTTTAGTGAAGAATGGCAAACCGAGAAACACATGTTAAAATTTTAAAATATTGAACATTCGGACATTATGAGTAAGTAATTAATTGATAGTTCTAAACAATTTTAAATGTTTCTAAAGAAGGTAATAACTAAAAAAATATGATTGTATTAATTATTTTATATTGGCCCCTCTGTCTAGCATATCAATTACGAATATAGTTTTTTCAAGGGAGCTAACATAACAGAATAGGAACGGCATAAATTTCAAATGTTTGAATTTGTTATGTGTCAATACTGTCAATGTCATTCAGTCTGTGTTGCTACAGTAAAATAACCGATTTTCAGCATTACGTTACGTTGGGTTGTATTAAAGTTACGTTTTAAAAACAACTTTTTTCCCAGCATAATATTAAAACTTACGATAACATATTTTATTAGGCTTTACGCGTGAATATCTAGTGAATGAGTGAACAGTATAGTGACTACATCGACATGACATTGCGGGATGACCGATTCTTTCCATTCTAACATAACCCGAATCACGTTACACACAGTCTATATTACTTTTCGTGACTTCCATCCCTCCTGCAAAAGCCTGCCACCCACTTGTCACACAACAAAGGGAAGATATATTGTGAAAACCGTCACTGAATTCTTTTCTTATCAACCTTTACTTTGAAACCTACCAATCAAATCATTTGTCACTATTCATGTCTGCTACATAAAATGACAAAAGATTTTTGGTAAGCTCCTTTAGGTAGAGATAAGTTTACAGTATAAATGATTTCGTATTTTAGTGGCAAAAATATACCATGTAGCTTAGTAGAATGTAAAGTTCATAATTTTCAATTTAGTTCACATAAATCATTGATTTTTATAAAAACCAAATGCTTTATCTATCTCATTCACATAGGGTGTACGTGTAATGAAAGTTATATGTTTCTGTGAAAATAAGAGCTAAAAGAAAATTGTCGCCAAAACATGCCGTCTCAATAATGATTGTCGCGGTTACGTTCGTCGAAACTATGTTCTGTCGCCACAACATGCTGTCGCGGTAGCGTTTGTCATAGAAACGTACTATCGCTACAACGTGTGGCGAAATATCGTTCTGTCGCCATAGTATAGTATTGTCACTCTTTTGTTGCCCCACTGTTGGGTCAGCTAGTGATAAAATTAAATGAAATCTGGAAATGTTAGAAAATAAGCCAACAGAATTTCTCTACCAGACAAAATAAGTCCAATGTTCTCGAGAACGATACTTTAACTATAACTAGATTAGTAATACAGTATGTTTTTAATTTAATAAATGGCTATATATCCAAAATAAAACAGCGGGGAGAAAATTCCCCCTGCTGGGATGCTGGGCGGTTCTTTTAGTACGAAGCCTTCCGCTACACGTTCAAAGAAACGAAATTAAGTAGAGGCCATGAAAATATTGATTTTTGAGCTTCCAATATAAAGCAATGATGTAGAATTTTACTTCACATAAATTACTTTTGACTGAAAAACAACAAACAACAAAAATATATTTTCACACTTGTTGATAAGTCAATATCTTGTTAATACAAAAGAATTGATCAAAGAGCTAACTTCTGACTGAAAGGTATTTTTATGATAAATTGAATCTGATTTTATTTGAATAGTTTATTGTTCGAAAGCTGTAATAGTTGACTTGCGGACTTTATCGTCGAATTTTTTCGCCGTGTGTCAGTTACAATTTAAAAAATGACAAATTTCGCGTAATTTTTGTTTGAACAATTTATTTCTATTATAACTGACATACGACGAATATGAGAAATTAAGTTAAGTCGACAGTTAAGTCTGCAAGCTGACTATAACAGATTTCGAACACGAACAATATCAAATTCAAATAAAATCTTAATTAATATGACCTTTCAGAAATCAGCTCGTTTGTATGGAAAGCCATTATAGTGGTCTCTATTTTCTTTTGAGAAGTATGTTAACAACCATAATATAAAATACAATTTTCAACTCCACATTCACATTCGAAAGGTTAACCAAAGGCCTTATTACTTTTGTAACACGAAGAACCACTCGTAGCAACTTACACGCTACGGCGTAGCAGCAAATATCCGTAGCCATTTTCTTCAACATTATTGTGCCTTGTGTTGTAAGGTTTAACTCATTCCACACTCGGCAATACGTATGTCACAAGGAAAACTATCTACAGTAAGTAAATAATACACATGAGTAGTAAATCAAATACTTAACTATATTCGTATAAAGCCCTTGCTTGCTTTCTTAAATATTTATAATAGTTAGTCGGAAAAGTTCGCGTCCTTTATTAAGCATGAATTTTGCGTGTTATATTCTAGATACTAAACTAAGGCGGAAATGTAAATATAGTTTGACAGCTGACTTTTTGTTAATAGCAGGTAAAATTGAAACAAATGATAATTGTCTTGCTTTTTCATATTTTTAATATTTTTTATTAGATATTGTTTTGCATTTTTTTTTCGAGAAGGGTTCAGACCGCGAATTTGGACACGCATGGTACACGGATGTTAAGGTTTTTTAAATTTCTTGACGATTTTTTTTATTTCCTCGCATTTCTTGAGAAAAGCACTATTATTGCTGAAAATAAAAATTAGACTAAAGCGGGAAATACATTAGGCAGACGTGGGCCATGTATGCCGATCTGGGCGCGTATCTTATAAATACTGTACTTTATATGGGCACGTTAGACAGAAGACATACTTTTCATTGCGTCGCGTAACGTGGATACACGTGGATGTAGTGTAACTCTAAGCGACTAGCCTCTATGTAAAATGTGTGGGAACTGATCCACAGATCGACGTACGTGGCCCACGTTGGCCTAGTGTATTTCCCCCTTAAAGCAGGCTTAAAAGTGCTTTACCTAAAATAGACACGGCAAACAAAAAAGACAATGGCCTGTCCGTGACAATGGCAGGCTCTAGATCTTATCTGTGGCATTTAGGGTTGTCGGTGTAGAATACTAAACTGGACCGCGCGGGCATAAAATATTTAAAAAAAATAAAGTATGAGTGTGCTACGGGGTTATTTTAATACGAGTTTATACTATATACTTTTTTCTTTTTCTTTAATTAGTAAGGGTTCTGGATTCCGCAACACAAGGAATTCTGGTATGGAATTCAGGGCAAAAACTATGGTTCTTTTTCTTCCTCTGTAGTAAAATAAATTATAATTGTCGCGGCGTCCAGCCTCCTTCGACTAGTGACTGACAGACTGACAGACATACGACATAGGTTGACAGGGATGACGTACCGGAGAGACGGACAGATGACTATCGAAAAACGGACGGACGGGAGACTAAGGACTGACCCCTGACCCGCAGACGGACAATATAATAATTAAACAAAAATATTAACGTAACTGTCATATTTCATCTATTAATATTAATGTTTTTTT
Source organism: Catoptria pinella (assembly GCA_963556745.1). Taxonomy (NCBI): domain Eukaryota; kingdom Metazoa; phylum Arthropoda; class Insecta; order Lepidoptera; family Crambidae; genus Catoptria; species Catoptria pinella. The sequence continues at coordinate 1,508,893 of OY750776.1, forward strand.
AAACTATAATATTTGGCAACCCTAAAGATCTGATAGAGTTGTGAGTCAACTGTGCGATGCGGGCGGTTCAATAGACAAACAAACGAACATACATTTCATGTTTTAAGTGGTTACGCCTAAGTATTACTAGTGGCTCTGAGCTGTAGAACTTGCGAGTCTGTCTTTGCATAGTTGTCTTTACATGACGACCTCCGTGGTCGAGTGGCTTTGTACACCGGTTTCCAAGGTGTCGCCATCTCTGAGGTCCCGGGTTCGGTCCCCGGTTGGGTCAATTTAGAAAACAAACTTTTCTATATTGGCTCAGGTCTGGGTGTTTGTAGTACCACCGTCGTCTCTGATTTCCATAACACAAGTGCTTTAGCTACTTACTTTGGAATCAGAGCAATTTATGTGATGTTGTCAAATATTTATAAAAAAAAACAGTTAAACTGAAAAAAGTCTGGAACTGTTGGTAGGAAAATATAGACGATTGAAAAGCGCTGAGTTACTTAGTTTATTTGAACAATTTTTTTTTACTTTGACTGAATAGTTGTAATTAAATTCCCTTGTGATTTGATGTGACACTGGAAATTCGCGTTTTTTTTTACTATTGTCCACCCCCTCGCACCCCTAACCCCTTGAAGTTTATGCGTTGTAATAAGGTTAACGAAAAAGTCAGTCAGTTAAAAAAAATTGAAATTGCTGAAATATGATTTCCCTTCAGGCCATTATGAAAAAAAACAAAAAACTGAATCGACATTTAAAACAAATCCTTAGAGTTAATTATCGAACCAACTCACATAATTTCACAATAAATCGGTTAAATTTTTTTATTTTATTTTATAGTTTTACAGGAAACTTACAGCTATATTATTACTAAATTTATATATTTATACAGATGGCCATTTACAAGTTTCCACATATATGATTATTGATAATCATAAGTAGACGGGAAAAAGGGGACAATAATAAATAAATAAAATGCGACCGGTAGAGAAAAACAGCTGGACAGACTTAAAGCAAGCAAGAAGAATTTTTGAATGAATGCAAGAAAGCATTTTTGCCCAAGCTAAAATGGAGACGCTTCGCGCTCGCTTAGTTCCCGCACTAGTGCGGGATGTAAGTATTGTAATTCATTACCACTCTGGGCCCTATTTAATAAACATGACAGTTAGTCACCTCTCATGACAATTTTATATCCTCCCTGGTGACCAGGGTCCTATTTAATAACGTGACAATTTGTCAATTGTCATGACAATTTGGTTTACATTGCGGTGTAGGTATTAGTAGTTTGTTCTATTTTCAAATTGGTTGACGCAATGGATATAAAATTGTACTGACAGGTGACAAATTGTCACGCTTAAATAGGGCCCAGACCGCCAGGTAAATGTGGAACCTCCAACATATCCTTTTCAAATGTAATCATCATATTTTAAGAGCATGAGTGAAAAAAAATATTTTTCCTTGGTTCTATTCGAAAGAAAATACTTGTCTTACATTAAAAGACAAATATTTTCCCGATCCAATCGGAGGTTTTCGAATTCCGTAATTTAACAACACAGATCATTTAACAGAATACTAACAACTACCTAAAACAAATGAACATCTAAAAAGTATTTAATCACAATTTGCAAATCCTTGTCCATATTAAGATTGAATAGCTTCTTTTCCGAAGGCGAAGCCGACACACTATAATTCTGCAAATAACTGTGACCTCATTCCACACATTTAGGTGGTTATCTTAGGTTAACTTGCATGTAGGAATAACTTGATGACGTCACTCCACGCCTACTTCAAGCCGTCTAGTGAGGCTAAGCATATTAGTTTGTACACTTGCCATGGTTTTTTTTTAAATTAAATAGAATACGCGAGTACAAATGTAACATTTTTGCGCTGTCAATAGTTCCCTTAGGGAGTTGTATAGAAAGTAGCGTGAGTGGCGCCATGATATTATGTACACACGACGGCACCTCAGACTATACATATTGACCTTGGGACCGCCTTTATGCCCTACGTAAAAAAAGCTATTTTCGCTGTTTAACTGTATAACCTGACGTGCTGTCGTGTGTACTTTGAGAGGCAACAATTTCTTCAAAAAATTACTCACTTTGAATATAATTTCGAAAGTTCCCTCAATCATTATTACTCAAATTAAATTCGATTTCGAAAGATTTTTCAATGTCTTAAAGTCCTATTTAAATTGTTTTCTAAACAAAAAATAATTTACTCCAACATATAGCACTAACACTTTTAATTTTAGCTAGTTACTTATACAATGATTTTAACTAAATGAATCAAATAAAAAAAAATAACTAAATGAATAGAAATATCAGCATAGGAAAACTACCAATTTCTGTAGGGAAATATGATTCCTGTGGTTAGATTAGGTAGTGTCATCTAGACATTGGTTTTTATCCATGAAATAAGGATGGTTGTTAGGCTGAAATAAGGATTTTTTTTTTTATTTTCCCAGATTATTTCCACTTATACAGGGTGTTTGGTATTATTGAATATGGTAGATAGGGTAATAGTGTACAAAGCCATGAGGTAGTTTTCAGGGTTCATAATAGTTTTCCGGGGTATGCATGGTACCCTATCTATAATATTCGGCTTTTTAAGTTATTACCAAACAGCCTGTATACCTGCCTACCTTGGTGCATGAGTACCTATCTCAAATTTACTGAAAATTGATGATTAATGTCTTTATCAATTTCGTGAAGTTTACGATTATTGTAGAGGTACTCGTATGTTCATATTTCATCTAGTTTTCGCCCACGACTTCGTCCGCGTTGACATTCGGAAAATTCCTAGGGGATTTTTGACCGGAATAAAAGTATCCATGTTATAATCCAGGCTGTAAAATATCTGTGTGCCATTCTAAATCTGTCGTTTTTATGTGATTGAGTAACAAACATCTAAACAACCGAACATTCAAACTTTCACACTTACCCCCTTACTAATAAAGATTGTATAGCAGATGTATAAGTTACACAGTGTTTTGTTCCTTTCTTTTTAATGTGAAACTTAAATAGTTTGACAAAGAGTCACCACTGTGTAACTTATACATATACAATCTTTATTAGTAAGGGGGTTATAATATATCCATTTTCCGTTCCTGTTCGTCCCCGTCATCGTTAAGGCTGCATAGTCTGCACACTAGCGCCGCCATTGGAAAATAAAATCATAGTGCTTAAAATAAAGACGAAATTGTGAATTATCTCTCTGTAGTGCACTCCGTAGAAGCTTTGTGGTTCTATTTATCGCTTAAACAATATTTTTTAGCCTGTAGTTTAGTTAAATGGAGTTTTATTGTTAAAAGTGGCCATTAATCGCAACAAATCTCCATTAAACTAAACGACAGGTTAGAAAATATTGTTTAAGCGATAAAAAGAACCCTAAAGCTTCCACGGAGTGCACTTCAGAGAGATAATTCAGAATTTCGTCTTTATTTAAGCACTATAATTTTTTTCCAACGACGGCGCTAGTGTGCAGACTACGCGCTCTTAAAAAAATCCCATACAAATGCAACAGCATAATACTCGTACGTTACATGAACGTCACAGTTCTGTTATTTTCAATGGAGTCTAACTTTTCCTTATTGTGTAGTTACATAAGAAGCTTTTCTGTAAGCTCTTTTGCCTCGTAAAACTATTCCGTATAAACTTTATATGGGAAATGTATTGTAAGTCGTTTCTAGTAAGCTCTAGTTTGGAACACCTGTAACTTTCGCAGTTATCTTTAACCAGTTGAGCTTTGTTGTTACCTATTTACTTCACAAGTTTTAAAACAAAAATCAAATTAAAACATAACTTATCATCATAAACATATATTATTCAATAAACACACGATGCGTCTTGAGTGTTTAATTTTAATTTCTTGTAAGCTGTTTATTAACTAATCTGTTCGCATAAAATGAGACACTGACCGGCAAGGGTCTGGACAGGCCTTTGCCGTTTTTTGCATGCATTACCCATCGGGCCTTTTCACTTTTGACTGCACTTCTAGCCACGTTATGATGGCCTCGAGCTAAGCTTAACTACGATCTCGGCCATCATCATCGCTACCAGCAACGCAGTCATTATAGACTGCGGCAGTAATGTACTATTATTTATTTATCTATTCGAATATGACTAATGACCGTTTGCACTAAAGTTAAATTAAAACGGTGTCATTAACTTAACTGTCATGAAGATTTCATGCGCCTATTGTAGTCATGGTCGAGTTGTAGTTAGGAAAAGACTTCTTAAGTTTAGTGCAAACGGGTGTAAGTGTTTCCTGCCCTAAGTGAGACCTAAACGAGGCTTAACCCTACTATTAACTTAGTGGAAACATAAACTATATTCCAGGCAATATATGTTTTTGCTTAAATAAAGGCGTTAACATATTATATTATGTTTAAGTATATCATACACACTAATGACGATCGTGAACTGTTTTACTGTAATCCAATACGGTGCTAAATTCGGATAACCTGGTATAGTCTTATGTTTACATATAGTCACGTGTACTTACCGGGCCTAAGTTGTCGAAGCCGTGTCTCGAAGCCAAGTCCTTCACCTCGTCGTGACGAAGCGACCTCTTGAGGCGTACGAGGAAGGAGTTGGTGAACACCTCCTTGGAAGCAGCCGCCGCTATCAGCAAAGTAGCTGCCAGACATTTCAGCCACATGTTCGCGGTGTGGCTACCGTTGGCAGACTGAGATCTGCTCCCGCTGACGTCACGACATATCGACCCGGGCGGCGCGCACGCGCGAAACTCATTCAGAAACCTCCTTAGATTATGAAACGTTACGCCATCATTGTTTTGAATCGGCTGATTTCTATCTCCATGTGTTTTTTTCTAGGGGAGGGCTGTGGGGTTGTGGGTAGCTCACGGGTTGTCATTTTATTACAACGAAAAGAACCCTAGGGCACATAATAAATTAGTACGTGTCTAGGCAAGGCTTATTATCACCTTAATAAACCACCAACTTGTTATTGAAACCTGACCCGATTGTAGAAGCAGGCTACTCTCGACTTTCTCGACAACCCTACTCAGGGCCCGCAACGTCAGACTAATATTAATTGACCGAGTTCTCCCGTCAAAAAGCTTTACTTTAAAATGTAACTTTCAACTTATAATTTTAGCTTACTTATTTTTTTATTTTAGCAACACATATTATTATGCATCATATCGGAGGGTCCAACGGTTGGAGTCTCACCACAATGTGAACTTCAACTCATTCGTCGTGAGGGCACCGACCGAATATCTGAAGACCTTCATGAATGAAGTTTTTTGGCCGAAGGGTGTCCTGTTCCGACGATTCCGCGGTCGGTTACCGGACACTGCGTTGCGCAACACGTCGCTCTCAGTACGTGAGTATGTATGAGTAAGTATAATATTTAAGATTGTTATATTATGTATGTTAGTCTATAAGGTATTTATTGTATGGGTCATTGATGCCTGAAATAAATGGTATAATAATAATAATAACTTGTAACGTACGGTGTGAGATGGTTTGGCTTAAAATTACCTTATCGTTAAAAAAATATATAATTAAAGGAAAACAAAACTGGATTCGTTGGGCATTTTAGCCCAAGGCTAACCGGAACATTTAAATGCTTTCGTGTGACTGTCTGTCCGTCTGTTCTCCTCTACCGGTCGCATTTCTAACCGATTCTCGTGAAATTTTGTGAGCAGGTTCGAAATGGAAAACTCGGTCACCGACGCGGTATTTTCCCATCCAATATCGGCATTAATTACACTGTAATTAGCAATTATACGCAAAACATAACATTCACTTAGTCGTAACGAAGCTCGCAAAGGCTTATAACAACGAAACGCACAACGATTGGTCATGGATCGAACGAGTTATTTGTTTTTTCTAATCTTTTTAGTAAGTCATTCCAGTTCGTCATCATGCGAGCTGATCGGCAGAATGGTTAGGGGTGTCGACACTTTTATTTGGGAGTTTCCTCACGCGGTGGGGCTTGTTGTAACCATCCCTGACGGCGGAATGTACTTATGTGGTGCCTCAATTTTGAACCAACACATATTAATGACAACAGCCTTTTGTACAGAGGATGGGCGTGATTCGATTACACAGGAGTATAAAATGACGGCTTACATTGGCCAAACAGTTCTTTCTTGGGTAAGTTAAACGCCGTTCAGCAGATTCTAGTTTTAATCAGGGAAAACTGAAAACGGGTTTTAACTGTTGCACATAAGTTACATTTACGCCGTTTGTCCACCAGCGCCGCCACCGGGATTTTAACGGGACGGGATGACAGCGACAAAGTTTCATTATGACATCAAAACAGGCATAGTAAATGTATATGTACCGCTACTTCGGCGTGCTGTCAACCCGTTCCGGTGACGTCTTTGGTGGACAAACGGCGTAAATGTAACTTATGTGTAACAGTTAAAACCCGTTTTCAGTTTTTCCTAATTAAAGCCAGAACCTGCTGCTACGTATTTATTTAAGTTTTATTCTAGTACAAGTTTAAACTAGTTTTAAACTGTCAACCTTAATTAAAACTAGTGTTAGAGAATCCTCGTTTGAAGGAATTACTCAATTTAAAGCAATTTGAAATTGGGGATAAATATGTGATAGAAATAAAGAATTTTTTTTTTGTTACTCCATTACGTAAAAACGGCTTATCGGATTTTGATGTATTAAAACATAAGTATAATTTTCACCCTGGTTAAAGGTTCCCTTAGGATTTTGTCGTATGTCCACGCGGACAAAATCGCGCGAAATGAAATAATGATAATTATTTTCAGAGTGACACAATAAGAGATATAATGAATGTAAAAGTACATGAGAATTTCTCACCGGTAACGGCTGCTAACGACATTGCATTACTTCTGATGGAATATACGATAGATTTTAGTAAAAACATCAAACGAGTAATAGTACCCACTGTGTTCCCGGCTGTTGTGAAAGAAGCGAAGATTGCTGGCTGGGGTTCGAAAGGGGTAAGTTTGATCACCAATATCACCATCACTGCTCCCCTATAGTATGACCAAAACACGATAAATGTATAGGATATTTTGAGTGAGTCCCATCCACCTCGGTGGCTCTGTCCGGGACCTATGGGAAAAATAGTTTCATCCACCCAGGTGATTCGTGTCTTGATGTTTAACGGGGTATCCACAACGTGCTTGGCCTTCACCTCACCTGATGTTAAGTGACGATAAGGTCGAAGGTGGAATCGCACAACACCCGGAATCCTCACCACTGAGGAACTGGCTATCTTACCTCTAACTGCCGGAACACAACATTTTTTTATTGTTGTTATGGCGTCAGGTTTAGGTAAGATGGTGGTAGCTAGCCAGGCGGACTTGAAAGCCCTACCCTACCACCAACCAAACCGAGTACAAATGTACCCCCCTCTTGGGAATTAAACCCACTAGACCACAGAGGCGGTTAAAAAAGTATAGGTATATCGCGTGATATAACGTTTAATCGAGATCCAACTGTCAAAATCCATTGTCTTTTGACAGAATATGATAAATTGCTATATCATAACGCGTTTCGGTCGTCATGCTAGGGGAGCTGACCTTTTGTTAATACAATCAATTTAATATTAGACAACATACCTACACTAACATTGCTTAGTACCCTTAACGCAAATGACTATATCGAGTGAGAATCGAAATTGTACCGAGCACAGAAAAAAAAGCATTGTGAAAGCAAAAGTCTAAAACTTAACTTCATAACTACTTATTTATATGATAAATAAGTATATTATATTAGTATATAGTATTATATATATTAGTATATTGTCAAAGATCTGGAAATAAGTACATTTTCTTTCGACTGTCGTAGGGCACTCCTGAAATTGACGAAATAATGTTGGCTTATAATGAAAAATAACGCCACTTATTAAATTCAAATTGAGTTACATTTCATAATTTTTATTTATTGAGTGAGCGCGAAACGCGAGCGAAGCGTCTCTGTTTTAGCTTGGGCAAAAATGCTTTCGTATGTCCGTCCGGTGGATGTCTATCTGTTTGTTCTCCTCTACAGTGGCCCATGAGTTGATGCAAACTGTTTACGTCACCGTAAACTATCGGATATACCTACTGCTCACAGTAAATGCGAGTGAAAGAAAGAAGATGATATTTTCAATTCGCATTTCTCAACCGTATCCCCAGTGTCCAATAATCCAATTTTGCTTACTCAAATTTCTGCAACCCACATCATATTTTTGAAGGATGAAAATTTCACAAATACGAGGCTTCACTTTATTGAACAGCCCATAATCGAAGACAAAGCTTGTCGGATTATAGGTCTGAATTCTACCACGCATTTCTGCGCTGGGAACACGGGCAAGAATGACGCTTACGTAACATGGTAAGTTCTTTTCCATTACTAGCTTCCGGCCAGAACTTCTTCGCGTGGACTTTTAAAAAATCCCTGGGGGAACCTTTCACTAGGACAAAAGTAAGGTATCTGTGAGATATTTCATCCAAATCCGTTGTTGCGTGAAACAAACAAACAAAATAAAATCCAAGCATAATAAAATACAAACAGCCAAACATCCTAACATCAAAGAATTCTATGTGTATACTACACAGGATACTTTTTGTCCCGATCAAAAGTTCCCTAGAGATTTTTCGAATGTCCACGCGAACGAAGCTAGTTTATATAAAGTAAGATCATGGACAACAGGGGACGATGTATAAACGTAAACGCAATAAATTTTAGGGAAACATATTTCTCCAAATGTCACATTTTGGATTCATCGAATTTGTATTATGAAGCTTCTGAAAAAAATTTCACGATTTCAACGTCGGTACCATCTAAAGTCAAAGTTGCTGCTATCGCCAATGACTTCAATTACATAGACAAGATGTTCAAAACTAAAATTGTGTCACAACCAACCTTCGCGGCGCATCAACTGTTCCTCTCGGTCGCTCGCAATAGACTAAAGGAGTTTCGGTGCATTCACCGTAACTTAATGAGCAATTTTTCGGTATTGTACAGCTTGTCTAGTATAGTATTTCCGGTCAAGAGAACGGTGGCCAGAAAAGAGATGTCTCAGAATGTATGGAGTATGGGCCACGTCTATGTACGAACAGTAAAAATACGATAAACAGGTTCTAATCATCCATTTTCTGTAAAAACGTTTGTTTTTGTGGAAACAATAATTTGTGCATAAAAAATGCATACACACACACAAAAAAAACAACATGGCGCAAGATGTCATTTTGATGCTATTTGGCTGTCACTGAATTTTAAAAACGTGACAATTTGTCAATTGTCAATTTTGATTACATTGCAGTGTAGCTATGAGTAGTTAAGTTGGCCCTGATCTGTGGTCAGTTTTGACGTTTCGATTTTTGCAAAACTTAACTTTAAACAACGTAAAACAAAATGTAACGGAACCACAAACTAGACTCAATGACTTTGACAGTGTTTTAACGTAAATTATGTTGCCATCTTTGACGCGTTTTCTCCAGTAAAAAATATTGGTTTGTTTTTGTCTAATAACCACTTAATCGTGCATTATATAAAATAAATTGCATTTTTCTCAGAATCAGTATTTTTTTCTCTATATATACTGAGATGGTGTACACACGACAGCACGTCAGGTTATACAGTTAAACTGCGAAAACAGCTTTTATTGCGTAGGGCATAAAGGCGTCTCAAGGTCAATATGAATAGTCTGAGGTGTCTTCGTGTGTACATAGACGTGGCCCAGCTGGTCTATTTTGTAACTTAACTGACAGCTTAAAATGATCATCACTGATCAAAGTTTTATAGAGATTGCTGGGTTTTATAGGGAGTTGTCAGATTGATTTCAACTGTAGCTGCAATGCACTTGCAACTTTGATCAGTGATGATCATTTTAAGCTGTCAGGTATGTCCTTTACCATCTCGAGCTCTTCCGTGCTTCGAAGGCAAGTTGGTTCTGGCTGTACTTGCAGACGTTAACATAACAACACCCACTAATGTAATAATTCCTCCTTAATCATCGATAAGGAAGGGTTGTGCCTATGGTTGGGTGACAAAAAATTGGTGGGTGTTAAAAATATAAATGATGAATGTTAATTATTGTTCCGAATATAACTTGATTTACACTTCACAGGGGTGATATGGGCCACTGCCTGATGACTGAGAACTTCGAATGCATAGGAATACTGTCGTACAGAACGAACTTTTTCGTGTACGCGAGTGCTTACACAAACGTCGCCACCTACTCCGATTGGATCAAAACAAATGCTTATAAATTGTTATGCATGGAATAATGAAACTCAATAAAAACAACTACCGACTATTTATGTTTAAATAGTACTTACTTCCCTTTCCCCCTAGGCACTACCAGTAGTGCCTTAGGTGCATTTTCTCACCCGTGACACTATTATCTAAACACTAGTAGAACTGAAGGGGATATTGTTCCCCTGCGAAACAACAGTCTCTCAAATCATTACCCACACCTGAGCACTGCTGAGCAAGTGGCAATACAATTTTTTTAACCGACTTAAAAAAAGAGTCGGTTATCAATGCGGTTATATGTTTTTGATGTTTGTTACCTACCTCAGTACTCCGTCATTTATAAAAATATTTGTTTTATTTTATTTTATTTCAAATGGTTAACTTGGGCCCATGCGTAGTACGAGTACGTCACCAAAGTAACTACCAGGATCACATAAATATAGCGAATACTTTGTATTTCAATAGATTTTGTTGAAATAAAAATCTCGATTTTTAAAATGAATTTGATAAGTACACAAACTTTGAACATTCTCCTTTGAGATTTTTCTTGATTTTTTAAAACCTTACTTTCAACTTAAAAATATGATACCACTTATTATTTTTAAACGACTTCAAAAAAAGGAGGAGGTTCTCAGTTCGTCGGAATGTTTGTTTTTTTTTTGTTATCACAAAAACCTATTAATTTTTTAGAAACAACAATAATTAATTTGGTCGATAAAAATCAGCTAAAAAGGTGTTAGAAAAAAGAAATAGTACATTAGGTAATAAATAAATTAAAATTTAAAACTTCTCATATTTCTTTGTAAAAGGTACAAAAATACAGTTATTGATCTAAATCAATAACTGTATTTTTTTAAAGACGTCATTATTTCTACTTTTTGAAATAAATAGCTCTTAATACAGCTATGCCAGTCTGGCCTGTGTACTTCCCTTAAAATTGAATCTTGTTTGGATGAATGACTCAATTAAATAAATAACAACAATATTTGACAACATCACATACATTGCTCCGATTCTAAAGTAAGTAGCTAAAGCACTTGAGTTATGAAAATCAGAGACAACGGTGGTATCACAAACACCCAGACCTGAGACAATATAGATAAGTTCGTTTTACCTACCGGGACCTAACCGGGAATCAAACCTGGGACCTCGGAGATGGCGACACCTTGGAAACCGGTGTACAAAGTCACTCGACCACGGAGGTCGTCAATTATAAAGCAATTTGAAGTCTTGATTGAAGATAAATCGTTCAAGATATCAGCAGCACTTTTGCTTTAAAAGGATAAAAAAGCATTAATTTCTTGTAGGTATTTTATTTTTTATTAAAAAATATTACTAACAATTACTATTTTATGTGAACGCTTATAGGTAGTTCTGTATTTATAATTTTAGTTTTTATTATAACGTTTATCAATAAATATTTTTTTTTCCTTATGCCTTCTTTCCGTTTGAGTCAATTGAATATCAATAGTGACATATTGACTTTTTCTACAATCGACCGAGATTATTCTTTTCCTCAATCACCTTAGCTACTGCATAAAATATACGAGCAAACCTTATCGGCTTTTCAGCGTCGTAACTTTAATTAAGAAAAAATTAAAAAAAAATCTTTATTGCACAGTAGATTCAGTTTATAAAAATGTACAGAGGCCCCTAACTAGGCAAAGCCTGTATGTATCTTGGGAAACCAATTTGTTATTACTTGGTTGTACGACACTAATTGGGTAACAAAATTACCTTATCATAATAAAAAAAACATAAAAAACCCAATGATTTTTCCCATTTAATCACGCAAACTAACACGTAATGGTTTTTAAAAGATCAAAGTTAAAAGTTTATTTTAGTTTACTACTCGTGGTTATAGTTAACATTATTAAAGTGTCGAAAAGCGAAATGGATGGTAAAATTGTGGGCGGGGCATACGCGGTTGGTAAACAATTCCCACATGCGATTTTTCTTGACGTATACTGTAATGACGATGAATGGATGTGTGGTTCCTCCCTTTTGAACCAAAAAATCTTACTGACGGCTGCTCACTGCCTGCAGAAGTGTTTTTCAAATAGTAAAGACAAAGTAGATGCGTATGGAGGGAGTGAAGATTATTCAGCGAGGGTTTGTTGCACATTTAAGTTATGTTAGTTCGCCTGGTTGTCGAAATTCGACTATATTGTTGAAAATGCTGAGAATACTTATAGAATTCGCATAGTTCCTAACAGTAAAACCCGTTTTAAGTTAAAACTAGTTTTAACTAAATGACATTGTAAAAAGTAGTCTACCTAGTTAAAACTATATGCATTAGAGCTCTGCTCGCTTCGCTCGCTCCGCTGCGAGTGGTCAAAACACTATCCTAATCTAACCTACCTAGTACATTAAAAGTTTTTTCGAGTATATTATTTACTACTTATTTTAAACGCGTTTTGACTAGTCAAAACTAATTTTAACTGATATTATTATTCGTGCAGCAGTAAATTCTGCTTCATTTCATTTAGTTCAAACTAGTTTTGACTAGTCTAAACCTGTTTTACTAAAAACGGGTTTTTACTGTAACATTTATATTGATAACACTATGATATGATAACTTATGATAGACGTCAAAAACATGAGAGCATGATTCGAAAGCGCAAATTTGAATAAAAGTTATTTTCACTTAGACTTTGAATAGCCAATCTAACTTAGCTTAACTTAAGAGGCCGGCGGATTTTTGATTTAAGGCTCCTATATACCTCAAGTGGCGCCCTCATTTTAAATAAATTTATTGCTCGCTAAGTACATAATGTATCGAAAATTCACATGTACAGATTGAAGCTAAGGTTCTATAGTTTATTTACAAACAATAACCTCAGTAAAATTTTGTTCGTTGTAGTAGTAGTTCGTTAATTTTCGATACATTATGTACTTAGCGAGCAATTAATTTAATTAAAATGAGGGCGCCACTTGAGGTATATAGGGGCCTTAATAGAAACATAGAGAAATACTATCTTAATCCGAATAACACCACACGAAGAGAAAGATAGAGAGATTATGCTCAAATTGCATATCATTTTGGTATTACGTTTTTATAGGAAGTTCACCGTCCACCGGCCTCCTGACCCTCCCTGAACTTAACCCTTTCAGAGAGCAATAATAAGAAAAGTAGCTGACGTGCTGTTGCACAAAAATTACAACGAAGAGACCGTCTGGAACGACATCGCGTTGGCCGTGCTCAAGAATAGTTTTCCGCTGAACGAATACATCAAAAGAATCATAATTCCGTACAAATTTCCGAGTGCTACGAAAGGAACGGTTGCGGGATGGGGCGTTACTGACGTAAGTGTAAAATACTGATGCAACTTTGGGCTTAGGTACTTAATTATGGGAAAATGCGAACCCGGTAGGTCTAACCGCGTTTTGATATATAAGAGAGCCTTACTCAACGCTGTTGATTATATCGTACTAGTTTTCGTCCGCGTGGACAATAGGATCCTTTGATCAGGATAAAAAGTTCATGCTAATGCGTTCAGCGATTTTTGCGTGATTGAGTAACAAACCCTTAGATCATTTATTATGATCGAAGAACGAACCTCTAAATATCCAATTTAGTAGGATGTGACGTTCATTTGTTAACTTAACGACCTTAGCGCCACTTTTAATGTACTTATACCTCAAAGTGGCGACCTCATCTTTATTTGCTCGCTAAGTAAGTACATAATGTTTCGAAAATTCACATGTACCGATAGAGCCTAAAATCCTGAAATGGTCACTTTTTGCCCTTTTGCGTACTACTACAACAAACTATATTTTACTTAGGTTATTGTTTGTAAATAAACTCTAGAAGCTTAGCTTCAACCTGTACATGTGAATTTTCTATACATTATGTACTTAGCGAGCAATTTTAAACAATTCGATTGTATTTTTTTATCGTTGTTCACGCGTATGGACCGATTTTGATTCTTTTTTTGTTTGATTGAGTTTTTAATTAGATGAGGGCGCCACTTTGAGGTATGTAGGAGCCTTAATATTCAAAATATCATATCGTTCTCAGGAAGTAAGGGACCTATCTTCGTCAAGGCTGAAATTTGTGGAGACTCAGCTGCTACCAAGATTTAAATGCATCCAAGTAGGGTCCGTTGCACCAGGCATGTTCTGTGCAAGCAGTGTCGACAATAAAATTGAACATCCTTCATCGTAAGTATTGGAGGCAATGACTTCAATTACATAGACGAGCTGTTCAAAATTGAATTGTGTCACAACCAACCTTCGCGGCGCATCAACTGTTTCTATCGGTCGCTCGCAATAGACTAGAGGAGCTTCGGTGCATGCACCGTAACTTAATGAGCAATTTTTCGGTACTGTACAGCCTGTCTAGTGTATAACATAGAAGTCTTTGATTGGAGACTACTTCGAGTATAGAAACCTTCGCCTTTGTTTCGGTGTTTGTTAGAGTCATCAGTATGATATCATTGGACATCCATCAGTCAATATGACAGACAACTAGAAGTATATGTTTAGGGTTAAAGAGCTATATTGATCTATCCGGTTTTCCCGAAGCTTTACTAAACTTTAAATTAAGAAAGTTTTAAATTGTAAACCACTCGGCCGCTTAAACGCTCTTCAGCATCAGCGAGTCGGTCGTCTTGCTCTAACGAATGTTAGTTCTTAAAGGCGGAAAGAGATAGTGCTACAGAAAGGGGAAACGATAGGTGTATGTAACATAAGTTATCACCATTTTTTTTTCTTCTAAAGAAATATTGATTCCACCCACAAGTGCTAATCTGACATGAATGTCAAGACTGCGGGACCAAGTCATTATTTTGTATATTCATCGTGATATAGTTAATTCTCAATCAATACCTTTTCTTAAAATATTGTACCTAAACGTCTCACCTCAAACCGCTTCGTCAGATTAATTCATCAACGCCCGAGCGGACGCATGCGGATAACAATGGAATATCTATTGTGTTTAATGTTCCGGGCGTTGAAGGGTTAAGGCTAATAGTGAGCCATACTTTAAAGTTATAATTTAATTTGAATTTTTGAGGATTACGCATGGTTTACCTAGCTCAGCGTTCAATATGTCAGTCATGGTACCGCATCATTTATGTTTATGCCTTCTAAGTTTTTAACAATACATTAACTCACAATAACATCGATGGAAAGTGATAGAGGAAGAAGACGAAAGAGGATAGAAATCGGTTCTTAGCTGATTGTTGCCGAGCCGGCCTCTTTTTTACTAGTTTATGTTTTTTTTACTTTTTAATTTATATTTTTGATATCTGTACTTTTTATACTACAACATATTTTCCTTTGGCTTTGTACTCTGTGGTTTTATTACTTATGTCAAGTTGTGTTCGGAATAAGGGCCACTTTTACGAAACACTAAACATTTTTAGAAAATCTGTTTAAGCTATATTAAATACATTTAAGGAATCAGAGTCTTTCACCACTTACTAAACGTGTTTACCGAACTGTCAAAGTTAAATGCCCAATTTTGGATGTTTAATCTGCTGAATACATTTAAGAGCTTGTCATGAGAAAGAGACGTTATGTGATTTCTTAGTTTATTTTAACTTGATTTATGAGACTTTTTGTGGGATGATGATGATGGAGATAATAGACTATTTAAATAAGCCGAGAGCATTGCGATGTGTCGGAGACAGAACAAATTTTATTGAAACTATGTCAGACAAAAAATATGTCGCATCCCTAAACGTATTTAGCTAAACAATGGTATTTCAGATGTGGTGAAAGACATACTTAAATATGATTAAGTTAATTTTGTTTAACGAGTTAAACAAAATTAGTTAAGCGTGTTTAGGAGATATTTAAATAAGATTTGGTAAAAGTCGCCCTAATTGAACTACATTTACCAAATCTTATTTAAATATCTCCTAAACTAATTTTGTTTAACTCGTTAAACAAAATTAACTTAATCATATTTAAGTATGTCTTTCACCACATCTGAAATACCATTGTTTAGGTAAATACGTTTAGGGATGCGACATATTTTTTGTCTGACATAGATTCAATAAAATTTGTTCTGTCTCCGACATATCGCAATGCTCTCGGCCTATTTAAATAGTCTATTATCTCTTCATCATCATCATCCCACAAAAGTCTCATAAATCAAGTTAAAATAAACTAAGAAATCACATAACATCTCTTTCTCATGACAAGCTCTTAAATGTATTTAGCAGATTAAACAACCAAAATTGGGCATTCAACTTTGACAGTTCGGTAAACACGTTTAGTATGTGGTGAAAGACTCTGATTCCTTAAATGTATTTAACATAGCTTAAACATATTTCCTAAACATGTTTAGTGTTTCGTAAAAGTGGCCCTCATTTTCACTAATGATTTTTATTCCACAGAGGTGATTCCGGAAGTGGCTTAGTGATTGGCTACCACAGGCAAATAGGAATAGTGTCCTTTAGAGATGTAGCATATCCGTCAATTCTGGTCTACACCAACGTCACGTACTACTACCAGTGGATCCTAGATAGCTCCAGAGATTTATATTGTGGTTAACTATTTAAAGAAATAAAATAATATTATGCTCATGTCACAATTTGAGTACCTATCCTATATAAATTCCCTAGCCCTACATTATTTAGGATCTCTGTTATTCAACATAGTTGGACTCATACTAAAATCTAGAGCTATGAAATACCTTCTCCGTTCCGTCGTGGTTAAAAAATTTAATTAATTGCTCATTCTTTAGACCTTAAGAGTCTATATTTGAATCATTTTTGAAATTTCAATAAAAATTTTCGAACCAACTCTGCACGAGCCATTGTGAAAGAAAATTTTTGAAAGTTCCTCATAAATTACAAAATAAATAGATAGGTATTATGGATATGAGACAAATACCTCATTATTCAAATAAAAAATGGCTTTAGAATCTTTGAATACCAGTTAAAAACAGGTTAAATGTATTGATGTGAGTATTTCTTGATATCTTATTTTCTCTGTTAATAAAAACAGTTTGTAAATTTTTCCTCTATAACCAAATCCATGACAATACACTGCTACTATACACACTAATAATTAAATAATAAATATCAGTCGTTTTCTTATTCATTACAGCTGAAATTTTCTTCAAAAATGCGTCTAATTTGCATCAACTCATGGTAGTCCCTACTATAAGTTGATGCAAACTGTTTACTTTATACTGATATACTGCTCACAGTCAATGCGAGTGAAAGAGAGAAAACGATAGTTTACGATAACCTAAACCATGGGTCGCCAAACTTTTTAGCCTATGGGCCAGATTAACTCTTCCACGAAGTCCCAAGGGCCAGAGCCTAGCTAGCTTATCGTACCAATATACTGTAAAAAACAGTATGTTGGTACGATCCGGACTGCTTTCGCGGGCCGGATTGTTGGTGCTCGCGGGCCAGAGTTGGCCCGCGGGCCGTAGTTTGGAGACCCCTGACCTAAACAGTTTGAATCTACTCATGGTAGGGCCACTGACCACCAAATTTGAAATTCCGTCTGAAGAGATTGTCTTAGTTTTAAAAAACTGACAATATTTAATGTATTTTTCTCTCTATGACTGAATGAAACAAGATTTTTTAAATTCTAGAACCAAAGTTTCCATCAATAATTGATGCTTCTTTCTGGAAAAACACTTATTTCCTCTGAAATCGGATATATCTCTTAATCATCACAATTCACATTCGACATCAAAGCAAATCTTTAACTGGATCCAAGATCCGAAGACAGATCGACCTTTACTAAGTGTTTACCGAATGTAAAACGAAAAAAGTTGTTTTTTATGCAATACCATGAGTTTGATTAAGCAATAGTTGTAGTTTAAAATTATATGAAAAACATATCATTTAAATATTTCGCTTATAATTACATTAAATCGTTGATAAAAAAATCTTCTTGATAAGGGAGAAATCTTTATGTATACTTATTTTCACTTAAATGGTAGGTGTTGTAAACAAACACATATTTTTATATAATACTAAATAATATACTAGAAAAAATAGGACTCGCACCAGATCATGTTCTCGGACGGGAATCGAACCCGCGACCTTTGGATATCCGGTCCAATGCTCTGAACGCTGAGCTACCGAGTCACTGGTGAGAACGTCGAATTTCTTCTAGTATATCAACTCTTACGCTGCAAGCCAGCGCCATCTCACCAATGTAGAAGGAATTAAAGATAAGTATTTATTTATTTATTTGGCTTTATTTTTTAATTTATTTATTTCCACTCTTACATCTATCTTTACAGGATTAACCCATTACAATAGATGTATGCATTCTGTGGTATTTAATTGGTTTCAAGATTTATCTTTCGGTTTGTTATTCTTTTTTTTTTGGAAAGAATGGAGATATGTAGGCAGACATATTTTACATAGGTAGACATATTTTTAGTTTAAACGCGTTTAATATGTGTGATTTTATTCTAATGTCTTTCCAAATCCCGTACACTTATTTAGAAATGGAAATTTGAATTCTTATATAAATGGTACTTGTGTGAATGCTGTGCGCAGTGCTAGAAATACAGTTTTAGCACTACAACTACACTTACTTAAGAAACTAAATAAATATCGTTTTGATTTGAATAAAATTGAATTTTATTTCTGTGCCTTAAAAATCATTAAATAAAAAATCCGGCTTCATCAAGGTTGGAAGATAAAGTGAACATGGTTTGAGTTCTCCAAGTAGAGCAATTTAATCAAGTTATCAGTCAAGAAACTGTTTTACTGATATTTTCTTATCGAATTAATTCGTAATTTTAAAACCATAAACCTGAAGTTATCGTCTACCACTACCGCAGAATGGTTTACAGGAAAACATTATTTTACTCCATAATTATAGTAATAATAATGAAACTACCCAAATTTTGTGATACCCAAAATATGACAGGCAAAATTGTCGGCGGAGATTTCGCTAAAAATAAACAATTTCCACACGCGGTTTACATGAATATGAAGTGTGACCCCTTAAATTTTATCTGTGGTTCTTCTGTTCTCAATCAAAGAATCTTAATAACAGCAGCTCATTGTGTCCACGATTGCAACATCAAAGAAACCACAAACCACAGAATTGATGCATTTGGAGGAATTATAGACTTAACGAAGTTAGAGGTAATAACAAAGTGAGAGAGAATGAAATAGTTGTTTTAACTACCTTTTATAAATTAACAATCAATCAATTTTTTTATAGAATTCTATCACGAGGCAAATAAAAGATTTGGCAGTCCACAAACAATACAACGAAGATATGGTGCTAAATGACATAGCACTTGTTGAGCTGCAGCAGCCATTTCCACTTAATGACTTTATCAAGAGGATTGCAATTTTTAGACATTTTCCAATATATACTCAAGGTATTGTTGCTGGATGGGGACTCGTTGAGGTGTGTATAACGTGCCTCTGCCTACATATCTCCATTATTTCCAAAAAAAAAAAAGAATAACAAACCGAAAGATAAATCTTGAAACCAATTAAATACCACAGAATGCATACATCTATTGTAATGGGTTAATCCTGTAAAGATTGATGTAAGAGTGGAAATAAATAAATTAAAAAAAAATACCAAATAAATAAATAAATACTTATCTTTACCGTAGGAACAATTCGACAAGCGCCGACCAAACTTGAAGTTCGTAAAGCAGCGCCTGATGTCGTACCAGCGTTGTTCGAAGTACGTCTATCTCTCACCGGGCATGTTGTGTGCAGGAAGCGCCAACCCGAAGGAGGACCACCCATCCTCGTAAGTGTTGACCGATCTGGGGCCGTACCGGCTAACGCATCGATTTTCGGAAAGTCTGCCGGGCTTCAAATTAAAACAGATAAATCGAGCCACAATCGGGCAAAAATGGCGAACCTCAACTCATGTTGACACACGAACAACTAACTTCGGCGAATAGTACGATATGAAACTTCTTACTTCTAACTTTTCGAACTTCGGCGGGTCTGCCGAGCTTCAACATAAAACAGATAAATAGAAGTAAGGAGTTTCGTATTCTACTATTCACTGAAGTTATTTAGAAGATATTGATGTTCGTATGACATCATGAATTGGGGTTCGCCATTTTGGCCCGATTGAGGCTCGATTTATCTGTTTTAATTTGAAGCCCGGCAGACTTTCCGAAAATCGATGCGTTAGCCGGTACGGCCCCTGATCTGATCCAACCATCAGCCTTGGATGAGGGTAACTCAGGGCTTTTCACACTACATCAAGTGTTTTCCGAAGACCGGACGATTTTAACCGACTTCAAAAAAGGAGGAGGTTCTATGTTCGTCTGTTTATGTGTTTTTTTTTAGTTTTGAAACCGTGCCCTTTCTAGTACACCAGCCCCCCTACTCAAATGGCTGACATACTATTCACTCACTAACCTATAGCTTATAAAAACCTAATTAGAAAATCGTATGTCGCAAGCGTATGTAAATCAGAGATATTGTTTGGAATTGAAAAGCCAACGACACGTAATTTTAGAGTTTATGGCTTAGTTTTAATTTTTTGTTTAGCGAACGAATCGAAAGTTTGTTATTTGAGTAGGGGGCTGGTTATCTAAGTCTATGTTGAATCATGCGTGGTATGCAGTATGCATGCTATTGGTACGCCCAAGCGCCTTCATGCTTTTGGGCAGTGGCTTAGGCTGGCCCCAGACCTACCGGTTTCATTTCTTTGCTGTTTTAGTTGAACAGGGGCTACCAGCTAACGCATCGAACTTTGGAAAGTCTGCCGGGCTTCAAATTGAAACGATGAATCGAGCCCCAATCGGGCCAAAATGGCGAACCCTAATTTATGATGTCACACGAACATCGATATCTTCTAAATAACTACAATACGAAACTTCTAACTTCGATTTATATGTTTTAAGCTGAAGCCCGGCAGACTTTCCGAAGTTCGATGCGTTAGCCGGTACGGCCCCATGTTCTACTAGAACAGCAAAGCAAAGAAATGAAACCGGTAAGTCTGGGGCCAGCCTTATGATTGGCATAACGCACTTGTGGGCGAAGTAACCCGCTCAAGGCATTGAATTTATGAATTGAATTGAAGCATTTTGTTTGCAAGATGGCAGAGCGCCATCAACCACGATTGTACACACGACAGCACATCAGGTTATACAGTTAAACTGCGATAACAGCTTTTATTACGTAGGGCATAAAGGCGGTCACAAGGTGAACATGTATGGTCTGAGGTGCCGTCGTGTGTACCTGGGTCGTCATAGGACTACATCATATTATTATTGAAACTCGCGCACCGAGGGTTCCATACTATCATTCTAAAAAAGTTTACTATTTAGAGACATCGTTTTTTTTCCTGTAATCTTTACTTAAACTTCCATCACATCAAATATTTTCAAACTTTTCTCTATGCAAACTTCAGAGATAAGGGGGAGCGGTATTTTTTTTACATTTTTCATCAAAAGTCGAAAACTAGGGCGCATAGCCCTAAAAAAAATAAAAGTAAACTGTTTGAGAATGTGGAAGCAACGCTCTAATGATGCAATAATAGTACCTAACCTCATTTCGAATTTTTAAGACTCCCCTTTCAGTCACTGTTGCAAAAAAAAAATATTTCTCTCTTATTGCAAGATAGTTCAGCAAACGTCATCTAAAACTATTCCAAATTTCATGTTGATAGCATTAGTAGTCCTCGAGATATCCAGCTGTGACAGACAGACAGAGTCGCACCATAAGTGTTCCTTTAACCATTTTGGTACGGAACCCTCAAAAGATATGTTGAAATTTTTTGTTGAACAATATTTAAAGATTCCTTATTGAGTCCCAGTTCAGATGCACATTTTGTTACAGGGGTGATTCCGGAAGCGGTTTGATCTCTGATGGGCACATACATATCGGAGTGGTTTCCTTCAGAGATATGGGCACGCCAGCTTTGCTCGTGTATAGTAACACTAGCTTCTTCTATGACTGGATTATAACTAACGCTAAAAATTTAACTTGTGAGGATTAGGAACGCAACAAAATACCATAAGTACCACTTAGCTTAGCTGAGCTTTACTTTTGTACACACGACGGCACCTCATACTGTACATGTTGACCTTGAGACCGCCTTTATGCCCTACGTAACAAAAATTGTCTTCGCAGTTTATCTGTATAACCTGACGTGCTATCGTGTGTACTTCTCGTATACGCCAGTTTTTTTTTTAATATTCATCAAACTTTAAGAGTCCGGCGAACCGAGGGCTTGCCTTACAAACGTAACCTTTCGTATCGGAAGGACATTTAAGTAAAACGTAAAACGTAACGTAAACGTAAGTATGAGCACAATGTCCTAAAAGCAAAAAGACCTGAAAGATTGTGAGCAGCTCGTCCTATCAGCATCGTGACCTAATAATAGCAAATGGTTCTAATATCATAAGGACATGATAGCAACACTTACAGTCGGTACAAAGGCAAGTGATCAAGAAAAGTTATTATTTTATCAAAATAATTTTCGTCAAGTCAAGTCAAGTCAAAATTTCTTAATTCAAATAAACTACATAATTAAACACTTTTGAATCGTCTATATTTTCCTATCACCCTTTCCAGACTTTTATAACTGACAAGAAGAACAGGCGCAAAAAACTTATCAGCTTTAACAGAAATAAGTAACGATATTTACAAACTTAAATATATCGTTACCAATTACAGTACAACAGGATTATTAACAACAAAGTACTTATGTGTTACATGTTACATCATTTCCACGTATTTTGGTCTTTTAGATAATCGTCTACTTTATAATAACCTTTACCCATAAGCGTCTTTTTAACATGGTTTTTAAATTCATGCAAATTAAGATCAATCACTTGTTGTGGAACTTTATTAAAAAAGGCTATGCCTTTTCCCAAAAATAACCTCTAGTTTATGTTTATTTCTTGTAATTTGAGCATGATTAACTCTTCTTGTGATATAGGTTAGGTTTAGGTTTAAAGACTTTATTTTCAAAAAGACTTACATAAGTCACTTACATGAAAATAAAAAAATACAAAGTTATTTTTTCATAAATCACCAAGCCTTAAATATTAGTAGTGATACTTAGTTAACTTTAAAAAAAACGAGATTTAGGTATAAAGTTCGTAGTTTTCAGTTATATAATGAGACAGTTTGGACTTAAAACTGTTATATAATTTTATGTCTTTTATGTATGAAGGTAAGCTATTGTACAGTTTTGCTCCCTCAAAGGTGATGCTTTTTTTAGCATAATTTGTACGTGCCCATGGCAAGACAAGTAAGCTTGGCCGACGTTTGCTGATTTGAGATTTTTTTGTGAAAGTTAATATTATGTTGGTATGAATTTTTTTATCAATAATTTTTCGAACCAAGAGGCAAGTGCTATACACGTAAAGTTGCTTTATGTTCATTAATTTGGTATTTTTGAAAATTTTTTCGGTAGGTGTTAGATGGGGGTAACAAAAAAGTATTTTTACTACTTTATTTTGCATTCTTTGAAGCTCCTGTAGCCTTGTCTTACCGGCAGTCCCCCAAATTTCAATAAGGTATAATAAATGTGATTTAACAAGGGAGTTATAAATATTGTAGCGTAATTTCCTGGGGATGCATTGACTTATGTTACTTAGTGAACCAGTGAGTGAAGAAAGTTTGCTTTTAATATAATCGATTTACGTATTCCATGTTAAATTGTTATCCATTCTCAATCCAAGGTATTTTTCACAAGTTTTCTGTTCCAAGGGTATATTGTCAATTGTTAACGGTTCATGTAAAGGAATGGTTTTATTTTTTGGTTTAAATATAATGTAGCAGGTTTTTAAAACATTGACTGTTAGCAGATTGAATTGGAACCATTCGAACAAAATTTTTAAATCTTCTTGTGCTTGCTGGATCACATCAATATTATTCGGATTAAGACAGAATTTGCCTAGGTTTCTATTAAATAAAAAATCCAAAATACTAACCCAATTCGAAATAGATGCCAATTTCATTTTTTCATACAAAGCTGTAAATCGCATAAATTTTTATTCGGTTTGGTATTTTGGACATTTTATTTAACAGAAACCTAGACAAATACTGTCTTAATCCGAATAACATCACAAGAAGTGTTAATTATGTTCAAATCGCAAATCATTTTGGTATTACGTTTGTATGGGAAGCTCTCGGTTCGCGGGGCCTTAAATTTCAAAGACAAAGCTTACCGAAGAATAGTTCCATTTTCATTTAATTAAAGATTAAGACCTTCTGATTTAATAAATACTGGTGGCGAGGTGAGTCGTGTTTTTTTCTAGTTTAGTATTTAATATTATACAATGTCTTAGGTCTTGTACTAGCAATAATTTAAATGCGTGCCTATTTAATATTTACTTTTAATTAGATGGCCCTGCCAAACAATATTAATTTCTCCGGTCTTCTGATTATAACTATGTTTCTAACAACTTTTGATTGAAACTGAACTTACATTGCTGCTTTAGTAAGAATCAATGTGACAACTATGTTACTTAAAGCAGCAATGTAACTGCGATTTCTGACAGTTTATTGATGGCAACAGTTACATAATCAGGGGGCGGATGTATAATAAAAAAAAATACTATTCAAAAGGTATTAAATAATATAAAAATGAATCCCTATTTCCCTCACGGCATCACGCGTGAACGGCTGGACGATGGTATTGGTGGTGGGCACTTTTCTCCGCATTTAGACCAATTTGGTCCGTTATGCGTGAAACCTCATAGCATCGGTATGGCTAATCGAGCCATCCCAGCTCCTTCCAGAAGCGCAGAAGCCTCCTGGGGCGTTCACAGGCTTCTAGGAGCGACCTCACCTCTGTGAGGATTTCTGCCCGTTGTGTGGCCAGCCCCACGCACTCCAGGATCACGTGGGCGGCTGTTTCCTCTGCTTCCAGGCATCCCCTGCATAGAGGACTGTCTGTCGCATTCATGATGAATAGTTGTCGGTTTAAAGCTAAGTGACCTGTAAGTGTACCTACAACTATCCGGAGGTCTGGGCGATTGAGGCTGAGCAGCCTGCGGGTCACGCGCGGCGAAACTGCAGTCATCGCAATCTTAGACTGTCTACAGCTTGTTAGATCTACCCAACGAGTATTGTGTGCAGCACGAGTACGGCTGGACGATATCGCTAACTCTTTTTTTTGTTGTGTTTGTTATTGTCAGGAAGGTTAAAAGAAAAAAATAAAAAAATTGTGCGCGCGAACATAAATATTGAAAATTTAAGAATACTTTATATTAAATTATTTCTAATGTAACCTTAGCGCTTTTGACAATTTAAACTTTTTTAATTTAACCTTTTTTGACAATTTCAACTTTTTTGATGTTACCTTATGGCGTTTGACATAACTGCTTTGCTTACTGCCAATCTGCTTTGCTTACTGCCAATCATTCTATACGTGCAGCCTTTGGACCAGTTATACGCAGCGGGCATACAGCGACCTGCGTATCCAATTTAACAACGCATTCAGGATACTGTTGAGACTGTCGTGGCGTTGTAGCGCGTCGAAAATGTTTGCGGAGGCGCATACGGACGACTTCTACGCTATTATAAGAAAGAGGTCCGCTTCCATGCTCACTAGGCTCCGCTCCAGTACCAAGTCTCCTGAGGGTGTTTAACGACCGGTAGGACTCTCCTCTGCTGCGACACTGGGTGAAGCTCCATACCGGATAATTTTTAATACTCGTACTGTAATTTTTACCGACTAACATAGTTTATAAGTAAGTATATTAAATTGTTACTAACACTATGGAACCTAGTTCTGAAATAAATTATTTTAATTGAATTTGAATTGAATAACATTGACAGAATGCGTGCTGCAAATATCGTCAAAGAGGATGTAAAAAAAGGTGTTTCTGAAATATATTTTTTATTAATATTCATAGTTAGGCAGGACAACGTCTGTCGGGTTCGCTATTATATTAAAAATATTTGTGTAAACTTTCAACTTTAAGGCGATACACACACTGCCACGTCTGATGCTGCATCGTTTGCATGCAGATCATGCGCCTAGATGTGGAGAAACATGCACACACACAGTTTTTGTAACCAATAAATACCATACCTCAATAAATTAATGTGCTAATTTTTGAGATTGTAAGAAAAACTAAAAAAAGCAAATACATTTTGAATTAAAATTGACTTTAATAATTTTTGCCTAATAGCTAGCCAGGTGGACTTGAAATGAGCCCTACCATAACACTAACCCAACCGTGTTCAATTGTACCCCTCCTAGGAATCGAAGCCGGGACCCCTGCATCTTATACGTGTGGACGAATCATTAGACTATAGAGGCGGTGAAAAGTTGTTGAAAGTTGTCGATATAAGGCGCTAATTGACTAAAATCGACTAGCATAAGTCGGCTTCCAAGTCGACCCGTGTAAATTAAATACCACACAAACACAACCCACTACGCCATTGAAGTCCTCAACGATTTACAAAACAATTAACCGTCTCTCACCGTTCGTAAATTTTTAACACATATGAAATTATTTAGTTAATGTAGTAGTAAGAAAAATACAAAAATTATTGAAACCGAATAAATTATGTTTTTCATTTAATTAAAAAGTATAGGTAGGTAATATTATAAGTATACGTAGGTATTAGTCTTTTTATTTAGAATAGAATAATTTTATTGCCATATACTGTGTATACAAGGTGTTACAAAAATACCCCTAATGCCGAATATGGTAGATAGGGACCATTAAACTGAACAACTTTTACTATGGGACCAACTCTGAAATCGCGATAAAAAATCAGCTGTTTCATACAAAAATTAAAATCGAAAATATCAAAATGTATGAAACAGCTGATTTTTTTTTCGCGATTTCAGAGTTGGTCCCATAGTAAAAGTTGTTCAGTTTGATGGTCCCTATATGCCATATTTATTTTAGGCATAGGTATTTTTGTAACACTTTGTATACACCGTTAATTTTTAAGTAGGTAAGTATATCTAAAAATGAAATGGGTATTTCAAATCACTTGAATGAACATTTTTTACTATGGGGCCAACCACGGAATCGAAAAATCAGTTTCAGTTCAGTTCCATACATTATAGTCGAGTCGATGTTGTACTTGTGTAGGTAGAAACGGAAACGGGAAATTCCCCTATGCTATCTATTATTTTGAATAGATAATTATGTTACTGTAAAATCCCGTTGGTAAAATTACGAAATCCTAAGGTTTTCCAGTACAAACTAAAATTAGCAACAATTAATAGTAAAAGTCCGAACTCTTCTGTGATCGTATCCTTAGCACGAATATCTATCGAGAAAAAAACGCCCTTAAGTATTCGATAGAGTAATTTTCTATGGGAAATCTCATTTCACTTTTCGGTGGTAGATGGCACTGTACAGGATTTCCTATACAAAATTACTCTATTTTTTACGCGCGTTAATTTTTCCGATAATTGTTCGTCCTACAGGTATACACAGACCACGTTATTGAATGTGCAGATAAAAAATAAAAATTAATAGTTTGAAAATATCGAAAACGCAAAGATAGCGAGACGCGTGCGTAGGTAAGACGCATTCATTCTTTTCATGGTTTACGTAAACGAAATGGTCTGTTTTCATTCCACGAGTGTAGGAAAGTCTATGAATGAGAATCAAGAAATCGGTAAAATTTTAGGACACAAACAAACCTCTTTTTTTTGTATGTAGTTATAAGTTGTGTTAGTCATAATATGTACCATGTGGCAGTGCTCAATAAATAAATAAATAAACCTCAATAACTTGACTAATTATGAAATATTGAAACTTTTAACTGTACATATTGATTAGTAAAGGTAAGAGATACGCCCATTATTTTTTTTAAATGTACTTAAAAATTAACCGTGTATACTGTGTCGTAATCACTTGGTAGCTAGAGCTAATTAATCAAGCACGCAGTCCTTCGAATCGTAATTTAACTGCATGCTTTCGAATGTAGCCGTAATAAAAAAAATCATTAGAATTATCAACCACACAATCTGCTGGTAGCAGCGTGATGTTTTTTGTAAAAGGATTCATTTGCCTTTTCCCTGTTACAATTTTAGTGAACTTGTCGACATGTCGCTGCGATATGTCACCAAAAATTGTGGGGGGTAACTATGGAAATATACGATTCTACCCCCACGCGGTATTTCTCTCTTCTTATTGCGCTGGACAAATGTGGTCGTGTGGAGCTTCTGTTTTAAATCAAAGAGTCTTGTTGACTGCAGCTCATTGCGTCGAGGATTGCGTATTATCGAAAAGAGGCAATGCCATATACGCATTTGCGGGAAGTGAAGACTACTCAAACAAGGTAGGTACTGAAATAATAAAGTGGAAGCACGGTGGGTAGTGAAAGCATATCAAATAAACGCAGGGGTGATTCGATTTTTTCTAATATATTATTTATCTTAATATAAAATAACTTTGTGAATGCGAAAAATCTCAATTTAATAATTGTACTTTTTTTAAATTTTATACATCGATTTTCGGCCAAATTTTAACGTTGATTTATGTCTATTTTCATTTGTTTATTAGATTGCTGATTTTTGTAAGTTCTCCTTATTTTTTATTTTAACCTTCAATCCCGAAATAATCCCGGGATCCCGGAATTGACTAAGTATAATCCCGTAATCCCGGGATTAGAAAAAAGGGCCGGGATCGAATTCCCTAGGATATGAGTAGGTAGGTAATATAAGGTGATGTATGTGAGATGAGTATTTTTTGTAAAAGTGGATCATTACCATACTTCATCGAGTTCATTCAATATGAGGACGTTATAGTATTGTAAATATTCGAGTCCCAGCAGACATTTTGTCTCTAAGCACAAAAAGTTAAAGTCTGAGCTAAGTCTAACTAGTAGACGCGGAGCCTAAGTGCCTATTTATTTTTCTTGTAGAACGCTGTCAAAAGGACAGCTGCAGAGGCGATTATTCATGAAAAGTACGACGAAGATAATGTGATAAACGACATCGCATTAGTTGAATTGGTAAAACTTCTGCCGCTCAGCGAGTTTATCAAAAGAGTGATACTCTCAAGGCGTTTTCCTGCTGAGAAGAATGGTGTAGTGGCTGGATGGGGAGTTATCAATGTGAGTATATTTATAAACCCTTTAACCAATAAAAAAAACAAACTTACATAAAATTACAAACCTAACGGACATCCTTACTTTCACCCTTGCTGGTCTAAGCGCCATCTTTTCTTATTAAAAAGCAGCCCTTGGCGAGTTTCTTGCCGGTTCTTCTCGTTACAAGGTCTCCCGCTTAGGGTTTGCGAACCGATGGCGTAGCTTCTTTGACATTCACAAGTGCTTGTAACAGCCTAGACTGAATAAATGAGTTTTGAATTTAGAATAAGGGTAAACTATAGAGTCATTGGCACCCTAAGCGAAATCTCTCCTTATTTTGTTGATTATTTTATCAGTAAGATTTTTACAGGCGTAACTTACGACTTTAAAAAAAATCTTTAGGGTTTATTTATTACAATAAAAACGAAAAAAATATGAAAATGAAACGTTTTTTATGAAATAAAAAATAAAACATCTAAAAACATCGAAAACTATAGTCATTGGCACTCCAAGTACAATCAGTGGCACAAACCTACTAGTGATTGGCACTCATTTTTTAGTATGAGATAGGGTGACGTTATTTCTCCAAAACTTAAGTTTTAAAGTTAGAAAGAAAGAATGAAGGTGAGAGAGGGAGGGACGGACTTAAAGAGGGAGGGAGAGAACTAGGTAGGGAGGGAGGGAGAAAGACTTAGGGAGAGAGGGAGGTAGGAAGTATGGAAGGAAGAAAGGATTAATGAATGGATAGATGAATGGATGGATGGGTGCATGGATGGATGGTTGCATGAATGGATGGATGTACGGACGCATGTATGCATGGACGTATAGGTGGGTGGATTTCAATGAAACTCGGTTCTTGTTACTATTATGACAAGAAAACAGTAATGCAATGTTAAAAATATAAGAAATCCAAGATGGTGGCCAACTTTTTTGTTTAGTGGTCCAATTTCGATGAAACTCGGTTTTTGGTACTATTTTGACAAGAAAACAACAATGCAATATTAAAAAATCCAAGATGGCGGCCAACTTTTTTGATTGTGGGCCGATTTCGATGAAACTCGGTTTTTGGAACTATTTTGACAAGAAAACAACAATGCAATATTAAAAATATTAAAAAAATCCAAGATGGCGGCCAACTTTTTTGATTGTGGGCCGATTTCGATGAAACTCGGTTTTAGGTACTATTTTGACAAGAAAATAACGATGCAATAATAAAAATATTTAAAAAACAAAGATGGCGGCCAAATTTTTGTTTATGAACCGATTTCAATAAAACTAGGTTTTTAGTACTATTTTGTCAAGAAAACAGTAACGCAAAATAGTACCAAAAACGAGTTTCATCGAAATTGGTACATAAAAAAAAATTTGGCGGTCACCTTGGATTTTCAATATTTTTAACATTGCGTTGCTGTTTTCTTGTTGAAATATTACCAAAAACCGAGTTTCATCGAAATCGGCCCACAAACAAAAAAGTTGGCCGCCATCTTGGATTTTTCAATATTTTAAATATTGCATTGTTGTTTTCTTGTCAAAATAGTTCCAAAAACCGAGTTTCATCGAAATCGGCCCACAAACAAAAAAGTTGGCCGCCATCTTGAATTTTTAATATTGCATTGTTGTTTTCTTTTCAAAATAGTACCAAAAACCGAGTTTCATCGAACACGGCCTGCAAACAAAAAAGTTGGCCGCCATCTTGGATTTTTCATATTTTTAACATTGCGTTGCTATTTTCTTGTCAAAATAATGCCCCAAATCGAGTTTCATCGAAATCGACCCACAAACAAAAAAGTTGGCCGCCATCTTGGATTTTTTTTTATTTTTAACATTGTGTTGCTGTTTTCTTATAATGGCAGAGTATGCAGCTGGGGCTCGTGCCACTCGCTTCTCCCCCCTCACGCCCCGCACGATGGCCTGACTAGATGTCTCCGTCGGCCTACTGTAGGGAAAAAATTGTTTATACTGTGATAATGCAAACACGAAAATGTATGAATAGTACCACCTAAAGTATAGTGCCAATAATTGCAAGTACTGTAGCGCAAATGTTTTTTCAAGTGTATTATGAAAATATTTTAAAATCTAAATAATTTGTAAGTAAAAACATTATTCAAAAAAAAAAAATTTAAAATCTAGTGATTGGCACGGTTGCTAAAGAACTGCACTTGTACAAGCTATTTAATCAATGGTTGGCACATCGTAAATTGAAGTTGTGTTAACAAAACTGGAAGAAATATTATTGAAAACTGTAATATAATTTATAATAATAATAATTAAGGTATTTCGCACCTCTAAGAAAGTCAAAAAAATAAATAACAATATTTTTTTCCATACCTCTTCCTTATTGGATCCGTTAAAATTAGCTAGAAAAAACAAGAAGTTTCTCGCGCGTTCTTATTTCTTAATACTGTGTTGCCATTAGAATCCGGAAGAAATATCTACTATAAAAGTTTTGAAGTGTAGTAATGCCAGATTAAAGAAAATAACAGATTAGTACGATTTTACCATTACAATTATTAATATCTGCGTTTAAATGTTAAAGTGCCAATCACTGCGGGTGTGCCAAGATAGGTAAAGCTTACCCTATAACTTAAGATCTACTGATCCAATGTCACATTTAAAAAAATTGACATTTTAAAATTCGACCGTTAGCGAAACATTATTATCAATCTCATACATGTTTCGAAAGCGAAGCGATAACGTAGAATTGTATTTGTTTACTTTGGCTAGGGGGTCTGGACTTTTTTCAGGGCTAACTAAAAAGACGAGCCTCTTAATAAATCTATAGATAATATTAACGATATAAAATAAAAATAAAAATGTCATAAGCATCGGATACGTTGGCTAGCAAATATAACATGTTTTTACGTGGATTACTTCGTTGTTTTACTGTAAAAACCGCTTCTGTGTCCGTAGCACGAACGGCTATCGAAAAAAATAACGCGCGTTAAAACATTCGATAGAATAATTTTGTTTGGGAAATTTGTACAGCGCCATCTACCGTCGAGAAGCAAAATTAAAATTTCCATATATAATTACCCTATCGAGTACTTTTACGCGCGTTTTATTCCTCGATAGATGTTCGTGCTAAGGGTACTAAATTAGGCATCGTACCCTTAGCACGAACAGCTATCGAAAAAAATAACGCGCGTTAAAACATTCGATAGAGTAATTTTGTATGGGAAATTTGTACAGCGACATCTACTGCCAAAAAGCAAAATTAAATTTTCCATAGATAATTACCCTATCGAGTACTTTAACGCGCGTTTTTTTTCTCGATAGATGTTCGTGCTAAGGGTTCGTGAAATAGGCATCTAGGCATCACAGTTTTTGCTGCTTACTAACCACACGCATAAACATTATGGTCGTGTGCGAATGTTCCATTTTGTGCTCTTCACAGCCGCCAATAAGTTTGAACGATTTATAATGGATACATAGAGATTTGGAACTTTGGATGAATTACCTATCAAGTGTTATTGTTTTTATTTTATTTTATTTATTTATTTAGGGTTCGTTGTTGCTTACATTCATTCAGATGAAACGAATCGTATCTATTTTCACTATACAAAGTTAAATTTACATATTACATTTTTTAAAGGTTGTCCATTATGCTAATTGATAGAATACCTTCTAATAACACAGTTTCAATCTTATACTAGGAGGAAACGAAACGTCGAGAGTCCAAGTTGAAATTCGTGGGTCAGCAACTGCAAAACAGGAACATTTGCTCCAGAATCAGAGGGTTGGCAGCTGGCATGTTCTGCGCTAGGAATGTCAGGACAGATAGCTCATTCCCATCACTGTAAGTTTTACTGTAGGTGTAATGGTTATTATATAAAGTTTCTAGCTGTCATTATGGTAAGCGAGCACTGAAATCTAAAACTTACGCAACTACTATGTCCCCTGGTACTGCACCTTCTATAGCGTTGGTTCCGAACCTGGGGGTAATTACCCCCGCAAGGGTAAACCGGCTATAGTATGGGGGTAACAGAGTTGGTACCTAGTACGAATAAATAGAATAGAGATTAAAAAATGTAATTATTAGTATGACTTTCATACTTAAATAAAGTGACACTAGGTACGTGGTATAGCGCTCTTTTGCGTTGCGTGTAGTGTGCGTGTGTGTAAGGCGGTGGGGCGAGGGGGCGCCCAAGGTGGGGGTAAAGTCTATTTTCCTACATAGATCATAATATGGGTAACAATATTGAAAGTGTTACCGACCAGCAACGTTACAGCCTTTTTGGGTTTCTCTTTGGTCTACCTACCAAATTCTAAATCTCAGTGACATCTTTTTATAGTTTAATTGTAGATAAACTCCTAAACGGGAAAAACGTTTAAGTGGTTCGTGCCCTATCCTCAACAGTTAGGAACCACTGTTCTATCGGCTAGTCCTGTACCAAGCGAACGAACAAATAGAAAATTTGCTATTTAAATAGGTATGTGCATATTATGTATGTAGGTATGTATGACCGTACGTTCTCCTAAATAGACATTTCAATAAAAGAGAATTCGCAATAAAAATGTGCTCCTAACTTATCAGTGCATAAGTAAATTCATAGAGATTTTTTTTTTCTCGTCGATCTCATGATGTGGGTTGGGGGTCGATGGATAGGACAGTAATACCTACCTACATAGAATGCAGCTAAAAGGAAAACTATCATTGTTAGGCAGGCTTTAGGAGTTAACCTTAGAAGTAAACGAGTAATGGTCGTCGTAAGTAACTAAAACCCAATGAATAGATAGGTATTATTATAGATAGATAAACATTATAGTCATTAGTTGTGTAAAACGAGAGTGAAATATATAAGTAGCTACCTTCCGAGACCAAAACAAGAAATTCGTTCAAAAAATCTCGATAGATGGCGTTTTATGAAAGCCGAGCCGTCATAAAGTTGCTTTATAATACTTAAGGGGCTGACATGAGCCAACTAGCGCCGCCAGTCGATTTTATTTGATTTATTCTAAATAAGCCCAAAATCTTAAAAAAGGAATCAGTCAAGGTCTTGTGAATGACATCTAATGTTTATTGAATAACGGTACAACATTACAAAATGCGTGCAATAGTTTAAAAACGGGTTTGAACCAACAGTGGCCACTTTTAACAAAATCACGTTTTAAACTGTTTGAATGCCTTTTCAAACTGTATAAAGTTATTCAAAAAATATTAGACGTTATTAACAAAATCTAAACTGATTTCATTTTTGAGAAATTGGGCTTATTTAGAATAAATAAAATTAAATCGACTGGCGGTTAAGTTCTGTCACATAGCCATAGGTAAAATTTCGAATTAAGGCTGCATAGTCTGCACACTAGCGCCGCCATTGGAAAAAAGTCATAGTGCTTAAATAATGACAGAATGCACTCCGTAGAAGCTTTGTGATTCTTTTATTTTCTAGCCTGTCGTTTAGTTAATTGGAGTTTTGTTGTTAAAAGTGGCCACTTTTCGCAAAAAATCTCCATTAAACTAAACGACTTTCCTATTTTCTATATTTAAGGTACTTTCCTTCCATTTGGAAAATTTTTGGGACACCCTGTATCTGTATCAATCAATGCCTATCAATATTGTCAGCATGTCTCTACAGTATTAATACATGTGTAATGTTCATCAAAATAAAAATAAATCTATATTAATTGTGCTCGGATTGTTATTAATACTCAAGTTTCATTTACAGTGGAGATTCTGGCAGTGGCTTCGTTATTTCCAATGGAGAAATACTTGGACTGGTGTCCTTCAAAGACCTAAAATACAAAAATTTGCTTGTGTATACAAATGTCACCTTTTACTACAATTGGATCACTACAAAAGCCAAAATACTAGTATGTAATTAATGAATGTGTGGAAGCTTTTTCATTAATAAAATTGATAAAATAAAAAAAAACTTGTTTTAAAAATACATAGACTATATTTTATTCATAAATAATTTACAATAAAAACATTATTTAAGATATATTTCCCCCAGTATTGCTAGTTCCACTTGAAGCTGCACATTCC
This sequence comes from Catoptria pinella, assembly GCA_963556745.1. Classification (NCBI taxonomy): domain Eukaryota; kingdom Metazoa; phylum Arthropoda; class Insecta; order Lepidoptera; family Crambidae; genus Catoptria; species Catoptria pinella. The sequence goes on from OY750776.1 coordinate 1,544,006, forward strand.
TTTTCCATCGCATGTGACGGTGGATGTTCTAGAACATTGTCAATCAGACCGTATGACTTAGCTTCTGTTGGTGACATAAAACAGTCACGCTCCATTGAGTTCTGCACTTTTTCAAGAGGCAGGCCAGTATGTCGCACATACAATGAATTAATTTGAGCTTTAAGCTTCAAAATCTCTTCTGCCTGGATTTGAATATCTGTAGCTTGTCCTCTCACACCACCAGACGGTTGATGTATCATTATGCGTGAATTAGGCAGAGCATGACGCATTCCTGGGGCTCCTGCAGCCAACAACAAGGAAGCCATACTACATGCTTGACCGACACACCACGTGGCAACGGGAGGTGTTATGTACTGCATCGTATCATAAATACCCAGCCCGGCAGTGACATTGCCGCCCGGCGAATTGATGTACAAATGGACAGGTTTTTTACTAGACTCGGACTGTAAAAATAGTAATTGAGCTACTACTAAAGAACTGATCTCATCGTTTATAGGCCCCATTAGGCATATTATTCGTTCGCGAAGTAGTCTCGAGTAGATATCATAAGCGCGTTCTCCTCTTCCTGTCTGTTCCACAACAATAGGTATCATGCCAAGATACGCCTGTTGCGACGAATGTATGCTCCTCTGGATATTGGATTTAATAACACTAGCTCTACAAACAGTTTTCGCCAATTTTCGAAGGTAATTTAGTGCCATTCTGAAGAAACAATACCTACCTATTGAAGACAAAAATTCCAGAAAATCTAGGTTGGTTCAGAACAACGAATCAAAATGACTGCAACAGAAAACTTGCTGAAGACATACTACAATCACACTATCATCGGTGTAAAATTAACAAAACACCGAACTATAAAATATTAAGAATCTCACTCAAATTCTCTATTTGCTGAAGTGAAGACCGATAAAAACAAAAATTTGACATTGACATTTGACATGTAAGTAATGTAGGGTGCATTCCGATTCAGACTAAAATCAATTTTAGCACTGACAGCAATTACTTATAATAAGTTTGTGACAGCAATAACAGGAACATCCATGGTGTGCGGCCTGAATTTACAATTAATATTAAATTTTAATACAAATAATACAAAACAAACTAGTGTCAGTTTTGACAGGACGCTCACAGTGATATAGTTCGAGACAGTTCGAGGCATAGGCGGCGTAAGCGCAAAGTGGCGGATGTTATGACGCAATCAGGCTGTCGTCTTAGAGCTGTCGTTATCGCGCTTACGGTGATTCGGTACGCAAATCAGCGCGATGACATCGCTGACAGCGTGACTCGGAATGCACCCGTAATGGTGACCATAGATCAGTGCTGCCACGCCGCTGCCACGTATAAAAAAAATAAAAAAAGTATTTGGCGAATGACGATTGGCGGGGGACTAAGGCGCGGGAAGTCCTTTTTTTTTCTTTGTGTTGCAATAAAATTACATGAACTGGATGCGATTTATGCACTTGTTGTACATACAATCTATTATTTATGAATTAGCAGACTGCTGAAAGAAGGGGGTGATGCTTTTACGGTCCTATTTATTTGCAAAAATGGGAAGTGATTCTAAAGTCTAAGTTTGAACGGTCTCGATTAAGAACTAATTATATTAGTTATCTTTATAATAGATAGATTTATTATCTATTTCTTTTATTTCTTTACTTTTATGTATTACGCCCAATATTTAGTACCTACCTTATTAATCATAGGAGCTTGGTTATAGTTCGGTAGTTAAAATTTTTGTAGAATGTGGGTTTTTGCGAACTTTATTTTTGTAACTTTTCTCTAATACGTTATAACTCTTTTATTTCAGATACTTAATATTAGTCAGTAGGTAAATATAAAATGCTTCTTACGGGAGCAGAACGTGCAAAGCGGTTTAGAGAGAAATTTCCTGAATCGATGGCATACATTTTCCTTACACTCTGCATAAATTTATTAGATAATGTAGGATTTTTTTGAAAGTAAATGAAAAACGAAGACTGATTCTAATGACTGACTAAGACATCCGAGATAAAGGGTCTTGAGAGACAGACAGACAACAAAGTGACTCATAAAGGTTCCGTCTTTTTCCTTTTGCGCGCGAATGGCGTTTTTTGGCTGTTGAATTTCAGATTTTTAGGTCTGTCTCCCCTTTTGTTGTAGGAAAGTTGGAAGCCTTAACTATTCCTACAAACCTCTTAATTGCCCCCCTGTGTAGCTATAGCACCAGGGTTTCTTTCAGACAAAATTCTCCAAGTACCTATACCAAATATTCTTTTACCCGAACTGTCGCCAATCACATAACTGATATAGGAATCGGATTTCTCTCAATTCAATAAGCTAAACAAATTCATGCAATAACAAGCTGTAATTTAGGTAGAAAAATTACTTGCATATACATTATAAAACATAAAATCACATTTAGTTTTAGCTGATATTTATCTCAACATACAGGCACTTGAAATAATCATATAAAACATAATTTGCTATAAATTCCAAAGATCATTTTCAACATTATCACAAGATAAATAAGAATATTTTACAGTATGTCTACACTTATACCTATTACTTTGAAACTTCATTTCGGTTGACGGCGTCTTAATTTCATTAGCGCTTCTTGTCTTTTTTTCTCAATGAGTAACTTTATATCAACAACTTTATCATTAGATTTATGGGAGCGACTATTAACAGTTGGGACATCCACTTGTATTTGGGATGCAGGTGTACTCGAAATTTTCGGCTGAAATTTCGAAATTTTAGTATTCAATTGTGTAGGTTCAGATTGCGTGGACCGCTGAGATGATGTGAATGGAAGCTGTCTTTTTGCTAACAGTTTCTCTCTAGCCTGTTGGTGTTTTCTCTTGATTTCATCTGGTGTACATCGTATTGGAGAGTCACCAGCTGAAAATAATAAAAATATTTATTTATAACGTTATTATTAGTAAGTTTTTACATTTTATTAAGGTTCTGGAATAGAAACAACCACATTTTATGCTTTTTCTTTAATGTAAAATACTCTGTGTAATAATACTTATAATAAAATTAACTACCTATGTATATTATCATTAATGGAATGTCTTTTTAGTATCAATTACAATTTCATATCTACATTATGTTTCATGATAGTTAAATTGTCTATCCCCAGTACGAGACACACCTACTCAAAAATTGTGGCCTAGATGTTTCAAAATAACAACAATACTAGGCCAGTAACAGATCCATAATAGACCTATCATCACTGAGCATGTGCAATTGTTGATGGCTGTTAAAAAATAAATACCAACCTGCAGAATCAACATTCTTATCATAAGGCATAGAATTATATCTGCCAAAAGACATGCCACTAGTGGAAGGCTTATTATCAACAACAGATGGTGACTCCGGCATGGAGCTGTGTCGACTGAAGAGCATCTTAGAAGAAGGACTACTGTCATGAACTATTATCTCTTTTAATGTCCAATCAGATGAATCCTTGAATTTTGACTTAACTTTCCTCGCAGACATTTCACTTTTAATTGGCATTTGTGTCAATTGTTCTAATGCACTATCATTTAAATTACCAACAAAACTGTCAAATGAATCATTGCCAAGTTTTGGTGAATCAAACTTTTTAGCCCTATTTATAGCGGGAGATTCTAATTTTATACTGTTCAATATAGCATCCATAGAGTCTTGATCCATCTTAAAATCAATATTAGACTTAACTTCTTTTACACCCTTTGTATAATATGTATCATAACATGTTCTTTTAGGTGATGTGGGTCTACAGTTAACAAACTTTTCTTCAACTATCTGACTAGCTTTTAATAAACATTCATTCATTGAATCATCTGACTCCAGAGCAGTCTCAGTATCGGGCTTTGAAAATTTGGAACTCAGCACATTCTTTCGTAGACATCTTGAAGAACTTCGTAAAACACTTTTTGGAGAATGTTCTGGTGACTCACTGAAAATATCATCCTCACTTTCAGACGGTCTGATCTCTGGAACACTTTGAGTTCTTTTTGCTAGTAATTCAGGTAGTTTCTGATTCAGTTCCAGAAGTTCTTGAAACAGTTCAGTCTTTTTATGCGATACTCTATGTCTACGTTTAGGAACTTGTTTCTCTATGATTTTTGGCCTAACATATTTTTTAGCTTTCCTGCTAAGAGGTGTTGTGTTTTTCGTTAGTGGCTGTGATTTCTCTGCTTTAGGAGTGTAGTAGTTCCACACGACATCCGTGTCGCCTTCCACACCATCTTGAGTGCACAGAAATGGAACTGGACTGGCTGCGTCAGAATCACAGTATGAATCACTATCTCTTGAAGGCGACTCAGCTTGATGCTCAGGAGTTGAACAAGATATTACTGTAAAGTAAACATAGCAAAAACATAAATTATAATTTGTTCACCAAATATGAGGATAGGGTATAATAATCATCTGGAGTACATACAACAAAGGAATAGTAAAAATATATCATTCTTTACAAATATACTCTTTTTTTTACCACAATAAAAATATAAATACTTACTTTTATTTTTTGTAGCCACCATTTTCATGGATAATTTCTTATTGTTACTCATACGTGAACCTTATAACAAAATACACTTAGCATGAAGAAAGACCTCATGGAAGTTTACAAGGTAAAGCAACTAGGCAATTAATCAGTTCCGTAAAAATCACAATTATTAAAATTAATCCCAATTAAATACATAGCTTAGAGCATTTAAGAAGTATTAACTGAAATTGTTGCACTTGAAATTTTTTTCTTTGCTGCTGCCAAATGTCAATGTCAAGTCAACTTCATTCCCCTTATGCTGGGGCTACATTATCGGGCTACGGCGAATATTCGTGTTAACGCGATGAATGTGACGGGTTCATCGTGTCATCGCGTAGTATTCGGGCGAAGACGATGTAGTATCGGGGAGCTGTCGGTAAACTGGCGCGAATCAAAGGGATTTGTCGCGCCAATATTCGCTTAGGTAGCTACATCTACGTCAATTCAGTGTCGTCCAGACTTTGAAGCGAGACGGACGTGCATTTAATTTTTTACACTATGGAGTGGAGTAACAAAAAAGTGTTAGAATTCATTCAATTTTATGAAACTGAGAGTATTATATGGAATCCTAGTGACCCCGGCCATAAAAAGAAACACTTGGTACATGATGCGTGGATTCGAATTAAAAATATGCTCAGTTGGCCTACCACAGTAGAAGAAATGAAGAAGAAAAAAGATTCTTTGATGGCATACTACAGAGCCCATCTTAATAAAATTAAGAAATCAAATAAAATTAAGCATCGCGTCAACTCGACATGAATCTTCGCCCGCCTTAATGTAGACAAGAACATCGCCTATACCCGAACACGATGTTTTTGTCGCGCCTACACGATACAAATCTTCGCCCGCTAATGTAGCCTCAGCATTAGAGCATCTAAGTCATTCCCTTTCATTCTGTTGTTATGACTTAATGTACTGTTACAAAGCACTAGATCAGAGGTGAATTGGGTTTGTACACAAATGAAGCGATAAATATAATTCCACAATCAATTAAACAATCAACAAAAACTAAAAATGCTATCCGACCCCGACCCATCGGAACGTCCAACCAACCGAGCCCAAAAAGTAAAGTCACAGACTACCACGATGCTAGAGGTAGGCTGCCATTACCGTCGTCGCCCGTCAAGTCGATTACTCCCTTCATGGTTGACATTGACAGATGGTTGACATTGACAGTTGGTTGACACTGACAGATGTTGACATTGACAAACGTGAAACAGAGGTGGGAGCGGGGGATATTTCTGAGAGTACGTTTATTCGAGGTTTATCCGTTCAATTTGTTGCTAGTAAAGTCTATGGTTCGACTTTTTGGCGGGCTTTTGAAAAGTTGGGCGCGATTTTTAAAGTTTAATTTGCAAATTAATTATAAATATTGTATATTATAAATTCTAAGCTGTTAATAGTGTAAATAAATTGAAAAAAGTATATAAATATATATAAATAAATAGGTAGCCGTATGTAGTGATGGGGAAAAGGAAAAAACATAAATTGGATGGGGATCCAATACCTACCGAATCCGACTCTGACGAAAATAATGAAGTGGATAAGTATAAACCTTTTAAAATTGAAAATTACACCCGACAATACCCTGAAGATGGAGGAAATTTTGAATACCTGGTTATATACGAGAGCATAGATGAGGGAAAACCTATAGGTGATAGGGATTTAATGGCACTTGGTGCTGTCCTAAAAAGACATAACAAAGGTATCAAACGGTTTAAACGGATCAACCGATATAAAGTTGGTGCAATCTTTGAGCGTCCAGGGTTGGCCAATATGGCCTTAAATAACACAAAATCAGCAGCTGAACTTAATGTCAAATGCACAATACCGGCCACACTTACCGAAATCACGGGCGTCATTCGAGGCGTTCCATCTTACATGTCCAACTATAGCATTTATAACGGCATTTCCAGCTCCAAGGACGTCGTGTCTGTGCGTCGGTTGATGCGGCGCGGGCGTGATGAAGATGAAAACCCCATACTCATACCTACCCAGACAGTTGCCATCACATTTTCCTGTCCAACCCTTCCAGATAGTGTAGATATCAACAGCTGGTATTTTGAGGTAAGCCAGTACATTCCTCCTGTGAGTCAATGCTTACGCTGCCTTCGATATGGTCACATTGGCAAATACTGCAAAAACGCACAGAAGTGCTCAATTTGTGGCGAGAATCACCATTTTAAGCAATGTACCAAAACAACAAAAGAAGCCGTATGCATTCACTGCAAAGGAAATCACATATCTATATCGTCAGAATGCCCTAAAAGAAAAGATGAAATTGAAAAAAATAATGCAAAATATCAAAAGAGATCATATGCTGATGTTTTTAATAAAAAGAATTTTCCAGACTTATCATCTAATTCAAATAAACCAGAACAACAATTGCAACACTTGTTACAGTCAGACGTCATTCTTAAATTAATTATTTCCACTATACTTAAACTATACACTCAAAAATCATCTTCAGAAAACTCACCCCCATTAACATCGGAGGCTATTAAAACTGTTCTCTTAGAAACATTTAACTCCAGTAAGCCAAACAATATTTCTAATAAATAATGGATCAGCTAAACATTATTCAATGGAATGCTCAAAGTTTGTTAAGCCATAAACATGTCTTCACACAATATCTCTATCAAAATGATATTCATATTGGTCTCATTTCTGAGACTTGGCTCCAATGCACAAAAACTTTAAACATCAGAGGCTATAAAATAGAAAGATTAGACATAGGTTCTAAACACAATGGTGTTGCTATTTTAATCAGAGATTACCTGCCCTATCAAAAATTACAAACATATTATGATGATTCTTTACAAAATATTGCTATTACATTACAAATTAACAATGAAACTTTATCAATAGTTAGTTTTTATAGTCCCACATCTGCTGCTCCTTGTAACTTTACCTACTCACACCTTAATAATTTAGTTAAGTCAATACCCAAGCCCTTAATATTAGCCGGCGATTTCAATGCACATCACACTATGTGGGGTTGTGCATCTACAGACACGCGAGGGTCAACACTGTTAGACGTCATAAATGATAACAATTTGTGCCTTTTAAATGATGGTTCACTAACAACTGTTGGTTCACATAACTGGCGGTCTAACGCTTTAGATCTTACAATAGTTTCCCCCGCTTTAGCTTTAAGATGTAATTGGCAAGTGCATGATGACTCCCTGTGCAGTTACCATTTTCCTGTTCTTACTAATTTATTGTGTAATCCTGTAAATATAAGCAATAGTGCTAATGTAAATGTAAATTATTCTAAACCAAACTATAAGACAGTTGATTGGAAGAAATTTAAGCAGTTGTCAGATGTTAAATTAAGTAACTGTAATTTTAACTTAAATGATCCAGAAACATGCTATAATTTGCTTTCTGAAATTTTATTAGAATGTGTAGATGAGACAAATTCTTCTAGGAAACGAGCACATCAACTGTCATATAGACAAAGTAAAAAAAGAAAGTTAAAACTCCCTTGGTGGAATGATATATGCACTGAAGCTGTAGCCAAATGTAAAGCTGCTTATATAGAATTTAAACATGACCCTACTGAGCAAAACTATATACAATTTAAAAAGAAACAAGCACAGAAAAAACTAATCATTAATAAGGAAAGGCAAAATGCATGGTTCGAACTATGTAATACATTCAATCGACAGACACCTTTATCTATGATATGGGCTAACATTAGAAAATTTAATAAATCATACTGCAGTCCTCCCAGTAATGTCAATTCTAACAATTGGATTCAGTCGTTTTTAGATAAATACACCTCTAATACCCAATCTCAACCATTAAGTGAGCATGCTGATTATAATCCTGATGCTGAACAATTTTTCATGAAACCCTTTACTTTAATTGAATTATTAGCTGCCATAGACTCTCGTAAAGACACGGCTTTTGGTTTAGATCATATATCTTAAAAAAAGTTTAAGAATCTTAGTATGATGGGTCATAAAATAGTTCTTAATATTTTCAATGCATTATGGAACAAACTAATCATTCCAAAATCCTGGAAAGTCGATTGCCTAGTCCCTATTCTTAAACCAGGCAAAGATAAAAATCATCATGACTCATATAGACCCATAGCATTAACATCCTGTGCAGCCAAGTTATTTGAGCAATTGGTGAAACAAAGACTGGAATACTATATAGAACATAATAATTTATTGCCTTATAATCAATTTGGTTTCAGAAGAGGTCGTTCAGCAGTTGAAAGTTTGAATCACTTGTATTTAGATGTTCACAATGCTATGGTTAGTGGTAATTTCTTAGTGTGTATTTTCTTTGATATAATAGGCGCCTTCAATAATGTTGATCAAAATGTTCTTGCGGATGAGCTGTTTTCACTGGGCTTACCTGAAAAATTAATTAGATGGATATTTAATTTCTTGAATAAAAGAGATGTGTTTGTTAAATTCCAAAATAATTTACTTGGACCGCAATCATCCAATAAAGGTGTTTGTCAAGGTGGAATATTAAGTCCATTATTATTCATTTTATACATTCATAAGTTAAATAATATATTAGGAAATGATGTACAAAATTTACAGTATGCTGATGATCTCACAGTCTATTGCACTGGCAAAAACATGCCTCAAGTGGAACAAAAGCTTAATAATGCATTGATGAGATTGAAAGCCTATTTTGATTATTTAAAATTAGAAGTTAATCTAAGTAAAACTAATGTTGTAGTATTTAGTAAATCAAAGATTTTACTCACAAATATTTTATATGATGGTAACTTACTTCCTGTCAGTGACGAGGCCAAATTCTTAGGAGTCATTTTTACACGGAACCTTTCATGGGTTAAACATGTTTCTGGCTTAGCAGACAAAGCATTAAGAGCATTTAATATCTTAAAATCCCTAGCTCGAACGTACTGGGGAGCTGATCCAAAAATCTTACTCATGTTGTACAAATCCATTGTTCGTTCACATTTTGAATATAGTTTTCTCTGTTACTCTTCTATTGATGTGCTTGTAAATAAACTGGAAAAGATTCAAAATAAAAATCTTAGACTTATAACAGGGGCAATGAATACTACACCTATTGTATCAATGCAAGTAGAATGCAATATATCATCCTTATTATTAAGGTTTAAGTATTTAAAATTTAAATTTATTCTTAAACTACACAGTGTAAATAACCACATTCTTTTGAATTTATTAAAAAGTAATACTACTCACACTTTACATGCTTCTTCATTAAATTGTAAATGCCCATATATTCTCCATGACTTTCAAGAAACATCAGCATATATTGACCTTGAAAATAATATAAACAGTAATGAAAACTGGGCTTGCTACTGTGGTTCTTATGAAAGTAAATTTATTCCTTTAGAAATAGACATTGATCATGATCTTCGAACCAAAGAGGCAGTTTATGAAAAGTTATCAGATTGGCAAGAATTTCAAATAATTTACACAGATGGATCGAAAAGTGAAAGTGGTGTTTCAGCAGCGTATTACCATACAAATCTAAAGTACGGAAAAGGTTATCGCTTACCAGCTAATTTTAGCGTTTTCTCAGCTGAAGCCACAGCAATACTGTTGGTCTTACAATATATACAATCTGATGTTATGTGTTCTGACAAAAGCAGATTTCTGATAGTTTCTGATAGCATGTCTGTGTTAAAGGCACTATGCAATCCAGGATTTCACAATTCACACTATTTACTATTCGAGATCAAAGAAATAATACAAAATTTAGCAGATAGCAAGAAAGTAAAGTTTGTATGGACTCCAGCACATGTCGGTGTGACAGGTAACGAAAATGCCGACTATCTTGCCAGATTAACGAATTCTCTGGGTGGCAATATTAAAAACATTTCAATTCCTTGGCAAGATCTGCTTCCTGAATATCGAAAGAAAATCAATAACGAATGGATTGAAGAAAGGACAACTATTATCCAATCAAAAGGAGCATGGTATGCAGGTATTAATAAAGAAGTTGGCCGAAAACCCTGGTTCGCTACATCCGGTAATTATCTGCAAAGGAAGTTCTACACGCAGATAAACAGGCTAAGATTTGGACATTGCAGATTTAAAGCTCATTTGTGTCGTATGCGCATAATATCATCGCCAGTATGCACTGAATGCACTTCACAGGAAGATCAGACTCTGGAACATATATTTTTCACTTGTCCGGCGTTCAACATACAGCGTCTGTTACTAATAGATCAGCTCATGGAAACACATAAAACCATCCCGCCATCACTACAGGACATCCTAGCTCGCCCAGAAAATTTCATCCCCATTTATGAATTTGTTATCTCCACTCTTGGAGAAATTTGATGTTACAACTCGGACTTGACTCTCTCGGATATGACTATCAACCTGGAAAAGATAAAATTGATACTTATAACAAGATTTTACCCAAAAATAATCTAAGATTTGGCTTCTTGCCTTAAAAACACCAACAAGACTCAAGATTTGGCTTTGCCTTTATTATAAAACAAGATTAAAAAATCAAAACTCAAGAACTGGCAGTATGGCTTAGACCTTCGCCTGTCCTGAAAAGGACGAATATAACTACTACTACTACTACTAGTCTATGGTTCAAAATAAATAAGTCTATGGTGAAATCATTCTCACTCTCACTCACATCACATCATTCATTCATTCATTCACTCACTCAGTCAAAGCAAGCAAGTTGCGTTTTGTAGACGTGTTTTTAAATCGTGTGATCGTAATGTGTCTTCGGAAGTGACTTGTAGTGTAAAGTGTACAAAGAATCCGTGCAACATGTTGGCGGACGGTGAGATAGTTGGTGATGGCTCATGGAACCTCACCATCTACGTAACAGACTTGAACGAGAAACGTACCATGGTCGTGAAAGGCGACATGCATATCGGCGGGGTTATGCTGAAACTAACTGAGAGCTTCGGTAAAGACGCTAATTCTTACATTAATTTTTAAATCCAAACACTGAAAGGTACAAATTTAAAACAAGCTATGCTCTAGCTTCATTTTTGAGCAAACATACACCTACCTAAAATTCAAATAGGTACCTATCGAATTCTTTACTTCCTACTCTGATAAATTATGTTTTTAGAAACTGTAGGTGGGTAGTGATAATATGTTATTTGCATAACCATATACAGACTATTATCTTCAATAATAAATAAAAATGATATTCTCAAATGTTACACTGCCTATTTTAATACTTCAAGCAGCAAGAGCATGTAAAGAAATTGTAAAGAAAATTGTATGACTGCCAGTGGTCTCTTATTTCTAAAGTGGTTAAGTATAGCTTGTTTGATTCTTGAAGGAGTAGGTAGTAAGTATCATTATGTTTATGGTTCTGGTTTAAATGAAAAAAATAGCTAATGACTTGGTCCCTTGAACAAGTTAAAGCTTCATTCATTCTAGGCTTCGATCAAGAATGTCCTATGAATGCTTCACGAGTTCGTACAACATACAGCAGTCAAATATGACACTGACTGATTTTAAAATTCTAATCCCCACATGAATATTTTAATCTGAGTACAAATGACTATTCTTTCCTAATTCAACTTCAGAAGAAAAAAAGAAGAAAATACTTTGTACATAATAAGGTATACTACTGTCTATATTAGAATCCATAATTGAAAATGCCTATAATGAAAAGTAGCTATGTACCGTAATATAGTTATAGTCTAGTAAGACTAATCTAGTAAATCAATTTAAAGTTAAACACCTCTTTTGATAGTAAACTTTACAAAAACGTAATTTCTAAAGCTTCGCCAGCCGCTGCCGTTTGCTCATTTCATATTGATTCATATCTATTAAACTTTTTAGTTTACAAAAAACAAACAAAAATATTTTTCTTTTAACGCTATGTATGTATCTTAAAATTATGGATTTTTTTACAGTTATATGGCTTTTCTTGTTATGAATTTTAAAGTTATAGTTTTTATAATTATGGATATTAATTGACATGGTAAAAAATGGTATAACTTTTTAATTATCTTATTGTTATGCAAAACGTTATGTCAAGTCTGTTATGGAATTTCAAAATAGGATTATTAATGTTATGCAATTTAAGGGATGCGGAAAATATAGGTACCTTACTAAGGTACTATTATAAGATACAGTTAATAAAGTATCATTACTTTTATGAGACACAAAACCCATATTAAACCAAATAAAACACATTTCTCTTTGGTAAATGGCTCTGTATATGTTCTGATATAATTTCTATGTTACATTTATTTTGAGTATGTTTAAGACATGAAGTATTAATCAAATATGTTAAGATTAAAATCCCCTGGGTTTGTATTAGGGACTGGTATTTAAGATATTTTTTTACATTTGACTTGTTTTCTTACACTTACCATAGGTACTTGAAAAGAAAATCTTGTTAGAAGCATTCCATGCCCATATTTGAAGCAAATCGCGTTATCACAATTTTATCAATATTCATATTTTTTCTTAAGAAGTGTAACCTGCTTGCCAACCCATGTAGCAATAAAAGAAGGCTTGATTAGAGCGGGACAAACAGAGACAATAATTAGCGTGAGGGAGAAGGACGATGCGTGTACGCAACGCAGGCACGCGTCCTTCACAGCCATCGAACCTTGCGATGTTAGTTTTTGCCTGACCAAACACAAGTGAAAGATGTGAGGGAAACAAAAGTATAATTAACCTGATTTGTCCGTGGTACAAGTCATGCAAACCGAAAAAAAATACAAAGTGTATTACTTTTTGGAAAAACGACGAAAGTTTAGTCAAAACTTTTTAGGGTTCCGTACCCTTTTATTTATTTATGACTCTTTGTCATACGGGACCCTATTACTAAGACTGCGCTGTCAGTCCGTCTATCACCATTCACCAGGCTGTATCTCAGGAACCGTGATAGTTAGACAGTTGAAATTTTCACAGATGATGTATTTCTGTTGCCGCTATAACAACAAATAATAAAAAACATAATAAAGTCAATATTTTAGGGGGCTCCCATACAACAAACTTTTAATTTTTTTGCGTTTTTTGCTTCTTATTGATAACAACAACAGGTAGACGCTTGAAACATTCACAGAATATTTAGTTACATATTCACTTTAAAAATAAATAATTAAAATTTTCTCCCATTCAACAAACGTGATTTTTACGGAACCCTTCGTGCGGCCGGTTTTTAATATTTACGCAATAAGCGTTTGCACGTAAAGTTCTTCACCTAGGTAGGTCCTACGCGAATGCGTTGCGATAAATGACTTTCAGAACGACTCTCAATATTCGCCCACCTCATTCCCAAAACTTGTTTTATGCTATTCATATCGTATATTTAGCCGCGGTTTTAGGTAACAGTAATAGGTATTTATTTAGCATTTACGGTGGGTACTTATCGGAAACTATTTTAAACATTGCAACTAGTCTTTATGACCTACTTGTCTGCCATGCCAGCTAAGGTCTTTCAGTACACATTTTATCTTTCTCGAATGTCAGGAAAAACACATTTAATACAATTTAATAAATAAATATTAAATCAATATTTGATATCATCACATACATTGCTCCGATTCCAAAGTAAGTAGCTAAAGCACTTGTATTATGGAAATAAGAGACAACGGTGGTATCACAAACACCCAGACCTGAACCAATATGGAAAAGTTCGTTTTCTAAATTGACCCACCGGGGATCGAACCCGTGGCGACACCTTGAAAACCGTTGTACAAAGCCACTCGACCACGTAGGTCGTCAAATATATTAATTATAGTTAGCTCCTAGTACTACACTGCGTAAAATTAAGTACGGCAAGTAGACTACAAAACTGTTGACTGTATAATATGGAAGTAGGTTTAGGCAATTTCAAGTTAATTACTTACAGCGCAACCCGCATACACATCCATAGGTAAATCATCAACAACTTCAGAATAACTAAGGTTAGACTTGAAGTTAAAAACGTTAATAACAGAAAAGTCCTCATTATATTTTGAACTGTCTAGCTGCATATTATTGTGTAAATTACATGGCTCCTCCACGAAATGAAGATGCATATGAGTGCGTTGGCGCAGATAAAACGTAATTAATGTTCGTTAAAGGAAACGAGCCTTGGGACAGAGCGGTTACATCAATAACGCCCCGTCATCACTCACTGACAGCTGGCCGGCTCCACCGTCAATGAGAATTAAGACCGTGAAAAAACGCGTTTGGGGAAAACAGTTAAAAAAAACACCGTATGCACTATCTAAATAGTTTCGATTCTTTTAAAAGTCCTTGTCACTTTTTTGTTATGAGTTTTATATTATCTCAATGAGTTGATCCAAGGAATTAATAGAAGGCTTTAAATGTTAGAAAAGTTTTTTTAATCATTTCATTGACAAAACGTATCTTACGAAAAGTGATGTAAATATAACAGTTCCACAATATATTCAACGGTTTTCATAGATTATTGTAGTATTCATCGAGAATCGTTACGTTTGTTAAACCACTGATAACGTTTTTCTGTGTTGACTTAATTGTTGATAAGATATAGCGAACGTAAAGTACGTACAACGATTACGTGGTTCAATCAAATACTTGAGATTGCATAACTAAATCTTGGTATAGAAACAGTTCAACGGCTACTTTCAGCTCCTATTTACAGAGATACCGGCGATAAAATGACAGTGAAATGTGATAAACAGTTTTGTTGTTGCAATACAAGCTACTCTACTATGGTCAATAGGAACGATTGATAATAGAAAACATTATTTTGTAGCGTACTTAATTCACTAGACGTTACGATAGACAAATTCGAAGAAACTATACAAATGAATGTCACTGTCACATTATGCACAAGCTTAGTGCACAAGTTTATATCCATCTATCTTATCTCTTCTTTATATATACCCATTTTAGTTAAGTATAAAACGCATTATTCTGCACCGTACAATCATACAGTGATATTGTCCAATTTGAATTTTCATCTGATCTAAAATAACCTGTCGTTAATGGATGTATAGATCCATTGTTTCTAATTTAATTGGTTGACAGCTATGATGCGCTTGCGCATGTTTCGAGAAGCCGCCATATACGTCGTGTAACTTGTTTCCGGCGCCTCCCCACCCTTCCAACTGGAGATAAGGTGTTATCATCTCATTGTTCCTCTGCCATGTTGAGTTGCTTGGCCAAGCCAATCGCAGTTTCACAGGACATTAACCTAATAGTATTTTTAGCATTCCAAGTAAACATTTCTCTTTAGAAAGAGCAGACCCTTTGGTCTGCTCGATAAGGGCACGAAAGTTTAATTAGTATGCATGAAACATCAGCTCGTTAGGAATATTTCCAAGGACTTCTTCCATCGAATGCGAAATTATCCAAATTAGTAAAGTTACAAATAAGGCGATTACTGAGCCATTGTATGCCGTCAGTTGGATGTAGCATAGGGCATGCAAAAACCGGGTAGTTTTAGAAAACCGAATATTTCGGTTTTCACAAAAAAAATCCGGGTAACCCGGTTTTTTCGGGTATTTCGGTTTTTTTTAAATAAAATTCAATAAAAAGGGTAAAATAATAAAAACTGTTTATTTTCTTTCGTTTTCGAATTAACATTAGTTTCTGAACACATTTGAGATCAATCACGTAACTAAATTATGTATGCCACTATGCACTTATTAACCTTAATAAAATTCTAACATAAAAATCAATAAAATCAACAAATCGTAAAATAAAAAACACGTCTTTAGAACCTTTGAGGTTAATAACAAAGTCAAAATTAAACATAAGAGAGAGATTGAGATAAAATATCTTTTTTTTAAACATACTTATATGCATTTCATATTGATGAAATGTAATGTAATGCAATCAGGTTAATGCAAAGCATGCTTAAATGCTATATGGGTTAATGTTAAATTATTCAATAACAATTATAGAACTCTGATATCACAAATCTTTATTTAACAAGCAGGTAAGATTAACAAACCCTGAATAAAAAGTGCTTTTAAGGTTAGGTATCGGTGGTTTGTTTTTAAAATTCTCTGAGTTTTTTTGTTGTTGTTGTTTTTTAAATTACAACTTCAGCCGTGAGTAGGCTGAAGTTGTAATTTAAAAAACAATTACGTCCTTGCTCATATTTCCTTTCACAATTATTCAAAAAACAAAAGTTGAAGAGCTTACCTGTATCGTGAAAGTTTCCTTGCGTTTACTGTGACTTGGCACTTGCCAGAAAGTGAAGGCTGGTTTATACGAGGTAAGCAACTGACTCCGAAATCGAGACAAGTCAGCGCTGACCCAAAAAAAACCCAATGTAAATTGGTTTGAAGTCAGTACAGCGGCATGAAGTCAGTGCTGACTTGAAAATTCCCACACGAATATTTTGAAGTCAGTCGGTACTGACTTCTGTACTGACTGACCCTGTGTAAACTTGTCTTGACTGACAAAACAAAATGGCAGCCAGCCGGTAACGTCAATTCAAGAACTAGAGACAAAAATGCGTTTCATATGTATACACGCTTATTACTTTCCTTGAATACCATTGACTATTGCATTTTTGAGAAAATAAGAAAGTTTTTGTGTAAGCTGTTTGTTAAGTGAAATAACCGAAAAACCCGAATAATTCGGTTTTATGACTAGAAAAAACCGGGTTCAAAATTCTGTCGGTTAATCGGTTTTTTCGGTTATCCGGTTAACCGGTTTGCATGCCCTAATGTAGCATGAATCTTCACGACCACCGTAGCGTTTGCGACTGTTGCCATATGTGGATATCCTTTGACTATAATGTTGCTGCTAACGTTATTGGTATCAGGAATTCATTGTAGAGGGGTGCGTGTGCTATCTCTGAACGTGGGGAGATAGTGCGACATGCCAGCTTGTACGCAATAACGAAACTCTTGTTGTTTTAATCTGTCCTTGTTATTGATAGGAGTAAGTCCCGCAACAAGGTTATTTGTTAATACAATGACAGGAATTGGAATATTTGATGAGCACAATATTTTAAGGAAGGTACTGTAATGGAATGGCAAGGTCACTATAGTACAAGACTTAGGAGCTGTGATTAGATTAGGGGGATTATTTGAAACGGCACATATCCACCGCATCCAGGGTTACCATCTGGTTACCATCTGACAGGCATTTTACAGTTCAGACAGTCGTGCGGCCTAAGCTAAGCGCTAAGCTGTGACAGGCATTTTTAAATTTTGCTAATGAAACCACAGATTACAAGATTATACTAAAATTGCGCTGCGCGGCCGTTTTTTTTACTATATACAACAGCACGTCAGGTTATACAGTTAAACTGCGAAAACAGCTTTTATTGAGTAGGGAATAAAGGCGGTCTCAAGGTCAACATGTACAGTCTGAGGTGCCGTCATGTGTATAAGATAAATCGCGCTGCGTTACCGTTATTTACAATAGACAGGCAAAATTACAAAATTAGTGGATGAAACTGACTAAACATCGTTTTACTATAGACAGACATTTTTCAGAAAAATCAGGCATTTTGTGCATCCTCCGGATCCTCCCTTACATGTTGATGGCAACCCTACGCACCACCTTCCTAGATATTGTCGTAAAGAAAGAGTATCACCGACTACGGCTCGAGGCAGCCGGACACTAACGGTTGTGCACATTCCGATTTTCCGCAGCGAAGACTGGCTAATTGTCGTGTTCTGCGTGTCAATTCTACTACAGCACCATCTCTTTGGCCGATCAACTAAAATTGCACAATTCGTTTCGCACCTCTCAATCCTCGTTTGCATATTTCGTTATCTTGCAAATATAACAGGTTCACAGTCATTGCCAGTTTTTAAAATCCGTTTAAAGTAATTTGGCAATGGAATACCCTTATAAAGTTTAACCTACATATTTCCGTCCCAAAGTTTTGGTTATGTCCATTTTTGTATTCACACTCGCACGACTTTTGCATCATTTCTTAAGTTTTGCTCTGCTGTGCAGGCCCGTAGCCAGGATTCGTATTCAGGATGTATTCTGTGTTCGAAAGGGATTAAACCTTTTAGAAATGTTTGTAAAACATAAAAACGTGTGGGGTAATGTATGGTGTTCATATATTTTTATTAAGTTTGTAGATTTCGGAGGAGTATAGGACACTCATATTCCTCCCCCTGTCTACGGACCCGCTACAGTGGTATTGGTTATATCATTATCGCTGATTAATGCGGTATGTAAGTTTGTGTAACCTCTAAACAGAGTCTTCTGTCTTTAGTAGCTCCTAATCTGATCATTCCTTTGCGATGACTAACATGAACTGCGCATCGTTAACTAATTAGAATTATGTTACCTAGTCAGTTCTTTGCTTTGTTACAAACGAATGTCTAAATCAAACGGTGGTTAGTGGAATCGAAGTCTAGTTTGCTTTTCCTGATACTTCGCACCTTGTTTTGGGTATCCATTATTCCGATATCTTTTCGGAGATTGTTCGTGACAGTGCCTCATCTTATTATGAATAGATAATATCCAGTTTTCGTATTCTACATTACAGTATGTATGTATGCTTCTGCAAATTGTAAACGTATCTTAGCAGTCCATTGTTATGCAAAGTTGACACGGGCTCCGTTAGTTAACTCTTCAGTTCTATATGTCACCAAATGTAAACTATGCTCCATGCTTGTTCCGAGGAAGGGATTTTACTTTTTTAAACAAAGAATGTCTTTATATCTTTTGAAGTTATAAGTAAACCTTCCATTATTTCGTTTTGGTTGTTCATTGTTAACAATCCTATTTGGACTTCATACTTTTTTATCATTTACATCACACGTGTCAAGGGTGTTAGTCGATTGCCATCTTTTTCTACGTACATCTTTCGGTACTTTTTTTACTAGATGTGTCTTCAACAAAATGCCCATGAGCAGTTGTAGTAATTTCTCGCAACGTATTGTGTATGATTCAAGTTACCTGATGACTCTTGTAGCGGTCATGCATGATCGAGACCGGTTTTTCTCTTGCGGCTTCGGGTGACGTCATGACATGGAGGCAAGTATGACTGAGGCGTACGTATATATGTGGTTATTATTTTAAATAAAAAGAGCAAATTCATTATTTGTTAATCAGAATTTACTTGAAAGCATGGGTTGAATACGTCTCCGGCTCCTAACTTATAATAGATTTGATTACTGTTACAGATTCAACGTCCGCACTTATTTCTGGTAATTCAAAGCTCGTAATGTTTCCACGTAATAAATCCAGCTCCATTATTCTCGTTTCACAATCGGCCCGTGTAGAATTCGAATCCCTGTTGAGTTTTTTTAGACCGTATTGCAACCGTAAATCGTGAATCGTACCGTGAAAACACAAACTCAAATGTTGGTTCCGATACGGTTTCTATTTATAATACTCTGACTTCACTTCTGGTAACATAACGCACACCATTCAGCGGTTTTACGCTTGATAGCGATGCCAATTCTCAGCTACTGTAGGCTAAAGACGATGTAAACACTTAGTTAGGTTAGTGGTTGGAATGTTAATTTAGTCATTTTCAAATCCGTGGAACTATCATAAAATACTGAGCTGGGAATTGGAATATCCTACAACACCACAGTTCTCCAAAATTATTCCTCAAACATTTGTGAGATTCCATTTCACAGAAATAAAGCGGACATCGTATTAAAAGTAATGTATTGCACGATATGATATTTCTATTTTATTACATATAGTATTTCATCCATCCAAGTATTAAGTCTTAAGCATTAAAATGTTCTATTTATCTATCAACATTGATGCCGCATTTAAACGAGTTAACCGATCAAGATACGTCAATTTGTTTATCTTTCCATTAAGGTGGTTTATCGCAAACTACTCCAGACTTAACTGGCATGCCCATCGCAATTTCATCTAATTCACCCACAGCTGTGGCTTCAATTGTTTTGATTGTTTGTACTTGTACTGTTGCGTGTACAAATTATTCGTCCATATGGTAGCTCCGGTCAAGGTCGAATGGGTGCGTCGCAGCTCTTTATATTTATTTACCGATCCATTAGCCCTCATTGTTTCGGTCTCGACTACTTTAGGATGAGTATTCCATTTTCTATGAAACATTACTCTTGACTGAGCGCTAATGGGTTGTGCGTTTTTCAAATTTGTTTATGGTTGCTCTTTCGTTTATGTTAACTCTGCGCGTGGTTGGGAAATTGTTTGGATTTACACCTTTATTTCAAAGAATAAAAATATCGCTTGTATTAAATTTTGTAACGGGATTACACAGGAATGACGCCATGCCATTTCACGTTCGTGTCTCATTATAATTTCTATTCGGCGAAGCGTGTTAGCAAAATATATGAAGTCATTGTTGTGTCGCGTTTATCATTGTAAGCCAAGGTTAGTGGCAATTTATGTAATTCCTTTATTAGGGTGCAGCAAAAAGTCCACTTGATTAACTCGTGGATTATGACTTTGAAATTCTACATCAAAAATAGTTCTTTAGATTCTAAAGAATATATCATGATGTAGAATATTAGAAACATGTCCCTTGTGTTTATAATTTAAAAACGATTTGACATTTTCCAACGGGCATACGGGCAGTCTGCAGTTGTTGGCTTATATCGTTTGGCATGTAATTTATAAGATACACTACTTGTGCTCTGTTTTTAGAAACCATCCAGATTATTTAATCGAGCAGTCTTCAGAATTTCAGAGTTTAGTAGGAAAATGTGTGTCTGTTACTAATCTTTAGTCATAAACTGGGATTGGAATTGGCACTTGAGTTTAACCGCCGCCGGCCGGCAGTACGCTCGACAAAATTATGGGACATTAGGGATGTGTTGTCAGTGGTTTTCATAGCATCTGCTAGCTTTTGAGTATTATTGACTCCAGATTTTCCAGTTGTATAGTTGAAGTTACTGCCAAAAACGAACTAAAAAGTTAAATAACAAGTGTCATTGCAGTCGGGGGACCGTTTTGTGGAACAATTTTTGATCAAAGATTTTATTTTTTTTAGTATTAGCCCTACCTAACAATGTAGTAATTACAGATTCTATTAATCCTCTACATTTTCTCTGTAATTTGTGTGACTCAATATTTGAGTAACTGAAAATTGACTGGTGTCTCATTCATAAAATGTTTACTATGCGATAATTAATTATGTTACTTTACACATTCGTTAAAACAAACCAGAATTTGTTTTAATCTTTCGGGTTTTAAAAGCCTTATGAATCATTTCCATCAAGTCGTTTTGTATACCATATCGAAATGTTCACAGCGAACTTATTAAAATAACTGTTACTTCATTCGTTTGTTCAGTGCTGTGTACTTGCCAATATGGTGTTGCAATGCATGTTTCCAATTTAGATTTGCTAAAGCTTGTTCTTGGTTTTTGTTGCGATGCTCTAAGATCAGATGATATATCTAGTAATTTATGTTGCCTTGATACGAGTTAGGCATCTTGAAAGGCAACTTCGGAAGCTGGCGTTTTTTTATTATTTATTTCTTTCTATGTCGCATTGTTTTACATTTACATTATTAGATGACCATGAGCTGTGAGAGTTCTGTAATTCGATATATCAGAAGGCTACTCATATATATGCAAACAGTCCCTTTTTTATGTGAGAAATCATTAAGGCACTCCTTCTTGTTTGATTATATAGGGACAGCGTTGTAAATTATCTGTCGAGTGTTCCGATACACGTAGTTGTGGAATGCAACAAATTAACCAGTGGCAAATATTTTCGATTAAATTTACCAAAGATAATTATCAACCTATGTTTATCTTGATAAATATCAAAGATAAATTATCAATGATAATTATCACTTCGAACCCTTCTCATATGGAGTCAGAGGACTTCCTTCCGTGGAAGTTCCTTCTACAATATTAATGTTGGGTTGGAGATATCTAGGAGTCCTACCTATCTCCAGTCAAAGCATAAATTTATTATCTGACGCGTGTTCCGAATAATTATCTTGATAAATATCAATTATAATTATCACTTCGAACCTTGTATAGAGGACTCCATATAGGTAAGTTCCTACTATAAAAATTCGACTCGTCACCAGAATTATCTATAAAGCATAATAATTGTTTTATATCACCAGCCAAAAAATTATTTTCTTAAATTTTCTAATAACCTTGGCAATTAAATAATGCCTCTTTTTTGATACTGATGATGTCTTGTCTTGTTGTCTTCGACGATTTTCAATTTCATGCTCTTTTAATAGCGTCGAAGCTTTGGTAAAGTAATGTAATAAATTCTTAATAAAAATTATAGCTAGCAAGTCGAGACAAGAATCAGATTACCCCTTTATTCGTTCACCCGCATGTTCAACCGCATTGATTATATTAAAATGGATACTCGATGACTATACACAATTCTGCCGTCACAAAAATATATTAAATTGACTGATCCGTTTGATGGTATCTCTATAATTTATAAAAATGCAAATGAGTAGTATGTTAAGTATAATATGCTTAGAGGAACAAAAATAATCCATTATACATAATGATTTGTTGAAACTTCGAATAATCAAAGCTATTGTTGATGAAATAAATTACATATTGATAATGGTAAAACACATCAAAACGTTTCGTTTGGTCCTAAAGATAAAACAAGTATGTGAAAGCTTAAACAACTAACTAGGCGTTTAAAAACAACGTGTAATATTACCGAGCAAACAACATCATCAGCTATTTCTAACCACTGGTAGGGATTCTAAGAAAACGAAAGTAGTCAGACAAGGTATTCAAAGACGTGCTAAAATTTGTCTCTGGGAACGCATGGAGATGGATTCATCTCCCTCGGGGAATGTATATCCACAGCATATTAAACGCTAAGTACAACATGGCAGGGTGTAAATAGGTTTGTTTACCCTCAAATTCTTGGACGGCGGTTCCCACGCGAAATGTGACTGTAGTGGCAAGTGGGGAGATAAATATTTGTAAACTACTCTTGAAGTCCCTGACCTTGCGACTGGTTCACGCGCACTCTAGCTAGTGACAGTTTGACGTACCTACGTAAAGAGACCACGACGAACTAGTAACTGGATCTAATCCAGTTCAAGTCCATGTTATTAGTTCGGGGATATATGTCATACTAACTTTTGCCCGCGACTTCGTTCGCGTGATTAAGATAGTTGTGCATTTATTTTGAAAGTCACGGATTACCAATATACCTAGGTATTTATCAGTAGACCTTAATTCACACATTTAAATTTTCCCACAAAAAATCATAACAAACTGGAACACCCTGTAGCACCCTGTATAACGAGAATTTTCCAAAACCCTTTCTTTAGTGCTCACCTACACCATGAAAGGTATCTACCCTCCAAAAATAGCGTCTCTTCCAGCCGTTAGGGCTCTACTCCGATCCCAACAATGAATGAATGAATGAATCAATCAATTTAGAGTTTTATATGTATAGATTTGGATTGAAACAGCTACATATTTTATTTAGACATGATAATCCAAATACAAAGAAAAATGAGTACAAGAACCTATGTGATTGATTTATTCATAATTTAAGTCACCCTAAGTTAGCTCCCTATTCCTATTGGCCAAATCATGCATTATAATATTTTCTGTATGAGGTTACGAAATTCATTAACTTGCTTAGATTATAAGCTCTTGAGTAACAGATATAATATTTTAGATTGAACGTAAACAATCAGTGTTGTACACAAATTCTCGATGGTTCGTCATCACCTATGATGTCATCTACGTATGCCAACAACGATAAAGCTGGAAACTGTCATTGATTCCAGTTACTTCGGTGTTTCAACTTCCAAATGATTTTCCTATAAGTGACTCATGCTAGGAATTTCATTAATTTGAACCGAAAGCAGAGGCCCAGAGGACGGCGAATAGCACATGGCAGGCGCCTGCTGCTGCGGTTGACGAAAATAGACGTCCGACTATTTATAATGTACGCGTATCCGCCCTGCGCACGCGCCTCGTCCGCCTATGCGCGCCGCTCATGTAAATATGGCCAGCTACCGAGCTTGTCGGTTGTGTAAACTAATATTCTCACAGGTAGCTAAGGTTTAAAATGGCTTTGTCTATGATGGCGGTGAAAGTTACAAACTTGAATGTTTTGGCATGAACCTTTGATGTGACAACCGTTGAATATTAAACTGATATTTGCATTAAGACTCGAAGTTGTTTTGTGACCAAACAAGACTCGTTTATTTAACGGTTTTCCATGTTTCCACCGATATGATCTGTTCAATCAGTCATCGAGTTATAAGTCGTCGATAGGCTTTCAACGAAACCGGTAAAACGTCATCAATCACGGCCAAACTAGAATATCGATAGATAGCCAATAACTCATCGTTGGCCCACCCTTCACCACCGCTTTTATCAAAATAACCTGACCGAGTGGGATCAATACCCTGGGAATGGTTACAGACTTAGTGTTTCACAGCGCTGGAGAGAAAAATGATGCTTTAAAAACATTAGCTTTTAGAAGAAGAAAAAATACTAAAGTTATTGCAGAGAAACTGCCAAGCCGATGAAACGACATTAGATCACGAATCCACTTTAGAAACCTGTATTGCGCTCATGGTCATAACAATCACAAGAGTATCCGAGAACTAGTAACATTGACTTCAAGGCGTCGCATCTTTATTTTCCCACATTTGTGGCAAAATAAACAGAAAGACGCGCCAGCCAATATGATGTAATGGTGACGCTATCAATCGTACACTATTTATAAAGTTGGTCTAAAAACTGTGTGCCATTTTAATTGGAGTTGGCATTGACATAATTTACTAATGTTTTTTCATATTTCGCAATTTTCTTTTTTGAAGTAAAAAATACGAATCTAAATACACAAACTAATAAAGTAACACTCGTTGAGACGGTATTGTATTGGTAGTCGTCGTCCTCTCTAAAATATAAAGATTTTATGTTCCATATGGCACCAAATGAATATTTGTTTTCGTCACACTCATGATTCCGACTTACAAAAACGTAATTTAGGTCATGGTCCTCGATGAAGCTCAATGCGATCTCGTTCTACATTATAAACATAAGAAACTTTAGTTCGTTATGCTCGAGTAAGTTGGCAATAAACATGTGTTGAAAATGCATGTGAATAGCAATTGAAATGTATCTGTTAACTGCGATGCACCGCCCCCTGTTGCGCAAACTATTCTTAATTGAGATAAACAGTACTAATTAAATGTTACAGTTCCACTTCAATGGCTGTGGAATTCAAATTATTTCAATTACATGCATTCTCATTATATGATGTGCCAGATTCTTCGGCCCTTATTTTACTGATAGCCGTAATCGATTTATAATACATTCGTTGTGACATCATGATTGTCTGTCATGTTGTGTAACATTTTTGTCGCATCGGTGAATACTTTAACGTTTGTATTTAATATAATAACATCTAAATTCCTCAAGAGATTAACTTTCGAGTTGAGAACATTCACACTTTGTCTTTTCCTGCCTGTCAGAGCAATCTTTCTCAGAAGTCAATTAAGTTATCCTCTTACGAATACATCCTGCGGTAAGACTGGTTCTTTACAAGTCGTTGTTCGCTTATTTGCATAAACGGATGAATAAAGTTAATGTGTTGCAAAACTTGCAAAGTTGCTATGAGGGCCTTTGCTTTAAATTGTTTCCCTAGACTACATCTTACGCGTTTCGTTTTAGCAAATGTGATATAATAAATAACTGTTACTTTACCTATTTTGCAGTAAAGCGTAATTGCTTGCAAACTAGTAAATAATGGCGCGCAGGCGTTTTACCGTCCGCCATTTTGTCTAATGGACAATATTTCCAAGAATATTACTAGCCCTTAATAAAATTAGCTTACATTTATCATATTGCATTATAATTCCAACAAGACACATTTTTAATTTAATGTCGTAAGACTAATATCCTAATTACCTATCCATTAATGTTGAGACGTTTAGCTGTATGTGTATGGTTTTCTCCGGGAGTAATGCTAGGTCGCTACACGTATCTATTTGCAAATTGCCGTCAGCAATCTCGGCCAATCGTCGTAAATTACACACCAGTCGGTTGATGTTAACGCAACATTTGATGCATTACTTAAATCGTAGAGTATAAAAGATAATACACCACATTTGGATACTCACTTGTATTTGCGTAAGCTCTGGGAATTACAATGGCATGTGTCAAAACATTTGGAAACCAACCACAAACGATTAAATAAACACATCAGAGTTCATGTTTACCAATGCCACTTGCCATGTTATGTAATTCAACATTTAGAAATTCACGACAGACGGACTTGAAACTGATAACGATGGAATGCAATGTAATTTAATTTAACGAATGTTTTTTTACAAATAAAAGAATCGAGCAGTTATCTTTTCTTCTAAAAGCCTTGGATGTTTTAGATAGACGTTAAGATAGTACTTGCTTAGTCAGAGGTTAACGACATGATGGCGAGATGGCAATTCGCAAACGTGCTAAGTGGATGATAGCGGTTCGAGATGCCCTCACTAATTTTGAGAGCACATGCAACCAATAGGAGACGAGAATCGTTCAGCTGACATGACAATGTTTAGAAAATCCTTATAGGGCTAGCAGGGCTCCTCTTTTGACCCTAGAAAGTACTTGGTAAATGGTGCCATGAGAATTTTGTTTACCGGTAACGTGAGGAAGATTAGATACCATTTATCAGACGCTGAGAAGTTGCGAGCTGTACTACTTTCTACCCACACTTTGCTAAGCGTTTTATCGCCTGTCAAACATTTGTCTAACCGAGATTTCCTGTAACGTTACATCAACTCTAATAAACGTATATTGTTGCAGATATCTTTTCCCGTGTTTCTACACGAAACGCTTTTAGAATCCTGAAGTAATTGTTGGTTCGATATGTGTGATTATTTAGATGGTGCCTGCTAATGACTCCGGTAGAACATCGCGCCTCTATAATTGTTCCGATGCTGTTAATTGTAGAGCTTCATGGCCGGCATCTAATTCATGCCACGGTCTGACCTGCCCAGACGCGTTAATGGAGAAATTTATTACTCGGAACTCAGTTGCCGGTAGCTGCTACCGAGAATCTAGTCTAATAATGATAGGTTCTAGCTATGTAGATTTCTAGCGTTTGTAATAACTTAAAATGGTCCTTTTATCATTCTAGTGATTCCTCTTATAAATTTCCTATCCAGTACTCGATTATCTTATCTATCTATGGGTAACACAGCACTGCTTTCGACTTTCTAGATTCATTGGTTAGCTCTATTTGATTCTGTAATCAACTCGCATATGTTTACATCGCGATGTATTTTACAGGTGATGCTTTTTGGAGTTCAGAAATCAATCATTAAGTTTTCTTTCGACTTCTTTGGAAAATTATAATTATCTCTTTCATTCCCCCTTTTTCAGCTTCTTTCTACCATACATCGGTCGTCACTTGTTATTATATCGATATTACGTCATTGCAAACAAATGCATTGTGTATAAATGGTGATTTACGCAATATTTCTGTATTGATTACTGTCAGGTCACTTTCACTATTCGCCCACATTTGGGCATACCCACACATTAGGCACTCGATTATACCACACCATCTGATGAGTTATTTATGGAAAGTAAATTAAAAGGCATTACAATTAATAATAAACTGAACTATTAAAATATAGCATTCTAAACCTTTATTTGCTTTGTTCACAGGTAAAGGTGAGCAGAATAGCAACAACATCAATAATAATGTGTACAGGTTCCTACCTAGGAATCAAGGAAAAATACGTTTATAATCTGTCAAGTGATATGCGTGTATAGAAAACGATATATTATATAGTGTACAGTAGAGGAAATAAACAGGCTAAAACCATGTTCATTATTCAGTTTTAATAACATGAATAAATTACGAAGTTGGGAATAGAAAAGATTGAAATTTATTTAGTATAATAAACTAGTCGCAACCATTTATTAAACATTTTTCGTCATCATTTTTATCCTCCTACGTACGGTGCTCCTACGAATTCTTATAGGTAACTGTTTTGTTCGCTACAAACGCTGATTTCTAAAGAGCACATGATAAACTTCCATTTTTATTTTGTAGCTTTCTTATTGTTATGAAATTAATTTTCATACAGAAAATAAATCCTTACAATGGTCAGTAAAAGTTGAAGTGACCCAGTAATTAATTTCGTAAGTCGTAGTGTCGAACAACCGTAATACTATAAGTAGTTCCATAATAGGAGTCAGCAGCAAATGGTATAATTTTCAATATTTCTTCAGTGGTACAAAATTAAATTAATTAAAATGTAAGATTGTAATGGACTATGAATATTAAAGACTATAACAGAGCGTTTGATACTCTAATCTTATCTGAAACCTTTTTTTCACTTGTGTGCGTTAACATAATGTGGGTTTTTAATGGATGTTTTGTTAATGAACGAATATTTCCGTCCTACAGCTTGCTATCTAATGATTGTATTGGTATTGATCTGATATAAATCGTATCTTGTATGAAATTACTATGGTTCTCTGTATGTGGTCCATTAGTGCTATTCATTATATTTATATGCATATCTAAAAATCCTACTATTACTTTAATAGCTGATGTCAACCTTTTATTACAAAAGAGGACCATAATGGTTACGAGGTTCTCACGATGATAAATTACATTTAAAGTAACGTGTCTAGCAATCATTAAACCTCACGATGTTTACATGACATTTCGGTATCAAAAATCAGTTACATGATAGCTCATTTGAGGGTGCCATCAACAACTCCCTCCAAAGTAATGTGAGCACGCAAAGCTTCAATAATGACATTCATCCTGTTATTTCAGACCGGTTTCCTGTTATTAGTAATGTCTGAAATAATTTGTTCTGCCGTTTCGACACTGCCACGTGTAATCTTATGCACTTTTGTTCTACTACTTTGAATTCTTTCCCATTATTGTAATACATTTAACATTACGCAATTTGACTTTCTATTCCTCTTACGACAATGGAAGAAGCAAAACAATCGAACTGATTATTCAGCCCATTGACAATTTGACGTTATCCAAACTGTTTAGATAAGGCAATTTAAATTCGACATGGCGTATAGTCCGCATTCGATTGGCCTTTCTGCTTGTGCATAATTGGTTGGCTCGTGGGCCGAACTGGTCTCCAATCTCCAAAACATACGGTTAATAGTATCGCATGTTGTTAATGGGATCCAGTTCAAAACTTTAACTTTCTGTATGTTGGTTCTGCAAACCGGTACCTGCTTGCTACCATGCATAGTGTCGTATCATTGAGCGCAACCTTAGTTGAAAAGTTTTAACTTTGACGTCGTACATTCGGTCTTGAACCCAATGCAGTAAAACTCTAAATTTACTGCTGACACCCAAGATAAGTAACGCGATTGTATCGCTCGCGTGTGTGTTCAAATCTAAATCTGAACCTTTTGAGATAGAAGTTATTCTTATGTCACCGTTATAGAGATGTGCTACTGTGATAGGTTGGATTTATTTATACCACGATTACCTTTCAATTGTAGTAAGTTTTATTGCTTTCAGTCTGCCATTTGTCATTTAACGATTTTCTTGTATTATTCTTACTATCTTTCTCTGAGTGTGTGGTCTCGTGTGCACAGTAGTCCCGTTAACTTAATCCTTGACTCCGGTTTAATTATAAATATCTTTTAGTATTTGTTGGTTATTCTCGAACTCTATGTAACTTGTTAAGTATGTAATAAAAATGTATTTCTATTTATAACGTATATTTCAACTATCGGAAACATATCAAATAATGACGCATTAAATTAAATCTAATTTGAGGAAAATTAACATTCCTTTGAGCCACATACAGTCATTAGTACCTCTGACTTCTCTGTTGAATTAAAATTACATTAAACCTAACAAAGGTCTAGCTTATCAAAGACTAATGACTAACATTATTTGAAAACGCAATATATAATTATAAGTTATGCATAACGTGCCTGATACACGCGTTTAAGGTTGACGCAAGCTCAGTTAGTATTATTGTTATGGTAGCGCAACATGAATAATAATAGATTATTTACACATAACACATTAGTACTAGCATTTGGTATTAAAGTCAAAATCTGAAGTAATTAATCAGGTGCTTCATCCTTTTATCTTAGAAGGCCCACACACATATAAAGTCTAATTCTTCTTTCCAAAGGTTACAAAGGAAGACATCTCTTTAGCAATCTTGCCATTTCGAAGCGTAGTACTGACATTAGTGCCCTCTATTACCTGGGCAATTTCTGTACGGCAGATTGCTTCACTATCAGGTGGCAGTCCGCCTCCATAACGGAAGCAGTGGGCGGCGACCGGGGCGTGCGCCTACGCAACACTGATTATGTCACCTATAGCCTGTACTATACTATGCCTTCTATTCTAATCATATAAGGACAGCTGTGGATTCATAATGTCGTCGACGTTTGATCCTACACGCAACATTCATTGAATGGTTTGTCTGAGAATTTGTGACTGAGATTTCATTTTTATATCGGAATGGTAACTCTTCTCGTAATGGGTAACATTAAAGGTACCTTAATGTCTTCCGAAAAGAGGTTAGCGAAGGTATTTATGGCGTTCCGCGTTTCCTCGTTGATTAAAGCTGGATTCCCGTTCTTAGTGATTTACAACACAGTAATTGTCAGTTTTATTCTTAAATTTTAACACCTGCTGGCTGAACACGTGTTTACGACTAAGACCGCGTCTATTTACGTACTTACTACTAGCCAACGCTTCATAAATTAAACAAAGGTAGCTGTTTGTTTGTATTGTATGGGAAATTTAGATTTGTAGAAAGCTTTGGACACTGTCATACAAGGCATTCGAAATAAGGTAAACACCAGTGCCATGTAAGGTCTATTTTCGTTTTAGATGCGTGACTTGAATGTAGATCTATGTATGGCGCAGTGTCTGTAACCATTGGGGCGTCCCATCACTAAAAGGAGTGCCGCAGGGTGTGACTATGTTCCGTTTTTTTTTATTTTTAATAGCACAAACAAAATGATACTATTTGTCATAAAAACAAAGCTCAAAACAACTTAGAGTGCAATAATCTGAAACCAAAATCCATGCAAACCTGCTTAATTGGCCGCATACCGCCGGTCTTTGTATATTTAAAGCAAATATTTTATAAGACAGCTTTTGAGGCACGTTTATGTTTACCATTGCTCTTCACAGGTACCGCTGTGAGACGTTCTCAATAACCTACCATTGGTTTAAATAACGGCTTATTTAATTACTTTACTCACTCTGCGTATTTGAATTAGTAATACACACAGAATAAATAATCTTGGCTATTCTACTCAATTATTTATGTGATGTCACATGTTGGTGTGGACAAGAATTTACCAAAACGAGACTTGCAGTAGCTGCAAGTAGAACAATGGCCAAATATAGCATCGTATATACTATTTGTAAACGGTTGGTACTTTTTCCGCCATTAAGTTTAACGTTTGGCGAAACATTATACTTTGTTACACAAACGCATTTACTATAACCCAGTTCCAATGGATGCACTAGCTTCCTGTGGAGCTAACTTTGCTGTTTCAAATGGGTCAGCCAACAAGCATTAGATTGTCGGTCGCTGGTACCCAACGTTAATCCAATTATCATTGAACCGTGGGTTAACGAGTTAATTTCAGCGTTATTTATACTATTCTTAATATATGTAAAAGCTATTGCTAATGATAGTGATATTTATTATATAATATAATTAAGTATGTGTGTAATTATGTTTGCAAATTGAAATTTGATTCTGTCTAGGTTGCCAGATTAAAAGTTGAGACCTCATTCGCTGTAAATATGATGTGCCGGAAAATGCAATTTGTCTGATGTTACGCGAGTTGCCTGGATGCGACCGCAGTAAATATATCGAGAGGCCGCCAAGCGTAACCAATAAAGCTCGCAAGATGACCTACATTCGCAATTTATATTTTAGCAAAAACAATCTACCCGGTTTCTTAGACCACATTTGTAAGCTTTACATACTTTAATTTTAACAACATAGACTGAAATTCTATTTCTATGGTCATTTGAGAGGAGACTAATCAATTCTCAAAGTTGCCTAATTTGGTATGGCTGAAATTTCGCGTGATTTCATCTATCCTTTTGTTTATTATTGTAGTCAACTCCATATTTGGTTTATCCGGTCTTCGTAATGAATCTTTATACACAGTTGTTTAAATTGATGGTTAGCATCCATCTCACCTTTACGTTAAAATTGACGTGTCGACATCACCTCGTCTCGCCTAGACATAAGCACAGGAAACAACGCCAGGAATAGTTCTCTTGTCCTACATTACTATTGATGAAGCACACAAAGCATTAAATGCGAGACGGAGAATTTTGAAACAGTCGTTAAAAATACTTTTCAAATTAACATGTCTATTGTTTACAATATCTGCGGCTACTTTTGCTTGCACAACTGTTTTATCAGTACGCTATAATTTTCTAATATCAATATCGTCAACAAAGCACTCGTTAAAATTCCATTCACTTAGATACGATGTGTTAGAACATATTTTAAATGTATTCTCAGCGAACCAACTAAGGCAACTTACTATCTACATAAAAATAGACCCTACATATTGGCGCCTCGTCATTGCATATATGACTGACCATAAAAGGTTCAAATCGCGAAGCCTATTGAATACTTAAGTATTCTTTAAGTCTTTGTGTACGTCATAAAAGTTTTCATTAAAATGTTTTAGAATCGAGTTCCTGGCATTGGCTGTGGTAACCTTTTCGTTGTATCTTATCGCTTGTGCATTTATCTCGTTGTTAATAGAATTGAGATCATTTGAATTATCATACTCTACACCGGTTTGTTTAGCGTTTTTATTTTTTAATTAATTGTTATCAAGGATTTTATGTATCGTTTTAAGTTTATTAAATGTACCTAGACAATGGAAGATCTAACTATGAAATAAAACAGATACGCGTTTGTAAACTTGGACTTCAGTTCAGACATGCTACATATCAGATTTCCAACAAAGGCATTTTAGTATCTTCGAGTATTTCTCGGACAAGAAATCGCTATACGTGATCGGGGTGGCTAAGTCGTTTGACTTTGGATACCAAATGCGCAGTCAGCGAATATGGGCATAGCACTAGGAGTAGAACTGGCTGTCGGCTGTCGTGCACTTTGTTAGTTCAAACAGTGCTATAATGACGATGGTGAAGATAAACGCTTATTTTTCCATTTGTTCTATAAAAAGTCGTGACTATTTCTACTGACTTGAAACAGAGTTTTTAGAGTTCACAAGAATGTTGACGGACAAAAAGCTTCCCCTAATTGCGAGAGAGAGATTGTGCTTACAAAAACCAAGCTTCTATTCTGCTTTGTTTTAGAGCCACAACTACACTACATCTACTTGTTTAACAATACAACTTAACGACTATTGTGTTAAGATTTAATAATAAAGTGTCAATTTATTTTACGGTCTGACCATCAGCCATTTTTAATGTCCCCACTGCTGGGGCACAGGCCTCCCTTATGGGTGGATACGAAGTATTGGCCATGACCTACCACGCGGGCCCCATGCGGATTGGTGGGTGCTAACGACTGCAAATGCAGCCGGGACCAACGGCTTCAGTTTACGGTCTAGTAGTTTCTTTTTTTTTCCGTTCTACTTGATCTAACGTTGAAAAGTTTAAAGAAAAGCAATTAAGCGATATTTTTTTATGAGTTAAACAATACAAATCATTCAACACCATTTTGAATGTTCACAGCCATATCTTCTAAAGCATTCTCAGTATATTGTTATTATTGTAATATTTGTCCGCTATTTTTTTATAGATCCTTCACGTATCCAGAACAGTTTCTCTTTCATCTGTATTTTCTTTCATCGCAAATATTTTTAATTCAATAGCATTTCCTGAACGAGCAACATCTGTAGTTTGGATAACAAAACAAACATAAATTTCTCATGCTCCTCCGCAATATATTGCATGTACGCGATATTTTTGCACTCCTTGCGTTCTGACTCAGGCCTGGGTCATGATTAGCGTTGCCACCTTTTTTCAAACAAAGTCATGATCACGACAGGACCAGGGTACTATTCCTTCTTTACTTCATGGTAAAGTAACTATAGCGGCTGAAATAGTTGTTTTACTATTATAAGTTTATTTTTATTTGTTCGGAATATTGTAAAACAAGACTGCATAATACCACATGCGTTTTATTATCCACGTTTTTTCAGTAACTTAATAGGTTCCCATTTTTTTGATTAATTCATCAACGCCCGAACGGCCGAATGCGGCCGGGAAGCAATTGAATATCTATTGTGTCTCATTTTCCAGGCCTTGATGGATTAATAAAGTCGAATTGATAACCTTGGAAGGTCTTCATGACATTCCAAGTCCTTCAGACACATTAAAAGGTTAAATACGACAAGTCACGACTTTCAGTCTTATAAAAATAAAGTTACCGACGTCTTTATTTACGTAGTTTCTACAGTGAATGGTATATTATTATAGTTTCCTATAAATAGCAATATTGTCTTATAGACATGTGATTCGCAATAATCGTTTGTCAAATTCTTCGTAGAAAACCATGACGCTCAATAAGCTGTCTTTTGTTTTTCGGAGTCGGCCGTTTCCACCTTCCTATCCTCAGTTACTAGACAACTGAAGTCAGGTATAACCAAATCCTGGACAAGGAATATAAATAAGTCTATGCCTTGGACACTCCATACAACCGCCACATCATAAACAGATGACGTCAGTAGACGTTTTTGTACACGCGCAACTGTGTGTGTGTGTGTGTGTATGTGTGTCTGTAAGTCTAGGGCAACCGTGCAGTTCTGCGTTCAATCCATAATTCGAACTTTTTGGTAAATAAAGTTACGACGCATTGCTTTTAATATGAAAATAAAGTTGACAGTTGACAAACACGACTAAACGAGCACATGGATCGGCACTTGAACTCGCGGTGAGGGGTGAGGCAACTGTTTTAGGGCGGGGCGGGGAGTGTCCTTTCTGTACGTAGCACTTTTATCTATTCTGTGGTATAACAAAATATCTAAGCGACAAGTCGTTAGTATTTACGCCTCCGGCGGGTGGATATGTTATTGTATTGATATCAATCATTGTTTACTTTACTAAGTATTTCCTTCTTCTTCGGATGCCTCTTCAACTATAGTGAAGGTTGGTAGTCAGCTATTTCACCGATCTTTAGAAAATGCGGTCCCACAGCCCAGCATTATGATTTTGATGGCCAATGGTCCTTTGAATATTATCAGCGTCATTACCATTAATCTTATGTCTTATCGCCAATTCGCACAACAACTTACTGTGCTTTGTCTCACTCAAGTGTTTAGTCGAGTTGAAAGTTCATTTCGACACGTTGGTGGTCGCTGGCAATGTTTTTATTGTCGAGAAAGCTGTCTGGCGCCGTCCCTGCTTATTCAATTTATTGCTCGAAAGCAACGTCAACTTTATTTATGTTCTAAGCACTGTAAGTTAAGTTAAGCCCACACAGTCGGTTTTGGTTGAAGCTGTAGTAAGTGATACTTACGAATTGTTACTTAGTTTTGATTCCGTTCATGATAGCAACAGTTCCGAGTGATCATATAGCTTTCCGTAACTTTTTCATGGGTTTATGTTGCCCGGAACAGGATGAAGTATGTGATATAATCCGAAAACCAATGTCTTCTTCAGCGAAGTATGTCGCCTTCATCCAACGCTGCGTTTACCCACAAAGACATTATAGTATATATATTAATAATATAGGCCCTGTATGAGTAATTGAAGAGTTATGAATTATATTCGCATTCGTGGCCATCGGTTCCCAAAAGTTGACTGGGAGAGAACGCTTTTAGTATTATAATAATAATCACAATTTATTTATTTCGAGTAACATTACAACCCATTTTGTTAGTAACAATTGAGACTTAAAACTATGTTGGTATTAAAAAATGTAGCCAAAAAGAAAGAAAATAATATATTTTCACAATGCCATATGATATGGCACAGCAATGTTTCACATAAGGACAGTCAAGCCTGTGAGCAATCATGTCCAGAAAGCTGTTAGGGCTGCTCCACATTCTGCGTACTAGAGAAGCACATCTATTTGCGCATTGTTGCGTACAAGCAATCAACGTGGGCCTCCGCGAACATTCCCGATGCACTAGCTAGAACGATGCAGCCCCAAGAGCATTCTAAATAATATATTAAGGGGCTGACATGAGCCAACTAGCGCCGCCAGTCGATTTTATTTTATTTATTCTAAATAAACCCAATTTCTTAAAAAATTAACCATTCAAGGTTTTGTTAGTAACGTCTAATATTTATTGAATAACTTTACACAGTTTGAAAAGGCATTCAAACAGTTTTAAAACGCGATGTTGTTAAAAGTGGCCACTGTTGGTTCAAACCCGTTTTTAAACTAAAGCACGCATTTTGTAATGTTGTAACGTTATTCAATAAACGTTAGACATCATTAACAAGACCTTGACAGATACCTTTTTTAAGAAATTGGGCTTATTTAGAATAAATAAAATAAAATCGACTGGCGGCGCTAGTTGGCTCACGTCAGCCCCTTAATATATTATTTAAGATGCTCTTGGGGCTGCATCGCTCTTTTAGTGCATCGGGAATGTTCACGAAGGCCCGCGTTGATTACTTCTACGCAACAATGCGCAAGAGATGTGCTTCTCTAGTACACAGGGTGTGGAGCAGCCCTAACAGCGTTCTGGACATGATTGCTGACAGGCTTGACTGTCCTTAAGTGAAACATTGCTGTGCCATTTTATTTATTTTATATATTTATTTATTTATTAAAAGTTTACATGCTGACTTACAGTAAGACCCAAATCGCCAGCAAGTTAGATATTAGGTAATACATTGCAAATAAAAAATTAACATTACACATAGTTTCATGCACATTACATTATTAAATTAAAAGCCAAGATGTCAATATGGGGAAAATATTTAAAAATGAATATAAATTGTCAAAATAAAGAAAGAAAGATAATGTCAAATTCAATAGTTTAGAACTTTAGATTAATTAAATGTCAATTAAATGTCAATGTCAATATATTTTCTTTCTTTTTGGCTCCTCTTGAACATTATTTTATTGTTGTACAATAAAAGAGATTAAATAAAAGAAAAATTAAATATAATGCTGCTTACTCAGATTATCAATTTGGTTATTTATTTATGAAATAAAATAGACATAGTCGATAAAATGACATCCGCAATTTGTATTGCTCATTGCTAATGTATATTTTATACAATAGATCGATTAAATATTTTTTCCTGTTATGGGACTATACTGCATTACAATGCAAATCAAACTATGTAGAAACTGAAGTTCCAACTACCTACTTCTATATTGCCAATATTTTTTCTTATGTCCCCACTGCTGGGACTATGGGTAGATTTGGAGATTTAGGAGTAAGCTGGGACCAAAGATAATATTTGGGCAAATATTCTTTCGTATGTCCCTTCGTATGCAGTTAAAAGATTTTTTTAATAATTAGTCAAAATATTGTTTGTTTGTGTGCCAAAATTTTACTGATTTCTGGTTTTAGAGCTCATTCATAGACTTACACACGCACACACTTATCAAAATATACTATCTTGATTCCGTAAATCATGAAAAGAATAAATGCGTCTACGCACGCGTCTTGCTATTTGTAAGTACCTATGCCGATTAAGATCAAGATTTTTTCCGATATTTTCAAACTATCAATTTTTAACTTATAGCACGTATGTACATATTCAGTAACGTGGTCTGATATCCCCATTCCATTTTTAGATATATTTAAAAATTAAGGGTTTATTTTGGTAACTGTGATATCAGCCATTTTTAATATCCCCACTGCTGGGGCACAGGCCTTCCTTATTGGTGGATAAGGAGGAAGGGCCATAACCCACCACGCAGGCCCAATGCGGATTGGTGGGTGTTAACGACTGCAAATGTAGCCGGGACAAACGGCTTAACGTGCCTTAACGAAGTACGAAGGAACTCGAGATAATAAATGTTTGGTCACCCATCCTATGACCGCCCTTGCGAAAGTTGCTTAACCTTCGCAGCCAGGCGCTAAACCACTGCGCCACCGAGCTCCATTTAGGTAACTAAAGCAATTTAAATAGTAAAGGTACCATCAATATTGCTTCACCGAGAGATAATAATACTTATCTAAATAACCTGCTTTGAAATTGCAAACTCGGAAATCAACTTTTTGAAAAGATGACGAATTGTCCCGTAATATTGTTAAACTGGTAATTGTACTGACATAGTCATAATACTTTTTACGCGATGACTCAGAGCATGTACCTAATTAGATGTTCTTACAACTCAACCCCATGAACTGACTTCGAGATATTAAGTATACTGTGGTATGACTCATGAACGGAAGCAAAGTGAGTGTGATTGCACAAGGCAACAATGTTATTCGGCAACAATACATTTGGAATTTGAACCTTAAGTCGTTGCTAATAAAAGGGTTTGAAAGGAGATACTTTATAAGCTAATTTTGCTTTCAACCGACGTCATGGAGCTTCTGATAGTTGATTTAGGGATCCGTTTACAAGATTAATATATAAAAAACTTAAAATATGGTAGCTAAAGTGGATATGAGAAACATTACCTGTATATTTTTTTCCAAGGATTGTCAAATTGTCACAATTATAAAAACTTCAGAGCTACCTGTGTGAACTTGGCACCCGACTTTAGAAAATCTACTTTTTTCAGAGCTGTAACAATAATATATTCTCATTTGTATTTGTTTATTCTCCTTCTTCATTGTTTATGAAAATAATTTAGTGCTTATGGCAATCTTTTCACCATATGCGTGAAATTACTCAAACACTAATGTAAATGAAATAGTAAAAAAGGCTAGTCTTTTGAATTCAATGAGTACAGAACCCTCAAGTTAAATGAAAACTAACTTAAGCGTCATATCCGTGTTGGATGAAGGCAGCTGCGATCGGAAGTTTATTTTTTTTAACTGTAATGGAAACCATGTGAGTGCCGATGACGTAGCAATACTTGTTTTATTTTATTTGGAGAAAGAGTACAACATTTTTTCACATTTTGTTACCATAAGCAGTTACTCGAGCTATACGTGGGCCATACACAATTAATGTTGGAATTTATTTTGCTACATACTAAAATTATTTTTTTACGTTTGATAAATCTGCTGCTGTAAGTACCTAGAATTGGACATCTTCTGATCTCCTTTAATAGTATGCTTCAAAATCTTGAGATACGTCACTTATTACTTACTTACTCTAATTACCTGACAATAGGTACTTATCAAGATCTTTCTATGTAACCCATTATGTATCGAGTCTATGCTAGAAGCTTTATTGCGTCTCCTACAGTTCCCCAACACTGGGTAGACGAGACGTAATATTGGTCTACGCGAGACTAAACAGAAACTGTTCTTCTCCCTAACATGCACAATTTCATTTACAGACTTCAAAAAGGACTGGTCCGACCACGCCCTCTGGTGGCCCACCCGCAACAAATGGCTGTCGCGGCCCAAACACACGCTGGACCAGTATGGCGTCCACGCAGACGCCGCACTGCACTTCACGCCGATGCACAAGCCACTGCGCATACAACTACCGGACCTGAGATACATTGACTGCAAGATCGACTTCTCCATAGACACGTTTAGTGCGGTGATTCAGCTTTGTAAAAGTCTTGGTAAGTGTCTTGTCTGTTAACAGATATTAGCTATAAGACTCTTCAATGCGAAGACCAGGACCCCCAGTCAAACTAACATTTGCAATTATTCGTTATCGCTTCGCTTTCGAAACATGTATGGGATTGATATAAGGTTTCGTTAACAATCTAATTTTAAAACCTCAAATCCATACATGTTCCGAAGCGAAACGTTAACGAAAATTTGTAAATGTGATATTGGCTACGGGCTCAGGCTTGTTTTCCGTTTAGACGCGAGCAGCCCAATTTGCGGTTAGTCCAACTTGCAATCTGCGATTAGACCAAAGCGAATTGGACCAACAGTGATGTGAGTAGGTCAATATTTTCACCCTTGGGCCAACCTCTAATTGGAACAATCGCGCGTAAATGGTCGCGGTTCAAACACACGCTGGACCAGTACGGCGTCCACGCAGACGCCGCACTGCACTTCACGCCGATGCACAAGACCAGGGGGTGATTACGTAACTCTTTTGTAACAATTATCGATTGAAACCGCAGTTACATTGCTGCTTTAAGTAAGATAGTTGTCACATTGGTTCTTACTAAAGCAGCCATGTAACGCGATTTCTGTCAGAGTTGATTGCAACAAAGTTACATAATCAGAAGGCTGAGATATATCGACTGCAAGATCGACTTATCGATAGACACGTTTAGTGCGGTGATTCAGCTTTGTTAAAGTCTCGGTGAGTGTACAGCTAAAGATTCTTCAATACGGAAGACTAGGAAGCCAGAATACGTTGTACAATATGTGTGTTTTGTGTTATTCTTGTGAGCTAAAACATGTCCTGAATAGGTAGGGTAAAAAAAATTTGGACCGTTCTAAAGTACATACTACCTTGTTGGTCTATTTTAAAATAAATTAATGATTTCTAATGATATTCTGAAGCAGTGATCGTTCACTTCTGACCTGCAGATTGTAAGGCCTATTACCACACTTTTACTATGGTGGTGCTTCAGGATATAAACATAAACATATTAATAAACACAATGTGTTTTGTTGGCAGAACACTTAAGTTTTTATATCCAATCTGTTTAACAACTCAATGACTTAAACTGTGGTGATGCATATAAATATAATCAAGCATTGCCAAGGGCCGGTTTGACTAACGTAAACAAGAGTATGGAGGTAGTAAAACGCGTCACAGATATTATCATACTAGTACGATGTTCAATCATGGGACGATTCATAGATCCCAAGACATCATACTGCATTATTTGTACTATTATTTATTCTGTACTATTTGGTAGCGGTTCTCTAAGTCTTTCTATTTTATAAAAAAAAAATAGAGTGTGTTGCCTTTATACCAATACATCTCTGTTCTTTTAGCTGGACTAAGATTTTTTTTACCTACTAGTAATGATTGTAACCTCCTTAAACAAAACGAAGTTCACATATAAGAAAAGTCTGATTAATTTCTCTTTTCCTGCAGGTATAAGGCATCCAGAAGAGCTCTCCCTCTGCTACCCTCTAGAACAGTCACATTTAAAACAGAACTACCAAAATCTCAAAGAAGCTAAGAGAGTAAAATCTGCGCCAGACACGAACACCTTCATAGCAGCGACGAGGGGATCTTCGAATAGCCTGGACCGGTCTAATGGAGGACCTTGTCCCGCCACACCGCCCCCGCCCAGGTCTCTGTCCGCAACTCCAGTGACGTCACAACACGTAAGTACTTATCAATTACTAGCAACCGCCCGCGACATCGACTGCGTGGAAAGTTTTTTTGCTATCCCTCGGGAACAATTATTTTTTCGGGATGAAAGGTACCCTATGTCATTCTTTGTACCCCTGACAACGTGTATGCAAACTTTCATGATGATCGGTTCAATAGTTAAGACGTGAAGGCGTAACAAACAAACGAAAGGACTTTCGCATTTATAATAATACTAGAGAGCGCCCGCGACTTCGTCTGCGTGGAAAGTTTTTTGCTATCCCTCGGAAACAATTATTTTTTCGGGATGAAAGGTACCCTATGTCATTCTTTGTACCCCTGACAACGTGTATGCAAACTTTCATGATGATCGGTTCAATAGTTAAGACGTGAAGGCGTAACAAACAAACGAAAGGACTTTCGCATTTATAATAATACTAGAGAGCGCCCGCGACTTCGTCTGCGTGGAAAGTTTTTTGCTATCCCTCGGAAACAATTATTTTTTTCGGGATGATAGGTATGTCCTTCTCTGTACCCCTGAAAACGATGCAAAATTTCACGATGATCAGTTCAGTAGTTAAGACGTGAAGATGTAACAAACAAACAAACAAACGGACTTTATAATATTAGTAAGGATTATATAGTCACTCATCCGATTACGCCACCATACCAGTGGCTTTCAAGTTCGTCATGCGACTTCTTTCAAGTTCGTCATGCGACTTCTTTCAATTCGTCTTGCGACGAGCGTTTGCAATATTGACTGATTTTTCTTCAAGCATCCGTCAGACGAAAACTCAATGATGAACATGAAAGCGCACTGGTGTGGACGTAGTAAATAATCAGTAACTATTTTAGTAATCTGTGAATACTGTTTCAATTATTGATTGATCAGTCGTTTATACACTTTTTATAAAAGGACCTCACTCAAATATTAACTGGTTTAGGACGGATTTCTCAACTGATTAAAAAAAACCCATTGTAGCTCATTATCACGTTTCTGGCTTTGTTTTTTTACATCAAAATCTAAATATACTTTGTATAAATAACTCCCTTTGTCGTCTGGATATTGTAAATTATAGAAATCCTACTACAAGGTTTACAAGGCATTATCGACTTTATTATTGGCACTTAAGACTGAAGATGGTACTCTTCAGGGATGATTCATTTCTCAAAACAAAGTACTTCGACGTTACATTTTACGAGTTAAATTAAACGAAATCCTAATAATTTGCGTGAGTCATTGCTCTGAACATGGTTGTATGAATCTCCTGTATTTGACTGTACTGTAACCGCGAGATGTATTGGCTTAATTATGTAATAGGAAAATGGTACTGTATTATGATTTTTAACATTGTTGCTAAAGTATTTATTTCACAACGATGTCAAAGTGGTTTTTATGGTCATAATAAATAATGGCGAACGTCATTCGAAGTATCCTCTGTTTACCAATTCGGTAATCCAATGTAAAATACCCAAACCTGTATTTTTTTGAAAATAAATATTTTGTTTGTATTTTAAAAAGTAACAGAGTAATTGATTTAAAAGAAACTTCAGAAAATATGGTGTAATAGTAACAAATATCGAAAATCTATCAAAATTACCAAACTACCTATCTCGATTCATATTTTTCACTAGCGACCGCCCGCGACTTCGTCTGCGAAAGTTTTTTGCTATCCCTCGGGAAAAAATATTTTTTTTCGGGATAAAAGGTACCCTATGTCCTTCTCTGTACCTCTGACAACGTGTATGCAAATTTTCATGATGATTCGTTCAGTAGTTAAGACGTGAAGGTGTAACAAACAAACGGACTTTCGCATTTATAATATTAGTAAGAATTATTACTAATATTTATAATATTACTTTACCGCTGTGTTCGTTCCAGAATGGCACCCTCCGCCGGTATGGTGGGCACATCTACAGCACGCAGAGTGACGGCTCCAGCGACGGCGGCTACTGCGGCACTCCGCCCCGGGCGGCGTCGCTGGATGCCCTCGACTCGCTCGCTGACTTGTCCCTGGCTGACTCACCTCTCTCGCCAGATAGTCAGTCGAAAGAGTCGCTGCTTACACCCAAGTCGCTTATGGAACGCGCTAGGATGAATGTTGGGTAAGTTTTGTTTTAAGAAGATGTCTAATATGGGTAATATCTATTCTGTGGTACTGTGACGTCACTCCCGGGCGGCGTCGCTGGATGCCCTCGACTCGCTCGCTGACTTGTCCCTGGCTGACTCACCTCTCTCGCCAGATAGTCAGTCGAAAGAGTCGCTGCTTACACCCAAGTCGCTTATGGAACGCGCTAGGATGAATGTTGGGTAAGTTTTGTTTTAAGAAGATGTCTAATATGGGTAATATCTATTCTGTGGTACTGTGACGTCACTCCCGGGCGGCGTCGCTGGATGCCCTCGACTCGCTCGCTGACTTGTCCCTGGCTGACTCACCTCTCTCGCCAGATAGTCAGTCGAAAGAGTCGCTGCTTACACCCAAGTCGCTTATGGAACGCGCTAGGATGAATGTTGGGTAAGTTTTGTTTTAAGAAGATGTCTAATATGGGTAATATCTATTCTGTGGTAC
The DNA here is from genome assembly GCA_963556745.1 of Catoptria pinella. Classification (NCBI taxonomy): domain Eukaryota; kingdom Metazoa; phylum Arthropoda; class Insecta; order Lepidoptera; family Crambidae; genus Catoptria; species Catoptria pinella. The sequence goes on from OY750776.1 coordinate 1,588,239, forward strand.
TGTGACGTCACTCCCGGGCGGCGTCGCTGGATGCCCTCGACTCGCTCGCTGACTTGTCCCTGGCTGACTCACCTCTCTCGCCAGATAGTCAGTCGAAAGAGTCGCTGCTTACACCCAAGTCGCTTATGGAACGCGCTAGGATGAATGTTGGGTAAGTTTTGTTTTAAGAAGATGTCTAATATGGGTAATATCTATTCTGTGGTACTGTGACGACACTCTCCCGGGTGGCGTCGCTGGGTGCCCTCGACTCGCTCGCTGATTTGTCCCTGGCTGACTCATCTCACTCGCCAGATAGTCAGTCGAAAGAATCGTTGCTTACATCCTAGTCTCATGGAACAGGCTAGGTGGAATGTTGGGTAAGTTTTGTTTTCAGAAATAGCCCTGGCTGACTCACCGCTAAGAATCATTTTTTTTAAGCTAATACACGAGTTGAGCAATAAAAATTTCCAAATAAAAGTCAATGATACCAGCCATTTTTAATGTCTCCAGCAGGCTTTCCTCATGGGTGGATAAGGAGGATGGGCCATAATCCACCACGCAGGCCCGGCGGATTGGTGGGTGTTAACGACTGCAAATGCAGCCAGGACCAATGGTTTAACGTTCCCTCCAAATCACGGAGAAACTCGAGATTATTGATCACCCATCCCATGACCGACCCTTGCGAAAGTTGCTTTAGAGCGCGTAGTCTGCACACTAGCGTCGCCATTGGAAAAAAAAACATAGTGCTTAAATAAAGATGAATATAATGATGGATGGAATGATGAAATAGTTAATGTAGATTTTTAGCGAAAAGTAGCCACTTTTAACAATAAAACTCCATTTAACTAAACGACAGGCTCGAAAATATTGTTTAAGCGATAAAAAGAACCACAAAGCTTCTACGGAGTGCACTACAGAGGGATAATTCACAACTTAGTGGAGCTACTGGTGTTGCAATTTTCTTACGTCTACACAGTAATCTCTACAGTCTACACAAACGGATTGTTAATAAAATAAAGTTAGTTTTAAAGTTACTTCTGTCCAGGTGGCTGGACTCATCCCTCTCAATAATGGAGCAGTGGGTGCGCGAGTGGGACACCCTCCAGCTCCGCTTCAAGTTCTACTCGTTCTACGACCTGGCGGCGCGCGCGCACGACGCCCCGCGCCTCAACCAGCTGTACCAGCAGGCGAGGTGGCAGATCCTCAACCAGGAAGTCAACTGCACCGAGGAGGAGATGCTGCTGTTTGCTGCATTACAGGTAGAGTCGTCATCATCATCAGAACAGCCCATGATCACCTGTTAGCAGGCGAAGATTGCCAGCTGTCCATCGCGAACAATGAAATATACACACACGCTATTGAACTTTGTCTCATTTGATCATATCATAAAGTTTTCAATATATTGTGAGATAGCTAGCTAGTGTGTGTACATTTCATTGCTCGTGACTCTATCAGCCAACCGACGTGCCGCATTTTTGTGTGTCGTAGGATATTCGAGTAAATCGGATCTTTCCAAAAATCCCAGGTCGATGGCAAAGGACCGGATAATTGGAATCTAAGATAGATTATTAAATTGAGATATTTCGCATTCAGAATGCTATTTATATATTAAGATAAATATAGAAAAAATCGACTCACCCGTAGGACCTCGGACGGGACACGAATCCGCACCCGTTGGGCCGGAGTCCCGACTGAGCTGCTACGGGTGAGTCGATTTTTCTAGTATTTTTTTCTAATATATTATTTATCTTAATCAAAGATAGATTTTCGCAATCGCCCGATGCAAAAAGAAATAATTGTAACCATTATTTATTTCTTCGTAGTTACAAATCGAGCTCCAAACCCTAGCGGGGGGCAGTATAGACGCAGCGGACGGGGCTCAAAATACCCCAAACGTGTCCGCGCCCGAGGACGAGATAGAAGCGGCTCTGAGCGAACTACAAGCGCAGCTGGAGGGCGGCCCGCCTGCGAGGCAGGATATTACCCATGTGCCAGAACTAGCCGGACATCTCAAGTACCTGAGGTGAGCCCATTATTACACTTCACCCAATTTACATTGTGATCCCTTCCGTTAGTCCAGGCAGGCGTAGCATGACCAAACCGACAAAATCTTTTTTTTTATAATACTAAATAATATACTAGAAAAAATACGACTCGCACCAGATCATGTTCTCGGACGGGAATCGAACCCGCGACCTTTGGATATGCGGTTCAATGCTCTGACCGCTGAGCTACCGAGTCACTAGAGGGAACGTCGAATTTCTTCTAGTATATCAAAATTATTGACATTTCAACGTAGATAAAACCGTTCGCTCGCTATTCTACAGGGGCTGGTAAGTCGCTAAACAATTTAGTACTTTCTCACTTAAAATAATTTTTGACAGTTGTCTTACTTAGCCAAATCAAAGTATACGTACGACAAATCACTTAATTATTCAGTGGATAAAAAAGGGATATCCACGTTCATAGCTGACATAACCTGTCTGTGCTTTTGTGTGATAGAAAGGAAAAGAGCGATCGTAAAATGCCGAAAGACGCGTGTAAGATGTCAATACTCACAGAAGCGACATGCATAACTACAATCTTTCTTTATTAATTTCTTTGCATAATAGTCTGATTAAATACAAGTCATAAGTAATATGTTTATTATAATATAATTATTGTATACACGGCGGCACCTCAGACTATACATGTTGACCTTGAGATCACCTTTATGCCCTAGGTAATAAAAGCTGATTTCGCAGTTTAACTGTATAACCTGACGTACTGTCGTGTACTGTTTTATCCTTAGTTTATTACTTTTATCATTTATAAAGCATGTTGTAGTTGTATTATCTTATCAGTTATTTTAAAAAATCATTTATATTTATCAGTCCAGTTTTTGATGAATTTAAGTCAAATAAATTTTGTTTCTTTTAATTAAATGAAGAGGGGGTCTTGCTATTGTTAGTTACCCTAACCAAGGGTGAAATTATTCTACTCAGAATGTATGTTCTTCTATTGATAGAAAATTGAAACTCACTTGTCACAAACTGGATTGAAATAAAGAGTCAGACATTCACATTCTAACTGTCGACATTTTCTTTCATCTCGGCGCGGCGAGCCAGCAAGTGCCACAACGATTACTGTACTGTCGCGTAAGAGCAACGTTTTTACCCCCACCAATGTATGCAGTAGTTAACAGCACGCGATGTACAGTATTACCCCGATAAATGGTCACTGTCAAAATGGCTGGTTGCCTGTGGCGAATGGTTCTCAAAGTATATGCACGAATTGCTACTTAATTGCTACCTACAATACTTTCAGAGAAATGCAATATTTTTTGACCAGCCACTATGACCTCAAGTTGGCTGGTTGCCTCCTTGTTTAGTATAAATTACGCAGAATTTCTACTTTGTTTTATCAATAATTGCGACCTTGTTTCACGAATTTAAGTTTTAACTTCCCACATAAATATTGGGTAAAATATATATGCATTTTTAAATACTGCGCCGTATGGATTTGCAATAGCAACATTTCTTTTTTATGCAAACGCCTTCACAATACATAAGGACGTTGCGTAAAAAGAAATGCTACTTTACTTGGTAAAAAAGAAATGGTAGCAATGATTGATAAAACAAAGTGAAGAAATTCTGCGTCTTTCATACTAAACAAGAAGGCCACCCAACCTGTCGTCAGAATAGCTGGTCAAAAAAATATTGCATTTTTCTGTAAGTATTGTAGGTAGCAATTCGTGAATATACTTTGAGAACCATTCGCCAAGGGCAACCATCCATTCTGACGCTGACAACAGATGGCGTTTAAAGGCGTGAGTTTTGGCCAATAGAATCTGACCATCTCTGGCATGACAAATCAGTACTTTATAGTCAATAAATTTTATATTTAATAGTGAAGCTCTTATTTCAAATCAATATGAGGGCATGAGATGTTGATTATTAGTTCATTCATATTTCCGTAGAAAATGACTAAACCTCACGTTTTTATTAGCACGCTAGCGGGAATTCACTAGCGAAACCTAGCAACCATACGCTGTCCTTGTCCTATACGTACTAATAACCACGAGTGTAACAAGAATAGAACATCCTACGAATTTACTTTCTACTCCGTAATTTATCGTTAAGTAGATATTTTGTACAGTACTTTTCCTTGTCACACTCGGTGCAGTAACATTACACAACACTCCTTTAACACTTGGTATCTAAAGACACTATACTACTCCAAAGCAAAAGAAACCTCAAGATAATTCAGTAAAATTATGCAATTTTGATTTTCTATACCTGTGACATACGGAATATTTTGCTTTGTAGGAGTTCACTGTCATGTAATAAATAATATAAGTATTCTACCAGTATTTATTTGACTTATTGTGCTTAACAGTAAACAGTTTTTATTTATTTTGAACTAATAAATCTTTAGTTTAAAATATTTGGTAGGTAGATTTGATTAATACCTATTTGAATTATTGTAAGTAACATACTTACGTTGTACTATTTTATTTAAATGTCTAATAATTTTTAGTAATATTTGGTTTAAAATATAAATTAATATTATGGTGTTTATGTATATGTATAGTTTTTCTAATGTATTTTTGTATATTTGATTGTATTTATGTATAATTGAATCATAAAATCTTCATCAGTCATAAATAAAACTATGTCTAGTATTAAAGCACAAATGTCACAAAAATCGACATAATTCTTTGGTTGTCAGTGTTGTCACTGAATCAAACTCAATAGTTGTCGTAGTACTTACTATATTTGCATAAAATTAGAATAGGAACGCCGAGTCTAGTTTTAGCATCTCTACTATTATAAAAAAGAAACATTAAACAGTATGTAACAAATTCTTATTTTAATAATAACACTGTACGTGTAGGCCGAAGCGGTTCACACTGAAGGCGTACAAGCGCGGTTGGATCTCGTGTCGAGATGGCGTTCTGCGTATACACTCGTCGCCCGACGCGGCCGCGCGCGGTGATGCGCCGTCGTATGCGGTGGAGCTGAGGGGCGCGGAGGTGAGTGTTACAAACCAAACTATTCAACATTTTAATGCTTTTTTTACTCTTTTTCGTTGATGACATGTATTTTCATGATTATAAATTAAATTATAATAGAAAATACACTTTATCGAGTTGACATAACAATCTGGACAAATCTGTTAAATGTGCATTATCTTAGTAAATTTTTGAGGTTTTTTTTTTCAAACTAGGTACCTGTTTTTTAAGTTTTTTTGTTATTTAGGTCACTCCAGATGCACACCCGGCTTCAGGCAGATATAGCATCAAGTTAGAGGTGCCCGCTGACGACGCAATGCACGAAATGTGGCTCAAATGCGAAAACGTAAGTTTTTATTTATTTCAGAATTTATTTACTTAGATGATGCAACGACCCTAAGTGGGTTTTGTCCTCCGATTTAAAACATTACGCAGACATGTGTCTAAGTTATCGAGTATATTTGGGAGAGCGCATAAATAAATCCAATCAGGGCTTTATTCATTGACAAAATTTAACAAATAACATAGATATTTTATTGACTTTTGGGGGTCTCCTTGTAAAATACACTTATAGAATTGTGTTTTTATGGCTCCGTAGTTTAAACAAGTAACCCTTATAAGATCGTTCGTCCCAGTCTGTCATAGCATCGTAACGTCTACACTAAAGTTTAGAACCGAATTTGATGAAAGATGAATACTTTTACACATACTTCTATTAAAGTTTGTCTTCATAAGATCGCTTTCCCGTTTCCTTTCACTTTCATCTGACGCATTCAAAAGCGCATCCAAATTCAAAGCTAAAATCATTAGGGGGCGTCCATTAATCGCTCGAGGCGTTTAGGGGAGGCGATTCCGTGTCGAGCCGAATCTCATCTAATCTCACGTGGGGGAGAGGGGGGCTTTCGTCTAATACCACGTAATATGTTTTCCCGCAGAAACAGTGTAAAATATTGCTAAAATATATACAAGGTGTTACAAAAGTACCCCTAATGCCGAATATGGTAGATAGGGACCATCAAACTGAACAACTTTCACTATGGGACCAACTCTGAAATCGCGAAAAAAAAATCAGCTGTTTCATACATTTTGATATTTTCGATTTTAATTTTTGTATGAAACAGCTGATTTTTTTTTCGCGATTTCAGAGTTGGTCTCATAGTAAAAGTTGTTCAGTTTGATGGTCCCTATCTACCATATTCGGCATTAGGGGTACTTTTGTAACACCTTGTATGTCGTGGGCCAATCGTTGAACTGGGCCGATCGAGAATTGCTTGGTCAGATCAAGATACGCCGGCATTTCTTGATTTGCCTTTTCAAAACCCGCCATATCGTTCAAAGCATAACGTTTGACGATTTGCCCGGCCATGCTTGGGCAAATCGATTCTGTAGGATGACCAAAGTACAAGCAAATAAAATGAAGTTTCATAAAAAATATTTTACTAGATAATAAAGATTTAACCAGCCATGCTGGAATAAATAGTCTGTAGGGTGACCAAAGTAACTTGCTCGCTCGTAAACACACAGCTGACAGAGCGCAAACAGCGTTACAGCGTCACAAGCGTCGCGAAACGGAGGTATATTATGATGCGCCCAGCCATATCTCGACGTGCCCAAGTACTAGTAGGGCAAATCGACGAATAGGTTGCTTTTATCGATCTTTCTAAATTTTGATCGGGCACATCATGAAATTATTGGCCAGAACATGAAATGCCGGCACATCGTGATCTGACCAGGCAGATCTCGATCGGCCCAGTTCAACGATTGGCCTACGACATATACAAAAAGTAGTTAAACTACAAACTTCTTAAAAAATGCAATAAAGATGAGGGCGCCACTTCGAGGGCTATAAGGCCCTTAAGATAAATAATGTACGTGTCCCTCAGGAGGAACAATACGCGGAATGGGTAGCGGCGTGCCGTCTCGGCGCTCGCGGGCGCTCGCTGGCGGACCCGTCGTTCGCGTCGGAGGCGGGCGCCGTGCGCACGCTGCTGGCGCTGCAGCGGCCGCAGCCGGGCGCCGCGCTGCAGCACGCCGCCGCCGCCGCCATGCCGCACCTCGACCAGCTGCAGCCGGACCACTACTTGGCGCCGCGCCTCTTGAAGAAACTCAAGGGCAAGGTGGGTACTATTATTATTATTTGGAAGGGGGGACGCCAGCGAAGCCGGACGGGTGATCGGTCTCCCTAATCGGAACCGTTTCACCCGGTTCCCTGAGTCCCCTGAAAGCTGGGGGAGGCGGGTTATCGTTGTGTAGTATGTGAGAACCTATACTTATAATCTATATAACGATATGTATACTCTCGTTTAAATCGATTCTGATCTTCGAACCGAACGCTCGTTTCCTTTAACACCTCGGCGCCAGACTTTAAATCGTTTACCTAATTACTATACTTATTGATAATTATAATAAGGTGGGTGACTAGCTATATGTAGCGCTATAATTCGTATCGACTATAAATGTGTTTTTTATTTTGTGTTAAAGTTCTCGGTTCCCTACAGATATAGGTTGCGTTGTACTTTATATACACAAAATACCTCTAATGGACTCGATTTTTCACACCGAGCGTACCGGTCGACGTGCACGACTTCCTTGTAGTTCTTACCTTACCTATGACTTCAATATAGAAATAATTAAAGTGTCATTTTTAAATAGAAAAAAAAACAATAACATTATTTCTTTTATTTTTGGTCCCCAGTTCACCCAACGCCTGCTAGAAAGCCACGCGAACGTCAAAGATCTACCCTTATTAGAAGCGAAGCTGCAATACATCAAAACGTGGCAGAATCTCCCCGACTACGGGCAATCTTTATTTATCGTCCGCTTCATGGGACACCGTAAGGACGAGATTATTAGTATCGCTAATAACCGCATCATGCGGCTCGACCCTAATACCGGAGACCATATCAAGACGTGGCGGTTCAGCACTATGAAGGTAAATTGTTTGTTTATTACATAATAGCTTCCGTCCGCGACTTCGTCCGCGTGACATTCGGAAAATCCCTAAGGAACCCTTGACCAACATAAAAGTATCCTATCTTAATCCAGGCTATAAACTATCCGTGTGTACTATACAACGTGTTACAAAAGTACCTCTAGTGCCGAATATGGTGGATAGGGACCATCAAACTGAACAACTTTTACTATGGGACAAACTCTGAAATCGCGAAAAATAAATCATACAATTTGATATTTTCATAATTAATTTTTGATTTAAGAAACAGCTGTTTTTTTTCGCGATTTCAAAGTTGGTCCCATAGTAAAAGTTGTTCAGTTTGATGGTCCCTATACACCATATTCGGCATTAGGGCTACTTTTGTAACACGTTGTATACTAAGTTGAAAAAAATTTGTGTCCTTCATACTGAATAAGGACCAGCCAAACTGACGTCAGAATGGCTAGTCAAAAAAATGCATTTCTCTGAAAGTATTGTACGTAGCAATATATAAAAGAAAGGTAGCAATTGGTAGCAGTTAGGTAGTAATTCGTGAATATACTTTGAGAATCATTCGCCACGAGCAACCAGCCATTCTGACGCTTACGTTTTTGCGTGATAATAACAAACTTATAATGTAATTAAATATTAACTATAATTCATAAATTTATAATATTAGCAGGATTAACGGAATTGATATAATCTTGTATCGACCACATTAGCTGCAAAGTGCCCCAAACAATAGAATTTCTATTTTTTGGGGGTCTGTGGCAGTTGACGTGTAATTAACAGAAACATTGCGTACACACAGCAGCACATAAACCTTAATGTGTTGAATATTAAGTGAAAAATAAAATCAAATAAGGTAGTTCAACAAATTATCTATCAATGTTCACATTGTTACTATAGGCGAGCTTTTTCTTACTGAAAACGCGTTATAGTCTGTTTATCCTTACTTGACTATTTGGTAAACAATCTTCACGTTTTTCAAATCTTCGTTTATTGAAAAAATCAATATTATAAAATACAACAAATGATTTTTCACACAGAGATTACGAAAGTAATTACTAACTATTAGTGACAATTTGATTTGACATAAAAAAATGGTCATTCTAAATGGGTGCAAATGGGAGAAAAAGTCAATATGTTGTCCGTAGTGATGTAGATGGTGCGAGCAACTGGGAATAACCAGAATTTGAGTAGGGGGAGAAATACTCACATAACATTGGTCAGGGTTTGTTTTTCCTTATAAATTCATCGCCAGTCTCAAAAATTTACTCTCTTTCACAGGCATGGAACGTAAACTGGGAAATAAAACACATGATGGTTCAATTCGAAGAGGGCAACATCATCTTCTCCGTTCAGTCAGCCGACTGCAAAGTTGTTCACGAGTTCATTGGTGGGTACATATTCCTTTCAATGCGCTCGAAGGATGCTAACCAACAGTTAGATGTTGAATCATTCCACAAACTAACTGGGGGCTGGACGTAAAAAAAAGTGCAAGTACAAATTAAACTATGAGATTTGAAGTTTTTTTTAAAGTCGATGGCATGACAACTTTTTCAACTAAAATCACGAAATCTGACATCACTTCTCTTCTGAACCGTTTTTAAATATCACTGTCTGTTGACTGTTTGACCGATATGAGCAGTTTAACCGATAGTTTTCGAAGTAACTCATAATGAGTGTACAAAAAAAGAATAGTGTTTTATTGTGTCAACATATAAAGGAATCAACACTTCATCTGTGTTTGTTGTTCAAAATAATATTTGCGAGGCAACATAATTTTAACCGCCTCTGTGGTCTAGTGGTTCGCCCTCCCGTGTAAGACGCAGGGGTCCCGGGTTCGATTCCCAGGAGGGGGGGTACAATTTGTACTCAGTTTGGTTGTTGGTAGGGCTTATTTCAAGTCCGCATGGCTAGCTACACCTAAGTGTGACGCCATAACAACAGTTTAAATATTGTTGTGTTCCGGCAGTTAGAGGTAAGATAGCCAGTTCCTTAGTGCTGAGGATTCCGGGTGTAGTGCGTTTCCACCTTCGGCCTTATCGTCACCTAACATCAGGTGAGGTGAAGGCCAAGCACTAACCCGTTGTGAATAAAAAAAATAATATTTAAATCAAACTTTTTTTAATCACAGACAGTGTTATTTATTATTCTACTTTATAGTAGGATAAGATTTAATTGATCTGATTTCTTGATGCTATATTTACGATGATGTTAACATACCATTTATTACTTTGTAAACTTTATGTATGAAAAAATCTTAGATCTTTTAAAAAAATAAATTGTTTTATATGGACAAGGCTTATGAAATGTGCCTTTATACGATAGTTTGGTAAACTGGGTTTAGGATAATAACAGATTATTGTGACGTAATTTTTGTGTATTCAATAATACATTAATTTGCCAACTTCATTTATTTTATTAGGATTAAATGTAGTGCTTCCATAACTTTTTAGCAAACTTAAAAATGCCAAATATAATTTTGTCGCAGAATGTTTCCAATGCTTCCATATTTATACATCACTATGTTTATGTAAACTACATAAGAAAATGTATTTGTCAGATTTTGTAATAAAGCTTTTATAAATATAACAGATAAGTTTGTAAGTTATTTTATTTTCTATTAATAATATATAATTTCATGTTTTATAAATCTGTAACCAATCAATAAGTGCCATTATGTAATAATATTGCACGGGATGGTGCTTGAATGGAAAAATAGGGTTTAAGGAGTGGCCTTAGAGTTTTAACCGACTTTAAAAAAGGAGGAGGTTATCAAGTAAGGTATTTTTTATATAGATTATTGTTTGATTTTAACTTTCAATATGTAAATAATATTATTAAAATATGCTATGCATGTATTAAGTTAGTTTACTTAAACGTTGACGATGAACGCCTATATTCTTTCGCTTCAAAAATAATATTGTTGTTAACATTAATTCAAAGATTTAATTTTATAACTGTGGACTCCTAGTCTAAGGAAGATGCGCATCAAATGCTGTCACATTTAGGGTTGTCACCTTTTTTGGGCTAATAAAGTATGTACATTGGTTGCTAAAGGTAGAAAAATTACATACACTGGTTGCTAAAGGTAGATAAAGTACATTGTATGGAAAAAAAGTATTATATTTTTTTCCTTTAAAAACATTATTTTTATTACTTTTGGCAATATTTAATAAATTTTGGGCTCAGTACAAATGCGACCCGTTCCATTTTACACAAAATTTCAATCAACTTTTAATTATTTATAAAATTTCTCCTAGAGAAATAGCAAGCCATGTCAATTTAAGTATTTTCACGTACTTTATTTTCCTCATAAAGTATAGATTACAATTATTCCAAAATAAAGCATATACTTTATTATAAAGTACGGGTGGCAACCCTACACTTATGTATAGGTTAATGGACGAGTGTTCACTAATTTGCCTTATTATCTGTAAGATTACTGTACAAAATGTATGTACACAATAATTTGTCTGTGTGTAAATGAACTTTAGAATAAATGTAAATGAATAACATATTAAACGTGAATTTTATTTGATATATTTGACAACATCACATACATTGCTCCGATTCCAAAGTAAGTAGCTGAAGCACTTGTGTTATGGAAATCAGAGACAACGGTGGTATCACAAACACCCAGACCTAGGTCAATATAGAAAAGTTCGTTTTCTAAATTGACCCAACCGGGGATCGAACCCGTCCCGGGCTGAGATGGCAACACCTTGAAAACCGGTGTACAAAGCCACTCGACCACGGAGGTCGTAAAATATTCGTCGTCGACACGGAGGTCATATTTTATTTTTATACTTGTATTATTATCTCACATTTGAACATTAGAATGTATCAGTCTCGATCATATTTCTAAACAGGAATTAAAAACTTAAAAGCGCGTAGTCTGCACACTAGCGCCGCTATTGGAAAACAATCATAGTGCTTAAAAATAAACACGAAATTGCGAATTATCTCTCTGTAGTGCACTCCGAAGAAACTTTGTGGTACTTATAGCTTAAACAATATTTTCTAACCTTTGTCTATAACATTGTGTAAGTTATAAAAGTACCACAAAGCTTCTTCGGAGTGCACTATAGAGAGATAATTCGCAATTTCGTGTTATTTAAGCACATTGATTTTTATTCCTATGGCGGCGCTAGTGTGCATACTACAACAGCTAGCTTAGTCTTGTGACGTCTAATCATAACATAACAAGCAATAAAATGAGATAAAAATGCTACTTTTCTTTAAAAAATATTGGATATTAATGTTAGCTGCTTACACTTAAATAACTAAATATGACTAGACATAACATAAGTGGCTCTGTAGAGCTGTAGACCTCGGGTTAGTAAAATTTTTAAAAAAAATTCGAAATGGCTGAAATGTTATTATTCCCCATTATTCTGAAAAAAATCCATATAATTATCGAACCTGACCACAAAAAATCACGAGAATCGGTTGAGAAATGCGACCTGTAGAGGAGAACTAACGGACACGAAAGCATTTTTGCCCAAGCTTAAACGAAGACGCTTCGCTTTCGCTCAATAATGTTTAAAAGCATTATCCTAAGTCACTGTAGACATTCAAGTAGCGTTTATGGTATTGTGACTCCCTGGGGTATAATGGGGGCATGGACATGACAAGAGTGCAGGAACCGGCCACATCATTCACTTTAATGACCGTGTCGGATTCAGACCACAACACCTTGGGCCGGTCGTCCCCGTTGGTCCCACTGTATTCTTCCACGGCTAGAATGTCCGCTTGACCACACATAGTTCTGGTGAACACTATAAGGCGGTTTCCTAGAACAGAAATAGTAGCTCAGATGAATTTAAATAAACCTTAAGAGCCTTAATATATACCTCAAGTGGCGCCCTCATTTTAAATAAATTTATTGCTCGCTAAGTACATAATGTATCGAAAATTCACATGTACAGATTGAAGCGTAGGTTCTATAGTTAATTTACAAACAATAACCTTAGTAAAATTTTGTTCGTTGTAGTAGTAGTTCGCAAAAGTGCTAAAAGTGGCCACTTTTCGATATATTATGTACTTAGCGAGCAATAAATTTAATTAAAAGGAGGGCGCCACTTGAGGTATATAGGGGCCTTAAGAAGAAATACAATATCCTACGAAACTTTGCTTTCAGGGGAAGGTTAGAATCAGCAAACTAAAATCTATGGAACAAGCATTGCGCTCATAAATGGCACCATACGAAAATGACAACTAAGTGGGTGGAGCTAAATTGCTGGCATTTAATAATGTAGCACCAAGCGACTGAACACTGGTTGCATAATAGCGACCATAATTTGTATACTCGGGTATTTCTGCATCTTTTTACTGCTTTCTTTCTTTGCGTCTTTTACACGACGTCATTAGGGTTCCGTACCAAAATGGTAAAAGGAACCCTTGTGGTGCAACTCAGTCTGTCTGTCACAATCAACTTGAAATTTGGAATAGTTTTAGATGACGTTTGCCTAACTATTTTGCAAATAAAAGAGAAACAAAAATATTTTTGCAACAGGGACTAACAACTAGGGCTTATGGGGTATCATATGAAAGAGCGCTGCTTACACATTCTCAAACATTTTTTTTAGGCCGCATCTAGTTTTCGAGATTTGATGAAAAACTTAAAAAATAATAAAACTTATCTCCGAAGTTTGCATAAAGAAAAATCTCAAATTATTTTATGTGATAGAAGTTTATGTAAAGAACACAGGAAAAATAAAACGAGGTCTGTAAATAGTAAACTTTTCAGAATGATGGTACGGGACCCTCGGTGCGCGAGTCCAACTCGATCTTGACCGTTTTTTTAAGCAATATTTGCTCACAATTACACTTCCATAGGTTTAGTTTGCTGGTTAGAATGCACTAAAAGATTTGAAATTTGAATATTAATAATTTAGCAGCAGAAAAGAAAATACTGCTTTTATGAAAACTTAAAATGTTAATAATAATAATATTGAACTTAACAAAGTTATATTGATGTGATGTTACATATTTATTTATAGGCAATGATGGGTAAATAATTTGCACATTTCTGTTGAATATACATACCTAAATGACAAATGGCAGCTGGTGGATTGGTAAAATATGTTATTAATTCTAAAGAGGCATCTGTGGATGGCCTAAACCTGTGCAAATGACTGAAATAATTTTGAGTACAGTAGATGTAATTCTTGAATGAGACCATAGAACTAGTCCGGAACTCAGTACCGATCACCATGTCCCAATGGTCGGATTGCCCAGAGTCTTCGTATCTGTATATGTTTTTATGTCCTGCCGCATAAACAATGTTGTTGTGTGCACATACAGCTGGATTCTGGATAGTGTCTGGTAGTTTCGCAATTTTCCTATATGACCTTTGTTTTAAATCATATATGATGGCTGTATCCAAGACTACCCTGTAAAAGTAAATCATAAATTTATTAACATAGTTTTAATATCAAACTGCTAAAACAACATTTTAAAAATAGCTATCTGTATTTGAAATGATGTATATATTGAGTAACCTAGACATAAATTCTTGGGACTTGTTTTAGGTAAATACATTTTATATAATACCAAATAATATACTAGAAAAAATACGACTCGCACCAGATCATGTTCTCGGACGGGAATCGAACCCGCGACCTTTGGATATCCGGTCCAATGCTCTGACCGCTGAGCTACCGAGTCACAGACAGTGTCGTATTTTTTCTAGTATATTATTTGGTATTATATAAAATAGCATTGTGAATGCTAAAATCTCAAAATTTAAAAAATACATTTTAATAAAATACTGCCTGTACTGAATGACAAAAATAACAAAATTTTTCAAAATAATTTAGGGCTGTTACAAAATTTGATTTTTGATTAGATACTTAAATCTATATAGCAGACTGACCTAAACCCACCTACACCTCCAACCAAGTACATAGAATCTCCGATCACAGCTACACCACCATGTCTCCTCGACGGCAATTCCACTCCATGGTGCGTCCACTCCTTCCTCAACGTGTCATAAACCCTCACGTCCTTCATAAACAGCCCAGTGCCTTTACCATGTTCCCCGCACACAACTACAAGTCTAGTTGGACCCCACTCCACAATACTCCATCCCCACAAGTTTTTATCTGCTACTTCTATCCATTGTTCAAACCCTTTCTCTTCTGTATAAGTGTACATAAAGTGTGGTATTACTTCGGGCTTTGTATCCTGCACAAGAAAAGAAAGGTAAACATTTGATATTTTTGATTTTAAAACCACATTACACAAATTGGGATTGTAAATGAACTGCAGTATTCAGGAACATTTTTTAATCCACAATGAGATAGTGCTTAGCCTTCACCTCCCTGATGTTAAGTGACGATAAGGCCGAAAGTGTATGCGCACTACACCTAGAATCCTCACTACTGAGGAACTGCACACACGACACAGAATCTATCATCTTGTACAAAAAACAAACTGTAAACTTACAGACTGCTTATATGTATACTGTTTACAATATGAGAGTATTACCTTACCTTAACCATCCATACAGGCACTGAGGGAATGTATTTCAATTCTCTACTCCTACTTTCTTTTAGTAAATTGTACACCTCATTATAAACTCTCTCAGTAAACATTTCACATAAAATAGACTTCTGTTTCATTATAACTGATGTAGTTAACTCAAAATCACCACTTGATAGTTCATATAGAAAGTCAACAACTTTTGCTGCCAAACTATTTTCATAATCTGTTATTAGTATCTTCATCTCTTTCAACTCGGGCGCTGTGAGCTTTTTAATATCTAAGCAACACAAAATAAGTAGCAAAGCATCAGCGCCAGTCTCCGTACTCGAAATCCATTGCAAACCAAACTTAAAGACATCTAATTCGCTTGGTGTGTCTAGGTACGGGTGTGACAGATACCAATACAATTTTTTTATTGATGGTACATACTCTGGCCTCATGGATTTGAAAGAAAGTAAACCGAAAGCAGCAGACAACTGCTCAAGTTTAATATTTGATGAAGTTTCAGCAATTGCCATGGTTTGCATCCAATTCGACAAAGACAGCTGAAGATCTAGACAGTACTCTATTTGCTTGATTAACTCAGGGATTTGCAGAAAATTTGCAGCAACTGAAAGATCAGCTATTGTGGAGAGTGTGTAGTCGGATAAATCTATAAGACCAATGTTCATATACTGCAAAATAATTTTCATAGAATTGGCATCTACAACCTGAAAAATTTAAAAAAACCTTTTATAATATTGCTATTACTTTAAATCATATATCATATTATATGTCCATACAACAGCTATTTAAATAACAACTACTTAAATTCCTCTCCTCCACTCAATTACAATAACAGCAGCAAATGAAGGTAGAGCGAATATAAAAATCATCATTTTATACTTATTATTATAATTACATTTTACACTTGTTTTACCTATTTTCTCGTTGTTTATTTAGTTGATAATTGACACTTATTTACTTGTTTGTAATTACTTACATCAATTTTTATATCCCGCTTTTCATTTTCAACATAATTCCCGCTAAACATTGCGCGAAAATAGTCACTGTGTTCGCAGAGAACTTCCTTTTTAACTTTGAATATTTGGTCATCTATGTGTAGCGAAACTTCTTCCATGATAATTGACGAATTTTTTAATCAATTTATGAGTAATTTACAACACTCGATTAGAAAATTCACGGCAAACTAAATAAACCTTGCATATGTCATGTGTGTCGACGAAAAATATTTCCTATTAAGCGAAAACGAAAATCGAAAAAAAATCTCTTGCTTGATTGTAGGGATGCAAACGATACATCGATTTTTAAAAACATCGATGAAACATCGTTCTTTAAGAACGCCGCCCGTCTGTGTATTGGTTGTCAACATTATTATTTTTAAATTCTGTTAAAAGATCCAATTAACTTTTTTGTAACAACTAATTAAAAATAATACTATTATTTGTATTCAATGTATTCTACTCCAAATTTCTAACAAAATATGATTTATATACTTATTACATCAATATATAAATTATTTAGACACTGAGAAAATGCGTTTTTTCCGTGTTTCAAAGCAGTGCCCAATATTCTAGAAAACCACAGATATATCGTCCATAAACGTCGATGTTTTTAACATCGATATTACACTTTCAAAAACGATGTTTTTTATGAACGATGTTGCATCCCTACTTGATTGTCAATCTTGACTTATTATTTTTATTCTCCCATTTTTGGCAGGCAAAATACCTTCGTCTTATACAGCCTTTAGGTTTGGTTTGCTTAGGGTTCGAGCAGCGTGTCGGCGGCGGCGACTACGCGCGACTACGGTCGCATCAACATGATTCAACGTGTGTAATTATATGGATCAATGCAGTGCAGCGTGCCCGCGAACGGCGATCTCTTCCCCCGAGACGGCCAATGCCATGAAATTGCTATGTTAAGTACGGTACGTACCTACAAAATATGCTATTCCATAATCAATTTACCCAGGTCATATAATATAAAAAAAAAAATATTTTCTAAATAACTACATAATAATTGTTAAAAATGTATTAGTACCTATATGCTAAAGTCATTTTAGAATAGATGAGTCCAGATTTTGTTATTACAATAGTTTACGTTTAACAGTCATTATCTCCATATTTCATAAGTTACCAAATTAATAAAAAGTAAATACTGTAGCTTCACTTAGCACACAGTCATAATAATAAAAGCTGTTTATGGCTGTTGTCAGAGCATTTAGAACTCTAAGGCTGTTGTGGTATGGCTTGACCTTCGCTTCGAGGCGGGTAAACACTCAAGTTTACTTGAGTAGTATTAGGTAGGTACGTAGATCGCCCACCTTCGCCCACCCGCGCAAAACCTACGCGTCGTTTAAAAAAAATGACAGCTGCTGAAACTGTCATTTCATGTGTCAATTGCCTAGGTAAGTAAAAACTAAAAGTAAGTAGGTACCTAACATAAATTACTAAAACCGAAATTACCGAAAACGTACTTACTAAACTTAGTGTGATTGATTACATTCTCTTTGATTAGGTAGCTGCCGTTTGCCCAAGGAACATTTTTACTCACAGGGAGCGTTTGCCGTCGCTCGTCCTTCGTTGCGAGTTTGTCTAAAATTTAGACTCTAAAATATTGGAGAATCAAACAAGTTATTTACATGAATTGTCACCACATTTTGTGCACACAGTTATCGAACAAATATAAGAATTATTGGTGTCGGTGACGAATATGGCTACTACAGCATCGGCTGCTACTGCTACTGTTGAGGAAGATTTGGATGAATGTGGACCACAGTTGATTAGCAAATTAGAGGTAATATCTTGGCCATGAGGCAATTAAACTACATTACTAATTAGTGTTCTTGTGTCACCCTGTTTTAACTTATGTATCAATATTTATTTTTAGGGTAATGGTATCACATCTGGTGATATAAAAAAGTTGGAGGAAGCAGGATATCACACAGTGGAGTCGGTTGCTTATGCGCCTAAGAAATGGCTTATTACGATAAAGGGTATATCAGAAGCAAAGGCAGATAAAATATTAGCAGAGGCGTCAAAGCTTGTACCCATGGGCTTCACCACAGCTACTGAATTCCACCAGAAAAGGTAACAAGTCTAATAGGAATAACAAAACTACTTTTCAGCTATTGAAAATAAAAGAAAGTAGGTTTTGTGCTCAGAAATCCATTATAAATGTAAATTAGACTTGATCATTTGTTGGTTCCAGAGCAGAAATAATACAATTAACTACTGGCTCCAAAGAATTGGATAGATTGCTTGGTGGTGGAGTTGAGACTGGTTCTATCACAGAGATTTTTGGTGAATTTAGAACTGGAAAAACACAAATATGTCACACTTTAGCTGTGACTTGTCAGGTAATTAAAGATTGCTAAAATTATTGCTATATACTATTTAGAAAGGGAAGATTACATACCATCCAGGCTTATATAGAACAGTGTTTCTCAATTAGTGATAGCATTCCCTTTTGAGGTAGCTTCACATTGCAAAATATTTTTACTTTGTCAGCTGCCAATCGAACAGTCTGGTGGTGAAGGCAAGTGCATGTATATAGACACGGAAGGCACATTCCGGCCCGAGAGGTTGTTGGCCGTAGCACAGAGATACGGCATGGAGGGTGCCGCTGTCCTTGACAATGTGGCATATGCGAGAGCATACAATACTGACCATCAGACACAGCTGCTGGTGCAGGCGTGCGCTATGATGGCAGAATCAAGGTATAATGATTAATATAAAAATGGCCACTGATGAGACGTCCAAATGTAAATATACTTACAAATGAAAGTACTATGCCTATATTTAGCTATTGAAGTGATCCAAATTGAAGTATAGTCAACAATTTATGTGCCATAGCTTAAATCTGTACATACTTGGACATTACCAAATGGATGTCTCGTCAGTGTGGCTAGTTTTAAGTTCAAATGTTCATTCAAATTTTTTTTTTAATATGACCAGTTTTTTGTTGAGTACCGATCCTTTTTCGGGAATGGGGAATTCATTTTTGGGGAATGTAGAATGATGGAGAACCTTTTTGAAATTCTAAAATACACCTACTGTTATTCAATTTGACACAGTACTAAAGTGCTTAACATTTTTATGCGCTGACTGTACTTAATTTGCCTATATCTTTTGTCAAGTGAATTGACAAAATATTATTTTGTTACTACTTAACTTACATCACAATCTCACAATCCTCACATGTGAGAAGTAAATACTTTTTAACCCTTTGAAAAACAGGAAGGGTTATAAGATGTCATGAGTCTGAGACATTGTAGCTCCAAATGGACGAACCGATAATGATTGATTTTAACAAAGTAATGATTATTTTCCTTCTCTTTATGGGTAGAAGGAAAACCTGCATTTGCATACTAGTACTTGGGACATTAAAAATGATAGTTTTTAACCCCCGACACAAAAAGAGGGGTGTTATAAGTTTGAAGTGTGTGTGTGTGTGTTTGATGCAACGTAGCTCCCAAACGAATGGACCGATTTTGATGCGGTTTTTTTATTTGAAAATTGGTATTTTGTCAAATCTGTAGGTATTCGCTGATAATAGTGGATAGTGCGACGGCGTTGTACCGCACGGACTACTCGGGGCGCGGCGAGCTCAACCCGCGACAACAGCATCTGGGACGGTTCATGCGGATGCTGCTGCGGCTAGCCGACGAGGTATTGTGTTGTACTGTTTCTTATAAAGCGGTAAAACCCTGGCGTATTACTAGAGTACTAGTGGCTCGGTAGACCTCGCGTTTGTGCGTTAAAAAGTAGCTCAAATTAACATAAAAATTAATCTAATCGATGTCGCCACGAGGTTTTCAAAGCAGTAGTATGTGAATGAACTAAGGGTATTATAGGGACCTTTTCAGTTACCATACAAGCTTTTTCAAGTTGTTTATGATCAAGTTGTTCTATTGTTACTAAATTATCCCCTTCTTTTCTTATAAAAGTTAAACTTATGAACTTACTGTATTTACTCCTGTCTTATAATAATTTTCTTCACTTCCAGTTCGGTGTAGCAGTAATAATAACCAACCAGGTTGTCGCCCAAGTTGACTCAGTAGGCGTATTCAACGCCGACACGAAGAAGCCAATAGGCGGGCACATTATCGCGCATGCGTCCACAACTCGCTTGTACCTGCGCAAAGGCCGCGGGGATAACCGAGTCTGCAAGATATATGACAGTCCGTGCCTGCCTGAGACTGAGGCAATGTTCGCTATCAGCAATGAGGGCATTACTGACGCTAAAGAATAAATAACTTTTTAAAAGATTTTTAAAGTGTATTTTATTAAAAAATACATGCAAAACAGTAATAACCATCTAGTTAGAAGCCAAAAGCGGGCACATTATCGCGCATGCGTCCTCGACTCGCCTGTACCTGCGCAAAGGCCGCGGGCATAACCGCGTCTACAAGATATATGACAGTCCGTGCCTGCCTGAGACTGAGGCAAAGTTCGCTATCAGCAATGAGGCCATTACTGATGCTAAAGAATAGATCTGAGTTCATCGCTGGTGATAATTAAAGGTTACACATGTGAGTGGATTGAATAAATTTTCATGATTGGGAACAAGGATATCCAATAAACGATGTGATAGCAGCCTATCATCAGAGTAATCTATTTTTTGATGAGTAAAATGTTACACAAGTTTGTTAATGTGTTTAGATTTAGGACCCATCAGTTAAAATAATATGAACTTGTATTGTAAATGGTAAAAATATGTAAACAAACATATATTTTTGACATGCTATTTTGTCTCGGTGTCTGTAAATGCCATTGCTGGATAACTAATTGAAATATACATAGACTAAGGGCGAATGTCCACACACGGTTTTTGGTCATAAAAATCTATGGTTTATTCATCGTGCGTAGGCACGGTCGCCAGTGTGGAAGCTTGTCTATGTACGCCGGCGCGGACCATAGATTTTACGGTTAAAAACAATCGCCTTAAGAATGTATTGGTCGAAAGAGGAATATTTTTGTAAGATGAGTTGTCAAAGTGCCTTAAAAATTTGTCAAACTATTTTCAACTCAATGTTCAAATAAATAAAGTCTTGTGAATTTTAATTAATTTTTGACTCAAGACTAAGCTTATTAACTTTTAAACTTCTTTATTTATGTAAATTATAGTCTAATAATATGTGTAAAGCCGCGATTACATTATGCGAATCTAGTGTCCCAATTTAGGAAACAAATTTAGAGTTTCCACCCCTACTTGACAATAAAATATTGTATAATAAGTTTGATTTTAACAGTGAATTTACACTAATAACGGAAGGTAAACATTGTTTATGATTAGAGTTGAGAATCGAAAATACAAATTAGGAACAATGTTTACCTATCCGTCATTAGTGTAAATTCACTGTTAAAATAAAACTTATTATACGGGTGGTAACTCTAAATTTTGGAATTGGATACTAGATTGGATAATGTAGTCGCGGCTTAATGTAGTATGGATCTTAAAACACTTTCGATATTCTTAAGTATGTTTTAAGTAGAATTTTGTAAATAAACGATCGAATATAATTCATTATTTTCAAAAATCTTGTATTATTTATACAAAATTACCAAAAAATTCATCTTAACAAAAAAACAATAATTAGGTCGTTATTGTTATTATTACTTATAGTCAATTAATACTTGTCCAGATTTCAATTCAGGGGCCGTACCGGCTAACGCATCGAACTTCGGAAAGTCTGCCGGGCTTCAAACTGAAACATAAATCGAGCACCAATCGGGCCAAAATGGCAAACCCCAATTCATGATGTCACACGAACATAACTTCGGCGAATAGTACAATACGAAACTCCTTACTTTGATTTATCTGTTTTAAGTGGAAGCTCGGCAGACCCGCCGAAGTTTAAAAAGTTAACCGGTAGGGCCCCTGTATTGCCATACGTAAAAAAGCCGATTTTTAGTCAAAAGTCAAAGAGCGTAAAACAAATAAACACAGGAAGGATTTCAAATGAAAAACTGAATGAATATTTAGCAAATAATTTATTCTAAATTATACTCGTAGAACAAGCCCAATTTAGTCGTTCACCATAATTATAAACATTATATTAACAGTTTGATATTTTTGTCTAGATACTATTTCAAAATGTACGGAATGTCTATAGTTAACCTTTAAAAATTTAAATAAACCTTCATCTATGTGATTTTGAAGCGATAAACTTTATTTAGCTAGTTCTACAAGAATACCACTTTAATTATTATTCTAAACCCCTTATAAAAATAAATAATTATTAAGAACAACTTTACATATTGACAACAACATGCTTTATTTATTAATTATACACATATCTGTATCATAAGAAACGTTATTGTTGTATTTTAAATTAAATTGTTTAAATAAAAACAAGCACACAAGTTCATTCTTATAAAAAATTAAATAAATAAAATTCAACACTTACTGGGTTAAAAAATACATCGATGGACAATAAATATTATTATTTTTTCAAGTTGATTTAAAAAAAAATATGGATATTGCTAAATTGATCTAAATATGCCGTTCGAACAACGGGCCTTTAAAGTTGCTCAACAATTTAGTACCTTGTTACGGTAAGGATAGTGTTCATATTATTATGGTAGTGTTGAAGCAAAACAAGCATTATACAGAATAAAATCGAAGTCAATGGGAATCTTTTAAACTAACCCCCATACTAATAAAGGTTGTAAGCAGACGTATAGTTACACAATGGTTATTCTCTGCCAAACTATTTAAGTTTGACACTAAAGAGAAAAGGACAAAACACTAACTATACATCTGCTATACAATTTTTATTAGTAAGGGGGTATGATTCTAACCGCGACCGGTCGATTTTCCGGGCGGCAGTTATCAATATCGCGGTTAGATTCTTCGATTTCAGCCTGTAGTTACTGTGACAAAGTGCTAAAGTGATCATCAGCTACTTCTGACTTCGTCTCTGTACACAGCAGCACGTCAACTAAGCCAAATCTATTTTTCTCCACTGATTTTAAACTCAACGTGTAGTAGTTAGAGTTTGAAATTGGATGAGAAAAAAATATAGTGACTCATGTGCTGCTTTTTGTACAGATTATAATGACAAAATTTGGAGAAAGTTTGTAGAGAGTTGCTTATTATTTTATTTGACAGATAATGCATCTAAATCATGATATCTAACTGTTCTAGACAAACTACAAAATAAAATTTTTGACTAATATAGGTATTACACTAAAAATTAATTCTAGCAACATTTGTATGTTAAGGGGCTGACATGAGCCAACTAGCGCCGCCAGTCGATTTTATTTTATTTATTCTAAATAAACCCAATTTCTTAAAAAATGAATCAGTCAAGGTTTTGTTAATAACGTCTAATATTTATTGAATAACTTTACACAGTTTGAAAACGCGTTCAAATAGTTTAAAACGCGATTTTGTTAAAAGTGGCCACTGTTGATTCAAACCCGTTTTTATACTATTGCACGCATTTTGTAATGTCGTAACGTTATTCAATAAACATTTAGACGTCATTCATAAGACCTTGACTGATTCCTTTTTTAAGAAATTGGGCTTATTTAGAATCAATAAAATAAAATCGACTAGCGGCGCCAGTTGGCTCATGTCAGCCCCTTAATAGATTTTTAATAGTGAAGCACACATCCGTACCCAAGGAAACTGATTCCATAGACAAATGGCTTCTCTCTTCTAATTAATACCATAAAAACTAGGTACCTAATATTGTATTGTAATACAATGTGATTAATTTGACTTGGGCCTGTTTCACAATGTAAAAGTAAGTTCTGAGTAGCTTACTTTACAGACAATTTGACAGTTGTGATATGAAAAAAATGTCAAATCATCTATCAAGAAAGCTACTCAGAAATACACTTCTAACACTTGCGCGTACAGTTCATTACAAATAAAACACTTTTTACGGATTACAGCGCGTATACAAGGTGTTACAAAAATACCCCTAATGCCGAATATGGTATATAGGGACCATCAAACTGAACAACTTTTACTATGGGACCAACTCTGAAATCGCGAAAAAAAAATCAGCTGTTTCATACAAAAATTTAAATCGAAAATATCAAAATGTATGAAACAGCTGATTTTTTATTCGCGATTTCAGTGTTGGCCCCATAGTAAAAGTTGTTCAGTTTGATGGTCCCTATCTACCATATTCGGCATTAGGGGTATTTTTGTAACACCTTGTATACATGAATTAATTATATACGCGCTGTAATCCGTAAAAAGTGTTTTATTTCTAAGCTACTCAGAACTTACTTTTACATTGTGAACAGGCCCTTAGTCCAACAGAAGTGACCAGCTTCAGAGAGCTTGTGGTACAATATCTACGATGTATTTTTAATATGTTGCAATCTGTGCGCACCACAAAGTCCCGCCGATCACTGTCCATTGATCAATTTAATCGCATTGTTCAGGGTGTTCCAGAAAATATTACAAGCTTCAGGATTTGTGCTAAGGCATTTTGCGTATAAATCCTCATATAAAAAAGTAACATATTGACAATATTAAGTACTGTAATCGGAAGAAAAGTTAAACATTTGAAAATTTAATTTAAGATACTTATCAAATTGCTGAGATATATTACTAATGCATTTTAGACTAAATTGCTTTATGGTACTAATAATTGTTGCCCGAGATAAAAAATAAGCGACTACATAAATAAATAAATATTAAATTAACCGAGTCTGTAACAATTACACTAGTATTAAAAAACTAAATATAAAAATGTCATAATTATGTATTTTTATGATTTCAATGAAATTGGTATTGTATATAAATTAACCTCCTTACTAATAAGGATTGTATAGCAGATGTTTAGTTACACAATGGTGACTCTCTGACAACCTATTTAAGATTGACATTAAAAAGAAAGGGACAAAACACTGTGTAACTATACATCTGCTATACAATCTTTATTAGTAAGGGGGTAAGTGTAGATACGACATTCATCTATTGGTTTTCTATTTAGTTAGGTAGGTCGATAATTCGTCTTCCAGTAAGGTAAGACGGTTATCAATATATCCAATACGTGACTATTTTTATACAAATAAAAATCAAAATTTGACGGGTTATTATGAAACACCCGATTTAGGTTAGTCCAGCCATACTCAAAGTGCGAATCTCAAATCAAAGCTGGCACCCAAACGGTGCCGCCATCGTTAAGAGGGCGTAGTCTGCACACTAGCGCCGCCATTGGAAAAAAAAACATAGTGCTTAAATAAAGACAAAATTGTGAATTATCTCTCTGCAGTGCACTCCGAAGAAGCTTTTTGGTACTTATTATAGCTTAAATAATATTTTATAGCCTGTCGTTTAGTTTAATGGAGTTTTTTTGCGAAAAGTGGCCACAAAATATACCACTTTTAAACAATATAAAAGTACCACAAAGCTTTCAGGAGTGCACTACAGAGAGATAATTCACAATTTTGTTTTTATTAAGCACTATGTTTTTTTTAATGGCGGCGCTAGTGTGCAGACTTTGCAGCCTTAAATTAATATTTTATTGGAAATTGACCCATATAGTAAGGCGTTAAATTAGTTTCCTTTCCAACCATGTGCCAATTTTCATTAGACAGACATTCACAATTCGCCGCATCACACGCCATGAATTGGGAATTCGCATGTCGCGTCGCCGTTCGCAGCTTCGCGTGGCCAGGCCATTAGGGTGCGTTTTTTCACAAAATCATTCGTGCTATTCTACATCTAAAGCTATAATTAGTTTACACCAGCAAGCATGATTACGAAATTCATTTATTTTTAAATTGATATTATTGTTAATAGATGGGTATTGCTACAAAAAATATTTTACACAAAGTTACCCACATAGCGCAGACTGCAATCCATCAAACAACCATCCAAAAAGATTAATTTAAATAAAATTATGCATAATGGCTTATTCCCGTTGTCCCATAATGGCGGATCGGGAAAAAAGTATGGAAAAATACACTTTTTTCCCGATATCCCCTAGTAAACAACGGGAACAGGCCGATATAAGTATAGTATTTCAATAGAAATTGTTAAAAAAGTTTAGTCTTGGCCGAACATAATTTAATTCCACATTTTCAATTACATAATTACTAGCGACCGCCCACGACTTCTGTCCGTAAT
This sequence comes from Catoptria pinella, assembly GCA_963556745.1. NCBI lineage: Eukaryota > Metazoa > Arthropoda > Insecta > Lepidoptera > Crambidae > Catoptria > Catoptria pinella. Next base: position 1,614,743 of record OY750776.1, read on the forward strand.
AATAACTATTTTCTGTACCTCGGGAACAGAACATTTTTTCTGGATGAAAGGTATCCGTAACAAACAAACAGACTTTCACATTTATAGATAGTAACAGAATATAAGGAAGTAAGGATTAAAATGTGAATGGAAAATGCATAAATGAAATGTGTCAGAAGACGTATTTAGACACGTCGATAGAACTTCAAAAGTTCAGTTCCTTTGGTTTTATATTTCAAGTCTCAGATTGCATTAAGGGCCCTGTAAACCTCAAAGTGGCACCTCTCATCTTAATTAAATTTGTTGCTTGCTAAGTATCGAAAATTCACATGTATATATTGAAGTTAAGGTTCTGTAGTTTATTTACAAACAATAACCTTAGTAAAATATAGTTAGTTGTAGTAGTAGTAGGCAAAAGAGGACAACTTTTGCTTTTTTGCTATATAAAACCTTCAATCTGTACATGTGAATTTTTGATACATTATGTACTTAGCAAGCGATAAATTTATTTGAGATGAGGGCGCCACTTCAGGGATATAGTTTCCTTGAAGTGTATTTTTTGTTAAATTCTATTGAAACATAAGTTTTTGTAAATTCTAAGGCTTCTCGACTAAGGCCATGATTTATTTGGGACATAATACGTTGTTATGTCCCTTTTGAATAATATAGGTGAAATACAAATTCTCTCAATATCTATACCCAACTTTTATTAAAAAACAGAGGGCCTATTACTAAAACAATTATCGCGATAGCTTGACAATGTTTGTCGTGTTGTGTTCGAGTTAAATTTTGTTTCTACTTGTTCTACCGTAGAACTAATGAGACTTTTTTCTCATAAGTCCTACCATATAATACTAAATCGTAGCACTAATGGGAAAAAAATTCTCACTAGTTCTACAGTAGAGCTACCTAGCACAAGTGGGAACAAATGAAACAATAAATTATGAATATTATGAAACCGAGTAATTTATTTATATGCAATAGGCTCTCTGCTTCTTTGATGCTCTAAAACCTTATTATATTTTGCTATTAAGTTCAATTTTGTCAACACTCGCTCAAACTAAATTTAGTATAGTGCATCTATTTCTTTCTGCGAGGATAAAAAAAGGATAAGACAAAATGCCAAAGAAAGTCAAATAATAAGTGGAGATGGTTCTCAAATCAAGCATTGTTATTAATTCAATAAGATTTATAATTGAATGAACTACAACATTAGTTAAAAACGAGTCGATTAATAAATCAACTCGGTTTTTGTCGAGAAATAGAGTTACTATACAAATTTTTTTTTTTTAGTGTATATCAAAATCAATACTACAATAATAATTCAGTTATAATAATTTAATAACTAGAATTTTCAGATGACTATTAATTATTGCATTATAGTAATTGTTTAAATAAAACTTTTTAAAATGTCACATACTTAGCTGAAGAAGAAGTTACAAGACTATCAGTATTTTTGACCTAATTTTAAAGTTCCAATCTAACATTTACTCAAATAACTTTGATAGTGTCGGTTCCAGTAAACGCTTTCCCCAAACAACGAGTGAACCTTGATTTACATAAAATTAACAATAATTAAGTTCATAATTGTGAATTATAAGTGTTTACCCAAAATTGACCCAAAAACTTTGTTCTGTAATCTAGTGTTTACCCAATAACTTTATGTCATTCAGACAGGCTGGGATGGCGCTGAAAAGGCGATGCAATATCATCGCTCGTCATCGTAATCGCGTGGTTATATTATAGTTTTTTCTCTAAGTAGCGTTGACTTTGTTTGCTTATTATAATGTTTACCCAAAAGTGACATAGTGAGTTTGACTATTCGAAATCTAGCGGTTACCCAAATATTTGGAAATAATTGCTATAGCCTGATTGCGAAAGCGATTTTTTTTAAATTTCTTCATTACATTTTATTAAGTGCAAATCGAGTTGTTATAATAGTTTTTACCTAATGGGGTAGACCTTTTCAAGTTTTATTATGTGTGCCCAAAATGTGGATAATAATTTATAACTTTTTACCCAACGTCTATAGCTTGTGCTCGGACGCACTGGAGCTAAAAAGAGCTATTCATCACAAGTGGCTATTACAGTTTTTACACCAGTTTTTTTACACAAAATAGGGTTAACCAGACCCCTCATTAAAAGCCCCAAGCTAATAATCACACAACAGTATGTGACTATTAGCTCGGGTTCATGGTTGATATTTTTTATTATTATTATAGTGTTTACCCAACGTGACACCTCATAATGTAATTTTTACCCAATATCATGTGACTATAGCTTGGGCTCGGACACGCTGGAGCCCGGGACTCCGCCCTCCATGTCGAGGCGTTCGTGCTCGCGGGCTACTAGCGCACGAAGCTCGTCCTGCGGAAAAACAATGTGATATACAGTTTCGTCAGTAAGAGTAGAATTTACTTAAAAATTTGTTGCCATATTAATTAGACTATCACACTGTATACAAGGTGTTACAAAAATACCCCTAATGCCGAATATGGTATATAGGGACCATCAAACTGAACAAAAATAAATAGCTGTTTCATACAAAAATTAAAATCGAAAATATCAAAATGTATGAAACAGCTGATTTTTCTTTCGCGATTTCAGAGTTGGTCCCATAGTAAAAGTTGATCAGTTTGATGGTCCCTCCCTATACAAGGTGTTACAAAAGTACCCCTAATGCCGAATATGGTATATAGGGACCATCAAACTGAACAACTTTTACTATGGGACCAACTTTGAAATCGCGAAAAAAAAATCAGCTGTTTCATACAAAAATTAATTACGAAAATATCGAAATGTATGAAACAGCTGATTTTTTTTTTCGCGTATTCAGAGTTGGTCCCATAGTAAAAGTTGTTCAGTTTGATGGTCCCTATCTACCATATTCGGCATTAGGGGTACTTTTGTAACACCTAGTATACCATATTCGGCATTAGGGGTATTTTTGTAACACCTTGTATACATGACACAGTAGGCGCTCACCCCCCAGCCGAGCCGGTCCGCGAGGTCCTGCACGGCGTCGTCGCAGTCGCCGAGGCTGGCGACGTCGCGCGTGGGCTCGTCGTCGAGCTGCAGGCCGCCCGCCACGCCCCACAGCCGCAGCAGCGGCGACCTCACGCCTGCCTTCTCGCGGTTTATTAATAAACGAGGACACCACTCGGGGACCCTAGACAGGATTTCATATTATTGAAGAGGCTGGTTTTTAAAGACTGATTTTTCTCATCCAGGAAAAAATTTAGGAAAATCGTTGCCGTCCGTATTATTAAATATACTATGTCACACCAATTTCAGCTCTATTTTATTTAGGTAAGGTTTATAATTTTACAATCATTTAAAAATTGCTTAAGCATTCTGCGTACTATTATGTATGTTCTGTGATTCTGCTTTCTGCTGCTCTGTATGAGTTAAACTAAACCTATGTAAGTGACGAAGCAGCGTTCAAAGATTTAAAGCTTAGGAGTGAGTCATGTCTTTGATAGTACAGGAGTAACACACTCATGGGCCAAAAAGGTATATAGCGTTGTTTTCCGATCTATCATCAAGCGATCCCCCCGCTTATATATTATGCTACCGAGTCGCTAATAATTGGTCAGTGCATTGGGCCAGAATCCCAAGGGTGCGGGTTCGAGTCCCGTCGGAGGTGCTACTATTCTATTTCATTTATTTGTCAGATAACAAAGATCCAATAGTGTTAGTCACAATGTAAAAACTTAAAGGCTATGTTAGTAATCTACTACTACGAGGCACTGGCGCGTGCAACGACTGCCAATGTTTTAAAAACGGACCGTCCAAGCGGCTCGCAACCACCGCCAAGAGGCTGTTGCCGCTAGCCCGCGTCCGCAGCGCCATTGAGGCAGCTCTTTTGCGCATAATGGCATGGAAGCCATCAACACCCGCCTCGGCAAACATCCCCGATGCGCTGCAGAAACGGGGCAACCGCAACAGCACCCTGAATGAATCATTATATTGAACGCGAAGGGTGTCCAGAGCTCGTTGCGTATGCTTAGTCCACAGGCTGCAAGTGTAAAATGTGCTACGGGTGAGTCGATTTTTTCTAATATTATTTTTCTTAATATAAAAATAGCATTGTGAATCTAAATTTTATAATAAAAGTTGAAGTTGAAGTTGATGACTCCATGATGATAAGCAAGTCGCATCACTCGAAGTCGTCTAGCAGGTAGCGTTGGAACCACTCAGGGAGGCTCTCGTCGAAGAACAACTCGTAATTTAACCGACTTTATTTTCAAAGAAAACCTAACATAGCCTTTGCAGAAGTTTTCGTGTGCGCGCGCATCGTCTGGCGCGAACGCCTATGTAAATAGCAAAGCCTCCCCCGCTGGGGGAGGGGGGATTTTAGACATGCGCAAAATACTTCACTGAAGTGTAAAGAATGATATAGTTCAATTGGACTAGATGAAGTATGACATTTAGTTCATCTAGTTCACTTGGCGCAGTAGTCCATTTGAGTCATTTTACCGTTATGTAAAACTAAGCCTTAATGTTTGCGCTATAGGGATTATTGAAGTCAAATTTAGTGCGGGCGGACTCCGACTCCGACCGACCGCTGGCCGCCGAGCCGTGCAACTGTCTCGCTTCCGCACGCGGTGTTCGTAATCTATCTGTACGCTTTACTCTCCTCCAGTGAAGTGTGAATTAAATGAGGTACTGAAGTAATTGGGACTTGAATGAACGAGTGAACTAGTTCAATTGAAGGATTCATTCACGAACGACTCAACTCTAGGGGATATCGGGAAAAAGGAGAAAACAGTATGTAATAAACGTTCCTGACATCGGGGGACAGCGGGAATAGGCTGTTCTATTGGGCGGTAAAGATTATAACAATGTTATAATGATGAAATAAACTTACATGTCAATAAGTGACGCAAAAGGCTGCACTTCAAGCGACGACCCCATGATGATAAGCAAGTCGCATCGTTCGAAGTCTTCGTGCAGGCAGCGCTGGAACCGCTCGGGGAGGCTCTCGCCGAAGAACACTATGTCCGGCTTCACCACGCCCTGACACTCTGTGCACGTCGGGATCTCGTCCGCGAATATGCGCTCTATGGTGTTAGCAACATTGATGACATGTACAGTTAGCGCCAAAATGACCTGGGGGCTGATTACGTAATTCTGTTCCTAACAATTCTCGATTGAAATCGATTGACGCAGTTACATTGCTACTTTAAGTAAGATAGTTGTCTTATTAGTTCTTACTAAAGCAGCAATGTGACTGCGATTTCTGTCAGAGTTGATTGCAACAAAGTTACATAATGAGGGGGCGGAACATTCAGACCTAAACACCTAATGATTTGACAAAAATAAACCTTATCTTAAGACGTTAAGGTGCACTTTTATTTGTTGTCTGAGTAAAAACGAAAGTGCACCTTAATCTCTTGAGATAAGGTTGATTTTTGTCAAACTATTAAGTACCTTGGTAGGTCTGAATGTTCAGATCATTTTGGCGCTGTCTGTAGACCGTACCAAATACATAGGTATAACTCACTACGTACACACAACGGCATCTCAGAGTATACATGTTGACCTTGAAACCGCCTTTATGCCCTACGTAATAAAAGCTGTTTTTGTAGCTGAACTGTATAACCTGACGTGCTGTCGTGTGTACTATAGCAGACACTATGAAGAAAATTTTAGCGCACCTAAAATGGAGCACAACCGACGACTCCGTCAATCAAAGAGTAAGCCCTCGTACGCACTGGCCGGCCACACGGTGCCATTTTAATATGAAAAATGTTCATCACTTTGTCTGCTCTAGTACGTAGTACATAATATACACTCAGTGGTATACGAGCTCGGTGGCGCAATGGGTTAGCGCCTGGCCCAGCGATTGCAGAGGTCAAGCAACTTTCGCAAGGGATGGGTGACCAAAAATTTATTATCTCGAGCTCCTCCATGCTTCGTAAGGCACGATAAGCCGTTGCATTTGCATTCGTTAACACCCGCCAATCCGAATTGGGCCCGCGAGGTCCATCCTCCTTATCTACCCATAAGGAACGCCTGTGCCCCAGCAGTGGGGACATTCAAAATGACTATTACTTCATCCTTATGTCTTTCTCTTTTATTCTATACCTATTAAAGTACAGCATTATTAACTTGAGATTATATTGTAATTTTATTATTACCTTTGACAAAATCTAAATTATATTCCTTCCGGCAATCCAAACAGTGAGATGTGTAGAATGTTCCGTGAGCTTCGACAAGTTTTTCATCCGGGAGGTCAGCTCTTCGCTCTAAGGTGTCTATATTTTGGGTATAATGACGTAACAATAAACCTGAAAGTTAAGATTAACTTATAGAAATAGCCTTAAGTTTTATATTTGTTTATCTACACCCATGCTTTAAATCCTCTATAAAAGGTTCTGAAACTATAGCCAACATTAAAACAACTAGTGTCATATTAACCATAATATCAAGGCTTGTCGCGCCCCCCGCGCCCACACCCGCGAGTTGCATTATAAAATTCAGTACAACATTATAACACTTGTTTGGATGATATAATGACGGAGGCATCCTGAATACAATTCCCAAATTGATGTTTTGGGGGTGTGGAACCTGAGTTTGTGACCTCGAGGAGCCTATGGAAACTTGGGGCGAGGCAAAAAACCTCGGAAATTTCAAACTTTTATCAGACCTTCACTTATATCTTCTAATCCATGCGTTTCTCGGGTAAAGCGTTCAAGACAAAGCTGTTAATTAAATTTCCTTAAATTTGACATTTTTAAAGTTTAATTAGACTAGAAGATAGGTGTTATTTGTAACCTGTATAACTTATACACTTCTAATTCCAAAACAACACCTGAATTAATAATATACGCGCTGTAATCCGTAAAAAGTGTTTTTTGTTTCTAATGACCTGTATAACTGTTCTAGAGCTTCTTACCTTTCTCGTGTAACAATCTAATGAAATAATGTGATTTAGTAGGTTTGAAGTTTCCTGGGTACATTTCTTTAGCTAAACAAAAGAATGGTTTGGGGTTCTGTCGAAAGAAGTTGATTTCAAATATTGCTTGCGGTTCTGGCAGGTTGTACTTCTGCAAATTGTGATATAAACCAGTTTCTGGACTACGAAAATCAGGAATTCCTGCCGCTGAAAAATAAACACATTCTTTACACTGTTTATTATTATTTGGAAGGGGGGACGCCAGCGAAGCCGGACGGGTGATCAGTCTCCCTAATCGGAACCATTTCATCCAGACTTCTATCTTTACACTGTTAAACAAGTATGTTAATTCTATACTAAATTGCCATATACAGCTTGGAGCTGCCTAGCAGCCTTATCTTCTTATAAATAAAAAATAATTGCTGTTTGTTAGTCAGGCTAAAACTCAAAAACTTGACCGATTGGAATAATTATTTTTTTGTTTTGTTCGCTATAGTTTTGGGGTGGTTTAGAAACAACAAAAAAGGAAATACCCAAAAGAACAGCTAAATAATCGAAAATTATACATTGGCAATTTTGTATGGAAATCGCTATTTCAGATTACTTTTGACAGGTAACTTTTGATAAAGAGGTTGTCAAGTAGAGGTTTAAAGCATACATAAAGCATAATAGTGTTACTTTAGTTTTAGTATTCAGCTGCTTTGTTTTTAACTAATTAATTAAATAAATGGTGCTGGTTTTTGATATTTTAAAATTCTCAAAGTTAAATTGATAATCATATAAATTGTAGGTGATACGAAGTTCACAGGGTCCATTAGTTGTTATGGTTAAATATTAATTTATTTACTAAAAGAATTATACATTCACTTAATTCATCACGCCCGAGTGGCTGCATGCTGCCGGAACAATGGAATGTCTATTGTGTCTCATTTTCCAGGCTTTGAAGGGTTAAATGAGAAACTTAATATTTACAAAGGAAATAATATGTTATATTACTTTGAAACAAAACAGTGATGTTATTTTAAAGCAGAAGTGATTGTCACTGCAGTAATTAGCATCAATATGTGAAAATATACCACATTAGTCACTCTAATATCTCTCCGAAAAATTCCACCAACAAAAAAACAACAACACCACTGACAATGACCTTGAGAATGCCTTATAATATAAACAATGTTTGTTTCCAACTATAGGTAGATTTGAACATAACATAAGATGTAAAAGTATGAAAGATTAAATAATAAGTTTATTTTAATTACCAGTGGATATTCCAGCTCCAGCTAATGTTATGATATTCTTACATCTATCGCTTTTTATCCATTTAACTATGCCATCTAAGTTGACTTCATCTAGCACCTTTTCACCTGGAGCTGACGGCTCGGCATGCTCGTAAAATCCGAGCTTCTGTGCCAAATACCTTCTGATGGAATCCACATCCAGGTCTCTGATTCTAGCGCCAAGACTTTCAATCGGATTTGGCGGGATGTTCGGGGCAATAGTATCGATGGGTTCTTCGCCTAAAAATGGAAACAATATTTCATCTTTTTTGTTATATATTCAAATTTAATATAGTGTAACATAATGAACAGACTCACCATCGCTCTTCCCTGGTGGTGTATTTGCAGACATTTCTCGTAAACAAAGCAAATTGCGATTCCAAATCTTTGTCCAGTTGTTTCTCCACGGGATTTTTGACATTGACAGTAGTATGGGCATTCTTGAAGTCAGCAAACAGCAAACCAAACCAAAGTTGGATTTATTACTTTTCTCTATGGTTTGATTATAAACGATTGTGAATCACTTAGGTGAATCACTTTGCAAATCACAAATCAAATCAAAACGCAATGAAAATGATCACAAAGTGCGAGTACTTATTATGTAATCATGATGACAACTATATTATTAACTAGTATGAACTTTTATAGTCTTGGCACTGTCCATTTGTTTTAGAATTACTTCTATTTGTGAAATCTCTCTCTTTCGTGCAGAAGCAGAAAAGAAGGTCTAGATTAGAGCATATTATACATTAGTATGAAAGTGATATTTTATGAAAGTGATATTTCTTAGTGCTTGATAGTGTTCCTAAACGGATAAAATCTTAGAGCATTAAGAACGGGAGATGCCAACAGCACTCTTCTACACTAGATTTTGTTCACCGATTTTGGAGGGGGACGAGGTAAACACGCACAGCACACAACTTCATATTCACGCACACTCTTGTAGAAAAAAGTCTTGTTGTTACACACGCACACAAAAACAAAATCCCACACAGTTATAATTGTGGGTGGTCAAATTTGGAACTAACAATCTCAGTACAAATTCTGACAGATCACGCTACGGCAGCGCCAAACTTAATAACAACAGCTAGTGATGTGCCGTCAAAAGACCGATGAAATTGAATGATTGGAAGATGAGTGATTGATTACGAACAAGATTATGTTAAATGGTTTTCATTTGATTTTGTGATATACACCAACAATCACTAAAATGCGCTTATAATTAAATGTTCAACATACATTTTTTATTTATTAAACAAAGTAAAACATACAATTTATAGAAAAACCCAGCGACTAAAACGTAAAACCCGATTAGGTTTGTCCAGTCACTACGTATTCGTCAAAATAGATAGTCAGTATACAACTAAGCAGTATTGAAAAGAAAAAACAAATTGCTTCATTCTTATGAATAAAAAAAAAAAAAAAAAAAAAATATGTATACACCATGTTACAAAATACCCCTAATGCCGAATATGGTATATATACCATATCCCTATAGGGACCATCAAATTAAACTCTCAAATCGCGAAATAAAAAGCAGCTGTTTCATACATTTTGATCTGATTTGATTTCGCGATTTCAGTTTGATAGTCCCTATCTACCATATTCGGCATTAGAGGTACTTTTGTAACACGTTGTATACATATATATATTATTTTAAGGTCTTAAAAAATACTTAATAAACACAATATTTGATCGTAAATGCGAGTGCACAGGATGATGTTAAGAAAAAGCTGACTATTGTTTAAATACGAGAAATTCTAAAGCTTTGGTAGAACAATAAATTTTGAGTTTTTGCTTCACACTTTTGTGTTTGAGGTCATCCAGAATAACCTATAATTCTTTAGGTAGATTGTTAATTATGACAGGAAGAAGACAAGTAAATTTTCTCTTTGCGTAAAAGTTATTTGAGCGGCCCTTGAGAAGTTTCTTCTGCGTAATCTGTCTTGTTTGTATTCTATGATTAATCCTCGGCAAAGAAGCAACGTTATCGAGTTGTTCAGTTCTAATTGCGTAACTCACTTTGTCATGAACCGATATGACCTTGCATTACCTAAAGAGTTCGTCATACTTATCTTTATAGATACGATTTACTTTCTTACTAACTATAAGCTTTAATATTCGTAATTGTAGATTATACATTTTCTCTAAGTAGGTTGAAATGTGCGTCCATAGCTTGAAATTCCATATGAAATTATAGGATCTACCAAGAATTTGTACAGGATTAATAGAACTTGGAACGGTATTTTATTTTTGATTATGACAAATTTAGCTAACAGAGCACGAAGTTATGGCACACAGTTTCGATATGAGGACCCCAGTTGTGGCGGTTGTCAATTGATAGGCCTAAATACTTTTGCTGTTGCACCGTTTCTATTGGTTTGCATTGGCAAGATGATACTTTATTGTGCATACAATCGTGATTGTGTATTACTATTGAAACGTCGTGGTCTCTACAATACGAGTTGTTAATAAAACATAATAGTACAAAAAAGTGAAATAAAATAATAAATGCTTGGAAAACAAGTGATTTATGTTTCATTTTTATTAGGTATTATTAAATTTTTGTATACATGTTCTGCCAAAACATGATTAGTTCGTTCCGATGCCAAGGTAGGCTTTATCCAGAAGCCTTGTGTAGATGTGCTGGAAGGCTCACAGCTCCGCTTTTCAAGCCAAAATATAAGCAGTAGTGAATGCTTGCAGCCACCTTAAAATGAAAAAGTTGGTATGATAATATGTTAATACCTATAATCTACAAATAAATATGTATTGGTTGAATTGAAAACCTCCTTTTTGGTAGTTAGTAATTTTTTTGCAAGGAAAGTTTAAGTAAACAAAAGTTTTGAAATTTCTTACCTGCAGAAGCTGCACAATCGGAACAATTTGACTTGAGGATCTCGGCATCAGTTTCCTTTATTTTGGTTAATGATTTTGATGTCCTATGCCCGGGCTTTGACAGGACTGATTTATAAGATTCTCTCCACTTCTACATAACCGACAGACAGCCGAGGACTAGTAACTATCCCGGGATGACCTAAAAGAAAGAGAAGATTAAAAAAGGAGAACATCACACCCGTAAAACAGTGTCTCCAATTAATACTATGTATAGATTTTGCAAAAAAGTCAATACCTACCTATTACATATTAAATATAAAAAATAATATTTGACAATTTATGTGCTGGTCTGATCACATCAAAATAATAGTTAAAACTCATTCACTTGATCATTCATTCGTTCTTAGAGCATAAGCATTCGTTCTCTTTGTCGCAGCACTACGACTTTTATTATGGTATTCGACATGTGTTTGGTATCGTTTTTGCTATCGCAATGTCGTCATTATCTTACACAAACAAAGTGCGTTTTCTTCGTAATTATATTATAGTTTGGTAATAAAATTAAACTTACGTGTGATAGAAAATCCCGTTCTTAGTAAAATTTGAATTTTCAGATCGTCTTTTGCACGAAAACACTGCACAATTCACCATTTTTGCGGAGCTGCGATCGGTGACATGTGTTCTTACAAAATGACGGGTGTTCGAGACCAACTAGTTTTTATAAACTGTCACGATCAAATTGGTCATGTACTTTGGTGAAAGGGGAACGTGTATTTGCCATCTCCCGTTCTTAATGCTCTAAGGATAAAATCATAAAAATACGTTCACATTTTAATGGAGCATTAATAAGACATACTTTGTAAATGGTTAAATGGTGAAGTATTTTATTTTACCTACAATGCGATTAAAAAATTATGCCGGTTTTACACGCTAGAGAACTCGACCAACTTTGACAAACGCTTCGATGCCATACGTTTTACACGCCTGGCCTGCGCAACAGCAACGTCAAACGCGTAGCGACATCTATTAGATGAATTTTTAAACAACATAAAATTTGAGCGAGGTCTACTCAGCTCACTGAGCCACTAGTAGTTTTTAAATTTTGAGATTTAAGCATTCACAATTCTATTTTATATAATACCAAATAATATACTAGAAAAAATACACTAGTAGTGTTGTTAAATTTCGCGTATAAAACTCTCTCCTGAAAAGTAATGACTTTGTAAATACGTAACCGCTTATTCTTTGCTGCCGTCGAATTTATCTGAGCTATGTATCGAAAAGGCTATGAGGTATGAAACCCAAGGTAGTGCTTATTAGTGCTTGGTAGGCATGAAGAATAATAATAACAAATAAACTAATTAAATTCTTTATAATTCTTATAAAAAATGCGTGGAAATCTTATGATAGCGAAATAAACTACTTCTACAATACCAACAAACGAAAATCCTAAGAATATTCCGGCAAATCCACCTATGTTACCTGCAAAGAAAACAAGTATTAATATAGCATTATTTTGTAGGTAGTTATAGTTACTTAAAATAGCGTGGGGAGTATAACAAAAAAGCAACTACAATTATAGCTTTATTACAGGGTTTGAAATAAATAAATGCAATAAAAGCAACATTAAATTTTTTCACACATTTTGTTAGGTTATTACTAGTGAATCTTTTAGCCGTAATTATTAACTTCGAAAGCGCCTTTGTAAATGTTAGTAGCAAAGATTACTTACTGACTATTTCATACCAGTATGAAATAACGTCCAGGCGGTCTAGAGTGCCGTAGTCCGCAGACTGGTAGATGGCGACCACGCATTTATTTATCAATTCGATGTCACCTCTGCAAATAATAGAAAAATGCGGTCAAGTTTTTAACCGACTCTGTGGTCATTATCTTAATTATTATATTAGTCTGACGCCATATAACGACAAATTAATTCGTCAGTGAATTGAAATCATTTCCACATTTTATTCTGCCATTCGTTGCGACTAGTAAAATTGTGATATCCATCTGAACTTAGACCTGGACTGCTCAATCGCATACTCGTGCTGACGACTGGAGGCGTTCATGAAATTGGGGATCTTGAAGGCCGTGGTGAAGTGCTGGGTGAACTCGCAGTCGGGCAGGCACTCCGGGCAGAACAGGGAGTCCTGGCTCTCCGTCTCTAAACCCTCATTGCTTTCAGTGCCTTCGGGGTATAGGTAGAGAAGCTTTTCTGGGAAAGACAAGACAAGTGATAATTGCTTCGATCAGGTATAAATGATCGAAGGATAATTGTGGAGATTTCTAAAAACAAATAGAGATATAATGTAAAAATAAAGAACATTTACAAATCTTCTCAATCTCTTCGCTTTGAAAGATTTATGGGATTGACACTTATGTACACACGACGGCACCTCAGACTATACATGTTGAACTTGAGACCGCCTCTATGCCCTACACAATAAAAGCTGTTTTCGCATTTCAACTGTATAACCTTACGTGCTGTCGTGTGTACTTATATATGTTTCTATGGAAAATTTAAAATCGGTCTAATTTAGCTGTAGGTAAAGTAAATTAAAGCATCTACCCTACCCCTACCTACAGCTAAATTTAAGCCCCTAAAAATTCCAGCTCCTAAAAAAGTCTCTTTTTACTACTAGCTCCTAAATTTGGAGACAAAACCCCTAAGTTGGCAACCGTGAGCAATAATTTTACGGTAAGTTTTTTATGTGATTTCGTACGTGTCGCGTTCGCGTGTCGGTAATCGCTCCATGTTCAGTCGCCGAAACAATTTAGCACATTTTTAAGTATTTAAAGGAGACCGCCTCAATTATACCTTCCTGAAATTATGTAATACCTTGTACTTAAATGTGGCAGATTGTCGGAACTTCAAACATTCCCGTGTCTTAATCGTGACTTGTCATTGTCAGGACGTTCATGAAGACCACACAAGCTATAATACTTACATTAGTTATTGGTTGCTATTTCACAAAGAAAGTGGAGCTGGACATGTTTCTGATGCAATTTAAAATGCGTCAGATGGGATTTTGCTATTAGTGCTAGTTGTACGCAAAAATAACCGCAAATCGATGTACATTACCTACAGGAGAGCCGTTTGGCACACGTATACTTGAGGTCAAACGAAACAAATTTATTGAGCAGTTCTTAAAAATCTCCCTTAAGAGAGTGATGGTGTCTTCTTTTTTTGTACAGGGAAAAAAAAAATTGTTCTAAAACCTATCATGTCTAATATTTAATGCAAGGGCTTTCTGAGTCGGTTTTAAAAATATAATCACATCATTACATTTCAGCCACTTGTTTTAAATTAAATCAAAAACATTTTCAAAACACACCAAGTTTGGGCTGGGCTCCTTCAGATCCGATTCGGTTAAATTATTTTTCGTAGAATAATTCGTTTAACTTAAATACCTACCCTCTTACTAATAAATATTGTATAGCAGATGTTTAGTTACACAATGGCGACTCCCTGTCAAACTATTTAAGTTTGACATTAACAATGAGCATCTGAACTGAGGGCCCACTTTTTAAATCGTGGCGAATCAAACTGAGAAAAACACTTTGACGACCTCCGTGGTCGAGTGGCTTTGTACACTGGTTTTCACGGCGTCTTAATCTCTGAGGTCCCGGGTTCAATCCCCAGTTGGGTCAATTTAGAAAACGAACTTTTCTTTATTGGCTCAGGTCTGGGTGTTTGTGATACCACCGTTGTCTCTGATTTTTCATAACACAAGTGCTTTAGCTACTTACTTTGGGATCAGAGCAATGTTTGTGATGTTGTGTAATATTTTTAGAAAAAAAGAAAAAATATATACCCCCTTACTACTAATCTTTATTAGTAAAGGGGCAAGTGTGAAAAAACGATATTGCTCTACGTCCGTCTTTTTGTAAGGGATATACTTACCTAGAGTAGAGAAGAGGAGTTTTATCATTAGACAGTACGGATCGTACTTTAATTTTTTACCGTAAGACTTCTGTATACCTTTGTACTTATTGAGACAGCTGAGCTCTTCGAGAGTGCACGTCGGAGTGTCACTCCCGCTGGACAGGAAATACGGAGTGCATTTGCACAAGGACTGCACAGTCCTGATGCGGCAGTTGACAATGCACGCACTGAACGAGTACATCTTGCCGAATTGCTTCTTCTCATCGTGGAATAAGCATTTCCTCTAGAAACAGACAGACAGACAGACTGAGTCGCACCATAAGGGTTACCATTATAGTACGGCACCCTAAAATGGAACCATTGCAAGCGACGCTCTTCTCTTCTTGAGTTAACTCAGAACCTTTTTATAGCTTCAAAAGAACGAGGCTATCTGCCTATCTATTTAACTTGACGGCTCTACGCGTTCTTTAAAAGAATGGTCTTGATTTAGTCAGGCAGATGGGACAATGAAGGTGAAACTACAGTTTCCTTAGAAAATACACCTTACCGTAGTGAGCGGATACTTGCGGACCTCGTTGGTGGCGGTCTGCTTGACCGAGCGCAGCTCCAGATACATGGTCTGGTTGGCTTCCAGGATGCGGTGGATCACGCGGCCGCCGCTCGGGTCCGCGTAGTGCGTTGGGTCGAACAAAAAGATCTAGAAGTTGAGATAATCTAGCGAAATTAAAGTTTACTTGAGCCGGCGTGGTGTGCACACCACGACAAAAAAAATTTCGACACTTTTCTAACGTTGCGTAATGTCTGTCCCTGATCACACCGCGCAGCGCGCAATGATGTGACCGAGAGACATTGCCACATCAAATGAGTGTCGAAAAAGTTTTTAGTAAGGACAGAATATTGTACGTTGTTCAAAAATTAATCTGATAGATGTCGCCACGAGGTTTTTTACAAAAGCAGTACTATGTGCCATGTGCTGTTTGGTAGCTGTAAACTTTTATTATATTTATTCGAAGCTAGATGGCGCTACTAATTTTGATCATTTTTCTAAATGGCTGAAATATATGTTATTTAATTATGGCTATCGGTTGAGAAATGCGACTTGTAGAGGAGAACAAACGGACAGCCGGACAGCGGGACCGCTGGATAGACATACGAAAGCATTTTTGCCCAAGCTGAAGCAGACAGACGCTTCGCGCTCGCTCGGTCAATTAAGTATATTATCATGGTGTTCACCCACGTCGAATCCAGCCATGTTGCTCAGTGGGTAGCTGTAGTCGTCCAGCATCGGGTCCAGTATGACGTTGAGACCAGACACGTAACCAGCAGACGTCTGCCGCCTCGCATCCGCTATAGTTTTGTTAGGCCTGGTAGATAACAAATTGAAATTTATCTAAAAGTTTACATAGCTGTAAATTTCGTCACACAAAAGAGTATTTCTCTTGAGCAAGAAGACTTTTTGGTCGTATTCGCTCTCTTTATAAATGGATAGGTACTATATAATCCCTGCCAGTTCACGAAGGGACGTTGGTATGCATCGAAGGTTTCTGTGTCCGTGCAGCGCGCTTCCGAGGTGCTAACGGTTTATCCACGCGCACCGGTGACCGGCGATGCAACTCGCGACCATTAACAGGGAAGACAAGACAAAGTATAGTCGAAGCAGTGTCGAAGTATGGAATGGACATAATTATTAAAGACGCTTTTGTCGGTCACGGATCCGCAAACTATTTTATCTTCCCGTACGTTTCGCGGGTCTCCTCATCGCTTGATCACAACACTAACCTAACCTTACCGAATACAAACCTAATTTTCTGCGTAAGACGAATATAAACCCAATTTTTCAAATTGTTGCCGCTATACTCAACTATCGGGTTAAACTATCCGCCTGCGATATATACATAACACAAAATATAGCAAAGTTAAAAATTATAAAAGCGCACATTGGTTTAACCGAGCAGGTGATAGGTACGTATGACGCTATGTGGTTGGTGGATATTGTAGGGGGTCCTTGTAGGGGGCGCCTCAGTGGACAGAAAAACACAGGGTTTGTTCAATAACGGTTTATATAGTCGAACAACATTTTCTTCGGTGGTGTCAAGTACAAGAGCCTTTTGTGACAGTCAAATTTGAATATTGTGACAGACAACTTTTCTTTTAATACGAATACGCATATTACAATGCGACCTATTTCCACAGATATAGCTCATACCTGCCAGCCGACTCATAGTCGAGTATAAAGTTGAAGGCGCAGCAGTGGCCCCGGACGGTGCGGCGCACGGTGAACAAGCTGGAGCAGTTTGTGAACATCCCACCCCAAGTGCACAGTAACAGCATATCGTCGCAGCTGGGGGCTAACTGGATGAGGAAGAGAAGATGCTCTTCATATATAAGATAAAGTCAGCTCAGTCTTTATTGTAATTTTCACTGGTGGTCCAAATAAATAAATAATAATATATAGCAATCATATCTCAGGTATGATCTCAAGATAGCTCTCAACGTTTAGAGCGGTTTATAAATACGGGTTTTAGAACCGATGTAGAGTAATGAGGATTTCATTATCATCTTGTGTATGGCTAAATATAGTATGCGTGTGGGCAGCAGCCCATCAGGAGTGAAAAGGCAGAGGCCTGTTAGGGCTGCACTGCAATAGAGATAAGGTGATGCATGATATTTTCTATTTACTTACTATTTTCATAAGTTCCGTTATTTTATCGGCATTTTCGCCGATCACGTCTATTAAAGGATGTTTCCTGAGGTCCTCTATCCAAGAATAGTCCAGCAGACGTCCCAACTGTCGGCCGAACCTCAACACTTCCTCAAACGACTGATTGTATTGGGCCAATGAGGGAAAACTGGAAATTAAAAAAAAAACATATGGTTTGCACCGTGTATGTGACGGCTTCTCATCCCTTGGGTGACGTAAAAGGAAACCGTTAAGGGAGCACAGCCATCAGGAGACAGGTAGCAGAGTCTCCTAAAAACTTGCGCCCACTGCGATCGCTGTCTAATTAATGGATATATGGATAGCGTCCGTCTTCTATTTTTAAGAACCAGACAGTCTTTTAGCCCATCAATAGGTAGTCCTGGAAGTGTCTCACATATACACATTTGGCGGTAGATATACATAATTTTATACAATGATTTATTTAACTCTATAGTACTTTATCGATTTCACCTTCGAGAAAATATCGTAGTCACAATCACAATAATTTTTCAAGCTTTTAGAATTATGGCTTACATTTCTCTAGAGAATTTCTCCAATGCCTTTTTGCTGATTCTGTTAATATTGCAGATGGCGACAGCAGGGAAGTCTATCTGCGTGATAGGGTAGGTGTAAGACTCCATGGTGACGATCAGCGGCTTGGTGAGAGTGTCGAACCAGATATGGAACAGGAAGTAGCAGGTGGTGCCTACCACCATGGAAAAGAGCGCTGTCCAGATTAACCTGCATTGAAAAAGGGCTTATAGGAGCTACAGTTTTGTGTGTGTGTGTGTTTTGGTAAGACTGTTCAAGAAATGGGACATCCTCTTTTTATCGTGAAACTGCTAGCAGCAGAAGTTTTTCTCAATTTCAATGTCGTACAAAAATTTGTTTGTAATACTTGTGGATTATTTCAGTTATTAACATACTAGCTTCCGCTCGCGTCTCCGTCCGCGTGGACGTGGATAGAAAAAAGTATTAGTAGGATTTATAAACCTGCCAGCTCGTGTCTGATGATGTTTATTACAACTTTTTTGCGTAAAATAGCATAAAAGTAACAAAGATCAATCGCGGTCATCGCGGACTATCGCACAAAATGTCAGCTGTGTAGACCCAAAAATACCTATAATGTATCCCGATGTTGTCTTGGAAAATCTCTTTGATCCCGGCTATGGAACTATGGGTTACGTATTCCTTCAGTGTGTCACAGAAACTCTTGCGCAGAACCATTTCCATGTTTAGTCTGTTCATTTGTCTTTTTCTGTACATCTGCCACCATTTTTCTTCAACGGGATTCATTCTGAAAATTATTACCAGTGTCTAGCCTTTCTAACCAAGGCCACATTTGAAAAAACTGACGGAAGTTCTTTGAAAAAACGTAGCTTTTTCGCTTGCGATGGATAGTCAAAATACTTGTAGCTTTTGCCTAGAGAGCTGCCCTTCTATTGTCTAATTTCAAAATCTATCACAATCGCTTTCAAGATGTAACACATTGATGCTTCTTTTTGGCATAAATAAAAACTTACCAAAAAAATGCAGCAATGTGTCACATCCATTTGTCAAATGAAAGCGATTGCGATAGATTTTGAAATTAGACAATGAGCCCCCAGGTTTTCACCATTTACGAAACGACATAATTATAAACACTTCAACTTATAAGTGGGTGTTTGTGGTAAGTATCTCGTTGCTTCTGATTTCGTTCGTTGGTGTTTGTGTACACGGGTGACGTTAATGTTAAGTTCCAAACGCGCAATGCGTTCAAACAAAGAAATTAAAAACAAAACGTAGTTATCAAGGTACTTACTTAGAGCCAGGATGTACTTCCAGCCCAGCCCGGAGGCTCTATATCGCCTCACTTCAATTGCTAATCGCTTTGATTTGACAGATGAGTGTGTGATACATTGTTTCTCTTCTTTGGTAATTTTTTTATTTGTGCCAAAAAGAAAAAGCAATGTGTCGCATCCATCTGTCAAATCAAAGCTTACCTGTACCCTTACCACGAAGAGCTATCTATATGGATCTCATTTCGCTTTTCGGCGGTAGATGGCGCTGTACAAATTTCCCAAAAAAAATTACTCTATCGAATGTTTTTACGTGCGTTATTTTTTTTTGATAGCTGTTCGTGCTAAGTGTACTGTACATTTTAATGAAAATCTGTATCAATACAGATAAATCTGTATAGTTTATGTCAGCACAGAACTGCCTACTCGTATTTACACTAAAGGGTTTAAAAAAGTAGAGGTAAATATCTATTAACATCAAAGAACTTTACCACTTGATAATAAACTGACGAGTGTTTTTTTGACATTGTTTGTTCAACTGCGTGTTATGAATAGTTCTCGGACATGAATATTTTATTAGTTAGTTTCGTGTCGACCACTATTCGTTAAACTCATGCTAGAATTGCTTGGATAGAATTACACTACTGAATTATTAAAAACTGAAATAAATAATGTCAATGTCAAATCGATTTGCTAATTATTGACAGTTTCTAGGGTTCCGTACCAAAATGGTAAAAAGGAACCCTTGGTGCGACTCAGTCTGTCTGTCTGTCTGTCACAGCTGGATATTCGAGAACTACTAATGCTATCAACTTGGAATTCGGAATAATTTTAGATGACGTTTGCTGACCTATTTTGCAAATAAGAGAAATAAAAATATTTATATTTTTTTGCAACAGGAACTAAAAGGGGGTCTTTAAAATTCGAAGTGAGGCTGCTAGGGCATATATGGGGTATCATATAATATGAAAGAGCTCTGCTTGCACATTCTTAAACATTTTCTTTTTAGGCCGCATAGTTTTTGACTTTTGATGAAAAATGTAAAAAAAAATACCGTTCCCCCTCTTATCTCCGAAGTTTGCAGAGAGAAAAATCTGAAATTATTTTATAAGATTACAGGAAAAATAAAACGATGTCTCTAAATAGTAAATTTCTTCAGAATGATGGTACGGAACCCTCGCCTCGGTGCGCGAGTCCGACTCGCTCTTGGCCGTTTTTTAGCCTCACGCAGGAAATAAAACAAGGAAGAACGATCACCAAAATCGTTTATTGACAAGAAATAGTTTATTTAAACATCACTTTGCTGTACATTAGGTACCTACCTTCCGCAGAGTTTCACAAAATGGCGAACTTTATGAAACATCATTACTTACAAGAAGTAATTACAACTTAACTATAGTTAAATCCCTCATTTGGCTAATAGCCAGCGAATTTTAAATAGGAACAGAGATGGCTTTAAGCCGGCTGCAAATCAAGGTTATCAGTGCCAGTAGCACGAACGGTTATCGAAAAAAATTACGAGCGTAAAACATTCGATAGAGTAATTTTGTATGGAAAATTTGTACAGCGCCATCTACCGCCGAAAAGCGAAATGAAATTTTCCATAGATATTTTACCCTATCGAGTAGTTTTACGCGCGTTTTTTTTATTGATGTTCGTGCTAGGGGTACTGAATCGACTTTAAGGAGGGTCCAAATCAGCCCCCCTTTTTGTTTAGGGGGGCAGGCTGAACTGACTTTAGTCTCTAAGAAACCACATCTATTATAACACAGTGGCGTATCTTATCCCCATCGTGTTGCCCCGACGCGTATAATGGTCGCCTTTGCCTGCCTCAGTACCCCTAGCACGAACAGCTATCGAAAGAAATAACGCGCGTAAAACATTCGTTAGAGTAATTATTTTGTGTGAGTTTGTACAGCGCCATCTATCGCCGAAAAGCGAAATGATATTTCCATTTACTCTATCCAGTAGTTTTACTCGCGTTTTGATTCTCAATAGATTTTCGTGCCTGGGGTACTGTACCCGTAGCACGACAACAGTGTTCAGAAAAAAACGCACGATATACCTAGTACTCGATAGAGGATCTGTGTATGATACATCTAACTTCGGTTTTTCGGCGGTAGATGGCGCTGTTCAAATTTTCCATACAAAATTACTCTATCGAATACATGGTTATACGCACATTATTTTTCTAATTCAATGGTTATACGCACATTATTTTTCTAGATGTTCATGCTATGGGTACAGATATGAATGAACATTCGTAAGCATGACAGCCTCTGATACAAAAGATCCAGATTTTTTATTAAATGTTGCTGGCAAGCAAATTACCTTTTTGCCCGCTAAAACATTCTTCCGATAAATCAATAAGTTCTTATCTAAATACAAAGTAATACCCTTATTCAGCGGATAGATGTCGCTGTTCCATCAAATACCCATGTTACCTTCAAAACACATCTTCTACTTAATGACTAAGACTTAAATATTAAATTTAAAATTATTTTGTTAGATTTCTACTACTAAAATGGACTTTTTCATGTGCTGTTACTGTTAGGTACAAAAAGACTGGCCAGATAAATAAAATTACCTAAATTTTAATCCGCTAGATGGCGGTTCTCTTGATTTCTAGCCCCTATTTGACAGACGTGACATTGTAAATAACAACAACAATTTGGTGTCCGTGTCGTCAACCAATTTGAAACTAGAAAAAATATTGATCAAACTACTCACAGACAGCAACGTACATCAAATTGTCATTGTAATTTATAATTGTCACGTCTGAAATAGGGGCCTGGCACCTATTTTACAGACGCGACAAATATAAATGACATTGACAATTTGCTGTCCATGGCGTCAGCCAATTTGAATATAGAAACTAACTACCTAGGTACTCTACTCACAGACACCGCAACGTACACAAAATTGTCATTGTAATTTACAATTGTCACGTCTGTGAAATATGGGCCTTGTCGTACCAGAGAAGAAAAGTGAGTTGGAATAGTAATGATTTATTTTAAGTCTAGGAAGATTTGAACATAAGCACCACCATTGTTATAGGATATACTTAGTTTACTTTTAAAACTATCCTGTTTGAATCTTTTTTCATTCTTTAGCGTGCTGTGTTAATCAATGTTGCCAATTTAAAGAGCAGCTTTCGCACTTTTAGGATATTTTTAGGTAAGTACTTGACAAAATGATTTTATGACTTCTTCTTTTCATCCTGTATTTTAACCAGCGAACTAAAATATATGGAACAAGCGTTCCTCAAAAAATGGCACCACACGAAAATGACAATTAAGTGGGTTAAAAATGCTGCCATTTAATAATGCAGCACCAAGCGTCTGAACACTGGTTGCATAATAGCGACCATAATTTGTATACTCAAAGATATTTTCTATACTTAATCGAAAAACTATGATACGTTATTTCTGTATCGTTTTACTGCCTTCTTGGCGTCTTTTGCAGCATTTGACTACACAGGACGTCAATTCTAATAAACTCTCGTTTCTTTACAATAAAAACTGCAATTATTGTAAAGAACGCTAACGTCTGTCACCGGGCGCGTGGCTGGTCCGACTAATTGTTTTGCGAGTTGTCATTTTTTAGCCCCATGGTGCCATTTTTTTAAACAATATTTGTTTGAAATGACACTTCCATAGATTTTAATTCGCTGACTTTCGTAATGAAATCAAAATGGTCGTTATCTAATGGAATTTATATACACATTTCATTATTGTTTATATTTTATGATAATGTTGGTATTTAGAAATTGCTAGTTTTCTTAATAGTAGCAAATATTATAGTGTTAATATCATAATGTATCACATTACACTGTGATGCCTCGTTTCATTGGGCGGACAGAGATATTCAACTTCACAACTACCTACCTACTTTAGTTGAAGATCATAAATAAGTAATGACGTCACGATCTATCTACTAGGACTTAAAGATCTTAAATTATTAGGACCATTCACAATTTACAATTAAAACTAATTACTCAAATTCAGTTCTTATTACACCACAAATTAATATTACTGTATTTCTTGAAATAACAAAAAAATAGCTATTTTACATGTGCGAATTTATTTTTCCATAAAATGTGGTTTTGACTTTTAAAATACTTAAGAAATTTTAATACCTAATTGTGATGTTGAGATTCATTTATTTACATAAGAAAAATGAAGAAAATTAAATAAAAACCGAATGGGATAAAAAACTCCTTAGTGATCTTCAGGATCTTGAAATTTTTACATTTTAATTCTCATAATGGGTTTAATATGAGTTACAGTATTAAAAATCAAAATCACATTATTTTTTTTAAAATTACACGTGAAACATATTCTCCCGAACTTAATAATTAACAAATAAGCATAATATACTGATATATACAGAATATTTACATTACTCAATATGTTATAATATGTAGGTACTGAAAATTACATTAATGACGTAGTAATAAATTGTAATTATATTTACTGGAGATAGTAACATTACCTATATAATATCAAATATTAATTTAATCGGACAATTTTCGTGTAAAATTGATAGCCTATAAATTTAATGATATATAACTCACTGAGTTAATGCCGAAAATACACGGTCAAAATACCACCTTTCAATTTCGATGAAACAAGCAAATTGAAATAAACATGACATGTACAGTCACCTCTATAAATATGTATACAGTTTAGAACTTTGTCATTCTAAAAGCTATTACTTTTTTGAACAGAAGTCAATGATAAATGACAACTACAGCAAAGTGACAAAGTTCTAAACTGTATACATATTTTTAGTCGTGACTGTCCAAGAGAATCATAAATGTCATTGCTCAACAGATTTTTCACTTCTCCGGCACGAAAAGTTCGTTTTTATGCGTAAAACTCGCAGCAAAATCGGTAAAAGAAACTTCGAATAATTTTTCCTCTCTCTTGCAAAAAAGGGATTTTGCTGCGAGTTTACTCGCTGGTAGGTGAAAAGTTGTATGTTTCACACGAGAGCAAATATTTTATGTCTTGTGCTTTTAAATCACGAACCAGCGAAGTAGTCTCTACTGAGCGGTCTGTCAGCACTCCCAGCAAAAAAACTTTGCTCACTCGACAAAATAACTATATCATAGGTACATTCCGAGGCCTCTCAATTTGGTTGAACCGGGTATTTTCGGCTTAAAAAAGGTTTAAAAATCCTCGATTAAACAGAAAGAGACGGTTTAGGACGAATTTAGTTTTTTTGAACAATCAATGGACGAAAAGTAGTAAAAGTGTTTTTTTATGAAACAGATAAAAAGCCTTTGGAAAAAATCTGTTAGATTACGAATAGTAAAAATAATTTAGCTTGAATTTTGATAAGTATTGTAAATAAGCATTTCCTGCCTTATAAATACGTCTGGAAAAGAATAAATATTTAATAATGTCTCATTTCAGAGCAAAAATAATTTTATTAATGGTTTTATAAACCATACATGAAAATAAGTAGCTGACTAGTAATGTATATAGTCTTAATAATATCCAAAAATGTTATGTCTTGTATGATATTTAAACTGCTCAAAAGAAAATAGGGGCCATTATATAATTTTCCATACAAAAGAGCTAAGAAAAAAAATTACGCGCGTATAAACATTCGATAAAGTAATTTTATAAGGGAAATTTGCACAGCGCCATCTACCGCCGAAGAGCGAAATGAAATTTTCCATAGATAATACTCTATCGCGCGTTTTTTTTCTCGATAGATGTTCGTGCTAAGGGTACGAACTTAGCTCTTTTGTGTGACCCCTATTTTTTTAGCAGTATATTTTAATGATAGCTTGACGAAACTTTTTTCAGAGACAAACTGATTTCACTGTTTTCTTTCTCATAAATGGGATGGAATCAAAGCCCACATTTCACTTTATGATCATTAATAATTGAAATGTTTAAAAGATTATGGCTGAAAATGGATGGATTTTGTTTGTGGACTAAGTTATGCAATTTCTTTGTAGATTTTACAGATTATTTTTTGTAAACAATCAATAAAAGCTTTGAATAACTCAATTTCAGCAATTTGTGCTGTAATTTTTTTTTTTAATTCCTTAATACTTAACTCATATTCGTCTTCATCTTTTATAGGACGCTATGCTGTCGGGGGCAAAGACTTCTATGTATATACTACACTAGACAGGCTGTACAGTACCGAAAAATTGCTCATCAAGCTACGGTGCATGCACCGAAACTCCTTTAGTCTATTGCGAGCGTCCGAGAGAAACAGTTGATGCGCCGCGAAGCTTGGTTGTGACACAATTTTAGTTTCGAACAGCTCGCCTATGTTATTAAAGTCATTGGTAAGAGTTGATATTTCAGTGTCTAGATAAAGCTTTAACCGTTTGGTGGCGTTTTATACCGTTTTTTGTCATTCATTTGTCTGTCACATTTTTAATAATTACTTTTATTATATTTGGTTAATATTTTAAACTGAGTTATAACTGAGGATTGAAATATTCAAATTCAACTCAATGACATTGACATTACTGTAATATTTTATAGTTACGTTGCGTGTTTATTACTGCATTTGAAGGTTGATTTCGAGGTTAAAAGCGCATAATTTTAAAGTTTAATAAAAATAAGTTTTTTTGATTTTGTTAATGGTGCGTGAGCGGGTACATACGCATACACCTCCTTTTGAGCCATTCATTGAGTGGACTATAAGTTGTTTTATTTTATTTTATTACCTTTAGGTTTTCCTCGGACCTAGTCAGACTAACCTAATTGCAAGCAGTTCAAATTAAACCGAATAATAAGAGTTATATTGTATTTTGAAACCGACAGCTATCATAGACGACTGCAACGCGCCACGCTGCATTCTAGGCTGCAAATTTTAAAGTTATACGAAAGCTAAGTTTGTATAAAACACACCAACGAAACATCTCCTCGCGTTATGTTTGTATTAAAATCTGCATTACGGAGTTTAAAACGTAGCCACAGAATAGCTAGAAGTACATTGTTAACCACAGGCTAAAGCCTGTAAACCCATCCAAAGAAAACTATTTTGAAAAGGAGCTTAACCTTCACGATAATACCCAGCCCACTGTACAAGAATTCAACTTAAATGTAATAGTGCCTTTAGGTTGTAATGGGTATCTGAAAGTATAGTGGGCGTGATTTAGCTAAGCCCCGCCCAATGGTCGAATGCTGTGTATGTGTTAATATTTATTTGAATAGGTAAGTAGGTTCTACAGATAGAACGTTACCAATGTTTTGGTAGACATTTTAGTATTTTTTTTGTACCTCGATCGATCATCAACCATTTTTAATGTCCCCACTGCTGGGGCACAGGCCTTCCTTACGGGTGGATAAAAAGGATGGGCCACAACCCACCACGCGGGCCCAATACGGATTGGTGGGTGTTACCAACTGCAAATGTAGCCGGGACCAACGGCTTTAGACATACGTGCCTTCCGAAGGAGTCTAAAGGAGGATAAACCGACTATACGCAAAAATCTCTTCATATTCTGCTGATTAAGTATTTGAAATGTTTATAAAATTTTATTGTAACATTTATAATTTGATTTCTTAGTTTGATTTAAATATATTTTTTCAAATAAACAGCAGTGTCCCATAAAAGTGAACGTATAATTTATTATAAGTAGGTAGTCAATAAATTCTTATTAGTTTATTTAATTAGCTCGTTCGCATGCTTTAAATATTTTACAATTATTAGTAACACTAGAAGTGCCGAAAGTCACGACCCCCCTTGTACCGCCGCCCCGTGACAATTTTGTCCCATTATATTTATTAAATAATAAATTAATAAAGTAGACTACATCACAAACATTGTTCTGATAAGTAAGTATTTGAATAGGTAAGTAGGTTCTACAGATAGAACTTTACCAATGTTTTGGTAGACATTTATTTTTTGTACCTCGATCGATCATCAACCATTTTTAATGTCCCCACTGCTGGGGCACAGGCCTTCCTTACGGGTGGATAAAAAGGATGGGCCATAACCCACCACGCGGGCCCAATACGGATTGATGGGTGTTAACAACTGCAAATGGACCAACGGCTTTAGATACGTGCCTTCCGAAGGAGTCTAAAGGAGGATAAACAGACTATACGCAAAAATCTCTTCATATTCTGTAACTTTTATTGTAACTTTAATCATTTGATTTCTTAGTTTGATTTAAATATATTTTTTCAAATAAACAGCAGTGTCCCATAAAAGTGAACGCATAATTTATTATAAGTAGGTAGTCAATAAATTCTTATTAGTTTATTTAATTAGCTCGTTCGCATGCTTTAAATATTTTACAATTATTAGTAACACTAGAAGTGCCGAAAGTCACGACCCCCCTTGTACCGCCGCCCCGTGACAATTTTGTCCCATTATATTTATTAAATAATAATCTAATAAATTAGACAACATCACAAACATTGTTCTGATCCCAAAGTAAGTAGCTACAGAACTTGTGTTATGGAAATCAAAGACAACGGTGGTAAACACATATACCCAGACCTGAGTAAAATATAGAAAAGTTTTTTTTTCTAAATTGACCAAGCCGGGGATCGAACCCAGGACCTCGGCGACTTGAAAACCGGCGTACAAACAATCACGGAGGTCGTCAAATTATTGCAACATTCATCAGTACTGACATGAAAATTAATTAATTAGTCATGTTTATTTATGCGTTTAAATATTTTTTTACACGTGCAACTGACTGATAGAAATGATGCTCAGCCGTTCGCGACAGGACAAAAACGACCCAACGGCAGTTCTAGGTAAATCCCTTTTTTTAATTAAGTATTATATATATTCATTTGAATTTAATAAAAACGATACATTTTTAAAAGTCAAAAAGATTTACGGACCTGAGTAAAAAAAAAGTTATGAGTCAATCAAATCTGAGATTAGGACAAAAATGGGACGGTGGCACATCTAGTGTTAATTTAATACCTTTTAAGTTTTCGACACCTTTCAATGTACCTACTTTATGTTTTACTTTACTTACTATGTTTTATAACACAAAATATGTTTAGTATTATCCGTTTTTCTTGTTTCAAAATGTTATTTAAAGCTTTTAAAAATTTAAGGTACTTGTTTACTGAAAAAACGTAAGGACGGCATTCAGCTCTCAACAAAGTTATCTTTACCGAAAACTGGATTGCGATAACTGGACGTTGCGGTTTTTATTTTTAGGCAAAAGACTGTAAAAAAAGTTTTAAGTGATTTTTTAGGCTTCCTTTCCTATTCAAATGGCCAACTTTCTATTAAATTAGTATGAAGCTTTTAGGAAGATAAGCAATATACGATTAAATTAAATCCCATGCTTTGTACCTAGGTCACAGAAATAGTATAGTACTGACGTACACTCCGCCTCCCGCCGATCCGAGATACCGCACCTCCCCGCACAATCGGCAGTAAGATCCAGTGTTACCAGATTAAAATTATAAACTACCGCGCTGACAGATTAAAAATACAGTGTTTCAAGCTCAAATTACCGTGCGTACATTTAAAAAATACAGGAACACTTTTAAGAAATTTCGATATTTTATTAAAAAAAAATCATTATTTAAACATTCTATTATAACATGACCAATTTTCATATGTAACGGCTGGCTGGCAATCGTAAAATCTTTTGCATTTAGTCGTACTCGTGTTGCATAATTTGCCGAAACAACAAAAAAGTGCTGCCCCGCCAAAAGAAGTAAATGTTTTTTTAATAATTATTTTGATAATATACACGGTACAAGGTAGTGAATCATTACCGTAGACCGTGTTTTAGCCAAAAATACCGTGTTTCTACGGTAATTACCGTGTACCTGGTAACACTGGTAAGATCAGAAGTTCATTCTCCGGGGCCGTGTCGCGACATACGAGCTTAACCAGGGGGCTGATTATGTAACTCTGTTGCTAACAATTCTCGATTGAAACCGCAGTTACTTTGCTGCTTTAAGTAAGATATTTGTCACATTGGTTCTCGCTAAAGCAGCAATGTAACTGCGATTTCTGTCAGAGTTGATTGCAACAAAGTTCCTTAATCAGGGGGCAGATGTCAAGAGTCACCCCTAAAAGGTTCACGCACACATTCGCAGCGTGTACAAACGTAATTTGTTAATTTTGTAGTTAAAACGCACTTTTTGTATGGAGTGTCCGGGGTGTACCTGGTATTGCATAGACTCCACAAGCATATGAAAATTTATTTATTTTTATGGGTTATTAATTTCTTTATAATTTAAACTATCTAAGATTTAGGGTTGAAACGACTAGTTTTTTGCCATCTGAATAGGGCTGTCCAGCTATTTTCAATAAGCTATGATTGTTTTTTTATAGTTAATTTAATTTATTTAAATAGTGGCTCCATTTCGTCGCTTCCCAATATCATTATTTCGTGCAACATTATAACAATTTATTGTTCACATACAGTTTAGTAAAATATATTTGTGTAATAAAGTGATTTGTCAGTATTGACTCTTATGAACGAAACATTATTGGTAACAAATAAAATAAAAATAATAAAATAATGTGAAACACCAGATTACTGAAAGTCAGTTGAGATTTGAGCAAAAAAGTGACTAAAACCGGAGACTTAATAAATAAACAAATAAGTAAAATATGCGGAGTTTTAACATAAAAACAAAATAATAATTACAGGCAACAATTACCTTATTTCCTTATCCTTACTTGATATAATAAATGCGAAAATAAGTTTGTTTGTTACTCACGTCTTAACTACTGAACCGATCATCATGAATGTAAACACGTTGTAAGGGGTACAGAAAATTACTTAGAGTAACTTTTATCCAGAAAAAAATTACGGTTCCCGAGGGATAGCGAAATTACTATTTACGCATACGAAGTCGCGGGAGACTGTCAGTTGTCTATAAATTTCACAAAAAAAAAACTTATTTTTCGCATCTACGCATCCAAAGCCGTTTAACGAAAATAAAATCCTGATTGAAGTCACCTTTTCGCTCGGTTCCACAACAAAATAAAAAAAAACACTATCCACAGTGAGTCCTGAACCTGGTACAAAGTCAAAATGGCGTCGGAACTATTACACATTATCACTATTTGTGTCCGGTGTAACACTGAGGGCTGAGGTCTACGGCCGGGGGGCAGCAGTCCGTTTGAGCCCATCACTGGTCGCTGCCCTCCCCGGCGGACGTCGAGGGGGGGTCGGTGGGCTCGCGCGCCGCCTGGAATAAAAAAAAAACAATAATTAAAAAACACAAATTAAAAAGTTACCCTTGTGTAGGGTAAGCGTTAGACTAGGTCTAATCGAATTAATTCACCTGAAATATACCTATGAAGCGTCTGTGAAACTGTGTCGAATACAAAATCCAAGTGCCGAACGCACACAGAAGAATACTAATTTCACATTTAAGAGTCCGGCGAACAGTAAGATTCCCATGCAAACGTAATACCAAAATGATTTGAAATTTGGGCATAATTAACTCGTCTTGTGATGTCATTCGGATTAAGACAGTATTTGTCTAGGGTTCCAAATAAATAACCCAATTCAAAATAAATGCCAATCACATTTTTTCATACAAAACTGCTAGCTAAAGCTATCGGAATTTCGAATAAGATATGGTTCATAATCCTAACTCTTTAAACTACAGAAAAAGTATTATAATTTTAAAAATAAAATGACACTGTCATTGTCAAGTAGTAGTCAGTCAATAAGAATAAATATAAAGAATGACAGAGGAGTTTTTGGCGCCATTTTGTCGAGTTCGGTTTGGTGTCTATTTTAATTATTTTCTAATTGATTCATAGTGGATATTGTGTTTTAAAATTGGTGCAGTTATATGGTACAAGTGTCTACGCAACTGAACAATATGTGGGATAATTGAAATAGGCGCGATCTTGGTTGTGTGAAGCTGAGACTTTTATTGAAGTGGTGGCTTCCTCGGCAGAACTAACCGAGTAAACTGTCTTGATATACTTGGTGCCAAATGCTCCAAGCAGCATTGGAATGCGATGCACCCGCATTCTAATGAAAAATTAAACAATATCTACCACTGAACTATTTAACACTTGACACTGGCAAAAATTACTTCCAAGAGGAAAGTAGATTGCCATAACAAAAAAAGAAGAAGAAGAAGAATGACAGAGACACAATAGTACAACGAGTATAGTCGAGTTTGTCCGATCTATTTATCATCACAGCCTAGTCAGTGACTGTCAGTGTCTAATAACTGAGAATAAAATGATAACAGGTTTGTTACCAAGGAAATGTATGTTCAAGCGAATTTTTAACCTAATTGTATTTGAATGGCTGTAAGAAAATTACCTTAAAGTGGGTCATGATTCAATTTGGTCGACTGTACATACTTAATAGTGAAAATGTCTTTATTTATTTTGTGCCTGAAATATGATGTGAATCTTGTATTTAATCAAAATTCTCACAGAGAACGGCTTGTAAAATGATATTTGTGCGCAAACAACAATTTTCAGTACAAAGCAAAATAATACGCAGCGTCTTTCTGTATGATTTTAGTTCTATTATTTGCTGCGAAGACAAAAATCTCTTGCCAAATGAAAATACAAAATAATCTTTATGTTTAATTTGAAAACTCTATGAAGTCGTAAATAAACGCTAGTTTAAACAACAAGCCAATAAGAGATCTTAGTAAATAAAATGTCATTGACTGCGCATTCGATTCGTCATTATACCTATAGGAAAATATGAACAAGTTTCAATCCCCCAAAAATAAATACACCAGTACAAGTAAGGTTATTATTCGATATATTTAATAACTTCATTCAGAGGACAATTATTTTATTCTTTACGAATACAAAGTATTTTTTTTTTTAGCAAAACGATAAAATTGGAGTAGGTAGAGGGAAGAAACCGTAATTATCCTAATTATTGCTGAAAAGATATAAAAACTTCTTGCAAGTTAAATACAAAAAAGAGAGAAATAAAAAAAAAATACAATCAAATTAAATATCGAAAACAATTTGATATCGTTTATTCCTCTGGGAACAATAGGGTATTTTACACCATGTAAGAAACAATATAAAAATGCATGTTTATGATAGATTTCATAAAAAGTGAATGAGAAACGTCGATATTTATTCATAAAAATGCAATATACATTTTATAATTCAATTTAAAAAATCGACTTTTTTAATCTATTCTTCAAATGTTCAAAACGCCATTCGCCATATTGGATTCCGACGTGACGTCAGCCCGACAGTAAGCAAACAGGATTTCGTACTCGTCGTACTGTGTTATTTTATAATTTTATGTGATTATCACTTTTATGCTTTATTTTACTAAAATCGCATCATGGAAGACGGTTTTGTGGAGAAATGTTAAAACAGCAATGTAAGTACCTATCATATCAAGTTTTTTCCAACATTAAGTAATACACAACACGATAATACCCTGTGTTTGTTTACTATTACAATCCAACATAACCTATTTTTATTTTATTTTGTTATCAGGTCCGGAAGGGAATCTGACGACGCAATAGGCTATGTGCAGCTCAAACGGGTTCAAAACACGTGCGTTGTAGTGTACGGTATGCCTGGAACATAAAGTGCGTTCCAAGCCCTATGTACTGATTGACACATAATGTGAATGAACAGGAAGAGACTGTGAGTAGTGTTAAGTGCTACGATTGTCCCTCGTCAGAAGGTGGCTGCAAGCATGGTGTTACGATGTACACCGCCGAACCGAAGCCCTGTCGTCGTGTACTTCGGTTGAGTTTTAATGGAAGAAATCGAATCTGGCTAAGGTTGGCTCATCGATAAACATTTTGTGTGCAAAAGAAATTTCTAAAAGAAAATCTAAGGAGATGGTTGCAGACAGCAGTGTGCAATGCAAAAGGTTAATTTATGGGGAAACGCATAACCTTGATTAGTATAGTTCCACAACAAGTGATTGATCTACCTTTGCATGAATTTAAAAATCATGTTAAAAAGACGCTCATGGGTAATGGTTATTATAAAGTAGACAATTATCTGAAAGACCAAAATGCATGGAAAAAATGTAACACATAGCTTGCAAATATAAGTACCTACTTTGTTGTTTATAATTTGTTGTATTGTATTTGGTAACTTGTAAAGTAATAAAGATATATTTCAATTAGTTAAGTGTTTATTTCTGTTATTCATATAATCAAATTTCCAATTTAAGTTAAAGAGACAGGACATAACCGAGTGACCATAAACTTGACTGATGACAGCCAGATTAACAATAGCAGATCATGATATAATATTTAAGTTTGTAAATATTGTTACTTATTTCTGTTAAAGCTGATAAGTTTCTTGCACCTGTTCTTCTTGTCCGTTATAAAACTCTGGAATGGGTGGAAAATATAGATGATTCAGAAGCGCTTAATTACTAAGTTTATTTGAATAGTTTTTTGTACTTTGACTTTGACTATTCTCCTACCCTACCCTATGTATAGTGCATATGTATTCACATATTTTCCACATGCACATGACATTGAAATGAAAATTATTATATCCTTAACATTTTTATGGTGGCCAAGTTGACCCATTCTTCAAATCAACTCGGCTGTGATGGACCAACATCATCTTTATACAGTGAGTGCACCATGGAAATAAAAAAAACTATACTTATTATTTGATATATTTATTTATTATAATATAATAATACCTTTTATATAAACTCAAAGTTGCCTGTGTAAGTATTAATCCTTCAAAACACATGATTGATTTTGAATCAAAAAATGCAAGTGTTAGGTTATGTTCACATCGCTTATCCTTCTTGCATATCCAGTAGACACAAAATTCACGAGACCATCAGGTGAACAGGATATTTTTTTGTTTGTTTTTTGGATTTCTTTGGATCTTTTCTTACGTTTCAACCAAGTTTTTCTCATTTTGATGTCACTTGGCACTTGAACCCACTATTTTCGTGGAGATTTTACACTTGTTTTACTGCAATCAGGCACAAGACACCAATGATAAAACATTACAACTCATTATTTTAAAAACTTTCGTTACTTTTGTAAAAAGACATTGTAACCACTCTTGATTGTTTCCTGACGCCTGACGGAGTGACGTCACGGGCCTAAACAGCATGGCGGCTTGCGTTTCTGCGCAATAATTCAAAATCATAAATAAAAAATCATTTTTAAGGTATTTCTTGGTTTTATAAAATTGAAATAAAAATTGTGCTGGTTTATTACGACCTCAGGAATAATATAAACATGTTTTCAAAAAAAGGTGTAATTCCCTATTGAAACTATACTTCGAAAAGTAACTGATTCTATTTTTTAAGATTCCAAGCAAAGTTAAGAAAAGATCGTTACATGACTATTTTATTCTTTTAAATTTACAGTTCAAAATAATGTGGTAAAAATTGGGTAACTATATCAGCTGTATTTGTACATTTTTCCGGCCGATGTATTTATGTTTATAGCAAACGGGTTAATCACAAAAACAAAGAGGCAAGAGATACATCCGTACAAAAAAACCAATTTCGAAACAAAAATTTCACTGTTTTGTGAAAAAACCCTGAAGCTATGTCTGAAAAATATTGTTTAAGCGATAAAAGTACACACCTACTCGTTATCATATCATACGACGAACTGGCAGGCATGACAGATTGTTCCAACAAAACAACAACAATAATTATGATTAATGATTTATGCAGCTTTGAACGAAAGCTCGTTTGACTTTTTGCGAAACGGAGAAGACAAATAAAGATTAATGACATTTTATTCAAGGGAACATGTAAGCAAATGCGATTATATTGTCAATAGACTGTGATCTGCGGCAACTTCACTTGAGAAGATTAAAATACACCGTTTTGTATGTACCGCAAGCGCTCGTACCCTTAGCACGAACAGCTTTCTAATTGCATCCGTGGTCTAGTGGTTCGCCCACCCGTGTGAGACGCAGGGGTCCCGGGTTTGATTCCCACTAGGAGGATACATTTTACTCGGTTTGGTTGGGGGTAGGGCTTACTTCAAGTCCGACTGGCTAGCTACCATCATCTTACCTAAGTCTGACGCCATAACAGCAATTTAAAAATTGTTGTGTTCCGGCAGTCGCCTGAAACACAGGTTTTTCCTAGTTCGGGCAAATTTTTATTATTATTTTACTTAAGTTAACCTTGTAAATGATTGTACAAAACTGCATTTTTGAAAATAAATAATTATTCTATACTAAAAAAAAAAAAAAAAAGTTAGAGATAAGATAGCCAGTTCCTCAGTGCTGAGGATTCCTGGTATATCGTTACTTAACATCAGGTGATATGAAGGCCAAGCACTAACCCGTAGTGAATAAAAGAAAAGTATGTTTATGAGTGGCTTACCTACTACGTAAGTTTGTCCCCATGATATTCATATTCATAGATCACATAATAATCTAAGATCACGTCATAATAAAAGAAAACATAATGATAACATTATGTGAATGCTCTGTAACCCAGTAGTGGGCACATGCTCGTGTGCACGCCAATGCCATATCGGTTTTTGTACAACGGTCGGATGACGACAATCATAGCGCAGCTGTCGTGAATTGGAGTACCGTATTTATTTTGTTTGCATATTCTTAGCTGTCTATCGGCCTGACTGTGAAAGTAGGAAACTCTCGGGGCAGGGATTACGCATTCGAAAGGGAAAATAGAAAATTATGCAACAAGGGCTTAAAGTAGTGTATTATGTCCCGGGTTCAAGATTTAAGCCCGCGATGCATACTCTACTTTTTATACTTTCTGCGAGGCAATTGAAACCAATTACTATTATAAAGAAAATACTTAATATTTATTTAAAAAAAAATTGTCGTCTATTCTGTAGTGGTCATTTCGACATTCGAATAAATCCTTCTTGGTGCGCGGGTAAAAATGCATTTCATTATAAGTTTTCAGGTTTTTTTTTAATTTGTAAGCAGTGCAAAGGCAATGATAACATACAGCCTAACTCAGAATAAAATCTCATTGCACCTAAACATTTTTGAAACCATTCCAAGGGTTGCATTCCAAATTCAAATCACATTATTTCCCATGGGAAAATATGATATTCAGTATAACATTATGACCCGGCTAGACCTTGGGGCTGTAATGACTTACTTTAGGATAGGTTTGCATGACACATAATATGCCATTGACGAGCAGGTAGTATAAAAAAACATTTATTTGGCTTTGATCTGTGTACTTCTATAATAACATTTTATCATTTGTTTATCCTTGCTTTTAGATTGTTTGCGAGGGCAAGAAATCAGAAACATTGAAATGTTCGTTAGCCGAAAGTTTCAGTGAAAAATGCGGATGCTGTCCTCTAAAAAGTAAGTCCCTAGCAGCAATAATATATTTGTACCTAAAATAGTAAATCTATCACCTAATAAATCTAATCAACAAACTATTAGTATCAATTAAATCGTTCAATCATCAAAATAATAGATGTGTCACTTAATTCATAGAAAAAATCCTAAGTAGGGGCGGAGTCAAATTGGCGGGCTATGAAAATTTAAATGCATTAGGTAGGTTAGGTTAGGTTAGTGTTTAGACCACTCGCAGCGGAGCGAGCGAAGCTCCATAATGCTTATATCAGGGGCACTACCGGGTTTGGCCGGTAACAAATATACCTAACTAACACGCACATTATATGATTAAAACCTATTGTAGTTTTATTTAATTAATTGTACCCATATCGTCAAATTTCAGTTGAATTATGTAATAAATTAATATTATTTTTCAATGATCAAATATATTTTTTAGGTAAACAATTTTAATTGTTTGGTGGTTCAGTTTAAGTGACACTTTCATTATTTAGAAACCCAATATAATTATTTGATGATTGATATTATTTCCAAGTAATTCTTAATTGTTATTTAGGTAAGCGTTTTTATATTATTTGGTGATTTAATTTAAGTGACAGATCTACTATTTTAGTAACAAATAATATTTATTAGGTCACTGAAAATGCATTTATTAGGTAATTGATAAAACCATACCCTTAATTTATTACGTGAAACTGTTTTAACTATGTTAAATAAACACTGTAGGTAATTGTTTGTTACGTCTTTATGTTGCTCCTACAAGTTGCTTCTGAGATTAGCATCGCCAATTGCCATGAGTTAAATGAATCAGTTATCGCCGATAAATGTCGACAATGCCGCATCCTCAAAGCTGTCTAAATTAATAGACGAGTGTCAACGCGCCAATATTCGTCAATATCACTACAGAGACCGGACCACGGGCGGGTTGGAAATAAAAAAGAGTAAAAAAATCAACGGTGCAACAATTTTGCAAACCGGCTCCGCAGGGCCGCATTTAAGGGCTTGCGAGAAATAACATAAACATTTTCCCGCCATAAAACTTTGGTATATCGAATTGGTATTGCGCGTTTGATCGCAGGAGCATTGCAGTTGGAATGACTCTTGTGCCTAGGTTTTGGATAAATAGTAGAAAATATTTTAACTGCGCCTTTCATATTCGTCATTCTAGTGATGACTTCCATTAGTAAATCTTTATCGCCCTTACTAATAAAGATTGTATAGCAGATGTATACGAGTGATGTTACAGAGTGTTTTGTCTTTTTCTTTTAAATGACAAATTTAAATAGTTTGACAGAGAGTAATCAATGTGTAACTATACATCTGCTATACAATCTTTATTAGTAATATTCATACTATTTGTGTCATGCATAATAGGTAACAAGTACCTATAAGCTTATTCTTGTAAGAACGACATTATCTTAATTTTTTTGAGCAAAGTTTTAAGTCCAAACAATTCAAGACAGATGACAGTCGTTATCATTGAATTATGGTTATTATAACTGCATAAAATTAACATTAATTGTAAACATTGGCGTTATTCAGCTACTTACTATAAACAGGTATAACTAGATTATAATTTAATTCAATTATCTAACGACAGCTAAAATAATGATAATTCTTGTTGATAAACTAATAGGATTTCATTTTGCAGTGAGTTGGCTAAATTTAGTCATACACGTGCGCATCTAGATCACAGTCGAGTTTTCACGAGACAATTATTATTGGAACCATATGCGATACTGTTGCGAGTCTATTTATGATTCAAATTGTGTCCTGTTCACTAGAGAAGAGATGTAGTTAGATATGTGATTTCAAAGCTGGTGTCTTGGGATTTTGGGAAATATTGTTAAAGAGATGTAGTTAGATATGTGATTTCAAAGCTGGTGTCTTGGGATTTTGGGAAATATTGTTATTAAAAACGTAGTCAAATATGCTGGGAAACTAAATAAATAGTTTATTTAGTTTCCCAGCATATTTGACTGATTTGACTTTGATTAAGAAAAGATAGAGTGCAGTAAGAAGCAATGATTCTATAATAAAAGATCAAAATTTTGGTGTAACTGAATAAAAATAATAAACAGAACAGAGCGCTTCCCCAATAAATCATTGAGTGTAAAACATTCAGTTACTAAAGTGTAAGGAATACATTAATTATTATTAAAGTGTTCACCTCTCTAACAAACAAAAATTCCACAGGAAAGGAATTTTCCTACTTGAAATATCTCAAGGTAGGAATACGAAATTGGTTTTTCAGCTAAAATAGTGCCAAAATTACCTAAAAGTGCTTTTTCTTTTTTTAATTTATTAGGATTAAAAACAGTGTACAAATATGTGTTAAACCTATTGCTAAATACAACCCTGTCTACGGGCCGGTTCCACACCAATCATATTTAGTGCCATTGCTTCCTTAAAACAGTTTTTAACTTAACAAGCACCTAGTAGCCAGTTCTTTAACTTAATTGTGACTTAGCAACAGCTAAATATTGGTTAGGCGTGAAAGAGAAAAAGACAAACTCCACACATCATGCCATTATTTCCTTTTAAAATACATATTATTAAACCAATTTTACATAATTTTAGCAAATTACACATTTTGAACACCTTTGAAACTAGATAGGCTTGAAGTTAGGTTGAGTTGCGAGTTTTTATTTAACATTAACAAAGTTTTTAAATTTTAAGATTTTAGCATTCACAATGCTATTTTTATATAATACTAAATAATATACTAAAAAAATACGACTCGCACCAGATCATGTTCTCGGACGGGAATCGAACCCGCGACCTTTGGATATCCGGTCCAATGCTATGACCGCTGAGCTACCAAGTCACTAGTGGGAACGTCGAATTTCTTCTAGTATATCAACTCTTACGCTATAAGCCAGCGCCATTTCACCAATGTACAGTCAGCGGCACGTCAGACTATACATGTTGACCTTGAGACCGTCTTTATGCCGTACGTAATAAAAGCTGTTTTCGTAGTTGAACTGTTTAACTTACCGTGCTGTTGTGCGTACAAGGATTCCCGTCCGAGTCGTATTTTTCTAGTATATTATTTAGTATTATATTAAGAAAGTTTTACAATGACAATGATGACGTCTTGCAATCTGAAACAGATTTAATTGTAAATCTTGCTCTGGCATTTGCTTGTTTTTGTTCAATAATCAAAATTTAGTTGATAATTTGTTATTAAGAACCCTTAATACGGCCCTGTGTTAACTGACGTTTTGGGAGTATCAGCAAAGAAGTGATGCCGATGGTTGGACCTTGTTTCTTAAAGATTGTCACTCTACCCAAAGTATTACCTAACTCCCAGATAGCTCAAGTGTTAAATAGGTAGTTAAGACCTAGAGCTGCGTTAAGTTCAGATTACGACCTCCGTGGTCGAGTGGCTTTGTATACCTGTTTTCAAGGTCCATCTCTGAGGTCCTGGGTTCGATCCCCGGTTGGGTCAATTTAGAAAACGAAGTTTTCTTTATTGGCTCAGGTCTGGGTGTTTGTGATATCACCGTAGTCTCTGTTTTCCTTAACACAAGTGCTTTTCAGTTAATTTGGAATTGGAACAATGTATGTGATGTTGTTAAATATTTATTTATTATTATTATTTATTTAATAACTTCTTTGGCAAACAGGTATTTCCATAGAAATTCTGTTCCTGTTTTAAGTTAAAATAAAACCAGTCCCTATATCTTCTAAATTAAAATAAAAAAAAAAATACTTTCACAAGCGCGATTTAATAGTTTCGTCAATCTCATATTTTTTATATTTTCGTCAGATTTGCCAAAAGGCTCCATCTATTCGTCAGATATTTTTATGTTCACTATCAGGATAACCTGTTACAGAGAATAACTTTTAATTCGCCCTGAACATCGCGTTAAAAATTGTCCAAATCTTAGTTTTAGGAGCCGTCTGATTTAGCGAGCCCAGTTTGTCCGTTAGATTTGTCTTCAAATGTAATTATGCGTTGACCTTCATAATAATTATGATAATACGAAAATCTAGTGCTGAACATCAAATTCTTTTTGTTCTTTTTGTAAATCTAGCTTCATCCATGCACGGGGCTCCTACCTGAAACTTTTGAGACTGATTTCCAGTTATCTCTCGACAGTTACCGGGTGATTCTACAGACGTTATGAACGCCGTCATTATTCTCGACATAAAATTGTCATGATAGATTGCAAGAATAATATAACGGATGCTGCTAAACGCTACTCGTCTGGAACCTATTCTCGTCACTGCACGGGGACAGAATTGTCTTATTTCACCCCCCTTCATCTATACAGCTATCACGTTTACGTCCTGCGTTTCTATTGTCTAATTTCAAAATCTATCGCAATCGCTTTCAGGATGAAACACATTGATGCTTCTTTTTGTCACAAATAAAAACTTACCAAAGAAATGCAGCAATGTGTCGGATCCAACTGTCAAATGAAAGCGATTGCGATAGATTTTTAAATTAGACAATTAGCCCTGATTACCACGTGAATTTTGACCCCCTGGGCCCACAGAATTTTCATTTTGTGCTCAGAGCTACCATAGAATATTGTATCCTATATTATAAAAGTTACAGTAGAGTTTAGTTTTTATGTAACTTTCAATTTTGTGTAAAATACGAGGATCGTTAAGAAAACTCTTAGTATTGTTTTTAAACCGTCACAGAGTTTTTATCTACATTCACATGCCGTGTTTTACAGAAATCTCACAAAGTCGCAAACATTATATAGCCCAGTAGGGTGTCCAATTTATGCTAGGGAAGTCGGACTCTCCTAAACAGAAAAACCTACATCATACTTGAGATAAGTATGTTCCGTTAAAGGCTTAGGCACAGATTAAATAATAGTTACTACACTAAGTACTACTACTTACTTTAAGTTACAGTTGCTGAAATTGAAATGAAACTATTTTCGGGATTAATTTAAAAGTGGAACACAATTATCTGCCAAGGTAGTTGGAACGATCCCGGATCCTCTGGCTCCGAATATTTTCCTTGATCCCGTCGTTTTTAATCGAGGTTTATTTTCTTAACAAGTTTTCAAGCAGTTCATTAATACCAACATATTTGATACATTTCAGTATGTTTACGCAGGTGCAAATAATTAAAGGTTAACTATTTCATGTATAATTAATTTATGATGTTTTTAAGAGCTGAAAGCTTGAAATTTTTAAACGATAAGCGTCTGAGCAAACAGCGAAGCGCTTGTAAGTATATTAACGTATAAAAGTTGCAATGTAATTCA
Source organism: Catoptria pinella (assembly GCA_963556745.1). Lineage (NCBI taxonomy): Eukaryota > Metazoa > Arthropoda > Insecta > Lepidoptera > Crambidae > Catoptria > Catoptria pinella. The sequence continues at coordinate 1,656,572 of OY750776.1, forward strand.
AAAACGAAGATGTCCTGCTAACCCAAAACGTATGGCTACCCTAACCAAAGATGATGTTTATACAGTGCCACTTTACGCAGTTTAATGTTAAATATACCTCATTACCGTATATTATTAAACAAAACTTGGCAGTTATTTGAGAAACACTGTCTTAGCGGTGTTGCAGATTGTTGACTCATAATATGACATATGTTATTGTAACTACGGAACACTTTGTGAAACAATAGATAGTGGTGTCATGTAGGGGTTTTCGGTTAAATTATTGAATTGTTATAATGACAATTACTAACATTACTTACGAACAATGGGGATTTTCTGGGTTAAGATAACAGAAGATTGGGCGCAAAGTTAGTTAAAATATTGGAATCTGTATTGATTTCGATATACAACCACTTAATATACACTCAGGAAACTTTTTTTGCATACCAAGCGAGCGCAAAGCACGAGCGAAGCATCTCTGTTTCAGCTTGGGCAAAAATGAATGAACGAATGAATGAAATTCTTTATTCAAATAAGCTCACATAATAAGCTTTTTGACGGACAGGTAATTGTAGTTTCCCATGACTAATATTTTTGTAGAGGTTGATGTAGATTGCAATGTAATAACTTGTATTCTGTTATTTTACCTTTAACAATAAAATAAAATATAAAAGAACTCCTGTCAAACCTTGAACTGATAATAAAACTTATTGAGTCATGTTGAAAAGACTTTGAAATGGGGAGAATTATCATAGTAAAATATGCATTTTCTATGTCGTTAAAACTATTGAATAATCCATTTCATAGCTATTTGAATAATAACAAAGTTCTGTGATTCAATGACAGCAATAGTCGTAAAAAACCATTAAAACTTCACTCTGAATACAATATTCTACAGAAAATATCTTAATACTTAGCATTAAGTCGTTTTATGGTCGTATCCTTGATTTGAATTCCATTGAACATAAATTGGTATTCTTTTCAATATTATGCAATTTGGAAGATTGTATAATAGATTTCGATACGACAGTGAAGAAAAATTTAAAGAATAACTAACTTGAGGTAATATCTATCTCATAGGTATAGTAAAATTTATCCTTTTTTTGTTATGCCGGAGAAAATGCATTTACGCATCACGGATCAATGCATTACGGATTTCGGACTCGAATTGCATATAAGTCAGTGACTCGAATATGTTTTTGTTTCGTATATTTTAGAACGCGATTTATCGGTTGTTGAATTTGTTTTTCATAGACCTAGTAAGTAAAAGGTCAGGGCTCAAAATTCTCGTAACTTTTGCATGAAGCGATAACCAATCATAACACAAGCACTCGATTAATGTGAACAAATAATAAAACTTTTTGTCAATAAATAATAAAAATAAATATAAATAATACATATTTAACAACATCACATACATTGCTCCGATTCCAAAGTAAGTAGCTAAAGCACTTGTGTTATGGAAATCAGAGACAACGGTGGTATCACAAACACCCAGACTTAAGCCAATATAGAAAAGTTCGTTTTCTAAATTGTCCCAACCGAGGATCGAACCCGGGACCTCAGAGATGGCGACACCCTGAAAACCGGTGAACAAAGCCACTCGACCACGGAAGTCGTCAAATCAATCTGTTACATCTTTCGATAAAGTTTATTTTTTAAATTTGAGATTTTAGCATTCACAATGCTATTTTCATACAATACTCGCACTATGAACTGGGATTCATATTTTTTTCTAGTATATTATTTAGTAACTTTATTTTTTGTATTTTTTTACAAATATGGCATTGGCTACAGGGCAATGTTGAATAATATTCAAGAGTATAATTCATAGAGATCTCCAAAGATCCCATGGGTTGAAGTCGCCTGGATGTAATCCATATTGTTATCATACGATAAGATTTATGCAAAGGCAGTTAAGAACCAACAATAAGCTACCACTTCAAAATTAAAAACAAATTAAAGACCCAAGTAATATTTTTAGCTTTAAATGGTAATTTTTGCCTTTACCCTTCGAAGTTTAAGATCGTAAAGCAACATTCTCGGAAACAAAATGTCTGATTAATATTGTCATTTATAGCCATCGGTTTACGAGCCAAAATGACCCAGATTATAAGTCGGCCGAGTTTACGACTGTTTCGGTTAAAACACGAGTTATATCGGTCATTAAAATATATGTTTAAATTAGCACAAAAAGAAATATATATAACAATCATATTAATTATAAGTTTTGAGGTTACAGGATGTTGCTTTGGAACTATGAGGTCGATATTAATTGCTCTAAATGTGCTTTTTGAATAATTTGAAATGGTTACAAAATATTATATATACGGTGGTGGCCACATAATTAAGGGGCTGACATGAGCCAACTAGCGCCGCCAGTCGATTTTATTTTATTTATTCTAAGTAAGCCCAATTTCTTAAAAAAATAATCAGTCAAGGTTTTGTTAATAACGTCTAATATTTATTGAATAACTTTACACAGTTTGAAAAGGCATTCAAACAGTTTAAAACGCGATTTTGTTAAAAGTGGCCACTGTTGGTTCAAACCCGTTTTTAAACTATTGCACGCATTTTGTAATGTTGAACGTTATTCAATAAACATTAGACGTCATTCACAAGACCTTGACTGATTCCTTTTTTAAGAAATTGGGCTGATTTAGAATAAATAAAATAAAATCGACTGGCGGCGCTAGTTGGCTCATGTCAGCCCCTTAGGGCGACAGTCGATTTTCATACAAACGAGGTAACTTTGAAGCCTTGGTTCTCCGACAAGGATTGACCTAGCTGTGATCTGATGATGGCCATCGAGGGAGTGAATGGAGGAGATTCAGATCGCTATACACATCCAACTGATTTTGATCAACATTCTAAGCAATATAAGGATTTGTCAAAAAAACCGCGAAATTAGCTTACAAATGTATGGAAATCCTGAAACTGAAAAGATTGATCCTAATATCTCTTACTGTGTTGATAGATATGCAGAAGAATGTTGATAGATATTGATATGAAGTTCATGTAAATGTTGACAATTAAAGTCCCCATTTTTATGGGTTTTTTTTAGCGATATTTTTGTTCTTTTTAAGGACGAACGTATTATTCAACGAGACGAGTTTCGATGCAAAATACAAACAAATCAACAAAAAAGCTTTAAAAATTAGGGCTTTAAGTGTCAACATTTACACGAATTTCATATCAATAAATATAGAGTAAGCGGTAGAGCCCCTGATCAACATTCTAAGAGATTTATGCCCGTTTGCACTAAACTTAAGAATCGCCTAAGTCTTTTCCTAACTGCAACTTGACCAAATTAAAACAGTGTCATTAACTTAGCTGTCATGCAGCTTTCATGCGCCTATTTATCTTAGTCGAGTTGTAGTTAGGAAAAGACTTAGGCGATTTTTAAGTTTAGTGCAAACGGGTGATAAGGATTCAGAGTTTTCAATTTCAGGATTTCCATACATTTGTGAGCTGAATCCGCGGTTTTTTAACCAATCCTTATATCGCTTAGAATGTCGATCAGATCAGTTGGGTGAGTATAGCGGTCTGAATCTCCTCCATTCACTCCCTGGATGGCCATCATAAGATCACAGCTAGGTCAATCCTTGGCGGAGAGCCGAGGCTTAAAGTAACCTGTTACCTCGTTTGTAAGAAAATCGACTGGTGTCCTTAATTATCTGGCCACCACTATAAAGTATTAAGTTTTGATCCAGATAATTCCCCTTGTTGTAACCCAATGACCCTAACGTCATTTCCTTTATAAAACACAACACAATCCCATAATGTTGGTAGCCAAAACAATATTAAGGTGCCAACACACGCCGACAATGCCCTAAAACATCCGAGTATTAGCCTTTCTTTATTCTTTGGTATAGTTAAGTACAGGCTGCTTTCAAAGTAGCTGATGATCGCTTAAGAGGGCGTAGTCTGCACACTAGCGCCGCCATTGGAAAAAAAATCATAGTGCTTAAATAAAGACGAAATTGTGAATTGTCTCTCTGTAGTGCACTCCGTAGAAGCTTTGTGGTTCTTCTTATCGCTTAAACAATATTTTCTATCCTGTCGTTTAGTTTAATGGAGATTTTTTGCGATAAGTGGCCACTTTTAACATTAGTTTTTCAGTTTGATGGTCCCTATATACCATATTCGGTATTTTTGTGACATGTTGTATAATTATATGATCACAACTAATTAATCAAGCAGTTACGTGATTGAGATTGATTACGTCAGCAAGCTTTTATCATTATTATGCCTTTAGATAAAAAATATTAATGAGTTTAATTGATATTGTTAATTTTGTTAATTTTCCGGCAGTTTATTGAATTATTTGCTTGTGAGTTGTTACGCTTGGTAGCCGAAATGAAGGGCTTGCTCTTCGAGAGAAACACTTAACTTTAAAAAAGTGATACTAACAGTTACGATATTTCCCCCGTTTCCTTGTGGTCATACTAGGTTGTCATACCAGTATGGCCACGAGGACATACATGTCCTCGTGGTCATACTGTAACGCCATATTATTTCCGTGTACTTAAAACTTAAACTCTTTACACTAACACAAGTTTTCAGATACGAAATTAAAAAGAAACAGTCGCTGGTAGTATCTAACAAGGATAGTTCACGAAGTAACTTAAAATGATTGGGTATTGCAATATGCCAATTGACAAATCTGAAAATGGCGAAGAAAATGAAATTTGTTTCTAATGACAGTTCGCTTTACTTCGTACCTATTTCATACTTTCTTTACCCCGTTCTGTTAATATGTACATTATAATTGCTCAGCTTCCTCATAAAAGAAAACCGATCCAAAGTGCCAAACTACATCATAAAACTGCAGCATAAACTCCAAATTAACGCCAGCCTGAATTGCCGATGCGCCAACGATCCCTGAGTTCCAATGAAATTTAATTTAGCAAGCTTATATTGGCTTGCAAGCATAGTTTAATCATGGTAAGTTATTCTAGTAATACGAGCTCTCGTTAAAGTGAGCAGTAAAGGCGTATCTAGCTGCTTTTATTGGTGCCCTCGGTTTCGCTGTAAGTCTAAAGTCTACGTTATAACCCAACTTATGGCACAATTCGCGAAAGTTGAACGTCTGTGTTTCAGGGATGTCAGACGTACCAACTTCTTGGTAAACATACTAGTTTTTAGCGTCACGTACCATGTACCAAGACTACTCGGTCCTTGTACGCAAAAATACCAAGATTGGCCGTTAACCGACAAACATACACCGACAATGGCGATAATTAACTAAAAATGATGTATTGTCAACTTTTCTTTTTGAACACGAAATTAAATATAACACGGACAGAAAATCGCAGTCAGCTGTCAGTTTTTTGTCACTGTACGGTTGGTGAAACTGCTTGGCTTGGCTATGGCTAGTCGATTACTGCGCCATCTTCGCATCGTACTGAAATTGAAATATATTTTTTTTTCACTAGGATGCGATTTCCGACATAGTTTATATACCAGTGTTGGCAGCGCCGCAGCGGAGCACAGGCGTACCAGTTTTTCGTTCTCAATACCAGCTTTCAGCCAGCTCGGCACAAGGATTTCTGAGTGGCCGTCTAACATCCCTGCTGTGTTTAGCATTTCGACTAAATTGTGTAGAGATGGTTATAAGTAGACTTTTTATTATGACAGGTATAAATTATGACTATATAATAGTTGCTAATTAAGCTTATTTACAGTCAGAAATAATTATTTAAAGAGTTAACTTTAGCGTGGGATGGAAATATCTTTTTTTATAGTAGAGGGAATGCTTTTATGTACCCGAAGGTAATAGATTTCTTGAAGTTTTTACAGGTAAGTATGTATGATAAATGGTTTCTTGTCTATAAAATTAACAGATTTAAACGTTAGTAGTATACTGCAAATAGTACGTATATATCATTTATTATCAGAATATCATTCATGATCAAAATCTGTAACAAATTGCCAATAATATTAATTGGAAACATACAATTTGTTATGGCCGAAAATTAGATTGACGGGGTCACACAACACACCTCCATAAAATGGAGGCTGTACTGGCAAAATGGCGGCGCATCTAGTACGGCGGGATTTTTTTTTATAAAACAACATTGCTCTGATTCCAAAGTAAGTACCTAAAACACTTTTGTTATGGAAATCAGAGACAACGGTGGAACTACAAACACCCAGACCTGAGCCAGTACAGAAAAGTTAGTTTTTACTAAACTGACCCAGCCGGGGATCGAACCCGAGACTTCAGAGATGGCGAGACCTTGGAAACCGGTGTGCAAACCACTCTACCACGGAGGTCGTCGTTTGTAGCTTCGGATTGGTCAGATCTTTGTGTGCGTTGAGTGAATTTGGGATCATACGATATTAATTCATCAACGCCCGAGCGGACGCAGGCGGCCGGATAACAATGGAATATCTATTGTGTTTCATTTTCCGGGCGTTGATGGGTTAACTTGGATTTTATATTTTGTGATAGTTGGCCTTACAAAGACCATGGCCTTACATGGCTCATCCACCTTATTTGTTCACGAACAGGCAAAATCTGTTATAACAAAAAGTTGAAAATAAACACCTTTTATTTTTAAAGAAATATCTCCTTCATAAAACCCGAAAACAAAAACGAAAACAGCTTTAAAATTAAATACCTTTAAAAAGCAAGAAATAATATTCAAATTATTAGTTACGCATATCAATATTAATAAAACACGTCTATTGAAGTCGGGTGGGGCGGGAGTACAACTTCTTTTCTTTTTCTAATTCTAATTCTAAAAGCCCCACCCAACTTCATTAGACGTGTGTTATAAAACCAACAAATAAAAAAAACCGGCAACTTGATAACCTCCTCCTTTTGGATTATGCTTATGGTTCAAATATGGAAGGTTTCATTATGTGAAACGTGTGCAATTTTTTATAGTCGCTGGTGCGTGTAACCCTAGTTGCAATATAATTGATTATCCCATTATGTGAATTAAAGTGTTCATTACTTATAATTTTCGACTTGTAAACCTTAACCTAAAAATTAAATTATCTCCCATTAAATAAATAAATGCTTGGACAATTTCACACAGCGCTATCTAGCCCTACGACGATCTCCGTGGTCGAGTGGCTTTGTATACCGGTTTTCAAGGTGTCACCATCTCTGAGGTCCCGGGTTCGATCCCCGGTTGGGTCAATTTAGAAAACGAACTTTTCTATATTGGCGAAGGTCTAGGTGTTTGTGATACCGTTGTCTCTGATCTCCATAACACAAGTGCTTTAGCTACTTACTTTGGAATCGGAGCAATGTATGTGATGTTGTCAAACTATTTATTTATTATTATATATTTATTATTTAGCCCTAAACTAAGCAAAGCTTGTTATATGGGTGCTACACAACTGATATACTACTTATATACTTTTTAAATATATACTTATTATACATTAACACCCAGAGCCGTCACAGAAATTAAAATTCACCTTTTTTAATTTCTGCCCGCCCGGTAATCTAACCCGGGACCTCTTGCGTGGTAGACCGGCATGTTGACCACTACACCACTCGAGTCGTAATTTTTTTTACTAAACCAAAAAAATAGAGGTGCCTTACGGAAACTGTGAAACTAAAGATTAGGAAATAACGATGTATTTGATTGAATCAGGCATTACTTGGCGGAAGTCCCAAACCATTGTGAAAAGAGAAATATATGTAGCTTACTCCCGCAAAAAATATATGCAGGATGCACCGCCCGCCCGCCCGCAAAAAAATGCACATGCACACCACAAAAATATCAGTGCACAATACCTGCATTTAGCAAGACAGCGACACACCTTGCACCTTCGATTCGGTGTTGGTTCACGCACGATCTAACTCCTGAAGATGCTCCGGGTTGGGGCGAAACACGTGTAGAGTAGTCTAATTGGTGAAGGTGCAAGGTGTGTCGCTGTCATGCTAAATGCAAGTATTGTGCACTGATATTTTTGTGGTGTGCATGTGCATTTTTTTGCGGGCGGGCGGGCGGTGCATCCTGCATATATTTTTTGCGGGAGTAAGCTACATATATTTCTCTTTTCACAAATAACGATGTATTTTGTTCACGTGGGTGGGCAATGTGGGCATTGCTGTACAACATTACAAATATTTCTTAGTAGTGTCGTTAAACACAATAATGTTTGTACCTAATTGCCTTCAGATCCTAGTCAATCCAGTCTGCGGTATTGCTAAAACCTATGCCGAACATAAAATTAGTTTTAATGCGAGTACTTATTAAAGTTTATATAGTTGTTACGGCCGTTTAGTTTGTTTGAATCATTTGCAGGAAAACCAACTGTTAAAACTCGAAATAGTAAATGACAAATAGTTAGAATGTTAACTTTATACAACATGTTACAAAAATATCCCTAATGCCGAATATGGTATATAGGGACCATCAAACTGATCAACTTTTACTATGGGACCAACTCTGAAATAGCGAAAATAAATCAGCTGTTTCATACAAAAATTAAAATCGAAAATATCAAAATGTATGAAACAGCTGTTTTATTTTCGCGATTTGAGAGTTGGTCTCATAGTAAAAGTTGATCAGTTTGATGGTCCCTATACACCATATTCGGCATTAGGGGTATTTTTGTAACACGTTGTATAAGTTTAACTAGACTTCAGAAATACAAATTCTCAAAACCACCACTTCTTACCCGCTATTTACTAACACGGCGATTTCAATCAAAGTGTAACCGGGTGTTGTATGATAAATCACAGTTTTGTTGCTAAGCATCGTTCACACACAACGCACGAACGCCGCGTGTTTACGCTACGAGCACGCACGCGTGACCGGCGGGCGTGCGTTTTCAAAACAATCGTACGAATCGACGGTTGTAAGGCTGTATGCACAATGGAACAGACGAATAAAGATAGGAGTTACGCCATCGTAAACAATATTAAGTAGATGTGCATATTTAGTTATTTTTAATAAAATGTATTGTAACAATTTTACTCAGCTCTATAGTTTTTATTTTTAGGTCTTAAAACGCATAATGTTGCCTGAGTGTTTGTTTGTCCTATCTACCGTTGACCTCATTTGCGGAGCAACCTTCTCTTTATTAATTTATTATAAGAATACTGCATACTACACAAAGTCACTTATTTTATTTAAATTAACACAAACAAACATTTAAAATAAAATAAGTAGCAATGCACAATAATACTAGAATCTTGTATCAAATTAAAAGAGAAAGCTGCGTCACAAATTCAATCAAAGGTAGATAGGACAAACAAGCAATCTTAATAAATAAAATAAAGTCGGGTTAGTTAAACCATTTATACCTAACTCAAAAACGGCAGGGGCCCAATCGCGCTAATTCCGAACGATGAAACCAAAATCGTTACGTTGTCGTTTAGGTTACCAAAATTAAATATCTTGGTTTAATTAAATTCAATCTTGGAAAATTGTCCATGATTGGCATCCTAAGCTCCCTAGGCATAGCTTCAACAATTTTAAGAAAACTAAAAAGCGAGTATAAATTTTTCTGTAAACAAAACTGAAACGGTAATGATTCAGTTTTGTTTTATCGTTGAACATTAGCGTGATTAGGCACCTGGGGCCGTACCGGCTAACGCATCATGGACGGATTTGGATGAAATTTGGCACAGAGATAATTTATAACCTGGATTAAAACATAGGATTATTTTTATCCTGGTCAAAGGTTCCTTAAGGTCACGCGGGAGCAGTCGCGGGCAGCCGCTAGTAAGTATATGAATACCAAAAACAAGGAACGAATAAATATTTTGTTTACAGCAAATTCACGTTCGTGTGCAGAAAGCTTTATCCGAATAAATAAGAATTACTTATGTCAAATAAAAGTTTAAAATAATAACATTGATTTCCGTTCCTCAGAGCGGTCGTGCGCTAAGCTTTACTTTTAGCAATGGAGTCGTATTCCAATGATTTAAACGGGTCGGGAGCTCCATACATCCGGTCGGGGTGACTTGATGCCATCATTGTAACAAGGCAAACATAGAAATTATGCAACTTTAAGCTCTTTAGAAATAAAACACTTTTCACGGATTACAGCGCGTGTTAAGAACTCCTTTCCCTAAAATAGGTTTCTATGCTTTGTAAAAAATATTGACACTGACAGTATGAATAAAGAAGAAAAAAGCTATCGAAGGAATAATGGATATTTTATTATTTTAATGTAGATTTATTATATGTTCTACATGTGTGGTCCTTTTATCGCCGAAAATGGATCAGGATATCTTACGGAGAAGCGAAAGACTACAGAAAAAACAAGGTATTCAAATGGCCACCGAAAATAATACGCAACAAAAACCTTTGAAAACGCCGTCGTCTCTAAGGTCAGCTCGTACTCATAATTCTCGATCAAGCGTAGCGTCTCTGAAACGATTAGCAGAAGCACGCGCTGCAAGGGAGTTAGCCGAGTTAGATCAACAACGTGCTGAACGTATGCGACAAATTGAGGAGGAGCGACAGGCGGCTGAACGCAATCTGATTGAGACCAGGCTGGCGGAGGAGACGGCGAGGTTAGACGCCGCAGTGGACGATGACGACTACGACGCGTCGACTAATACGCAGTCTGTAGTGCAACACTGGGTCGACAACAACATCGCTTGTAATGTCAACGCTATCGATGCTCAAGCACCAACGTCGAATGACACCAGCAATGACATAACAAACCTGACACGCGCTATCACCGATGCTATAAAGATGACGAGTGCACCGGCGAACGTGACTTCGGGAGATAAGATGCTGGGTCGATTGTCTGCAAGAGACTTACCACCATTTTCGGGAGATCCGCTGGATTGGCTTAGATTCAAGCACGCGTTTGAGATGACGACGAGAGTAGGACAATACTCTGACGAAGAAAATGTCGCTCGTCTGCAAAGGTGTTTGCAAGGAGAAGCTTGGGAAGCCGTGGCTGCGCGATTAATCACAGTTACGTCATCCAATGAAATAATTAAGACTTTAGAATTAAGATTCGGTAGGCCAGAATTAGTGTTAAATAGATTAGTTAATGATATAAAAAAGTTTCCTAAGTTGACAGGTTCTAGGTCAGAGTTAGTCTTACTTGCAACCAAAGTTGCCAACTGTGTAGCAGCTATTAGAGCAACCAATGTTAATTATTTGTATAACAATGATTTAGTCTCTGAAATAGTAAATAAATTTACCGAAAATCTTGTTTACCGATGGATAGATTACATTGATGACAAGGATGCCCACCACCCTCGATTATCCGCTATCTCCGATTATTTAATGCGGGAGGCCGAACTTGTGTGTAAGGCTGGGGTAGTAGAGCTCCCACAGAAAAGTACTAGTAAACAGTTTCAATTTTCAGCTAAAAGAAGTGTGTTAACAACTATTAACGATTCGGAAGATGAAATTTCTACTAACATTGTTTCAGCTCATTGTCTTAAACAAGATATACATTGTTTGTATTGCGATAAGGATGGGCATACACTAGTGAGTTGTACAACTTTCAGTGGAGAAGATATAAGTAAGCGATGGACCTGGGTATGCGATAAGAAATTATGTTTCAAATGTTTGAGTCCGACACATAGACGGGAACGGTGCAGATCAAGAAAACAGTGCAAGGTATGTAACAGAGGACATCATATGTTACTTCATAGGTACGATTGGGCGTTAATGCTTCAGGATCATCGGACGACACGGACACATGTGTAAGAGGGCGAGCATTAATGGTGTGTTCGACTTCAACCAATATAGTAATTAAGGTCTCTTCACTGGGTGCTTGCTCCCTCAGAACAACTTTAAGAGCAGTTTTCACTGACCGCACCAACCTACAGGAGCAGTTGGCGGTAAAAATAAAATGAGCAGCCGTATTGTCTCACTGACATTACGTACATCGTACGGCCTCCATACACTCGATAATGTTCGTACTATTAATGATTTGTCTTTGCCTAGTCAAAAACTGAATGTACTCACCTTAAAGCAGTATTCGCATTTACAGGATATTCCTTTACAGACATATGAAGGACAGCCGACTGTGCTCATTGGTCAAGATAATTGGCATTTAATTGTGACCAGAGAGATAAGACAAGGACGTAAGAATGAGCCGGTTGCGTCAAGAACAATGTTGGGTTGGGTATTGCATGGTTTTGTCTCCTCTATTACAAGAGACATAATACCTGAATTTAATTATCATCTGCATCAAAATAGTTTGGATGAAGATTTACACGAACTTGTGAAGAGTTACTTTCGGATTGATAGCATAGGTTTAAAACATGAAAATAAGGATAAAAACAAACTTACGGCGGATGAGGAACGCGCCTTACGTATTCTGGACACAAAGTCAAATAAGCTTGATAATTGCTGGGAAACCGGACTAATATGGCGATCGGACGACTTGAAGATGCCCGATAATAAGATAAGTGCTATGCAACGATTGAAGATTATTGAAAGAATGATGGATAAAGATGCTAGTTTTGCTGCTGACTATAGCAAACAGGTACATACCATGCTCGATCGTTGCTATGCAGAAGAAGTTAAAGAGACTATTTCGGGTGAAAGAGTCTGGTATTTGCCACACTTTGGGGTCCGAAATCCGAACAAACCAGGTAAGCTCCGACTAGTTTTTGATGCTAAATCAGAAACCAAAGGTATCTCATTGAACACTGAATTGTTACCAGGGCCTGATTTATTGAACTCACTAGTAGGTGTTCTGATGCGATTTCGAGAACGTGCAGTAGCTGTAACTGGTGATATAAGAGAAATGTTTCTAAGGGTCAAGATAATTGAAGAAGATCAATACTCTCAATTGTTTTTATGGCGTGATTTAGACAGAGATAAACCCCCGCGTACATACAAAATGACATCTATGACCTTTGGAGCGAAATGCTCACCATGTACTGCTACATATATTTTGCGGAGAAATGCAGATTCATTTGCACAGACACACCCAAGAGCTGTGAAAGCGATTAAAGAAAGACACTACGTTGACGACTACGTGGACTCTGTGGACACCGAAGACGAAATGAAGCAGCTAGTTGAGGATGTATGTATGATTCATCGTAGTGGAGGGTTCGAGATTCGAGGATTTGTGTCGAACAAGCCTAGTTGTTTACCTGATGAGTCGCAAAATGAAACAGTAAATCTGCTTCAAAACGATAGTACTGTACAACGCACTTTGGGTATGATATGGCGGCCACAAACTGATGTACTAGGGTTTGATTTAAGCTTGAAAAAAGTAAACCCTGAAATTGCCAATGGGACTAAGAAACCTACTAAGAGAGATATGCTCAAAGTCACAATGTCTATATTTGATCCCTTAGGGTTCTTATGTCCATTTTTGATTCGTGGTAAAATTTTGTTACAGGAAGTATGGCGTAGTGGAGTACAATGGGACGAAGAGGTTGGTGATGGATTTGCTAAAACTTGGTTCGATTGGCTACGAAATTTAAAGACGTGCCAACAGTTTAGTGTTTCGCGGTGCTACAGTTTCAGTCAATTAGATTCGTTTCAGTTGCATGTATTTGTAGATGCTTCAGAGCAGGCTTATGCAGCTGCTGCTTATTTACGTCGTGACAACGGCGAAACTTCGTTTGTAATAGGAAAGTGTCGAGTAGCGCCGCTAAAGTCTACCTCTGTGCCTCGTCTCGAATTACAGGCGGCGTTAATGGGCGCTCGTCTTGGTACTATGGTCGAGAAAGAACACGATCTACACATAAATCGACGGTTTTTTTGGACTGACTCACGCGCAGTATGGCATTGGATCCAGAGCAACGAGCACAAGAAGAATTCATTTATAGATAACCGACTGTCAGAAACTCGTGATTTGACTAGTCCTAAAGAGTGGCGTTGGTTGCCCGGTAATTTAAATGTAGCAGATGAAGCTACTAGAGCCAAAGGACATCTTGCGTCTAATTGGATAGTGGGTCCTAAATTTCTCCATTATGATAAGCAAGAATGGCCACGAATATTACCACCTGTGCCGATAGAAGAGGAAAATGTGGTGTTAATCACAAATGATTGGACAGATTTTTCACTACCAGATATCAATCGATTTTCGAAGTGGTTGAGATTAATAAGATCAACGGCTAATGTTTTGGTATTTATTGAGCGATTGAAATCTAAAATTCATGTTAAACTGGATAGTACTTTTATGAAGAGAGCTGAGCAACTGTGGATAATACAATGTCAACATGACAGTTTCTCAAAAGATATCTTAAAAATATTATCTAATTCGCCTCTTTCAAAGGATAGCCGTTTGGTAAAATTAAATCCATTTATGGATAACGATGTACTACGTCTGAAAGGAAGAGCTAGTGCTGTACACGATATTGATAAAAATATGTTACAACCTGTTATTTTAGATGGTAGACATCATTATACCAAATTGCTGATTCAATACCACCACGAGAAGATGTATCACGGCAGTACGGAGACGGTTGTAAATATTTTAAGACAAAAGTATTGGATAATTCATTTACGTCCAACAGTGAGGTCTGTAGAGCACAATTGTCAATTTTGCAAGATTCGTAAGGCTCAACCCTTAGTACCGCCTACTGGGGATTTGCCGTTTGCTAGACTAGCACATCATGCGCGCCCATTCACGCATTGCGGCTTAGATTATTTTGGTCCAATGGTAGTCACAATTGGTCGGCGCCATGAAAAACGCTACGGTGCTTTATTTACATGTATGACTACTCGGGCAATACACATTGAGTTGGCCGGCAGTTTGACAACTGACTCTACAATTATGGCGATGAGAAGAATGATGAGCCGCAGAGGATGCCCCGCGGTCATGTATTCTGACAACGGCACAAATTTTCACGGTGCAAACACAGAACTGCGGAAAGTAATTCGCGAGATTGACTGCGAAGAAATCTCTACCTTTTTGACAAACCGGCAAATAAATTGGCGATTTAACCCACCACTCGCCCCACACATGGGAGGATGTTGGGAGAGGTTGGTGCGGTCAGTGAAAACTGCTCTTAAAGTTGTTCTGAGGGAGCAAGCACCCAGTGAAGAGACCTTAATTACTATATTGGTTGAAGTCGAACACACCATTAATGCTCGCCCTCTTACACATGTGTCCGTGTCGTCCGATGATCCTGAAGCATTAACGCCCAATCATTTTTTGCTCGGAAGTGGTTCAGGGGTGCCGTGGCTCGGTTCATGTGATACAGTATCCAGGAAAAGTTGGCGAAATGCCCAAAGATTGGCTGATTTGTTTTGGAAAAGATGGATACGTGAATTTTTGCCTACCTTATTACCAAGAGGTTGTCGCGGTAGGAACGTTAGCCTTACGGAGGGGTCATTAGTCATCGTCGTTGACCCAGCATTACCGCGCAATGTATGGCCAAAGGGAATAATAAAAAAACCTTACCCTGGTCGCGATGGAGTCGCGCGAGTGGCGGATATTCGTACGGCTGGTGGCATCACCCTTAAAAGGCCAATCACTAAGCTTGTACCTTTATTGTTAACTTAGTTTTGTTTAAATTAATAGTTTATTACCTACCTAAGTATTATAATTGTTAAATTGTTTTGTTTGGTTATTTCTTAAGCTGTGGCGGGAGAAAATGTTAAGAACTCCTTTCCCTAAAATAGGTTTCTATGCTTTGTAAAAAATATTGACACTGACAGTATGAATAAAGAAGAAAAAAGCTATCGAAGGAATAATGGATATTTTATTATTTTAATGTAGATTTATTATATGTTCTACAGCGCGTATATTATTAATTCAGGTGTTTTGGAATTATTTAGTTTGTATTTATTGGTTTTTAGAATTGCCGACGTTTCGACACCTTTCCAGGGGCCGTGGTCCGTGATCGTGGTTTAAAGCTCTTGTTAAAGGAAATATCGAAAATATTTTATAATAAAAATAAATTATTTTAAAGAAGAGACATAATAGATGATGCGAAAGAATAGTAGGGACTGTAGCAAGTGGAAATAAGTGATCTTTATTGGGGAAATAAACTTTCTATTATCTTCACAAGGTAAAATATTTAGGAACTGTTTTGAGGTCAAATAGCTGAAAAGGATGGTTTGACCATCCATCATGGGCACAAACCAAACATAGGAATACGTTTAAAGAAATAAACATTGAGGTGATGAACTTTATGATTTCTACGGGCTTCTTTATAATTAGGAGCATAAAAAAATATTTAAATATTTTTTGTGACTACTGTCACAGGTATTGTGCGCCCAGAATAAATACTGTCCCCATTACTAATTAAGATTGTATAGCAGATGTATAGTTACACAATGGTTACTCTCTGTCAAATTATTTAAGATTGACAAAAAAAAAACAAATAAACAGACGAACATAGAACCTCCTCCTTTTTGAAGTCGGTTAAAAAGAAAGGGACAAACCACTATATAACTATACATATGCTATACAATCTTTATTAGTAAGGGAGTGTTTGTATAGGTGAACTGTTTCAATGACTTTTTTTTAACTTTAAAAAAATATAAATAATTTTTATCAATAAATTAACTGTAAATTCATACTTATTAAGAGCTTCACTTATTGAAATGAAAAAGTCAAAGATCGCCAAAAGCAAAAACTCAAATACGTGTAACTTTGAAAATTGTGTGAAAGAAGTCTGGAGACATGTGTCTCTTTATTATAACTCCTACAGCGTTGCATTAAAGTTGTAAATAGTCTGAAGGAAGTTAGGTCGTTAATTTTTACGATTCTCGACTTAGTGGGGGGTGATGTTTCGAGCCATAGCGTCGGGACGAATCGTTAAATAACTGAATATAATTAGGTATTTTTATTAATTAAGAAAAATCCGATTGTTTTTGTTCAATCAATAAAAGATTTATTGATTGAACAAAAACAATAATAAATAAATTAAAAAGGTTCACAGCCTAATGGGACACAATTTTCAGTAAATTAAAAAGTTTCACAGACTAATGGGACACAATTTTCATTAAATTAAAAAGGTTCACAGCCTAATGGGGCACAATTTTCATTAAATTAAAAAGTTTCAAGCCTAATGGGACACAATTTTCGTTAATTTAAAAAGATTCACAGCCTAATGGGACACAATTTTCATTAAATTAAAAAGATTCCCAGCCTAATGGGACACAATTTTCATTAAATTATTTGTAGTTAGTCTCTTGCCTTAAGTTGAGGCGAGTATGTGGCTAAGTATGACCATCAGCCATTTATAATGTCCTCACTGCTGGGGCACAGGCCTTCCTTATGAGTGGATAAGGAGGATGGGCCATGACCCAACACGCGGGCCCAATGCGGATGGTGGGTGTTAACGACTGCAAATGCACCCGGGCCCAACAGCTTAACGTGCCTTCCGAAACACGGAGGAGTTCAAGATAGTAAATTTTTGGTCACCCATCCCGTGACCGACCTTTGCAAAAGTTGCTTAACCTCCGCAATCGCTGTGCCAGGCGCTAAACCACCGCGCCAACGAGCTCCTCGAGTAGGCTAAGTAACTCTTTACTAAAAACCTGTTTACAACTGCTGTAAAAAAAATGTATCTCTTACTGCCTCGCCTCATTAAATACAGATCAAGATTTCAACAATTTATAATAATACCAGTTTTATAAAGCTGTCAAATAAAACATTAACTATTACCCTACACATTAGCAACTGTATCAAAACGTACGGAATTAATGATGCTTTAATAGGGCTGCCACCCGTGCGACAGTGACGTCATTTTTGCTTTTTTTATTACTCACAGCGAACTCGACATAAAAATTTGACAGACCCGTTTATGAGATTACACGTGTGTGAAATATTGTCTGGAGCGATAAAATTTCGACTGAGGGTAGGGTTGGCAAATAAATGCAGGTTGAGAATTTAAGGTATTTTGAGAGACTGAAAATTATAGTGTAATAACTATGTTATTATATTTGATGTTGATTTATCAGATTCTGCATAGCTTTTTGTGGTTAGCTCAGTAAACATAATAATTATGTATTTTATTATTACATATTTGTCTAGGTACAAGGTGTTTTTCTTGTTGACAACTTTACTATTTTTAAATTTTGAGATTTTAGCATTCACAATGCTATTTTTATATAATACTAAATATTCTTTCTTTCTTTCTTGTCCTGTCTTGTCTTTCTTGTCCACACTATGCACGCACAAAGACAGAGCACTAATATTCTAGGGACTCAGGGTATCTATTTATTTACATCAGTCATCATCAGACAAAAAAAGAATCAAGAAAATAAATGTCTACCTACTAGCTTGAGCATGGCTTCTGGTTCTGTCAAGTCAGAGAAGTGACAGATGACAGACAGCTCTCCAGAGCATAGATCATGATGGAGACACAGACTAGATATATATTTGGTCTGTGTCATTGTTAAGTTCGGTGACGGATCCATTTGCGTTTGGTCTGTGTCATTATTACATACATTTATGTATGTAATAGTGACGCGAACTGGATGTGGAGGGGTTGGTCATTGAATTTGTTGTTTGTTGTTGATTGTTTCATTTGTATTTTTTTTTTTTTTTTTTTATATATATATCGAATCGCAGCGTCAACAAACCGGTCCCGACGGAAGACCAGCGCTGGTCGTAGACCATGCATTATGCTGAGTCGGGTCCGTTTTGGGACAAATAGTGGTTTATGTTAAGTTTTATTTAGTTTTGTTGTCGTATGTCCCAAATAAATTATTTTTCTTTCTTTCTTTCTTTCTATTATACTAGAAAAACACGACCCGTAATTCAGTAGCTCAGCGGTCAGAGCATTGGAACGGATATCCAAATGTCGCGGGTTCGAATATTATTTATTATTAACTTTACTATTATTATTACTACCTACTAGGAAAAATAAATTTTTTGCAGCGTCTTAAATCTTGGTTAATTTGGAACGAAAAATCTAACTCTTTAAATATACTTAAAGTTGTGCAAATGTATTTTCGTTTAAGAATATTTTCTAACTACTTTTGGCAAAAATACAAGTACTGAGATTATTTTCATATTGTGTTTGTCGAATGGGCAACTAGTTAGAAAAAACTGCCAACCCTAATCGTGTCGTAAATTAAAGTAGCCGGGTTCAAACTCGTAACATTTGTGTGACAACCGATTAAAACGAAAGACCACACGACAAAGACTCATTCACAATAACAAGATGTATGAACGTGAGGAGTTTGGGACATTTCATTTTGCATAACAAGTTACAACTTAAGAGAATTGGTGTTAGGGTGCTTTCTGTTGTATGGTGCGATCTTAATAAATAAATAAATAAATGCTTGGACAATTTCACACAGCGCCATCTAGCCCCAAACTAAGCAAAGCTTGTAATATGGGTGCTACTACTTATATACTTTTTAAATATATACTTATTATACATAGTAGCACCCAGACCCGTCACATAAGTTAAAATTTATCATTTCAATTTCTGCCGGGAATCGAACCCGGGACCTCTTGCGTGGTAGACCGGCATGTTGACTACTGCACCACTCAGGTCGTAATGCGGCGGAGTTTCTTATTCGTCTTTATTACATTGATTAATTCGTCAATCAATGTGATGATTTGAGTTGATAATAGCAGTTTATGATACAAGGGTGGTAAGGAGGTTTATAAAACGAGTTGACGTTCTCGTTACGAGTTTTAAAAACCTTAACAACCGTGTGCCATACTACGTTTTTCAATATATTTGCGAGAAAACATTACAGGTACCTACTGAAATAAAATAAAAAACCGTAAACAAAAACGCACAGTGGTACCGTGTGGTAAAATTAACTACCTGCACGCTGTACTGAACCGTAAACAAAAACGCACAGTGGTACCTTGCGGTAAAATTAACTACCTGCACGCTGTACTGAACCGTAAACAAAAACGCACAGTGGTACCGTGCGGTAAAATTAACTACCTGCACGCTGTACTGAACCGTAAACAAAAACGCACGGTGGTAGCGTGCGGTAACATTAACTATCTGCACGCTGTACTGAACCGTAAACAAAAACGCACGGTGGTAGCGTGCGGTAAAATTAACTATATGCACGCTATACTGAACCGTAAACAAAAACGCACGGTGGTAGCGTGCGGTAACATTAACTATCTGCACGCTGTACTGAACCGTAAACAAAAACGCACGGTGGGAGCGTGCGGTAAAATTAACTATCTGCACGCTGTACTATACCGTAAACAAAAACGCACGGTGTACGGTTAAATCAACTTACCGCACGCTGTACTGTCATCGAAGACACACATTTTCGAGCACCTTATTTTCAAACTTATTTTACGTTTACATTGAAAACAGTTCTCTCCCGAGGTATGATGTCGCTATAATAGGTGAGTTGAAGAACGCAGAGTGAGCGCGACCGTTTTCATCGAAAAACGCTTCATTGCCAAGTCTTAAGTCGCCTTTTACGACACCTCTGTAAAGCAGTAGTGAATGAATGAAGGAATGAAAGAATGAATGAATAAATGAATTAATGAAATTCTTTATTCAAATAAGCTTACATATATCGTTTCCAGACATTACATTCATATATGTTACAATTAACATAGATTAATAAATAAATAAGATTATTTAATTAGTTCATTTCTTAATGAATCAATTTACAATCATTACTGTGGTAGTAGTAAGTAGTAGTCGTAAGTGAAGGGTTGGTGCTATTCTTAAATTTGAATAAGCTTATTGAACTTTTAAATTCTATAATTGCTAAAAATACAACTCTCATTAAAATCTCAAAAAGAAAACATAATATTAAACCATGGATCACTTTAGGATTAATTCGCTGCATTAAAAATAGGGATATGATGCACAAAAAACTTAAAAAAGATTCTTTAAATGTTACTCTTCTCGTTACGTATAAACGTTATAGGAATTTTTGTAACCGAATCATTAAAAGAGTTAAACGCGACTATGAGCGTGAACAAATAAAGTCATCACAAAGTAACCCAAAAAAATTATGGAAGACTATTAATGAGATAACTAATAGAACCAAGAAGGTGACACAACCCACTGAACTTTTAAATGGAGATGATGAATCCAACTCCGTTTCTATTAATTCTGTCAATGAGTTTTTTGCTAATATAGGTGAGCACTTGGCAAATAAAATTTTATCTAATGCGACACCCTCACAAGATATTTTTGAAGCTACTATAACACCTAGAGAGTCTTTTGTGCTTCTTGAGACGGATGAGCTTGAGGTCAATAATGAAATAATGAAACTCAAACAAAACTGCTCTCCAGGTTGGGATTCTATAGCCTCTGAAGTGCTTAAGTGTACAGCTAAAATTATTACACCAGTACTTACAAAAATTATTAACAATTGTCTGAACCAGGGTGTTTTTCCAGATGCGCTTAAAAAGGCTATTATACATCCCATTTATAAGGGGGGGGACAGAACTTGTGTCAGTAATTATCGGCCTATATCGATATTAACTTCATTGTCTAAAATCTTTGAACGCATTATAAATAGCAGACTAGTTAAATACCTTGAAAACCATAACTTTTTAGCTACGGGCCAATATGGTTTCAGAAAGGGAAAGTCTACGGATGATGCGGTCCATGACCTAACAAACTTTATAGCTGACAAAATAGACAGTAATAAGAAATGCATTACGGTCTTCCTTGACCTCAAAAAGGCTTTTGACACGGTATCTGTGCCACTACTTATAAAAAAGCTGGAAAGTCTAGGAATCAGGGGGATACAACTTGATTTATTCATAGACTACCTGAGAAATCGGACTCAGTCTGTTAAAATAGGAACACTTATTAGTGATGCAATTCCCGTCTCGTTTGGTGTACCTCAAGGAAGTATTCTCGGCCCGACATTATTTTTATGCTACACCAATGACCTTTGTAAATTACCACTAAAGAACTGTAACATTGTCTCATATGCCGATGATACGTCCCTCACCTTTTATGGAGACACGTGGGAGAATGCCTTCTCTACAGCTCAGCAGGGATTGAATGTTATCTGTCGTTGGTTGGCTTCTAATTCATTAACTTTAAATTCAGACAAAACCAAATATATGGCTTTCACTATGCGTAACACGCCTAACTCCATACTCCCTCCAAATCACCGCCTGATTGCGCATACATGCGCTACTCAAAATCAATGTTCTGACTGTCCGTCCATTGACATCACTTTAAACATTAAATACTTAGGCATTTTAATAGACCACAATTTATCCTTTACTGAACATATAACAAATGTAGCAAACAGAGTTCGCAAGCTTACATATATTTTTAAAAATCTTAGACATGTTGCTGATCCAGGGACACTAAAGAGTGTCTACTATGCTTTTGTCCAATCAATTATATCCTATTGTATAACTTCATGGGGTGGAGCAACAAAAACTAACTTGATAAAATTAGAAAGAGCTCAGAGGTTAATTCTAAAAGTAAGTCTATTTAAGCCACGACGTTACCCGACAACCGATCTTTATCGGGAGGCAGAGGTTTTGTCGGTTAGACAGTTGTACATACTTGGCTTAATACTTCGACAACATCGACTCTGCCCTGTAGCGGATAATGCACAATTGAGTAAACGGAGATTTTATGAAGTTTGTAAAACAACTCTGGTTAAATCTAGTTTTGGACATAGATTTTTCACTTACATAGGATGTCGCCTTTATAATGCTATGAATAAAAAGCTAAATATTGTAAATAACAGTCACCATGAAACAAAAAACAAGGTCAAGAATTACTTGCTTCAATTATCTTATGACGATACTGAAAATTTACTTCGTATGTACTATTAACTTTTTTCTATCTTAGAAAACATTTCTTGTGTGTAAGCTGTATATTTTATTAAGTAGTAGCGTATTATTAGTGATATTATATCCAAAGCAAACTATTTTAAATTATTATTATGAGTATTAGTATAAGTATTGAGGGTAGCTTTCCATCGGACACAGAAGGTTTATTTCTTTCCTAATTAGTTTCCACATGATTGTTAAATAAAAATTTTTTTACTAGTGTTACCAAATATTGTCTTCGAGTGGTGGAGATCCTGGTATCCTATCATACAGGCCTCGGCTTAGTTTAGGTGCCAGTCTCCTTACAAATAAGTGTCATATTTATTATTGGTATTTACTGTCTTGTTAAACATGGAAATATTTGTAAAGAGAAAATAAACATATTTTTATTATTTATTATTATTATTATTATTATTCTAATCTGCCGGCTATAACTAACACCACACTCTAATAATCGGCTAATCGTCGGATACAAAAATGGTAATTTGTTTGTCTACAACGGTATCTCTAATTTCTATGACACACGTTGAGAAAAGGATCTATTCCTTTCTAATACTAAAAACTAATACCAATGTTATTTGTTTATTGCCGTTATAAAATTTCTATTCCCAACGAATACCAAATTTATTAAAAATTTTTTGGTGTTCGAAAAGAATTGATCGAGAAAAGTTTTATTAAAGAAAAAACGTCGCTCATTCAAAAAAAGTTTTCTAAACGTCACATTTATGTTACAAGAATAGGTACACAGTTTAATTGCGCGACTTAAAGTAGTTTGTATAGCGTTTAACGACTACAAAATATCAGTCACTTCATTCAAATAGTCCAAGGTTCCTTTATGACTTATTTAATAGAGATACAACAAGCATAACCGGACAAGATGGAGGGTCGGTAAAAATGAATAGACCAGTAAAGTTGCACACTTTTCAGTTTATTACTGAAGAATTAGGCGAGACGGTGTAAAATACAAGGTGCTTTGTGAAACAGATTAAGTTAAGCTCGTGAGAATGGTTTTTTGTTAATTTTTTTGTGGAGGAAGCAGTAAAATTGTTGAGAGTTTATGTCAGGACGTTGTAATGTAATTCTTCGGTTAGCCTTCAGTTGTGAATCTGACATTTTAATGTGCGTTCAGTACCCTTAGCACGAACAGCTGTCGCAAAAAATAACGCGCGTAAAAACATTCGATAGAGTAATTTTGTATGGGAAATTTGTACAGCGCCATCTATCGCTGAAAAGCGAAATGAGATTTTCTATAGAGAATTAATCCATAGAGTACTTTTACGTGCGTTATTTTTCTCGATAGCTGTTCGTGCTAAGGGTAATTCGATAGACTAATTCTCTATGGGAAATCTCATTTCGCTTTTCAGCGGTAGAATGGCTCTGTACTAGAATGACAAAATAACTCTATCGTATGTTTTTTTTACGCGAGTTTTTTTTTTCGATAGATGTTCGTGCTATGGGTACAGAAACTAACTGGTTTCGGAGTTGGGACACAGAGTGCAAATCATTATTCACATAATATGTAGTGATAATATTAAATTATAGATCTACTATTTTAAGTGTTGATATATATTTTTATAGCTGTTTTAATCTTTAAAGTGCTATTAAATTCATCCCCTAATTTTCTTCAAATATCTTTTATGTTGAGGTTTTATTTATCTTCACACATTGCTGACGATGTTTATTACACAATAGTAATTATGAAAGATTTTAAATAGAATTGTCAGCGACAGCGGAAGAGTTTTGGGGCTTACCAAAAATATATTGAATTTATTCGGTATTATAACTTTGAAGCAGGATTCGAGATCAATACTGTTGTTGTCTTAAAATAAAGTTCTCTGAAGAAAGTTTGCGCACAAACAAACTGAAAGTAAACCATTTGACTTTGGAAAGTTAACTTCGTTCAAAGAGTACACATCCAATTTCGACAAATAACTTGAACTTCGCTCTTGACGTATGTACAGTATGAGTCAGAAATAACTGAATAGTTTAGTACTATGTCTTACCAAAGATTGTTTTCATTTAGTAAGATTAGGAGAACTTACAACTTTATATAGTTACTTGCATAAAGAAGTAAAGTGATAGTCTACTTTTGAGATCGACTGTACTGTACAAAGGTACAGTACAGCACGAACATCTATCAAGAAATAAACGCACGTAAAAAACGCGATTAATGGGTAATCTCATTTCGCTTTTCGGCGTTAGATGGCGCTGTACACACGACAGCACGTCAGGTTATACAGTTAAACTGCAAAAACAGCTTTTATTACGTAGGGCATAAAGGCGGTCTCAATGTCAACATGTATAGTCTAAGGTGCCGTTGTGTGTACAAATTTTCCATACAAAATTACTCTATCGATTTTGTTTACGCGCGGTTTTTTCGCGATAATGTTCGTGGTACGGGAACAGTTTCCTTCCACATGGAAAACCTTTATTTTGATGGAGTCTAGCGTTACAAGAGTGAGCAATAACCTTGGTTTACTTTCACGGTTTATTTCCAAACTTGGATTGGATCCAGATAAAGTGGGGTGAGGTTAAAACTTAAGAATTTTAAAGTTCAGCGTGGTGGTACTGTCATAACGTTTTTTCTGTAAAAAAGTACTTATTTTTTTTTGTCTTAACTAACGACCTCCGTGGTCGAGTGGCTTTGTACACCGGTTTTCAAGGTGTCGCCATCTGTGAGGTCCCGGGTTCGATCCCCGGTTGGGTCAATTTAGAAGACGAACTTTTCTATATTGACTCAGGTCGGGGTGTTTGTGATACCACCGTTGTCTCTGATTTCCATAACACAAGTAGCTACTTACTTTGGAATCAGAGCAATGTATGTGATGTTGTCAAAATATTAATATTATATTAAATGATCCAGACGTATTTGTTTTTTTAGTTTTAACTAAAGATCCAGAGGTATTTCTATCTGTTTCGTCAACCTTCCGGTCCACAAACGATGTTGCCTTCTAGACATATTAACATACAAAATGTTATTTTCATTGGATCTACATTGAGTATGCAGTAAGACTGCACGTGAGTGTGGTTTGACACACGTACACGATTGTAAAAGATATTTTAATTTGTATCTAATTGGTAAAGATCTAAGTCTTAAGCGACTGGTCAAAGAGAAAACTGATATCTTTAATTGCATTAATTTGCACTTGTAGTAGTTGCCATTGGCGTGTAATTAAGCAACAACATAAGTTGAACAAGTGGTTACATAATTAAAAAAATAATTTTATGAGATTATGATTTTCCTTATAAAGTTTAAATATAAATAAATAAATATTTGACAACATCACATACATTGCTCCGATTCCAAAGTAAGTAGCTAAAGCACTTGTGTTATGGAAATCAGAGACAACGATGTTATCACAAACACCCAGACCTGAGCTAATTTAGAAAAGTTCATTTTCTAAATTGACCCAAACGGGGATCGAACCTGGGAGCTCAGAGATGGCGACACCTTGAAAACCGGTGTACAAAGCCACTCGACCACGGAGGTCGTCGAAATTTGGAAAAGAAAATTTTTTAGCACTATACATTTTGATTCGATAAGTTGATGTCTTGCGAATGAATTTCGCAAAAAAAGCGAAT
Source organism: Catoptria pinella (assembly GCA_963556745.1). Taxonomy (NCBI): domain Eukaryota; kingdom Metazoa; phylum Arthropoda; class Insecta; order Lepidoptera; family Crambidae; genus Catoptria; species Catoptria pinella. Next base: position 1,682,756 of record OY750776.1, read on the forward strand.
TCGCCATTTCAAATAAAGTTTATGAAATAACACGTCAAAATGTAGTTTAAAGTGACAATTTTAAGAAATTGTTTCACAAATATCAAAAATTAATAACTTTATTTACATATGTAGCGTCAGCTCGGACTTTGTATCTAGAGCAAACTCACACACACTGTGTTAGGTACATCCAGCTGACGCACATACAATAATATGTAATAATTTAGTATATAAGATGTACAAATCAATAAACATAGTTCTTAGCTTCTTAGCGCTATAGCAACACTGGCTGTTTGATTCATCTCCCAAGCTAGGAGCCAAACATATTATTTTAATAGTAAAAAAATCTCAATATCATCCAATCCACTGTCCGCTTAACGGTTATGCCTTGTTGATGTTTACTGGCAACATGTTATGTTGCATCTCGTCTGTAACCCGAGAAGGTTGCGAGTGAGATACTTAACGTTGTTTATTCAAAAGAGGCAAGTTAAATAATTATTTCTATAGTAACCTTCAATAAATAAATAATTAATATTAATTTATCAACGCCCGAGCGGCCGAATGCGTCCATCAACAATAGAGTATCTATTTTGTCTCATTTTGATGGGTTAATTCACAAACTGATTTTTAGCATAAATGTTAGTTCACGTGGTTATTTGTGTAGCCATTTCCAATTTTATTGTGATCCTGAGCAGTTAGTAATTTCTAAAATGTAATAAATTATAAACTAATGATGTTTTTAACAATAACTTATTTATTAATAGTATATTTACAAATAATTATCGATAAAACATTGACTATTGTAAAGATTTTGCATAGACACTTCCGGTAGTCAGAGACGGGGCAGAGTGAGATTGTTTACGCCACGTTGGCGGATGGATATTGGAATTGAATAATCTATTTCTTGGTATCCCTAGGGATTTCGCGAAATCTCTGATATCCTCATTTTCCTGCGACATATACATATAAAACTCTAAATTGATTGATCAATGATTACTGAACATTGTTATATTATGTAGGGCGCTGTACTGTTTTTAACCGAATTCGAAAAAGGAGGAGGTTATCAAGTCAACGGTATTTTTTATTTTATTTTTTATGTATGTTTTATTATAACTTTACCAGTAATTAACCGATTTCAATAATTATTTTTTTTTCTGAAAGAACATAGTTCATGTGTGGTCCCATAAAAAATACAGAGATCTGGCTAGTAGTTTTTTCATAATCCTGAAAGATATCAATTATTTTGCTTACCAACGTACGAGTTTTTAAGGATTTTCCGGCATAACTTCTATGTTTATAAACCGATTTCAATTATTCTTTTTTCTTAAAAAGGGTATTTGCGTATGATTTACCCAAAAGCCGCTCGTGGTGAAGTTGGTACAGTATGATACTTAAATTTAGATTTTTCGCATTCACAATGCTATTTTTATATTAAGATTAATAATACTAGAAAAAATCGACTCACTCGTAGCACCTCAGACGGGACTCGAACCCATACCCTTGAGATTCCGGCCCAATGCACTGACCAATTATCCTATTGAGTTTTCGAGTACTTTTTATTTCTTCGCTCGAGACCCGTCTGAGGTGCTACGGGTGAGTCGATTTTTTCAAGTATTTTTTCCAATATTATTTATCTTTGTACAGTATGCCCGAAAAAGAGTTCGTTTAACTTCTACCGCGCTACGAGCAAACCTTCGGGCCACCATGAAAGAAACAGCGCCCTACGCGCTTTTTCTATGTCGGACGTAATTAAATGACCCAGGTATTTAAATTGGTTCACCCATCGCAGCGGTGTTATAGTTATAAAATTCGCCGTATCGCTATTCGATTTCTATTAGTGTTGTATGTATGTAGTGGTTTCAAGAAAGCACTTCATTTAAATAGAACACCACTAGCCGTGGTCCAGAGTCGCGATAAACGTAAACAATTTCTCCGTATCACAGCCAATAAATAAGTTCAACTTCCGACGATTGACATAAACGGTTCAAGTTTATATTATTCTCAGAAAAATTTATTTGCTTATTTCCAAGATTTTGTGGCGAAATACATTTTTTAAAATTTTATTTATTTATTTATTCTTAAGAAAACCAACAGCTTTTACAATAAATTATTACATCAAGTGTCATCAATATGTATAGCCAATTACAGGTTTCCTTATATTATTATATGCATAGACAAAAATATAAAAGAGACAGAAGTCCTTCTTTACATGTTATATTTTTTTTTTATTGGAATGTAAAATATGAATTGCTACGTACGTGTTATGTGAGTTTGTGTTTGTGTGTGTGAGTGTGTGTAAGTACATAATATTTGTTTGTAAAAAAATAATTGAATAAATATTTAGAACGAATACATACTTAAAAATACATTATAAATATACGTAATCTATAAATTAATAATAGTAAGGGCCTGATTCACAAAGTCCTATTAAGTTTTAAATTTAATATTTAATATTACTACTCGATACTTATTTATTTGGAAAACAAACAATTTCATGCATAGGTTTATTATTTCTTGAGATTTCGGTTTGAGACCTGCCCCCTGATTACGTAACTCTGTTGCTAACAATTCTCGATTGAAATCGATTGAAACCACAGTTACATTGCTACTTTAAGTAAGATAGTTGTCAAATTGGTTTTCACTAAAGCAGCAATGTACCTGCGATTTCTGTCAGAGTTGATTGCAACAAAGTTACAAAATCAATGGGCCGTTCTATGTAGTAGCGTACTATCATTTATTCTGTCTAAGACCAAATTACAAAAGAACAGTTTTACAGTCGTGTAAAAACCCAAAAACGTTAAAAATCCTTTTCAATTGACTATAGATACGTTTACATAAATCGTAAAAAATTATGATTAATTCAAATTCTTCTTTTTACACCAGAAGGCAGACATAACACACTCAATTCACTCCATGCTTCTTAATTGAACAAAAATAATAAATTGAACAAAAGTGAGTAAATATCGATTAAATAAAACTTTTTTTTAAATACGCATATTGTTCAGTAGCGTAAAATACTTGATACTCAAAACTACACCGGCAATACTATAAAACTTGAGAATAAGACATGAAACAAACTCTGGTAAGAGACCGCCTTTATGCCCTACGCAATAAAAGCTATTTTCGCTGTTTAACTGTATAACCTGACGTGTGTACAATAGTACAGAACAGATTTTATGCTATAGTTAAGTTAGGTATTATAATTATTATTATTGGAAGGAGGGACGCCAGCGAAGCCTGACGGATTTGTCTCTCTAATCGGAACTATTTAACCAAGTTCCCAAGTCCCCTGAAAGCTGTAAGCAGGGGTTATCGTTTACCCCCAAGGCGTCGGACCCTCGAACCTACCTCTATAATTAGGTGGGCAATAATAGTCACTATGACACTGGTTATTTTAATGTTGGAGTTGTATTATGGAATTTAGTACATACATTATAACATAACACTCGTTTGGATGATATTATGGTTACTATGACACTGGACTGGTTATTCTATAGGCCTATAAAAAGCTTTTGGATATTAGTTTTCATTCGATGCCTTAACATGGATAGCCCAAATATGTCTTCTCTCTCTCTTTAATCATTTCTGCGGTGGTGTCGTGTGAGGCGGGTCGTTAGGTTCCCTCAAATATGGTTGAGCGAAGCGATGGCTGGTTCATGCGTCATGCTCGTGAACGGGTGCTGCCAGTGGGAATGGGTCTGCATCTGCCTACCTGTCTTAACGTTTATTGAATTGTATGAATTGATATTTTGTTTTTGCAACAGCCTAGACAGAACCTTAAGTTTGAATTGAGCTTGAACCCTGTAAATTGATTCAGTAGAAATGAGCTAATTAAATAATGTTATTTATTTATGAATCTATGTTAATTGTAACATGTATGAATGTCATGTCTGGAAACGATATACATATTTGTAAATATCGTTTCTTCTGATAAAGCTGATAAGTTTTTTGCGCCCATTTTTCTTGTCAGCTAAAAGACGTCATAATATAGGACAAAAGAATTGACGATTTAAAAATGCTTATTATGTGAGCTTATTTGAATAAAGAATTTTTCAATTCCAACTTCAATGTTGGCAATAATCTAACTGTTTTAGAAACTTTTATGGAGTATTTAAAACATTGGTGTAAGTAGATAATAAATTATAAAATGGACAAGTTTATTCAGAATATATAAATATTTAGTTGCATAAAGTTTATCACATTGACATTTGCATTAAATGTTATTAAACTTTTTATTAACCCTGTAATAACTTATGCTTAAGCTTTAACCCTTAAACATAAATTCAGATAGCATCAGTCCTTCTACATCTGCTTTTAGTGCCTCCGGTAGCTTTATGAGTGGTGAACGATACACTGACTTTAATTGCACACTAAAAGTTGCAAATTTACGCCTCCGCTGGTGACATGTCGCAGGACGAGTTATTTCGAGACTTTGTCACTAGTATAAACATTTCCCGAGTGTTTGTATTAGCTCTAGAAGATACTCACGTATGAATTATGACCCGCTCTAGCTTCGCTTCGTAGACTAAAGGTAGTTGTTGTAATTACACTTACATCAATCTTTTTAAATTGCTTCTTGTTTACCTTAAAAAAACCGATATACCAAAATGTGGATATGTAAAAGACCTGAAACACGTCATTATTTTTTTTTGTTTCAAAATCATTGACTTTCATAAACAGTTAATCCCTCCCACTTCCCCCCCTCAAAGTTGAAAATTCCAATAACCCTATCTTATACTATAAAATAAACCTATGTTTCTAATTTTAGCTTTCTGTGCTGTGCGTGCTGTGCTGTGAGCTGTGCGTTGATAGTCAATCAGGAGTCAGGACTCAGGATAAATGATTTTAGAACTTTTTAGACGACCTCGACGACGACGATAAATAATATTGGAAAAAATACTTGAAAAAATCGACTCACCCGTAGCACCTCAGACGGGTCTCGAGCGAAGAAATAAAAAGTACTAGAGAATTTCGCCGCTCCCACTAGCGGCTCAATAGGATAATTGGTCAGTGCATTGGGCTGAAATCCCAAGGGTGTGGGTTTGAGTCCCGTCTGAGGCGAGTGAGTCGATTTTTTCTAGTATTATTAATCTTATGACGACTTCCGTGGTCGATTGGCTTTGTACACCGGTTTTCAAGGTGTCGCCATCTCTGAGGTCCCGGGTTCGATCCCCGGTTGGGTCAATTTAGAAAACGAACTTTTCTATATTGGCTCAGGTCTGGATGTTTGTGATACCACCGTTGTCTCTGATTTCCATAACACAAGTGCTTTAGCTACTTTGGAATCGGAGCAATGTATGTGATGTTGTCAAATATTTATTATTTATTACATTAAAAAAACACAGTCATAATTCTATTGTTCGTTTGCACTAAACTTAAGAATCGCCTAAGTCTTTCTAACTACAACTTGACCAAATTAAAACGGTGTCATTAACTTAGCTGTCATGCAGCTTTCATGCGCCTATTTATCTTGGTCGAGTTGTAGTTAGGAAAAGACTTAGGCGATTCTTAAGTTTAGTGCAAACGGGTGTATAAAACTCAGAGTAAGCGTGTAGTAAGAAAATGTGTTATTTTTTCCAAATGACTGCTTAATAATTAATTATTCAACGTTCAAAAGTCTGGTGTCTCAATTTCTGAAAAAATGAGCTGGGTCTTTGGGTCTTGTTTAACCAAATTGTTTTACTGTGAACCAGTCTATCCATGAATTGTCATTAAAGGGTTCTTCTTCTTCTTTTTTTGTTATGGCAATCTACTTTCCTTTTGGAAGTATTTTTTGCCAGTGTCAAGTGTTAAATAGTTCAGTGGTAGATATTGTTTAATTTTTCATTAGAATGGGGGTGCATCGCATTCCAATGCTGCTTGGAGCATTTGGCACCAAGTATATCAAGACAGTTTACTCGGTTAGTTCAAAATCAAATCAAATCAAATAAGTTCTGCCGAGGAAGCCACCACTTCAATAAAAGTCTCAGCTTCACACAACCAAGATCGCGCGTATTTCAATTATCCCACATATTGTTCAGTTGCGTAGACACTTGTACCATATAACTGCACCAATTTTAAGACACAATATCCACTATGAATCAATTTGAAAATAATTAAAATAGACACCTAACCGAACTCGACAAAATGGCGCCAAAAACTCCCATTAGAGGGTTAAATAAAAAATAGAGAAGTGACACCAACAAAATTGTGTTTATTCTAGGTAGTGTTTTTTTTATGTTTGGTATAAAGTAGGATACACACCTGAATATGTTTGTCTAAATTAATTAGCGGTATCAACGCAAAACTGTAAGCTTAAAGAAAAAGCACATAAGAAACTTGGAGCCTGTATAGCAAAACAAAATACACAGATTAACTTAACCCTAAGAAAAAAAACGGTCACCCATCCCAAAATTGGCCACAATGAAAGTTGCTTAACAATCACAATCTAACCCTGCCTTTACCAAGTGAGCCAGTGGCGGCACTAAAGATAAATTTAAATACTCAGACAATATTTTATGGGTTATTTTAGGTACGTTTTACGACGAAAGGCGGGTGCCTGCCTGGATGTCTGGGCTTTTATGGCCAGTCTAGCCCTGCAGACCCAGCTGTAGATATCAGGAAGCGGGGACACTGAAACATTTCTGTACTAACTTAGAATTACTTAGTGCTATAGAGAAAATTCGATTGTTGGTGTTTTTGAAACAAAAAACCTTTTTTAGGGTTCCGTACCAAAATGGTAAAAAGGAACCCTTATGGTACGACTCAGTCTGTCTGATGTCTGTCTGTTTATCACAGCTGGATATCTCGAGAGCTACTAATGCTATCAACTTGAAATTTGGAATAGTTTTAGATGACGTTTGCCCAACTATTTTGCAAGTAAGAGGGAAATAAAAATATTTATATTTTTTTGCAACAGGGACTGAAACGGTCTTAAAAATTCGAAGTGAGGCTACTAGGGCATATGGGGTATTATATGAAAGAACGCTGCTTGCACATTCTCAATCATTTTTTATTGTTATTTTAGGCGGCGCGGCATAGTTTTCGACTTTTGATGAAAAATGTAAATAAAAATACCGTCCTCAATTATATCATAAAAAAAAATCGGAAATTATTTTATGTGATAGAAGTTTATGTAAAGATTACAGGAAAAATAAAACGATGTCTCTAAATAGTAATCTTTTCCAGAATGATGGTACGGAGCCCTCGGTGCGCAAGTCCGACTCGCTCTTGACCGATTTTTATATTGGGAATTAGAAAAATCCTTACTTTATTAATATTACAAACAATGATAGTGTATTTAAAAATGCAAAAGTAAGTTTGTTTGTTACGCTTCCCGACCGTCCATCATTAAAATGCATGCAACGTGTATGATTTTTATGCTACTACTACCTACCTACATTATCTTGCCAACCTTTTGGCAACACATAAAAATGACCACAACACTAAGCCTTAGCTCAGACACGGTGGGAACCGTGCGGTTTTAGAATCGCGTGAGAACCGCGCGATTTTAGAATCGCGTGGGAACCGCGCAGATCTTATTTATATAAGTACCTACATATTTCGGTAATCGTATCTAATGTTACGAACTCACCATGTACTAGTCAGTATCGTTCATTTATTGTATGTACCCAATACCGCCTTTTTCCTTTCTTTTTTTATCGAGCAACCACAGTAAACATAGATCTCCTTCCACTTTAATTTTAAGAAGTTATCCGCGCACCGCGCATGCGAATCGCTTTATAATCGCCGGCATCTGAACACCGTCACAATTTTGCGGTTTCAAACAGCACGATTTGTAAATGCGCGGTTCCCGCGTGTCTGAACTAAGCCTAAAACATGGATTGGAGTTTCGAATCACAGAAAGAAGGTCGTTGTCCCGAGGACCAACCGACCAACAAGCCACAAAGGTGCGTATGTTTTCCGCTGTAAATCAATACAGTTATTTATCAGCACAAAGGTTTGCTGCGCAGCGCTGCAGCTGCTAGCCAGTGTCAACGGGATGACGTTTACGCGCGAAAAGTTTTACGATTTGCAGACGACGAGACGCGTCTGACGAAATAGTGTTGTGACAACTGACTGTGTGATATCAATCGATAATACGCACAATCTTATATATGTTTTAACATAGAGAATAAAGGAGATCCTATTCACTTCAGTAAGCAACAACTCGTCCCTTTCCCACAATATCCCACAATTTATTAGGTACTAAACGACTTTATATTATGCATATAAACAATCAATAATGTGTGACTCTACTTTCAGAGCCCATTAATATATATAATGTCATTTGGACGTTAATAGCTTAATTATTACTAGTGGCTCTGTGAGCTATAGACCTCGCGAGTCTTTGTTCACCCCTTAAGGGGCCGTACAACGTCAAATACACATTTTTGAGCAACAAATTTCACACAGTATTACTTGATTCCCCTAACGTTTTACCTCTGTTTCCAGAATAACATTTAAATATTTTTTAAATATTTTGACAACATCACATACATTGTTCCGATTCCAAAGTAAGTAGCTAAAGCACTTGTGTTATGGAAATCAGAGACAACGGTGGTATCATAAACACCCAGACCTCGATCGAACCCGGGACCTCAGAGATGGCGACACCTTGAAAACCAGTGTACAAAGCCACTCGACCACGGAGGTATTAATATTCCAACCAGTAAGCAACGAAGTCCTCCTAGAAAAACCAAAGTAATTCAAATCAAAAAATAATGCAAGTTCTGTACCAACACAACCTCAGAACCTTATTATTTACAAATTTCGAATATTGGCCAGAAATGTTTTAATTGATTTTGAACTATAAACTTTGAGTCTTCTAAAAATAAAAACATAAACAAAATTTGCTTTGCACCGCTAACAAAAAAGAATTGGTGTCATTTTTTATTTTTTTCAAAACGGCTGAAATATGATTTTAATACATAATTTGAAAAAAAAAACGAAAAACTGTATCGATCAAAAAACTCTATATAATTATCGAACCTGCTCACAAAATTTCACGAGAATCGGTTGAGAAATGCGACCTGTAGAGGAGAACAAACGGACATCCGGACACCGGAAGGACATAAGAAAGCATTTTTGCCCAAGCTGACCCGGAGACGCTTCACTCAATCTTCACGTTCGCTCGGTCAATTATATTCATAGTTTAATTTCATAATCGATAAGCTATCATTATACAATTATGTAGTTAATAAATAATAAGTAATCTAAAGTGCTATTTGGCTCATTAATGATCATCAGTTATCAATCGACTTCATAATGAAGACTTCATGTGACCCACCCTTAATAATATCCTAAGTGCCTTTTATCAAACCGATCGTATATTACAACAGCATAAAAGCCAGTTCAGTGATTTGAATGTTGTCAACGGTCACTATGTGTTTTTATCGACATTATTGAATGAAATGGGACATCACTGTTACTCGAGGTTCTTTTTACGACTATCGTTTTGGCCGCGTGTTCCATTTTTAAATGGGTCTCTGTTCCTTCTTGTCGTAGGTCAATTCGATACAAGATTTGAATTTCAAATAATTAATAAAGGATCTATAACAACTGTATTCACAAATATTATTATGAGGTCTCACAGTGCCCGCGGACGCAAAGCGTCACACATAATACGTAAAACAAACGAACCAATCACAGAGGTCTATTTCAACGCAGTGCGTTCTTAATCTCATAGACAAGGCTCGTTTGAGTATTGTTTTTGGTATTCAAGATTAATACTCATATTTGCATAACTTAGATAGGTACTAACTGGTGTTAGGTTTTAAATTGTGCGCGTAGCCAATGCGGTGACAAAAAAATATTTTTTTATTTTTTTATTTTCATTCATATGGATTTTTTCTCTCTGTTCTGTGGATACAGAAATTGATGGATAGGTACGGTGGCGAAAGGTGCTTTTCCAAACATTTGTAATGTATACCGTTCCATTTCTTGCTATAAAAAAAACGAAATAGTTTATTAGGTATTTAATGTATAAAATTACGTATTACGCTCACGCCTGCTATCAACCAACTGGAAAGCTTATTTTTTTTTGTTAAAAGTAAAACTGCGTAATTTACGAGTGGCCGGTAGTAAAAGTTTTTGTTGCGAAAAGCGTCGGCGCCGTAAAAGCTTGCCGTCCCTTTCTGCCGTTTGTTTACGAGCGTGAAAACGCGAGATAGCTATATTGCAGCGTTTTTATTATCTCGCGGAATAGATGCAGCGTATGCTGCAAGTTGCAATAGGAGTTATAGGAGTTATAAAATTGTGATAAAGCAATTTATTTTAAAGAATTTGGAAGAGTAAGTAGTAATTTTAAGGATTTTAGTTTTTATTATTTTAAATAAGTAGTACTTCATGAGAAATACCCATCTCAGCAAGAGTTTTGTGGGAATTAAATTGACAATATACAGTGATCCGCTGCAACTTCACTCGAGAATGTATGGCAAAGAGTTTTACAGAATAAAATACGTCGTTTTGTACCGCAAGCGCTCTGAAGTTGGTCACTATTGTAGTACATTGTTAAATTACCTAAGCCCTGTTTCTAAGGCTCTGGTTAATCGGAAGTTTAACTTTATCGGAGGGGTCCACATTATCTGGTTTGAAGTAATAAAATTAACTTATCCATATCCATATCATCTGGTTTGAAGTTAATTTTATTACTTCAAACCAGATAATGTGGACCCCTCCGATAAAGTACCTCAGAAAACGAGGGTTAATAGATTGTCGGAAAAGATCGCGGCCTTTTTAAAGCATGAATTATGCGTGTTATATTTCTGGCAATACTAAACTTAGGTGGGAATGTAATATATTGTTTGGCAACGGACTTTCTGGTAATAGCGGTAAAATTAAAACAAATCGATAATTGTCTTGCTTATTAAAAAAAAATGGATGAGATTTACAATTTTTTTTGATAAGTGTTCAGATCAGACCCTTAACGAAAAAAATGAATGCTGCTAGTGCTAAAAAATGGTTTGTAATGTTTATGGAGAGATTGCTTTGTCGAATAAAACTGCAAAACATGGTTCAGCAGATTCAGGTCTTGTAATTTTTATGATAAAGATGTTCCTCGCTGAGGTATCTTTTTTATTTTTAGGAAAAAAGGCCGCGAACTTTTCCGACTACCAATATTTAGGTAGGTAATGCATATTTTGATCCAAATCTTCATCAAAAACTTTTAAACATTTCTGGAATAAAAGTCTTACAAAAAAATTTAAAACACTTTTCAACAAGTGTTTAACTTAGACACTGTTTTAATGTGAATAATGTGATGCTGACACTTTTTGACAATATTGTTTGAAAGAGACGACATCACATTTAAACAGTGTTTTAAAATATTTTGTGCTAAGGCCGCAAAAAACTCAACAGTTGATTTTTTGTCCCTTTCAACTTCTCTAACACTGCCAGTTTCAATTTTCTTTGTCTTGATATTTTACAAAAAAGATTTCATTGGGCTTTACTTGACGCAGACCCATTTGGAAAATCAGTGTATCAGATAGGTCTTCGGTGATACCCTGATACTGCTAGGGGTCAAGCCTCCTTCGCATCGCTAATAGATTAGCATAGGTCAATATATGCGACTCTGAACAATGTTGCTACTGCACACACCTAATTAACACTAATGATAATTACAATTTTCAGAATAATACGACAACATTAGTACTAGTTCAACTATTTTATAAAAAAAATGAGGTCGATTATAAAAAAATGATCATAATAAATGAAAAATTTAGCCTGAATGTAAATTAAGACCCCCTCACACCCCCTAAAAACACAGTCACCTGTATTTTTTCTTAAAAAATTTCAGGTAAACATTAGATGCAGTTTATTTCGGTTTAAAAATCACGCGTTCAACGAAAAAATAAATACACGTGATGTCTCACTACACGGTGTAGTGAGACTTTTTATTAAAAAGATGTTTAAAATGTACTCTATTTTATTGAAAATTCTAAAAATCCTGAGATTTTCAAAATCCGGCTACAATCCTGAGAAAAGTCCAAAAATCCTGAGATCTCAGGACAAATCCTGAGATATGGTAATCCTAACTACACCCCCTCTTACCACTTCGTCATATTTCGTGATTTGACCCCCATAGACATAGATAGGTGTACCTATACACTTCTAAGACTTTCGCGCGTACAGTTCATTAGAAATAAAACACTTTTTACGGATTACAGCGCGTATATTATTAATTCAGGTGTTGTTTTGGAGTTATTTAGTTTGTATTTATTGGTTTTTTAGAATTCCCGACGTTTCGTTCGACACATTTCCAGGGGCCGTGGTCACGGGAGGACTGCAGTCCTCCCGTGACCACGGCCCCTAGGTGTACCTAATTGGAATGTGCGCGAAGTTGTCATAAGTATCGATATGAAGGCAAGCTCTGACAACTTTCGATAAACGCGCTATCCCATTCTATTAGTACAACGCCTTTAATGGGCGATAAAGAACAATTCTTTTGTGATAGACAAAGAATCGGCTTCACATGACCGCTCGCGCGACGGCGATAAGTTTATAAGGGTTGTATAGTAGCTTTCCGAATGGGTTTGTTTGCGCTGTTTTATTGGTCGTAACTGGCCGAGTGGCCGCCGCTTTTATGCCGCCATTCGTACTCGTCCGACACCTGACATTGCTTATCTAGATTACACCTCACGTGTAAATAGCTTTTGGCGTCATTTTCGATAGCAGCTCCTTCGTTGGACTATTTGCTTCCATCAATACTGTTTATGTGAGACAATGCCGTTCGCGGTACAGGCCACGGACCTGAAAAAAAGACGGACGTAATATCACACTAAAAAGAAGTGAAGCGTGCTAGGTCCTACAATGACATACACGCTGAAATTTTAGTCATTTTGGTTCCCGCAGTGGGGTGGTTCCACTCATGATTGCAAGCAACTTTTACTATGGGGCCAACTCAGATACTGATAAAAAAAATCAGCTGTTCCATACAAAAGCGCTATACCTACTCGACCTTAGTGTATGGAACAGCTGATTTTTTTAGCAGTATCAGGGTTGGCCCCATAGTAAAAGTTGCTTATAATCATGAGTGGAACCACCTCACAGCGAGAACCAAATGATTAAAATTTCAGGCTGTATACACCGGTCTTTTCTTTCCAGGTGTATTTGTGTGAGTGTAGGTCATGTACAACAAACGAAATTGTAGGACCTTGCATGCTTCACTTCTTTTTAGTGTGGTATTACGTTCGTCTTTTTTTCAGGTCCGTGGCAAAGGTAAGAGGTCGGCAACAGATGTTAAGGTGATTGCTTTTATGCATGTTGTGAGAATAGCTGAGTTCTGATGACTTATTTACCTAACATCACAAAATAGTTAGTCTAGCTAGCAGTCTCATTAGAGTTTGTAGGATAACACTTCTACTTCTACTACTGTCGATAGCTCGTATTTGGCAGTAGGAATTCTGAAAGTGGAATGCCAAAGCCACTGCCACATTGTCAACAAAAGATTTGACGACCTCCGTGGTCGAGTGGCTTTGTGCACCAGTTTTCAAGGTGTCTCCATCTCTGAGGTCCCGGGTTCGAAACGAACTTTTCTGTATTGACTCAGTTCTGGGTGATTGTGATACCACCGTTGTCTCTGATTTTCATAACACAAGTACTTTAGCTACTTAAGAATCGAAGCAATGTATGTGATGTTGTCAAATATTTATATTTATGTAGATTTATCAATCTGTTAATTTCACATTTCCATACCACAGTTTATAGTATACAAGGTGTTACAAAAATACCCCTAATGCCGAATATGGTATATAGGGACCATCAAACTGATCAACTTTTACTATGGGACCAACTCTGAAATCGCGAAAAAAAAATCAGCTGTTTCATAGCGAAAATATCAAAATGTATGAAACAGCTGTTTTTTTTCGTGATTTCAGAGTTGATCCCATAGTAAAAGTTGATCAGTTTGATGGTCCCTTTATACCATATTCGGCATTAGGGGTATTTTCGTAACATGTTGTATATAGACTGTGTTCATACCATATATTTATTTATACTATTGTTCATACACTACTCCATATTGTTAAAGTCATGCAAGTCGTGCGTGAGTAGATTTGTAGGTACTTTCAAGCATCGGAGCAGCGAACTAAAATTTACACTAAGAACATGACAAAGGTTTTAGGTCAAAGAACCTGACAATGGTAAGGAAGCCAGTCTACTAGAAAATGAATATTTTACAAGCTTATCCACCAAGTGGCCCAAGGGTCAAACAGAGTATCTAATTGTATCTTACATACATATCTATTGTGTAAGTCACATGCTATATTTTGCTTTGCAAGAGTGATCTGTTAAAATGCCCCCCACATAGTGCTACTTTATTATGCATTATAGGCTTGCTTAATCAATGACGATTGCTCTAAAATGTTGTCCCTCCACAATTTAGCTGTCAACGTTACATACAAGGTTAGCTGTAACCATCTGCTGTCAAGTTACATGACGCGCTAATTGCTGGCATGTAACCAACACTTGGTTTGTTTTACCTACACTGTATCATGGAAGGTCAATTTTAAGGTTTCAGTTTCATCCTTATATGGAATTATTGAAAAGACTAGCAATTGACCCTGGAATTTATTAAACAAGGAAAATGAGATGTCAATGACCACGGACAAAATCCCGCGGCCAGATGAACTACAGATAAATGCTGCTTGCCCATGGTCCTACTGATAGAACTACGGATAAAATGCCCGTAGTTCTACTAGTAGAACTACGCAGTAGAACCATGGGCAACAAAGGTGAAGATCCGAAAACTGTTCATTCGTACCATGCTTGCAGGAGATTTTTCAATACGGTTACGTGGTTAGGAAATGCTCGAAAAAATCTCCAGATATCGGCCTATAATATGTACGCTACAAAGTTGGCTATAGCTCCGTGAATTTGGTGATTGCCAATCATTATCACAGTTGAAATTCGGTTGCAAACCGTCGGTGTTTACACATGATTGTGAATTAGCAAGGTCGCCTTGTCGAGGGGCTCGTTGGCGATGTATGTAGCCTACGTTTAACGGAGTAAGTCAAAGATTAAATCGTTGAGTAAGAATGTATGATGTGTGTTACTGTAGCGGGCTTTACCTGTGGCGGCGCTATGTCGCACCGCTACAAGTGCGCAGGAGGCGGGGACAGCCGCTGCGTCCGTCGTGAGCGGGAGTAAGTATGTACGATGTGTGTTACTGTAGCGGGCTTTACCTGTCGCGGCGCTATGTCGCACCGCTACAAGTGCGCAGGAGGCGGGGACAGCCGCTGCGTCCGTCGTGAGCGGGAGTAAGTATGTACGATGTGTGTTACTGTAGCGGGCATTACCTGTCGCGGCGCTATGTCGCACCGCTACAAGTGCGCAGGAGGCGGGGACAGCCGCTGCGTCCGTCGTGAGCGGGAGTAAGTATGTACGATGTGTGTTACTGTAGCGGGCTTTACCTGTCGCGGCGCTATGTCGCACCGCTACAAGTGCGCGGGAGGCGGGGACGGCCGCTGCGTCGTGAGCGGGAGTAAGTATGTACGATGTGTGTTACTGTAGCGGGCATTACCTGTCGCGGCGCTATGTCGCACCGTTACAAGTGCGCAGGAGGCGGGGACAGCCGCTGCGTCCGTCGTGAGCGGGAGTAAGTATGTACGATGTGTGTTACTGTAGCGGGCTTTACCTGTCGCGGCGCTATGTCGCACCGCTACAAGTGCGCGGGATATGGGGACGGCCGCTGCGTCGTGAGCGGGAGTAAGTATGTACGATGTGTGTTACTGTAGCGGGCATTACCTGTCGCGGCGCTATGTCGCACCGCTACAAGTGCGCGGGAGGCGGGGACGGCCGCTGCGTCGTGAGCGGGAGTAAGTATGTACGATGTGTGTTACTGTAGCGGGCATTACCTGTCGCGGCGCTATGTCGCACCGCTACAAGTGCGCGGGAGGCGGGGACGGCCGCTGCGTCGTGAGCGGGAGTAAGTATGTACGATGTGTGTTACTGTAGCGGGCATTACCTGTCGCGGCGCTATGTCGCACCGCTACAAGTGCGCGGGAGGCGGGGACGGCCGCTGCGTCGTGAGCGGGAGTAAGTATGTATGATGTGTGTTACTGTAGCGGGCATTACCTGTCGCGGCGCTATGTCGCACCGCTACAAGTGCGCGGGAGGCGGGGACGGCCGCTGCGTCGTGAGCGGGAGCGGCAGGATGTGCGGCGCGTACTCCGGCGCCAGCACGTACCGAGGCGAACAGCACATCGAGTACGAGCCCTTCCGCGCTTGCAGCTCCAGCAGTGAGTACAGAGACCGCTCGTACTGCCGCCATTGGTGGACCACCCATTGGGCTGGAAATATTAATACAGGTGAGACACACGGGGCACAGACAGAACACATTACATTGAATGAAGATACAAGAGCGAGCTAGATTGGTAAAGTCAGTCAACAGCACATAAGGTTATTTAAAACTGCTTCACAAATTACTTTCAAATCTTAGCTTATTGTTTTATATGTTTACATCAAATTGAGTTTTTTTTCTAATAGTGGTAAAGAACCCAGCGCGCTGTTGAGTGTAGTTACAACTAGTTACGAGTATGGTGCATCATTCGCTACGCACATTTGCAGGCTAGAATAGTAGTGTAGGTGTGTTCTAATATTATTTACCTCCACACATGTATAGCACACAGCAATGATCATATTTTATCAGCACTTTTGTTGTTACTTGTCTAAGCTCAAAGCTTCGCCAGTCAGAGACGCTCTGTACCCGCTATAAGTCATGTATTGATATCTACCAAAATAAATTCAGTTAAATGTAAACACGCATTTGGGGTCACCCTATTCCTTCTAGTGGAGACCATAAGACTCCACAGTAGCATGTGTTTTCTGGACTCGGATCAATTTTTTTCCTTACTGAAACTAAAGTCATCAACCTTCAGTTTGGGAGACTTTGTACCGAGAAGGACATACTGACGTATTTTAAAACCTTCAAAGCAGGGATTGTATTGAAATATCGTAAAAAAATTATAACGATGCCATAAAATTAAGGCTTACAATCGTCCCGAATTAAGGGGGGGAGGTTATTTATTTGAAAGCTGGCGTGATACAGATGGTTTTTAGCGGTTTATTTACAAAGATCCGTTCAGATTTTGAAGATCATCTCAGCTCATTTTTTGGATTTCGGATTTTACGCCTGTCCTCCATTTATTTTTGGGAAAGTTGGCAGCCTTACATAAAATAACGTTAAAATTTTACGTTATTTTTAACGGTAAAATAACGGTACCTAATTACGGCCAAATACTTTTCGAGTAACGTTTTCAATCCCTGCTTTAAAGATAGTTTCGTTATTTGTAGTTATAATTTTATGTCAATATAAAGTGATCCTAACTCCTTATAACCCCATATCGGTTTAGTACACATGAAACTGTACAGCTCAATATCATTAAACCGGTTAAACTTTACATTTAGATCTAACTACCGTTGATAATACCGGTAAGTAGGTACACAAAAAATAAAACTGTAGTTTTAAACAGAGGGATGTCATTTTAAAGTAATCGTTGAAAATTATATACCTACTGCTGTTCTACGAAATATTAGTACATGACAGATATACCTTGCTGTCATCCAAATAGATGATGCTGTTTTTACCATGTTAGTGAACTTAGCAGAACATTGTCCAGCAGATCAAAAATAAATGTGAGTTCTTTTCGCATGCAGCTGAGTTCTACAGTTCCTGATAGTTTTTAAATATAGTTCTGGCGTTTTTACCTAAAAAAGTCGATTGACAAAATGCTCTGCTAACTTCCCGTAGCAGATTATTTTGCAGCAAATAAAAAAAAAGTGAGTTCTTCTCGCATGCGGCTGAATTCTACAGTTCCTGATACTTTTGGAAATAGTTCTAGCGTTTAACCCTAAACAAGTCAATAAACAAAATGATTTGCCAACCTCCCGTAGCAGATCAAAAACAAATGTGAGTTTGTCTCACATGCGGTTGAGTTCTACAGTTCCTGAGACTTTTCGGGAATAGTTTTGAACTCAGATACAAGTGCTCATGTAAAAGGAGGGAGGTACTCAATTCGACACGTGTTTTTTGTTTTTGTATGTACACACGACAGCACGTCAGGTTTTACAATTAAACTACGAAAACAGCTTTTATTACGTAGGGCATAAAGACGGTCTCAAGGCCAACATGTATAGTCTGAGGTGCCGTCGTGTGTACGTACACCGGTAACTCTGGCGTTGGTGTGCCGATTATAATAATGTTTTTTTTTGTTCGATTGGGTACTTTTTATTTTCATAATGTAAATAATAAATCCAGTTTGTCTCGTCAGCGTGTTGCAGACTGTGAATCAAGCTTTAGCAAAATCTAGAGTTACTTTCACACAACTTATGATTGGAATGGCATCATTTATTAAGATGTATTAATAGCCATCATATTCGTATCTAACTATCATACTCGTACCGATGTGATAATTTTGTGATGTACCCTTTTAAGGGCTGATTTTTCAATTCTCGGTTAATTAAACAATATTTTCTATCCTTTCGTTTAGTTAAATGGAGAATTTATGCGATAAGTGGCCACTTTTAACAATAAAACTCCATTTAACTTAACGACAGGCTAGAAAATATTGTTTAAGCGATAAAAACAACCACAAAGCTTCTACGGAGTGCACTACAGAGAGATAATTCACAATTTCGTCTGTATCTAAGCACTATATTTTTTTTCCAATGGCGGCGCTAGTGTGCATACTATGCAGCTTAAACATTAACCGATTACAATAAAAGTCATTCTAAAAATGTGTCAGAGAAATGAATGACCGTCATTTTCAATTTGGCGGTATAATACGCTATCAAACAGATAAAGCTTTATCTTGGCATTGAAAAATCAGAACTAAGAATATGAGATTTCTAAAGTAAAACCATATTATGTTAATTAGGTAATGGTCGATTTGTAAATCATTTTACTTCTGGAAGTTGTTTTACTTCGATTCGCTAATAAGTCTTCACGTCGTGATATAAATACTTCTTCTGTTAATTAATGTACTGTGTAATTAATAAACGTCATTGCAACTACTTCATGGAAGATAATTAAAATGTATAAGGTAAGTACAGTCAGCAGCACGTCAGGTTATACAAAACTGTCAAATATCTGCAATTTATTTTGAACCTTAATTATCTTAATCGCATCGCATTAAAGTATTAAATTGACTGAATGTGATTACCCTGTCGTGAAAGCCCAGCGTTCTGTTGACTGTACATTTATAACGCGATTTTGCCTTCATTTTTGTAGAATTTATGTAATATAGTTAATGCCACTGTAGCTTTCTGATTGTGGTAGAATTTTTGAATTCGGATAAGTAATTTTGAAGATTACCTCCTATAAACAAACATATAAAGTATACTCTTAATTTCATATGACTACAAATTAACCTAAGAATTATAGTGGTTTATGATACAAAATTGGCAAGGAGGTTTTTAAAACGAGTTGACGTCTTATAATCGACACGAGTTTTAAAAAACCTTAACTACCGTGTATTATATGACGTTTATCAATACAGTTGCTAGAAAGCATTATAGGCACCTACCTACTGAAATTGTTATCGAAAGAAATCGAAAAGAAATTAAAATGATTTGCTATAACAAAGACATAACAAAACCAAAGTGTCATACACTTCTTCTATACAGAATCATAATATCTTACTAAAAAACAATAAAAAAAAAAGATGTTTGACATTTCTATGTAAATGTTCAATCATTCTCATATTTACATAAAGACTTCAAGATACCAACACTTTAAAGAAGTTAAACTTGCAATATCTAGACAACTTATCGCATTATCCACAGAGTATCCATAAGTAATATAAAATCTGTACGAACAGTCCAGAAGATTTTGTAACGAAATCATGATAGGTATACTAAGATAGTTCTCCTTGCATCGACGAATACAATTTCTGAACGTAAATTAAGGATGTTATTATTGAAATAAGGAAGGAGCGGCCAGCAACAGCTCCCTTACAATGTTGCACTCTCAACGCATATTTAAATCTTAGCTAATAGTGATATCAAACTATTTACCAACCACCCACACATAGACAACATCAACAAGGGACTTTTAACTCTAAACTCTAAATGATAAACATCAATATCGTTTCACAATTGTTGCATTTGACGATTCCCTTGCGATTGCATTGATAATGTAGTAGTCATTGGCGCGGCGTCACAACAAGTCTGTCGTACATACCTACCACGTGGAGTTCTAAGTATATTTGCGTCTAATCCGCAGGCCAACGTAACTTGACCTCTATTCTCAAGAGCATTAGTAGTAATATAGCAAGTATATGTTAAGAATTAGAGTGGAAATGTAGATCAATATTTTATAGGCAGTTTACTAGTGTACTACAAAGATAGAATGTGCAGCTAGTTTGACACCGTTTTGTTGGTGAAAGATTGATTGCATTGTTCTTAAATAGTGAATGGGCCTAATGATAGGTACATGGTTAGATTAATTTAATGAATCCTTCACTGTAGGACAAAGCAAACGAAATGAATTGAAATCATACGTAATCAACAAACTGAAAATGAAATTAACCCGGAACAAGCTATAAGTATGTGTACCTATTTATATAACGTCCTGATTTTTTTTAGGATGAGCTTTCTTAATGAAAGCTTGCTCTCAGCTTAACCATTTTTTTAACCGTGTAGACCAAGAGGTCTTCAACCCACCGCGGTACATAGTGTGATGTCTACACTGTAGAAGTGTAGACTATGTATCATTTATCGAATTGAATATGCCTGCGGAACCGTGTGTTGACCGAATTACACACTTTCTGACATATCTAATATACAAGGTCTTACAAAAGTATCCCTAATGCCGAATATGGTATATAGGGACCATCAAACTGATCAACTTTTACTACGGGACCAACTCTGAAATCGCGAAAAAAAAATCAGCTGTTTCATACAAAAATTAAAATCGAAAATATCAAAATGTATGAAACAGCTGATTTTTTTTTCGCGATTTCAGAGATTTCCCCATAGTAAAAGTTGTTCAGTTTGATAGTCCCTATATACCATATTCGGCATTAGGGGTATTTTTGTAACACCTTGTATAGCTCTACCATGAGTTGATGCAAACTGTTTTCGCTACAGAAAACTATCGATACTGCCCATAGTCAATGCGAGTGAAAGAGAGGAAACGATAGTTAAGAGTAGCGAAACAGTTTGCATCAACTCTTGGTAGGGACTGTTCTACAAGCGTTGATCTGGAATTCCACATAACTTGTATAAGTATGTACAGTCAGCGGCACGTCAGACTATACATGTTGACCTTGAGACCGTCTTTATGACGTACGTAATAAAAGCTGTTTTCGTAGTTCAACTGTTTAACTTATCGTGCTGTTGTGCGTACATGTCTGGTTAATGTTATCAACAATGTCATAATCTATATAGCCATTCCTTCACAAACAAATTATCTAAGAGTGTTTGTTCCCGTAACTATTGACAGCCTTCGTGGTTGAGGGCCTCTTACGTCACGCCTAAGGTCTGAAATGAATGGGATGAAAGAATGGGATGGAACCTTGTTAATTTAAATCCAGTGTTGAATCAGAAACAAATGACAGTAATAATCTTTATGTCCTGTTCACAGTATTCCAATCCAGCGCTGGAATGCCACTGGAATGATGTGAACCGACACTGGAATATACCCATTCCAGTGAGATCAAGTCTAGCACTGGACTGAACTGGATTTACTCGCTGGAAACTTGAATGATGTCATCCGGACATTAGATGGAGTTCTTTTTACTGTGTCAACAAAAACAAACAGCCCGTGTTTGTCTTTGGGACAGAAAAAAAACTGATTATTATATCCCGGATTATATATCTATACATACATAGGTTAGTTATTATTCCGCCTTGTTAATACATAGGTGTTAACTAGGCGGAAGGTGAATTAATCTTCAAGGTGCACTAGTGATAGTGATGACATCACAAAGTAAATATGAATAAAAGGTAATTAAGTTGTTATAAGACTCGTACAGTAATAGTATTTTATTTAAAAAAGTCAACTGTTTCAAACAAAAACTAATAAAGAAAAATATCAAAATGTATGAAACAGCTGTTTATTTTTGCGATTTCAGAGTTGGTCTCTTTGTAAAAGTTGTTCAGTTTGATGGTTCGAAGAAACGGTTTTTTCCATTTTTGGTTCATTTATTAACACCCTGTATACGAATTCATAAATGCGTTATATCATATCATAATCCCTAATTACAGGTTATTCCATAACCTAGTAGGGTCAGCTACTTTAAATATTTTGTTCCTTTGCCTTAAACTTGTTACTTTTTAAATTTACTGTAGCTATGGCTATTTCTGTTATGTGACTATATTATATGATACCAAATAATATACTAGAAAAAATAGGACTCGCACCAGATCATATGATTTTGGCGTGTATAATAAATAAATAAATAAATAAATAATGATATAACTGGGCCAGTATCGTTCAAAAAGCAGTACGTAACTCCAAAATAAATTGTTGTCAAGTAGTATAGTGTTGTCAAGTATGTCTGAAACACTGAATAAGTTCATTAATATATTAAATAATAATGTCTGAATATCAACATTGTGCTACATTTTGTCATCGCCCCCTTATCAGGGATGTGACAAGGCGCTAATTGTCCCGGCTTAATTTATGCACGCCTTTGACTTGGCTGTTCGGTTAAAAGGGTAACCATGAATACGAAACTCCCGAAACTCTAAATCGGTACTGTAAAAATAACGCGGGAAATAAACTAAACCTAAAAAATTATCCAGTGGGATTACATTTTTTAGGTTAAGAGCGCATAGTCACACTATGATTTTTTTCCAATGGTGGCGGCGGCGCTAGTTTGCAGATTACACGCTCTTAAGAATAAGGATAGGTTAATTTATGTTGTCTAGAAAAATGTGGTAAAACTTCTTAGTAACTAGGGTTTTATCAAAACAGTTGATAAACTTTAGATAATCAGCTCCGTATTTGTACAGTGACGCTATAAATATGTATTCAAATCAGAACTTTGACACTCTTAAAGCTGTTACTTTTTTGAACAAAAATCAATGACAAATGACAAATACAACAACAAAGTGACAAAGTTCTAAACTGTATACATATTTTCTGACGTGACTGTGCCAATCTATTTAGTATTGTACTAATCTATTCAATGTCCTGGTGATTATAATTAATATGCAATAATTTTAATAATTACTGGGCCGATTCGGAGATAACTATTGCACTTAAACCCTGTCCTGTGTTTACACAGTTTAATTTTATTGCATTGATGCAATAACATTAGAATTAGAATACATTGAAAAATCCAGTGAGATTAAATCAGGAGTTTTATAACACACATCTAGTTTATTTTGTGTATCACCTAACACCTAACAAAGTGCCTTTTAAAAAACTAAGTAAGTATCATTACTATGAAACACAATATCATGAAACAGTTGAAGCTATCGAATAAGTTAGAAAACATGCATTCAAAGCACGATCAATCTAAATTACTTGCAAAATCCCAGCCAAACCACAAAGTATGGTAACCCAATCGATAACAGTTGCAGTACAACGCCTCTTGTCCGAAATGAAGTACATTAAAAAAAACTTTGTTAAGTATTAAAATGTTATTAAAGTATAAGATAAGAAACATTGCGTTTGAACTCTACGCCAGGTCAAGAAATTAAGTAATCTTGAATGTTGTGTGTCTTGTATAAAAAAACAAGGCATTTTGTATGAAAGCTTACGTTTGTTTTCATTAATATTGACAAATCTATGAATATACACTTTTGATAGTTTATCACAGCCTTATACACTTTGTAATTAAAGTCACAACTATCAAAAGTGAATCAGACACTAAAATTGGAAATATTAGCATCCACAATGCAATTTTTCAGGCAGGCCTGAGAAAATGATCTAGTGGCGAGCCGATTTTTTTCTAGACTAGAGCGGGGCGGGGAGTGTCCCTTCTGTACGTAGTACTTATATCTCTTCCGAGACAGTACCCTAAATATATATTATTAATTATCCTTCTGACGACACAATTGTTTTGAGCATCATTGTGAATCTTTCAGAAGTTGTTCAATATGGCCTGAGACTCTATGGAAAAATTGTTAAAAGAAATCCCGATTCGGACAATCTAGCTTTTCTTTACGTCCTACACAAAGGACTTTTGTCGTTAACAACTATCTGTATACATTATTATGATCTGAATTCGGAGATTTTAGCATTCACAATGCTATTTTTTATATAATACTAAATAATATGCTTACTAGAAAAAAATCGACTCGTCACCTCACCAGATCATTTTCTCAGGCGGGAATCGAACCCACGACCTTTGGAAGTATGGTCCAATGGTCTTCCAACTGAACTACCGATTGTCTCGGTTGTGGGTTTGATTACCGCCTGAGAAAATTATCTGGTGACGAATCGAATCTTTTGAAGTATATTATCTCTTGACCATCAGCCATTTTTAAAGTCTCCACTGCTGGGGAACAGACCTTCCTTATGGGTGGATAACGAGGATAAGCCATGACCCACCACGTGGGCCCAATGCGAATTGGTGACTGCTAACGACTGCAAATGCAGCCGGGACCAACGGCTTAACATGCCTTCCGAAGCACGGAGGAGCTCGAGGTGATTTTTGGTTACTACTACAACTACTACTACAACGAACAAAATTTTACTGAGGTTATTGTTTGTAAATAAACTATAGAACCTTAGCTTCAATCTGTACATGTGAATTTTCGATACTTTATGTACTTAGCGAGCAATAACTTTAATTATAATGAGGGCGCTACTTGAGGTATACAACGTGCCCCTAATGTCGAATATGGTATATAGGGACCATCAAACTGAACAACTTTTACTATGGGACCAACTCTGAAATCACGAAAATAAAAATCAGCTGTTTCATACAATTTGATATTTTCGTAATTAATTTTTGTATGAAACAGCTGATTTTTTTTTCGCGATTTCAGAGTTGGTCCCATAGTAAAAGTTGTTCAGTTTGATGGTCCCTATATACCATATTCGGCATTAGGGGTACTTTTGTAACACCTTGTATATTAGATATGTCAGAAAGTGTGTAATTCGGTCAACACACGGTTCCGCAGGCATATTCAATTCGATAAATGATACATAGTCTACACTTCTACAGTGTAGACATCACACTATGTACCGCGGTCCCTATCTACCATATTCGGCATTAGGGGTACTGCCTTAACCACTGCGCCACCGAGCTCCTAATTCTATCTTATTGCAGGGCAACGACTTAGAGTTATCGCACTGCATACACGTGGCGGAGCGGCGGGTCAAGGCCGCGGAGATAACTCTAGCAGTGCACTGCAGATATGCAATTACCGCTATCATTGTAGCCGTAGGGTTGTCCACCTGTCGTCTAGCGGGTTAAAAATATTTTAGATTTCGATTTTTATTTTATTTCAGTTTTTGGGAATATGCATCTGGGTATAAGTTAAAGAAGAGTTGGTTTTTAGGGTTAAAATTGGTAAAAAATAAACTCTTATGGTGCGAATAGTTTTAGATGACGTTTGCCCAACTATTTTGCAAATAAAAGAGAAATAAAAATATTTATATTTTTTTGCAACAGGGACTGAAAGGGGGTCTTAAAAATTCGAAGTGGGGCTACTGGGGCATATTCTTGCTTGCACATTTTCAAACATATTTTTTTCAGAATGATGGTACGGAACCTTCGATGCGCGAGTCCGACTCGCTCTTGACCATTTTTTTCTAGTATTAGGTGAGTGAAAATTTTTTATTAAGTCAATGTATATAGTTATCATCATTTTTAGCTGTCGATTAAAATTCCACCTAGCTATGGCAGGTGAACACGTCATTCTTGTTTGTTTATTTATAATGTTAATTCTTAGCGCAACTGATGGAAATAGTTGAAATTGAACTCTTTTTACAGACCGCAATTGTGTTAAGGTTTTTATTAATCAAATAAAAAAAAAATAGTATTCAATTAATTAATAAAAACTAATGATAAACCAGAACATTAAATAAAAGAGTCAAGTGCGTGTCGAGCCACGCATAGAGAATAGGGTTCCGTAGTCTCTGCTCCAACTCAGGCTGTTTCAATGAATATTTTGCAAATTAAGGGCCCTATAGGTATACCTCAAAGTGGCGCCCTAATCTTAATTAAATTGATTGCTTGCTGTGTACATAATGTATCGAAGGTTCACATGTACAGATTGAAGCCTAGGTTCTATAGTTTATTTACAAAAAATAACCTCAGTAAAATATAGTTCGTTGCAATAGTTGTAGACAAAAGAGCAAAAAGTGTCTACTTTAGG
This sequence comes from Catoptria pinella, assembly GCA_963556745.1. Lineage (NCBI taxonomy): Eukaryota > Metazoa > Arthropoda > Insecta > Lepidoptera > Crambidae > Catoptria > Catoptria pinella. The sequence goes on from OY750776.1 coordinate 1,708,991, forward strand.
CATTTTAGCCCTAATAAGGATGAGGGCGCAACTTGAGGGTTATAGGAGCCTTAATGATATAAACTGCAGTTATGTAGCATCCAATGTAGAGCTCCCGCCAGAAAATAAACACACTAAATCAAAGTAAATTTCTTCGGTAATATATTGTTTTATTTCGGAAACTAATTAAAATAATTTTGTAATGGAAAATTTTAAATAATGGATTAAATCAATATTTGTCGATGTTCCGAATGTAAAACGTTATTTTAGCCATACATACATACATACCCCTTTACTAATAAAGATTGTATAGTTACACAATGGTTACTCTCTGTCGAACTATTTGAGTTTGACATTAAAAAGAAAGGGACAAAACACTGTGTAACTAAACATCTGCTATAGGTACAATCTTTATTAGTATGGGGGTTAATATTTTATATACATTGTTTTATTTATATAGTGTGATAATTGATAACCCTAAGTTTGCACTAGCTCGGGTTATTAGACTTAATTACAGTGTTAGACTAGATAAATAGACGATTATCATTGACAATATAATTTGTATTACAATACAAGAACAATTAAGAGGCCGTATATATGTTGCCGCTCTCTCGCTATAACTTTCAAAAACGACAACCTTTTGTACTTCAGCAACATGAAACTGAAATATATGTTAAAATGTCCGTAATCTTATACAAGGTGTTACAAAAATACCCCTAATGCCGAATATGGTATATAGGGACCATCAAACTGAACAACTTTTACTATGGGACCAACACTGAAATCGCGAAAAAAAAATCAGCTGTTTCATACAAAAATTAAAATCGAAATATCAAAATGTATGAAACAGCTGATTTTTTTTTCGCGATTTCAGAGTTGGTCCCATAGTAAAAGTTGTTCAGTTTGATGGTCCCTATCTACCATATTCGGCATTAGGGGTACTTTTATAACACCTTGTATAGCGAAAAGTGGCTGGAACATATGCGAGCGAGAGAGCAGCAAATTATATAGTACAGTCTCTTAAGACGCCGCCGAACAGTGAGCTTCCCATACAAACTTAATACCAAAATGATTTGGAATTTGAGCATAATTAACTAATATTGTGATGTTATTCGGATTAAGACAGTATATTAAGATAAATAATATTAGAAAAAATCGACTCACCCGTAGCACCTCAGACGGGACTCGAACCCGCACCCTTGGGATTCCGGCCCAATGCACTGACCAATTATGCTACCGAGTCGCTAATCGTCGAGTCGTTTCTAGTATTTTTTCTAATATTATTTATCTTAATATAAAAATAGCATTGTGAATGCAAAAAATCTAAATTTAATAAGACAGTATATGTCTAGGTTTCTATTAAATTAAAATTCCAAAATACTAACCCAATTCAAAATAAATGCCATTTTTTTCATACGAATCTGTAAATCGCATTAACTCCTATTTGGTTTAGTATTTTGGTTTTTTTATTTAATAAAAAACCTAAACAAATACTGTCTTAATCCGAATAACATCACAAGAAGAGTTAATTATGCTCAAACTGCAGATCATTTTAGTATTACGTTTGTATGGAAGCTCACTGTTCGCCGTCTTAAAATACATATTTCTTTGAATATTTAGTAATAGTATTCCTACACATTAAACAAGTTGTAATATTACTTATTATTTGGGTTACACGCTGTAACTAGTAGTACCTATTACAAAAACACTGGCCTGTTTGACTGTCTCAAGATACCTGATACCGATCGCTCTTCCGATCTTCAAAACTCAAGCCGCCTCTTTAACCGCCTCTGTGGTCTAGTGATTCGCCCACCCGTGCAAGACGCACGGGTTGTGTGCATGATTGAGTAACAAACATCCAAACACCGTAACTTTCACATCTATATCAATACATATAATAAAACTGTAAACGAAATGGTTGTGCGCAGATCACGCAAAAACCACAGAACGGATTTTGTTGGGTTTCCACAGTTTGGTAGCTTGTGGTTAAACTTAAAATGTAAGCTTTGTTATATCTAATTCGGGTGGGTAGAACCAGGGTAACAGCTAGAACTCTCCGTAGTACTAGCTTTCATACAATAAAGAGGTCATTTTCTACTGTCCACCGCGACTGGAGGCTAGTTTATAATAATAGTAGAAATTAGTATTCAACCATTTTAATATTTGGTAAAATGAAACATATTAAAAATAAGTAAACAAATATAAGTTTAAATAGATTTTCCTATAACCCTAGGGCAACGGTACACGCGGGTTCAACGGACAAAATACGCGCGCTAAAAAATGTCGTAGTCGTTGCGCGGGCGCAAATAGCACGATAGAGCAACAAACTGCAACAATGTTGCGCCCACCTTGACTCGAGTCAAAGAGACCGGGTACACGCAATCAGAAATATTTATTTGCATTCTTCGATCTTCCAACAATAGCTCTAAGTTTGCACCGGACATTGGTATAAAGGTCTTGTATGCAATCAAATCCTCTTTGTCATTATAAATACGTACTAGACCAAAAGTAGTCAGTATACAATCAATATTTTACCTACTCGTATAACAACAAAGATTTAAAGAAAAACCTGTCGCAATAATTATTGCAATATAAGCTTCGTAGATCTTTCGTTTCATTAAACATCTTGAGACTATAATTTTTATTCAAATCAAATTAAATCATTTTTATTCACACAAAACAGAGTGCATACAGTTGTTATTGATTAGAATTCCGGTTCTCCGCCTTGCCATACAAAAGGCATGTGAAATGTCAGTTTAGAATAAGTACTAGATTGATAACAATTAAATAATTAAATTAAAATTACATGTTATGAATAATACATTTAATGTCAATTTTGGAATTTGCAATTACTCCATTTATAATTTCTCTTTTATTATTAGTTTTCAGCGCTAATTATCTTTCACCACCACGGAAATGGTTTCTCTTTCACGTGCCTATGATCAGACGTTGTTTGTTATGAAGTTTCACTGTTTTATTTTAAGTAGCTGACTTAAAAGGATTTTTTTTTATCCGTGTTATACAGTTCCAGAATCTTGGCACTGCTCGAATTTAATTAAACAAAGTAATGTCTTAAGAGGCCGGTGAACAGTGAGCTTCCCATACAAACGTAATCCCAAAATGATTTGCAATTTGAGCATAATTGACTCTTCTTGTGATGTTATTCATTTCATTTGTCATAAATGCCAAACCAAACAAAATATAATGCAATTTACAGTTTTGTATGAAAAAAATATATGTAATTGCCATTCATTTTTAATTGGGTTAGTATTTTGAACTTGAACCCTAGACAATACTGTCTTAATCCGATTAACATCACAAGAAGAGTTAATTATGCTTTAATTGCAAATCATTTTTGTATTACGTTTGTATAAGAAGTTCATTGTTCGTCGGCCTCTTTAGCATGTGAACAACTTCGATCTTATTCGAAGCCCAATAACGTGGATATCTAGGCTCTTAGCCCCTAGCCTGGAAGCAGTGTGCAATAATTGCACCAAGTTCACAAAGAAACTAGTCAGTAATTATACTCAATTCATGGCTGATGTTACTCCGACTGGCTTGTCCGTTTAATAATTTTTACTTTTTACTTATGCAAACGTATAAAAGATTTTACAAATATACCCTGATCAAATTTTACTATGGGACCAACTCTGAAATCGCGAAAAATCAGCTGTTTCATACAAAAATTAAAATCGTAAATATCAAAATGTATGAAACAGCTGATTTTTATTTCGCGATTTCAGAGTTGGCCCCATAGAAAAAGTTGTTCAGTTTGATAGTCCCTATATACCATATTCGGCATTAGGGGTATTTTTGTAACACCTTGTATATGTAATTTTTTTTACAAATATTAGCATATGTAAAAGAATAAATGATTGACACCAAGAAAATCAAAACCATTAAAACAGGACCTCGGTGGCGCAGTGGTTTAGCGCGTGGCCCTGCGATTGCGGAGGTTAAGCAACTTTCGCAAGGGTCGGTCATGGGATGGGTGACGAAAAATTTAGCACCATGAAGACTCGTTAATCCGTTGGTCCTGGCTGCATTTGCAGTGATTAACACTCACCAATTTGGGCAATTGGGCCCGATTGGTGGGTTATGGCCCATCCTCCTTATCCACCCATAAGGAAGGCCTGTGCCCCAGCAATGAGGACATTAAAAATGGCTGATGTCGACCATGAAAATATGACGTTACGTTAGTTTCTACTTAATAATGGCAATAATGACACTTGGTTTACAATGAAAGTCATTAATATTTTTATTGCTTCTGGTAATTAGTTGCATTCATCTGCTCACACGGGAATATCAACCAAGGTGATTGCTTTCAGTTATAAAAATTACAATAGAAATAAATTAAAAGTGCTTTATTACTACTAATTACATACTGCAATAAGCAGGATGATAACAAACATGGAGTCTGCTAATTCTATGCATAATTGATAAATTATGTTCAATTTACTTTATATGTACGGATAATTGTTTTTTCGTATATTGTTTTAAATTTCCATGGTTATTGACGTTATTAGAATAACTAACTCGGCTATCGTTGAACATTTAATTCATTCGGACACAAATTACTGGATCGAGTTGCATAAACATCAGATTATCTCAACAGAACGCCACTACATACCAAGAATGGTCAGGGAAGCGGTTGAAATTACCAAATACAAAAAATTCAATCGTGAAGATGGGATTTAAATTGTCAAGTGTCCGGAATACAGTAGTCCAGTTGTGTAAAAACAACAAAAATCATAATAGTGCCGTTTGGCGTACAGATACAGTGAGTGTCGTGTGTCGAGAACAGATTCGAGTGAGTAGTGACGAGTAGATTCGACTGCCAATAACATCTACCCGTACGCAACATTCGACAGTTCTTCCGTGACCATGCCATGGCGCATGCAACTGCGCCGAAATATCGGAGCTTCAAAACTAAAAAGGTACATGATGTAAATCCCAACATATTTTGTTTTTTCGTAATTATGAATATTATAAGTATTTTTCCCTAAGCTACCAAGTTTATTGAAAACTTAAATGATGATACGTAAACTTATTTGTTTCATGTAGTGAACCTTTAAGTTTTAACATTTTTTAGTTTTTTTTTAGTTGTAAAAACTTGAGAAAAACTTTAAAAAATAAAGTGTAAGTATTTATGAGAAGTTATCGTTAAAAATTTGGCACTAATTTTTTCCGTTCTCTTCCTTCATATTCAAAGCGTGCTATGAGCAAATGAGAAAGTCAGTTGTCTCCGATATTTTATAAACATTTGTTGTTATTTCCCTCGAAATTATATGTTAATTTGTTCTCATAGGTAAATTTCTCTTGTAAAATAAGAATCTTTATCGATACATCAAGCTTAAGTACGCAAGAAAAAGCAAAAACAAAAGTATATTATTATCTTTCTAATCCTTTAATTAAATAGTAAGCGTCATTTAGAATAGACAGACACAGCGCTACTCCTCAACCTTCTGTAACTTTTAAACAAAATCTATCGAAACTAATTAAAGTGGCCATGACAAGTAAGTTTCTAAGATCAATCAATAAATGCGGAAAAGTGTTACGTCATGCAATACATTCAATATTACAACAAATTAGCTCGTGATCCCGATCTTATTGCGACACGCTACATGTAGTGACGTCAGGCGCGGCATTAACCGGCAATATTGTTGCGCGACCTTGGCTTTGAATCAGTACACTCATACCCACTACACTACATTGTGTAGTTGTATGCTAATGCGGTCGTTGTGTAACTTTTCAGTTTGTTTTGCATCAAGATGTAGGTCAACTTTTTTACATTGTAGTGATGCAATGTTTCTAAGTCTGGTGAAGACTTTTGCATGCTTTGAATGGCGAAGAAAATGTATGCGCTTTATTTACACTTATTCGAAATATAGATTTTGCAGATAATTTATTACACTATTCTTTGTCGTAATCTTTAATTTTTAATTCACGAAATTTGTTTTTTGGTCTTTGTTTCCCATAAAACCGATTCATATTCAAGACATTTTACGAAAGTATCCTCTGACCACATTTCTTTATAAGGACTTGAATTCGACCCTACTCAATCTTATTCGGCAATATCAATAACCAAAACAGTATTGGACTCAGGGCGTGGACGAATAATTTAATACTTATTATATTTAATACCACAGTATAAATAAGTAGGTACCAGTATTTCGGGCCGAAAATATTCTTAATTACGCGCTAAGTAATCTCAGCATACTTTGGTACACAATAATCGTGATTGTCTCCTAAGTATAGGCGATGATGGCGTGACTGAGATGACTTATCTATAGGGTTGCCATACGTCTCGTATATACGGGACCATCCCGTATTTGACCATCGCGTCCCGTATTTCGATATAATCGATTATATTATAATCGTTAATGATTAAATGCGGGCCCGAATCAGGCATGTTTATAGTATATATGTATTACTATTTTTTTTTTTTATAAAGTATATATTACTTAGGTAGAATAAAGACGTAAAAAAAATTTCACCGAAGGATTAATTTTTTTTTGGTCGTCGTACGTCGACACGAGCGTTGGTCGTCAGATGCGAGATCGCCATTCTAGAACCTACCAACTACCACGATAAACCATTACTGTTACTTATTTAAACTGTGGCAATACATTTCACAAAATGACGAATAACCGCGGGGCGCACTGGAACACAGACTTTTCGTAATGTGACGCGACACCTCGACAGCGGCCGTCACTTAAAATAATTGCTGTAAGATGGTTGGAGCTTGTACACACAACTTGCACATTGTTGTAAATTGCAATTAAGGTTAGTACATACTGAGTGGATGTAAAACTAGTGGTCCACCTCCTCCTCAGTTGTTTCCTCATGGTTGAGGGAAGAGGAGGAAATTGTGACTCCATGCGAAGACGCCTCCTTCGAAGTGTTTCCACCTGCTGCGGTCTTCGGCTTGATGCAGCGCGACGTTCACTGGCATATCCAGATTTTCGGACAAACGTTTTGGGCCTCTCGGTTTTTTTAACCGACTTAAAAAAAAGGAGGGAGGTTCTCAATTCGTCAGAATCTTTTCTTTTCCTTCTATCATGCCTGTTACGATAAGCCTGTATGAATCTGTATTTCTACGTGTGATGTGACCAAAGTATCGTAGCATTCGATGCAGGCAGACAGAGGAAAGGCGGTTTTGACTTTCGAGCTTCAATTCTTTCAGGACAAAAAAAAATAGTAGTATTTTGCTTTTAAATGTTGGTGTGTTGTTACACAAAAGACTATCATCACCAACCATGATTTTCTAGATAAATAATGTCGTACATGCATATAATGTGAATGCAAACGGTGCATTTTGTTTGTGTGATATTGCATTGTATGCCGATGTGTTTGGTAAGGTTCATATTTCTTTATTTTAATGGGTAAATGGTAATATCTATCAATATTGTCACACGATACCTGGTACTGTGATCTAGTATCGCAAAAAAATGTGATATCTTGATTTTCAAAGTCCACCATCAGTACTTAAGAGTGCAAGTATTTTTATATTTTTAACTCAACATACATCAGTGTGTATGCAGCCTAACATTCAACGATATGGCAAAAGAGGTTAATAAATACGTAAATGAAAAACACGTTTCACTTGAACTCCATAAGTAACGCACGATTTTACAGCACAGATATGAATATTGGTCAAACACTCAAGCCCTTAGATAGACAAAGTACATTTTCACTCTTTTTGAAAAACATTTTGAAAGGATTTTTCCACTGCCTTTCGTCTGCCAATCGTAAAACTCTTTCAACCGTAGAACTTTAACAAACCACAACTTTATGCGATCACGAACAATGTAAGCAACGCGACAAAAGATTGATGCCTATGTAAATTATTTAAAAACGCAACTTATTTTGCGAAATTTTCTGATGGCGGCACGTCTCTTTGATGTTCAACAACTTATTCTTAACTGGTTACCGAGTGCTGGAATGGTAAAAAACGTTTAAACTGAACACGCAATACCGATCAAGTAAAATGAAATCGATAAAAAATATCGATCTTTTTAATGTAACCCTTTCCGCCTACTGTGACCCTGAATACTTCACCCACACATACGCAGTGTGTACGACGTCATCCTGTTTATGTAATAGAAGTAAGATATTTTTTTTTGCTCTCAACCAGAAGGGTTCGGAGCACCTTCCCGGACGCGAGGGGAAGGGGGCAGAAATGAACGAGACGTTTATATGGAGTGTCCGGGGTGTGCTACTACACCAAAAACTACTAAAGAGCATATTAAGTATTTGATAAAACGGTCAAGAGCGACTCGGACTCGCGCACTGAGGGTTCCGTACCATCATTCTGAAAAGTTTACTATTTCGAGACATCGTTTTATTTTTCCTGTAATTACAGAAATTACTATTATTATACAAATACTATTTCTCTATTCAAACTTCTACATAAGAAAAAAATATAAGGGGGGGACAGGGGGAAATAGTTGGGAAAACGTCATCTAGTTAGTAGTAGTTCTCGATATCCAATTGTGACAGACAGACATGTACAACGTTTTCTATATTGGCTCTTAATATGAAGGCAAATGAATCACATAATAGATAATGTTTTTTACAGAGAATATAATACTATTGTACACAGTTGTGTGATTCTAATGGACTGTATCAAGATCGGTATTAAGACCTTATTGCACACAAAGAAAAAAACAAATAACAAAAAACCAAATAGATAGTTACTGGTTTTCAGGCCAGCCAGGGATATAAAAAAAATATACTTTAAAAACACAACTGCCTTGCCAAAAACGAGCTAAAAAGTTAAATAACAGTAAGTTTCATTGGAGTCGGGGGACTGGTTCTGTGGAGCAATTTTTTTAACCAAAGAGTTCCCCCGACTACAATGACATTAACTTGTTATTTAAATTTTTTAGTTCGTTTTTTTAATATTATTGAAATAAGTTATTTTTATTCATACATTTTAGTTATAAATGATAAATGTGCTCATCAAGTTCTTTCATTTGATACCCATACTGTAATAATTGAAGATTATTTTTCAGATCACAAAATGGCGTCATGCATCCAACATATTGACTATTTTCGAAAAATCTATAGCCAGTGTCACTTGAGATGATGTAAGGATTCTTAGGCATTTAGAAGTAATGTTGGAATAAAGAAACTCAAGTGCAAACATACATGAACCCTGAGCACAATACACTCTTCTTTTTTTGGGCAGTCGTGTAAAAACTATCCATGCAGACGAAGTCGCGGGCGGGCTAGTTTTTTTTTTTAAATCAATTTTGTTAGGGTATAAGTGTCAATTTCTATTAGAATTCTTTACTTGCAAATTATTTGATTCTTTTGTAAGTAACATCAGATACAGTGCGCAGGCGCAGCGATAACAATTTACCATTCAACTTTTGACGTCTTTTAGTACGTAAATATTTTGCTTTATAATACAAAAGATACTATCTCAGCTCATTGATATGTTAAAAACTGTATTCAGTGCAGTTATATGCAAACTCCTTTGATATTTTTGCATTTGTTTCTATTAAAAATAGTGGAAAACTATTTCTATCCAATTTCAGTTTTCTTTAATGAGTAATAAGATAATTTTACTTCTGTTTTATTTAATGTTTATAAAACCCAAGTTTATAAGGGAATGTCTCAAAAATATCAAAATGGCTTAAGCTTACTTATTAATTAAAAAAACTTAATCTAAGTTGCGTGGTTTTTTTAAGTAACTTAAGAATAGAATTATTCCTTGCAGTTGCTATTTCGTAATCACCGCTTTTAAAAAAAAGCAAAAATTCTTTCAAAAACTTTGAAAAAATTATCAAATCATAAAGTTAATATTTCGCCAGGTATATTAACTTACGGTTCAAATCAATTGTTTAAAAAAAACGCCGCTTTACCTACTCCACTAAACTGCAAACCCAGATTAAGTCTAGAACTAGTAAAATTTAAACTTATTAATCACCGCTCCGTCGAGGCTCTTAAACCACTCGCCTTCAAGGCAATAAACCTAAAGTTCTCCCTTAAAACCTTTAAAAATGCGGCATTAAACCGTCAACCGGCTGTACGGTTTACGGCCGTACTGTTTGCAGAAAGCGCACGTGACTTTTTCGACTTCTAGTTACTTTGATTGGTTTCGAGAAATTGCACGGTTTATAAAGCGCTAGCGAGCTTATGTTGTAGCTGCTTTATTGTTCGATTCGACTAAAAATTACTAGAAAATGTTTGCAAAAGTTTGAGTAACACTAAATTGCTAATAACGTATTACGGCACACGGTACACGTAGTAAAAATCTAATATTAACAAGAAAGTCCTTACACCATAATAAAAATTAATGCGATTTACAGTTTTGTATGAAAAAAATAATTAGCATTTATTTTGAATTGGGTTAGTATTTTGGAATTTTATTTAATAGAAACCTAGAAATATACAGCCTTACCACAAAACACTGTTTAACAAGTGTTCAACTTACACTGTTTAAATGTGATGCTGTCACTTTTTTGACAATATAATTTGAAAGAGACAGCATCATTTTTAAACAGTGTCTAAATTAAACAGTGTTTTAAAATCTTTTATGGTAAGGCCGATACTGTCTTAATCCGAATAAAATCACTAGATTAGTTAATTATGCTCGAATTTCAAATCATTTTGGTATTACATTTGTATGGGAAGCTCACTGTTTGCCGGCGTCTCAAGATCATAGTTAGATTTTACAAATTTACTCAAAAAATTAACCATCTAACAGTGATCTCTTTTTCCTGTACCCTTCGTTTTAAAGGAGTTCTTAGCGCAACAAAACCTCCGTGGTCGAGTGGCTTCTTGACCGGAGACCGGTGTCTTCAAGGTCGCCATCTCTGAGGTCCCGGGTTCAATCTCCGGTTGGGTCAATTTAGAAAACGAACTTTTCTATATTGGCTCATGTCTGGGTGTTTGAGATACCACCGTTGTTTCTGATTTCCATAACACAAGTGCTTTAGCTACTTACTTTGGAATCGGAGCAATGTATGTGATGTTGTCAAATATAACAAAAAAAAATTTTATATATTAAAAACCAAATGACAGTCTCTACTGTAGGCGGCGCGGCGGTTACAGAAGGATATTTTTCAACGGACATTTAAGTCGATGCCTTTAAAACTTGTATAAGTTTTTATATCTGAAGTTAATAGTTCACTATAATTTACGTTACAGCTGCGCAGTTGCAGAACTAATATAATGAATTTTAGAGTCCGCCATTAAAACTGTTCAATACTGTTGCACAGTAATTGTGCACAGCACGTAGGGTTGTCAGCTGTCTGAGATTTGATTTCTCATAAATTGGGTTAGTAGTCCAATATTCAGGTAATTTTGCCTAGTAATATTTCAAGGAGTTTTGATTTCTTGTGCGTCGCGTCATCACGATTTTCCATATAAAAGAGCTAAGTTCTGAAAGGTATTTTTTTGATAAATTCAATTAGATTTTATTTAGATTTGATATTGTTTGAAAGTTGTAATAGTCAACTTGCCGAATTAACTGTATATTTTATACTTTTATCGCTTAAAAAATATTTTATAACCTGTTGTTTAGTTAAATGTAAAAAAAACTTAATTTAACTAAACGACTGGCTAAGTACCACAAAGCTACACTACAGAGAGATAATTCACAACTTTGTCGTTATTTAAGCACTAAGATTTTTTTCCTAATGGCGGCGCTAGTGTGCAGACTACGCGCTCCTTATGTATAAAGATATCTGAAAGCACATTTGGTTATTGGTAGCATATTCGCTAAATTCTAACTGAGTAGTCTTGAATTAAAATTTACTGACTCTAGCTGTTCGAAGACTAGCTGAATAAAATTTCCATCATATTTTTGCCATTTTTTTTTTCTTTTCCATTCCATTTTGTTTTGAAGTTTTTGTGGCAACCTTAGTCGAACGCTAAGTCCTTCTAAAGAGTGTGCGAAGTCACCACTAAAGTCGGGTTTATTAGACACCATGCGAGACTCATAAACTTCTATTTATGACCTCTACAGTGTACTATGAAATTCCTAATTGGGACTTACGAGTATATAACAAGAGCAAAAATTGTTTCATCTCTTGTTCATTTATGGCTATAAAAGTCGTATCGCCGCGTATGTCCTAGCTGTGATAGATTTCCTTTTAACTTCGTCATATACAAGGTGTTACAAAAGTACCCCTAATGCCGAATATGGTATATAGGGACCATCAAACTGAACAACTTTTACTATGGGACCAACTCTGAAATCTGGAAAAAAAACAGCTGTTTCATACATTTTGATATTTTCGATTTTAATTTTTGTATGAAACAGCTGATTTTCTTTTCTCGATTTCAGAGTTGGTCCCATAGTAAAAGTTGTTCAGTTTGATGGTCCCTATATACCATATTCGGCATTAGGGGTACTTTTGTAACACCTTGTATACAACTACCGTGAACTTCCAACTCTAACAAAATTTTGCACTTTTAAGCTTAATAATTCACAAACAGATGCCTTTATCAAAAAACTGTTTCCACAAACCTGCAATAATAGGAAAATTGCTATCCTACAACACCTCACACTACGGGGCAGACCAGAAAAAAAATGCATCCCCAGTTCACGTGTAGGGGAGGAGGGGAAACCAAAAAGAAATATTTCTAAATTTTACTTTACTACTTTGTCGGCGTGATTAATATGTATATCCATGCCAAATTATAGCTTTCTAGTACTAAGAGTCTATGAGCTAGTCTGGGGACGGACAGACGGACAGATGGACATGGTGAAACTATAAGGGTTCCTTGTTGACTTCGGTTAATTGAAAAACCTAAGGAGTGGTTGGTAATAATAACTGTCTAGATAAGACTTTGCATACTTCGCGAGCTAGAATTAAATAGAACTAAATCAGTAGTCTACAATTTTATTACATTCTACAGCCGATCTAATGAAAAAAGAGTTATGACGTCATTTTGTCAACACCGATACCTTTATAAATCTGTATGCGGTGATTCAGAACAAACCGTCCAGTGTTCGAGCTGTGAGCGTCAGGATGGCTGGTTGTCTGCATCGGTTCGCGTCAAGCTGGTGACCGAAAATTGCTACCTATTTGCTACCTACAGTCAATTATTTGCTACCTAACTATAAACCAAAATAAAGGGATTGCTAAATGTCCAGCCATTCTGATATCAGGATCAGGACATTTTGCAATCCCTTTTTGGTTTATAATTAGGTAGCAATTAACTGACTGTAGGTAGCAAATAGGTAGCAATTTTTGGTCACCAGCTTGACGCGAACCGATGCAGACAACCAGGCATCCTGACGCTCACTTCGAGCTGTGCCGTGTCGCATGACGAACCCGACTAAGATTTCTCTCAATGGTTACTCTCTGTCAAACTATTTAAGTTTGATTTTTAAATTTTTGAGATTTTAGCAATTACAATGCTATTTTTAGAAGAAATTCGACGTTCCCACTAGTGACTCGGTAGCTCAGCGGTCAGAGCATTGGACCGGATATCCAAAGGTCGCGGGTTCGATTCCCGTCCGAGAACATTATCTGGTGCGAGTCGTATTTTTTCTAGTATATTATTTGTATTATATTTAAGTTTGACATTAAAAAGAAAGTGATAAAATACTGTGTATCTATACATCTGCTATACAATTTTTATTAGTAAAGGGGTATTACTTTAAACGTTATGAATTATGGTAGAGTACGTTCGTAGCAATTTCTCGTAGCGCGTGTGGTCTATGTAAGACGATTATTATTAAATATGTTTTATCATATACTTTATCTGAATTATATTTTTATGATAACTTGTATATCAAAAAAATATGTTTATCCGATATTTGATTCAAAGATAAGTTAGACATGTTTATTAAAAAAAAGCGCTATTTCACTTAACATATTTTGTATATCAATTGACAAAATATTTTTTTAATTATAGAAGCAACCTAAAGTAGGTACAGTCGAGTTCATTAATATGTTGGCAATCTTGACAGTTCATCAACCTTTATGGCTTTGTAATGAAACATGTCAACATCCTGTCAAAAGTGCCAACATATTAATGAACTCGACTGTACCACAAATCATCTACGAATATAAACAAATAACTACATCAGCCTATACGGTGAGGTATTAAGATATGCATACTTAAGTTATAAAAACAACTTCATTTCCAAATTCATCTCTTGATGTTTTATGATCTAGTGAACTTTTTGTATGTTTCTTGTCGTAAAAGCTTTTACACTTTTTGCGTTTAACTAATATTCGACCGTTTCCAAACTTTTTCATATCCTCACATTTGCCACTTAAGTTTTTTAAGTACACTCAAGCACTTTAATTAAAGTAAAGCTAGCGTCGTGGACGTTAAATGTATGGCGCAGCGTCCATTGTAAATTCCTTCAGCGATTCTGTTTCATGGCTTTAGTTAGAAAACGGCGTCGGACATTTATGGGCTATTTCGGTTCCGACGTTTTGTTATATTACCAATGCTTTTAAGGTGCTGCACCTCGCTCCGGTAAACATAATTGTGCTATTTTACGGCCCCTACTTTATGGAATATGTCTGGTTATGCTGCCGGTAACTTATGTGCTGGATAGCTCTCTGGAGTGATGGGAAAGTTTGGTTACATCAAGTATTATACATGTTACACTATGCGAACCGATGGCGTAACTTCTTTGACATCTATAATTGTTATTATAATAAACTATATCGGGATTTACACCATGTACCTGTTTATTTTTGAGACTCCGATATTTCGGCGCAGTTGCATGCGCCATGGTCACGGAAGAACTGTCGATTGTTGCGTGCGGGTAGATGTTATTGGCAGACAAATCGGTCTACCCTCCGTTTAAGTCTTTTATTATTACGCTCGATAGCAGTACCACTGTCTGCAAACTCACTACTCACTCGAATCTGTTCACGACACTCACTGTATCTGTATGCGAAACGGCGCTTTTACATTTCTTGTTGTTTTTACACAACAGGATATAGTTTATTCTAATAACGTCAATAACCATGGAAATGAAAAAACATTATATCTATAAGTGCTTGTAACAGCCTAGATATAGGTTAGCCCGGTTAAATGTGACTGAATAAAAGAATTTGAGTGTAAGAATATAATTGTCACGATATTGTATGAGTATAAATAAATAATAAACATTTGACAACATCACATACATTGCTCCGATTCCAAAGTAAGTAGCTAAAGCACTTTTGTTATGGAAATCAGAGACAACGGTGTCACAAACACCCAGACCTGAGCCAATATAGAAAAGTTCGTTTTCTAAATTGACCCAACCGGGGATCGAATCCGGGACCTCAGAGATGGCGACACCTTGAAAACCGGTGTACAAAGCCACTCTACCACGGAGGTCGTCACGGAGTGATCATGATATTGAAAATTAATGTCATCTACGTGAACTATACACGAGGATTGGAACCAACGAAGGTTTCGTGTCCCACAATAAAAAAAAATGTGTGCTTTTTAAACAACTTAAATTTATTGACTAAGGTACCTAAACTCCATAATCTTTTTGCCGAAAATGCCATAGTTTTTATCATTTAAAAACTAATTCCTTTTGTATTTTTAAGTTAGAAATAGCCACGTTTCTTTTAAAATTAATGGGAGCCAGAGAATCCATTAGCGCCAAAATTAAAATTTTACGCCCCATAAAAACTGCACTAATAAATTCTAGTTTCCTTGGACGTGCCAACTTAGGTGCTTATTCGGCCATTAACCAAATTACTTGAAAGTGTAATTATTCTAACTTAATGACTAAGTTATTCTGTGCTTCAATAAAGTTCCGTTAGTCAAAACTATTTGCTTAAGTTGTGGTGCTTTCACGTATCTAAAGACACACTTCTCTCAAATATTATATAACTATTTTGCTGTTATTTGACTGTAAATTTATATCTTCTTTGAATGCCACCTCACCTGTTTAAGTTAGTAGAGTAGACATATAAATCGAATTTATAGTATAGAATCGTGATTCTCAACAGTAGGTTTTTTAAAATCCACAACGAGATAGTGAAGTGACGATAAGGCCGAAAGCGTAAGCGCACTACACCCGGAATCTTCACCACTGAGGAACTGGCTATCTTACCTCGAACTGCCTGAACACAACAATGTTTGAATTGGTGTTATGGCGTCAGACTTAAGTAAGATGGTGGTAGCTAGCCAGGCGGACTTGAAAATTTGTACCTCCCTCCTGGGAATCGAACCCGGGACCCCTACGTTTTACACGAGTGGGCGAACCACTAGACCATACAGGTGGTACTAGAAACTCACTCACATTGAATCTCGAAAGTGAAGTCAAGCTTGTTTTAAAGAATCTTCTAATTAATATAGCACATCATACGGGAATACAGAAAACCTTGATAAATTTTAATTTAAATACTAATATTCTGGACCATAGCAATTTGTGCTAGGACTCAACTATTCAAGCCATTTTATTATTATATAGTTGCAGAATCACCCTGAAGATCACAAAATCGCATAAACTAGTAATAAAATAGTAAAAAAACAAAGAAAGCACGGAAATAGGGAAACGTCAACCTCCCACTTGACCCCCTTTGAGTCCCACTGTCCCACTAAACTATTCAAGGCTTTGTTGCCCATTGATAAGAGTCTTGTGAACGCGACCGAAGGTCGATTAAGTAGTTGTAGTCTGTGGGAATGCACCCAATAATACTATCTATGCAATACTGTACTGAAAAAGACTCTCTGCAATAAATGGACGCTTGGAAAGCAAACCTGCAAATGTTAAACCCAGAACCGGCGGAAGACAATCCGTCATAAAGAGTGTCTTAAAACAACGTAAAATAAGCATAAACAAAAAAATATGTTCCAATTTTCAAAAGAATTTTGATTGAAGTGAACAAGTCAGTGCACAAAACCCAGTTTACAAAAAGGGTTCAATTTTAGAGTCCAATAGTTTGTACGTCAATGTACGGAACCTTCGGTGCGCCGGCTAGAGTAACGATGGTGGATGTAAAAACCTTATAACCGAAACGCAGTTTTATGGCTAAGAATATATTTACGACAGTTCCATTTCAGGAATTGCACGTAAATTCGGAAAATGCAGTATTTTGAATGCGGTCGGACGTAACTGGTTTATTACTGAATAAGTTAAAAGTTTACATTAAGTGCTTCAATTTCATTTTCAATCACATTTTTATTTGGAAAAGTTTTAATGCTACTTTGTTACGATTTTGTGATCTGTAGCTGATTCTGCAATTTTAAAATAATCAGACGACATCGGTTTCATTTTAGGGTTCCGTACCAAAATCGTACTAGGGCATATGGGGTATATAAAAGAGCGCTGCTTGCATATTCTCAATATTTTATTGTAGGCCGCATAGTTTTCGACTTTTGATTAAAAATGTGAAAAAAAATTTTGTTCCCCCTCTTTATCTCCGAAGTTTTTATGAGATAGAAGTTTATGTAAAGACTACAGGAAAAATAAAACGATGTCTTTAAATAGTAAACTATTTCAGAATGGTACGGAACCCTCGGTGCGCGAGTTCGACTCGCTCTTGACCTTTTTATAATGCTGGGGCCACACTGGCAGCGCGATAAGGTCAACGGCGAAACGACAAAAAAAAAGAATTCCTATACATGGCGTTTGATGCTGAGCGAGTCGGGCGCGTAATAAGAGATAATTCGCTTGTCGCATCGCTGTTTGTCGCGTCGCGTGGGCAGTGCGTCTGTTGCGGATCCCGCATGTCTAGGGTAGCCTCTGAGAGCGCAAAGTAGGGAGTTTAGTGGGTATGGCCTTAACAAGGTGAGTCCCACATAATCCCGTTGCTAACCAGGCACGGGACATGCGTAAATGCATTCTCCCTACTATAAAAAAGGGGGGCCGCAGTCGCACTGCTGTCGCGTTTGCGATGCGACGATAGCGATTTCGTGAAATCAAACTTTTATAATCGTATGGCAGTGGCCGCACGCACGACGGCGGGTCATAATCGCCATTTACTATCGCGCTAATTTTCTATATGCATGCTTCAAAGGGTGTGCACTGGTCATCATTTCTAAAATGATTCGCGTTAAGATAAATATTGACATAACGTTTTGAATATGATCAGTATCACCTACGAACTTTCTAATTCATCAATTGATGTGAGTATGAAATGTAAATATTTAATAAAACACTAAATAATATACTAGAAAAATTTACTACTTTTACTAACTTTCTTACAAACGTAGACAGTCAATATCCAATTCATAAATAAGTTAGGAATTTCAGACTTATTTCCCCTCTTTATTGTAAAATTTATAAAAGGGACAACACACAGTACGCTTCATCCAGTTCTCATACTTAATCCAGTTTTATTTTACGAGTAATTCGTTGCAAATTGGACTACAAAAGACGTACGACTTCGCTAATAAGATACACAGTCTGACTCAATCAGACAAATTGACAAGTAGCAAATACCGAGCGAAGAACACAAACAAAATGTCACATTAGTACAGAAACATATTATAGTACTAAACGTGTATTAGTCTTTAATTTAGGGTTGCCAATGTTGCCAAATGTCTTATTTGCAATGACTTTATATATCTTAATTCACCAACCCGAGCGAGCGGCCGAATGCGGCCGGACAACAATAGAATATCTATTGTGTCTCATTTTAATATTAATTTAAGATTTTTCGCATTCACAATGCTGTTTTATATTAAAATAAATAATATATTAGAAAATAGCATTGGGCCGGAATCCCAAGGGTGCGGACCAGCGCAATTTCATCAATGTGAGGAAATACCCCCACATTCGAAAGAAACATCTTTCCAGATGTTTTGACATCGATAAAGATGAAACAGCTATATAATTATTAAATTTAGATTTTTCGCATTCACAATGCTATTTTTATATTAAGATAAGAAATATTAGAAAAAATATTAGAAAAAATCGAATCACCCGTAGCACCTCAGACGGGACTCGAACCCGCACCCTTGGGAATCCGGCCCAATGCACTGACCAATTATGCTACCGAGTCGCTAGTGGGAGCGGCGAAATTTTCTAGTACTTTTTACTTCTTTGCTGCAAGCCAGCGCAATTTCATCAATGTGAGTCGATTTTTTCTAGTATTTTTTCTAATATTTCTTATCTTAATACATTTAATATTTTACAAAATGAACACTAAAATTGGGAAATAAAATAAAAAACTTTTGAATAATAATTGTCACTAATGAAAATTTTCCGACAGTAAAGTTTGTAGGTTTCCCAATTTGAAATCATATATAATACTAAATAATATACTAGAAAAAATAGGACTCGCACCAGATCATGTTCTCGGACGGGAATCGAACCCGCGTGACTCGGTAGCTCAGCGGTCAGAGCATTGGACCGGATATCCAAAGGTCGCGGGTTCGATTCCCGTCCGAGAACATGATCTGGTGCGAGTCCTATTTTTTCTAGTATATTATTTAGTATTATATAAAAATAGCATTGTAAATGCTTAAATCTCAAAGTTTCAAATAGTTATATAGCTTTCTCATCTTAATCAACTGTTTAAAAATATCTGGAAAGATGTTCAGTTGAATGTAGAGGTTAATTCCTTCTACATTGGTGAGATGGCGCTGGCTTGCAGCGTAAGAGTTGATATACTAGAAGAAATTCGACGTTCTCACCAGTGACTCGGTAGCTCAGCGGTCAGAGCATTGGACCGGATATCCAAAGGTCGCGGGCTCGATTCCCGTCCGAGAACATGATCTGGTGCGAGTCCTATTTTTTCTAGTATATTATTTAGTATTATATAAAAATAGCATTGTGAATGCTTAAATCTCAAAGTTTCAAATTGAAATCATATAGTTAAGCCATCACTGTGATATTTTTATTCGGTTGATGAGTTCACATTCAATAGTGAGAGGTATTGCGAAACGTAAAAACTACCATTCATCATGGGAGGAAAACAATGTTGGCATCCCTACGCCCTCAAGATCTAGAATTCTAGACCAAGAAGCTTTTCAATCCACTAGACGCAATAAAAATATGCCATCCACAAGAATCATAAAACTCCTACGACATTGAATCCCTGAAAAAGATAATAACGCCATATCGCCGTCTCTTTACAACCGGGTTAGTGTGAGCGGGACAAAAGATGCGCAGCAATAAAAGTTTTGATAGGAACCCTGGGTATCAGACGATGCCAGTTTTACTATCAGCCTGGGCCCTGTATTGCCTCGCTTTTATGAGCTCTTAAAATTTTTAAATATTTTATTTGCTTTGTCGTAATTTTAATAATCTATGACACTAAAGAGTAAAAAAGTTAATGGTAATTTAAACAACATATTTACATGAAATACATCAACAAAATGTAAAGAAGTTTAAAAAAAGGTATATTTTATAAGAAAAAGTAAATTATTTGTATTGTCGTTTATTTGTATTGTGTTTTGAGTATGAATGAAAGTGACACCCCATTGTCGACGCACTACCGCCTACTTGGCGCTAGTATACAACATTATTTTTTGTATACAAGGTGTTACAAAAATACCCCTAATGCCGAATATGGCACATAGGGACCATCAAACTGAACAACTTTTACTATGGGACCAACTCTGAAATCGCGAAAAAAAATCAGCTGTTTCATACAAAAGTTAAAATCGAAAATATCAAAATGTATGAAACAGCTGATTCTTTTTTCGCGATTAGGGGCACGTTGTATACCTCAAGTATAAAAAATGATAATGATACCTTAAAAACTCTGGAAGTTACAAGCTTTTAGTGTTCACGCGCGAGACATTTTAGTAGGGTGAGGGTTAATTATGGTTATGTAAATATTATTTAGTCAAAATATAACGTGATATAAAAAATATTGCAATCTATTCTATTACTGATTCTGAACAAACACGACCTCCGTGGTCGAGTGGTTTGTACGCCGGTTTTCAAGGTGTCGCCGTCTCTGAGCTCCCGGGTTCGATCCCCGGCTGGGTCAATTTAGAAAAACTAGTTTTTCTATATTGGCTCAGGTCTGGGTGTTTGTGAAACCACCGGTGTCTCTGATTTCCATAACACAAGTGCTTTAGCTACTTACTCTGGGATCAGAGCAATGTTTGTGATGTTGTCTAATATTTATTATTTATTTATTTATATTAAACAGTTTTCAGGTTTCGTATATACTAAAATTAACCTTGTAAATGTAGATCTGTATGTTGGAAGCGAATTATCGTTAACTTTTCTTCCAACATAAGTATTTTGGATTTTTTTTTTCAATTCTATCTTTAATTCTTTTACTGTCTAACTTCCATAATAGTTATTATTATTATCAAAAATATTAAGACGGTATTGAAAATAACCGGGAAAATAGCCCACACACGTACCATCTACAGCAGCGCCGCCAAGCGGGATAATTTTTCTGTCATGCCGCCATTGTCAAATTACGCACTCTACATATAGGTATTCAAAGACTGTATAATAAGAATTCGGTCAAGTGTGAACAGTTCACTTAAGTGCTCCGTATTATATAATACTAAATAATATACTAGAAAAATAGGACTCGCACCAGATCATGTTCTCGGACGGGAATCGAACCCGCGACCTTTGGATATCCGGTCCAATGCTCTGACCGCTGAGCAACCGAGTCACTCGGTTCGATTCCCGTCCGAGAATATGATCTGGTGCGAGTCCTATTTTTTCTAGTATATTATTTAGTATAATATAAAAATAGCATTGTGAAAGCTTAAATCTCAAAATTTCAAATAAATTGCTCCGTATTATGTTAAGTGTCATTCAAATCATCATCAAAATGAAGTATCAAATAGCAGTTGCTGAGAAATTTTAATTTAGTGACATTGCATTATAAGTTTTCAAGTTATACTAAGCTGAAGTAAGGTCAGGTGGGGAAAGGAAAGTGAAACATCTATCATCATCAACTATCGTAGTTTTTCTCAACAGCGACGAGTCGATAAAGCAGGAATGACGAAGTAGTTCCCGTATTACAATACTCGCGACGCCCCTGACCATCGCAACTATGTTTCACTTCCCCGGATTATGATTTATTTAATATACTTGAATCTTTATTATCTTTAAAACTGGACCCTATTTTAATAAAATTTGATACATTGTGATTGTGGATATCAACGGTTATATATGACACTTTTGTCCTGTTTTTACTTAAATGGACACAATATTTGAAGCTACTTTAGCCACTGTTTCACTTCCCCCTTTTCAGCTGTAAGTAAAACACATTTTAGTCTTTATATTATTTTCTTGATTTTGTTGCTTAAAGCAAGCTTTACGATATTTATATTCATACAGTTAAAGGCTGATTTAATAAGGAGTACATTGCATAAATAGCTACTTTAATTTCGAGTTCTATAACTTTGCTAAACCTCTTTGGATAAAAATAAAAATAAAGTATGTTTCACTTTCCCCCTCCACGTATTAAAATTAAAACTTTTCTTATTTCTTTAACATAAAAGTATTTATAAGTGTCGTACTTTTATGTTAATTTCGGGTTTTATTGCAAGTACAGAACAATAGATGCCGATCTCTTTTTGTCAACAAAACTAAATTAATTAAACTAGTTGTAAACATACAGTAAACTTGTGGCACATAACTGACCACACACAAAACAAATTTCCGTAAAGTCCGTCTGTCCATTGATTGTTTGCAAACCAGAGGTTTATTTGCGGTAACGCACTTTCACAACTTGCCCGCAGACTGTCATTCAAAATTAATGGAATTTAAACTCTATTAAGTAGGGATAAACTCCAATTTGCTACAGTAATGAAGCAGCCGCTGACCCCTAAAATTGTCGACAAGTAGAGAGTAAAACCGCAATGTACGGAACAGTCGGAATAGGTGATAGGCGAGCGTTTGTTAAAGTTGCTCTTGACTTTTATTTAGTTTGTCAGTTGGGACAACTTTAGTCAAAGCATAACATACATAAGTTATATTTTACAGACAACACACGACAATATTAGTTTTTACAATTATGTTTAATTAGCTTTCCGCTCGCAGCTTCGCCCGCGTGGACTACGTGTTTTTCGTGCGGGCGGAGACCCGTGCCCAGCAGTGGGATAAAAAGTAGCCTATGTCCTTCCCCAAGGTCCCGTCTCTATCCGTACCAAATTTCGTCAAAATCGGTCCAGCGATCTAGGCAAGAAAACGTAACAGACAGACAGAGTTCCTTTCGGATTGATAATATTATTAGTCTGGATTAAGCTGACCTTAAACCCATAGTGGTGATGAATATGTATTGGAATTCACGGGTCGAATCCTACCAATGATATTATTATTGAGGTAAAAGGGTATGTACATTTTACGTGAATTGTTAAAATTACATGAATGAAAATATCGAAACAGAGTTGAACGGATCGATCGATTTTCAAAAGAACTTACCTACAAACGTGACTTAACTTAATGAAGTTCTATTTACTTTGAACCAAAAATATGCCACCGATTTGTGTGTAATTGAATTCATTTGTTTAATATTAAAATTTAAAGTACGAATGACTTTTTTAACGTCCTCTTTAAAGGACAATTAAAATCAGGCAGACGAGTGATTCACCAACCCTTTGCGATCGAACAACACAGAACTAAAATTACTAGAAAAACTATAAGTACATTGAGTGGCACTTTTATCAATGTTGTTGTGTATGAAAACAGCTTATAATTATTTTTGTGACTATAAATTGACTTTGTAAATTGTATGATTTGTATGCCAAAAAGTTAATGGTCTTGTTTATTTGTTACACATGCAAAAAAAACACACAAACTTCTAAAGCAATAACGATGGCAAATCAAAATGCTACAATACATGCTCTGCACTAAAGCACAAAAATAATGGCTTCTGTGCTCAGCCTATTATACTATTAATTACACAGTTTCAGGGGGACTTTTATTCATAAAATGTATCAAAACACTAGTATAATGTACTAATATGGTTAAGTGATCCTAAAGTTTTATTTCTTATTCCTAAGAACAAAACGCATGCAGATTTATAACGTAGCTGTATTGCAGTCTCTGTACAAGAGGGGAAAATAAAAAAGTTTGGTTTAGTACGGTGCGAAGAGCGCTACGTGCGGAGAGCGCTACGTGCGGAGAGAGCTACGTGCGGAGAGCGCTACGTGCGGAGAGCGCTACGTGCGGAGAGCGCTACGTGCGGAGACCGCTACGTGCGGAGACCGCTACGTGCGGAGAGCGCTACGTGCGGAGAGCGCTACGTGCGGAGAGCGCTACGTGCGAAGAGCGCTAAGTGGCAAGAAATAACACGTACTCGTGACTCAGAGTAATAAATCCAGTAAATTAAAATGTCAAAATGTGTTTTAATTCAAACAGCATGTTTTAGTTGTTTTACAGTTTGTTTTGTAAAAATTTAATACGACTAATCGAGTGTTACCAATACTCATAACACAAAAAACTATCGAGTTTGAACAAAACATCTCTAGACATCGTAGTATTAACCTACTAAAGTTTGATTTTCTGAACGATAGAATTCGATTCGCACTTGACAGTTTTTAGTGCTATCACGGGTATCAGTATATAACAAGTCTTAAGACGAAGACCACACTCGTAGCTTAAGTCTTTAACTTGAGGTGAAGCCAGCTCATAATATCCTTATGGCTTACATTTACGCGAGCCAGCAATTTTGTGCACCGTACATTATTATGTAATGGCTGACACACCGCTTTGAATGTTTTTTTATTTTTTATTTTAGCTTCTGTTTTATCTATCTGGACATATTAAGCTTCTTTTTACTATTAAAAATTTTTGTAGCCATTGATATAATGTAGGGTTGCTAAAATTGAAAATTAATATTATAAGTACTTTTACTTTTAGTTAACATTTTTCAACTTTGGTTTTTTTATCTAATCTATTTATAGTTATATTATCAGTTATATTTCTATCTGTAATATCAGAGCTGTATGTGACTTTAAATTAGAAAATGATAATATAATAATAATGATACGACTCGCACCAGATCATATTCTCGGACGGGAATCGATATCCGCGACCTTTGGATGTCCGGTCCAATGCTCTGACCGATGATCATATTCTCGCTACCGAGTCACTGACTCGGTAGCGAGAATATGATCTGGTCCCAATTTAATAAATGTGACAATTTGTCACCTGTCATGACAATTTTTTATCCACTGCGTCAACCAATTTGAAAATAGAACAAACTACTTATAGCTACACTGCAATGTAAACTAAATTGTCATGACATTGACAAACTGTCAAGTTATTCAATAGGGCCCTGGTGCGAGATTATTTTATTTTTTTATTTTCTTTATTTTATTTAGTGAACATTGTTTAACATAGTATTTAGTATTTTCTCAAAAAATCTCAAATTTAAAAACGAATGAAATGAAATGAAATGAATGAAATGAAATGAAATGAAATGAAATGAAATATTCTTTATTCAAATAAACTTAGATATTAAGTGCTTTTGAAATGTCTATATTTTCCTACCACCCATTCGAGACTTTTTTAGCTGACAAGAAGAATGGGCGCAAGAAACTTATCAGCTTTGTCAGAAATCAGAGTAACGATATTTACAAGAAATTATATCGTTACCAAATACCTTCATTTAAAACAATATAATTAAAAAACAATAAAGTTATTAAAAACTGAAAATCAGATAGTTACTTATAATGTTACATCCATGCATTGCTGTCTTTTAAATAATCTTCTACTTTGTAATAACCTTTGCTCATGAGCGTCTTTTTAACATGTATTTTGAATTCATGCAAAGGCAGTTCAATTACATTTTGTGGAACTTTATTCAAAAGGGCAATTCCTTTCCCCATAAATGAGCCCCTAGTTTTTGCTAGTCTAAAACTTGGAACGGCAAGTTTGTCTTTATTTCTTGTATTAAAACGGTGTACATCACTATTTTTAGCAAGTGAGCAATAATGTTTCCTTACATTAACTAAATTATCATAGATGTATTGGCCTGCCACTGTTAAAATATTAATTTCTTTAAACAATTCTCTTAAAGAATCTCGCGGCCGAAGGTTGTATATGGCGCGAACAGCTCTTTTTTGGAGCACAAAAATATTTCCAATATTAGCTGCTGAGCCCCACAACAACATTCCGTAGGACATTACACTATGAAAATAACTAAAATAGACCAGCCTTGCCGTTTCAATGTCAGTTAAGAGCCTTATTTGTTTAACTGCGAATGCCGCAGAACTGAGTCTACTCGACAAGGCATCAATATGTGGATCCCATTGTAGTCGTGAATCTACTGTAATACCTAGAAATTTTGTGCTCTCAACAATGAATAAACAAGAAAGATACCTAATAAAAACGTGTTAAGATGTCGATTCCAACATCTCTATATCAATGACGATTGCATTTGACGTAAATGAAGAGGGTCTTAATGCGACAGGTGTCCAAACCTCCAGCGGGCACCGAAAATGCACATTTAGTATTTTTTTACACTTAAACGAACAGACTTTTATTTCCGTAAAAACGCATTTCTTTTCTCAATACGAATTACATTTATTTCTTACGAATTTTGATAAAAATATACTGGCATCGGTTTAATGATATTGCGAATGCGATGTATAATCATCCGAACTTAAGATAATTATTATCTTAAGTTAATTTAAAATCGAAACGTTTGTTTAAGTTTAAAGTAATTTATAGAACTGTAAAATTTTTTTGGGCGTTCGAGACTTGGCATTTTTATGAAATTGGCATTGTTTTTTTTTATTTACGGCACTTGGTTCTAGCCCTTTTGCCTGTCTTGGATGTTAATATTTGTCACTTTTTGTCGGAGTCGCTATTCAAATGTGATAAAATCCATCGAAAAAATATATAAATAAATATATTTTATATTTTTTAGTTCATTTTAGATGCCTAGTTATTTCATTTTAGATAGGTAATTAAAGTAATTTAAAGTTTAAAGCAGACTATATTTTCTATGGCATGCCATGGCAGCCTTTAATTAAGGTGACACTACTCCTAGATTAAGTTGCAACTGTATTTTAGATCATGTATTTAGTATTTAAATTTTGAGATTTTAGCATTCACAATTCTATTTTTATATACTGGTGCGAGTCGTATTTTTTCTAGTATATTATTTAGTATTATGTATTTAGTGTTTGCCTAGTTGGTTGTCCTTAAATAAATGAAAAAAAAAAAGAATAAAACATGAAACTGCAATATAACATTACTCTCTGCAGTTAACGAAGTGAACGAACTAAAAAAACTACACTTTTTACGGTTCGTTTTACTACCGCCAATTTAACCCTTTATGCATCTTATAAAAGACCAAATCGACCTAGTGAAACAGGTACGCTTTATAGATCTATTGAAACTGCAACAAAGTCGGTTGCGCATAAAATTCTCGATTACTTTACATACGAGTAAAATGGGAGTTGGGATCATGTATTCCTTTTCCTTAAGGGGCTACATGAGCCAACTAGCGCCGCCAGTCGATTTTATTTTATTTATTCTAAGTAAGCCCAATTTCTTAAAAAAGGAATTAGTCAAGGTTTTGTTAATAACGTCTAATATTTATTGAATAACTTTACACAGTTTGAAAAGGCATTCAAACAGTTTAAAACGCGATTTTGTTAAAAGTGGCCACTGTTGGTTCAAACCCGTTTTTAAATTATTGCACGCATTTTGTAATGTTGTAACGTTATTCAATAAACATTAGACGTCATTCACAAGACCTTGACTGATTCCTTTTTAAGAAATTGGGCTTATTTAGAATAAATAAAACAATATAGACTGGCGGCGCTAGTTGGCTCATGTCAGCCCCTTAAGCTATTTATGATTCTATTGGCCGAGCCATAATAGGCAAATGAATACTATTTATAATCTGCGCGCGATGAGAATGGGATGGAACCTCATCGACCTGTGGCCCTACCATGAGTTGATGCAAACTGTTTACGCTACCGTAAACTATCGGATATACTGCTCACAGTCAATGCGAGTGAAAGCGAGAAAATGATAGTTTACGGTAACGTAAACAGTTTGCATCAACTCATGGTAGGACCACTGAGACAGTACCGGCTAAAGCATCGAACTTCGGAAAGGGCTTCAAATTAAAAAAGATAAATCGAGCCCCAATCGAGCCAAAATGGCGAACCCCAATTCATGCTGTCACACGAACATCGATATCTTCTAAATAACTTCGGCAAATAGTATAACACGAACCTCCTTACTTCGATTTATCTAATACTAAATAATATACTAGAAAAAATAGGACTCGCACCAGATCTGATTTATCTGTTTAAAGTTGAAGCTCGGCAAACTTATAGTTCTACTGCGCTCGCGCAACGCACACATAAACAACCTCTCACCGACACGGACTAACCGGATTCTCAGACCAATCTCAAAACGAGTTCGAGTGCGTGACACAGTGTCATCGGTCGCTGTCTATATGTGTGCGTTGCGCGCATAAACTTAGTATAAATAAGTCTATGGTGTAGAAAGTATGTACTAAGCTTGACATCTGTCCTATCTTTAAACACAGAGGTGAATCGTGACACATTGGAGTGATAAGGGAAATTGACTACTTTCTGCTCATAGGGTTGCCAGATGTTCGGCTTCAGTGGGACATGGCTGGCCTTTTTATTACAGTCGTGTCCGTCCAAATATACAGGGTTATTTTTTAGTTAAGATATAAGTGTTGATGCAGGATTCCCTTTACGCTGAACAAATGGAGAAGAGCTCCATACGTTCAGCGAAAAGGGAAGTACTTCCGCCGAGCTAGGTGTCTTTGCTCGGGGAACGCGGTCCAACTGTAAGATGTTGGAATTCGTATTTATGCGAAGTGCTTAAAACTTCGATATTGTGAGACAGGTCTTGCCTTGCCTCATTTTTGCCTTGTTGTTAGCTTGATGTAGTACGACGTCACGTCTGCGTAATGTTTACATATTGTACTTTTCGCTGATCCTGCATTTCTTCGTCATTCGTCGATTTGCTTATGTAGCGGTATGATCGCGCCGGTACATAACCATTAAGTAAGTGTTCAGTTGATGACACTGAACAAAAGAGATGTCCCAAAATGTATGGAGTCCAGGCCACGACTATGTAAGTATACTAAAAAATAGGCAGACACAATAAACAGTTTCTAATAATCAAGCTCTAAAATAGCTTTTTGGTTGGAACAATCTAACTTGTGCATTAAAATGCATTAACAAATATTCATCATGGTGGAAGATGTCATTTTGATGCTGTTTGTCTGTCACTGTCAGTCAGTTCACTTTGACCTTTGCAAGGTTTTTTGACCACCCCGCCACCAATCAATTAAGAGTAAATTACGTCTTAACTTCAATTTAATAACAGTAATAATACACAATTAAATGTACATTTTTTTCATTTTAAAAACTTGTGTGTTAGGATTGCATGGCAAAATATCCGGCTATTCTTATTTTGAGCCTGACAACCCTACCTGCGCAAGACAATATGTCACTATAATTTAAATAGTTATACTGTTATCATTTCACTATTACTCGCAAGTTTATGATTGAACATCATAGTTGCATTTCATGAAGTCGTGGCCATGATATGAAGTTCCGATCCGACTATAAGAGAAGAAGTTGTCTAGATATTTCTGACAAAATTCGGTAAACTATTACAGTAACTAGTATCTGAAGATAGGATATTTGAAGCGAGGTAGTAAGTAAAAAAATGTAGGTACTTTGTCATCAGCCATTTGTAATATCCCCACTGCTGGAGCACAGGCCTTCCTTATGTGTGGATAAGGAAGATGGGCCATAACCCACCACGCAGGCCCAATGCGGATTGGTTGTTGTAAACGACTGCAATTGTAGCCGGGATCAACGGCTTAACGTGTTTTTTGGAGCACGGAGGAACTCTAGATAATACATTTTTGGTCACCCATCCCATTATCGACCCTTGAGAAAAATGCTTAACTACCGCAATCGTAGAGCCAGGCGCTAAACCACTGCGCCACCGAGCTCCGCCTACATTTAGGCTAAACGCGACTTAGTCCGTCTACGCATTAGGTACCGATCTTAAAGGATCCCAAGTAGTTACTAACTCTAAAAAATTAGATCGAATCCGAATTATTTACACTTGTAAGTACATACCTAGGTATTTGTAGATATTTATGGTTGAAACTAAAAGAGGATTAATTAACGGATAATTAATTAACATTGCATGAGCTTTATGAAAAAATATGCATTTTTATGATTACCTAGGTGTAGAAAAAAAACCTTTTTTTTTATTAAAGTTAAACATTGTTTCCTTTGCTCGTAAACTTACCGACCTACCGCACGCAGTCACATTGCGCAAACAAAAACGGCAAAAAGCGTGACCCGCCTCTAGTTAAGTGGGTTCCGTACACATAAATTACTTTAACAACAACTTTATAAAGTCTCACGGTTGTTCTGAACTGATTGTTAAAATGGTTGGTATTAGAGAATTACATGTTTGAAAAGGAACAAAGTTTTATCGAGATATATTACCTAGTGTGTAACGGTAAATATTAAGTTCTTACCTATGAAATTAAATTATTTATTTATTTAATAGCAAGCTAAACACTTACATTTCGTCACTTAAATCTATCGAGAAAAAAGACGCGCGCAAAAACGATCGATAGAGTAATTTTATATGGGCAATTTGTACAGCGCCATCTACCGCCGAAACGCAAAATGAGATTTCTCATAGACATTATCCTCTATCGAGTACTTTTACACGTATTTTTTTCGATAGATGTTCGTATACCCCTAGGGTACAGTACCCTTAGCACGAACAGCTATCGAAAAAAATAACGCGCGTAAAAACATTCAATAGAGAAATTTTGTATGTGAAATTTGTACAGCGCCATCTACCGCCGACAACGAAATGAGATTTCCCATAGATAATTACTCTATCGAGTAAATTTACGCGCGTTTTTTTCTCGATAGCTGTTCGTGCTAAGGGTACTGAAGTCATGTTGCATGGAACCCTAAGCTTCGAAATCTAGGTTTAAAAAGCTAGTAAAATAAAATACTAACATAGGGGATAGGGGTAATCTACTCTGTGGTCGCCCTTCTGCTATCACAGGCCCTCAGGCGCAGTTTACGACCCAAGTAATTGAAAACAGCTCACATTGAAAACAAACTCACATAAAATAAGCTATTTTCTATTAACTTTTCACAGCATTTTTTTCATTAATTGCTATAAGCACATAAAAGCGACGCTCTTTTGTTATTCAATTCCATTTTCAAAGTGGTTATTGGGTAATTAAATCTTTTTCAATCTGCGCTTAAGTAACCTTCTTTTGTTTTATTTTTCTTTTTTCATTTTCGAAATAGTGTGTCGCTTCTTTGCGATATTTTTTTAAAGAATATCAATAATAATATAACTTAAGCGATATTACAAACTTTTTACAAAACCAATAACCTAACCTACCTACTTAATAAAAATAATCTTAGTTTTGATAACGCATTATTTTTTTTATAGCCTTTTAGACTTGTACCACAGATTTAGTATAGTACAGTACCCTTAGCACGAACATCTATCGAGAAAAAAACGTGCGTAAAATTACTCGATAGAATAATTATATATGGCAAATGACATTTCGCTTTTCGGCGGTAGATGGCGCAGTACAAATTTCCCATACAAAATTACTCTATCGAATGTTTTTACGCGCGTTATTTTTCTCGATAGCTGTTCGTGCTAAGGATACTTTGTACTTAACTTTACAAATTAAAATTTGAAATTATTTGATTCTGTTATGGTAAGTCAGGCAAGTGGGTCCAAACACGTCGGTCGAAATTGGAATAACTGGGTAATTCACTCAGTAGGTAAGTGTTTTACAAAAAAAGTTACGTTTTATTTTTACACCAAAGCACACCCCGGACACTCCCTACAACCGCTCCGTTTTAACTGCGTGTGCGCAACTGTGTGTGTAAAACTAGGGCTACTACGGCAATCATGTCGCCTTCACGCCAAATAAACAGATTGGTTTTTCACCATTTTAACAATAAATATGTATTTACCGGTGATAAGAAATGTTTCCATGAGTGATATTAAAGCTCTATATACCTCAAGTGGCGCCCTCATTTTAATTAAATTTATTGCTCGCTAAGTACATAATGTATCGAAAATTCACATGTACAGATTGAAGCTAAGGCTCTATAGTTTATTTACAAACAATAACCTCAGTAAAATTTTGTTCGTTGTAGTAGTAGTTCGCAAAAGTGCTAAAAGTGGCCACTTTTATAGCGAGCAATAAATTTAATTAAAATGAGGGCGCCACTTGGGGTATGTAGGGGCCTTAAATGTTTTTGCTTTGCTTTCAAATTTGACAGCCGTTGACTCGCACGACTAAGACGGGACTCGAACCCGCACCCTTGGGATTCCGGCCCAATGCACTGATTGACCACTACTATATAAAAATAGCATTGTGAATGCGAAAAAATCTAAAATTAACATTAAATTACAGTTTTATTTTACTTTTGTTACACTTACTTCTACGAGAAGTTTGATTGCAATAATACTTGATTAAACGCGGACAAATGTTATTCTACGTGTACTTTCCGTATTATGTAACGAGGCATAAACAATATTAATACCCAGCAGGTTATTTTATTGCTTATAAAGAAACAACTTGTAATCGCGGCCACATTATTACAAATGCGATAACACACACGTGTAAAGTGTAACATGAGAATTAATATTAACAATATATGCGTATAAAATTAATTTCATCCGGTCTGTTCTGTATTTAGTACAATAATTTGTATTTCATTTAAACTTGTTCAATATTGTGTTTCAATTTGTTCAAACATTCTTAATTTACAATGCCTATAAAGTCTGGAGAAGCATAGAAGCATAATAAGATATTAAGGCTCCTATACACCTCAAAGTGGCGCCCTTATCTTAATTAAACTTTTGCTCACTAAGTACATAATGTATCGAAAATTCACATGTACAGATTGAAGCTAAGGTTGCTTAGTTTATTGACGAACAATAACATTAATTAATTTTTTTTTTAATAAGAAATATTAAATTTAATTTTATCGGTATCGTTCTACTGATTTAAGATTGCCGTCCGTTCAGCGTTTGAATATGTTAACATTTATTATTATGTTTAAACCTATCTGTACCCGTAGCACGAACACCTATCAAGAAAAAAACGCGCGTTAAAAAAATCGTTACAGTAATTGTGTATGGAAAAATTGTACAGCGCCATCTACCGCCGAAAAGCGAAATGAGATTTCTCATAGACTTTATGGGCGTTTTTTTTTTCTCGGTCGATGTTCGTGCTAGGGAAACTTTACTGAATATTATTTCGTGTTTTTATACAACATGTAACAAAAATACCCCTAATGCCGAATATGGTATATAGGGACCATCAAACTGACTAACTTTTACTGTAGGACCAACTCTAAAATCGTGAAAAAAAATCAGCTGTTTCATAAAAAAAAAATCTAAAATATCAAAATATATGAAACAGCTGATTTTTTATCGCGATTTGAGAGTTGGTTCCATAGTAAAAGTTGTTCAGTGTGATGGTCCCAATATACCATATTTGGCATTAGGGGTATTTTTGTAACATGTTGTATATTTGTCTCAAAAGTAATCAATGGCTAAACCTACACTTTTGATATACCTACTAGAAAAAATTGACTAACCCGGTCTAATAAGTTATAGTGTTAGATTATAAAAAATCTATCCTTTTTGCATAAAAATCATATCACTGTCGTTGAAAATACGAAATCTGACGATTGGAAGTTTATTTTTAAAAGTTTTTATGGTGTTATTCAGGATTTTTTCCCAGAGTTACCAAGCCATTTTTCAATATTCTGTTCGGTTATTGTGTTTCTTTGTTTATTTTTCAGTCTACAGTAATTTTTATGAAGTAGAATTCTACATCAGTTCTTCACATTGGTAGCTCAAAAATCAATCTTTTCATCAGATCGTGAACTGGCCTCGCCTTAAGTAAAATCATAAATAGAGCTTTGCTTGTACAATAAAAACGAAAGCATCACTCTTATCAGACCTGAAATGAGATAAAAAAAAACCGTTGAAATACCACTAACCAGACTTAGTAATTACAAGTAAAAATAACTTTTATAACTTTTCTGCGAATCGGCGAATAAATACAATTTACCTATAGTGCCTCTACTGGGTTTACAACCTGGGCCATTAAGTTGGAAGATTTTACACTTTTACAATCCGTAATTGTATATTATATTGTCGTAAACGAAGTCAAGTTAGAGTGTATGTATTTTAGATGAGAAGATAAGTTTGTAACGCGATATTGAAATAAAGTTATTGTAAGTGGGATTTTACAATAATGAAAGCGTAGTTTTACATTTATGATTGTTGATGATTGGGCGAGAAAGTTTTTGAGAAATTGTTTTCACAATAAATAAAATTAATATTGAAATAAGGTACAGGGGCCGTACCGGCTCAAGCATTGAACTTCGAAAAGTCTGCCGGGCTTCAAATTAAAACAGATAAATCGAGCCCCAATCGGGCCAAAATGGCGAATGCCAATTCATGATGTCACACGAACATCGATATCTTCTAAATAACTTAGACGAATAGTACAATACGAAACTCCTTACTTAGATTTAAGTTGAAGCTCGGCAGACCTACCGCAGTTCGAAAAGTTAGCCGGTAGGGCCCCAGGTTACAGGTACTGAAAACGTAATGAGTCGTACAAGTACAACGTCAATTACACATTTGAGCAACAATTTGACAAAGTATTACTTGATTTATTGATCCTAAAAAATAATATACAAAGTAGATTACAGCACTAAAGGTATATCATGACCGTAATATCTAAGAACTAAAAAATAAAAAGACAAAAAAAAAATTCTGACTATTTTTACGAGAAAAATAGGTTTTTACAACTTTCGCCTAACATTAATAAAATATACTAGAAAATATCGACTAGCTACCGATGATTTTCTCAGGCGGGACTCGTACCCGCGACCTTTGGAAGTCCGGTCGAATATCATAGTCAAATACATTTTAACCGCCTTTGTGGTCTAGTGGTTCGCCCACACGCGTAAAACGCAGGGGTCCCAGGTTCGATTCCCGGGAGGGGGGTACATTTGTAATTACCGTGCTAATATTATTATATAAGTACCTTAATAAATCGTATTTTTCTATTCATACCCCAAACTATTTCATTTAAGAAGGTATTAAAATATTAAATTTAAATTTTTCGCATTCACAATGCTATTTTTTGTCCCGTCTGAGGTGCTACGGGTGAGTCGATTTTTCTAGTATTTTTTCTAATATATTTATCTTAATATAAAAATTAGCATGCGAAATGCGAAAGTGAATGCGAAAAATCTAAATTTAATAATTAAATAGCTGTTTCATCTTTATCGATTGTTATAACATCTGGAAAGATAAGTAAAAATTACTAGAAAATTTCGCCGCTCCCACTAGCGACTCGGTGGCATAATTGGTCAGTGCATTGGGCCGGAATCCCAAGGGTGCGGGTTCGTGTCCCGTCTCAGGTGCTACGGGTGAGATTTTTTATCCAGATTTTTTTCTAATATATTTATCTTAATAAAGAAGGTATTAAATTTAAAATTAGGTAACCTTCCTTAAATTTAATATATTCGTACACGAATTAGTTTGAGGGGTACATACTATCTGCATTCTATGTTACTGTTTATTTATATTAGCAACAATTTTAACCTTTGGAATTGAGGTTACATCTATAATAGCTTGCAACTAACTACAGTCATAAAATTGTTGCAAAACTTATTGCAAACTGTTCTTGGTGAGGTTAATGTCGTGGTAGAACTTGAGTGCAAGGTAATTAAATTTTGTATATACAACGTGTTACAAAAATACCCCTAATGCCGAATATGGTATATAGGGATTATCAAACTGAACAACTTTTACTATGGGACCATCTCTCAAATCGCGAAAAAAATTAGCTGTTTCATACATTTTGAAATATTCAATTTTA
The DNA here is from genome assembly GCA_963556745.1 of Catoptria pinella. Lineage (NCBI taxonomy): Eukaryota > Metazoa > Arthropoda > Insecta > Lepidoptera > Crambidae > Catoptria > Catoptria pinella. Next base: position 1,744,771 of record OY750776.1, read on the forward strand.
ATTTTTGTTTGAAACAGGTGATGTTTTTTTCGCGATTTCAGAGTTGGTCCCATAGTAAAAGTTGTTCAGTTTGATGGTCCCTATATATCATATTCGGCATTAGGGGTATTTTTGTAGCATGTTGTATATTATTTAGTATTGTATAAAAATAGCATTGTGAATGCCAAAATCTCAAATTTAAATGAGTATAGTTATTTTTTTAAAGCTTAGTTCCGATTTATCAGTTGCAAATTTAAATATCGGAAACCTCAAAATCAAATGTTATTAAAAAACGGGTTTGAATCTTTTTGTATGGAGCGTGGCCCGAACGCCGTCCGCCATTTTGATTTTTTTTAAATGGCGTCCACATATGAAACCTTCATAAATCGATAGTGTACATCAATACAAACGCTGACTTTACTCTAAGCTTTGAATTAAGCAATGAAATATAACATTACGTGCACGCCCATCCTTCCCACTGGGCACTCAGGACACGTGCCCAGGGCCCCGCGATCGATGGGCCTCTTAGTTCCCGCCAGATCGCATACTTATTAAATAACAGTTAAGAATTAAAAACACGACAACGCAACCTTCAATAATGAATATCCTACAAAACTAGAATTTTAAAGCAATATTAAATAGATAATAAAAATAATTCGGTGCGTTCTCGTGTTTATGTAATATTCTCGATACATCTAAACTCACCTAAAAGTCAGTTGTCGCCTCGCAACAGTCCAGCGTCACCGCAACACACAACGCACAGCACGTCCACAAACACAGCACTTGTGAAACAAAGTATCATTCGCAAAACAACTTCATCGATGCTGATACTACACCACTTATATTATTTATTTCGCTTTGCAGCATTTTCCTACAAAAAAGAAAATATAAATAAAATAACATCGACACTGGCACAACACTATCGGTATCACTTTTGAAACATTATATTTCAAATTTCGCCTTCGTCCGGTCGCTGGAAAGTGGAAATCGGGACTGGTTAGTGTTGTGTACGACTGATCGACTTGGCCACTTTTATCGGAATGCTAATATGTGTATTGTGTTGTGTTGTTTTGTTACATTGTGTGGTGATGGTTGGAATGAATCTGCAACGTTGTGCTACAAAGTCGACTACTCGTCAGAGTGTAACGCGACACGGCCACAGTTAACATTGTTTTCAATTATTGCAACCCGTTTAAAACACTTGCTAATGCGATACTAATTACTCTGTTTAATTATTTAGCGATGCACGCCAGGAACAATGGACAGATGCCTTTAAAGCGTATGAATGCTAAAGTCGGATTACTAATCTCGTAGCAAAAACGTAAACAAAGAAATGTCACCGTCAAATTGACAAAGTGACGTTGATAGTGACACTTTCAGATATTGAATTAAAAACCTTTGGTCACTTTGTTTCTTAGCATGTATATTATATTTTATAAGAGTCTTTATAAGTATTATGTCATCCAGGGTAATTTTTAAGTAGGATAATAATTAGACAGTATCTTTATTGATAACTTTCATAACCATTTTTCATATTAAAAGTTGACTCAATAACTTAAAACTCAGAATAATAGTTGACAATAACTATTAACAGCATTTTAGACACATTATAATTGGTGTTGTCGAAGGAAAAATGAAAATGGGCAGCAGCGCTTGCCGATGTAAGCGGTCCAACATCATCCATGCCATCTCTAATCCACCTGTCAAGCATGGAAAATATCTATTTCCTCTCACGGAAGAAGCCTGTGTCCTGCAGTGGGCTAAAATGGGCTGTTTTTTATTTATTCTTGGAAGATAAAACATTATACATTATCTTCATCTAACTAACAGAATGCGAATCTGTGATTTTAATAATTGTTTTAAGTATCTTTTCGTGAAGCATGTTGCAAATTCAATTTCCTAGAATTACAAAAGAGATTATTAATGTTTATGGAATATAATTTAATAATGAGACTACATCACAGTCACAGTCACAGATAATACTCTGCATCCATTTCTCTATTGTTATCTAGTTTTCTCTCAGAACACTGGCTTTCAAATCTTAGTACCACACTTTTAAAATTGCAATTTATCTTAAATAATAAGTAAATAAATAAATATTTGACATCACATACATTGCTCCGATTCCAAAGTAAGTAGCTAAAGCACTTGTGTTATGGAAATCGGAGACAACGGTGGTATCACAAACACCCAGACCTGAGCCTATATAGAAAAGTTCATTTTCTAAATTGACCCAACCGGGGATCGAACCCGGGACCTCAGAGATGGCGATACCTTGAAAACCGGTGTACAAAGCCACTCGACCAAGGAGGTCGTCATAAAACAATAGAAATTAGAGTTTTGAAATAAATAAAAGCTTTTTTATTCAAGAAGGTTACCGATTGTGAAGTTATTATAAAAAAAAAAATTTTTTTTAGTCCTTTTATTTCGAAAATATATCTTGTGTATTTTAAAAGTTATTACAATTTTAAAAGTGTGGTACTAAGTTTTGAAGGCTAGTGTATAATTTAAATAATAGTACGTTCTAATAATCTCTTCTGCAATATTTGTAAATGTAAAAAAAATATGTACACGACACTATAATTATTCTTATTTATAAAAGAAGGAACATGTTAACCCTTTCCGTGCTCATTTCCACTAATTGTCTTCATTTTTTTTTATAATTTATTTTTTATTTATTATTGATATGACAATTTAGAATTGATATGACAGTGGCATGTACAGGGAACGGAAAATTGATCAAATAGTGTCCCTATTATGTAATATGTAAGTAGGTATAGTGTTTGTTAAGTTATACAAAATTTAATGATTGCCATCTTGTTCTATAAATGACGTTTTAAAGATCATTGGAATAAAAAAAAAGGAAATGAGTAACGAAATCAGCGCTTTGGAATTAATTTAAAAAAGATAACATTATGTTTATAAAAATGTTATCAATAATATTTTGTAAATTTTAAAAATTACCAATAATACAAAAGCAAAATTGATATCGTTCATTGAAAAAGCAACCATTTATTGAAAATTTAATCTCTTTTTAAAGTCAAGTTAAAAAATAGATTTAGTTTATTGCATACATAAATGTTAACCCCCTTACTAATAAAGATTGTATAGCAGATGTATAAGTTACACAGTGTTTTGTCCCTTTCTTTTTAATGTCAAACTTAAATGTTACTAAATAATATACTAGAAAAAATAGGACTCGCACCAGATCATGTTCTCGGACGGGAATCGAACCCGCGACCTTTGGATATCCGGTCCAATGCTCTGTCCGCTGAGCTACCGAGTAACTTAAATGGTTTGACAGAGAGTCACACTGTGTAACTTATACATCTGCTATACAATCTTTATTAGTAAGGGGATAAGTGTGTATGTGTTATTCTAAAAGTCGTATACAGTTCTGTTGGTGTGTGCATGTAGCGTAAATAAAGCCGGTCACACACGATGAAGATGAGTAATAAATTATGGCAATGTTTATTAATTCTGTCAGTTACTAACGTCATTTGCGGTGAATGTTAATATTCAACCATTAAAATACAACATTATCACGCTCGAGCAATAATAACAAATTGGCATTAAGCACTATGTGAATTTGATTTGTTAGTAATTAACAATTTAATTGTTAATTAAAACCTATTATTTTGAGTTTTGACACAAAATCTCGGAAAGGTGCATTATTTGTAAGTAATTAAAATTGTAATTGAAAATGTATTAGATATGCTATACACTAGCTCTGGAAAGTGATGCATTTCCAGTTTTTTTTTTTTGAGAAAAAAGAATGTCTCTAATCTAACAGTTGTTTTTTTGCTGAAAAAACTCTATGACTTAACATTGAAACCAACATTTCGATGAGTTAGTAAGGGTTATTAGTTTACGAACTCACGTAATCGTTTTAAGTGAGTTTGAGACTCAACTCAGTTCAACTCAAAGAGTTTTCTAGCTGAAAAACATTTTCTGACTTAAAAAAAAGTGGAGGTTATTTATAAACACATTATAACACAATTTAGTTTACAGCAATAAATATATTTTGATTCTTCATCGTGTGTAACCCACTTTAAGTGTGCGTTTTAGTATTGATAGTCACATAACTGGAACCAAATCATAGCGAAAAAAGCTGCGCAGTACGAATTTTTGTACGGAAAAAAAATACTGCGCACGCCCCGTTCTCTATGATTGTTTAATTACTGCGTCCACACCAGTGCGTTTACAAGTTCATCTTGCGTCAAGCGTTTGCAATATTGATTGCCTACACTAGTGTTATCGAATAAAAAAAAATTGAATATTTTTTTTTTGCAAATTAATAAAAGTGACTTGTAGGCAACTGTTCCAGGCACCCTTCTTTTAGACACACATTTTTAAGGCTCCTATAAACCTCAAGTGGCGCCCTCATTTTAATTAAATTTATTGCTCGCTAAGTACATAATGTATCGAAAATTCACATGTACAGATTGAAGCTAAGGCTCTATAGTTTATTTACAAACAATAACCTCAGTAAAATTTTACTAATTGTACTAGTAGTTCGCAAAAGTGCTAAAAAACTATAGAACCTTAGCTTCAATCTGTACATGTGAATTTTCGATACATTATGTACTTAGCGAGCAATAAATTTAATTGAAATGAGGGCGCCACTTGAGGTATATAGGAGCCTTAATGTTCCTTTGAGAAATAGACTATAGTGTATGCGCTATTACATGTAGGTACTATGCTGTGGCGCTTCACGCATGCGTCAGAAAACACAAGACGAATATGAAAGCGCACTTGTGGACGTAGCAAATTGGCGCAAGGAATGTGTTTGTATCGGGTGTTTTGGAAAAACTATTATTACTATTAAAGTCCGTACTGGCGAGTCGAGTTCCTCAGCTCTAGGCCGTCGAAGATATTCAAGTTATGCTTCCTCGCGTATTCGTTGATGATCATTTTCCCTGCGAACAAACAACACAATATTGCACACTCGCTCAGCAAAATATTGAAAACAACTGCATAACATTTTACATTTATACACTTCTTCGGCGCGAACAGTTCATCTATTATAAAAATGAATGCCTATTTCCCTTTGTCACGACGTCACGCGTTATTTTTTGTTTATTTATTTAGAAACACAACAGCTTTTTTTACAAACGTATCTTATATAACTTATAATATTATAAACTCTTTAGCCAATTACAGAGTTTCACAACATTTTATGAGGCTATAACAAAAGATAGGTAGTACCCAGCAAAAAACTAAAAATTAAATTTAACTAAATAAATATAATAAGAAATAATAATACTTTTTCTTTATAAACAAGAATCTTATTCTGTATGTTATAAAAATTAAGTGTATGAGTGTTATAAAATTGTTAATCTAAAGTTAATCTAACGTTATGTGTAAGTAATAAATTTATTTTAGATAGATTTTTTTTAATTTTTATTTATTATTATTTTATAATTTTATATTTTAATAAGTGCTCTACGTGAATGAATGCGCGGGTGGCTGTTAATCGTTCAAATTACTTTTATGTAATTCCTGTTTTAGTGCGCTTTTAGTTGTATTCGTTATTGTCAGGAAAAGGTTAACGACCATATTAAATTATTACTAATGAAACCTTCATAGAGTTTTTTTTTTGGCGCCATTTTGTCGAGTTCGGTTGGGTGTCTATTTTAATTATTTTCAAATTGATTCATAGTGGATATTGTGTCTTAAAATTGGTGCAGTTATATGGTACAAGTGTCTACGCAACTGAACAATATGTGGGATAATTGAAATAGGCGCGATCTTGGTTGTGTGAAGCTGAGACTTTTATTGAAGTGGTGGCTTCCTCGGCAGAACTAACCGAGTAAACTGTCTTGATATACTTGGTGCCAAATGCTCCAAGCAGCATTGGAATGCGATGCACCCGCATTCTAATGAAAAATTAAACAATATCTACCACTGAACTATTTAACACTTGACACTGGCAAAAATTACTTCCAAGAGGAAAGTAGATTGCCATAACAAAAAAAGAAGAAGAAGAAACCTTCTTATAGCGCTTGTGACAATTTAAACTTATTTAATGTAATCTTATGGCGTTTGACATAACATTGACAGAATGCGTGCTGCAAATATCGTCAAAGAGGATGTAAAAAAATGAATATCGTTTAAAACAGATGCTTTATTTAAGATAGGACAACATATGTCGGGTCCGTTAGTTAGAAATAAAACACTTTTGACGGATTACAGTGAGTACATTATCAATTCTATGTTATTTTAGAAATATTTAGTTTGGATTTATTGGTTTTTTGAATTCCCGACGACACTTTTCCAGGGGCCATGGTCACGGGAGGATACGTGTTAATAAAAAAATATTTGACAACATCACATACATTGCTCCGATTCCAAAGTAAGTAGCTAAAGCACTTGTGTTATGAAAATCAGAAAAACGGTGGTATCACAAACACCCAGACATGAGCCAATATAGAAAAGTTCGTTTTCTAAATTGACACAACCGGGTATCGAACCCGGGACCTCAGAGATGGCGACACCTTGAAAACCGGTGTACAAAGCCACTCGACCACGGAGGTCGTCGATAGAGTAACTAATTTTACAAGTTGTTGTTAATTTTAATTACCTACTGTGACTATTTTTTTTTATAACGAGCTACTGCTCAACTATTGAGCTATCGAAATCAAAAGAACCGCTTTTTCAGACAAAATACTTTTTCACCTTTTCAACACGAAAAGGGCACTTTTGGTAAAAACTCGATTTTTGCCGCGAGCGTCAGACAAAGTGATTATTTAATTTCAAACACCACCTTTTAAAAAAAAAAAGCTTGAGACTTGCAAAATTGATAATTCGAGAATAGGATACATTTATAATACTTTAACATTTTTAAATATTGTAAGACTTGAATTAAAAAGTATAAAAAATAAAATACACAAATACACCAAGGAGTTTAAACAAATATCGTTAAAAAAGAAGTTTGAGAATTCAAAATAAAGAGTATGGACGAAAAGGGGTCGCATAATATTAAATAAATATAAAATAAGAGCAATAATTAATGAAATATAATAACAAATTAGTGTTTTGTGATTGTAAATACATAAATAAGATGGAATTATTATAAATTAGAGAAAAACTCAACGTGAATCTACTTTACACTATAAAGAATTTTGATATAAAACAGACGAATAAAGAACTATCATTACAAGAGTTTTTTTCTCCTATTAATGTGAGAAACCCTATAAATAACTATTATCATAATGAATTAGCCGGATATAAGGCTGTCTGTTCACGGAGCGGCACGCGACGGATCGTAGCGCGGTTATCGCGTGAAAATTTCTGCAATTAGCAATAATTAATAACTCTTTACTGTGTTATCGAAACACGTAAATTATTACTACAGCATTGAATATACGTTAAAAAACACACTTTTTATTTTAAGTTCATTAGGTAAAGAAGTATTAAACGACAGAATTTTATTTGAAATTAAACTTTTCAATGCTGAAAAATTTATATTAGTATTCTTCGTACTGAGTAAAACGGCACTAGATTTTTATGTTATTTTAACTACAGGGTTACCTATTTAAAACTATTGAATGAATGAATGAATGAAATTCTTTATTCAAATAAGCTCACATAATAAGCATATTTAATAAACATACATAATTTATGTATTTTTTAACCCTAAAATACCAACAAAAGATTTATTATGGAAAGTGACTCGATTACTTACAGAAATTATTTTCATGTTCGTGTGCCGCAAAAAATTTCAAGGTGTCGCCATCTCTGAGGTCCCGGGTTCGATCCCGGTTTGGTCAATTTAGAAAACGAACTTTTCTATAATGGCTCAGGTCTGGGTGTTAGTGATACCACCGTTGTCTCTGATTTCCATAACACAAGTGCTTTAGCTACTTACTTTGGAATCGGAGCAATGTAGTCAAATATTTATTTATTTATTAATATTATTTATTTATGGTTTAATTTCAAAGAAGCTACCTTCAACATCAAAAAAATTAAGTGCAAACTTGACACGTCCAATCGGGCCTGTGGCAATCGCGTCTTTTTTACATAAAGCCCGAATCTGGCTCCTCGGCAGTCGACTGGCGTGTAATTTTAAACTTACGAGTAAAACTACTTTATTATGCTAGCTACTATTTGACTAAAATAAAAGAAATAATACATTAAAGGATTGGTGGAATGTATGTTGGCCGGAATGTATTGTTAGTTTTTTTATTTGATCTTGATGCACAGCACAAAAGTAAGCAGTTTTTGTTTTTATTTTTTTTATTTTGCAGTATTATAAGATTGATAGAGTTTTGTACTTATTATTATCTATTATATCTTATAAAAGAAGTTTGCTATTATGTTTTAAATTATTAGTAATTCGATGTAAATATGCAGTTGTTTTTGTAAACAAATTAAAGGTATTTTGTTTTTTATATAAATAAACACAATTAATTATAATAACTACTAGATTATTATTCAAGACTTAGAAACTTGACAAACTACCTTTAATTAAAAAAATTCGCCAAGTCGCAAGCATTTAACTGAAATTTAATCCTTTTGATATCTTTTATTTTAAAAAAAGATACAAATTTCAGTTTTTCTAGGTAGACATTGGTGCAACTTTTGACTGACTGACACTTTATGAGTTTTAATAGTCGTCAATTTTACCTCATCTGTCAAATTTTATAGCAAAAACCAATTTATTGAAAACTTAATCGGCTGATAAAATATATGCCATTTTTTAATGATTTTATCTTTAAATCTTTTAATTTAATAATTGCACAATTAGCAGTTAAATTAATATTTTGTGAAAATAATTTATAGGGTTAACTATCAGTCAAAAGGTAAACCAGAAATACATTTCACGATTTCTCTTTGGCAGGTTTTGAGCTGACAAAGAAAAAACGTAGCAACAATTTGTATAAAACACTATACATCGTATACAGCGAATTTTATTTAAAAAAAAACTTTATTAAAAAAAAAAAACTTATACAAGGTATTACAAAAGTACCCCTAATGCCGAATATGGTATATAGAGACCATCAAACTGAACAACTTTTACTATGGGACCAACTCTGAAATCGCGAAAAAAAAAATCAGCCGTTTCATACAAAAATTAATTACGAAAATACCAAAATGTATGAAACAGCTGTTTTTTTTTCGCGATTTCAGAGTTGGTCCCATAGTAAAAGTTGTTCAGTTTGATGGTCTCTATATACCATATTCGGCATTAGGGGTACTTTTGTAACACGTTGTATAATAATAATATAAAGACTTAGGTTGATTAATAAGGTGTTTTCATATTATTTTTAAAATTCACTGAATACGCTAAGAAATGTCTCCGTAGTGTGTTGCGCTTAAATATAAATTCGCATGGCTTTGTAATAAACAACAGAAAATTAGCAATATTTTAATAAAAAGGTAACACAGATATGCCCCCACCAAAATATTTAGGAACAGTGATTTGAAGGTAAAATCTAATAAAACAAATTACATGAAAATTGCCAAAAACGTTTAACTATTTCGGTATATTTGATTATTGACAGTACCCTTAGCACGAACAGCTATCGACAAATAAAACGCGCGTAAAAGTACTCGATAGAGTATTTTCCTATGGAAAATTTCATTTCGCTTTTCGGCGATAGATGGCGCTGCACAAATTCTCCATACAAAATTACTATATCGAATGTTTTTACGTGCGTAATTTTTTTCGATAGCTGTTCGTGCTAAGTGTACTGTACCCGTAGCACGAACAGCTATCAAGAAAAAAAACGCGCGTAAAAGTACTTTATAGTGTAATTTTGTATGGAAAGTTTGTACAGCGCCATCTATGGTAGAAAAGCGAAATTTAATTTCTCGCCGAGTACTTTTACGAGTGTTTTTTTTCTAGATAGATGTTCGTGCTACGGGTACTGATCTTCAAAAAACAATGGGCCGTAAAGAAAACGGGTACCCCATACAAATATCAAGAAACATGTTCACTTCATTTGTATGTCAAGTGACTTCCAGTTCATGTTGCTCCGTCGTTGACTTAATTCACCTGGAATCGAACGCGCGACAGTTCAGCGGTCAGAGCATTGGACCGGATATCCAAAGGTCGCGGGTTCGATTCCCGTTCGAGAACATGATCTGGTGCGAGTCCTATTTTTTCTAGTATTGTATTTAGTATTATATAAAATAGCATTGTGAATGCTTAAATCTCAAAATTAAAAAAGTTATTTCACCTGGGCTAATTCTTCATATCAAACAATACCTATGTATTTTTTTGCTATTCGTTATCGAGTAGTAGACAGCGATTTCTCAACTATGTAGTTGAAATTTATTTTACCTACCCATTAAATGTAAACTTTGTTAATTATTGTAATGGAAAATGACGTCACTTTAAATGCCGACCTCATTTTTCAAATTTTGACGACTCTGTATGAAATATACAGGGAGAAAAAAGCAGCCCCTGAAGTGTGCATGTTTCTTGATATTTGTGAAAATGATGAAAAAATTATGGAAAGATGGATGAAAATGACGTGGAGAACCGATTTATTGATGGCTAGCTGCTTAATTTTCTTTAGGAATAAGACTGTGAAGTGAGCATGTTTCTTGATATTCGTGAAAATTATGGAAAAATGGATGAAAACGTGGTGAACCGTTTTCTTTGCGGCCCAGAGTAATTACTGGTTTTAGAAATGTTGATATAACAAACAGACGATAATCATACGTTAAAAAAACCTTAGAAACATACTATTCAACCCTTATTATAGATTTTGTTGGAGACAGCACCCTAGCACGAACATCTGTAAAAAAAACGCGCCTAAAAGTACTCGATGCGATATAAAAAATATTTTCTTTTTTGGCGCTAAGATGGCGCTGTACAAACCAATACAAAGTCGATCGAATGTTTTTACGCGCGTTATTTTCTTCAATAGCTGTACTGATGGTAGACTTACCTTCGTCAATCTTCCGCGAGGCCTCGTCGAGATCGCTCCCCGCGTAGTTGAGGATGACCAGCACCAGCGGCATCATCTCCCACGAGTAGTGGAACTTCTCCAGGAGTTTGTGGCAGTTCTCCACCAGCGTCTCCAGGGAAACAGCTGCAAAGATGGAGAGTAAATCTTTAGTCATCTTTAGAAACGTCGGAAAATAATAAAACCAATAACTATTTGAAATTTTGAGATTTAAGCATTCACAATGCTATTTTTATATAATACTAAATAATATACTAGAAAAAATAGGACTCGCACCAGATCATGTTCTCGGACGGGAATCGAACCCGCGACCTTTGGATATCCGGTCCAATGCTCTGACCGCTGAGCTACCGAGTCACTGGTGAGAACGTCGAATTTCTTCTAGTATATCAACTCTTACGCTGCAAGCCAGCGCCATCTCACCAATGTAGAAGGAATTAACTTCGACATTCAACTGAACATCTTTCCAGATATTTTTAAACAGTTGATTAAGATGAGAAAGCTATATAATTATTTGAAATTTTGAGATTTAAGCATTCACAATGCTATTTTTATATAATACTAAATAATATACTAGAAAAAATGAGAACATGATCTGGTGCGAGTCCTATTTTTTCTAGTATATTATTTAGTATTATATAAAACCAATAAATTCAAACTAAATTTATTCTGAATTAATAATTCACTTACGCGCTGAAATCCGTAAATAATAAATACTTGACAACATCATATACATTGCTCCGATTCCTAAGTAAGTAGCTAAAACACTTGTGCTATGGAAGTCAGAGATAACGGTGGAACTACAAACACTCAGACCTGAGACAACTACGTTGACCCAGCCGGGGATCGAACCCGGGACCTCAGAGACGGTGACGCCTTGAAAACCGGCGTGCAAAGCCACTCAACCACGGAGGTCGTCAAATAATAACACCCGAAAGTTTAATTCATTCCAATATTCAAATTTAAAAAAAACGCAATTGAATAGATAATTCTTAAACCTACCGTAGTGACCTATTTAATTCGAGCTATGCATTCATACAAGTCTACTTCCCACCAGACGACTTCCAAGTAGTTACTAAGTATGTACTTAATGGTAACAGGAATAAAGCATTAGTTGACATTTTGCTTACATTAAGTTTAATGTAAATAAACAGCTCTTTGTTAATATGTCAATCACCGCTAAGATTCTTGGAACCTCGGTATGAGAATGCAGTGATTAAAATATTTTAAGATCACTGTGTTTAAAGACATTAACGGCTATCGTAAATTTAATAAAACTAGAGGCAGCCATAAGAAAAAATTAAGCGAAATCTAAAATCTAAAATTCTCGTGTCACAGTGTTTATAACAAAACTCCGCCGAAACGACTTAACCGATTCTTATGATATTTTGTGTGTAAAAGGACGTAAAAAAATGTTCATACCCCTAAGTGATAAGGGTGGTCCACCCCAAAAAAATAATTTTTGGAAAACATTTTTTTTTATTTTTATGATTTGACATTAAAAATACATACAACCCTAAATTTTGACCCTTCTACCGCCAACCCTTATTTTTTGATAGCGATATTTAGTACTTTAGATCAGTTTATATGGCAAAACAACTAGTAGCTTTATAACAAAAAATATGATAAGCAACTTAAGATCACTATGGATCAATTTGTCAAGAGAAATCACAATCTTGTCGTTGTAATTGTCGCCCAGTAATTATTATAATTTTGGTAGTTACTTTGGTTTATCCTAGCCGTGTTAGGAGGCGCGATCTACCGTTGTGGGCACTATGGGCATGCCTACAAGCCTAATTTGGTCTCGCCTGGTGCATCTCACTGGCTGGTCATAATATACTTACGACTCCTGGTACAGCGTCAAGATACCTATTTACCTAGTCTAGTCAGTGTCCCTATATTGGCTTGGAAATTGGTTTGGTATTAAATCGAAATGACTATTCAATTGGACGAAATCGGGTCTGACTTCCTCCAATGACGACCTCCGTGATCGAGTGGCTTTGTACACCGGTTTTCATGGTGTCGCCATCTCTGAGGTCCCGGGTTCGATCCCCGGTTGGGTCAATTAAAAAAAAACGAACTTTCCTATATTGGCGCAGGTCTGGTCGTTATTATTATTATTAATGATGATTTCCATTCCTTTTACCAAAGTCCTGATGCGCGGAAAAAGGAAATAATCACATTCAAAAGTCGTTCATTAGTCATTATTGTTCATGAGCGAGTTCGTACTCCGACTCGTACTTGGCCGATTTTCGGGTGGCTGTGACCACAACCTTTTTTGAAGGCTGGATCCGCGTCTGTTAGGAGGTACTAGTAGTACAATCCTATCGCACAGATTAAATATTAGTTTTATAGTACCAGGCAAAGGCAGATTCCATGCCGTAAGAATAAGTCGAATATGCTAGCAATAGCAAAGTTATTCACTGCGTTTCATTCAAATGATGATCATTTCCTCGTGTCCCACTAGTCTTGCCAACATAGTCTTACCAGGGCCCCTAGCCAAAGTAACAATGTAAATAAATAAATAAAAATAAATAAATATTTGACAACATCTCATACATTATTCCGATTCCAAAGTAAATAGCTAAGCACTTGTGTTATGGAAATCAGAGACAACGGTGGTATCACAAATACCCAGACCTGAGCCAATATAGAAAAGTTCGTTTTCTAAATTGACCCAACCCGGTATCGAACCTGGGACCTCAGAGATGGCGACACCTTGAAAACCGGTGTACAAAGCCACTCGACCACGGAGGTCGTAATATATTCGTTATCGCTTCGCTTTCGAAACATGTATGGGATTGACATAAGGTTTCGTTAACAATCGAATTTTAAAACGTCAAATCCATGCTTCGAAGCAAAGCGATAACGAAAATTTGCAAATGTGACATTGACTACGGGCTTAGTAGTACTACTGGGAATTTAATCATTGAAGTATTTGCCACTTTACTCTAAGGACACAGCACAAAGAAGGTTGCCCAACAAAATTGACAATCGCCAGCCGCCGCGCCGTAGCCCGTAAACATGGATTAAGAAACATATTCGAGCGACGTCACGTCACTAGCGCTCGTAAAACTGACGCGTAGTGATGTGGTAACTTTGGTTTTCGGTAGATATTATTAACGGATATACAAGGTGTTACAAAAATACCCCTAATGCCGAATATGGCATATAGCGACCATCAAACTGATCAACTTTTACTATGGGAGCAACTCTGAAATCGTAAAAAAAAAACAGCTGTTTTATACAAAAAATAATTACGAAAATATCAAAACGTATGAAACAGCTGATTTAAACACCTTGTATAAAAAAAATATTACTTTTGTAACACCTTGTATAAAAAATAATAATATTCCTAACTCAAAATTCATTGAAAAATTTATTGAACGCTGGATTAAAAGGTTTGCTATTATCTAGCATTTAAGTTTACGCACATGAGTCACACATACCTCTTACTTATTTTTTCATAAGTAACCTTCTCTTGTTTTCATGATTTGTACGAAATATCCGTATTCTTACAACACTAGTGATACTCAGAAGGTCGCTTGAAGCAGGCACTTGGCTGTTTACGGCTTCCCTTTGTTCAGCCATGGCATGGAACATAAAAAAACCTATTCAGCTAGGAAGCCGATACACAGTTGAGTTCACCCAAGTACTTTAGCATCTGGAGTCCACTCCAAAAGGTGTTTGGTGTTTGCTAATAGATGTGTGAATAGTCCGGTAACTGTTAAAAAAAAACAACATAGACTAAAAAACTTAAAAAAAATCTAAACATTGTAACTAACTAACTTAAAACTAACAACATTTAACTATATTAAAATAAATAAATACTAGAAAAAAATCAAAAATTTATTAAAATGTTTTCGCAAAAAATATCTTTCAAAGAATAATAACAACGGCATCTCTCGGCAAGGATTTGTCCTTACTAATATTATAAATGCGAAAGTCAGTTTGTTTGTTTGTTACGCCTTCACGTCTTAACTACTGAACCGATCATCACGAAATTTTGCATACACATTGTCAGGGGTACAGAGAAGGACATAAGGTACCTTTTCATCCCAAAAAAATAATTGTTCCCGAGGGATAGCGGTCGCTAGTGTTTTTATAAAATGCTCCAAAAATTTTTTGGGTATGTTTGTGAGTGTAGTCGGAGTGTAGTGTATCTACTCTTGTAATATACTCTTCTTTGGATCTGTGCAAAGTGTTTGATGTATTCTTATATTAATTGATTTATGATTTCAATACAGGAATTACGAGACAGGAACATGAAAAAATTATGTTTTTTAAAAGCTTTAAAACATGAGAAACAGTATTATAACAATCAGTGTGGTATCTTTCACAGCATATGCCATCGACACAAATTCAGCGTAACCAGCCGTCCATCACGTTTGTCATAAAAACCAGCATTGCAAGCGTGACAACACCGAAGTAGGCATTAGGGGGCATAAAACAGCCATCATAACGTTAGACAATGTAAATATCTATGGGAGGAGTTACGGCACACCTCTATTCTATGCCTCCTCTAGTGTTCCAGTGAATTGTTCAAAGACAATAGGTTTTATGGCGACGCGCGTAAAGTTTCGAGATAACGCGCAGTAGGATGTTCGTTTCTTTATGGTGACGAAGAAATATTGTTAGGAATTACTTATTTGAAACGATACAAAGATTAAGTTATTGTTATAGGTAGTTTTGTAGTATTGTTGTTTCAATATCTACTGCGATAAATACGAATTAGAAGCCTATGCTGTATGAAAACAGCATTAAGGGGCTGACATGAGCCAACTAGCGCCGCAAGTCGATTTTATTTTAATTATTCTCAATAAGCCCAATTTTTTTTTAAAAAAAGGAATCAGTTAAGGTTTTGTTAATAACTTCTAATATTTATTGAATAACTTTACACAGTTTGAAAAGGCATTCAAACAGTTTAAAAAGCGATTTTGTTAAAAATGACCACTGTTGGTTCAAACGTTTTTAAACTATTGCACGCATTTTGTAATGTTGTAACGTTATTCAATAAACATTAGACGTCATTCACAAGACCTTGACTGATTCCTTTTTTAAGAAATTGGGCTTATCGAGTATAAATAAAATAAAATCGACTGGCGGCGCTAGTTGGCTCATGTCAGCCCCTTAAGGCTAAGTTCATATACGCGCGGTACCGCGCCTAACTAATAACCGCGCAAGATAATACTAAACTGTGTTACATTGTTATATTACCGCGCGGTTCAGTACAAACTGCTTCGACCCATTCAGTACCCTTAGCACTAACAGCTATCGAAAAAATAACGCGCGTAAAAACATTCGATAGAGTAATTTTTTTTTTTTATAAATATAAATATTTTTTTTTATAATATTTTGTATGCCACCAAATAATATACTAGAAAACATACGATTCGCACCAGATCATGTTCTCGGACGGGAATCACAGTCTCGGTAGCTCAGCGGTCAGAGCATTGGACCGGATATCCAAAGGTCGCGGGTTCGATTCCCGTCCGAGAACATGATCTGGTGCGAGTCGTATTCTTTCTAGTATATTATTTGGTGTTATATAAAAATAGCATTGTGAATGCTAAAATCTCAAAATTTAATAATTTTGTATGGGTTTGTACAGCGCCTACCTTCGAAAAGCGAAACAAAATTTTCCATAGATATTACAGCTCTATCGAGTACTTTTACGCGCGTTTTTTTTCTCGATAGATGTTCGTGCTAAGGGCACAGTTGAGCCAATGATCTGTCTTCTCCACGTGCATTCTCAATGCCAGACTGCTGCGCGTGCACACGCTATCATGTGAATGCTAGTACCGCGCGACGACGCTCGGCATCGCGCGATCATAATGAACTTAGCCTAAGACCTTGTCCAGAAAGAGCGAATTCGCCGCGATTTGACACGCGATTTTGGTTACACTGCTGTTAATATTGCACACGTTGCTGACGTCACTGGTCCTAAGCGAACATTGTATAGCGAAACGCGTCTAATACGCGCGTAGCTCTAGACAAGGAGTAAGGTTTCTCGTCCACGAGCGACTCTTTGTAGCTGCGATTACCGCGGCGATAAACGCGCCGTTTTTTGTCGCTGAATAAGTAAACCCTTTGTCACTCTTGTCAGTGTCATTTCGCGGACAATTAGTCGCTAAACTACTTTTTGTAGCTCGTGGGCGTTTACGTGATGAACTCTGTGTTCTATTCTCGGTGACAAAAAAATCGCTTGATCGCTCGTGGACGGAAAATGTAGCTCTGTCATTTTTTATGTAATTAAAGTATCACAGTAAGCTATTTAATTATGGGCTAAGTAATTGCTCCATCGTACTAGGTAGTGGTAGCAAGGGGTAAAATTATGGCGAAGGTAAGCCGTTCTACAAAAATGGTATGATCTATAGTGAATCGGTGGGGTGGGATTTCTAAAAAACTAGGATTAAATTGTTTTTTTTTTTTAGTTTTTTATCATGACATTGAATTGTTTCAATTTCCGCAGCAAAAGTGCTTTCAGATCATGATCAATTTGAAATTGTCCAAAACTTGTTTTATTTAAGTAGGTGAACCTATTTATTTAGTGAAACTTAAATGAAAAAGTGTAAAATTAAACAGCATTGCCTCATCAGGCCATCACAGGCCAAGCACTAACATTACCTAATCGTAAACCTTGAAGGTTTGGTTTATGGCCACTTATCTGGCCTCTGTTTTAATATAACACAGACATAAATCATACAAGGCAGAAGGCCACGGGGCTACATCAAATTGTAAGGATATTTACTGTGTGCGGGCTTTGGTTCCTGCCCTCACTATATTTGCGTTCGTTGTTAAAAACTATGATGGAAGTGTGTTGTAGATGCCCTCGGCAAATTGACTCTGGGTTTAATAGAATAAACGCAGCTTGTGTGGTTTTAATACATTTACTTCGTGTTATATACAGTGAATGTTTACATGGATGAGTCACATTATAACAGGAAGGAACACGGACGAGTAAGGAAGGAATAATATTTGACGGCGCGTCTAATAAACTTTGGTTGGATCTAGACTAAGCAAGAGGTTATGCTACTCTGACGGAGCGTCGAATCTGTGGTGGCGACGGTCTGTGGCAAGTGGAAAGAGGAGCCATATTGCTTCGGGACTTTGAAAAACGGAAAAGCTCTTGTGTTTTTCTAGGCCGCGAATCGAGAAATCGACGAACCGTTGTTGATCTTTACCTACCATTTGATTATGTTTTGTTTGATTAGTGCCATTATTATTAGTACCGTGTGATTCGATTAATGCTTCAGTTTTGCAATAAAAGTGTAGTTTCATACCTACCACTACCGGCCTTATTATTAGTTGTAAATTGTGATACCTTCGCCCGTGTACTCACGCCACGCTGTTACTATTATGGATAACTCTAATGAAAGGCCACCTACGCCGATATATTTAATTTACAATAGAAAGAAAGCAACAATTAAATTCTGTCACATCAGTACGTAAGACAGAAGTCGGAATGATCTTTTCTTTTCTGCTTATTGACCATAGAGGAGTGGTGACCTCTTTGCAGACGCCACAACTGAAAAATAATTTTAGAAACCGTTACCGTTTAACCCAAACACCCAGACTCGTTTTTGCCAGTGTATTTTGACTGATAATACTAAAGACAATGTTTTTTGTCCGAGTTTCTACCAGTGAAACTACGAACAAATGGCGTTACCTGTAGATTGACTGGTAAGAACAAGTTTCGTCTGTGGTATTGACATAGAACAAACTAGATCGATTGTAGGGAATCTATTTGACGACCTCCTTGGTCGAGTGGTTTTGTACAACGGTTTTCAAGGTGTCGCCATCTCTGAGGTCCCGGGTTCGATCCTCGGTTGGGTCAATTTAGAAAACGAACTTTTCTTTATTGGCTCAGGTCTGGGTGTTTGTGATACCACCGTTGTCTTTGATTTCTATAACACAAGTGCTTTAGCTACTTACTTTGGAATCAGAGCAATGTATGTGATGTTGTCAAATATTTATTTATTTATTTTATCATCAAATAGACGAAAAAAACAAATAAAATTTGAATGTAAGTAAGGAAGTAAGTAAAGGTTCGTAGTCTGTGGTTTGAACACAACTCTGTAATGGATGCGTTCATAAAATGCATGTTCGAATTATAATATAAATACGGATGCGTTCCAAAACTAAAAATTAAAATACCCGAAATTCTCCACATTTTTGTTTTCTCCAAACATTTCTCCAAAGATTCTTTTTCTCCAAAATTTCTCCAGAAGCCAAATTTTTACCCAGAATTGCGAGAAAACTACCCAATCTGGCAACCTTGGTGGGATCTCGGGAGGAGGGAACACCCACTAAAAACTCCGACACTAACCTTACCTAACTATTCAATGTTTGTAGTACTTACGAAATTGTTTCAAATATTTATAAGTTGATCAATTATTATTATTATTATTATTATTATGTACGCTTAAGAATTCACGGGTCAAAAGTGACCCGGTCCTTTAAGGCTTGCGTGGGGATATGGATCCAACACGTAGAGGCCATTTTTAGCGACTTTAATCTAATATGCGTGTGGTACACCTGCTGGATCTAATCTCTGACCACATCAGTTTAATATACTCAGAGACCATCCCCAGCAAATGGACAGGAACTATGGAATTTACAGGTTAATGACTAGTGGGCTATTGGGTTGGGATTTGGATGGACTTGGGTTTGGGCTATGGAAAAAGACTACCCGGACACCTGCCTTATCATAGTCTTCAAACTGAAAAAATGGCAGGTGGTGACTAGCCAAGGACTAAATGGGCCCCCCAAAATAGCCGCGATGGCAAGAGAGCAACATCGGTGTCCTCGGCTTCAGGGTGTAGAGAGGTGTGCACCGCTTTCTACCCACTGTACAAAGGACAGTGTGCCAACTCGCGTCTTACGCATGTTTCACTTCCACCCTGCGAGCGTATAGCTCTAACGACTCCACCCTGAACGGCCAACGAAGGCAAGCCAGGGGCGGGAGTCCACAGGCCCCCTTGGGATCCACCCCTGCTGCGGGGACGAGGGCCTGGATCGACTCCCTGGAGCACTCGGGTCCGTGGTGTCGCTACTCACCAACAGCTCGCCACAAGCTGCCCTGCGGGCTTATTATTATTATTATTATTATTATTATTATTATTATTATTATTATTATTATTATTATTATTATTATTATTATTATTATTATTATTATTATTATTATTATTATTATTATTATTATTATTATTATATTACTCGTCAACTTGTAAAGCCTACCTAGCACTGATCAATATTATATTGTTTGTTTTTTTATGATTATTTTTTTGTAAATTATGTCCTAGTTAAAATATTTTTGCGGGATACTTTCAGATATACATGCACTGAGAGGTGACTTAAGTCCTAATAATAGTTTGTCTATTTTTGGAACTTTAAATTCAATGTAAGTATATGTGCCTAATACTACTATAGTTGCTATAAACACTGTATACGCCGCTACTGTTAATTTTCAACAAATGTAAACACAGTAACGATACATCGTAAATTTCAAAGAAAATCGATTTTACATTAAATCGAGAACGCTTCGAGAAAGCGTCGACTCGTAATAACATTAAAATTGAGCTATCCATCACTACGCGAGTGCGCGCTGCCGGCGAACGACCAATCAGAGAGCCGCCCCGCCTACCTCACTCGCCATTGGCTGATGAGCTAACTTTGAATATAGAACCACTTTTTTCTCTAACGCCTACATGTAAGCTTTGAGGCATCCGGAGTTTTCTGAACAAACTTTTCCGAACAGTAATTGTAAAGAAAAAGTTTTTAAGATTTTAGCATGAACATTTCGTGAATACCTATCGTATCTTATTTATTTCACAAATTCACCTTTTATAACATTTCAGAACATAAGTGAGAAAATTATTTTTCATTTCTCATACTCGGAAAGTGATGTATATTTAAACTGAGCAGCGGGTTAAAAACTCTGCGTTCCACCCTAGGGTGTAAAATAATTTTAAAAATAGAACTGAATTTGGTTACATAGTCGAGCATAGAGTTACCTCATCGGCAATGAAAACGTTTACAATGTGTGCATTCCAACAGCATAATCGCTGAGTCATCGATTGCCATAGAGTACATTTTAACTATGGAAAGAAATAAAATTGAACATTGAAACAAATTACTTTAGTAAATATTTTGGAAAAACTACGATTTTTTTTACTTTCCTTATATTCGAAATGAAAAGTAGAGTGTTTAACACGGGTAAAAGTCATCAATTGCTTACTTTTGACCCTTGTCTAACAATCTACTATTTCTCACTTATGCTCTGTAATATTATCATTCCATATTTGAAAAAAGGAATGCAGGGAATTCAACATTTACATGGCGGCTGGTTCATCACGTTCTAAATTTGAAATTCAGTGCGGGGAATGAATTTCAATACTTACTTCCCAATCAAGTACCTATTCCAAATTCAAAACCGCAGAACTCAATCAGATAGCGTCTTCTACGCGCGTTTTTTTTCTCAGTAGCTGTTCGAGCTATCGAAAAAATCGAGTACTTTCGTAGAGTAATTCTCTATGGGAAATTTAATTAGCAATTATTTAAATTCGTCCAAGTTGTTGAAATATTTAAAACGAAGTGTAATCAAAATTATTTTGTGGAAAAAAGTAACGCAAGGAGAGTATTATTTATATTAAAACTAGCATTGAAATATATTTACAAAATCTTTCGTAGCACATTATCTAAAGCACAGTAAGTAGATATTATTTAAGTGTTTTGCAGTAGTAGATTATGCATTAAGGGTTTAAATTAGTGTATTAAGTCCCAGATCGCCCAAGACAAATACACATTAAAGCCCGCGATGTATACTCTACTTTTTATAGCGAGGCAATGAATGAATGCGAGGCAATTGAAACCAATGACTGTTATAAAGAAAGTACTTAAGTATTTTTTTTTGTCGTCTATTCTGTAGTGGTCAGTTCGACATTTGAATAAATCCTACTTGATGCGCGGGTGAAAATGAATTACGTAAAAAGTTTTCATGTTTTTCTTTTTTTTAATTTGTATAGGCAGTGCAAAGAAAATGATAACATGCAGCCTAACTCAGAATAAAATCTCATTGCACCTTAATATTTTTGAAACCAACCTCAATCAAGCACGACTATATTAGTTGCATTCCAAATTCAAATCACATTATTTCCCATGGGAAAAATGACTTAGGTACTTTAGGAAAGGATTGCATGACACATAATATGCCATTGACGAGCAGGTAGTGTAAATTTTTTTTTTGTGTAATATCGAAATACAAATTCCTTAAATTGTTTTTCTCTGTCTTAAGAGCCAAGATTTTCTTTATATCTTTCGACCGCTTCACAACAACCAAACGATTTTCATGAAAAATGTGGCAAAATGTAACTCAACGAAACGTGCGATCAGACCATAAATACCTACTTTACAGCTTTTCATAGAATGCTCCTAATTAAAGTTACAAAGTAAACAAAACTGCCCACGGAATATAGACACGACTATTTTACTGGCGAGATAATAAAACTATTGAATAGCTCTCTATGTGATAGCGAGCCGGCCGTAATGGCGAAATCACGATCATTATACGTATTTATAATATACCTACGGATTGTTGGGTTATGAATGCTGCATGGTGGTAGAGCTATGGTCATGCACCAACTATGACAGTGGTTTAGGATTGTGACTAAGTCCTGACCGCGACATCGCACGGTCATATAAAATTCAAAGTCCTGACTGACTGACTGACTGACTGAGATATCATAACGCACAGCCCAAACCTAGAGACTTGAAATTTGGCACATAGATACCTTATACAGTGTAGGCATTCACTATGAAAGGATTTTTGGAAATTCCACCCCTAAGGCGGTAAAATAGGGGATGAAAGTTTGTATGAAAGTCCGTCAGTTTTGTAGTTAGGATCTTCAAATTTTGTATTTAAGATACGTTATAAAGTGTAGGCATCCACTAAGAAAGAGTTTTTGGAAATTCCACCCCTAAGGGATAAAATAGGATGAAAGTTTGTATGAAAATCCGTCAGTTTTGAAGTTAGGATCTTCAAATTTTGTATTTAGGCTGACAATTGAAAATTAATATTTACGTATGTCAGCGTTTTTGACAATTCCATCCCCGAAGGGGTGAAAAGGGGGATGAAATGTTGTACCTAGAAAGTCCTTCGTTTTCAAACTTATTTAGGCTAATGATTGGAAGGTAAATCAAGATAAATAAACCTAAAAATCGATATGGATGTCGTTCTTGAGGTTTTATGGGATGATGATTGCAAAAATGGCATTTATTTTAATGTTCAAAACGCTGAACATGATTCAACCCCTAAAAGGTTGAAACAGGAGTGAAACTTTGAATGAAAATATAATGTATGTTAACTTGAAACTTTGTAGGCATACTTCTAAAAACAAATAGGCAATCACATTTCGTAATTTTCCGAAAATCAAACCCAGGGGGTAAATGGGGTATATAAACCTAAAAATCGATATGGGTGTCGTTTATGAAGTTTTATGGGATGTTGATTGTAAAAATGGCATTTATTTTCAACACGGTGGACATGATTCAACCATTAAAGGGATGAAATAGGGGTTACCATTATACAGGGGGCTGTGCTATTAGTATTTTTTCTGAGAAAATAGAGGTGTATCTGTGTAACCGAGATTATCTACTATGAACTAATAATAAACAATTTGCAAGTTATAAATAAGTACATGTGAAAAAAACGCGTTTGTTTCTGTTAAACTTCGTCCGCACGGACATTCGAGAAAATCCTTAGGGGACCAATAATCAGGATAAAAGTATTCTATGTTTTGATTTCATCAAAATCCAATCAGCCGGTTTTTTACGTGATAAGGCGGGTGCTCACCAAGCGAGGCCCGCCGCACGTGGCAAACATTCTGCCTCGTTATTCCAGTCCAGCCAAAACCAGTCTATTTTTTCGCCATGAAATTCAGTAGACGTTTTTTTATCATTCAACTTTCAACGTTTGTTACATGTTGTATATTCGTCACGTAGCCTACTCATACATCCAAAGCCTACTTCCTCCGTGCCTGATCTCAAAACACAACCGTTGTTCTAAACTAAAGGTGATAAGTGTTATCACATCCGCCACTGCCGGCGCGCGGTCACGTAGTGCGCCGAACAATGTAGCAACTCATGAGGACAAAGACATTAGAGCTGCCACAATGGGGCTCACAGCCCACCGGAAACGCGTCACGGGAACTATTGTTTCTGGTTAAGATTGTTAATTACTGTTTCCCACGTTTTATTATATTTATTGTGTATAGGATATCATGAGTAATAAATAATTTGTCAAATAATTATTGAGTAAGGTAAAGGAAGTTCCCATTTAGTTATAATTAAGGGCGCGTAGGCTGCACACTAGCGCCGCCATTGGAAAAAAATGTGGCCACTTTTCGCAATAAAACTCCATTAAACTAAACGACAGGCTAGAAAATATTGATTAAGCTATAAAAAGTACCACAAAGCTTCTCCGGAGTGGAAACAGAGAGATAATTCGCAATTTCGTCTTTATTTAAGCACTATGATTTTTTTCTAACATTTTGATATTTTCGTAATTAATTTTTGTATGAAACAGCTGATATTTTTTTCGCGATTTCAGAGTTGGTCCCATAGTAAAAGTTGTTCAGTTTGATGGTCCCTATCTACCACATTCGGCATAAGGGGTACTTTTGTAACACCTTGTATAATATTTTATCAAAACTTAGTCAATAAATACTTACTCGTACGTCTTTTTTTCAATAAGAGATACTATGTGCGTGATCTAGAAGATGACTCAAAGTATTACAACTTAAATTAGCATCAATTCACTTTGATATTATTATTGTATCACACAAAAAGAGGAGTCACAATAAATCAAAATGCAATTTGACTCGGCTATTAGCGAATCCATAGCCCACAGCCTATAAGAGTGCCTCCATTAAAACGCACGAAATATGAACGAAGACTAGGAATCATTAATATCTGTCAAGTAACTCCACCCATTTGCGCTGTTATTTATAAAAGCCACGCCAATTTGAGCTCTAACGTGAAAAGCGTAACGATGAAACGTAAGCCACTCCTGCCTTTTAGAAGAAAGGACAGTGTCTAAATTAATATTGTCGTATACCAAGGTATGTGCTATTACCGGTTTCTACGGCTTGAACTTTGAAGTTACGAACAATAAACATGATGACATGAAAGGAACGGATAGTTTCGTCAGAAGAAATTATCCGTACCTATCCTTAGCACGAACAGCTATCGAAAAACATAACGCGCGTAAAAACATTCGATAGAGTAATTTTTCAAGGGAAATTTGTACAGCGCCATCTACCGCCGAAAAGCGAAATTAATTTTTTCATACATAATTACAGCTAGAGATACTTTAACGCGCGTTTTTTCTCGATAGCTGTTCGTGCTAAGGGTACAGAACGAACAGCTACCGAAAAAATAACGCGATTCAATAAAGTAATTTTGTATGGGAAATTTGTGCAGCGCCATCTACCGCCGAAAAGCGAAATGAATTTTAGAGAATTACTATATCGAGAAATAATTTAACTATACAAGGTGTTACAAAAGTACCCCTAATGCCGAATATGGTAGATAGGGACCATCAAACTGAACAACTTTTACTATGGAACCAACTCTGAAATCGCGAAAAAAAATCAGCTGTTTCATACAAAAATTAAAATCGAAAATATCAAAATATATATGAAACAGCTGATTTTTTTTTCGCGATTTCAGAGTTGGTTCCATAGTAAAAGTTGTTCAGTTTGATGGTCCCTATCTACCATATTCGGCATTAGGGGTACTTTTGTAACACCTTGTATAATGTTTTAAATTTCCATGGTTTTTGACGTTATAAGAATAAACTATATCGGGATTTACACCATGTAACAGGTACATGGTGTAAATCCCGATATAGTTTATTCTTATAATTTAACTAACATCTTTCTAGAAAAAAACGCACGTAAAACATTCGATAAAGGAATTTTGTATAGGAATCTTTTACAGCGTCATCTATCGTCGAAAAGCGAAATGAAATCTAGGTGCGAAAGTCCGACTTTTTTCCGGTTTTTTTAAATTAGTTTACATTATCGCTCGTATGGTTAGAAGGCACTGACATGAAAAAAAATGTTTGTTTTACCCATAGAAATGCAGCGAAAATTTTTCTAAGTCTATGGTTTTACCCATTTTTCCACCCTGCAAGTTGCATCCCAAATCTTCTCATTCTGTGTTCACAATTCAAATGAGACAGACGTGTGCGAGGGCGGCCGTAAACCGAAGTTGGATTGGGTCTTGTGACGTGGCCAATGAAAACTTTTTACTGCCACCATGAAAGAGCTTTTGCCGGCGCCTGTACTACGTGACATGGCTGAACAAGTCGGTGGCAAAATGGTATCTAGTCGGGTTTCCGTATAAACTTGAAGTTTAAGTATTGGATTAAAAGACAGTAAAAATATTGATAGAACAATCTCTCTAATTTAACATTATGCTAAAAGTAAAAAAAAATCATGTTTTCAATAACTTTTGCATGTTTTGCAGTAACAATCATACTATATTTATCAGGTACACCTACTGAAAAATATATGCTAGTGGCTCTTTGAGATGTAGACCTCGCGTTTGTGACATTTTTTTAATATTTTTCCTAATAATCTAAAATTTATGAATGGTTTAATCTGTATAACTACAGAGTCAAAATTATCGATCCCCAATCACCTAACTATTTTTACTCTATGGTAGAATTTTCAAGACCGTAGAAATGTTTGAAGGTGGCAGAATCCTTGAACAAAAAAAAAACAAAATTCAAAATTTTTTGAGTAAAAGTTTAATTAAATTCTTTAAAAGCCAAAATCTCCTTTTTTCGCTCATTGTAAGTAATTAAAAAAATCTTTTTTTTTAAATTTAACTCATTATGGTCTTCGCTAGCCGAATCTTATCGTTGGAAACTGTTTTGGCTAATGATGTAGGTATCCATAGTTATACTTCTATCTGTATTATAAGAGCTGTATGTTTCTTTAATAAATAAATAAATGGTAACATCCGTATTCAAGAACAATACTCGAACGACCTTTGCCTATGCGAACGCACTTCGTTGAAAAAGAGCTCTGTGATTGGTTCGATTGTTTTACGTATATTACCTGTGATTGGTAGTTATAAATATGTATTAGACAACATCACAAAAATTGCTCTGATTCCAAAGTATGTAGCTAAAGCACTTGTGATATAGAAATCAGAGACAACGGTGGAACTACAAACACCCAGACCTGAGCCAATATAGAAAAGTTCGTTCTCTAAATTGACCCATCCGGGGATCGAACTCGCGACCACAGAGATAACCTTGAAAACCGGCGTACAAACCACTCGACCACGGAGGTCGTTAGTTGAGACGCTGTGCACCCGCAGGCACTGTGAGACCTCATAGTAATCTTTGTGAATACGAGTGCGAGAACCCTTAGTAAGTACCGTCAGCAAGACAAGTGTTACGTTTAAGACGGGTGTTAAGATAAGACGGTCATGACGTGACTTATCCAACCTGGTCAAGGTGTTAAGTCAGAACTACACATAAGTCAGAAGTGTTTTCAAAACAATCGTAAATGTAAGTTATATCCTGCTCATGAAGAATAACTATTTGACAAAACTCTATTTAAATAGGTTTTTAGTATGACGTTGTTTTTGTGGTAGAATTGAGTAAAATAATAAACCAAGAAAGTGTGTAAAAACAATGCATTATAATTTTCCAAGGAAAATTTTAATTCTTAGAACTTAATTTCAAAAAGAAAATAGCAAATTTAAAAAATGGCAGCCCCAAAATGCCCGAAGATACTATTTTTCTGATAAAATGAGTTTGTGCTAGTACTACAGAAAATGTTTCGAAAGTACCAACAATTAAAAACATTTCATTTTCGTTTCTCAATAATATCAAAGTCTTGTTTCTGTTTAAAGTGAAATTCCCAAGGAATTAACAACAGAATTCACTAATTTAAAAAACTAAAAAGCCCGTCTGCTTCAAATGTCAAGTCTTCTGAAAAGATGGAAACAAGATCAAATATTGAAGACAACATAATAACATGCAGTCGGAGGCATGTATGAAGTGAAGTAACATTACGAATGATTTGACTTATCATTAATGCTATGCCTTCGACTGCATGTTTGATGTTATTATGTTGCATTTAAGATTTTAACTTGTTTCCATGTTTTCAGTTGACTTGTCTTTTGAAACAGGCGGGCTTTTTATTTTATTTATTTTATTGATGTCTTTTTAGTTATTATATATTACGGTCATAATATACCTTTTTGAATTCCTTATGATAAGCTCTTTGATGTGATACCCACATTGCAGTATTCTAAAAAAACTATTTTTTTTCACTTCAAATAATAGCACCGCACTGCCGCCATGTTGGTTTTTTGACGTCACTTACCTAAGAACACTTGGGCTGTCAAGACAAATTTAACGATATAATTATGATAGAAATCCGTTCAGCCGTTTGAAAGATATGAGGCAATAATAGTAGATTATGCAACAAGGGCTTTAAGTAGTGTATTATGTCCCGGGCGCTATATTGAACCTAAGACAAATACACATTTAAGCCCACAATGCATACTCTACTTTTTATACTTTCTGCGAGTCAATTGAAACCAAAATGACTGTTATAAAGAAAGTACTTAAGTATTTATTTAAAAAAGAAATGTCGTCTATTCTGTAGTGGTCAGTTCCACATTCGAATAAATCCTTCTTGGTGCGCGGGTGAAAATGACTTTAGTAAAAAGTTTTCATGTTTTTCTTTTTTTTACTTCAGAATAAAATCTCATTGCACCTAAACATTTTTCAAACCAACCTTGATGAAGCATGACTACATGGGTTGCATTCCAAATTCAAATCACATTATTTCCCATGGGAAAAAAAAATATTCAGTACAACATTATAACCCGGCTAGACGGACTTACTTTAAGAAAGTTTGCATGACACATAATATGCCATTGACGAGCAGGTAGTATAAAAACATAAATACATACATACAAGATACGCTCGAAAAACGTAACCCTTTCCTTGCAGTCGGGTAAAAACCAAATCAAAAACCTTTATGTTGTCGTTAGTACAAAATCAACATCCATCTGTAAATACAAACAACCAGCGGTTTTGTTGCCTTTACGTTCGAGTTGTTTTTCGACTGTCGCATAAACATTAACCTAAATAATATAACAATATTATGTTTTAGTATATAAAGGTTTTATTACTCGAATACTATAATAGTAGTATCTCATTATTATTTACAAATAACCTGATGGCGCAATTCCATTGTGAATATAATTGTTTTAGATTTAGACAATCGATGATGGCATCGATTACCTAGGTCTCGACATTCTTAGTGGAAACTCATTTCATGCGATTCTTGTATAAAGTTCATTGTAAGTGCAATTATAATTATTAGAAGATCATGCGAGAAAAAATATGGAAAATTTAAAATGCTTATTTGCTTGAAAATAAACTAGTGGAAACTTTGCATATTTTCTTTACAGCCATAGCCCCCGCCCGAAACATAACCACCGAAATGCGATATATTTATGACGTTTAACTGTCAATAGACAACGGATTTTGAAGTGTCGATAAAACGCTATATCACGCGATATACAGTATGTGAATTAAATAAAGGCAATACTTTTGAGTTGTGTAGGTTGAGAAGAAGCTAATGGTACATGTTTGTTTTAATTTAAAGATTAACAAAAAATGCTTTTTGAAAAATAAATTTGACATACTGTATAGAGTTGAGAGGGGTATTTGTTTAAAAAATTTGACAACAATTAACATCAACATACCAATTAATATATATATACCTAAAAAACTGTAAATTGATTGATTGTTGGGATACGCCTAGAGCCCTAACAGCTGAAAGTAGAGACACCATTTTTGAAGGGTAGACCTTTCATGGGGTAGGTGAGCAGTTTTTGAAAATTCATCCCCAAAGGGGATGAAATAGGGGATGGAAGTTTGTATGGAAGTCTCTTACTTTCAAAGCTAGGATGTTAAAATTTTGTGTTTAGGCTGACGATGACAATTAAAAATGTATGTATGATTAGGTAGCGTATGAAGGATATAAATCTGAAAACTAATCCATTTTGGCTCAGTATTTTTTGCCTCACTTTACATACAAGGACTCCGCTTCTAGGTGTTATTATTCTAAGAACATTATGTTACAGAGTAGCATTAGCTAAACATAATAAAAGAATATACAAGGTGTTACAAAAATACCCCTAATGCTAATAATTTAATGGGATAAACTCTAAAATCGCGAAAAAAAAATCATCTGTTTCATACATTTTGATATTTTAATTTTTGTATGAAACAGCTGATATTTTTTTCGCGATTTCAGAGTTGGTCCCATAGTAAAAGTTGTTCAGTTTGATGGTCCCTATATACCATATTCGGCATTAGGGGTATTTTTGTAACACCTTGTATACCATATTCGGTATTAGGGGTATTTTTGTAACATGTTGTACCTATATATACAGTCGTTTTAGACATGCCACTTGAATAAATAAGAACAAAATTGGGTGGTCAGACAGTTCTTGGGCCAGCTGAAGAAGATATCCTACTAATATTATAAATATAAAAGTTTAGACGAATCACGCAAAAACGGCTGAACCGATTTGGATGAAATTTAGCACACAGATAGTTTATAGCCCAGATTAAAACAAAGGATACTTTTTATCTTTGTGTGTCGTTGCTAATGACCCCGTACGGGAGGTGATTCACAACAGGGTGTATTTTAGCGAATAAGTTGCTATATTTCGATCTAAAACGGTAAATTTTCGTATCGACTGTCTCGCTCATACTCTCGTAAATTGCGCTTAACTATCCCACTCATAGCAAACAGTTTTGCGACGACAACCGGTTATCTTCGTTTAAATAAAAATCTATAATATATTTTAAAAATCCAACTGGTATTTTGAAGTGTGTGTTTAGACTCATCTACTAAGAAAATTTAAAGGCTTAAATCGGTCAGCTTTGTCTGTAAAATGCAAATCTCTGTTTTAAAAGAGGTTTCATTGATATTTTTTTCTCTGTTATAAAAGTTAACGAATCGTGTTTCTGCAACTGACAAAATGAAGTCAGTGAAATAAATAATAAGGTTATTAAATATCACTTTTATATGTTTTGTAATTGATGAGAAAAATCGAGATCCGTGCAACCAAAATGTCCGATGCGTCCAGCGTTAAGTAATAAGTTAGTTTTGACATTCAACACAAATTAACAAAATAAATACAGTATTTTTAGGATTACTCGAAAACTACTGAACCGATTTAAAATTTTCAAAAAATGGGACCAACTTGGTTACAAACCTGATAAAGTAACGTTTGAATCATGTCAAGCGGTTCAGCCGTTTTTGAGTAATCGGTGGACATAAATAATAAAAAAAAAACAAATAAACAGACGAACATAGAACCTCCTCCTTCTTTTGAAGTCGGTTAAAAATATGAGCCGTGGAATCCAAAATATTGTTGTTATTTAACCCAGCTTACGGTTTGTTATAAACAAAACTATTTGCACAACTAATATCCAACCCCTGTTGGATATCTTTTGCTCAACCAATCAAAATTAAAATAATCTTTATTCAAATATGTACTATCGATTTGGTTTACTGTCGATGTAGTGTACTATCGATTCATTAACCCGTTGATGGAGCGGTTTCGATGTCGATGCAGTGACTGTCGATATTATGATTCAGACCAAAAAATGTGTGCCTTTGGATCATCAATATTTTATTCTAGCCATTTTTACCTGACAAGAACTTGTTAAAAAAACTTAAACATGCAATTGTATAATTAAGGCAACTGAATATTCCGACACAAATGGTGGTTCAAAATTCAAATAAACTTGTATAAAAACTGAAACATGTCAATTTAGTACAATAATAGTTTAATATTTCAGATGTTTTCGTGTTCCCAAGCGCCTGCGCACATCGTTCGTTACACGTTATACAAACACTTGAAAATTGTTGAATATTTCGTGTCAAAACATGTAATATGCGTAGATTTTACTCGCCTTCTGTATCTTGTAACATAAATATTAGAAACTTTACTAATATTGGGAATAAAATATTATATTAATAACTGTATAAAGAAAGGCATCGAAACGGATTATAGTAGGTTGCTCAGTACAGGGACAGGTAGTAATATCTAATACCGTGGTACAGGGGCAGGTCAATAATCAACGAAAAGCTAACTTTCAAATGATTTTTTTACGATTGTCAAGATTTATTATGAAAAAGTCCTAATGAATATTTCTTAAACAGTAAAAAAAAGGGGAATTACCAATTTATTTTTAAATATTAGGTCCTTACCTACGAAATTGACGTTTTGTATGGAGAATTTTTAACAAATTGCATTTTCCATACTAGCATTTTCATAATTTATTCAACAACCACGATCGCTATTGTAACAAAACTTTTATGTACATACATTAAGTTAACTTAGGCAACATAACTTAAGCGAAAAAAATAAGTTTCGGCTAAGTTACAACGGAAAAAGTGGTAATTTTCGCTAACAAAAAAAGGAGTTACTTTTAATTCTAAGAAAACAAAATAAATAGACTTTTATGATGCTGATAGTTAACGGCTATGGTCATAATTTGATGATGTCCAGCAACTAATAAATAAATTAAATCACAGAAGTTATGAGGTTCTCTGCGTGTGAGAAAAAAACACCAATTTCATAGGTAAGGACCTAATATTATGTTAAATAAATAAATATTTGACAACATCACATACATTGCTCCGATTCCAAATTAAGTAGCTAAAGCACTTGTGTTATGGAAATCAGAGACAACGGTGGTATCACAAACACCCAGACCTGAGCCAATATAGAAAAGTTGTTTTTTCTAATTGACCCAACCGGGGATCGAACCCGGGACCTCAGAGATGGCGACACCTTGAAAACCGGTG
This sequence comes from Catoptria pinella, assembly GCA_963556745.1. Taxonomy (NCBI): domain Eukaryota; kingdom Metazoa; phylum Arthropoda; class Insecta; order Lepidoptera; family Crambidae; genus Catoptria; species Catoptria pinella. The sequence continues at coordinate 1,777,598 of OY750776.1, forward strand.
TACAAAGCCACTCGACCACGGAGGTCGTCGAATGGAAATGTTGTTCTTTTAGAAAGTTTTTGATGTTTAGCATTTAAGTAAGGAAAGTCATTAAGATATGATTTCTTATTAGCTGTATAACCTATAAAGACGCATAATTTATACTAGCCTTACTCAAAGTACACACGACGGCACCATAGATCATACATGTTGACCGCCTTTATGCCCTACGTAATAAAAGCTGTTTTGGCAGTTTAACGTGCTGTCGTGTGTACATAATTGTGATACCTACCGCAGAGTTTACACTTTAATATATAAAATATTTATTCCATATTTAAACAGGCACTAACTTTACTTGTAATAGCTGAACTATAAAAAGCTTTCTTCTTCGTTATACTCGGCAGTTTATAAAGTAGTAAAATGTATGTTATTTACTTTTATATTACTAGTAGCTTCAACTGAAATAGAAAGTGTGATATAAAAATCTAACACGAAAATACTGTTTAAAAGAAATAAATTAATAACACTGAGTTGATAAAAAAAACGGTCAAGAGCGATTCGGACTCGCGCACCGAGGGTTCCCTACCATCATTCTGAAAAAGTTTACTATTTAGAGACATCGTTTTATTTTTCCTGTAACCTTTACATAAACTTCTATCACATTGAATAATTTCATTTTTTTTTTCTTTGCAAACCTCGGAGATAAGGGTATTTTTGTTACATTATTCATCAAAAAATATCTAGCTGTGACAGATAGACAGCCTGAGTCACATCATAAGAGTTCCTTTTTACCATTTTGGTACGGAACCCTAAAAAGGGCCAAACAAGAAAACCCATGAAAAAATTTAAATGAAAAGAAAAAGTTATAAAATGCAACGGAACCCCATTGAAAATAAAGAAAAGCGCTTGTGTTTTGTTCAGGATTTGTTTCTCAATCTTATTTGATACTCTTGCAATCACTCCAGGGGCCCTACCGGCTAAGTTTTCGAACTTCGGCGGGTCTGCCGAGCTTCAACTTAAAACAGATAAATAGAAGTAAGGAGTTTCGTATTGTACTATTCGCCGAAGTTATTTAGAAGATATCGGTGTTTGTGTGACATCATGAATTGGGGATCACCATTTTGGCCCGATTGGGGCTCGATTTATCTGTTTTAATTTGAAGCTCGGTAGACTTTCCGAAGTTCGATGCGTTAGCCGGTACGGCCCCAGATGCAATTTAAGGCAAGGCAGTTCACGAAATCTACTCTCTCACTATCTCTAGAATACTTATGGTTGATTATTGCATAGCTTTAATTGTCACTTCGCCAGAAATTTTACGAAGTACATTTTTGTTGATTTCTGGAATACTGGATCTTTTATTTATAAATCTGCTCGGTTATTGTGTTAGATCAATAAAAAAATCTATCTTTTTTGCATAAAAAAATTAGATAAATGTCGTTGAAAATGACGAAATCTGACGATTGGAAGTTTTTTTTTTTTAAGGTTTTATGGTGTTATTCAGATTTTTTTCACAGAGTTACCAAACCATTTTTAAATATTATATTCGGTTATTGTGTTTCTTTGTTTCTTTTTCAGTCTACAATATTTTTTGTGAAGTAGAATTCTTCATCAGTTCTTCACTTTGGAAGCTCAAAAATCAATCTTTTCATCAGATCGTAAACTCGCCTTAAACCCCCACTGACCCACCGCATCGACTCGTATAAATTCTAGGCGCATCATTTTATTCCCATTGGCCGGTTAATCAACGCGCATGTATATGCACGCGGGCACGCGTATTACCATGCTCAACGATTCCGAGAAAATTTTCGCGGTGACACGGACACCTGTATCGGAATTATCGTTCGCTGCTTGGGTAGTAGGTGCCTACTTAGAGCAATAAAGGGCGCATATGAATTTGAATCCGGTTGATTTAGCATAGAAGTCTTAAAGAAACTCTTTTGCTAAAAACAATTCATAATATTTCATACCTTCGTACAGCCGCAGGAAAGCTTCAGATATACTTTTTTTATTCAAATTGGTAATCGGTCTCGTGGATTCTCCCGACATCTTAGAGCGACCTCCGTGGTCGACTGGCTTTGTACACCGGTTTTCAAGGTGTCGCTATCTCTGAGGTCCCGGGTTCGATCCCCGGTTGGGTCAATTTAGTAAAACGAACTTTTCTATATTGGCTCAGGTCTGGGAGTTTGTGATACCACCGTTGTCTCTGATTTCCATAACACAAGTGCTTTAGCTACTTACTTTGGAATCGGAGCAATGTATGTGATGTTGTCAAATATTTATTATTTATTAGAGCAAGTGCAATTTTCAGTCCCACGCAATGTTAGTCGTATACATAATCGAAAGACTTTCTTACTTCCGGTGAGTAAGACTCATCTCGGTCATCACTCTCCGTTGTATTATATGTGTGCGTCTTTTAATTCCATACGTTTCAAATTTGATATTTTAATGGTTCCCTAGCCTCAGCCAAGCATTGTATTAGAATGGCTGTAGATATTTAGTTAACTTTTCGAACTGAAACTTTTTGTATTATTTAGTATTTAAAAATAGAATTAGGTAGTCTACATTTTCTAATTGTTAGTAAATGCATGCTGTGCTTACTCCGGTAGGGTAAATCCTAGTAAGTTAGTTTTTAATAAGTTATTGTTATTAAAATTTTGAGATCATGTTCAACATGATTTGGTGCGAGTTCTTTTTTTTCTAGTATATTATTTAGTATTATATAAAAATAGCATTGTGAATGCTTAAATCTCAAAATTTTAAATAGTTATATAGCTTTCTCATCTTAATCAACTGTTTAAAAATATCTGGAAAGATGTTCAGTTGAATGTCGAGGTTAATTCCTTCTACATTGGTGAGATGGCGCTGGCTTGCAGCGAAAGAGTTGATATACTAGAAGAAATTCGACGTTCTCACTAGTGACTCGGTAGCTCAGCGGTCAGAGCATTGGACCGGATATCCAAAGGTCGCGGGTTCGATTCCCGTCCGAGAACATGATCTGGTGCGAGTCCTATTTTTTCTAGTATATTATTTAGTATTATAGACTAAATAAATTATTACCCAGTTTTGTAAGCCAAATAAAAATAAAAAAATCCTACACAAGTTAATTCATACAAAAGCTTTGCTCAAACGCGTTAAGTTGAAAGTTATTTTACCTACCTATTTAATGTAAACTTTATTAATTATTGTGATGGAAAATGACGTTATTTTAAATGTTGACCTCATTTTTCAATTATTGACAACTCTGTAAGAAATATACCTACAGAAAAAAAAAACGCAGCCCTTGACGGGTTTCTTGCCGGTTATTCTCGTTACAAGGTCTCCCGCTTAGGGTTTGCGAACCGATGACGTGGCTTCTTTGACATTCACAAGTGCTTGTAAACAGCCTGGACTGAACAAATGAGTTTTGAATTTTGAATTTCATTCTACTGAAACGAAAAACTTGTACTGAAAACTAAAATCTTAGCTAAATCTTAATTATCTATTCTGTGGCTAAACTGCAAGAACATGATGCATGGCTATAAGCGACTGACCTAATATCGTTTGATTGGTTGTTTCAAATGTCAAATGTCGTTTCTGACGTATTTTATCAAGGCAGAACTATTAATAGCGGCCGGGTTATTATTATTATTATAACAATATTCACCGCAGATTTAATATAGGTTATAAAAAATTAAAATTATTTTTATTAATTAAATACTTAATGTCAGCGGAAACGGTCCCGGTTATAAATATTAAGCTATATTTTGCACTTTTACCTTTTTGCAATCGGCCAGTTGGCAACCCTTACATTAGGTAAGACCATCTCCTTTAAAATGAACAAAAATAAGTAAGTAGAAGTAGTAGGTAGGTAGTATGATCCCACGAAACCATAAACATCATTCGACACCGGATCCTACCGAGACGCGAGTCAACAAAATGTGACACATATTAACATATAATTAGGATATATAATCGTGTTTAAACAATAAACTAATAACGACCTAAATGGCACTAAGCGTATCACATTTGCACATCCGCCCGAACATCCATTACGTGCGGTGAATAGGAAATCTGCACAAGTTTCATTGAAATCGGAAATCCTGATAATTCTGACCATCTTGCTTTAAATATTTTTGATACTCGTAAATATTCATAAGGTGGTATTACGTCAAGTAAAAAAAAACGAAACACGAAAAATAAACACAATAGGGAATCAAAAGAAACGATAAAAAGGAACATTAACACATTCGAATCTAGTGCTAAAAGACCTGTGACTCGAAAAAACATTGCAGATGACTTTACTTTGGGCGAGTTAACACTTAACCTGCAATTTCGCGTACCTTAACTCAAGACAGATAGAATACTCGAACCTACGACATAAACAGAGCCGCCTCGGTGGCAGTAAGTGCCGTGGTCGTGGGGAAATTCTTCCTTGCCTTATTTAGTATGTTTGTCGGCTGTATTTACGAGCACGAGATGACGGACGTACGGGGACATACGGGAAGGAGGAACGGCAAGCAACGCCAAACGAAGGGATAGCCTCTTACTGCATTTGATTACCAACGGAGATAAAGTATTGAACATTGTGTATTAAGTACCTAACTTATTAAATAATTACAGTTGACTTCTAAGACTTCCGCGCGTACAGTTCATTAGAAATAAATCACTTTTTACGGATTACAGCGCGTATATTAATAAATCAGGTGTTGTTTTAGAATTATTTAGTTTGGATTTATTGGTTTATTGAGTACTATCAGCTTGGGACCCCATAATTCATCAACTAAAATCCCATCCCGAATCACATACTACAGGATCTAAAGATACAGTTCGTTCGTTTTGGCATTAGGGGTATTTTTGTAACATGTTGTATATCGAATATGTACCTACAGCAATGGCTAATCTCATAATTTTACGACTTTACAACCAAAATTTACGATGCACATTCAAACTTTGCTCAAAATTGCTGGCCATCTTTCACAACCGTGCGTCGCAGTTATCTAAGGATTAAGCTCCTCTAATTGCTAAGTTTACGATTTCATCGCTGAGGTCGCATTGCATTGAGTTGTCTACATTGTGATTCTCGAGCTGACAGCTTTATCTGGCATAGTCAGGACCAATTGCCGAGTATGCCTTGATAACCCGTACACACATTTGTCGAAATTACTGAGGAATCTGCAGTGGTGACTTTAATTCTCTGATTGAGTGTTGGGAAAATTGTGTTTTAGATGTCAACAAATGTTTAGTTCGTTTGATCTCTGATCAATGAAGGTGTTAGAAAATGTTTTGTGGCATTTCTAGATTTAACATTGTTATTTTGTGGTTTCTTCTAAAACAGTGTGCTTACTTATAGCCAGAATTGTTTGTGTGTTTGTCAATTTTACTCCGATGCAAAATGATATTCAAATAATATGAATGTTAGAAGGTGTGAACTTAATGAAATGAAAATAGTATGAACTAATGTTCTAGAATATTATGTAAATAGTCATAGGTTTTCGACCCTATTTTTGTCATAAGAAATAGGTACTTGTTTACGAAGACTGTTTGTTAAGCTTCCACAATAATACCGAATGCGAATTTGAAAATTTCTTGTTATACAAGGTGCTACAAAAATACCCCTAATGCCGAATATGGTAGATAGGGACCATCAAACTGAACAACTTTTACTATGGGACCAACTCTGAAATCGCGAAAAAAAAATCAGCTGTTTCATACATTTTGATATTTTCGATTTTGATTTTTACAAGGTGTTACAAAAGTACCCCTAATGCCGAATATGGTATATAGGGACCATCAAACTGAACAACTTTTACTATGAGACCAACTTCGAAATCACACATACATTTTGATATTTTCGTAATTAATTTTTGTATGAAACAGCTGATTTTTTTTTCGCGATTTCATAGTTGGTCCCAAAGTAAAAGTTGTTCAGTTTGATGGTCCCTATCTACCATATTCGGCATTAGTGGTACTTTTGTAACACCTAGTATAGACTTTCGCGCGTACAGTACGCGTTTCGCGATTACAGCGCGTATATTATTAATTTAGGTGTTGTTTTAGAATTATTTAGTTTGTATTTATTGGTTTTTAGAATTCCCGACGTTTCGACACCTTTACAGGGGCCGTGGTCACGGGAGGACTAAAGCAAAAAGGCTGCTCATATTTTTATGAAATTACCCGCTCGAAAAAGTTATAAAAATGTATTCAAGTTTATTAAATTATTTTATAGCTGCGTTCTGATTTTAATCATTATTACTGAGTTGAATTGAATCAAATTAATTAGAAAACAAGATCTAGCTACTGAATGTACTACCAGTTCACAAATTGGGAGGCCTCTGAGAGAAAGAACTGGCGGAAGAAAACTCAGAGAGGTTGTGTCGACCTCCCTTTTGATCCCTATCTACAAAACGAACTAACTATATCTTTAGATCCTGCAGTGTGTGATTTGGGATGGGATTTTAGTTGATGAATTATAGGATCTCAAGCAGGTGGTACTCTCCAACCATCATCTCTATTGAAATTTGGATATTTGTTGATTTCAATAGCCTCGCGTAGCATTCTGGGAATGAATCTTTGTTCTTTAGCAAGTATTTGTGGTTTATCAAATCTAATGTAATGGTTGGGTCCCTTTGATGCATGTTCACCTTGTATTATAATGTTATTAATATAGTTAAATAAAATTTTCAAGATTAATATCGCTTAATAAAACTTGCAAGATTGAAGCTCGAAGCCACTACAATTGAGTGAAAAAAAAATTGATAAAGACCGTATTATCCAGTAATGATTTTAAGACGTCGATATGTTTTTTTTTATAACATTATAAGGAAACCCCTTTGCGTACGATTATCTTTAAGGCATCAAGCAAATGGCGGGAAACGTATTAAACTTGATTTTACGATCAGTATTTACAGATGTTTTTTTTAACTGAAAATGATATTCGAATGATAGCTTCGCAAGTGGAGTGTTAAAAACAGAAATGCGTATTTAATAGTGATCTTTAAGGGTTAGGAAATAAGGAATCAAAATCGTCACTATTAAAACTATGGGGTTCCTGTAACCGCAGACATTGTATCGATCGGGGAACGTTGTATTCGAATAAAGACCTTAATTGTATAGGGTTAAGATTGTTTTAGCTACCCTGGGTTGTAGTTATAAAGCTTAATGGGCCGGCAAGTTTTTTTTGCCCGAACAGTTTTTATTTCGCGCGATTTTACGAGCACCGTTGTTTTACGAGCACCGTTCGTATCGCGCAGAGAGTTGCATCGTATTTATAATACGTATACTTTAATTTCACCGCCAGAAAACCATAAAAATATGCAAATGCGATATAAAAGTTGTACGAACTACAATAAAACGCTATAATCTGTACTAACGTAGCTAGTGTCGACTTGGTCATTGTAAGAATTTACACGACCTCCGTGGTCGAGTGGCTTTGTACACCGGTTTACAAGGTGTCGCCATCTCTGAGGTCCCGGGTTCGATCCCCGGTTGGGTCAATTTAGAAAACGAACTTTTCTATATTGGCTCAGGTTTGGTTGTTTGTGATACAACGATTGTCTCGGATTTCCATAACACAAGGGCTTTAGCTACTTACTTTGGAATCGGAGCAATGTATGTGATGTTGTCAAATATTTAATATTTATTTATTAATTGAAGATTGTGAATATTTGTGATATGTATTTGGTAAAAGTAAATGAGTGAAGAAGACGCAATGTAAGACGCAAATGCAGAGGGGATTACTTTTTCTTATTATGGGACCAACCATGAAATCGCGAAAAAAAAATCAGCTGTTTCATACAAAAATTAAAATCGAAAATATCAAAATATATGAAACAGCTGATTTTGTTCGCGATTTGAGAGTTGGTCCGTTAGTAAAAGTTGTTTAGTTTGATGGTCCCTATACACCATATTCGGCATTAGGGGTATTTTTGTAACACCTTGTATACCCCCTTACTAATAAAGATTGTATAACAAATGTTCAAGTCACCCAGAGTTTGGCCCTTTCTTTTTTTTGTTTTTTTAATGTCAAACTTAAATAGTTTGACAGAGTAACCATTGTGTAACTATACATCTGCTATACAATCTTTATTAATAAGGGGGTTATTAAATTAACAATATTTCATATCTAGTGGATTACATTTAACTCATTTCAATAAATATACATATTTATACCTATTATTATATTACATAAAATTAGTGGTCCACCGGCATCACCAAAAGTGTCCCCACACAATTTATCGCTCGTAAAATACGTATTAAGTCGGACCCAGATTTTAGTGTATTTTAATTTAAAACCTACCGCAAAGATCATAATAAAACATAATATATTTATTGCAAATTTTTATCAACTTTTCGGTTATAAATAAGATTTTTTAAGGTTTTAGCATTCACAATGCTATTTTTATACAACACTAAATAATATACTAGAAACAACTCGAGTCGCACCGGATCATATTCTCGGACGGGAATCGAACCCGCGACCTTTGGAAGTCCGGTCCAATGCTCTGACCACTGAGCTACCGAGTCACTAGTGAATGTGTTTTATAATTTAATTCTACAGTATTGATAAAACAAAAAGCTTTTGATGTTTCTTCATTGCAAATAGAATATCATTCATCTCCATGTCTTTAAACAAAAAAAAATTACAATCACTGAAGTAACGATTTTGATTTTATGGATATATCGTTAGTGTTGCTTCGATCGAAAGGCCAAGAGTTTAAAATTGTCAAGATAAAAGATGCCCCTTGATAATAATAATTATCCGAAAGAAACAATTTAAAAATCTTTGTTTTGGCCACACAGAACACAAATGAATGAATATTTGACAGTTAGTTCAGTCAGACACGAAACACGACGACGCGGGAATCCCCCGCTATTGACGTCAAGTGGCGCGTGTTCCGATACACGCAGTCGTTGAGTTGCAGCAAGTGGTAAATATTTAAATTTCAATTAAAATTATCAAAGATAATTATCAACCTATGTTTATCTTGATAATTATCTCGATAAATATCAATGATAATTATCACTTCAAACCCTGCAAAGTAAGTTAAACTCAAGTTCCAAAGGCAGTTATCTCCAAAGGTCGAAGTAACCAGCTTTACTACAAAAATCATTATAAAATAATTTTTGTTGTTGTAAGAAAAATTATACCTACTAGGGAGCAATGTTGTTATAGATAGATAAACAATTATGTTAGTAACTATTCATGCCATATTTCCAATCACCTATTTCTATCCAAAGTTCAAATGAGTGAGTCAAGTTCACACAAAATGTATGGCACACGCCAACCGTGCGTGTGCCATACAGTTTGTTTGTGCCAAGGATTTTTAAAACCTCCTTACCAACCTTGTATCATAAACTACTATTATGGCCCTAAAAGCGATGTAATAAGACTCACTTTACGAGTAAGTGTGTTGAAAAAAAAATACACATATAGGTACCAAATAGTTTTAAACAAGGATTGTTGAAAAAGAAGGTGATAATACCATACGCAACACAAAATCGTTCATTTCAATCACACCATGACCTAATTCAAGTCAACCTCATCAATGCAAATTCAACCTTAAAAAGGGACTTCAAAGTTTGATTTCGCTCGTGCCCTCGCCATGGGACAGCAGGACAGTCCCACCACAATCTCACTGACCCAGTCTAAACCTATTTGGAAGGAAATTGAGTTGGTCGAATTTCATCAGGAATTGAGCCTGTGTTGCATTGTAAAGTACGCAGTCGCTTTCTTGACCACACAATGGTTAATAATTCTTCGAGTATTTCGAGCATTCAGTGTGAATACAACTTTCGGAAAATTATCGTTGAAATGATAATCATGCCACTACTGCTGTTTGAAGGGTTAAGTTAAATTATCTTGGCACTGCTGAAGGGTTTGTTTTTAATGAGAGTATCGACATTATTACATTTTATTTATTTTTTAAAAATATTGGGAATTTAATAATGCGTTTATATAGAATTCTAGAACTGGCCCGGAAACATCTTTAAATTCATTTTCCGGTTCGCGAGTTTAAAGCTATTTGTGAAGGGTGCAAATCGAGCTTTTTCGAACACCAAATCTAAATCAAAGACTTTTTAGTATTTTCAGTACTAACATGAAATAATGGCAACTATTTAGCTAACAAACTTAGCACGTACGGTCGGCAACTCACGTGATTTATTTACCACATTGCATAAAAATTCGTGTGCGCGCGTATCGCCCCTGCACAAACTATTTTTGTCTCTAGTTTTCTTAACCTTTTGACCGCCACGGTCTTCTATAAAAAACCGGCCAAGTGCGAGTCGGACTCGCGCACGAAGGGTTCCGTAAAAATCACGTTTGTTGTATGCGAGCCCCCCTTAAATATTTGTTTTAATTTAATTTAGTTATTTATTTTTAAAGTGAATATACAACTAAATATTCTGTGAATATTTCAAGCATCTACCTGTTGCCGTTATCAATATCGAGCAAAAACGAGCAAAAAAATTACGTTTGTTGTATGGGAGCCCCCTTAAATATTTATTTTATTATATTTTTAAGTACCTATTTGTTGTTATAGCGGCAACAGAACTACATCATCTGTGAAAATTTTAACCTTCTAACTTTCGCGGTTCATGAACCATGAGATACAGCCTGGTGATAGACGGACAGACAGACGCACAGCGGAGTCTTAATAATACGACTTTATTAGAACTCATAATGTCGTGGCGTGGAGGGCACGGAAACGTTTGTTTTTAGGGTTCCGTACCCAAAGGGTTAAACGGGAACGTCAGGCACGGAAATATTTGTCTTTTATAGAAGACCGTGGCTCTCAAAAGGTTAAACAATTGTATAAACAGGAAAGCATAAAGGACTACCAAACCCGTCGATTTTCACCGTCAATCAACTATAATTTTATTTCATCAACGGATCACACATCACAATACTTCAAAACGCAACAATTGCCATATTTTCTCTACCAACAATCAGCATTGTGTCGCGTGCCGGCCCGGCACCGAGTGAACCCATTGTATTTTGATCATTATTTCATTAACAATAAGAGCTATCTATTATCCGAGTGGCCTATACCTTTAGGGGGCAATTTTTGGCCACACGGTTGCGCAGTCGATTTTTTTTTTCATATTGTGAACTTCATAAATGGAATTTTTTAGCCCCAGGATGGGATGTAATTTATTGAACATTATAAAAAACACATGGGATGTTGTATTAATGCATTGGGAGAAAATACGTGAATATTGAGAGATGAAAATAACATAGTGGAGGACGCCAGTTGACTTTCATACGAACAAACGAGGTAACTTTGAAGACTTGGTTCTCCGCTAGGGATTGATCGAGCTGTGACCTGACGACGGCTATCCAGGAAGTAAATGGGGGAGCTGGGAGACCCAACTGATCTGATCAGCATTCTAAGAGATGTAAGGATCAGAGTTCTCAGTTTCATGATTTCCATACATTTTAATGCCCACTTCGCGGTTTTTTAAACATCTCTTAGAATTTTGATCAGATCAGTTGGATGTGTTGACCGATCTGGATCTCCTCTATTCACTCCCTGGATAATCATCATCAGAACAGCTCGATCAATCCCTGGCGAAGAACCAAGGCTTCAAAGTTACCTTATGTGTTCAAAAATCGACTGGCGTCCTTAATTATGTGGTCACCAGTATATAATAAGTATATCTATATTTTTTCTCCTTGAAAATGCCTTCGAAATCCACTTCCACGCGGGAACACGAGAATGGTTTTTTTTTCAATTTATTTGGTTTAAGAAACAGTGTACACAAAAAATTCTAACGGTGTTATGATAAATAGCTTTAGTCATTGTGACACCAACATCATTTAATACAAAAACCACAACAGTATTTAATACAAAAATAGGTTAATTAAGAGGCGATGCTATAAGTACTGATAAATAATATCTTTATTAAATTATTGGTAGTGAAGAGACAACGGAGCAAAATTAAAAAATAGCACATCTTGTCACAGTAAAAAATCAACAACAAAAAAAGCACACTCTAGTCTCTTCTTCTTCTTTTTTTGTTATGGCAATCTACTTTCCTCTTGGAAGTAATTTTTGCCAGTGTCAAGTGTTAAATAGTTCAGTGGTAGATATTGTTTCATTTTTCATTAGAATGCGGGTGCATTCCAATGCTGCTTGGAGCATTTGGCACCAAGTATATCAAGACAGTTTACTCGGTTAGTTCTGCCGAGGAAGCCACCACTTCAATAAAAGTCTCAGCTTCACACAACCAAGATCGCGCCTATTTCAATTATCCCACATATTGTTCAGTTGCGTAGACACTTGTACCATATAACTGCACCAATTTTAAGACACAATATCCACTATAAATCAATTTGAAAATAATTAAAATAGAAACCGAACTCGACAAAATGGCGCCAAAAACTCCACTCTAATCTCTACTGAACTGACAATTTTAAAACTAAAATTCCTGGCCCTGAACATCATAGTTTTGCCGCGTCGCTAACAGGTAACATTATTTTAAACACTACGTGTTGGTAAAAGTGCCATTATTTATTCTGTGGTATTACAAAGTTAATAAGTGTGCAAGCTTAGGTGTAACCACTAAAAACCCCGTGGTGTTCCTTCCACTTGTTAGGCAATGACAACAAGACCAAGGTGACAATCTCCGGGTCAAAGCATGCGCAGGTCCTTTCAGACTCCGGCCCTTCTATTGTCTAATTTCAAAATCTATCGCAACCGCTTTCAAGATGTAAATTGATGCTTCGTTTTGGCATAAATAAAAACTTACCAAAGAAATGCAGCAATGTGTCACATCCATCTGTCAAATGAAAGCGATTGCGATAGATTTTGAAATTAGACAATTAGCCCCCCGGTCCACGAAAGCTGCAAATTGCAATATTCAAGTTTGTGTAAGCCTATGCAAAATGGCTGGATTAATTTCATTTGCAATATCAATACCAAAATACTCCATTTTAGGAAGATCTCGTCAACATCAGACAAGTACACGCAGATGAATAAAATTTCGAGTGTTTCAGATTCAGCTGTCAACAGTTCGGATACACGATATTCAATCATTACATTCGGCAAAGTTGCAGTTAAGTTTGATAAATACAAATGAACTCCAAATGTGAAGGTTACGCGTCCGATAAAAAACATTATTTATCAGTTCACGTAATAACTGTTGATAAGATATGAAATAAAACATTCGACTTTCACGACAGATTTGATTCTTTATAGGTCAAGATTTAAAACAACAATGTTACTGTGTGCCGATATACCTTTGATAACAATAAATTATTTTTATCTGTACACTTGCATTGGAACAGCTGCGGCGGTATCAGCTAAAAACATTGAAGTTCATGTTAACTGTGTTTTGACAGATGTATGTGATACATTGCTATTTTTCTTTGTTAAGTTGTTATTTGTGCCAAGACGAAGTAGCAATGTATCACATACATCTGTCAAAACACAGTTAACATGAACTTCAATGTTTTTAGCTGATAGAGCCCCTGATGTTAACGTTTTATACTCTATGGCTTTTATTAAATTAAATAAAATAAATATTTGACAACATCACATACATTGCTCCAATTCCAAATTAAGTAGCTAAAGCACTTGTGTTATGGAAATCAAGAGACAACGGTGGCATCACAAATTGAGCCAATATAGAAAAGTTCGTTTTCTAAACTGACCGGGGATCGAACCCGGGACTTCAGAGATGGCGACACCTTGAAAACCGGTGTACAAAGCCACTCGACCACGGAGGTCGTCAGTGAGTGATTTAAAGGCACGAGACATAACAAAATTTCGGTGTCGTGTTAAACACACAACTTTTCACCTCTACCAGCGAGAAAAGTGTTATAAGTATGAAAGAACCGTTTTTTTTACGTAACTTTCCCGATAAAAAGCTAAATTCAGCATTAGAAAGTTGTCCTCTCAAATCCTTTGGTTGTTAGTCAACCATCTTCATCGCCGGACGCACTATTTTTTTATACCCATTACATAAAAAGTATCACGATAATCGGACGCAACTCGTATTTCCATTTACTTGATATTGAACCTTATTTGTGAGTTAACAGTATCACGGAGTGGAACAAACAACGTCCGCTTATCGCGACTGTTTTTATGTAATAGGCCAGCAATTCGTAACAATCAGTGTGTCTAGCGATATGTCTCCATTCATTCCTTGGATGGCCATCATCAGATCACAGCTAGGTCAATCCTTGGCGGAGCACCAAGGCTTCAAAGTTACCTCGTTTGTATTAAAATCAATTGGTGTCCATAAGTATCTGGCCACCACTATATTCAACATCGAAAACCTACCCTCAGAATAAGTCACAAAAGAAAAAAAGTAGAGTAGAGTAAAGCTCTTTTCTTTTAAGAGAAAGAAAGTACAACAAAAGAAAAAAAGGTCTTGACAGACGGATAGACAGACAGACAGACAGACGGACAACAAAGTGATCCTATAAGGGTTCCGTTTTTTCCTTTTGAGGTACGGAACCCTAAAAAGAGCAAAAAAGTCCTGCCAAAAAGCGGAAAGATGCCATGTCAACATATTAACCGCCATCTTTGATTATGTTTCGTTAAAACGTCGACGACCTCCTCGGTCGAGTGGCTTCGTACGCCGATTTTCAAGGTGTCGCCATCTCTGAGGTCACGAGTTCGATCCCCGGTTGGGTCAATTTAGAAAACGAACTTTTCTATATTGGCTCAGGTCTGGGTGTCTGTGATACCACCGTTGCCTCCGATTTCCATAACACAAGTGCTTTAGCTACTTACTTTGGAATCAGAGCAATGTATGTGATGTCGTCAAATATTAAAATATTAAAAAAAAAACGTTATAAAACGCATTTAAAAGCAAAGTTTTTAATCAATACAGTATCTGGTGGCGTCACACATAATTTGCTCCGATATTAAACCGTGAGCAAACAATGATTAGCATGGATTGAGCTAATTGTGTGCAAAAGTATGAAAAATTAATTAACATGCGTTCGCGTTATAGCTCAATTTTAGAAATGGGATATCGGAGCAACACATAAACTTGGTAGTTAATTAAACTTGTAGGAGTTGTATTGGAAATCTGTTTAGACTTTATTGTGTCATTTATTTGCAATTTTTTTTATGGGCTTGGGTAATCTATGAAAATGGGATAAACAAAATTCCACGATAAAATTAAAAACTCAAGTTAAATAACTTTTTTGTATTTTTTGGATTAGTGATTCCGTAAGTTGTAGACCTCGCTTTTAACATATTATTATCTCCGTCATTTTGAAAAATTATCGAATAGAAAATCACGAGAATCGGTTGAGAAATGCGACCTGTAGACGTAGACGGACAGCCGGATGAACATACGAAAGCATATTTGCCTGAAACAGAGAGAGACGCTTCGCTCGCGCTTTAAAAAAATAATAAACAAATTCCTCAATAAAATAAAAAAATCTGAGTTAAAACTTATTTGTGCCCTTAAATAAAAGCTATGTACCCACGACAGCACGTCAGGTTATACAGTTAAACTGGGAAAACAGCTTTTATTAAGTCGGGCATAAAGGCGGTCTCAAGGTCAACATGTATAGTCTGAGGTGCCGTCGTGTGTACCAGCGTTATAGTATTAAACTAGCTTCCGCCCGCGACTTCGTCCGCGTGGACATTCGAGAAAATTCTTAGAGAAGCTTAACCAGGATATACATTATTCTATGTTTTAATTTTATCAAACTCCGATCAGCCGTTTTTAAGTGATTAGGTGGGTATTAGTATCCTGTTTCCGTTTCTGTTCCCGTCTCCGTTTCCAATCAATCAATCAATCTAAAATACTGACATCTGAGGAATGATACCACTACAAGGTTCTAATTTATGTCATGTCCACCGTGTTGGACTTCATAACAAGTAGCATTTTTGCAATCAACATCGAGCAAAACCTCAAAAGTGACATCGATATCCGTTTTTAAGGTTTATAGGTATACCCTTTTTCTCCCTAAGGGGTTGATTTTCGGAAAATTACGACATATATGCTTATTTGTTTTCGAACATTAGCCTAAATAATAAATTTAGTGATTTTTACTTTGAAATCGACAGATTTTCCACACACAAATTTATCCCTCTTTTTACCCTTTCAGAGGTAGAATTATCAAAAACGCTGTGATACGTCAATTTTTATTTTCAATCGCCAACCTCAACAAAAAATTTGAAGGTCCTAACTTCAAAACTGACGGACTTTCATTCAAACTTTTATCCTCTATATTACCCCCTTTGGGGTGGAATTTCCAAAAATCCTTTGGAATATTTAAATTCGGCGTGAAGACAAGAAAACTATCCTCCATAACTGGAGTTTATACTTACAGCCGGTAGGGCTCTATCACGCATTTAAATTTTCCTGTACAAATTCCCATATAAACTTTCATCCCCTATTTCATCCACATAAGGGGTGAATTTTCAAAAATCCTTTCTTAGTGCTCAGCTACACCATGAAAGGTGCTTTCCAAAAAATGGTGTCTTTACCTTCTGCCGTTTGGGCTCTACGCGTATGCCAACAATCAATTTAAAGTTTTTTATGTATAGATTAAGGCCCAACACTAAACAATCTGTGACGTGTAGTACCAATACGAAATATTAGCGCTAATGTAACTTGATCCACAATACTTTAACTATTAAAAAAAGCAAACAAACCCGAGTGCTTTCACGGGCCTTTGTAACACAATATGAACCTTTTAAAGGCAAGCGCAGGCGCAGGCGAGATTCCGAGAACTTGAAGTTATGGCTCCACAACACGTCAGAAGCATCATCAATGTTCAAATCGTAATATATTAAAGAATTTTGCAATTATCATATTTCATACTTATTTACGACATCTAGACTTTCAACTGACGTGCATCTAAAGTCCAGGCCGTAAAACGTATAAACGTACCTGCAATAAAATGTGTTTTATACCTTGTATAATTATATAGGTTATTTGTTCTTGATATTTAGGCGAGCAGGGGTTGTTTGTTTACGATTGTCTTGGGGCAAAACCTCCCGTGTACACTCGTGAAACGTACAGAGTTTATTGTGGGGGTTAACGAGTTAACGTAAACGCAACTTGCCGGGAAATTTCCGTATAGACTCGCTCGTTCGACGGACTTTTACTGCCCTGCCGAGTGGCAGCAATGAATTTAATGGATGGAAAGGCGACTTACAAAAGGCAGTGTTTAAATGAGAACTTATTATACTTTATAAGTCATATTTACGTTTGTTTTAACTCACAAATACTTATGCAAAACCATGTAATTACACATTCGAATAGACCATTGTTGTGGCGGGAAAAACATACAGTATACAAAAGATGGCTTCGTTTAGTTTAAAACTGATTTGTTTTTAACACCTATATTAAAAGTTTAAAGCTTTTTAACATAATTAATGCGTGAAAATGTTTTATACTATGAGGATCAATTTATTAATTTTAAGGAATACTTCTTCATATTTTATTTTTAACTAGCAGACCAGACACACCCCAAACACACCACAAACATATTTTCAGATTTCGCGCTCCTCGCAGCTATCGGAGGACATTAAAAATGAACATAAAAAATTACTATTAATAGACTTGTTCAGGGATACTCAAACTATTTTGACCCTTTTCCAAAATGAACTGATACCACAGACCCCATAGCCAAATTACTTTAAAAGTCCTATCAAATATCAAGTGTAATTCATAATTTATTAATATTATAATTATTCGTTTATTTCGACCCCTGAGAAATCGATTTCGACCCCAAGGGGTCGATATCGACCACTTTGGGAATCCCTGATCTAGTTCATTGAAGTCGGAGAGAGAGAGAGAGAGTATCTACTTTTAAATGTATCTATTCGTGTGTGTGTGTATGAATTTCAAATAAAGAAAATACTTCATTGTTATAAACATTACTATTTTATTGAAAGGTAAAACTTCAAAAAATTTCTAAAATTAAAATTTGTTTTGAGCTATGCCCTCTCTCTTCAACTTTCGCTCAAGATTCGTTTATTCGTAATAACCTCTACCTAATGCATTTGGAAACCCACAATAATTGCTAAATTTTTATATTTAATAAAGATTTAAGGAAATTAATGTTAAAATACAATAGTATGTGTAAACATACTTAGCGTAGTCTATATTTTTAGGGTTCCGTACCCAAAGGGTAAAACGGGGACCTATACTAAGACTCCGCTGTCCGTCCGTCAGTCTGTCACAAGGCTGTATCTCATGAACCGTGATAGTTAGACAGATGAAATTTTCACTCGACTTGCACTTGGCCGGTTTTTATACACAACTTACACGACTAACCTCAAAATAAAACTCTAAAACAAGTAAAAATTTCCCCAAACGTGATTTTTTGTTCCTAAAAATGATACGTTTTGTATGAAGAGAAGATTTTCTTTTCTCCCCAATAATTAATTTTTTCCCTAAAATGGGGAAAAACCCTCAATCTGGCAGCCTTGGCTACACAAAGGATAATCTACAGCCAACTATTATGTGCTAAAAACACTAACGTATCTATACATCGGTCGTGAAGATGCCGCGAAATGTGAATCGATACATCGCAACAATATACAGTACCCCTAGCACGAATAATATCTATCAGATACAGTACCTGCTTATGGGAAATTTAATTTCGCTTTTCGGCGGTAGATGGCGCTGTACAAATTTTAATTTCGCTTTTTGGCGGTAGATGGCGCTGTACAAATTTCCCATACAAAATACGATATCGAATTATTTTACGCGCGTACTTTTATCACTTTTGTATTAGGTTGCTTTCTCGTTTATTTGTTTCTTTTTTCTCGATAGATATACTACGGGTACCGATCAGCCGTTGCAAACGAGAGCTTCAACGCATGACGTCACATTTGTTTCGCAGACTTTTTTAATTAGTGAGTGGTCTACGGCTGCACAGGACCCTTTTAGCCGGATGGTATTATCCTTGCAGTCGTAAAAGCGTTTATTGCCTATAAAAGCAAGTGCAGTATACACAGACTGTATGCATTTCACATACTTGTTGCATTTTTATAACCAATATATTTCATTTGATTTGCAACTCGACGTGATGGTTCGAAATGGAAATTATGCTTTTTGATCTGTTTTTTATGTATTGTTGTTATTTATTTGACGCTGTGAATAATGCTTTAGTTGTTATTTTATCGATTTTGTAATAGGTCTAGAAATTGTGTGGAGATACAAAATAAATCGAAATAATATTCAAAGAAGTTACATTATAAATAAATAAATATTTGACAACATCACACATTGCTTCGATTCCAAAGTAAGTAGCTAAAGCACTGGTGTTATGGAAATCAGAGACGACGGTGGTATCACAAACACCCAGACCTGAGCCAATATAGAAAAGTTCGTTTTCTAAATTGACCCAACCGGGGATCGAGCCCGGGACCTCAGAGATGGCGACACCTTGAAAACCGGTGTACAAAGCCATTCGTCCGCGGAGGCCGTTGCCAACATTGACTTTCATTTCTCTTTCAGTACGAAAAACTAATTAATAATTATCACGCTTTTTTTTGTAGTTGAGAAGTACTTAAAGTGACATAAGATACTAAATTATTTTGGGGTAAAATTGGATTCAATAATACCGATTTTTGTGTAAATAATGACTCATATTGCTCAATAAAGTAAAAATAACTAAGTACCAAATCACTTCTAACGGATACTAACTAGCGCGGTTTTATTATCTTTTGTAGACCCCAGTGACCACAGCAGCTGTAAAGGAATAAAAAAAATCAAATCGAAACCAAACTAATAATTTAAAAATACCGCGCTAGTATCCATTATTTAACCCTTCAACGCCCGAAAAATGAGACACAAAAGATATTCCATTGTTATACGGCCGCATGCGTCCGTTTGGGCGTTGATGAATTAAGTGTTTTGTTTCAATTTTTAGTACGCGCGTAAAGTATTAGTTTCACATGGGACACAATGTGGCGCCCTCAACTTAATTAAAATTTAAATATTCTTAATTAAAACAATAAACTTATTAAAATTAGTTCTAAGGTCGCGGGTTTGATTCCCGTCCGAGAACATGATATTATTTAGTATTACATAAAAAGTTGCCACTTTAGGCTCTTTTGCCTACTACTACTACAACGAACTATATTTAACTGAGGTAATTGTTTGTAAAGTTTTAATATGTCATGCTCACTTTAAAATGTGTGGTGGTGTCGTGTGACGCGGGTCGTTACGTTCCCTCAAATATACCTATGGTTGAGCAAAACGATGTCTGGTTCATGCGTCATGCTCGTGAACGGGTGCTGCCTGTGGGAATGGATCTGCTTCTGATTATTATATTATATAGGTAGCCATTTCAATGCATATTAAATTGTATGAATTGCATTTTTTGTAACAGCCTAGACTGAATAAATAAATGACTGAATTTAGCTTAAACCTCGTTTTATTCATTAAGAAATGATCTTATTAGACAATGCTATTTATTTATTAATATATGTTAATTGTAACATTATAAGAATTTAATGTCTGGAAACGATATACATATTTGTAAATATCGTTCCATCTGATAAAGCTAATAAGTTTTTTGCGCCCATTTTTCTTGTCAACTAAAAGACATCGATAAAAGACTTTAATTAAAATTTAATTAAGATGAGGGCGTTGAGGGCAAGAGGAGGGCCTTAAATTAAAAAAAAAAATCTAAAGTAACTCAGTTCTGTATTTTTAGCTATTGCATCACTTTTCTAACAGGACTGAAGGAAGTCTTTTCAATTGGCCCTCGTAAAGTTTAACAGCCACTATTGCTTCAATTCATAATTGGGTTCCGTGCTGCCTGCATTTTATATCAAGACTACACGAAACCTAACATTGCGTTTTATTCAGCAGCGAAAGCAAGTTTGTTTGATCAGTACCCTTAGCTCGAACATCTATCGAGAAAAAAAACGCGCGTTAAAGTACTCGATAGAGTATTTTTACGCGCGTGTGTAATTGTGTAATTAAGTGTCGTATTTTTTAAAATTTTGAGATTTAAGCATTCACAATGCTATTTTTATATTGAGCTACCGAGTCAGTAGACAGTGACTCGGTAGCTCAGCGGTCAGAGCATTGGACCGGATATTTAAACGTCGCGGGTTCGATTCCCGTCCGAGAACATGATCTGGTGCGAGTCGTATTTTTTCTAGCATATTATTTGGTATTACTATTAACTGTCGTATTTCTAATGAACTGTACGCGCGAAAGTCTTAGAAGTGTATACTCGATAGAATAATTCTCTATGGAAAATCTCATTTCGCTTTTCGGCGGTAGATGGCGCTGTACAAATTTCCCATACAAAATTACTGTATCGAATGTTTTTACGCGCGTTATTTTTCTCGATAGCTGTTCGTGCTAAGGGTACTGACACCTATTTCATATGAAATTGCGTGATACTGACTGACGCTGCAGATGTTGCAATGAAGAGCAGAAAACGCCAAAGCACCTCTTAAGTGATTGTAGACCAGGGCCGTAGCCAGGGGCTCTACCGGCTAACTTTTCGAACTTCGGCGGGTCTGCCCAGCTTCAACTTAAAACAGATAAATCGAAGTAAGGAGTTTTGTATGTACTATTCGCCGAAGTTATTTAGAAGATATCGATGTTCGTGTGACATCATGAATTGGAGTTCGCCATTTTGGCCCGATTGGGGCACGATTTATCTGTTTTAATTTGAAGCTCGACAGACTTTCCGAAGTTGGATGCGTTAGCCGGTACGGCCCCAGGACTTAACATCGGAGAGGGTTTACATTTATTTAAAGATTTCTTTTTTAATTTCAGATATTATCAAAAATACAAGGGCTCGATGTCAATTTTGTTATTTTTAAACTTCCACACAGTTTTCAAGGTCGCAATTTTAATGTATTATTAAAAGCCCTTAGTGCTATCTGACGCACAAGAAATCAAAACTCCTTGAATTATATCCAAGCAAAACTACTTGACAACTGTACTATAATATTATTATGTATGAAAACAATATTAAGTAACGAAACATTAGCTAGTGTCAAACTGTATAAATACCCAACTTAGTTTGATGCCAATATTGTATTCGGGATAAAAGGTACCCTATGTCTTTCCTCCTGACAACGTGTACCTATGCACAATTTCATGATGATCGGTTCAATAGTTAAAACGTGAAGGCGTAACAAACAAACAAACAAACATAAAAGATAATTTAGTCCGCTTGGCCCCGCCTTTTTCCGCAGTTTTATCTTTTCCATCACAAAAACAGCGTTCACGCACTAGAGTCACCTACAGTGCAAAATAAAAATTTTTGGTCACCCATCCCATGACTGACCCTAGCAAATACTGCTTAACTTCCACAATCGCAGGCCGAATGGACCATTTCACTGCACCACCGAGCTCCTTGGCAATTTAAAGTAATCCCGTAATTAACGGATGAGAATTAAGTTAATTGCCAGATAACTACTCCGTGATTTAACTGTTACCTCAGTTAGTTTATTAGCCGATTAAGTTGCCTTTGAAGATGTCTTTCTTTAGTTTTACAGGTACAATATTTAGTAGTTTGGTGTAACATTTTAAAAATACTTTTTGGCAATGTTTAAACTTTGTTTCAAAGGTTTTGAAATACCTATGTAGTTAGATTAAAATAAAATAAAAACTCAGAGATAGAGAATCTCCTTAATCTCAAAAACTAAACAATTACAATCTATCTTCTCAAAAGTACTTTTAATATTTCAATTAATACCTCTACCATAGAATAAATAATATGTCTCTACCTATAATACATTAACAGAGGTATAGTGACATCATACTGTTTGTCTAATTGAAAATTGGATCCCAATAATTCTGACTCTACGTCAGCTTCCATACTTTTCTGAAAATGTGATCTGATACTGATATTTTTTTAAAGTAGAGGCTCTATGTGCTATATATCTCGCTTTAGCATATCTCCGCCTATTTAAAATCTATATAATTATCGATCCGCTCACAAAATTTCGGAGAATCGCTAGAGAAATGCGACCAGCCCGCCGATTCTGTAACCAAACTCGCATCTCACTTCGAACTAACGTCACTTCACTTCACGTAGTTATTAAAAAATTGCTGAATATAACAATTTTACCGATTGTAAACGGTTTTAGGTAGCTACCGAAGCTATCTAAAATCTTTTGTGATAAAAAAATTACCTATCATTATCTCATTTATGATTTAAAATTTCCGCGCAGTGAAGTGGAATTAGAAGTGACGTTCGAGTTTGGTTACAGAATGGACAGGCTGTAGGGGAGAACAGAGGGACAGCCGGACGGAAATACGAAAGCATTTTCGCCCAAGCTAAAACAGAGACGCTTCGTTCGCGCTACGTGCTCGCTCGGCCAACATTGCTAAACTGTCAAAATCCCTTCCGACCCGTCCACCCCCTGGACTTTTCCACTGGTGGGTGGACAGGTAATTCACGATTATCCCTCTACCCACTACGCTAGTGTGAACCGAATTAAGTACGTCTAGTAATCGACTGATTATTATTTTCTCCATCCATTGTTAATTCATCATTTATAGCCAAGCATTTTTTGCGCCAAAATTTAAATCAGAGGATAATGATACGTAACATCGTGCCATTAAAATCTAAGATTAGTTAGACTGCTTTATTTATTTTGGTCCTTTTTCACCATTAATGCTATCTGGCAGATACCCAATACTCGCATTTCATTTTATTGAGAATCAATTTTCATTAACTCGGTTACTTGTATGCACCACGCAACTGAAATTTGTTAGACATAAATAATAACTGTACATGTTTATTTTTGAGGCTCCGATATTTCAATAACATCACTACAAAAAGCTAAATAAATAGTATAATGTAACATGAATTAAACAACAGATGTTGAAACTGTTATTTATTGAAAAATTAACAAACTACACTGAATTTCAAAACTTAGTACCACACTTTTAAAATTGTCATAACTTTTAAAAAACACAATTTATATTTTCGAAATAAAAAACTAAAATAAGTTTTTTTTTAATAATAACATCACAATCGATAATCATCTTGAAGAAAACCTTTTTTTATTTAAAAACTTTAACTTCTATTGTTTAAGAGAAATTGCAATTTTAAAAGTGTGGTAGGTACTAAGTTTTGAAGGCCAGTGTATTTAATCTCAAAAAATATGCCGAGATCGAAATACAGGTACTGTCAGGTACTCCATCTAACTAAGCCACGTTAGGTTGTTAGACTTGTTAACTACAATGTAAGACTTAAAACAAATAAACCCTCAAGGGTTCAAACTCTAGCGCACATTTTCTCGCATCCTGAAAAAATACATCTATTTTCCCTTCTAATACCAAAAACTAATACCAAATGGTATTTGTTTATTACCGTTATAAAATTTGTATTCCCAACGATATTATAAATTTTTTAATATATTTTTTAATAAATTTGGTATTCGTTGGGAATAGACATTTTATAACGGCAATAAACAAATACCATTTGGTATTAGTTTTTGGTATTCGAAAGGAATAGATCAAAAAATACTACACAAATTAATTCATTTAAATTTAAATAAAAAATATTTTTATGTCTACTATTAAAAGTACTGCATTAGTGGTTATCTGGGAGAGAATGCGTTTAGCATTAAGTCCGACTCTTGTCCTATTTTATTGTTGTTCAATAACGAGATAATATAAAATAAATACAAAAATAAAAGTAAGACAATCATCAATTCGGATAATGTAATAGAATACAGTCTGTGAGTACTCAACAGTTTGCTAATATAAATCGTGAGTGTCCTGACTTTCCTGACCAACTAACATTGGTTTCCGTTTCAGTGCGTGAATATTTATAATGAATGACACATCGATTCAGTATCTAGGTCAAACTCACAGGAAAAATACTATCATCCTAAGAATTACTATCACTTTCATTTTGTTTCATTCCCGTACTATCTGCTACAATATTATCAGAAGACAAAATGAGAGAAAGCAATGCCACATGAAATTACCCAATTACCTGGGGCCCTACCGGCTAACTTTTCGAACTTCGGCGGGTCTGCCGAACTTCAACTTAAAACAGATAAATCGAAGTAAGGAGTTTCGTATTGTACTATTCGCCGAAGTTATTTAAAAGATCTTGATGTTCATGTGACATCATGAATTGGGGTTCGCCATTTCGGCCCGATTGGGGCTCGATTTATCTGTTTTAATTTAAAGCCCGGCAGACTTTCCGAAGTTCATTGCGTTAGCCGGTACGGCCCCTGACCATCACATGAAATTACTTCACTGACTAACAGCAAACACATTTCTACAATAATATCTACAAGAAAAATCTACGAAAATGCATAGTTACGAGCTTACGACGTCATATCCCATTTCGCAAATCTCTATCAATATAGCCACAGATAATATACATAGCTAAGGTATCGCATCTCCGTCGCATTGCAGTGATGATCGCTAGTGAAGTCCATTTAGCTGGTGTGTAAGTACACTAATGTAGGATTTACAAGGGTAAATTTTAATCGTCTGTGACGTAACAAGTCGCTTGTAAAATTAATCGCAGCGCAGGTGATACATCGGTGTCGGCCGACAGGGCGTCGGGCGCTCGCTGTCGTATATGCAGTCGACGGCGTAACCTAAGTAACAATTATGTAATAAATAAAACCAATATTACTTAGTTTCAGTTTTAGCCATCGGGTCTGATAAGTGTTTTCAGACACCTGCGTTGGCATTCACTCGTTTTTCTAGTTATACAAGGTGTTACAAAAATACCCCTAATGCCGAATATGGTATATAGGGACCATCAAACTGAACAACTTTTACTATGGGACCAACTCTGAAATCGCTAAAAAGAAATCAGCTGTTTCATACAAAAATTAAAATCGAAAATATCAAAATGTATGGAACAGCTGATTTTTTTTTCGCGATT
This sequence comes from Catoptria pinella, assembly GCA_963556745.1. Taxonomy (NCBI): domain Eukaryota; kingdom Metazoa; phylum Arthropoda; class Insecta; order Lepidoptera; family Crambidae; genus Catoptria; species Catoptria pinella. The sequence continues at coordinate 1,803,381 of OY750776.1, forward strand.
TCAGGGTTTGGATCCATAGTAAAAGTTGTTCAGTTTGGTGGTCCCTATATACCATATTCGGCATTAGGGGTATTTTTGTAACACCTTGTATATGTAGAATGTTGATCAGATCAATTGGTATAGCGATCTGAATCTTCTCCATTCACTCCCTGGATGACCATTATTGGATCACAGCTAGATCAATCCTTAGCAGCGAAACAAGGCTTCAAAGTTACCTCGTTTGTATGAAAAACGACTGGTGTCCTTAATTATGTGGCCACCACTTAAATTATACGTGAAGTGATACAATACATAAAATACGTCCCGATGATACGGATGCAGACCCACTTCTACCACCATAGAGGTTAATCTCATTAGATTAGTGGTATTCTAACATGTACGAAGTAAAGACGTATTTAGTTTATTTTTTGAGATTTTAGCATTCACAATGCGAATTTTATACAATACTAAATAATATACTAGAAAAAATTAAACCGAGTCACTCGGTAGCTCAGTAGTAGGAGCATTGGACCTACTTCTAAAGGTCACGGGTTCGAATCCCGTTCGCAAATATGATCTGGTGCGAGTCAAAATTGTTCTAGTATTTAGTATTTCTAGTATATATTTTAGTTTATTTCTACATTCAGACAATACTTCACCGGGTCAGGGTGCAACACAACCTTGCCTTCGATGACCCAATGCGAAAATGTTGAACCCTGACAATAGGGCTACCAACAGCGATAAAAAGTTATAATTAATTTTGGGCTACATAATAATTAATTTTATGTTTTTCCGGGGTTTACCTATTTTTGAACTTAGTAACTTTAGGAATTTACGAGTTTTGTGTTTTAATTAAAACTAAATTTGAAATACGAAAGATATTTTATTGCATTAAAAGCTTTTGTAATAACAATATTTTTAAGTAAAGAAATAATTATCTGTAATTTAAAAAATGGTAGGGAATATAGTGGTAGGAAAAAAAACTGGACGATTTAAAAGTACTTCTAAATGTGTCTATTTAAATGAATAATTAAACAGTTCTCGATTCCTCTTAAATTTAAAATTTAGTAAAGAGAGTAGTGTCAGCCCTGACACCCGTCTGCAACAGGGAAGCTTTGATGACGAGCGGTGAGGTCGTAAAACATCAAACGTCTCGCGTCAGGGCTACCAACTTGAATTTTAAACAGGCATCCTACTTTTATTTATTTTTTATCGCTTCCCACAAGAGTTGTAAATTTTAATTCAACATAAGTTTTCTATAATTTTGTTTCAACGTTCACATCTTATATGTTGGAAACAAAGATAAGTGATCAGCTGTTAACTTTTATGTAGCAATAAGAAGTTGCAATAGAAAATATCTAAAAAAGGTTTATATCCGGAATTTACTATAAGTAGGTGATTATTTATAAAACCAATAAATTATTTAAAAGTTTTTTTTTATAATAAGGCAGTGGTTAATTTTTTTTTGTGTTAATTAAATGCAGACTGTCAATTTTAATTTTATCTTAGCTTTAACTTGAGTAAAGACGACAGTAAAACTCTTTTAAGGGATGATCAAACCCTTTCTACAATGAAGCTTATAGCAGTAGTGATACTTTAAATGCTATTACTGATCCTAGTACTTACTAGATTATTTATTCTGTGGTACTAGCAGCATAAAGATAGTTCTGTTATCAATCTTATCAAAAGACCAGCTTGAGTCTTAAAGATAATCTTGATTATCATATCATAACCAGTGTTTAATTCCTTGCTATGCGTGGATAACTTGATAGTAGTATTCAATTTGACACAAACTCCGTGCAGTTTTATTTAAGTCAAAGCATTAAACAAAACATTGCACAATAAAAAATATCAATAGCTTGCATTGAAAAATTTGACCACTCATGAAAATTACAATACAAATTACATTACAATTACAACTAAAACACACTGCTTGTTTTTTTTAAGAAGCATCTTTTACTTACGCAAAAATATAAAACATATTTTAGAAATATCTAAGCTTACATACATAGTCTAAAAAAAGTATATCACTTTTATACAACATGTTACAAAAATATCCCTAATGCATTCGGCATTGGGACCATCAAACTGTACAACTTTTACTATGGGACCAACTCTGAAATCTCAAAAAAAAATCAGCTGTTTCGTACACTTTGATATTTTCAATTTTAATTTTTGTATGAAACAGCTGATTTTTTTTCGCGATTTCAGAGTTGGTCCCATAATAAAATTTGATCAGTTTGATGGTCCCTATTTACCATATTCGGCATTAGGGGTATTTTTGTAACATGTTGTATATTATGAAATTAAGGCTTCATAAAGTTATTTCAATAAAACTCTTTTCTTTTCACTAATTCTGAATTTAGTATTTTCAAAATTTGGAAAGTTCATCCCTGAAACACATAAAAGAGTTACAACCCTCTAGTTGAAAACGGAGTTAAACTGGGAATTTGGCAGCCCTAGTGACCTACACCTCTAAAATATTAGATGCAGACGAGCGATTAACTGATATCACAATGACATAAAATACGTACATTGTTTTATGTAACTATCATTGTGATAACGTTCACATAAAGCTATCAGTACTCCAAATGCCCCGTTGCTAAGTCACATAATGTAGGTCATGCAACACTTTCATTCGATTCTGTACTCCGTTATCAATTATCAACTATTTGAGTTCAAATTATCAATATATCGCAGTAAGATAGTTCTAGCTGTGATATAATTATATCCCTAGGGATATAGTTATGTACCGGTAACTATCTTACTAGACTAATCTAATAAAAATTTTTATGAGTTGAGATTTTCTGCAATTTGCAACTGTATTACACACACGGAACCGAGGAGGTAGCTAGGCATTATGCGTTTGGCGTAAGAGGTGTATGTTTGTCTGTCGGCACTTATCTCCGGAACGGCTGGGTCGATTTTGAAACGGTTTATTGCTTTGCTTGCAAGCCTACGACGACCTATACGAGACCTATCTCGTCCTCACCTTAGGGCATGTTCTAAAAACGGATTTTTTTAAAAGCCTTATATCATTTAATTCTAATGAACACTACTTTTTGGAATTACTCCTCGCTGAAGAAAAAAAAACTATGCATTGGTTCGTTTAGTCAGAAACTCATTTTGGCATAGCGAATCCGAATCTGTAGCCGAAGCCGAATCTGAAGTTGAATCCGAATCCGACTATAAAGCCAAATCAGAATCCATAGCCGAATCCGAAGCCAAAACAGAATCTTAATCCAAAGCTGAATTCGAATCTTAATCCAAAGCTGAATTCGAATCTTAATCCAAAGCTGAATTCGAATCTGAATCCAAAGCAGACCCTTCATCATCAGACCCTGGACACACGAATTAAACAGCAGAATTCAAAGCCGAAGCCGAATCGAAATCCGTTGCTGAAGCCGCCGAATCCAATTCCAAAGCCGAATACGAATCTGTAGCCGAAGCCGAAACCAAATATTTTAAAGCCGAATCCGAAGCAAAATCTGTATGTACCTGTAGTAGCCAAAACCGAATCTGAATCTGAATCTGAAGCCGAATCCGAAGTCAAATCTGTAACTAAAGACGAATCGGAAGCAGAAGCCGAAGCCGAATCCAAAACCGAATTCGAAAATGAATTTGAATATGAAGCAGACCCTCCATGCTCACACCCTGGCTGGATAACGTTTCCCATTTGGGTACTTGTCAAGACAAATTAAACGAGCCCTAACACGGTAAGGTTGTATGGTTTTAATACAGAGTTCATGTGACCTTCTTCCAACTCCACCATCAAACTCTAGACACCGTCTCCAATTGTCAAGACGAATCAAATTACGGCTCCATCTGATATCAGCTCTATGCTATAAACATATTGCATTATCATCCGATTTACATATTATGTATGCAAAATAGCTCAATCGAAAACCGAGAAGTGGGTTAAATGTAACTTGCAAGATTTGACACGATTTGATTACATCACGGCTATAACTATCTTACTGCGACAAATATAAATATTGAGTGCGTTCATTGCAAAGGTTATCTGGTAAATAATATGGAACCAAAAAAATAATTAATGGTAAAGATAGTATGAATAACGCGATTTTGTTTCGTCTATCTGTATCTTTAATGCAGTATTCTGACTTAAATTGATCTTGATCTTGAAATTATGATAGAAAGACGAGAGAATATTGAAATTATAATATATTTCAGATTTCCGAGTGATTTTACTTTAGTAGGTATAGTGTTCTCAAACTTTTTTGCCGAACCCTTTCGATAAACGAAATATTTGACAGAGCCCTATAACACGAGGCACGTCCAGAAACTAGGTGTACTAGGGTTCTCACGGGCAGAGGTATTTACTTTTGCTATGATGATCACATTGACGTGTAGCTTAGCATGTGCTTAGCGTGACGTGTCGCTTCGACCATACATGTGGTCATAGCAACACTTGCCGTGTTGTCGACAAAATCTCCCGCCGTGCAAAATTCGCAACATTATTCGCTATCTCCTTGTGAAAAGAAAAAAATCCGAAAAAGAAAACATTGTAGAACGAATAATGTCAGGGTTAATCTCCTGGCTGAAAAGTCGGCTGCTCGTTGCTCTCATATTACGCATTCCACTACTTCTTTTGTTAGGAACATAAACAATGTACGTTACGTATATTTAGATAGATTGTATTGAACTCTGCAACTTTATAGTACCCCTTTAGTAATTTTATTTATGTTATGACCAGTATTTTCGCGGAGCCCCTACTGAGCTTTTGTGAAGCCCTAGGGATCTGCGGGTGGAACGGAGCACACTTTGAGGATGGTGGGCTGGTATACACTCTCGTGATGTATGTAATCCATAATAGACGTCCTGAAGAAATGGGTATTCTTTTTACGAATAGAATAATAAAGTTTTTGATTATTAAACCAAATTTGAATACGCTACTTGCTAATATTCGCATATCACTGTTGTAATTTAAAATGTCCCTTGTTTAAAAACTTTTTCCTATTTAACCATTATTTAACACAGAATAGAAGCAAATGCAGCAACATCAAGATTTTCCAAAATGGCGGAAAATAATATTTTTGGTGTCGAAGCAGTTTTATTAAGCTGATTCCACATTAGCAGACTGCTCAAAGTTGCTATTATTAACAAATAGCACGTGGTGGCCTTTATAAGACTCGTGTACGAATACATTGCTATAACATCATTATTATGGACCCCACTGCGTTATTCTAATTTATTTATTTATGGTAAGATCTTGCTACATATTATGGGTTCACCTTATTTAAACTTAAGAATGTCTTACCTGGATTCTTACATAATACATGTTGTTAGAACATGGTGAATTTGGGAAAAAGGTAATAACCGCCGTATTCATAAAAAAACCTTAAAATAGTGTTATAGTCAATTTCAGTTATAATGCTGGTAACTTTCATTATTCATAAACGTTTTTTTATTGTTAGTTTAGTGTTAGGTTATCGTTCTGACGAATCCATAGACAAAACAGGCAAATCCACTGGGTGATATCCACATAATCCGCAAATAGAAAACAATAATCTGTCATTAAATGTCAATATGTTGTAAAATAATGTGAAAGCTGTCACTACATGGCGTCGGCCATGTTTTTCACTAAAATAAGGAAAAAGTACACATCACCCTCCTCTAACTTTATCAAAGATTTATAGAGCGTTTGTCGCTATTGAGCGATTATGAGTAATGATTTTCAAGAAATTCCCTATAAAAAGCTTATAGGCCATCTTTTATGAAAAAGACGGTAACTTACCACAAAACACTGTTTAACAACTGTTTAACTTATACACTGTTTAAATGTGATGCTGTCACTTTTTTGACAATATTGTTTGTAAGAGACAGCATCACATTTAAACAGTGTCTAAATTAAACAGTGTTTTGAAATCTTTTGTGGAAAGGCCGTTAAACTTTAACCCCATTATTAATACACGAAGAGTAGCTTTACACCTAGTTTAGCCAAAAAGTTTGCTTAGGAATATGACGTTTTTAAGACGTAAAGAGTAAGAAGTATTATTGCTAAGTGTTAACTTGTCTTCGTTTAATAATAAGGCCGTAAAAGACTCACAATTCCAGTATAAAGAAATGAGAATGCGTTCAAACAGTTAATTGGCTTTCGTCTCAATTTCAATAGCTTTAATGAAAAGGTTTATAAAACAAAAAAAACCTAATTTCAAGTGGATTTAATGATCTATTCCTTTCTAATACCAAAAACTAATACCAATTGGTATTTGTTTATTACCGTTATAAAATTTCTATTCCCAACGAATACCAAATTTAAAAATTTTTTAATATATTTATTAATATATTTGGTATTCGTTGGTAATAGAAATTTTATAACGGCAATAAACAGTACCATTGGTATTCGAAATGAATAGATCAATTCAATGAATTCAAGTGCTCGCGTAATTTGTAAGTAAGTTATTATTATTTATCACTTCTTACAAATTGTAATGAATCTAAAAAACATTGCGGAAACGATACAATTATGTTGTTTTGTGTATTATTTATTGTTCCTGAACGGCAACTTAAGGCACAACTATTACTCATTTACATTTTTTATAGTTTTATTAATCACTCTAATTGCAAGACCGTTAAAACAAAATTTAATCAAAACGTTGAATGCTACGAGCGTGAAATTTAATATGTAAGATATAAATTATAGTTGCAGGTTTATGTTTGTACCCGTGTCTACATGCACACAGCTATTTACCGAATAAACTACCCTAACATAGGCATAAGTTTTTATTGCGCCTCCACTCTGACACTCCCCACTCAACGACCTATCGTAGCCATTCCGCACCCCTACTGCGCAGTTAATATGTACTTAAGGAGCGAAAGAGACGGCAGGATAAAGTAACGGATATAAATGGCCTTTTCGACCCCGTGGGCGGGACTCGGGTTTTTATTGCTAAGTAATGTTAGCTGAAGGAAGTTGTGTAGCACACAATGGCGTTTCACGAAAAATTGTTCAAATACTTTTTTTTTATATTTTATAATTATTTTTTGGTTCGGAGTTTTTATATTTCGGCCATGGCGCTATATTTTTTTTATTAAACCTTTGTAAAATAATAAAAACACCAACAAATTGAAATGGAAATTTGAATAAACAAAAAACTCTTATCTGCCATGCCCATGCGCTTTTGCACATGCATAATTGGTGGTTGAAAGTGTAGAAAATATTATCAACTTCAATTCTACGAGTGTTTTCTCTATGGGATAAATTTTTAAGCCATAACCAAAGTCTGAAATATGTTTTCCGAGTACCACGCAGTAGTCAGATCTTTTAAAGACTCAAAGTTGGTTTTTGTTTCTGTAAGGGATAGGGACTGTACCTAATAGGAAACAAAGCGACTGTTGTGAGCAAAAATCTAATATCAATATGACTGAAAAACAAAATAGAACTTCAGTAAATAGACAAGATTACCGCCTCTGTGGTCTAGTGGTTCGCCCACCCGTGTAAGACGAAGGAGTCCCGGGTTCGATTCTCAGGAGGGGGGTACATTTGTACTTTTGGTTGAGTGTAGGGCTTATTTTAAGTCCGCCTGGCTAACTACCACCATCTTCCCTAAGTCTGACGCCTTAACAACAATTTAAAAATTGTTGTGATCCGGCAGTTAGAGGTAAGATAGCCAGTTCCTCAGTGGTGAGGATTCCGGGTGTAATGCGCTTCCAACTTCGGCCTTATCGTCACTTAACATCAGGTGAGGTGAAGGCCAAGCGCTAACCCGTTGTGAATAAAAAAAAGTTAGACCAGCATTAGAGATATTATAAAAACATATACAAACTATAAAACCTAAGGGCTATATTCTCCACAGTGTCTATTAGATTCTAATAGACACTGTGGACGACCTTCTTGGTCGAGTGGCTTTGTACCCCGGTTTTCGAGGTGTCGCCGTCTCTGAGGTCCCGGGTTCGATCCCCGGTTGGGTCAATTTAGAAAACGAACTTTTCTATATTGGCTCAAGTCTGGGTGTTTGTGATACCACCGTTGTCTCCGATTTCCTAACACAAGTGCTTTAGCTACTTACTTTGGAATCGGAGCAATGTATGTGATGTTGTCAAATATCTATGTTGTTTATTTAATAACATATCAAATCAGCACGAAAAACTATCGAAAGCGAATTCGAAATTAGTATTGAGCACAAATGTAAAATTGTTGTATCAAATTGGAAATCTTAAGATTCCTTTACGGGGCGGGGGCGGCGCTTTAAATTTTAATACAAAAAATCGGTTCGCACTCAATAGTTTTGCGTACCATGGGTAAGATTGCTTTAAAATTAATGATTGTTTTTTTAACCTTTCAGAAACAAAAAATAGAAGGAAGGAAATAATTTTACTTCAACACAAACTCACACAGTGATATGATAATATACAAAACGAGCGTAAAAAAAACAAAACTTCAAAATTAAAACAAAAATAAAAAATGCTCCGAACATATTATATTATACTTAGAGTAGAATTACATATTTCAGAACAGTGATGCACTCATATGCACAATGTAATATAAATATACAAATTATCAGCTGTTATCACTTCGATGACAAGTGTTATCAGCTATAGGTACGACTCTGGGAATATTTTAATTCAATCCAAAGTAATTCCTTGTTACAATTAAATAATAAAAAATAAATATTTGACAACATCACATACATTGCTCCGATTCCAAAGTAAGTATCTAAAGCATTTGTGTTATGGAAATCAGAGACAACGGTGGTATCACAAACACCCAGACCTGAGCCAATATAGAAAAATCCGTTTTCTAAATTGACCCAACCGGGGATCGAACCCGGGACCTCAGAGATGGCGACACCTTGAAAACCTGAATCTGAAACGGTAATGATTTTGCTTTGGTTTTAGCGTTGAAAGTTAGCGCGATTGGGCCCCAGGTTATTAAGGTATCCGATCTTTTAATAAGTTGTTAAAAAAAATCGATATGATTACCGTATGATATAGTCAATAGTCAAAATTTCTTTATTCAAATAAACTTAATAATTAAGCATTTTTGAATCGTCTATATTTTTCTACCGCTTTCCAGACTTTTTTAACTGACAAGAAGAACAGGCGCAAGAAACTTATCAGCTTTAACAGAAATAAGTAACGATATTTACAATCTTAAATATATCGTTACTGAATATAGTACAACAGGATTATTAACAACAAAGTACTTATGTGTTACATGTTACATCATTTCCACGCATTTCGGTCTTTTAGATAATCGTCTACTTTATAATAACCTTTACCCATAAGCGTCTTTTTAACTTGGTTTTTATATTCATGCAAACTAAGATCAATCACTTGTTGTAGAACTTTATTAGAAAAGGCTAAGCCTTTCCCCAAAAATGAACCTAACAATATGCGGTGCATAACACATCTTCTCGCCGATAAAGAAAAAAAACAACAACTTGAATAAACTTATAGGTAAGTAAGTAGCCCAGTCATACCGTGACCACGGCCGGGGAAAAGAAGCCGAAACAAGAAACTATAAACCAAACTAAATAATATACTAGAAAAAATTTTAGTCGTCACCAGAATTGTCTCAGGCGGGAATCAAACCAAATAACTCTAAAACCAAAAAACCCAACCGCGAAAAAATCACGTTTTGAAAACCTAGGAGAATATTCGAGTCCGAAGTCAATTTCGAATTGTGCCTTCACTGCAGGCACAGGCTGCTTCTTATATTAAAAAGTGTTCTGTAGAACTTTTTTAGAAGGTCCCCCGAATATTTTTTTGATGTACATAGGTGGTAGTCAGTCTGTCAGTTACTCAATTAGTTAAAGCAAATGATTGAGGCAATACTGTGTGATACGCGATAAACCGTGAATCCGCGTAAATGTTACGCTAATATTGTTACCTATTGCGGCTTTTGCGTAACTTGTAAGTATCACATGCCAACTTTATGGGGAAGCTACTTGCAAATTGCAATTTTGAAAAACTTTAATGTTATTTTAAATGTTCGTAATAATCCGAATTAGGATTAGGAAAGATCCTAATCCGGAAGAATAATTCGGATTATTACTCAACATAAAACTGTTTGACTCGCGTTATGATGTCATAACGCGAGCGACAAACCTTACGTCGTACGTAATAATGCACATATTTCAGTGCGCTCTTCCTTCAAACCCTTATAACTTGAAAACTACTCGCTCGATTTAAATGAAACAAAAACAGATGTGTCGCTAGACAGTTAAAATTTAACAAGACAAATATTTAACAGACCCATTGGCCCTCCTTTGGCCAACGACAGTAACTATTTTCGTTAGGGTAGAAACAGTTTGTATTACAGCCGTGTACGCAGGATGCAAAACCACAGATACAATCCCGTGAGTTCTAAAGGCGGTATTAGTCAGTAGAAGTCTGACATGCCCCCCCATAGACCGGCTATGGGGGAAGTCCACTCTCACTCTCAGTCCCCTCGCTTGTCTGGGAAGGTTGCTCCTAGCCCTTCTGGTTGAGAGTGCAAAAAATAAATGCGCTTTTGGCTTGTTTTGCAATTTGCAACTGCGATAAATCATTAATAAATGACATCTTCGAATTCGAAGTAAGTTACAGACCCAGCGTAGTTTATTTATTTTTTGTGCTGTTTTAACGTGATTGTGAAAATAATAAAAGTCACTTTGTAATCTCTAAAAGTGATAAATTCAAAGAATAGTAGGTATAGTTACATACATATTATTATTTCTATTAAGTCTGAATGTGTGTTACATGTCGAGGAGCTCGGTAGCGCAATAGTTTACAACCCGGCCCTGCGATTAGTTAAGCAACTTTCACAAGGGTCGGTCTTGGGATGGGTGACTAAAAATAAATTATTTTGAGGACTTTAAGCCGTTGGTCCCGGCTGCATTTGCAGTTGTTAACGCCCACCAAACCGCATTAGGCCCGCGTGGTGGATTAGGGCCTATCCTCTTTATCCACCCACAAGGAAGGCCAGTGCCCCAGCAGTGGGGACATTAAAAATGGCTGATTTCGTGAATACGTGAAGCATTTTTGAGTGTTAACGACATTACTAATAACATAGTCGTTGTTATTATTCTAAACTCAGCAGGTTACTTAAGTATTATGTCAAAAAGCTTTCCTTCATAATATTTTTCTCAAATCTACGATGAATGACCTTGTACAAAAAACTGCTCCTGAAACAGCTTATTGCAAAATATAACAACTAATGCAATAATAACTATTATATCATCCAAACGAGTGTTATAATTATGTTATGTTGTACAAAATTTTATATGGTTATTATGGTTACTAGGACACTGGTTGTTTTAATGTTGGCAATAGGCTAACTGTTTCAGAACCTTTTATAGAGGATTCATATCACGGGTGTGGATAAAGTCTTGTATGTAACTATACATAATTAGGTATTAAAACACTTATGTGATAAATACACATTGAAGTTTCAATACCCTTGATTATACAACAGTTGCATAAATAAATAATTCCTTAGTGTCTAGTACACAATTCCGTCAATGAAGTGGACGCTACTTGTTAAGAAAAAAAATGTCAGCAGGACTTGACAAAAGTAAACAAAGAAATCAATGCATCATCTAAATAATCGTCTTATTAGGGTTCCGTACAAAAATGGTAAAAAGGAACCCTTATGGTGCGACTCAGTCTGTCTGTCTGTCTGTCACAGCTGGATATCTCGAGAACTACTAATGCTTTCAACTTGAAATTTGGAATAGTTTTAGATGACGTTTGCCCAACTATTTTGCAAATAAGAGAGAAAAAAAAATATTTTTTTTGCAACAGGGACTGAAAGGGGGTCTTAAATATTTGAAGTGAGAGTAGAGTGAGTAGTGATTTCGGAGTAGGTCCTATAGTAAAAGTTGTTCAGTTTGATGGTCCCTATCTACCATATTCGGCATTAGGGGTACTTTTGTAACACATTGTATAATCCAATTTGTTAGGCCTTGTGTGTTTTCGATGTTTAATTGTCCCTATTAGAAAATGTTTGCTTAGTAATAAATTATGATGCATTAGAAATAATTTATCTAGGTACTTCGGATTTGTTTTTAAGTTTCTGGTTTTTGTCTAGGTAAATAATTATGATTAAATTTCATTAAACTTTCAAACATTTTTGTATTACTTTGTAATTGTTTTTTATTAATTGAATTAATTTTTGATTAATTTGAATTACATTGCATAAAAAATTATAACAGAATTTTTCATTGTTTTTCCTAAACATAGTACTGATTAAAATAGGTTTAAAGCGGTATTTAAGAAATTTCGGATCGAGTTTACTTTTGAAATCTTATATTCAAGTAGGTATATGATGATAGTTTAATTGAAAGTTTTACTTTTTAACAGCTACTCTGAATTTAAATTAGTTATAGAGTAATTTTATTTATTTTTAAAATCTATCTATTTAATTAATTGATATCTTCTGCCAAAAATAGCCTTAGAAACCTTTTAACAGGCTTATAATTTAAATCTAATATAAATAATGAACTAACTACCTTGTCGCTCTACATTCTGAAGTTTTTTCTTGAAAAAATAATTGTTATTTTGTTAATAACTTTTAATTGAAATTGCACTTTTAGACTTTTGTATAGTTAAGTTAGGCACTTTGTTACGGTGTAAGTTAATGTAATGGGGTAGCCTACGTGGATATATTTGCACTAACCTGTTATCCAAAAGTTTGCTTAGATTATAGCATATTCCTCGTAGAATTCCAATTAGGGAAAAAAGGCTATAAGGGTTAACTAACACTATATCACTCAGTAACACTAGGACTACTAACCAGGTTGCTGTGGAGGTAGCAGCGGGGGCATGGGCGGTGGCGGCGCCGAGGGCGGCGGAGGCGGCTCGTACGGAGACACTCCTGGAGAATCAGGAACCGAGTCACAACTGGCGGAACCCAGGGACCGCGGCGCTGGAGGCGGCACTACGGGACTCCGAGGTGCTTTCACTGTAGGTGGTTCCGGCCTTTCTAACTCCACTCCAGGAGGTTGAAGACCTGCTTCCATCGCCCGCGCTCGCGCCTCGTCTTGCGCTTGCGCACGTCTCAACGCTGTCTGCAACGCCATCACGCGTTGTCTGTCAGCTGTTAGTCGACACTTCTCACAGGTACAGTAGCGGTATTTGCAGTAGCGTTTGTGCCCCTTCAGTTCGACCTTTAACCGGTGGTTGCGGCACCGGGCGCAGTTGGGGGGCGCGCGCGGCACTCCCGAGCTGGAGGCGCCGGGCTCGGAGCGCTCCTCGCAGTCCTCGGTCGCGCGGCGCCTCCACGCCCCCACGGACACCATCGTGCTCTCGTAGTCGGCCGTGGTCGCGACGCGGCTCGGCGCACGTCTAACGCGTCGTGCGGTCACAATGCGACTGCTCGCGGCGCCGCCCCGCCCCGCGTCTCGCCCCTCTCCGCTGCATTTATTGCGGTGCATGCGAGTGTGCAACTGAGCAATTCTTTGCACTTTAGTTTTATCTTCGTTGTGCGTCCTATCTCATCTGTAATGAATTTGCTGGTTGTAACATTTGGACTTATTTCTTTAATGAGTTCTCATTCTCAACTGAAACATTCAAAAAATTGGAAATTCAAATTCATTTTTTCAGTCTAGGCAAGCACATTGTGAATGTCAAAGACGCTAACGCCATCCATCGGTTCACAAATAGTGGTCGGCGCACGATAGGTTTCAGAGCACACATTTTTAGGGTTCCGTACCAAAATGGTAACAAGGAACCCTTATGGTGCGACTCGGTCTGTCTGTCTGTCACAGCTGGATATCTCGAGAACTACTAATGCTATCAACTTGAAATTTGGAAAGTTTTACATGACGTATGCCCAACTATTTTGCAAATAAGAGAGAAATAAAAATATTTATATTTTTATGGGAAAGGGGGTCTTCAAAATTCGAAGTGAGGCTACTAGGGCATATGGGGTATCATAATTTATGAAAGAGCGCTGCTTGCACATTCTCAAACATTTTTCATTTTTCGACTTTTGATGAAAAATGTAAAAAAAAACCTTCCCTCCCCTCTTATCTCTTTGATATGAGAATTTACATAAATGATTCAACCGTATCGTATCCAAACTTGATATGTTTTTAAATTGTTTTTTGGTTTAATTTAAATTGTTGAAATGTAATGTGGTAAGTATATTTTTAGAATTGTCTCAGAAAACCCTTTCATTTTGTATCACACACGATAAATTTTACAACAAAAAAACTTTTCTCTTATAAAAAAAAGATGACGTCATAACTTTTCTCCTAAGGGAGTTTTTTTAAGAATTGCGGTTCAAATCAAATCAATATGACGTATTTCTGCTAAGGGATTATAGATGAGGTCAAAACAAATATTTTTTGCTAGCCTCAATCTCAAAATTAATTAAGCACTTAAGACTTTGAATTTTTCATCAATTAATTTTAATAACATAGGTATCGGAAGCTCTTTTCCAAATAAATAATTTTAGCTTTTCAAAATCTATACTGTATGAAAAGTTGGCTTTTCTGTGTGGTCTATGAAATGCACTGTAGGTTATGATTATTGTGATTGCAATCAATCATAATTGATTGTGTGGTTATCAAGATTATTTGAATGTATTTCTTCCTATCTATTATCTACTATTATCTTTAACGAAGTGCAAGGTTACAGATCTTTGCCAGACTATTGCAATTCATTTATTTATATTTAATTTCCACCGATGCACCGGTGCAGCAATAAAGACCCGCTCGCGTGTGGCTGAATCGCGTGCAAACACAAATTGCACACACGCATGTATACACATGCACACATGTGTGTGTGTACTACGATTGCGTGTGAGTGTACAAGTCACACACTGACAGAATGGTGTCAAAAATGCGACGCACACGCACGTGTAATTTTATTAATCTTAATTTTCTACAGATCTTGATATTATTTGAATTTAGAGATATAAAAAATATTTTCTTATAAATCTTCCCTCTTATAATCTAAGCGCTAAAATGTCAGTTTATAGAATAAAAAAAAAGTGTAAGTATCGGTAAAGTGTAGCTATTTGGGAAACTACGTTACTTTATACAAGGTGTTACAAAAATACCCCTAATGCCGAATATGGTTTATAGGGACCATCAAACTGAACAACTTTTACTATGGGACCAACTCTGAAATCGCGAAAAATAAATCAGCTGTTTCATACATTTTGATATTTCCGATTTGAATATTTGTATGAAACAGCTGATTTTTTTTCGCGATTTCAGAGTTGGTCCCATAGTAAAAGTTGTTCAGTTTGATGGTCCCTATATACCATATTCGGCATTAGGGGTATTTTTGTAACATGTATAGGATTTCGGATACTGCTTCAAAAAATTTCTAGAGTATTCATTCATACTGCTTTGCCATTAAGTTATAGTTCTGACAGAAATAGTAAAAATGAATAACTTCATTTATAAAAAAAAATACATGATTATCAAAACGCGATGTTTAAGGTCCCTAATATCCCCGCATATCCCAAAAATCCCCACTTTATGGTACTCGTACATCTTGTTAAGAAATCTTTTTATAACAATTGACCATAGCGTCTGCTCACGACAAAAAAAAATACTTTTACGACGTTTGGTTATTAGTCATAGTTATTATGGACACTTTTTGACCTAAAGCTGCATTTTGTGATGGAAGCAAGCCGTTTTGCACAGTGATAGTAGGGACCAAAGTAAACGATTTCATCCGAGGATAAACGAGATTCACCCCTTAGGAACAGAGATGGCGCCACTTGTTTATTAAAAACTTTAAAAAATTCTAAAACCTGAACGGATGATCCGATTTTGATTATTAAGGTCTCTATCGACAGAAAATTAGTTGTTTTATTATTAAAAAAAGAATAAAGTGGCATAAAATAATTATAAATAACAAAAAAACTTTCATTATTGAAAAACAATAAAAATATTTTCAGTATTTATTTTATTTTAGTAAAAAAATTTAAGAATATGGTACTTTTTTATTTATTTATATCATTACTAATTTAGTTGCACGTTTAATAAAAAAAACCGCATATCAATATCTTGTATAGTTCCAAAGTTATTGAAGATACACTACATGGTGCCGGAGTGCGAGTTAAGGTATATACCTTACCTGAGCAAAAAATCTCAAAATTGATATATTTTTTCTTTATATATATGATTTATTTATGATCTCTATGTATACAGATAATTTGTTTTATTATAAAAAACATAAAAAGTTGAATTAAATCTATTACAATTACCAATAAATTCTCTTTTTGTATACAGAAAGAAAAAATACGTTTATTTGTAAATATTATTTAAAAAATGAAATAAAAAAGGTGGGCTACCTTTTTTATTTCATTTAAATGTGAACTAATCAATTACACGTATAATAAAAAACTGCATGTCAATATCTTTAATAGTTAGAGAGATACCTATGTCGGGGTACAGGAACGAGAAGCAAGAGGAACAGGAATTCGACGTCAGGTTACTCCCAATGGTTCAATCCGACTTTCTGAGGAATGATCAAAATAAATCGGATCTTTTTGGATTTCTCGGTCGCGAGTTCATAAATAGCTTTTCTGACGCAACGGTGATGATAAATTTTCCTGATAAAGTATCTGCTTTAGATGCTTCTTGTACTTCAATTGCCGATTCCATTGCATATGGAAGAAGCTGATCGCCGTATTATTTGGCACGCAAAAGATATGGCTGGGCTAGGAGCAACCCATATGCTAGTGCGTTCTTTGGACACAGATGTGTTGGTTCTGCTTATTTCGTACTACGAAATTTTAAAAGAGGAAGGTTTGCGGGAACTGGATGTTGACAGGGACAGCTAACAAACGCCGTTATGTAGCAGTGCACAAAATAGCAACTACTTTAGGTCATGAAATGTCAACTGCGCTTCGAGGCTATCATGCTTTCACAGGGTGTGACACGACGTCTTATTTTAATACAAAAGGCAAAAAAACTTGTTTTAAATCATGGATGTCTCACCCTAAGTAACAACTGCTTTTGCAAGTATGTCGACTCCTATAGAAATCCTCTCTGAAGAAATATTGGCTCATTGGGAATGGATTGTACCGATTTTTTTTATTGTAATGTGGTGTGTAAGTTTACATAATTATTTCACTCGTTCTCAAATAATGGTAATCTTACTTACAGATTCACTTGCAGGCTGCACGATGCTCAAACAGAGAACATCACTGTTAATGCGTTATGTTTTGTACCGTATTGGTATTGGTATTGGTGATGGACACTTTTCTCCGCATTTAGACCAATTTGGTCTGTTATGTGTGAAACCTTAATGACTAATCGAGCCATCCCAACTCCTTCCAGAAGCGCAGAAGCCTTCTGGGGCTTTCACAGGCTTCTAGGAGCGACCACACCTCTGTGAGGATTTCTGCCCGTTGTGTGGCCAGCCCCACGCACTCCAGGATCACGTGGGCGGCTGTTTCCTCTGCTTCCAGGCATCCCCTGCATAGAGGACTGTCTGTCGCATTCATGATGAATAGTTGTCGGTTTAAAGCTAAGTGACCTGTAAGTGTACCTACAAGTATTCGGAGGTCTGGGCGATTGGTCTACAGCTTGTTATATATACCCAACGAGTATTGTGTGCAGCACGAGTTCGTTGTCGTACTCATCAGCGTAGTTGGCTGAACGGGAGTGGCAGAATGGGTATGGGTCCTGCCACTGTTGTTGAAGATCCCATTCTAGCCAGCTCATCGGCGGTTTTGTACCGTAATTAACTTATGTTTTGTACCGTATAATATAAAAATAAAAATGTTATTTAAGTCAGATTAGCGATACTTCATGCAGATATTTGTGGGTAACGGTGTTGACTGTACAAATACTCAAAGAACTGATTAATGTGCTATGTGTATGTAATCTCCTTGTTCAGTTGTTTGTTGTCCTAAATAAATTAAAAATCCGGAAAGATTTGCTTTCCACTAAAAGCAGGCCGGTGGCAAGTAGAAGAAGTAGGCGGATACTTCAGCCGCCCTTGAACAACATGCTCTGCATGCAGCGTTTCAAACGGGCCATTTATGGGGAAATGCCTTATTTTTGACATATCAATCCCAAGTCCATCTTCTTGGGGTCGAAGGTAGATGAACTCGACGATGCTCGAAGGTTACTGCAATTTAGAGCCAGAACTAAGCCTCCTTGACCATTGTGGATGTAAATCAAACTGTAACGCAATGCGCTGTGGCTGCCGACGCGTTGGCCTACCTTGCACTTTACAGTGTAAAACCTGCAAAGCCGAATGCGAAAATAAAACGTAAGTAAAATAAAGATTCAGAAATGCTATTTCGCATCTATGATAATTGTTATTATGATTTTTCATTGCTATTTAATTTTTTTAGGGTTCGAAACCCAAGAATGGAGATCACTCGCCGAATTACACATAATAAATACCTAATTTCTCGAAATTGGTATGTTTAAGATTTTCCATTTTATTTTTCCGAATACATAGATATCATAAATAAAGCATATGTGAAGAAAAAAATATTAATTTTGAGATTTTTTTGTTCGGCGAGTTAAGGTATATACCGGCACCATGTAGTGTATTCTTCAATAACTTTGGAACTATACAAGATATTTATATGCGGTTTTTTTTATTAAACGTGCAACTAAATAAGTAATAATATAAATAAATAAAAAAGTACCATGTTCATACATTTTTTTTATAAAATAAAATAAATACTGAAAAAAAAAATTTTTTTTTTCAATAATGCAAGTTTTTTTGTTATTTATAATTATTTTCTGCCACCTTATTATTTTTTTAATAATAAAACAACTAATTTTCTGTCGATAGAGACCTTAATCATCAAAATCGGATCATCCATTCAGGTTTTAGAAATTTTTAAAGTTTTTATTAAACAAGTGGCGCCATCTGTGTTCTAAAGGGGTGAATGTGATTTATCCTCGAATGAAATCACTTAATTTGGCCCCTACTACAACTGTGCAAAGCGGCTTGCTTCCATCACAAAACGCAGTTTCCTTTTCATAATTACTATGACATATCGAGGGATATCCTTTAGCAGGGTGAACCTTCTGAACCCTTAGATAATTTTAAGAAGGGGAGCCATCTTGGATTTTTGTATAGGAGGGACTTGTAATACATTTTTTTGTATGGTTTTTTTTCTAAAACACATCATGTGGGGTATCAAATTAAAGGGATTTTTGAGCTGATTCCGATGATATACAGAATTATTACATTGCAGGTACTGGTTAAAAAAAAACATTAAAAATAACACCTTAATTAATAATATACGCGCTGTAATCCCTAAAAAGTGTTTTATTTCTAATGAACTGTATAGCGGTGTATTGCTATGTATTTTACAAGTTATAAAAAACATTAAATAATTTTGTTTGGGCGCTTACGGGTAGAAGACGACTGAAGGAATTTACATGAAACATACGCCACTCTTAATATAACCTCTTAATCTTAATTATAATTAATTTTGAATATGAACATTCAAGTATTTTTTTTCTTCTGGTTCCTACTTTAACTCATAGACTAGGCTTACTGAGATAAAAAATATTTACAAAATTCAAAATGTTAATATTTTCAAGACGTTAGTAATGAGTATAATGTATTATGAGTTTTTTGGCGTATGTTTAATGAAAATTCATTACTAATTTATTTAATTCTTTAATTAAATAAATTAGTAGGTTGAATGCGTTTCATTAAATAGCGAATATTCAATGAAACGCACTATGAACATTGGCTATTTTGTATGGGAATCGCCATTTCGGGTTGCTTTTGACAGCTAACTTTTGATAAAGAGGTTTTAGTCTGAATAATGATCTTAATTATTATAAAAGAACCGTAGTGTTGCTTTCGTTTTAGTATTCAGCTGCTTTGTTATTAACTTACTAATTAAAAAGATGGCGCTGGTTCTCAAAGTAAAATAAACAATCATCACATCGTAGGTGATACGAAGTTCACATGGCCCACTATATCTACCATATTCGGCATTAGGGGTATTTTTGTAACACGTTGTATAATACTAAATAATATACTAGAAAAAATACGACTCGCACCCAGATCATATTCTCGGACGGGAATCGACTCGGTAGCTCAGAGGTCAGAGCATTGGACCGAACATCCAAATGTCGCGGGTTCCCGTCCGAGAATATGATCTGGTGCGAGTCGTATTTTTTCTATATGTTATTTAGTATTGTATAAAAATTGCACTGTGAATGCTAAAATCTTAAAATTTATAAACTTAAAATTAAAATTTAAAAATAAATTAAAAATTAAAATTTGATTGTCTTAAAAAAATATACTACGGATCTTGCTGTTAGAAATAAAACACTTACAGGATAATAAGGAAAACACTTACGGATTACAGCGCATATATTATTAATTCAGGTGTTTTTTTAGAATTATTTAGTTTTTATTGATTGGTTTTTTGAATTCCCGACGTTTCGACACCTTTCTAGGGGCCGTGGTCACGGGAGGACTAAAGCAAAAAGGTTGCTCATATTTTTATGAAATTACCCGCTCGGATCTTTATAAAAATACATTCAATTTTATTAAATTATTTCATAGAGCTGAGTTATCTTGCTTGCTGTTGTTATGCGAAATTAAACCAATTTGTTTGAAATGAAACGCTATGCTTCGGAAAGTAAGTTCAGCCCCCTCTGTGGTTTAGTGGTAAGCCCATCCGTGTAAGACGAGGTCCCGGGTTAAATTCCCAGGAGGGGGTAAGTACATTTGTACTTGGTTTGGTTGGTGGCACTGGTAGGGCTTGTTACAAGTCCGCTAGCTAGCTAACATCATCTTAATTAGCTAATCAGCACTCCTATCATGAACTTCTGTCAAGAAAAATACGTGCTTAAAAGTACTCGATAGAGTATATCTGTCTGGGATGGGAAATTTGTGCAGCGCCATCTACCGTCTGAAATTTCTCATAAACCATTACTCTATTGAGTACTTACGCGCGTTTTTTTACTCTGATGTTCGTAGTATAGTCATCTAGACGCTACATCGTCGAGTTACGACAGGTAAGGCTGGTTTATACGAGGTAAGCGACTGACTCCGAAATAGAGACAAGTCAGCGCTGACCCAAAAAAAATACAATAATGTAAATTGGTTTGAAGTCAGCGCTGACTTGAAAATTCCCACACGAATATTTTGAAGTCAGTCGGTACTGACTTCTGTACTGACCCTGTCTTGTCTTTAGAGGTAAAAGTCCAGTGGTTGAGGACAGTGCAGTGCGCTTCCACCATATCGGGCAATTTTTGTGATATTACACTACAAAACCAATGTTCAAAATAAATGCCAATTACATTTTTTCATACAAAACTGTAAATCGCATTAATTTTTATTTGGTTTAGTATTTTGGATTTTTTATTCAATAGAAACTTAGACAAATACTGTCTTAATCCGAATAACATCACAAGAAGGGTTAATTATGGTCAAATTGCAAATCATTTAAGTATTACGTTTGTATGGGAAGCTCACTGTTCACCGGAGTCTTAAATTTTATAGTCCACTCTCTCTCTCTCTTAGTTTTGAACTGTAACTAATTCTTTCATGTGTAAGTATTACAAATAAAATCGTTTAAAAAGCAGCGCAAGATATACGGAAATCGGATATGCTGATGTGCGTTCGAGCGTACACCTGTTTTATGCTCTACATACTGAAGAGATTATGGCGAGTGACAGATCGTTTAATCTTTTAAATTTTGAGATTTTAGCATTCACAATGCTATTTTTATATAATACTAAATAATATATTAGAAAAAATACGACTCGCACCAGATCACGTTCTCGGACGGGAATCGAACCTTTGGATATCCGGTCCAATGCTCTGACCGCTGAACTACCGAGTCACTGTGACTGTGTGTGTGTATTTGGTATAATATAAAAATAGCAATGTGAATGCTAAAATCTCAAAATTTAAAAATGCATAATTAATTACTTAATTTATTACTTCGCTTCATTGTCATAATTTGATTGGCACTATAAAACATTTGATGGACTAGTTATGTTAGCTTAGGACCTTTGGTAAACGGACGATTAGATGCGATAACGAGCGAGCGTAGCGAGCGAAGGGGAGGTGAGGTTCCATTGCAACCAACAACGCCATTGCGGCCAGATTGCTGGCGTGTATGCATTATGCCACAATTTGTTATGCTGATAAACGTTATATAGGTAAAAAATGTATGCAACAACATTTTATGTTTTTTGATTATTATGATAATAGTATTTATGCGGAATGAAAGCACGCATAATCATTTATGCGGTATTAATGTTATGCGAATTGATCATTCTGCCAAAAAACCTTATGACATAGTATATTATAACTTAAAATTTTATACATTTACATATTAGGGACCCTGAACACATTACACTCTGATTTTTGGGCAGTCGTGTAATTACATCGTTTTGTACCGCTAGCGCTCTGAAGTTGGTCACTTCTGTTGTACAAATTCATATTAATCGCATTGTAAATCCATGGCCGACTACGTAACCAAATGTAGATAAATGTTTGAATTATTTTCCGCCCTTCACTTTCTGAGTATATGAGAAATGAAAATATATTTTTTCGTAGTAACTATAATGTATAATTCTTACGAAAAAAATCACACACAACAACAGCATGCATTCGCCGCGCATTCAAAGGAATAGAAAAATTAGGTCATTTGTTTTATTTAAACATGTATACTTATAGGTACAAAGCATAAAGATAACTTAACTTCCCACACACAACCTTAAGTCACGTTTGCACTCCTTCCATAATGAAGTCATAATAAACTCCGACACTATAACACAATATAACTTCTCTACTTAATACTTGTCTTACTTAAGTTCCATCCTTCCAATCTAGAATCGTAAAAGGCATTATAAACATTTTAATAGTTTTAAAAAGTTTCACGTAGCGCATTCAGTGGAGGTTTTATTCAAATTTTATGATCTCTTCGGTACGGCGGTAATAGTGGCGGTGTATGCGCATCTGAGGACGGTTAATGGCCGCTCACGTGAACGTTCGATATTCAAATGTGGGAGATAATGCCATCTATGATTTAACATTATAAACGATTCAACAGTTGTCTGTGGTACGAAAGAGATGGTTTAATCTTATAATGTAAATATAATAAATATAAATTTTTGACAACATCACATATATTGTTCCGATTCCAAAGTAAGTAGCTAAAGCACTTGTGTTATGGAAATCAGAGACAACAGTGGTATCACAAACACCCAGACCTGAGTCAATATAGAAAAGTTCGTTTTTCTAAATTGACCCAACCGGGGATCGAACCCGGGACCTCAGAGATGGCGACACCTTGAAAACCGGTGTACAAAGACTCGACCAGGTCGTCGAAATGTATTTGGTTCGATGAAGAATGTGTATTTAAAAATAAGATAAATCACCTCTGTCTCTCAGTAGTCTTGAGATTGTCAACCGGGGGTAACTGTACATCAATTCCCAGGAATGGTATATGAATGCTCAATGTAAAAAAAATTTTACTGATCAGTTATGGATGGACACGGGGTTGTATAAATACTGTCTTAGTCCGAATAACATCACACGAAGAGTCAATTATGCTCAAATTGCAAATCATTTTGGTATTACGTTTGTATGGGAAGCTCACTGTTCGCAGGATTCTTAACTGCATAACTGTATAGACAGCTAATGATTAACCCCCGTACTAATAAAGATTGTATAGCAGCTGCATAGTTACACAGTTTTTTTTCCCTTTCTTTTTCATGTCAAACTTAAGGCTCCTATATACCTCAAGTGGCGCCCTCATTTTAATTAAATTTATTGCTCGCTAAGTACATAATGTATCGAAAATTCACATGTTCAGATTGAAGCTAAGGTTCTATAGTTTATTTACTAACAATAACCTCAGTAAAGTTTTGTTCGTTGTAGTAGTAGTTCGCAAAAGTGCCAAAAGTGGCCACTTTTAGCACTTTTGCGAACTTGCCACTTGAGGTATACAAGGTGTTACAAAAATACCCCTAATGCCGAATATGGTATATAGGGACCATCAAACTGAACAAATTTTACTATGGGACCAACTCTGAAATCGCGAAAAAAAAATCAGCTGTTTCATACAAAAATTAAAATCGAAAATATCAAAATGTATGAAACAGCTGATTTTTTTTTTCGCGATTTCAGAGTTGGTCCCATAGTAAAAGTTGTTCAGTTTGTTGGTCCCTTTATACCATATTCGGCATTAGGGGTATTTTTTAACACCTTGTATAGGGGCCTTAAATAGTTTGACAGAGGGTAATCATTGTGTAACTATACGTATCTGCTATACAATCTTTATTAGTAAGGGGGTAGAAATCTTGAACGATACTTAGCTACTATATTGAACGACCGATAAATAAGAACTTTATTGAACTCAAACGATGGGTATAAAATGAAAATAGAAACAATATGAAACAAAATCTTCTACAATTTAAAAGATAAACTTGGGGTGGCCCGGGTAAGAAGGATATTCGACTTTACTTTTTTTTTGTCGAAAAAAAAGGATGTTTAATGTCCCCACTACTGGGGCATAAGTCTTCCTTATGGGTGGATAAGGAGGATGGGCCATGACTCACCACGCGGGCCCAATGCAGATTGGTAGGTCCTAACAACTGCAAATGCAGCTGGGACCAACGGCTTAACGTGCCTTCCGAAGCACAGGAGCACGAAATAACAAATTTTTGGTCACCCATCCCATGACCGACCCTTGCGAAAGTTGCTTAAACTCCGCAATCACTGGGTCAGGCGCTATACCATTGCGCCACCGAGCTCCTCTATTAAGTACTTACAATTTAATAGAGTTTTCAAATATTTACAAAAACAATATAAGACTACAAAAACCGTAGCATTAAGCCGCCTTAAGCTTATAGGTACACACGACAGCACGTCCGTCAGGTTATACAAGGTGTTACAAAAATACCCCTAATGCCGAATATGGTAGATAGGGACCATCAAACTGAACAACTTTTACTATGGGACAAACTCTGAAATCGCGAAAAAAAAATCAGCTGTTTCATACATTTTGATATTTTCGTAATTAATTTTTGTATGAAACAGCTGATTTTTTTTTCGCGATTTCAAAGTTGGTCCCATAGTAAAAGTTGTTTAGTTTGATGGTCCCTATCTACCATATTCGGCATTAGGGGTACTTTTGTAACACCTTGTATAATTAAACTGCGAAAACAGCTTTTATTACGTAGAGCATAAAGGCGGTCTCAAGGTCAACATGTATAGTCTGAGGTGCCGTCGTGTGTACAACAAGTATGTTATTGGTATTTAGAAGCCCGATATCTTAATGCAAGCCAATTATTTTTTAAAAACTACAAAAAAAGCGCTGCGCGTGCGCCTGTCTGCAGGTAATTTGTCATCGCTGAGATTATAGTTTTTTGACCCACAGCTTTTGTCTGTACTGAAAAAAAATGATAGAGAATTGAGGACCCTGTTTTACGGACAAGTGAGGGAAGTGTTTTCGATTGTTGAAAATCTCAATGAAAACTGGTGCTTTTTTCGATTCATGTTTATTTTATTTTAACCTTTAACTATGGACGTTACATTTTTGTTACACTACTATGGACGTGCGGTCTCACAGACCTTTCTATCTTTAAAGGCCAGATTCTATCTAGTTAAGTAAGAATAATACCAGTTTTTTGTTTTTATTCCTTTTAGGAGTTACTAAATGTAAATAAAAGATGTAATTTTAATGAATATGTATTTATTTTAAACATTTATCTAACCATTTAACAATCGAAGGCACTTTTTAGGTTTTTTTACTTGAGATCTCTTTAAAGGAACATTATCTAAAGAAAATTACTTTTTTAGAGTGTTCCACTAATTTTACAATAAAATATAAAGAATAAAAAAACAAAAAAACTTAACATTAACTTCTTAGGACGAAACATAAAAAAATTGACAAAGGCCCAACTTGTGCATATTTATTGGCAGTCTTTGCATAATGGCTTAGAACATTGTAAGCATATTCTGTCCGATCTCCTTATATCACCGTCAGCTGTGCTGGTACTACCACTTTCTTCAGTAATCTCTTGGTCACTCACGTAATTTTCTTCAATGTCAGCTTCATAAAACAAACAATCTCCATCGCTATCGCACTGATCTGATTCTAAAAGCACTTGCTGAAGCACGTCTTCAAAAGAAAGATCATCTAATCGCAATATTTTTCTCGCACTCTGTGGAATCGATGAATTCGATGTTCGTTTGCATGCAGATGTACTAGTTTGCACGTTTTCTGCCATTTTTTATTAAAAAAATCTAGAACAAACCAAATCACCATGAGCTCAATTTATTACACAAACGCGGACGCGCGGTCTCACAGGCCGCACTCAGAATATAAAGCGAAATTACTCACGTAACATACAGCCGAAGACTTGACTTCCACTCTCAACACTCGTTTCGCCACTAGAACCGAAGCTACTGAGGCCGACAGACGCGTGGGGTACGCGGGTGGAGGGGGGCACGTGAATCACAAATTGCAAGCGGCCTGTGAGACCGCGCGTCCATAGTTAAAGGTTAAGTAGGCTTGGAGTTATTTATTTTTGCCCTCTCAGGGAAATTTTAGACATTAACATTTGTAATACACCAAAATTAAGACAAATCTTGGCTATCACAGTAGATTAAACATTTTCATATACAATAGGTATATTCCTTAGCTATGAAAATGTCAAAGTTTCGAAAATGTCAATCGAACATATTTTTTTTATTACCTATTAGGTAATAAAAAAAATATGTTCGATTGGATTAAGTAACCATGGTCACCCTACCCCTCAAATACAGTCGTCTCGCTTCGACCTGATAACTTTTTTTAAAGCGTTTCGCTCGATCGTTCCTCTGTGCGGCTGCCACCTCATATTTACTAAAATTGTTTTATAAGTAGCCTGTTTTGCTGACGCTTCGCAAGAACGCGGCCCTTTGACGGAGGACACTCATGCGCAGCTTTTTTTGTATTAAAGTTGTTTCATAATATAAATAATATTAGAAAAAAAAATATTAGAAAAAATACTAGAAAAAATCGACTCACCCGTAGCACCTCAGACGGGACTCGAACCCGCACCCTTGGGATTCCGGCCCAATGCACTGACCAATTATAAAAAAAAAAAAAAATCTAAATTGAATAATCATATAGCTGTTTCATCTTTATCGATTGTCAAAACATCTGGAAAGATGTTTCTTTCGAATGTGGGGGTATTTCCTCACATTGATGAAATTGCGCTGGCTTGCAGCGAAGAAGTTAAAAAGTACTAGAAAATTTCGCCGCTCCCACTAGCGACTCGGTAGCATAATAATAATTGGTCAGTGCATTGGGCCGGAATCCCAAGGGTGCGGGTTCGAGTCCCGTCTGAGGTGCTACGGGTGAGTCGATTTTTTCTAGTATTTTTTCTAATATTATTTATATTAATATAAAAATAGCATTGTGAATGCGAAAAATCTAAATTGAATAATTGTTTCATAATGTCAGTCCATTGAAATGAAGCAAGCCTACTCAGGAAGCTTGTGAAAACTTTTCCTTATGAAATTCCAATACGTAATAGATGGCCTTATTGTTTGGACGGTAAAAGAAGCTTATATTCTAAAAAAAAGGAAGGTTTGTGCCCCAGAAGTGGGGACATTGTAAATGGCTGCTGTTCACAGATCTAACAATCATACCACACATTTTTTTAATGTTCGACATTTTTGAGTTTCTGAAGGTAAAGTGTTTTTTCTTTTGGATGGGTCCAAACGAGAGAGAAAAAACACTTTACAAACTTATAATAACAGTAAATATAGTTTTTTTTCTAATGGCGGCGCTAGTGTGCAGTCTACGCGGTCTTAAGGCGATTAGTGCCCTCACAGTGGCGCCCTCATCATAATTAAACTTATTGCTCGCTAAGTACATAATGTATCGAAAGTTTACACATACAGATTGAAGCTAAGGTTCTGTAGTTTATTTACAAACAATACCCTCTGTAAAACACAGTTCGTTGTAGTAGTAGTAGGCAAAACGTAGGTACATACAAAAAATAAAATCGAATATATACAAGGTGTTACAAAAGTACCCCTAATGCCGAATATGGTAGATAGGGACCATCAAACTGAACAACTTTTACTATGGAACCAACTCTGAAATCGCGAAAATAAAATCAGCTGTTTCATACATTTTGATATTTTCGTAATTATTTTTTTATGAAACAGCTGATTTTTTTTTCGCGATTTCAAAGTTGGTCCCATAATAAAAGTTGTTCAGTTTGATGGTCCCTATCTACCATATTCGGCATTAGGGGTACTTTTGTAACACCTTGTATATAAAAGGAATGTATGAAACAGCTGATTTTATATATTTTATAAAATTCATAACTAATACCCTTGTTTTGTTTTTTTTTATTGTAATCTTTTCACTTTCTATAGTCAGTAGTTTTGTAAGTAAAGGCCTATGAAAAGCTTTTGGATATTAGTTTTCAATTCGATGCCTTAACATGGGTAGCCTAAGTATGTCATGTAAGAGAGCATCTTTAATAATTTCTGAGGTGGTGTCGTGTGAGGCAGGTCGTTACGTTCCCACAAAATCTCAAATGGTTGAGCGAAGGATGGCTGGTTCATGCATCATGCTCGTGAACGGGTGCAGCCAGTGGGAATGGGTCTGGATTTGCCTTCCTATCTTAACGTTTTTTCGAATTGTATGAATTGCATTTTTTTTTTCGCAACAGCCTTGACTGAATAATGACTTTAAATTTTGAATTGAACCTTGTAAATTGATTCATTAAGAAATGAGCCAATAAAAATATGTTATTTATTTATTAATCTATGTTAATTGTAACATATATGTTATATGTGTGTTACATATATGTTAATAATGTCTGGAAACGATATACATATTTGTAAATATCGTTACTTCTGATAAAGCAGATACTTAAGTTTTTTGCGACCATTTTTCTGATCAGCTAAAAGACGTCATAATGGGTGGTAGGGTAAAAGAATTGACGATTTAAAAATGCTTATTACCTGTGTGAGCTTATTTGAATAAAGAATTGTTTCAACTTCAATTACACACACCATACACAGGATCGAATAGCGCTATCTTTTTAAAAATCATAATATAACGGACAACATGCCGGAACTAGGTACCTATTGAGTTTTCTTTAATATTAGCGGTGAGGTAGGTAGGTAAGCTACAACAGGCGTCTCGTTAGAGAGTATAGTGTAATTGTGGTCAGCGTAGACTCTACGTTGACAGAAGAAGTACCTAAAAAAATCGTTTAGTCCTTCAGTACTCGAGAGGTTTAGTCACAGACTTTGGTCAAGTTACCTACTACTAATGCCATCTATGGCGTGTTTTGGAAACTTCAAAAAAACAAAATATGGAGACCGTTAAACTTTGTAAGCAATTACAGAAGCTGGCAATCTAATTATTTGATACACTCAAATGGTGAAATTCTATAACATCTGGAAATTCAGTACCTACTTGGACTAACTAGTGCAAAACCTGCATGCAACACCAAATTTCACAGAAATATAAATACAGCGCCACCTAGGCAACTACAGAAGAAAAAACTATGCAGTAAGTACTATGCTTTTTCGGTAACATTTGAAAGCTTGGCCGTCAAAAAAGGTGCTTTTGATCAAATTTATTTTTCTGAGGATCAAATGATATAGTAAAATATCCAAAGATGGCGTTAGTCTCTTGCTTTGATATGAGTGCATTCCAGCAGACTAAAGAGTAAATTCGCAATTGATGACTGATCCACATTCCTTTAATCGAGAAACGATTCGTTTTGCTTACAGATGGTAGAATTTGACACATTTACTATGGACTTTATGTCAAAACACTATTATCCGTAAGCAAAACGAATCGTTCTCGAATAAAGAAACCGGCCCTAAGGGCTTCGCGCACGGTGTCGTCGCTTACGAGACGACTATGGTTATGATCCGTGTGTGCGGATCATAACCATAGTCGGACGGAATGTCAATTTACATATTTGGCAAGTTTCAACAAGCGTCCAGAAACACCAAGCGTGTGAAAACGGGCTGTTTGGCTTGGCTTGCGTGAGCTTAGAAGCTTAGAAGAACTTGTTGATCCGGGCTCGTGTAGGTTTTTGAACACAGATCAATATAATTAAACGCGAGTCGAACGAGAGCAATACGAGTACGAGAACTACTAGGTTTCAAAAAGTAATTTGCCAAATAATGATGGTTTGGTTTCCGTCATAGTATTCTGGCTCTTCATTATATTCTGGAACAATATTTACGTCTACGCGACGATTCGTTTATAGAAACTCGTTGCGTCTTGACGATACGTTTACGCGACGACTACCTACTTAAGTATGCTTACAATCCGTGTGTAAATTAGTTCGCTGACTAGAAAGTCGCTAAAAGTTTTCTATCAATCGGCCGCCATTTTTTCCATCGCATCTTCGCATTTGAAATCACTACATACGTAGCGATTAGTGATTGTTTACTCACTTACTCAGCCAGTGGTCTAGTCTGCTGGAATGCCGGATTTTACCTGCGGCGGTATCGGCTAAAAATATTGAAGTTCATGTTAACTGTGTTTTGACAGATGTATGTGATACATTGCTACTTTTCTTTGGTAAGTTTTTATTTGTGCCAAAACGAAATAGCAATGCATCACATACATCTGTCAAAACACAGTTAACATAAACTTCAATGTTTTTAGCCGATAGAGCCCCAGATGCCAGATTTTTTATTTGGGTCCGAGACCCGAAACATTTTAAAAGTGATTAAAGTCGTGAATTCATTAAAAATAATATTCAATATATTGATACTAGATGAGGTATGTATAAAAAACTCAGCATTTAATGACCCAGATCCGGTAGTTTTTTAGGTTATGTTTATTAATTCATAGCTCTTTTAATTTTCAGAAAACAAAGTAAAAGATGGACAACACTAAGATTGATGACACAATACTCAAATACGAAAACTTTATAAACGATGTTTTGAAAGAGGATTTGAGGAAATTGGATATGCGTTTACAACAAATAAATGGAGAAGTGGCAGACTTGATCCAACAAAAACATACATTGAAGCTGGTAACCGATAAGAAAGTGCATCCTTCTGGGTTCAAAACTCAAGTAAACTTAGGCTGCAATTTCTTCATGGAGGCATCGGTCACTGACACATCTACGTTACTTATGAATATAGGACTCAATCACTACTTAGAACTCGGTATAGAAGAAGCTAACAAGTACCTAGATGTAAGAATAAAAGCTTTTGAACAAAAAGCTGAGGAATTACAACAAAAAGCAGCGGAGACTAAAGCGCATATCAAGCTTATGCTCCTTCATATCGGTGAATTGCAGAATCAGAGAACTTCTTACAAAACTTGATGACAAATTTAGTTTAAGGTAATAACTCCATTGTTTTTAATTTGATATAAGACAACAGGGTCCTGTTTCATAAACATTACCGTAGTAAATTACAACTTGGTTTGGTGTCTATTGCGTCGCCAATTTTTTCATAACTACTTACAGATACAAATTACCGTAATAAATGACAAATTGTAATGTTTATTATGGAGTGTTTTATACACCGGTTTTCAAGGTGTCGCCATCTCTGAGATCCCGGGTTTGATCCCCCGTTGAGTCAATTTAGAAAACTAACTTTTCTATATTGGTTGAGGTCTGGGTGTTTGTAGTTCCACCGTTGCCTCTGATTTCCATAACATAAGTGCTTTAGCTACTTTGGAAACTGAGCAATGTTTCTGATGTCATCTATATTTTTTTTTATGAAATAGGCCCCAGAGTCTGTGTAATAAATGATTAGCTGTATAATTATGTATTTTCTGGGTAATCTGTATTTTAATAGTAGTTAATGCATGAGAATGATAGTAGTCATAATGGTTTATAATAAGAATAAAATATTTATTGATAAAGTCAAATCTAATAATCAGAAGGATTTAACTGAAACAGTTTAATAATAAGTAATAAAAAATGTTTATATTATTAAACTGAAAGAGATTAATAATATGAACATTTTTTATTACTTATTTGTATTAATATAAACTGTACCATGTGACTAAAATGTGTCTGATTAATACATAGTGATAACAAATACAAAGTGAATAAATTTCATAGAACAAATGCAAATTGATAAATGAATATCTATTGTACTATCTATTGTAATTATTACGTACCTAATACTTGAAATATTTGTTAATTAATGTTTTTATTTTATAATAAAATGATTTCTACAGCAAAAGAAATAAGATTTTTTATTTAAACAGGTTTTGGTTGCAGACATTGTAGTGCTTAGTAGTGTCATCTACAAAACTTTAGTTAAGACTTTAGTGTAATCGGATTTTTGTAAGTTTTAATGATAATTATATAAGTAGTCTAATTACAATCATAGCAAGTATTTGGCTGGTATTCATTTAAAGTATGATGATTAAGCAAGAAGCCCACAGGAACTCCATAGTAATACCATACAGCCCCATTGGGTTTAGGCTCTTTTTCAACCAGTTACCGCTAATGATAGTTGTAACAGTCAACCAGTTACTGCTAATTTAAAATAAATTATGAAAACTATGACAAACTATTACATACCTACCTACTAACTTGCCTACCAACTTGCTTTTATCTTTAGCCCCCATTAATTTTGTAAATTATGCGGAACATTTCTCATATTAGTATTTTAAATTATGCATCTTAAAACCCACCCTTTAGAAGTGCCTAACTAATAAAAAATCAAGTGTCTATGTCCATACTTAATCCAATTACTTAATGCCTTAATCAGCTCGAATCCCTCAGAGTCTGAGTTAATTTGAATACTTGCTATTCAAGCAGCTATTCAGGTGGAAGGAGAAATCATAAAATTAGCATTAAGGACTTGAGCTGTTTTGCCATCTCGGGGCTGTTTTTCAATTTTGATGATCTCTTGATAGGTGGGGGAAGTGAAGTTTGTTGTACAAGTAGCTTACCTTGCTTAGTTTTGCACTGTTGAAGTGGTTCAAATAGGTACACACGACATCACATCAGGTTAAACAGTTGAAATGCGGAAATAACTTTAATTGCGTAAACATGTTAAGTCTGATGTGCCGTAGTCTATTAGTGCTAGTATATAATTTTTTTTGTTAATTGGGTTCTTTTTAATTTTGATGTCAAGATCAATAATAATAGCCCAGTTCAAGAAACCCCCTAGAAAATGAAATCGTGTTTTGAACCTCGAAATTTAATTTTGTTTACGCCCTGTTTCATACATTGGTTCTGGAAAGCACCTATTTTCTGGCTTAATTACTTAATTAAAAATGAATAAATAAATCATTATTGAATTAAGAATATAAAATGAGTTAAGCCAGCGAGTATTTAATAATATGCCTTTTTTATCGGACATTAAAAATGGAAAAGAATTAAAATGACCATTTAAATTTAAATCACCTGCCGAATAAAAATCAAATTCTAACTTATTCGAAACCGTGAACTGGCCTGTTTAGTATTTGTTGTATTGTATGGTCTGTGACTCGCCCTAAGTACTCTTAGCAGTCTTATATAACTACTTATAGTAGATAGTCTTATTTAGTAATCATAGACAAGACATGACATCTGACGTGCCGTCGGCGTTGGGTACCTACTAGCTAGCACTACGTTCTATTATTCCATCATAAACGTACGAAAAATTCTTATATTATAAATTGAACTCTAAATAGGAAAAAAAGCAAACAAACAGACGAACATAGAACCTCCTCCTTTTTATGAAGTCGGTTAAAAATTATACGGTAATGGCTAATTAGGCTCCTAAATAATTACAATACAATTGTATGGGTTATGGTGTGGTACTTACGTCTTTATCGCTATCACACATTCCCATTTCCACTATAATTATTTTTCTGAGGTACTCCTCTTGCTACATATCTAGTTTCTAATCTATCTATATTTTCTGAATTATGTGGGCCGATCCCGGCGGCACTGCAATGCCGGGCCGACCCGTGACGGGAGTGGAGCGAGCCCCGAACATCCCGTCGAGTTACAAAAATCAGTTTAATATACTGGTCCCTCAGTGAGGGAACTTTCAGATATTAAGCTGAAAAGAACAGATACTACACTTTGATCTTAGCCAAAAGGCCGAGAAGCGATACCGTAGTGAAGCCAACCGAAAGAGGTCATGAAATCGAAAAAAATCTTAACACCGCCGCGTAGGATACGATGTAAACAGCACAGTGACATCTACCAGACTATCTAGGTAGTTGGTCATGCGAAACGGCGGCGGTGGCGGTGCGGTTATAGTCATCGAGACACGACGCTGAGTAGTTTGTAGCTGTTTAAATAGATGGCGTTTCGTAAAATCTATTTCCGTCGGGGTATTTGCTCAAAATATTGAATATGGAATTTAGCGCCGATTTTGTTTTAAAAAAAAATAAAGCGGTTTTCTGGGTTTATAATAATTTTCCGGGGTTGTATGTATGGTGTATGAGGGAATTACCAAATATCATGTATAATTAAACACGTATGAGACAGTAAAATATTGTATGAAATGCGTAATTGCTTTGCGTGATGAGGTGATAAGAAAAGCGAAGGTCGATTGAACTGCCTATTAAAAAAACTAATTCAATAGGAAACCTTAGGATTTTGAGAAAAACATGCAAGAAACCACACCATCTCATAATATGAAATCCTGTTTTTTTCAAAAATTGCTACCATACGGCTATCAAACCATGCTTTCCTGTAGATATAGTATAATACATGTGCTTAAAGCCAACATTAAAACATCCAGTGTCATAGTAACCATAATATCCGAACGAGTCAAGGCTTGTCGCGCGCCCCGCGAATACGCCCGCGAGTTGCATTATGAAATTCAGTACAACATTATAACACTCGTTTGGATATAGGAGGCGGGCGCGGGCGCGGGGGCGCGACCAGTTACTCGCTCGAATATTACGCCTACCATAACATGCCTGGTTGTTTTAATGTTGGCTATAATATAAGCTACTGTTTCAATTAAAAACCTTTTAAAGTGGATTGATATTATGGGTAAAGGTAGATAAAGTCTTGTATGCAACTATACATAAAAAGGTGTTAAAACTCTCATGTGATACTATTATAACATTCGTGTTTTAATACCCCTCATTATACTACAGTTGCATAAATAACTATTAACTATTTATTTTGCTTTTCAAAACATGTTTTTCGAATGCGGGGTTAAATCTAATCAATTAATTAAGGGGAAGACGGAAATAAAAGTCACGTGTCAAATAAAAGCTTAGCTTTATTACTTGTTATATTCACGAAGAAACATCCCTCACTGGTATCAACAAGTGTCATGCAGACGTTGCTCTGGCTAGAGATACATCATCATTTCACCGTATTTCCAATTGCACAATCATTAAATTTTGATAATTTTGATCATCATTTTTGAACCGCCAATATTTTAATACCAATGCACGAATGCAATTTACAAACCACTGGCCATGCGGCCGGGAATTTCATTTTTTTTTAATTAATAACATTTTTTTCCTTCACAATTATTCCATTATGTCTACTACACCGAACAGTGGTTAGATCCTAAAACATTCACGGACAAAGACACACGCTCGTAAATTATAAGCATTATGACAATGTGATATTATATTAATGTATAATTATTGTTGTAATATTAAGAACCGTAATAATTAATGCGTAGTAAGGTTAGGTTAGTTTCGTGACATCAGGACTTGTCTGAGGCCCACAGATTACAATAGTGACCCGCAAGTAGCCATTCTAAGACAAATACCGAGGAATCGTTTAATTTTTTTTTTCACTTTTCACCTTAAACTTGATTTAAATTTATCTTTTTTACATCCAGAACCATATAAACATCTTTGAGTTACTTATATATTTTTTTATCTATATAAACGCCGTCCGCCCCGCTGCCCCGCGCCCCGCCTCTCAACTTTTTATTTACAATTGGTTAATGCTCCTAAACGTTTATATCCGACGCTATTCTTAAAATTAAATACAAAAAACGCATGACATTCTAAAATTACCTAATGTCCCCTTTTTGTCATTGCTATAATTTACGAAATTTTGATCTTTATACCAACTTTAGAAATATTCAATACAAAAATACTCTTTTTGAATAAAATTTTATACACGAGTCATTATATCGTAGGCGGGGTGCGGGGGGGCGGCGCGGTCGGCTCGAAAGAAAAGCTTTGAGCCTCGTAAACCTTAACATCATGAAATTTGTACTAAATATATCGAAACTAGCGGACGCGGGCTCCTATCACTTAGCCGAAATGCGAGGATACCGAAACGACGCCTAAACACTAGTCAAAGTTAAACGCAGAGCGGCGCGCGCGCCCGCGGCCGCAGTGGCGCCATCTGTCGATACTGGCGCCCTCTGCCCACGGACGAGCGCCCCGTGCTGCTCACCTAAAATAATTTCGTTTTATTTTCAAAATTTTGTCACTAATTTTATCACTGGTGTCCGCATCCGCTTATCGTAGTTTACAAATATATCAAACGCACCGCTACGGACCGTAGCTTGCCGAACCAATTCAACTAAAACGAATTCACATAAAGTCAATACGAAATGAACGTGTATCGCTGTTACGTATGAAGACCACAAGGATATAATAATTTATTATTACATTCGAATATAAAATTATGAACGCTTTGCTTTCGATCGCTTGGGAGACGCTTAGGCTAGCCCCAGACCTACCGGTTTCATTTCTTTGCTTTGCTGTTTTAGTTGAACAGGGGCTGCCAGCTAATGCATCGAACTTCGGAACGTCTGCCGGCCTTCAACTTAAAACAAGTAAATCGAAGTTAGAAGTTTCGTATTGTAGTTATTAAGAAGATATCGATGCGATAGCTGGTATCCCCTGTTCAACTAAAACAGCAAAGCAAAGAAATGAAACCGGTCTGGGGCCAGCCTAAACGCATTGCTGACGGCTGCTCGCTCACTGGGCGTCGATTATCTTACTTAGATTATAAGCGTCGGCAGTATAATTTGTATTATAACACTTCCTAATAGTATATCCGTGCTCAGTTTTTATCAGTTTACATAATCAGATAAGTATTATAAACGAATGTCACTTATGTATAACTACCTAATTTTTCAGCACTTTCCTTATTTGAATTTTTATTTCTCACGTATAGAAAAGTTGATACAGCTATTTGGTACATCTAAATGTTTTCTAATTTCCAAAAATGAAATTCTACATACAATAGAGTCTATTACAATTTCGAAAATTTAGGAACCATAATACCCAAATGTGGAACCGAAATACATTCTACATATATTGTTTTTTATTATAATTAATTTTGAAAATAATTACATATTTATTTCATTTACATTGATAATCCAAACACTTTGTAGACGGATTTGAAAATACTAAAAATGTAAAGTAAAAACGTCAGATACAATTTGCGAACAAAATAAACTATCATCTTAATACGAAATTTTAAACAATGAGAATCGATCCGCCGAAAGGGCAATTTCAATAAATCTACATACATATTAGATACAAACATGAGTTTTAAAGTCAACACCGAATTTTGTACTTTTTCTGTGGGGTAGCCCCCATCATCACTGTGGACTAAATACTTCGATGTGTCAAACTCGAGTCTTTACATTAAATATATAAAAATTGTCAACCCATAACTTACGAATAATAGAACATCGAATGATCTCAATCGAATCGACTTGATCGCATTGATATCCATTGTGGTCTTGTAGCTGCACAGTGAGTCACACAAGTATAAAATCCGGACAAAACATCTCGTATACAAGTAAGACTTAAAAAATATTATTACAATTTTTCGCCTGAAATTATATATTCAAAACATTAACGGCTCCAAGTATCTGCAAATTACGGCATGTCGGTTGAATACTGTTGATGGGAAATCAATACATTTCTATTGTAATATGTGTCGTGTAGCCTGCGGTAACACTTCTAGTAGTATGAAGAAATCTATGGAGAGATCGGAATAACGGATACATTACTTACTATACAAGGAATTAATACAAAATCACTGACAGCTTAGAGCTGAAACGTTCTCCGGCGAGGGTAAGCCCCGGGCCGCCCAGTGCCTAACTAGCTAACCTGTGCCTCTGCTATAGCTACAAGGATCTTTAGGCACTCTAATGGTGGCGCCACTTTCCCTGTTAAACGAATATCTTTTTGGAAATTGACCTTAATTATAACTGCTAAAATTAGTTCCGATTTTCGCCACGTGCCAAAAGATCCTTGTAGCACTGTACATCCAAGTTAATGTAATCAATTCCATTTCTCAATTCGAATGGTTTACTAATATTATTAGAGACGACCATCAGCCATTTTTAATGTCCCCACTGCTGGGGCACAGGCCTTCTTTATGGGTGGAAAAGGAGGATGGGCCATAACCCACCACGCAGCCCAATGCGGATTGGTGGGTGTTAACGACTGCAAATGCAGCCGGGACCAACGGTTTAACGTGCCTTTCGAAGCACGGAGGAGCTCGAGATAATAAGCTTTTGGTCACCCATGCCATGACCGACCCTTGCGAAAGTTGCTTAACCTCCGCAATCGCTGGGCGAGGCGCTAAACCACTGCGCTATCGAGCTCCATTATTAAAAACGCATTACTTCTATTCGTATTTACAATTTTTCAGCTCTAATCTGGCATTTTTATCTGAAACAAACAACTCGTAACATAACACAACGGTAACGTAACATGGAACTATGGTCGTTCTCGAATAAGCCCTGCGGCGACTGCGTACTTCCTTACTGACGGAATGGGAACCGAACCTGGGCTATTGCGGAGTGTATTATGTGGCTGGAGGGGGGGCCACTTGTGGCCGGGATCATTTTGGAACATAAAACCGGATGCCGGACTGGGGGAGGCTGCGTGTATATCTATGTGTCGATGTCTCTGATAAGAGTTCCGTATCTCTCTCATCACACCTAACCTGAACTAACTCTAAGCACACCAGTCGACGCCTGGTCCATCCTAAACTGAGGTATCCTTACATTATCGTAATAGATCGAATGGTTACAAATGAAACGATAACAAACGTGTAATATCAAATTAAAAATGCTTACACTTGCTTAGCTAGGGCCGGCCGCCCGCCCTGCGCGGGTCCCGACGTGAAACTCAGGATGGCTTAAACGTTTGTACAATTCCGCAAAACAATTCGCAATATTCCGTGTTCTATTGTGCCTTACAAAATACCTTTATTAGCGCTAAGATAGTTAGTTTACCTCTTCTGTATTAAAACTATTGTATTTATGTACAAATCGCTATACATCTCTGTACAATCTATCTTATCGGTTTATAGTCTATTTGAGAAGCGAAATAAAATGTGTGATATCATTTGTCCTGTTAAACTGAGGATGTGAAATTAAAGTGTTCCCGCGTGGCGGGGGTGGCGGCCGGCGACTACATGATATAATAACAAATACATCGAGATATGCGTTCCCGCTCGCGCTTGTCCGCTGACTCTGACACGGCGGTTCGTTCAATTCTGACGGCCGATTCGTTCAAGAAGCAAGCGGTGAGCGGGTCGCGCTACATATATCTACGAATCAAACTAATTATTCTTCTATAGTATAATAGTAAGTGTGTATGTATACTGATTGTTCGTTCGAACTGTTGCGTGCGCGAGGCGGGGCTGCGCGGGCGCTGCGCGGCGTCCTCGGCTGGGCGTTAGGTACTATTGAGGGCCTTTGTATTAATTTCTTATTTTTTTCGTAAAAAATCAACATTCTTCTGAAGGCACTTCTGATCGGACGAGGTGGCCCAGTGCGATTTGTGTGAAACTGTGAACTGACGGGTGCCAAATGTGGTTTACTGTAATTTTGATTGTTTTGGGAGGTGTTCAGTCTATTGGTTGTGTTGCCTTCAACTATTGCGCCTGTTTGGTTCTATTGAGAGTTATAGAGTCGTGTTTATGGAGTCAGCCGCCGCGGAGCGCCCGCCTGCGGAGCGCGCGCGTCACCATCCATAACTACTCGAAAAATATAAATTTCGACCAAATCCGAATAACTGCATAACACAAACTAATCCCATTTCAATCAAAATAATACTTTTTCTTACTTTGTTAAAAATTCAAATGAACCTGGTTTCAAAAAGTCCTTCTGTCGGCCAAAAATTTTCTGTATTACAGAAACAAAAGAAAATGGTGTGACGCTCCGCACTGGTAGTAGTTATTGCTATGGCCCACGCATAATTTTGGAAAATAGTATTTTATCTAACAAATAAACTTAACCCTATGTCCGGTGTTCCCGGACGAACTGAACGATGCGATCCGGACGTTGTCGAAACATTTATAAGATAACCGAGGATGCTTACTTTAATAAAAACTCAAGATGCTTAAAACTTTCGAATTTTGTGACTGCATTATTTATTTCTATTGAAAAACTCTTCTGCATGAACCTAAAACTGGCTATCGGTATAAAAATAATCTTTAGAATCTTTGTTTGTGGATCGAAAAATAACCCTGCTCTATTGTACTAGTATCTATGGTTAACGTTAATTATTCCTAAAATAATTATGACGAGGTAAAGGTTGACAATTTTCGGCCACACGGGTGTGCCAACAACGCAAACACTATCAGGATATGGGGTAACATCTCCAAAGGGCGGGAACCGAGGAGTAAACAAAATAAAAACAACAAAAAAATTCAAAACTTAAGCAGTTAATATATTAATCGTTTTTTTCTTCTTAAATAATAAATCAATAAATGATTTTATGATATACACAACTATAAAAACCATTTTAAGATAATACTTAATAATAATATAATAATAATTATATATAGCGAAATATATTATGTGCAGAAATAAAATTCTAGGTGACTTAAATTTTCTCTTACGCGTAACCTAACGATTTTCCTAGTAGAGCGCTAGTGGCGAGTGCCACCGACTTCCAACGTACAAATTCAATAATTTAATTTTTTAACTTTTTTATCAATAATTTTGAATCTGAAGGCCTAAATGCGAGTGTCGTAA
Organism: Catoptria pinella; assembly: GCA_963556745.1. NCBI lineage: Eukaryota > Metazoa > Arthropoda > Insecta > Lepidoptera > Crambidae > Catoptria > Catoptria pinella. The sequence goes on from OY750776.1 coordinate 1,844,175, forward strand.
AAATTTTGGTGTGCGAAACGATTTCCGTAACGTCCAAAGATTATGTCCAAAAATTTTTGTTTTTCGAACGTTGTGCGTGGGTCGGCGCTCATTCGAGTTGTTCGAGGAAGTTGGGCGACTTGAAGTACTCGGGCACGGGGTCGTCGAGCCGGGAGATGACCTTGTAGATGGACTTCTTCCAGCTCTGTTCCGCGTCTTTGCCCCCCTGGATTGCGCGGAAGAATTCCCGCAAGGTCTGTTCCACCACGTATCTGAAGTTTGGTGGGACCTGGAAAAATTGGAAAAATGCAATTTAGTGAATGTACCAAGTGAAAGGTTTGTGCGGATCGTAGCACGTGGGAATAAGTGATCTCTACCATCCCTATGTGAGAAAGGTGTCGACCCTTATAAATGTAATATTTATGTTTAGAACTTGCAGGCCTATTACATGAAAAGAATTGAGATAATCGGACGCAATTCGTCGTTCAACTTCCTTGATGTTTAACTTTATTCGTGACTTAATAGTGTCACGGAGTGGGACGAACATTCTGACGAGCCTGCTGGCTGGTGTATACAGGTTGCAATTGACTGTCGTATTCCAGTGGAGTAGAATAGCTCTAACTCTAGAATAGCACTAATGACCTAGCGCACAAAATAAATAATAGAAAATATGAGTAGCTGACTGAGGTCTACATCTACCACATCCACGGACCAGAAAATGGGCAGCAATGATTTTTAAAATGAAACCGATCAATGCTGCGAACTCCAACGTCTCCAACCAGTTTACTAAGCGTGGAGATTATGACAATACTTACCACGGGACAGGAGAGGCCTACATTTGCAGCTAAATGGGTTATTCTTATGATGATGATGATGATGATGTATAAAGTGAGATGCTTACTTCAATGTGGTTGTTCCTGTTGTAGTGCAGGTTGAGCACCCGGTACAGTTCCGAGTCGCCGGCTACGTGCAAGTCCTCGGCCGTCTTCAGACCCTCGCTGATGGCCTGCCGCGCGTACTTCTCCATCTGGATGTAGTAGAACTCTCTGCGGAAGAAAAAGGGACTTTTATTACTTAAGTATTACAAAAAAGAAAAGGCTTCTTCCGGCTAGCTTCACGGGCGGGCTTTTTTATTACAGTTGACAGTCACTAACTACTTCACGTCACGACATAATCACGATTTTAAGAAGTGGTTAACTTTAAAACACATTATTTAATGTTAGTGGGAAAAATTATCAGAGAGTGTTAAAAAATCATTGGGTTTGCATCAGCAATGGTGAAGAAATATAAACATCAGTATTTTTTGATCAGTCTATTAAATAAACTAAACTCAAATATTTTTAATAATTCAAGAAGTCTTTAAATTGACAAGAAAAATTATGTCGAAGTTTTCAAAGCTAAACATAATTACACTTAACTAACTTGCCATAATCTATTATCATTATTATGTTTTAATTATAAAACAGTTATAATGAAGAATGCTAGGCTGTCAGTGCATCGACACTTCAGTCACAATGACATAATAAAACCACTCGAATGACGTCGAGGGCGGGAAAGGATTTGATTAGCCATTTTCGCTCTTCGCTCGCGTCGCATCGCTATCTTCGCTTCGGTTCGCTAGCGAGAGCGAGCGGAGCGAATCGAGAGTCTCTGGAGGCTAATTACTTCGCATTCAACCTGGCTAATTCGGTTTTTCACATAGCTGTAAGTGCCGTACCAACTTGGTAAGCGGTAACTTCGGGAAATGGAAAATTTTGAACGTTTTTTTGCGTTATAATTGTACGCTTCGGCCTTTTTTGTTTGATATTGATCTATTGATTTTGATTGTGATACATTTTTGAAGGTTAACTCTACCTTTTTTTTAAGAGGAAACACCACGGTCGAGAGAATTGAAAAAATCCTATAGAAAGTTGACAAATCAACGTTTCGTAGTCCCTGTTTCCTCCTCCAAAACTAGACCAATTTAAATACTATTTTCATCAAAAAATAAAGAAATCTTTGGCTGTGTTCTTATGTTTTGATTTATTTATATAATCTCGGTCTAAACTTTTTGGTTCTTGAAGATTAATATATCTCTTTTAATAATTAATTTATGAAAAAAGGACATAGGAACTCAGCCTAACCCTTTCTTTCAATTTTAATGAAGAAAATATTTCGCCTAGCCTTAAATCCGCCTAGTTTTGGAGGAGGAAACAGGGGACTACGAAACGTTGATTTTGTCTACTTTCTATAGAAATTTTTCAATTCGATCGACCGTGGTGTTTCCTCTTAAACAATATAGGTAAAGACACATTCTAATATGAGTCGATATTGTTCTAAGCAGCATTAAGTTAAAGTTGTTTTTTAGTTTCATGTGAAATAGTTATACTTACTTTATATAAATAGGATAATAAATATCAAGAACTTGAATGAATAACGTTCGAATTTTTATGCAACAGCTAGGTATTTATTGAATAAGATTTTTGTGTGTCATGTTACTTTTAATTTTAACTACCTATCCATAGCTGAGCGTGATACAGCATTCGACAAGTCGCGTCTCTAAGCCACTTGCGAGAAAAAGAGGCCCTCGAACCTCTTGCTCGCACACCGAGGGTTTCCATTATTTTTTAATTGGCACTCTGTGGAGATTGCAGCCTTACTAATTGAGTAAGTAAATTAAGTGTCTAAATAATCACGCGGTTGTCTTTTTGGCGCGATGGTACACTCAACGTCACACGAGACACTTTTGACACTAATTAATGCTATAAGTGCCGCGAGATTAGCTGTTAGGTGATTAAATTCGATATGTTAGGTTATCAAGTGAGTTTTAATTGAAACATATGTTTCGTTTTCGATGGGATACGTTTTTACGTCTGTAATTTTAAGTTGTATGATTCATTGCAACTAATAAATAAGAGATGTGCTAACATCGTTAAATACATTTTTCAGAATCCATATTGATAACGTCCGATGATTTCCGTCTGAGTTGAGTTTGAATGTTTTTAAGGTCAAGAATAGGTACTCTAATATTTACACGGTGCAGATTGCATCTTTTTTTCTATATGCAAACTTCGGAGATAAGGGGGAACGGTATTTTTTTACATTTTTCATCAAAAGTCGAAAACTATGCGGTCTAAAAATGTGAAAAAAATGTTTGAGAATGTGCAAGCAGCGTTCTTTCATATGATACCCCATATGCCCTGTAGCCTCACTTCGAATTTTTAAGACCCCCTTTCAGTCCCTGTTGCAAAAAAAATTTAAATATTTTTATTTCTCTTTTATTTGCAAAATAGTTGGGCAAACGTCATCTAAAACTATTCCAAATTTCAAGTTGATAACATTAGAGTTCTCGAGATATCCAGCTGTGACAGACAGACTGAGTCGCACCATAAGGGTTCCTTTTTACCATTTTGGTACGGAACCCTAAAAACAGGAATTAAACGCGTACGCAACTAATGATAGGTGTTTTCACACCTACCTATTTTCCCGACGTTTCGACCGAGTTGCATCGACCGTGGTCACAGATTGCATTTTTCAAAGATTTTTTTATCTTTTAGCGAAAGTACTTACGTACCTTATTTTTAACACCTTGGTATCTTAAAGAGTTAACAATAAGTTCCGATCAGCAGCTTTTTCAAAAAATATAGCGAAATTAAGCAGACTGTTCCAATTCTTATGGCGCTTAGAAATCGCGAGCATTCGATAAGAATCGAATAAACTGTGTCTCGATTTGTAAGCAGTCAGTCGAGTCGACCTATATCTACGCATGCGGGCTACAACAGTAAACATACTAAAAGAAACCGGCAAAATGCTTTGTATTCAGGTTTTAAGTTAACTGATATTTTTTTGTAGTGCCTAAGTACTTAAAGTAACAATATTACAGTTACAAATCTAAAATTCATAAAAAGTAACTTTATTGTATTTAAATTTGTTACTTATATGCAACTTAAAGTTACCCATTTATGCATATAAAATTATTAAGAGGAAACACCACGGTCGAGAGAATTGAAAAATTCCTAAAGAAAGTTGACAAAATTAACGTTTGGTAGTCCCCTGTTTCCTCCTCCAAAACTAGACCGATTTTTTTCAATTAAAGGAATGAATTGGCTGTGTTTCTATGTTTTCTTTTTTTTCATAAAATAATTATTAAAAGAGATATTAATCTCCAAAAACTTCATTGTTTAGACATCCAGCAATCAAATCAAAAAAGCAAAACATTGGAACACAGCCAAATCCTTTCTTTATTTTTTAATGTAAAAAAGTATTAAAATTGGTCCAGTTTCGGAGGTGGAAACAGGGACTACGAAACGTTGATTTTGTCAACTTTCTATAGGATTTTTTCAATTCTCTCGACCGTGGTGTTTAATCTTAACTTTGCACAATACTAATTCAAATACCTTTTGATTTAAAAAAAAACGTAATTTTAGACATGAGTGGTTTTAAGCAAAATAAAATCTTATTTTTTTTATTGATAAGTTAAAGTAGGTAACCGAAAACCGTTACTGTGGGAATCAGCTGTTACTTAAATTTTTTTTGAATGTTCACACACTCACCCTTAACGTATTTCATAAGGAATGACATAATTAAATGAAATAAATCTGTATTTTATCAGCCATAAGGTATAGAATTCAGTATATCGCGAGACATTGACTTTAACTAGCGAAAATCACAATAGCTTGGCATTTAACAGGTGATCAATAGTGCCATGGTATTTTGAACCTTAATTCAAGGGGTTACTTCTTAGTATGTTGCTGAAAAAGTGTCTTTGTTGGGATTTTCTTAAGAAATCGCATCTTGCGTTTACCTGGGGTAACGTCTTAGATTCCATTGTTGAATCGCAGTTGCCGGTTTTTGCGACTTTTTAAATTTAACTTTTAAATTACTTTGAATGAAATAAGTATTCGTTCTAAATAGCAAACTCTTCTTAAGACCAGCTTAAGTCAGTCTGAAGAAAGTTCTTCCAAGTTTTCTTCCTTTGGTCGTCGACGTGGACGTCCTAAACTATTTTTCTTAACCTGCTACGAAAGAATAATTATTGTTCACATTTTAACCGATTTCAAAAAAAGGAGGAGGTTATCAAGTTGACGGCATTTTTTTCTTTTTCTTTTAAACAAGAATATTTTATCCTTCTTGAAGTACGATTGTTAACTGCCTCGATAGTCCAATTTTAAAATAACGCGAAACGAAACTCGAGTCCCTGACTTCGCATGAGTTTGATATTGAAAATCAGATAATTGTAGGTTACTTATCAATTGCAAATTAAAATTAGATAATTAACTACAGAAGCAACCTGAAATATCTTGCAATTAATAAACTAGTCTATTATTATCTTATTTCTATTATCAAACTCTTGCGAAGTGAGGTGACTTTTGAAGTGAGTTGCGAGTTTCGGATCGGAATAGCGCGGCTGCTCATTAAAAAATAAACAGCATCTTTATATTATGGGACTTGTAACTTGTAATGTATTCGACAGAATGGCTTTATTTCTTATTAATGAATTTATTTTGAAACAAAAATTAAAATCTCTGTAAAGTCTTACCGACTATGGTTGGCTCCCCTCAAGATCACATTTGATTCCCATGTGAAACCAGCATAAACGATTGGACCATAGACTTACATAGCTTATAGACTTGCTAACTTCGACATGATACCTACGTAAAAGTTGTTGAAAGCTTTATTCTAATAACTAATTATCTAACAAAACTATTATTACTAGGTTGCTCTTACTAAAAATATATTTAGTTCTAAGATTTGAGTAAGTACCTAACTTTTTAACGGATACACATTGTTTTGTGCTAAGTTTTTTTATGAGTAGGTAGGTAGGGTAAAAGAAAATATTGTATTTTCAAATGTCATAATCTATTTAGTGTATAGAAATATAATGAGTCCATTTTTTACACCTGTCATTAGATCGCAAATAGTGAAAAAATACTCATAATTTAAAAAATCCAAAGTAATACCCGCGTCTTTCTATTCCCTTATAATTCTTGAATATTTTATTTTATTATATTTGGAGGGCTTATTGCTAACGTTACTAAGCAGATACGTAAGCCTCCACAGATGACAGAGCTAATAAGTTTTTTGAGCTAACTTCGTAATTTTAAACAACTGTTTGTGATCTATATAAAACTAAACACTTATCACTAAGCACTAAGTTCCTGTTTCTCAATCTATGATTAGGCCCTGACTACTGCTGAAATAAAAAAAAAAAAGATTACTTGTCGAGCATTGTTGAGGATAGGGCACGAACCACTCAAACCACGTTTTTCCCGTTTTGGAGTTTATTGACAACTAACTAGCATTTGGAAGGTAGACCAAAGACCAAAAAGGCTGTAACGTTGCTGGTCGGTAACAAGCATATTAATTTGAACTAAATCGGACTGAAACAAGCCCTAGATGTGCTAAAAAAATATGCCGTTTCTATTCCATATATATTCTTAGGTCTACTATACACCAAGTAAAGCCAAGACGTTTCAGAGGGGTCGTGCATTGTTTACTTCCATTCTTTGCCTACTGTTGTGTCGATGCGTGCGAATGTGCGATCTTTATTCCGAACGAGGTTGGCTTCGACCGTTGGACTTTAAAAAAAACAACCTAATGGTATTTTTGATAAGAACAAAACATGTTTGCAAAGACTTTGAAGTAAGAAAATTAATCAAGATGACTTTTTATTCAATACTTATTTAAACTTGTTGCATCCCCTATTCCTACTTTAGGGGATTTTATTTTACTAAAATGTAAAAAAAAGTGTGGAATTCGCTGAGCTAAAATGGATGGAAAATTCTTACTAATTCTGTGGCGTTATATTAAGATTATTGAATTATAGTATTATAAATATCGTCTATGTTTCTGCACTGAGATTTAATTTGAATTATTTACTTTTAAAAAACTAAGATTCGTTTTAAAAAGAAAAGAAGGACAGACATGCCGTGCACAGACATGGATGGCGGCCGATATTGATTTTGCGAATTGGAAATAAGCGTAAAAAAAGCAAAAAATATAGTAAATAATTTATATTAATTTAAAACATTATTTTAATTTATTTACGCCTCCACACCTTACAGTATTTATTTAAAAGTTAAAAGTATAAAGAAAAACAAATCCTATGTTTTGGAGCTTAATCATATCGTTTGAAGAATGCGGGTTCAGACAGTTAGTCGACAGCTGTACAACTTAAGACTTGTTTGTAAAACCTCTCTCTTGGGTGAAATGGTTCCAACTAGGGAGACTGATCACCAGTCCGGCTTCGCTGGCGTCACCCCTTTCAAAATTAAAAAAAGCTAAAATCTCAAAATTATATCAGACATGTTGGAAACTTGTCTTGGTTGGAAAAAAAGGTACTTAATTTTTGAAAAGTTAGTGTAAAATCACAGATTACTTTCCTCGTCTTGAACATTAAAAACGCCTAAACACAGTACTTATATTAGAGCCTTAGAGCACAATACAACTTTTTTTTTGCCATGAAATACCAAAAAGATTATCATATTGCTTGTGGCATAAGTGAAAATTGATTTAAACTTACTTTAGTCTTGGTCCCTCTTATTAATAAACGAAGACTAAGTTTACACCTAGTTTAACCAAAAAATTTGCTTAGGAATATGGCTTTGAGACATCAATCGTAAGGAGTAATATTGCTAAGCAATATTTTTGTGTAAACTTACTTTTAATAAGGGGGGATAAGTGTTATTAAAAAATATTCCGTGTAAGTATTAATGCTCTAATTAAGTAGGTAAATTACCAGACATGGGAATGTAATGAATAAATAAAGGAGAGCTTATAATATTATTATATGGTCACAATTATCATTTTGTGGTTTGGCCAGCAATTTCCATTTTCCTGTACAAACGATCAACTGTAACTATATTCTATTGATATATCTTAAATATTTGACAGAAAAAGACATTTTGTGTTGTATACGCTGGATAAGTTACCATAAAAACGTGCTGAAATATGTTTTCAGTCAAACAATAGCAAGTCTATTCAAAATGCTACGCAAATTTAAATAATTATGTAAGGTGGTCATAACTTAATCGAGTCGCTATAACTTTCAATTCAATTTTGAAGTCAGCTTGTTTCAAACGCATGCAATATTGTCTCCAAACTGTGCGCTTTCCCTTCAACTTTCAAATAAACTTGCGTATAACGCATGCTACATTGATTGCCTCCAAACCGTGCGCTTTCGCGTTCAACTTTCTGCTATACAAAGACGTTTAGGGCATGCGCTGCTGAGGCATGCCTCTGTTGAAAGCGCAAGAGGAAAGCAAAAGCGCACGGTCAGCGTGCGCTATTGAATGCCTTCAGGCATGCGGCAGATGAAAGCGGACGACCTCCGTGGTCGAGTGGTTTGTACGCCGGTTTTCAAGGTCAAGATGACAACCCATCACTGAAGTCCCGGGATCGATCCCCGGTTGGGTCAATTTAGAAAACGAACTTTTCTATATTGGCTCAGGTCTGGGTGTTTGTGATACCACCGTTGTCTCTGATTTCCATAACACAAGTGCTTTAGCTACTTACTTTGGAATCGAAGCAATGTATGTGATGTTGTCAAATATAAAAAAAAAAAAAAAAAGTGAAAGGGAACGAGATAGCGATCATATGAAGATATGATGTACATAATATATGTACCTATACCACCTAATCAAGAAAAAAATTACACGTAACAACCTTACTGTCCGAATGTATATAACTGAGTGGCTGAATGCACACACCGTTGCCACACCAAAAAAACTCATAAACGCAAAGTTGCCGTAGTTAAAAATAGTTTCCAGACATTGCACGCCTTCGCCAAACACTCATTTCGATCGTTGCCAAATACAATGGTTATTAAAACGTGATGCGGCTCGAATGATACCTGCGGGGTGGTATTATGCATTACGTATGGTATATAAATGTGTGTGTGTGTGTGTGTGTGTGTGTATGAGAGAGAGTGGACGCCGGCCAGCACGCTGAAGTACGTGAGAATGCACCGTAGACATAACAACGCGTAGATGGCTGTGAATATATTTTCAGTTCTTTTTTTTATAAAAAAAGGTAATCTTATCAATTAGCTTTGAATCGCAACAGTTAATTGCATTCTAGAATAGGTATAACGAATAATTTGCCAGTATTTTATAAAATGCAAAAAAATGTTTCAGTCAAACACAATTTTTGATACAATGCAACAATAATGTTTTTCAAAATTGAACAGTTACTTACAATGCGATAAATTTAACAATGTACCACTGAAGTGGTTAACTTCAGAGTACTTGCGGTACAAAACGACATATTTTCATTTGTAAAATTTACTCTGCCATACATTCTCAAGTGAAGTTGCAGTGGATCACTGTCTATTCTCAATTTAATCGCATTGTATAACTCGTTTTCGTGTAACTTGCAATCAAGTTGGTGCATAACTTAGTTATGAACCATGTTACCAAAATTTAGCGTTACAACAACAATCAATCGAGTGATTACAGTCCCTCCACAAGTTAAGCCGAAAACTGGCAACTTTGGCGCTCTGAGTTATTACGTGGTCTATGCGAAAAGTTGCACGGAGCCGCGCACACACGCGCGCTGCACACAGACGGAAGAGCGGGTAAACTAATACCAGGCCAGATTAATGCTTCAGTTAGTGAAAAAAACTTTTTTCAGACTGCGCCGTCCAGCCAGGGCCGTATTTGGGACGTTGAATTGTATTATGTGACGGCTAATTCGCTATGATGGCTGAATTAACTTTTTTGTAATGACACCTCTATTAGTTTTTTAGTTCTGAGTGTTTTTGGCGATGTTAGTTACAGTTAGTCGTATTGTTATTGTATTCATAAACAAAAGAATATAAATAACTTTGGAAACTACTAAAGATTATAAAATGAGGAAATCCTTATTCTCATGCATTGTTACCTTAATATTGTTAATGATTTTCCTACTTATTATAAAGGCAACAAAGATGTTTTACTTTTATCAACTTATTTGTGGAATAGGCACATTATTATTTCTTTTTTTGTGTCAATATTACTAGAGTCTGACACGATTCTGTCGTAAGCTAAATACCGCCTCTAATGCGGGTTGTAGACGCCCGCTTATCTGTAATTATTACGGTTACCACTTTCTCGCGAATATTTTCCTTTATCGCATTAAAATTTACTATGTATGCTCTCATTAGAAACCATTACATAGCGGCTTATTTTTCTTTATTTTTTCAGGTGGTGTTTGTTTGACAAGTCTTGAATGAAGCTTAAAGGTGAGTAGAGACTTTTTTGTGCAAGTTACATAGCAACCTAGATAGATAAGTTAGTTTTAAGTATGTTTTCTTTTTCAAAATTCAAATATCGAATTGCCAAAAAAAACAAGTGACAGTTTCAAGGAGTTTATAGTTAATCAGTTTGATACATAGCATAGACTCAGTGCGATCCTGGCTGGCAGCTCCCTCGCTGACCTGCCTCTGTCTTGCACTCTCCGCTTCAAAAGTTCAGCTCATTTGAGTGCTCGCCGAGATTTTATTAACCCCCCAACTACTCGTTTCGGTATTAAAAATTCGAAAAAAGGGTTAAGCAGACGCGTGGCCGTTTAAGGGCGGATAAAGCTGACCATTCACGGTTACTTGATTACAGAATTAGTTCGTTAATTACTGGGAGACAGTTGTTAACTGTTCTCGAGTTGCAGCGCGTTTTTTTTAAGTAGCAGTGCGTTTTCAAAGGCTTTGGAAATGCTCGTGTTTACTTGTATGTAAACAGCTGTATGTGATGAAAATTGTGTGTTTATGTCAAACAGCTTCCATTTCCACTTTCCGTGGAAATTACTGTGATAAAATTTAGCATATGTCACTTAAGGATAGTGTTTTTTTTATCGTTTCTGAGATTACTACTACTATTACTACTTAGTTATTTTTTTTGTTTTCTGGAATACTGGATCATTTATTAAAAATCTACGTAGTTATTGTGTTAGATCAATAAAAAAGCTATCCTTTTTGCATAAAAAATTATATTACTGTCGTTGAAAATTACGAAATCTGACGATTTGAAGTTCATTTTTATAAGTTTTTATGGTGTTATTCAGGATTTTTTCACAGAGTTACTAAATCATTTTTCAATATTCTGTTCAGTTATTGTGTTTCTTTGTTTCTTTTTTAGTCTACAGTCATTTTTGTGAAGAATTCTACATCAGTTCTCCATCATCATCACATTGATAGCTCAAAAATCAATCTTCCCATCAGATCATGAACTGGCCTCGCCGTTTAAATGTTGAGATTTTAGCATTCACAATGCTATTTTTATATAATACTAAATAACATACTAGAAAAAATACGACTCGCACCAGATCATGTTTACCAGGCCTCGCCTTAATATTAGTTGGTGTACATGATGTACATACATCTTAACGGTAATCACTTTACCGTGTCTATGGCACGTCTCTCTCTTATTTCCCTTGGGTTAGCTATCATTAAGATTTGCATGTGATTATTAAAAATAATGTAATAACTTCAATATGGTTTTGATATTATATTTATTTTTCTGTAAAAGTCTTGTAACTTTTGTGGTAACTCTACTTGTTTTTAAACAATATTGTTAATAGGTAAGTTCAAAAGTCACGTTATTTTTGACTTGGTTTTTCCGTCATTGCGATACCTTAAAAGGTCCGTCCACATTTTGCCGCTCTCTCGCTCGCACATTTCATGCTTTCTCAAGATAAATCTGAGTGCGTAATTAAAAATGTGTTCCGGCCACTTTTCGCAATATATGATTACAGACATTTCAACATATCTTGAATCTTGAGCAAACATGAAATGTGGGAGCGAGATACTGAAATGTCCACGTTTCAGCCTTCGATGGCCTTTTAAGTATTTTTGAATAAATCGGCTATAATGGAATTAGTAGGTAACTGTTTTGGGAAAATTAACTTTACATCTATATTGGAATTTTGATATAGTTATCCTCGAGTTATTTCCATTCCAATTCGTCTTTACGTGTTAATTATGTTTATCAAAAGGTAAAGGTATTTATAATTAAAATCATCTCATTTTGGCGAATAATTAAACTGACAGCTGAATTTTTTGTTTTTACAATAAAAAAAAAAACATTTCTTCAGCCCCATAAAATCTGGTGCAGAAAGAATTTGAAAATGGAACCGAAGTAAGAAATTAAAAAAGGCGATGACAAGGAGTCACGTCACGAGTCGTGCGAGTTGAACTAAAGGATGTGCCCACCAGGGAAATTACCCAAGTGCCACAAGTAAGTCACGCCCTAAGACGTAATTAATTAAACCGCGACAACTAACACCGCGCATTTTATTTGTAGCTGAATTGCGAGGGTGGCGCGATTTCCGTTGTCACAGATTAGATGGAGATGACTGTAAAAATATCATACCATGTTTTCCAATGTTGCCATTACAAAAAAATCTACTCTTATCTAAGTTAAAAAAAAACATTAAAATTAGTTATTAACTATCGCCTCAGAAATGGGACAACTAAGTACCTACAAAATTATAACTATATAATTTAATTAGCCGTCTTCAGAATTCCATGGCCAATATAACGAGAGCTTTTGATAGGGAACAAACAAAAGATGTTTTTATGGAAATAATAAACTTGTGCAAGGTCTTCGATGTTTGGTCGCCGGACTTCAGCGGGAGATAAGGCTGCGTGCGCGCATGGCTTCCGTCCAAGCTGATAATGGCAGTAGAAGGATAAAACAAGGACATATAATGTTTGTGGTGCGATATATTACTTCTAAGAATTAGATCTAACTGGTAAATCAACTGACTTGTGTAGTGAAACATTGTTAGCTACAAAACTAAAAATAAAAAAATTTATTTGCTTGCGATTAAATTGTCTTAGAACTCGCGTGTACTAGTATGCCTTGTCCTATTTTACTATTAAAAAAGTTGCGTGACTTTCGCGCCCAAAACTCGTGTGTCACTAGGTTTTTTAAGGTGTACACTAATGAAAGAACGACGCGCCCGCTCCTTCGAGACTGGAGCAAGGCGTGCCTTGCATGTTACATGATAAACAACTCAAGGGTACGTTATTCGTTGTCATGTCATATGAAAAAAACTTTATTACTACACCGGTACGCCCGTATATTACGTTCTGAGAACGAAAATAGGCAATTATAATTTCATTAGAGTCAAAGAATGCCTACTCACTATTATGTAACCTTTCCATTTCGAAATAACATGCTAAAGCTGACATACATTTGGTGCAATAAAGAATATTAAACAAAAGATTTCAAAAATAGTTCGTAATAATTATTAAAAGGAACACTACGAGCGCTGGGTGGAGTAATTAAAAAAGTTTATGCCCCATCGAAGACAAGATAAGGCCGTCGGTCGGAAGAAACCACCACTTTTCTAATTGCACATTCATTAGCTGATGGACGGTTACCTATGTGTGTGCTCTCTTGGTACGTTTGTAAAGCTAATATGAGTAATATGCGTTTTCTAAATTACAAAATCCATAAATCCTTCTTAACATTTTCGTGGACGCACGAACTACGTGGCGAGTTCGTAAAATGACAGTGGAAAATTTACATACCTATATGCCACACTACACAAAACGTCATAAGTCTGTCACTTTTCAAACTTTTTGATATCACACCTTGATATAAAGGTGTTAAATTGATTTCTTACTTTAAAATAATTTATACCTTGACTCGTTTTTGTTTTTCCTTGTATGACAATACGCCACTCTTAAAAAATTGACGTTCTAAATTCGAATTTGAAATAGGTAAGCAGGCCAGCGCTGTCCGAAGCTCAGTAAAGCCCTTCTTGATTACAGCGATAAGTAAGACCGCGCCTTCGCGTGTTTTAATTATATTATTAACGACGACGGCCGGCCGGTGAAAGGCTAATATTTTATAATGGCTTGCGTATCGCAATGATATGTAAATATTCTGCCGCGCCCTTACGCCTATTACTCGCTTCGTTTGCGTGCGTGTGAACGCTAATTCGGAAGTAAAGACACGTTAGCTGGAATTTACTGCTAAGGTGTGACATTATCTTTCGCTCATTGACGAAATTCTTCCGAAAATACTTACGCTAATAGGATTGGACGACTGTTACTACAGCAATCTAGAGTTACCAAGTATGTTATACAACGTGTTACAAAAATACCCCTAATGCCGAATATGGTAGATAAGGACCATCAAACTGAACAACTTTTACTATGGGACCAACTTTGAAATCGCGAAAAAAAAACCAGCTGTTTCATACAAAAATTAATTACGAAAATATCAAAATGTATGAAAGAGCTGATTTTTTTTCGCGATTTCAGAGTTGTTCCCATAGCAAAAGTTGATCAGTTTGATGGTCCCTATATACCATATTCGGCATTAGGGGTATTTTTGTAACATCTTGTATAGATGTGTTATAAATAAATAAATAAATAAAAAATATTAATTCATTGCCGAAGCTCAGCAAATTATTTTGTCTAACCCTCTGCCTCTATAAAAATCTCTTGCCTTTTTTTGGTAAATCAGGCAAAGGTTTTCATTATGCAGCCTCATCAATTTAGCGATGTGTTGCCACTTAAAGACTTGGAACTTATGAACATGTAATTAGCAGTTTTTGAAGGAAAACTACTCATAAGCTTTCTCGAAAGGGACGTATTAATTACTGGAGGTGCTTACGGGAGCGCTAAATGCCGGCCACTTGCCGCCCTAGGGCTGCCTTATTAAAAATGTTAACACGTAAATTAGACTGCATCCACTAGTATATTAGCCAACCAATTAAATTGCGCGCCCACAATAATGTTGCAAGGTACCCCTCACACGTCAGACCTATTGAGACTGCCAGCTTTACCCATCCTTATTAGAACGTGACGTAAAATAGTTTTTTTTCTTCAACAGATTTCCACATCAAAATTATTAATTTTTTTTCATAAAATCTACCAAACTTAGTGGTAAACTTCAACCGGTTAGAGCAAGTTAATTAAAAAGGCATGTGGAAATTGCGACGTAAGGTTGGCAACATTTTCGTTGCCGACTGTAAGAGTCCTTCTAGGCGAATTATTTTATTCTCAGTGTATTTTATTAAGTGACATTATATCATCGTATTTTTAAAATGTTGTGTTGTGAACTTTTTGAATATCGTAAAGTTTGCATATAATACGTAACAATTATTGACACTAGAAATAAAACACTTTTTACGGATTACAGCGCGTATATTATTAATTCAGGTGTTGTTTTGGAATTATATAGACTTGAATTAATAATATACGCGCTGTAATCCGTAAAAAGTGTTTTATTTGTACGCGCGAAAGTCTTAGAAATTATTGACACTTTTAGAAGACACACTTTTTTTTATGATACGCTGCGCGTTTGTCTATGCATTGCGTCGTGTGGGGTGTTGCAAACAGTCTGTGTGCGAACTGAAAAGGTGAACATGGCCTCTAAGTGCCCTAGCACTAGTTGGATGTGTAAAAAGATTAATTGGAGTGTTGCCGTGTTCTAACAATTTACTACGCCTTCTCGCGGTCCGACCGCAGACCACTTGCGCGACTTAATTAAGCGAAATAACTTAAATGAGTCACCGTTGCTAATTAGTGCTATCGTTGCTGTGGCTAATTCTACGAGAGACTCTTTGTTTGCTAACGCTCGTTTCTTTGAGTTCGCGCGCAAAGAATTTGTCTTTGCGTCGACTTCGCCAAAGGATGTTTGTTCTGTGAGCCTTTATAAAGACTCCGCGACTTTGCAGTTGTAATTTTTTAAGTCGCAAAAGTGGCTTTTTGAAACTTTCCTTGCTTTTTGTTAGAGGCTGAGTTTGTTCATTTTTGGTTACCATTCTACATTATTTGAACCATAGCTCTAGGACGCTGTTAAGTATCTAAGTAACCGTTTTAACAGACAGATTTAAACTTTTAAAATCAACTTGGTAATTATTTTCTGTTATCAAAATTTTTGAATTGTAACAAGGAATCTTTATATAATACTAAATAATATATTAGAAAAAATACGACTCGCACCAGATCATGTTCTCGGACGGGAATCGAACCCGCGACCTTTGGATATCCGGTCCATCGCTCTGACCGCTGAGCTACCGAGTCACTAGTGGGAACGTCAAATTTCTTCTAGTATATCAACTCTTACGCTGCAATGCAAGCCAGCGCCATCTCACCAATGTACAAGGAATTACCTCGACATTCAATTGAAAATCTTTCCACATATTTTCAAACAATTGATTAAGATGAAAAAGCTATATCATTTTTAAATTTTAGCATTCACAATGCTATTTTTATATAATACTAAAATAATATACTAGAAAAAATAAAGGAATCTTTTTTAATTTCGTGTGATCCAACTTCGAATATTTGGACCAATTTTGGAATTCTAGACTGTTTGGAAATGGTATGAAAATAGAAAAATAATGACGATCGCGTCTAGAGACGTGGCGGCGGTGGCTAAAAGACGCAAAGGGCCCTCGCCGGTAGTGCTCTCGTGTGTGCTTGTCAACAAGTGGCCGGCCGTAGTGGAGAGCTTTCCGTCTTCTTATATTGATGCCTTTTAGTGTAGCTTTAACGACACTACAACTTTCATACCGAAAACTTAGAACTACTTGCTTTTTTCCACTTTGTTTTTAGAAAAAGCCCTTAAAATGCGGTGAAGTTAGTGTGTAAAACTTATACTTATACTCCAAATAGACTTTTTTTTACTTTTGCAGCAAACAGAACAGTCATGAATAATGATAATGTTACTTATAATCAAATTTAAAAAAAAACCTACTGTGCTTAAAACCTATTTTTGTTTAAAACATAGTATTTAAATGTGGACAAACTTTTAAGCACACAGTTAGGTAGTTAGTGGTGAGGGGTGAAATTATGGCGAAGGTAAGCCGATGCCAAAGATGTTATGATCTGCATAGTGGATCAGTGGGGTGGGTTTTCTAGAATGTAAGCTGATGGGAATCGGCTTGTATGCTAGTTAGTGATATAGTTATTAGAATTTTTGAGCTAAATGAAAAAAATATTGAAATTAACATACCAAACAATGGAATGGAAATGTTTGCTGATGCTAGTGTGGATGATTTTTATGCACTGATGCGCATGAAAGTTGCGTCACTGGTGCGGAGAGTGCGGGAGAGTCGGAATTGTGTCCTTAGTATGATAAGTGACAGATTTGATACTGCTCTGTTCAGCAGATTCACGGGACTTCATGTTATAAGAGCCCCGTGAGTTTGTTGAATGGTGCTCTTATCAATAATGTGATCAAACAATTTATTATTAATTAAATACAAACATGTCTTTTACTAACATAGTTTTTAAGAAATATTGTGACTAACAAAATATGGACAGAAGTCTGATAATAAACAATTTTTTTTTTTAAACCGCAAATAACGCCACAATCTTTAATACAAATAAATGAAAATCGATTATTCATCAGCGATATTATTAATAGGACATATATAATTAGGTGTTTTCATTATATCAGCAAAATTAAAACAAATATCGTTGTTGAAAGGCTATCGTTCAGTTTGACTTCTATAATCGAGACCTCTATTTTAATTATCGATAGAAATAATTAACGACCGTAATTCTATAGTTAAAATACTTTATTATAATGAATCATTATGGTTGAAAATGTTGTTTAAAGAATCAATTTTTATTATCTGCGTTTGATTATCATGAATTCTTTATTTGAAACGCTGAAAAAAAGATAGAACAGTCTAATGATGCAAAGGAATTGAGCCACAGATAATAAGTAAGTAATTAAAAACAAACAAATAACCTTCTAAGACTTTCGCGCGTACAGTTCATTAGAAATAAAACACTTTTTACTGATTACAGCGCGTATACTATTAATTCAGGTGTTGTTTTAGAATTATTTAGTTTGTATTTATTGGTTTTTAGAATTCCCGACGTTTCGACATCTTTCCAGGGGCCGTGGTCACGGGAGGACTAAAGCAAAAAGGCTGCTCATATTTTTATGAAATTACCCGCTCGAAACTTTATAAAAATGTATTCAAGCTTATTAAATTATTTTATGGCTGCGTTCTGATTTTAATCTTTATTACTGAATTAAAATGAATAAAGTTAATTAGAATACAAAATCTAGCTACTGAATCTACTACCAGTCCACAAATTGGGAGGCCTCTGAGAGAAAGAACTGGCGGAAGAAAACTCAGAGAGGTTGTGTCGACCTCCCTTTTGACCCCTATCTACAAAACGAACTAACTTTTTTGCTTTAGTCCTCCCGTGACCACGGCCCCTGAAAAGGTGTCGAAACGTCGGGAATTCTAAAAACCAATAAATACAAACTAAATAATTCTAAAACAACACCTGAATTAATAATATACGCGCTGTAATCCGTAAGAAGTGTTTTATTTCTAATGAATAACCGTCATTCTTGGAAAAAAAATACCAATAATATTCAAATATGCAAATTATTAAGCGCGGATTGATAATCGCTAAAGCTCGTAAAGTTCACGGTTGTAAAGCTCCTTCCACAAATGACCACAGCCTAATTAAAGGGAGCAGGGCTAATCGATGTTTTCCGTAAATTTAAAATGCAATACACCATTCTACTGCGAAGGTGTTGGGTTAGGGTGGCCGTGTTGTCGAATTTCCATGGAATTTTCTTTAAATCTTAGAAAATATAAATCCTACCATTATGTATTCTGTGATCCTACTTATATTATAAACGTGAAGGT
The DNA here is from genome assembly GCA_963556745.1 of Catoptria pinella. NCBI lineage: Eukaryota > Metazoa > Arthropoda > Insecta > Lepidoptera > Crambidae > Catoptria > Catoptria pinella. The sequence goes on from OY750776.1 coordinate 1,862,748, forward strand.
TTGGTTGTTTGTTACTCAATCACGCAAAAACGGCTGAACGGATTTTGATGAAATTTGGCACACAGATAGTTTATAGCCTGGATAACATAGGATACTTTTTATCCCGGTCATAGGCTCCCTAGAGATTTTCCGAGTGTCCTCGCGACAAGCTTGTATTTAAATATATGTGCTATTGACAAGAAATTTTACAAGAATAAATTAATGTTTACGTCATATTCCAATAACGTTATTCTCGGAATTTCAGTGATACATTTACCGCAAGTGGAGATGTGGTTTTAGTTGTTACTAGTTTGGCTCCTGAAAATATTGTAAAACCACATCTATGGACTAGTATAATCCGCGCGCGATGAGAATGGGATGGAACTTTGTCAAAGTAAATCGAAAATTTACTAATTAGTTAATTTTAATGTTAATCAACTAGTTGTTTACTTGTTATCTTACTTGAAGTATTTGAATATCCATAACTGAGTACTATAATCTACATACATTATTTTTTTGGAACCGATAAATCAAGTAATACTGTGTGAAATCGTTAATTAAAATGTGTATTTGACGTTCAACGGCCCCTTAAGTAATAAAACCTACTTTAGAATGCCTAACAAATAAATTAATTTATTAATAATACTTTTTAATTACAATTTTGACTCCATTCCTTCAGCCAAAGATAGTTAATATTTGTCGGTTTTTCTTTTGATCTTTTAATATATAACCGTTCGCGTTCGGAAAACTTGCGTCGGTAGCGATAAAAATGGCGATAGATACAATGCGATTAATTTAACTTTATACAACAGAAGTGACCAATTCCAGAGTGCTAGCGGTAAAAAACTATGTATTTTAATCTGTAAAATTTACTCTTCGCCATAAATTTTTGAGTGAAGTTGCCGTGGATCACTATTTATTGTCAATTAAATTGCATTGTATATTATTATACAACGTGTTACAAAAATACCCCTAATGCCGAATATGGTATATAGGGATTATCAAACTGAACAACTTTTACTATGGGACCAACTCTGAAATCGCGAAAAAAAAATCAGCTGTTTCATACATTTTGATATTTTCGTAATTAATTTTTGTATGAAACAGCTGATTCTTTTTTCGCGATTTCAAAGTTGGTCCCATAGTAAAAGTTGTTCAGTTTGATGGTCCCTATCTACCATATTCGGCATTAGGGGTATTTTTGTAACACCTTGTATATCATGGCAAAATAGTAAAAAAAATGTCAATAGTTGAAGTGGCGGAAAACGTGTCGTATGGTCACTCCAGCCCGCTGGTAGTAATTGCCTTCGTGCGATTGTAGAATGACCCCCTCACCCTTTCAGCTTTCAGAGATGTTTATCGCAAGGAAATGGCCGTTTTCCGTTGTCCACAATGGGGACATTAACGGACAATACTAATGGACTAAGTTGTCCAAAGCAACGTTTCAAAGAAACGCTGAAAAACATTTTACATTCATCACTTGAGTAGTCTAAAAAGTGCTTGTGATTAGACAGTTTTCTTTTAATGCTTGTTTATGGTAACGCAACAGGCAATTTATGGAGATGTTTTGATGGTAGTTTCGTTTTGATTTTGCGGCAATTGGTTTTACATTAACCAAAAAACTAATCAATAAAATTCATATCAAACTTTAAAAAAAATTTTTTTTTCCATCTTTTGTATAAAGACAAAGTTGCAACTAAGAAAATTGGTGTTCAATTGATGTGCTGCCGATAGTACACATTAATAAGTTTATGGAAAATTCTTATCTATGCTTTTACGGAGCGCTTATCTAAGTCCAGATTACAAGCTTGAGATAGTCAGAAAGGTTTAATATCGAAGGTAATATGGCTGGAGTGCTGCGCCAACAGTGACGTGTGCGACCTAGGTTGCTTTACTTTTTATGCTTGGGTACGCGCTACACTGAAAGCTATACACGGTTCCTTTTTTATCACCCAGGAAAATTTCAGGGATTTCCGTCTCAATAGCAAGTGGCATAAAAAAAAAGTAATCAGGGTGATTTGGAAACTCTCACAAAATATCCTATAAACATTCCACTTTCACAGACACTTCATGATAAGACAATGGATGAATACAAAATAGCCATGTCACATATTCGGACTTATAGTTATCAGAACCCCTAGCACGAACATCTGTCTCTGAAAATTTCATTTCGCTTTTCGGCGGTAGATGGCGCTGTACAAATTTCCCATACAAAATTACTCTATCGAATGTTTTTACGTGCGTTATTTTTTTCGATAGCTGTTCGTGCTAAGGGTGCAGTTGATACAAATTTTCCCTTCCCTCTTTAAAGGGCTTAGGACCGAATTCAGGATTCACAAAAAAATTGTCATATGTTTTTTATTCAAATCTTTAAGTATAACCTTTGTCGAGTAAACTATAAAATTTTTTTCGTTGATAAAAATGTAACCGTGCCTACTGGAGCTATTTTAGGCCAGTTTTGAAAAATAAGTATGTCAGTGTGTCTCTTGAATATATTATAAGTTGTAGCTTACTTCAACGTTGTGTAGTATGTATTTTTGAATTAGAATACTAAGTACCTATGTAGTTTTGTAGAGCAATATTTTTTTTTAAATTGCAACCTATAATCATTAAGAATCTCCAAGAACAATTTGCTATGCAATGCAGCTTGCTTTTATAAATTAACATAACAGTTCGACTATATAAAATTACCTGTATAAAGGCATGTTTAAATTAGCTATTGCTTGAAGTATTTTCTCAGCAATATTTAGTAGCTAGCTGCTAGTAGCTGAAAGTATTATCGCTCAGTGTGTGGTGAGGTATTTAAATATTTGTCTTTCGCACACTCAACACATTTGAAAGAGAGGGTGATATAGTCGAGTGGAGATAGGTAATGCAAAGGAGGGTTATATTTATATTATAGTAGGTGGCTTTATCGAAGCCTTAGATAACGGGAAATTAGTCAAGTAGAAATCAATATGGTTGCAACTAGAATAGGTTAGATATAGGTAACACAGATTTTATGGAAATGTTTTTTTATTTGTTTAGAATTAAGCTAATTAAAGCTGTTTTTTGACCAATTAATATTAAAACCTTATTTAAGGTTGACAATATTAGAATGCTTTCTGTATAATATGTGATAATATTAAACTTAGCATAGAAATCACTTCACGGATATTTGTAATCATTTCTTTTCTTTTAAATTTGAGATTTTAGTATTCGCAATGCTATTTTTATACAATTCTAAATAATATACTAGAAAAAATACGGCTCGCACCAGATCATATTTCCGACGGGAATCGAACCCGCGACCTTTGGATGTCCGGTCTAATGCTCTGACCGCTGAGCTGCCGAGTCACTTTTATGTAACAAAAACAAATAATTAGATATTTTAATTATTGATGAAAAAAAACGCGCGTGAAATAATCCGATTGAACAATTTTGTATGGGTAATTGTACAGCACCATCTACCGCCGAAAAGCGAAATGTAATTTCCTATATTGATAATTACTCTTTCGAGTACTTTTATGCGCGTTTTTTTGGTTTAGGAGTGCTGATGATGTAGGTATATTGAAGACGATTCGAAATAATTAGTTTAAAAATTATTTACTATTGGCTCCGCAAGCTGTAGGCAGACCTCGCGTTTGTGCATTAAAAGTAGCTCAAATTGTATGTTGTTTAAAAATTAATCTAATAGATGTCGCCACGAAGTTTTCAAAACAGCACTTGTGCTGTTTGGTAAATTATTTGATATATTTAAAACTTGATGGCGCTTCTAATTTTGAACATTTTTCGAATTGGGTGAAATTTTTGTTTCGATAAGTAAATTTCAAATAAACAAATGAGTGATTGACATAAAAAACAAATTTTCACGAGTAACGGTTGAGAAATGCCTGTAGAGGAGAACAGACGGACAGCCGAAAGGACATACGAAATAATTTTTGCCGAAGCTGAAGCTGAGACGCTTCGCGCTTGCTCAGTCAACTATCTGTTTTAGGGTTTCCGCCCACGAGCGTTTAATCGCTGAGCGATTTTTTGTCGCTGAGAATAGAACATACAGAGTTCAATACGTAAACGCCCACGAGCTACAAAAAGTAGTTTAGCGACTAATCGCGAAATGACACTGACAATAGTGACAAAAAGTTTACTTAGCGAGCGACAAAAAAAGCTACAAAAAGTCGCTCGTGGGCGGCTGACACTTAAATTTGTAATTCTCAAAATATATGGTAGAAGCTCATTAGTTAGATAAAGTTAATGTCACATCTTTCCTTGTAAAAGTTAATTTATTTATCAGGCTAACTTATTTATCAAGTTATATTTAAATTTGTATAAGGAAAAATTTCACAGATAAAATAATTTCTATAAGTAGCATTATTATTTCTTGCAGAATTTTATATAAATATAATGTTAAACATATTTTGTATGTTGTAGGGTTGTTAAAATTAATCGTTTGTTAAAAGTTAGGGGTGTGACCCAAGTTTCGATCAGGAAATAGTGAATTTAACCCCTTGCCGTTTAGTTATTAGATTATGCAGGGATTAAGGGACGTCTATTAATAAATCGTTTTACCCTATTTGTTATGAAATTACAATGTTTACAAATTTTACAAGCAATTTTAGCAGATTTGTTGTAAAGCGTACGCTTCCTATGAATTCTTTAAAAGGAAGACAGATTGACGACCTCCGTGGTCGAGTGGCTTTGTACACCGGTTTTCAAGGTGTCGCCATCTCTGAGGTCCCGGGTTCGATCCCCGGTTGGGTCAATTTAGAAAAACGAACTTTTCTATATTGACTCAGGTCTGGGTGTTTGTGATACCACCGTTGTCTCTGATTTCCATAACACAAGTGCTTTAGCTACTTACTTTGGAATCGGAGCAATGTATGTGATGTTGTCAAATATTTATTTATTATTTATATATTTATAAGTATTAAGAAATTACTAAGTTTTTATCTCACCAATGCTGACACAAAGATCAGTTTTACTTAATTCGATAAAAAAACCTATTTTATAGCTGATTACTTGTATTAACAAACTAATAAATTAAACTCTATATAAATAACGAAGTACACATCAGTCAGAAGTAGGTAGGTACCAAGCTTACATAAGCTGTTGGAGCTATTATATCTTGATCCTTAATTTAAAAACTCTAACAGAACAGAAAATAATTAACAAACTGTTCAAAATACACGTGAAAACTGTCACATGAAAAAGTAAAGGAAAACGGAGTAAGTACGAAAAGTACCAGGCTATTCAAAGACTTCTATGTGTATACTACACTAGACAGGCTGTACAGTACCGAAAAATTGCTCATTAAGTTACGGGGCATGCACCGCAACTTCTTTAGTCTATTGCGAGCGACCGATAGAAACAGTTGATGCGCCGCGAAGGTTGGTTGTGACACAATTTTAGTTTTGAACAGCTCATCTATGTTATTGAAGTCATTGAGGCTATTATAAAAGGAAGGGACTCACCTGAAGTTCGAGAACCATTTGACGAGCTGCGCAGTATTGTTCTTGTTGAACTTGATGTCCGGGAAGTACATCTTGAGCACCGCTGAGCTCGGGTACCGCACCCAAAAGAACATGAGCTTGGCTTTGCGTAGGTGCATCGGAGTCAGCGTTGAGGAGTGCAATGGAGTTAAAGGATCTATTGGAATATCTGACTTATGACTAACACGGTAAAGTTACAAATCAGTCAACTTATGAAATGAGGAAGATTAATTATACCTTGTAGTATTTTCAAGACAAACTGTTTAATTAATTTAATTTAATGTTTTGTCAAAACATAATTGGGCATATATCTACAAAGAAAGCTCATAAAGTTTGTTCAAGTATAGCTAATGAAAAAAAGGTTAAAGTTAATAAATACTTCACTATCGTTATCAAATTATAATTAACGGTTACATGAAAAAAATGGAAATTAAATCTACGTTTAACGAAAGCGTATGGAGATAACCAAAGGACGTATATATTAGCCTTTTCAACTGCGATAATTTTAACGAACTATAAAAATTCAGAATAAATTGCCTTCATCTGTTATAGTTAAGTGTAAATAAGGATAACCTTTAGTTGATCTCATTAGGTGTTTATGACTTAAACTTTAACTAACATTACTTGTTTGTTAGGTTACTAGCGGCCGCTCGCGACTTCGTCTACGTCGAAAGTTTTTTGCTATCCCTCGGGAACAGTACTTTTTTCTAGATGAAAGGTTAAACCTTCTCTGTATGCAAAATTTCATGATGATCGGTTTAGTAATGAAGGCGTAACAAACAAACTACTACTTTCGCATTTATAATATTTAGGGTCTGTTTCACAATCAAAAAGTAAGTTCTGAGTATCTTACTTGATAGATGAATTAACAATTGTGATATGAAAAATATGTCAAATCATCTGTCAAGTAAGCTACTCAGAACTTACTTTTTGATTGTGAAACAGGCCCTAAGTAAAGTAATGTTAATTCTAGAGTAAAATATACAATGATTTTCTAAGTAGCAGTGGAGTCAATCTGATTATTCCAGTCTTAGTTCATAGGCTTGATGAAGCACCACAAAGTCTTAATCCGTTTGCATTTCTAATCTTATAATGTCCCTTATCCTATGTTGCGTATCTATTGCTTTTGTATTTCAGATTTCTTTTTTAAATTGAATAAATACTCAAATGCTACATTTAAGTAACACTGGCCAGTTATTTGGCATTTTAAGAAAGAAAAAGACGAAACAAAGTTTAAAAAAAAAAATCAGATACAAGTCTTTGAACAAGTTTTTGATTTAAGAATAAGGTTCGTGATATAAGGTTTTGTTCAATCTTAGTTGTGATACTAAGCTATCAGGGTGGACAATGTAGAAACCGCAACACTTGTGGGGTTTCCAGAGTCGTAACATCTAACTACTAAGTAGGAAATAGGCGGTGGCAGTCGTAAGGTTAAATACTACAGAAATAAGATATCTGTGGCCGTTTGCGGCTAAGGATTTGTGCCCTATTCTATTAGCTCGGATTTCGTTTAACGCCGAGTTGACCTGACTTACAGGCTTGTAATAAGAAGGTTAATTTTCTTTGATTCAATTGGAGTTCTTGTCGAGGTTTTGAAATTACTTTTTTGTACCATGAAAATTAATGAAAATATAAGTAAAATTAAATTCGTTTGTTTTGAAATTACTTAGGATTATCATAATATTAGTGTCAAGTTATGCTGGCCTACCGCATTTTTCAGCAGCTTTATTTCTTTCCATCACTCGGAAACATATTAGTTCACTAGAGCCGGTCGTCGCCGAGCATTTATTCTTACTCTAGTAAATCTAAGTTTTGAGCGGCGGAAAGGGATAGAGCCATGGAAAAATGCGGAGCTGGCTAGTCGAATATAGTCAATAACTTACTTAGATAATTTCTGCTTTGCATTGAAAAGGATATAGTAGGCTGAAGTCCGTCGTAAGGCAGGTCCGTGGAGTTGCAGTCGGAGTGCGGGTCTTGCGCGTCCATGTGTTGTGGGTGGTGTTGCGCGGCGTGCAGGGGCGCGTGCGCGTGGTGGTGGCGCAGGTAGTCCGGAGAGGCGTGGTGCGCCGCCGCCATCAGCGCCGGGTGCAGCAGCACCGGCGCGTGAGGCAGCGGCGGTGAGTCCCGCTCCGGCGCAGGTGGTGACCGCGCCAGCCCCCCACCCGCCCCGAAGAACGGAGAGTACGGCGAGAACACCTGACTCTCGTGCAGCGACGGATTAGGAATCGCCACTGACGTCGGCAACGCCATCCCGCCTGGGTACGGCCGCGGCGACGGCGACTCGGGGAACTTCGTCTCTGGCGTCCCCACACCTTCCCCCAGTATTCGGCTGACGGTCCGCGGCGTGATCCGCGTGTCTGTCACCTTGTGCCGCTTCTTCTTTGGGGTGACTACCAGGCTGAGCGCCTCGTTTTGCTCGGGGTTCTCCCGCTCGAAGTGGCCGTTCATCGGGCCGTAGAGCGGGCCCAGTGGCTTCGGCGGCGTCTGGAACATGCCTGTAGGAGGCCGCACTTGAGCTCCGTGGCCGGGCCCGCCCGCCTCAGCGTGCAGCGGGAACGCCGCGCCGCCTGGCGCACGGGGGCCATTCATCTGACTCATCAGCATTGGGTTATGTGTAATGAACGGGACGCCGTTAGGAGCGCCCGGGTGGTGGACGGGAGTGTTACCTGACATCTGTCCCGATGGCCTTTCCGGCGCCTTCGGTGTGGGAGACTTTCTATCCAGCATCCGCGTCGCCCGCAGCAGGTCCTTGTTGAGCTGTTCCGCCGCCGCAGCTGCCGCTTCTGATTGCTTCCCGATGATGCGGCGCTGGTGTACGAATCGCGTCACAATGGAGTCTATGAGGCTCGCTAACGATGCAGTGATTTCACTTTTCAACACTTCTGCTAATCCTTCTAGGTCCGCGCCGGTGACAGGGCCCACAGATCCAGCGTTGCTTCTTAGTGCATCTAGACGTTCCGCTAATTCTGAAGTCATCGGGGGCTTGGGCGTCTGACCCATTTGTCTTTGCTGTGGCGAGTGCTGGTTGGATTGTGGCCTCTGTTGTTGACTGTTTTGTTGGTGCTGTTGTTCGGCTGCTTCTTTCATTCGGGCTTCTTGTTCTAGGAATAGTTTTTGACTAACGTTGAGGTACATAGCGGCGGCGTTGTTGAGGTGCTGGTGCGGGTGTGGTGGGTGGATGTGGTCGGTGGGAGGCAGGTGCGGTATCATAGGTAGCGCGCCGTTGAACCCGGGTGGGAGATGCGGGTGTGCCGCTGCGTGTGCGTGCATCTTGGCCGACATCATTTTACTCATCACTTGCGAGAGCATGTTCGGCGGGGCACTGTTCGGTATGGGCGGAGGCACTTCTTTGGCTGGCGACGCAGGCTCAGATTTAGGCACCGTCTCGTCGTTCTGCTCAATATCACTAGAAGCCCCGTCATTTTCGATCGTCTCAGATTCCTGACCCATTCTATTACACAGTTGCATATATTTTTCTTGCATCTCAGCGAGCTGTTCTTGCATAGTTCTAAGTTGTGATTTTAGAGCATTCTTTTCTACTAACTTTTGTTGAATAGGCGGATGTCGATCGTTGTCGTCCTCAGAGTCGTCTGACACTGTCAGGCCGCTGCTTCCTTGGCTGGTGCCGTACCGTTCCGCAGCTCCGTCGTGCTGCTGAGGATGGTACAGTTTCCTTTTCTTGCAACCGTTCACTTGTGGCTGTTGAGGCACGGGACTAGCACGCATAGTCGACACAATGTTCTCAACACGGGCACGTTTCACATCGAGCGGTCGCGGCGAGGAGCGCTGCGCGTCACTATCACGGTCCTCCGGCTCGGACTTGGGAGCGAGCAAGGGCTCGGAAGGCGGCGGGGCTGGAGGTGGCGAAGTCCTGGAATCACCGGCGCTGTCCAGTCCGAGCAAGGCGTCTTCCAGGTCGGGCCGCGAATCGCGAGAAATGGGCCTTTCCGGGGAACGCTTCACCTTGGGCTCGTCGTTGTTATTGTTCGCGAGCACATTGTTGTTGTCCGGCGAGAGGCGCAAGAGTTCCTTTTTGCGGTTCTGTAGGATGTCTCGCAGCACGCGGTGTGCGAGGTCCCCGCTGGACGCCTCGTCGCCTGCCTCAGTAGGAGCCCGGCCTAGAAGCTCGTTGAGCATTTCGGCCGGCGCGTATCCCGGTCCGAAAAGGCCGAAGTGTTGACGGCCCTCGAAGATGGCGCCGTACAGTCCGCCGCTCATGTGTGCGGCGCGCGCGGGCGCGAGTCCGTTCGTCGCGAGAGTCGAATAAGAATTGCGCGGCTCACCGGCGTCCACGCGCTGTCTCGCGCGCTTCTGTTTCTTTAGGAGTTTATCCGAGTAGGGCGCTGAGTCGGCCTCCTCCTCCGATGACATCATCGGCGGGACGCGCCGCGATTGGCCGGGCGGGCGGCGGGCAGGGCCCCGCGCTACAAGCGCCGCATCGCCCGCTCTGCAACAAGGAGGGGAGCGTCACATACCTGCCGTCGCCGCGTGCGCACGTCGCACAACGATGTATACCACTAAGTCGTGCACGCTATACGAGCAACTTCCCAATTTACGACAGTAATACAATATGCCTTTAAACTCAAACAAAATAAACATTTGAGCAATTTTTATCTAATCTAATTTTAAGCAGTAGTTTTTGTCAAATGTAGAGTCTGAGTATTAGGACAGTATGAAATAGAAAACAAATTTCTCAGATTTTTATCTGTATCTATTATAAGATCGATAGACAACGACTAAAGTTACCGGCGTAATTTAATAATTTCAGGTAATGACTGGTTGTAAAAAAAAAAATAGAGCAACCAAATTGCCTTAGGACAAGGAAAGTGCGATCGAGTTCTAGATAATTTTTCTATGTCTCATAATAACACAATGCTTATTGTAAGCAATTTCGAGGCAGTTCCAATAAATGAGTCCTATTTGAATCGATCGCTCTTACGATATCAAACTATGTTTAAAGCATCGAAGGGTGTGGGGCGATATCAAACTATGTTTAAAGCATCGACAGGCCTTCATAAAATCTTGGATAGTTTTTGAAATGTTTATTATTTAAACAAAGCTCGGTTAACAGCTTTGTAAGATTTTATTTTCGAACTTCTTTTTATATTCAATTTTAATTGGCAATTTAAAATTTTACTGACATTCACATAGAGCTTTTTCGTAAAAAAATTTTCAAGAATCAATTTTTATCGCCAGCTTTATCGCACTGTTAGACATATATTTATCTAGCACAAGGATCCTAGTAAGAGACTTGTTTTATTTTTATATTTTTACTTAAAGTTTCAAAAAGCTTGATGGTAGCTTTTTTGAGATCTCATGGCATGATACCTAAAAACTTTTGAAGTGTTATCGTAGCTTGTTAGTTGGCTCTATCTACTAAACGTTTCAAAGTTATAAAAAGGTTTTTTGCATAAAGATTGCCTACCAATACCTAATAGCATAAGCAATGTAAATCTCTGTGCCGATAGCATAGAGAACGCCCACAGATTATAATCTTGACCAATGCCGGCCGCATCCGTACATAACAAAGGCTGTATGTACAGACATACAGACATTAATTCCTTTTGGAGCGTGACTTCGCATTCAGCCGGACAATGAGGCTAAAAATGACAGAAATAATTCTGTGAGACACGCTGGTTGACTCGTCTCCATTATTCGGACGACACGAGTTGGTAAATTAATTGGGAAAATTGGACGGACGACACGGCAGATTGTGGTAATCGGAAAATTTTGAGGACTGACTAGGGCTTTTCGCGCATTTTTTAAAATTTCGTTTTTTTACCTTAGTGTAATTTGACTTGTGGTTGTAACAAGTTTAAATTAACGTATTAAACTTTAATGAATCAGGTGTAAAGACTTGCTTGTATTTTTGACTGAAAAAGAACATCTTTAAGATCTTTGATGTACCTTTTTAGGATTGATCGGGTATTTGTTTTTTTTTATCAAATCGACAGTGTTTTCAAAGACATTGGTTAGGTAATTGATTGTCCAAAGCTCTTTATTTAATATTTTGTCTCCATCTATGGAATTGGCGATTTTTTCTGGCAAATAGAGAACCTCGTTACTTCTATGATTCAGAATATTCATCAATTGCTTGATAGGTATTATATCTAATAATGACCATCATAGACAACCATCAATAGTAAAAAAAAACCCTATTAAAGTTTTTTTGACATACAAAAAAATACCTTATAAATGACTCCTCTTTTTGTTAGCAGATATGACCACTTTATTTGTTTTAACTTAGCCAAAACTTTTTTTTCGCTTAACCTAAGTGGTTATCTTAGTGTTTAAACATTAGTGCATAAACGTTTCAAAACATTTTCGTTCATGGTTGTTAAACAAGTTCAGGTCCCCACCTAATATAACGTTACTTGGTGACAGAACTTCTTTAAAGATTCCTGTAAATTCAGTATCGATCATGGTTGTACCCTGTACCATGGAGTCGCACCACCCTCTCGTCTCTGGCAACATCCGGCGTCATTTGCGCCACAATGAGATGGTATCAATGGCGGCTTCCGATGCTGCGTGACCACTTGCCGCGTCACGCCTCGCTTGCTTGCGCGACACCACGGCATTTGGCAACATTTTTTTTTTAATTGGACTGTAGAGGTGGCATCTCTCCTGCTCATTAATAAAAAAACTCAAAGAAAAGGTTTTAACTTAAAGAAAAGGTTTTACGTCAACTCTATAATCCGGAATTTAAATATGATGTTAAATAATGTTTTTCTAGTATTTTTTCTCATATTATTTATCTTAAGAAGTTAAAAAGCCAAAAGAGTAAATTGAATAGGACTTCAGGTTTTTTGTAAATACGGGCTGATAATAGTAATTGAGGTAAATGTATACTTGATTGACTTTGCTAAAGGTATCTATTTATTTTCTAATTATATGTTTTTTGTTGTCATTCAAATAACATAAATGTAGATACAGATCTTTGTGATAAGTACTTGACTGGATAATGAGCACAATTTTCCTCTTGCGATACTTCAATGCTACTGCGCAGAATGGTCACTTTGTCATTAGGTACATACATCCAGCAATTTGCGGTCATTTTTGGAGGATTGCGTTACCGTAGTAACAACTTTGAATCTCAAGCAAAAAACGGCTCTAACCACAACGATATGCATGCAAACTCCGTGCAGTTTCCTCTGTCTCTGGCCACAGACCATGTGAGTCGCTGAACCGTCTCGAAATTGTTCCGGTATTTCCGGTTCTTTATAATTCGTATCGGGATTCGTCAGGTCGATATACTTTCGACATAGTACGTGAATGTGAAAACTCGCTTTGTGGAAACTCACTGGCCGTGTGATTTATGAGTCTTATTAGTTATGATAATTACATGTGCGCGTTGGAACACATATAGCATACTAGTGGTATAGTATAGCACTAGTGGCTTTGTGATATTTTGCGAAATCTCTGAAATATGATTTATCCCCCACATCTCCGCCATTTTGAAAAATTTCGAAAACCTGAATCGACAAAAAATCTGTATAAATATCGAACCTTCACGAGAATCGGTTGAGAAATGCGATTTGTAGAGGAGAACAGCCGCACATACGAAAACATTTTTGCTCAAGCTGAAACGGCTCGCTCGGTCAACAATAAAGGTTTTACGAAAAGATTAAAAATATGTCTTGATTTTTATTGCAACACCTAGCATTGACAACCTCCGTTGTCGAGTGGTTTGTACACCGGTTTTAAAGGTGTCGCCATTTCTTAGGTCCCGGGTTCGATCCCCGGCTGCGTCAATTTAGAAAACGAACTTTTCTATATTGGCTCAGGTCTGAGTGTTTGTAGTTCCACCGTTGTCTCTGATTTCCATAACACAAGTGCTTTAGCCACTTACTTTGGAATCGGAGCAATGTTTGTGATGTTGTCTAACTATTTATTACCTACAACCTGTGTTAACCTTTAAGGTCTATCTGATAAAAGATTTTTTGAAATTAGATGACTACCAAGTTTTTAAGGTTACCTCCTACAAACAAACATTACGTAAGAAGAAGAAGGCAGTTTTGTTAAATTGAAATGTAAGTTAAAGTTAAGGTAATTACTGACAACTTAATTTATGAAAGAAAAAAATTACGCGTTTATAATTAACAGCTGATGCAAAAGTTAAAACGTTAGATTTTTCTAAAGTATTTCATAATTTTACTGATTAAAGTAGATGATTCATGAATTTTCTATTATGATAATAATAGTAAAAAGTTTTCCAAATTCCAACAAAACTACCGGCATTCGGAGCACCCCACCGGTACGGTACATGTATCGTAATTCCATGTAACCGGAAACAATTTCGGTAATTACCGGTTCGTGAATAAATAACGAATGTGCCCAGGCGCACCCTTGCAAGGGTTGCGTAAAATTATCATTTGTTTTTTGAAAAATACATATTTGTTTGATAGAGTAGTTAGACAAGTGTCGAAATTAATCACAGAATTTAGAATCAAAATTATTCACAGAACTTAGAAACAATGTTGGGTAATATAGAAAAAAAAAATTGTAAAATAAAAAAGTTATCCAAAAAGTTTGGATGCTATAATTTATTGTCTTAATCCACATGACAATAAAAAATTAGATCTCGTAATTAGATTACAAAATAAAATCCGAAGAGATGCCATTGTTATTTTGTTACTTAGGTATCTTGCCTAAATTTTCAAAATTGTAAGTACCTTTATGTCGTCGTTATTTTTTCAATTTACGTATACTTAAACAATTTTCAAGTGGAAATAATATTTTAAAGTATTAATACTTTTACTCTTATCTTAGCGAATGTAACATTCTAAACTACAGATAGATTAAACGTTCCATTTCGGCTGTTGTATCGTAACCGATTTCCTTACGCATTCACCCATAAGTCGTGTATTCAGATGAAGACAACAGCAATCGATGCCAATACACCGACACGTTAGGGCCCCGTTACACGCAGTCCTAAGATGTAAATCGCCCTAAACGGCATGTGGTGCCCGCAACCTGTTGATTTCACCCATACGCCAGTAGGGGTGGTCTTATCCTCAACGTCGATATAAGATAGTTATTTTTTTTCTAAAAAAATAAGGTTTTCATTGCAACCTCTTTTCTTTGCAAATTAAAAAAAAAGTAGGCGATACATTAAGAGACGAAAAGAACTTTCCACTAAATTTTGAAATCATACATGCATTTTTCTTTGGTTTCATCTCCAAATTGAAAAACGTAAGTACCTACTTTTTGTCAAAAAAGTAGCCTTATTTTCCAGGAATACTGAATATTAGAATTTATTAACTTTGTATTTAAATATGTTGTACTTAAGATTTTCTCAAATCTTACCATCGACATATTATTAACCCCTCACTAGGTAGACTTGGCTTAATTCACCGTGACCTGGTGACGTCTTCGCTTTACACTCCATTTACGGTTTTCAGGACCTGAAAATGAGTTCCCTTTGGGGATGGAGAATCTTTTGTTCAAAACAGTACGCATTTTTTAAAATAATATTTCTGCCATAATAATGAGAAGATTACTAAAAGCAATGATAAGGAATTTTCTTAGTATGCCTTTAAAAATAGTTCTTTTAAATTTTCCTAATATTTTGTGTCGATACTCAAAATTACCTGAGTAATTTTTCACATACCTATAATGTTTTTGTGTATCGAATTTTTCGTTAACCCGTTGACTGTCAAGAAATTTCTATTGTATCAAATGGCAGGGTGGACTAGTGACAGTACAGAAGCCATTTATTCTTACCAGTGTAATAATCTTCAAACGTCAAAGCCCTCATTAAATTTAAAGCGATTAATGTGTTATAAAGAGTGATAGGGCACCATATGGCACGGCGGGGCTGTATGGGAATGCGTGGGAACAACTGGGAAAGAACCACCCTTGCAATTACGCATTGAATTTATTTATCTATTCTTTGGCTAAATTGACCGGTGACTTATGGTCAGGCGCATATGGCGTCGTCACGCTCTGAACACAAAGAAGGTGGTGGTTTAATTATTTCCTACCTCTATGGCAATATAACACGCTATGTAGACTTATTTGTTTATGCAAAACTTTTTTCCGAATAGTTTATTGCGTTTTATTATTTATTACAATATCCTTAATACCTTCGGACACATGATGATCGATTAAAATTAGTAAATCGTAACGAAGATCTCTAGAGCTAAGATCTCTAGCTGAATGAGAGTATGTTGAAAATTATATGAAAACAAAAACATGTTTGCAACTTTGATAATGAACGATATTGGTCGTTTTTAACCTAATACTTGGACCGAATTGATATTTTTTTTACTGATTCCAACAACATAAAATTTATATTACTTACCTAATGAGAAAGATAGCTGTAGGCTCGACATCAGCCATTTTTAATGTCCCCACTGCTAAGGCCTTCCTTATGGATGGATAAGGAGGATAACCCACCACGCAGGCCCAATGTGGTTTGGGGGATGTTAACGACTGTAAATGCAGCCGATACCAACGGCTTAACGTGCCTTCCGAAGCACGGAGGAACTCGAGATTATACATTTTTGGCCACCCATTCCATGACCGGCCCATGCGAAAGTGGCTTAAACTCCGCAATCGCAGGGCCAGGCGCTAAACCACAGCTTGTCGGTGAAAAAGATAGGTTTCATAATCGAATATTTAGCAAATCATTACATACTTTTATAGTTAATATTTTTCATAATTTTCTGATCCGAAGGTTGGTAAGCTATTTCTGTGATAGAATATTTATCTAAATTTAAAAAGTGTGCTTGGGTTGTTAGTTTATAAAAATGCAATTCTGCAATTATAAACTGAAAATTAAAGAAGTTTAACTGGAAAAATTCAATTTCCCGCCTTTCCATAGGTGACGCTACGTAATCAAAATGGCGCACAAAAATAGCGTCGAAGGTTGAAGATAAACAGATATGCACGTAATGGCGGTTCCGTCGCGTGTCATCGCCCATTTCCATGCTCCACATACACCCAGATTATATCTGTCCGTCTGTCGTGTGGTCTCAGCTATTAGATACTATTAGATGCATGCAGTCAAAACATGCTTTTGTGGCTATTAAAAAGAAGGACATTCAAGATTGGAAACCCCAGTGGCCCTACCATGAGTTGATGCAAACTGTTTTCGCTTCCGTAAACTATCGTTTTCTCTCTTTCACTCGCATTTATTGTGAGCTGTATATCCGATAGTTTTCAGTAACGAAAACAGTTTACATCAACTTATTGTAGAGCTATAGGTTGAGATAATTTAGATGCCCTCACCTGCCCATGCGATCACTCATAAAACACAGAGAGGGATCCTAACATAATATTTTATTTACATCTTTGTTTAGGCATGTCATACAGATTTCTGACTTCTGCAGATATCACCTAACTGCCTAAAGTGCGATGTTGTCTTTTTGAACAGCATTTCTCTTTCTTACGGCTTGACTTGTGAACTTCAAGTACCCCTAAAATGTTGAGCCAAGGGTCCCGGGTTTGAATAGTATAGGGACATACTTTCTAATTTCTATATTTTTGTAATAAGCATAAGCATTTGTTCGCGAGGATATTTTTATGTTTTTGTATCGGTTATTTAGTTACCATAGAATAAGCTTTGTATATCATTATCTTCACATCAGTCTCATGATACCCACTACAGCAGATACCACTGGGCAGGTCTCCCTCAAGTTTTCCAATATAGCTTGGAACTAAATGATGTCAAGATAGTTTTTTGTTGTTTTGTCTATGTGGTCGGAATCTTCATCGTTTAAATTTGTAACCTTCTGTTCAGATATGGCCAGATATGGTGAATGCCTTATGTGGCATGTCCAGCAAAGGGTGAAGCGGGCAATCAGCATGCATATATTATGAGCTGGCGTGCCTCGGCCGCCATTAATGCTTCTATGAAAAAGGACATTTCAGCCTTATCGCTGGATATCACGAGAATAAAAACAACAGATAAGATCGCCCTGTAGGGCGGGGAAAATTGGGTTATCGATGGCAAGACAAACTTTTCAAATTTTCGAGGGAGTTTGATTGTTTTTATAGTTATCTATCGCGTATTCTAAATTATTGATAAAGTACCTAAATTTAAAAATTAAATTAAAATTTTAGTTTTTTAAGTTATAACATTTATTTTCTAGCAACATTTCAAAAGTGAATCATGTATTTACATATTTTCTTTCTTGTTTTTTGTTGAAACTCATAATACTATTACTTTTGTTTATTATATATTTTTCTTTAAAGTGATTTTCAAAAAACATAATGAAAAAGCTCGTTAAAAATTAACAACGTCTTACTAAAATTGTAATTTAAGGCAAGCAAGTTACTTGTTGACCTAAGTTAATAATTTGATTTGATTTCTAATAGTAGAGGATATTGATGATAGTAAATACTTCTTCTTATACCATTTATCTGTAAAATGACAAATAGATTGTATCGATGTCAGAGACTGTTCTATCGATACATACCCCATCCCTACGCGTCGTGTTGGAAGACAGGCACTTATTAGCCGTCATTATCTACTG
The DNA here is from genome assembly GCA_963556745.1 of Catoptria pinella. Taxonomy (NCBI): domain Eukaryota; kingdom Metazoa; phylum Arthropoda; class Insecta; order Lepidoptera; family Crambidae; genus Catoptria; species Catoptria pinella. The sequence goes on from OY750776.1 coordinate 1,880,674, forward strand.
CGGTATCGCGGTGACATATGGCTAATATCGACGCGGCCTATCTGAGACTACAAGCCATTCCGAATACTTTAATTACTCTTTGCATGTTCCCACTTACTAGGAAATTAATGGTGGAAATCCTTGGAAAATAATTTAAACAATCACTTCTAATTATATTACTACATTGAGCTTTAATAATCCTTACGAATTACCGTATCTACGTATTATGACCTAAAGATTATTTCAGTTCACAGATTCCTATTAGTACCAATTAACTCGAATAATTTGATAATATAAAAAGTGTTCCATTATTTAATCAAACCAAATGAAAGCTATCGTATCAAGTGGAACAGACCCTTAGAATTTTTACTTTTTAAATATTACTTCTTTATATATTTTTTAAAATTATTGTCGGTAACTTCTGCTTTTACTGTTCAGTTAGTCCCACTTATTTCAAAATTGGCCAAAGATTTTAATAATAAAAGCCTTTCTAATAGAAGTAAAGATAATGAAGTCTCTTAATTTTGTCCGAATTTATAGACACTTTTGGTCTTACCACAAAATATTTTAAAACACTGTTCAACAAGTGTTTAACTTAGACACTGTTTAAATGTGATGCTGTCACTTTTATGACAATATTGTTTGAGAGAGACGGCATCACATTTAAACAGTGTCTAAATTAAACAGTGTTTTAACATCTTTTGTGGTAAGGCCGTTAGTCTGCTTCAGTGATACAATAGCGAGTAATGGACTATGCATTTCTTCCTACTTTAAATTAAAACGAGATTTGAAATATAAAAATGTGTTGGTTAATCTTCATGAGAGGTTGCACATCAGTGAAAATAAGGAGCTTCATGAGTTTATTCCAAGATTACACATGTCATGTTAAGGCCACGTCATTTTAACTGATAATGCCAGACGCCCATGTCCAGATGACAGCAGCCATCATTGCGAAACGTCACGCCGTTGTCTTATCGACTGCCCGCGTGTCCTGGCCAGAAAACAGATAAAGTGTATCTGGTTACAATTTAATTTTTGAAGCCTGAGTCATAGGCGTAAGCGGTTGTGCTATAGAACCCTAACGGCCTTACCACAATAGATTTTAAAACCCTGTTTAATTTAGACACTGTTTAAATGTGATGCTGTCTCTTACAAATAATATTGTCAAAAAAGTGACAGCAATACATTGAAACAGTGTCTAAGTGAACAGCGTTTTGTGGTAAGGGCGTAATTGTTTTGCACAAAGTACTGGAAGAGTATTAAAAATTCAGAAGCTATTTCTGTCTGACTGTCGTGTACGATGTTTATTGAGTATTTACGAGAATCTTGAGTGTTTTTCTAAAATGTTTTCAATTTATTTGATTTTATTTTTATCGATGACCGCGAGTCGGAACTCTTGTTACAATAACAATATAATATATTCTTGTTATAATAACAATAGTCAAGAGTTAATAATATCTCCTTTTGATCTCTTATCCCTTGTACCATACCCTGACTATAACTCAGTACCACATCTGGCCAGCTTCTTATCAGCAACAGAAACACCAGTTATTGTTGTCGAAGGAAAAACAACAGTTATCGCAAAGTTATTCACACTTCCGTCCGCCCTCGGGAATTAAACGATTAATGGCAAAGAAACAATAAAATTTAACTCAGATAAGAATGGTTTAGTAAGGATGTCAAAATATTTTGTTGTTTTGAGATATTATGGTCATTGACAGATGGGTCATAATTATTATATCCGGTATTTTTTTTTACTTAAAATAACATTTTACTTAATTTTTTCTTTTCCATTTTATGTTTAGAAATGAATGTAAAGGGAGCAGATGAAGAGATGACGAGTGACAGGAAGAATGAAACAGTAGAGCACCCCGCGCCGATCCCAAATAAGTCATTGTGAGAATGGTAATAGGGAGATGAACGCATGTCGCAGCATTGTTATTGTTTTTATTTCAATATTAGCGTCCGAGCCGAATGTGCAATGTTTGGACAAACCTCGAAGGTTTATAAGCGTAAATCCATCGATGTAATTATTGTAATGTTAAGTGGATAAAAAAAACTGACTTGTAAGACAGCTTTCGCTGCTGCATTTTTAAATCGGACATTGCATCTTCCTTGATTGCACCAATTGATCGAGTAGCCGCATCCTAGCGCACGCAGTCAAAACATCCCTAACCCATTACTCGCCACTTGCCGTTGTCTACTTCCACATCTAAAATGTGATCAAATTGTCCCTTCCTCTCAAACAGTGGCGTTGGGCTTGGGACACACTGGCGCGGTTAGTTTAGTCGTATAATTTTGTTTCTTGTGGGATTCATTTACTGCAATTTAGTGCATAGGAATGCGGTATGACTGTCTTTTACTATTATTCCCGAAATTCTACGCGAATGAAGCAACGAAGGGAAGAAAAGTAAAGTTTACAGAGCAATGCGAACCTTAAAAGTAAACTGTAAATCGACTGCACTTAAATTTATAACTTTTTGTACCTAATTTGGTTATACATTTTAGAGCAATCGATTAGGTTTGGAAAAAAAGGTTTTATTAAATCTAATTGCATCTAAACCCGTTCTGTGTCCTAAGCTTTGTGCATATGACTTAACATTGTTTCGTTTATAGTTAGTACTGGTTAAAAGCTAGGAACACTGAACCGAGTTTGTAACTTCAAACAATATGGGTTTTACTCCAGTCGCATCTAATAGTGTTGGCCCTCTAGCCAAGTGGCTTTCTACAATTCGAAGAGAATTGAAATTTGTATTTAATCGATGTAAGATGTCGCTAACCATAGACAATCACGACGTATAGAAATTTCAATTTCATACACTTTGTTACGAACTGGCCATCAGGCCGGGTTTGTAAATATCTTATTGTTTATAGTTTGTGTTTTGATCTTTGCTCTTTTTCGATCTGTCATCTGTCTTCACTTAAGTGAGCAGGCCTCAAAATAGCCAACATTCTATGCGGTTGAACAGTGAGCTTTAAAATAAGCAGTAAACTAGAAAAAAACACTTTTTGCGGATTATAGCGCGTGTATTAGAATTAATAATATAAGTAATCCGTAAAAAGTATTTTATTTCTATTGAACTGTACGTTACGTGCTGTAAACTTGTCAATTCCATACAATACATCAAAGTCTGTGATTTACATGAGTTTGCGACGTGTGATTGAATCGTCTATTGCTCATATTTAAGCTTTAATATTAAGCGTAGCGTTTATTCGTATAGAATGTTGGCGTTTTGAGTAGGGGTGGTTGTGTGTCCCCAGCCTAACCACGGCCGAGATTGACTAGAGTTCCGCGCAAGCGGTGCGCGTACAAGATTGTTTCCTCGTTAGCCGGCCAATTGTCGGTTCCGTTCCTTGCCCCCCCTTACCAATCCCCCCCTGAGTGTGCTACACTTTTATGCGCTTCAGTTTAGTCGGCTAATCCGACTGACGACTTGTAGATTATCCAATTTGTTACTTTGATAGTTTCACTTCTTTAAATCATCGTGTGTCGATATGTATTCAATTTTATTTGGTGATAGTTTTGTTTGACAGTTTTGTCACTACTACTATGTTTGTACTATGGTGTGTCTTTGCTGGCCTCAAGCTGGGCCTAAAGATCTATAAGACTACACACTAAATTATAATGACGAAAACGCAGCAAAAACCACTAAGTCGTGAAATGATAACTAGGTAGATAAATATATTTTGTAATAGATAAACACACAAAAATAAGGAAATTTTAACAATATATAATACTGCATGAGGTAAAACCATATACTTAAACACCTTGCTTTAAAGAGTCAAAAGTACCTCGACTATGCAAACTAAGAAAAATAACATATAGCATTAACATTTGTTTATGGACAGCTAGCTGCTCTGTTTACAAGATATACAATGCACTTAAATTGCTAATAGACAGTGATCCGTTGCAACTTCACTCGATAATGTAGATTTTACAGATTAAAATACGTCGATTTGCTCAAAAAACGAAGTTAGCCACTTACGTTGTACATTATCAATTTAATCGCATTGCACACTAAGAAATGTATTATACAATTGCCAAAAGATAAAAGCATGCAGTGTTGCTTTACTTACAAGCTGCCACGACAAGCACAGCAGAATCTCTCTCTTTAAAGTACTTCGAAATATCGAATCATATATCTCGATTGCGCAACATTCTCGAGAAAGGCGATGCCTTCCAAGGGTTATATCCAGTCCGGCAATAAAGACACGGCTCAGTGAGCAGAGATGCGCCCGGCGCAGCAAAGTTGCAACGACATCTTGAGGCCAAAAGACTTTGGCCGGCTGCCAGAGTACACAAAAGTCTTAATGCGATCGTATGGGGGCGACATACGGTTGTAGAGACTGTAGAATTAGAAAGAGCCGTAGCAAGTTTGAAAATTACCAATCTCACGATTTATATGTTTTAATGACCTTTATAGCCACTTCAGCCTGTGATAATAACCAGAAAGCCAGCGCCTATTATAAAAAAAACAATCGCGCTTAGCGGACGACGTTCGTCCTACTCCGTGATACTATTAACTCACGAATAAGGTTCAATATCAATTCTTTTTATGTCATTCACGTCTAATATGTACACAGTTTAGAACTATTGTCACCTTACAAGCGATTACTTTTTTGAACAGAAATCTATGATAAATGACAACTACAAAAAAGTGACAAAGTTCTAAACTGTATACATATTTTTAGACATGACTGTACACGTTACCTTACATACTAACTTTAAAGATCCGACATTTTAATTTAACAACACTATCGATACCGATGTACAACTTTAATAACGGTCCGGTCATCCGATCCGATCGTAGATCATTGCGATATAATAATAATAATAATGTTTTTATTGACACCAATAATTACACAACAATTAGGTAAAATCACAAATAAATAAAATAAAGGAACTGTGGGTAGAACCAAAAATTGGACAGACAGGACAATGTATGGGACCAGAACGTAACCAGTTTGAAAGGGATAAGCGAACTCCATACATCGCGTAGATCGCAGCGATCTGCAGATCGGATCGAATGACCGGCCCCCTGACTATGTAACTTTGTTGCAATCAACTCTGATAGCAATCGCAGTCACATTGCTGCTTTAGTAAGAACCAATGTGACAACCATCTTACTTAAAGCAGCAATGTAACTGCGGTTTCAATCGATTTCAATCGAGAATTGTTAGCAACAGAGTTACGTAATCATGGGGCGGAATGCATCCTGTGTGTTTGAGCTCTTGAACAAATCCGCTGTCCTTTTCCTTAAGTTTGAAAAAGGAAGCCACCAAGTTGTCTTTAGTTCGTAGCCAATGATGTGACTTGTTCGAATTTCAAAAAGAAATATAGAGCATCCATTATTCATGGGCTTACATCTAAAATTTGTAAAGTTGGTCGGTGTTGCGTTACGGATGACCCTGTATGCATATGGAACGTGGAAGTTTCCAGTTTTAATGGCGCTAGTTCGTAAGTGTAATATCTGGTAATAACCACTGCAGGCTTGCTGGATACAAGTGCCTTACAAGCGCCTTTGGATGCTTAAGGCAGGTGGGGTATTAAAACTGTTTTGTTTAACTGAACTGAAATGAAACGACATGACAGTAAAGAATTTGGAAACTTGAATGGTTTACTTTCTATGGGAAGTAGTGTTCACAGAATCAATCAGACGGGACTTTTATAAGTTGACGAAGCACCAAAAACACAATTATACTTAGATTTCATTAAAAAGAACAAAATACAACATGCTACAAAAATACCCCTAATGCCGAATATGGATAAGGACCAACAAACTGAACAACTTTTACTATGAGACCAACTCTGAAATCGCTGTTTCATACAAAAATTAAAATCGAAAATACCAAAATATATGAAACAACTGATTTTTTTCGCGATTTCAGAGTTGGTCCCATCGTAAAAGTTGATAAGTTTGATGGTCCCTATATACCATATTCGGCATTAGGGGTATTTTTATAACATATTGCTTCTTCATTCTGGTGATTTACAGCTAATCTTGGAGATTATACGCAAAACAATATAGTAGGTACTATAAAATTATAAAAGTATTAATTTATATAGGTCACCCATCCAAAGTTCCGCAAAACCGAAGTCGCTTAACCTTCGCGATCGCATCTGTTAACTCCTAATTACCTCTTCCGTGCAAATATTGTATCTCTTATTACACTAATTACCGTCTCATGCGCAGTTTATTTTTACAACTGGCTAAATTGTTCATTAGACAACTTTAATGACGGCGTCCTGTAGGTGCGTTTCATAGACATTTTTTTTTAACTTTTTTTTACATCTACGCTGGAAAAGTATTCATTCATGCGCCTAATGTTCTTAAAGTATTAAATAGAAAAATAATAATTCCAGCTTAACTGAAAATGACAAAACATTAAGTAAACAGAAACGAATGACAAAAAAATTGATACAGTAGGCAGCAGCCTTGTTGCTACATAGCAATCTCTTCTAGACAACCTTGGGTGAAAGAAAAAAAATTAGGACAATAAGTAAATGGGAACTGTTGAAAGAGTTTCTATAGCATAAACTATCAAGATTAAAAAAAAAGGAAAAAATGATTTGTCTGTTTTGACGTTTGTATCCAAAAATAGCTTTTAATTAATTCCTGTTTTTCTATAAAATATAATTATTTGATGCATTATATCTAAAGGAACACGTCGTAGATCTTACTAAGATTTTCGAACATTGTATATTAAGTGCCATAAATTTAATTCCCATTACAAACAAACTATTTATAATGACTAATCGGTAAATTCCTGATTACATCCAAACGTTAATACTTGATTCTTCCCGCCATAATACCAAAACAAATGCATCACCCGATAATCCGAAAAGTCAGATTAATCTGTATAATATGACAAAAGTATCATATTCCGAGTTCAGTAGTAGTAGTAGTTATATTCGTCCTTTTCAGGACTGGCGAAGGTCTAAGCCATACTGCCAGTTCTTGAGTTTAAATAGTTCAGTGGTAGATATTGTTTAATTTTTCATTAGAATGCGGGTGCATCGCATTCCAATGCTGCTTGGAGCATTTGGCACCAAGTATATCAAGACTGTTTACTCGGTTAGTTCTGCCGAGGAAGCCACCACTTCAATAAAAGTCTCAGCTTCACACAACCAAAATCGCGCCTATTTCAATTATCCCACATATTGTTCAGTTGCGTAGACACTTGTACCATATAACTGCACCAATTTTAAGACACAATATCCACTATGAATCAATTTGAAAATAATTAAAATAGACACCAAATCGAACTCGACAAAATGGCGCCAAAAACTCCTATTCCGAGTTCAATCTGCATGTGTCACAGAACGAGTCTTGGCCAGTTTCATCATTCATTAAGGATATATCCTTTTTACTAATTAATACGCGAGCTCAATTCACGCTGAACTGTTTAGCGGTGGATGTACGTATTTAGAGTACTTTAGTAGAGCATAGAGCAGAAAATACAGTACGTAGACGTTTTGTTTCATTAGACTGTGTACAACTATTTTAAGCGCTTACTATTGTACACTGGCAAGTTGGCAAACTTAAAAAGTTTTCCAAAAGAAGTTAATTATTCCCTTTTTTATAATACAGTCGACCAAATTTAATCATGACCAGCTTAAGGTAATTTTCTTACAGTCATTTAAATACAAGTAGGTTGAAATTAGCTTGAACATAGTGCATTACCTTAGTAACGAACCCGTTATCATTTTATTAGGTACTTACAGTCACTGACTAGGCTATGATAAATAGATCGGACTCGTTCGTGACAACAGAGAAATGCTATCACAGTCTCTGTTATTAATAATTTTATTTTTCTCAATGACTGACTACTACTTGTTAGCTGACATAATGTCATAATGTAATTTTATTTTCTAAAATATAATACCTACTTTTTCTGCAGATAAAAGAATAGGATTATGAACCATATCTTATTCGAAATTCAAATCAGAATTGCATTGGTCTGTAACCCGTAATGATGCATTTTTATTCATATTTAAAACGTACTAAGTGCAACATACACGATAGAGAAGAAAACCTTTTTTTATGGTTTCCAAGGAATTATCAGCAAAGTGGGTCATGATTCAGTTGGGTCGACTGTACATAACTACAAGATTTGAATGCGATACTTAATTAAAAACCCGTTCCTTCCAAATTCAAATATTTAGTTTATAAAAATTGAACAAAACAAAAGAATACAGCAAAGTTTAGGAAGAAGAAGGCAAGTAACAGTTTTTCAAAAGCTAACTCTACGTTCCTAATTAAAAACTATAATAAATAAAAACTTGTTCTCAATTCAAAATTGTAACAACCAAAAACAAAAGAACACATCGAAATGAAGACACCCATGCGCGTACACACATCAACAATTAGCGCGCGCTTTAAACAGGAAGCGTGCGAGGATGTGACGATATGGATTTAACCTCTGCCACATCCTATATCGTCTTGGTGCCGCAATTGGAACAAGGATTAGATGACTCATTGTTTGTTGTGACGTCTGTGGCGTCTTTAGTGGCGATTAGTGTCGATGAGACTCATCTCACGACACTAACTAATGTCGTGGGAGCCTTTGAAGATGTAGAGTTAAGAGACTCTATGAACTTTAAGAAAGTGACTACATATACAAAGTGTTACAAAAGTACCTCTAATGCCGAATATGGTAGATAGGGACCATCAAACTGAACAACTTTTACTATGGGACCAACTCTGAAATTGCGAAGAAAAAATCAGCTGTTTCATACAAAAATTTATTACGAAATTATCAAAATGTATGAAACAGCAAATTTATTTGTTTTAATTTTCCATTGTTTTTGACGTTATTAGAATAAACTATATCGGGATTTACACCATGTACCTGTTCTTCCGTGACCATGGCGCATGCAACTGCGCCGAAATATCGGAGTCTCAAAAATAAACAGGTACATGGTGTAAATCCCGATATAGTTTATTCTAATAAAACAATTTTTTTTTTTTCGATTTCAGAGTTGGTCCCATAGTAAAAGTTGTTCAGTTTGATGGTCCCTATCTACCATATTCGGCATTATTTTGTAACACGTTGTATATAAAAAAAAACTAATTTGTAGAGATGGTCGAATATTAAACATAACGTAACGAATCCGACACTTTACGGAAATAATTAAAAAAAATTGTTTAAAATTGTCTTCACCTTGATTTTCGAGCTCATTATTTAAAGAGAAAACAGATATGTTACTCATGTCAGGGTGTTTATGATATGCCGTTTCTTCTAAGGACTATAGAGCTACGATAACATTTTGTCTTGTATTATGCACTTGGAATGCTCCTCATGGATAAAACTTGCATTCCTACTTAAACTTTAAGCGAAGGTAACCACCCCTGTCCATTTCAACAAACTTAAACTTAGTTCAAGACTATCGCCGTCTTAATCTCAAAATGTGACTTAACCCTAACTTAGGGGACCTTATGCATTAACTCGGGTGACTTAGGGATAAGTTTCTAAACTGTTAGAGGTGTTGGAATATTTGGATTTGCAGGAATAATGAATGGCTTAAAGTAGTTTTTGATAAAATTATAAACATGTAGTTTGCTCTAGTTTCCTGTTATCAATGTATTATTTATAACGAGGTTGCTATCCGATAAGGATACTTTGTTAACAAAACGATAAAATATTTTATAATTAGACAAGCTTTTAGTTTGAAACAATTTTCAATTATCGTCCGTGTATGCCATTACAAAAAAACTAATATTTTGATCGATATTTTGTACTTTTCTTATCATAATCATTACTAATCATTACCATCAAGCATTATTGAATTTAACTTCATTAACTGCATTAGAAATAAAACACTTTTTACGGATCACAGCGCGTATATTATTAATTCAGGTGTTGTTTTAGAATCATTTAGTTTGTTTTAATTGGTATTTTGAATTCCTGACGTTTCGACACCTTCCCAGGGGCCGTGGTCACGGGAGGAAAAAAAACAAACCAAATAATTCTAAAACAACACCTGAATTATTAATATACGCGCTGTAATCCGTAAAAACTGTTTTATTTATAACTAGTGGCCCGCCCCGGCTTCGCACGGGTACAATGAAGTTACTAATGTGGTGAGTGTGAAGTTATTGGACTATACTACAGGATATCTATATATAGTGGTGGCCACAAAATTAAGGATGCCAATCGATTATCATACAAACGAAGTAACTTTTAAGCATTGCTTCTCCGCCAGGGACTGACCGAACGGTGATCTGTTGATGGCCATTCAGGGAGTGAATGGAGGAGATCCAGATTTCTATACACACCCAAGTCATCTGACCAGCATTTTAAGAGATGTAAGGATATGTTTAAAAAAACCGCGAATATAGTATAGAAATATATGAAAACTTGCAACTGAAAATGCTGACCAGATCAGTTGGGTGTGTATTGCTATCTGAATCTTCTCCATTCACTCCCTGGATGGCCATCATCAGATCACAGCTAGTTCAATCCCTAGCGGAAAACCAAGACTTCAAAATTACCTCGTTTATATGAAAATCGATTTGTGTTCTTAATTATGTGGCCACCACTATATGTATATACGACGTACACAACATACGCAAGGGTTGACTTGTGTGTGTCTGTCTGTCTGAGGCAACCTAGCTCCCAAACTTATGGACCGATTTTGATGCGGTTTTTTATGCATAGTTTAAAAGATCTAAGTGTACAGACGACGGGACTCCTAAAAAATTGATCCGATTATGATGAAACTTTGGTGAGTTGTTTTGCTTACGACCGAGAAAGTCCCTGGCTAAAAAAACGGAGCATTGCAATACGCATACCGGGTGCAGCTAGTTCTAAATAAAAATATGTTGTGCATTATCAGGATTCTCAATCTCGATCATCCAACACTTCTCTATAATATACAACGTGTTACAAAAATACCCCTTATGCCGAATATGGTATACAACGTGTTACAAAAATACCCCTAATGCCGAATATGGTATATAGGGACCATCAAACTGAACAACTTTTTCTATGGGGCCAACTCTGAACACGCGAAAAAAAAAAGCTGTTTCATACATTTTGATATTTTCGATTTTAATTTTTGTATGAAACAGCTGATTTTTTTTTCGCGATTTCAGAGTTGGTCCCATAGTAAAAGTTGATCGGTTTGATGGTCCCTATATACCATATTCGGTATTAAGGGTATTTTTGTAACATGTTGTATACCTACCACATTTCTAGTCATGTTATCCGGTTGCAAAATAAAAAGGCTATTCGGCGAGCTGACTCTCGAGCATTCGACTTTAGAGCTGGCCATGGGAGAAACAATCACTGCGCAGATCTACACCAGCCTTAAACTTTGTCCCTGTGCTTTATTAATTGTCATAGCATAGGCGACTTGCCCGAATATTGTATTCTTTTAAAATTAACTGATAATTAGATGGAATAATTTTGCACCTTATTACAACGCAATAAGGAAAAAATGACAGCACTGCCAACATAACGCCATAGGTACTATTCAATGAAATGCATTCTACCTACTCTCAGGGGAAATGACCAAAGAGAATGTAATACTATGTTGAGGTGACAAATGATATTTATTTTTCTTAAATAATCAATCAAATGCACAAAAAAGTTTCAATTCCGACGTCGAAGTCAATCACAGCAAAAGTAGCTTTATATCACTTTTTAACCCTGTTAGGTAATAAATATTAAAAAAATACGAAACACGTGTTCAATTAATTTTGTGAAAGAATGTCTATGCCAAATTTCAAGTCAATCGAGCCAAGGAATAGCGTTCTCCCATACAAACTTTACCACCCTGTTTCAACCCTTTAGGGGTTGAATTTCGCAAAATCCCGTCTTAGTGAGCACCTACGCCCTAAAAGGAGCCCCCATGCAAAATTTGAGACTCCTAGCACTTGCAGTTTCTGAGATTTCGTGATCAGTGAGTGAGTGATTTTCCCTTTTATATATATAGATGATCTGTACGCGCGTTCATTAACTGCAATTAATTTGCAAGCTACTTATCTATATCTTAACTTTGAAGATATTTAGAACACTTTTGATAATAGTCATTATTTAAATCTTAATTTTTATGCTAAAATTTCGCATGGCCTTAAGCTCTGTACCCTTAGCACGAACAGATATCGAGAAAAATAACGCGCGCAAAAACATTCGATAGAGCAAAATTTTGTATGTGAAATTTGTGCAGCGCCATCTATCGGTGAAAAGCGAAATTGAATTTTTCATATATTTTATCGAGTACTTTTACGCGCGTTTTTTTTTCTCGATATCTGTTCGTGCTAAGGGCACTGAAATAGTTCCCTGTTTAAACTTTTCAGTTCCCGCTTAAGCATTAAACTGAAATGAAGTCTAAGTTACCAACTTAAACACACGGTACATATACTTTGGAACACACTCAGTCGAAAGTACAGCTACAGCCATTGACGCTATCATACAATCAAACTGCACTTCCAAGTACGATGTAAGATAACTTGGTCTAATCGTTTTGTTTCGTATAAATTGTTTGAGGTTTGACGGCTAAGTTCATTCGAACTTTCGAACTTTGCTCATTGATGAAGACAAAGAGATATAAGTCTGCATTTTGCATACAACTCGGATTTGGTTAAGTAATTAGCTTAATTTTTTGTTGAGCTTATAGTCGCTTACATTACGATATTAACCTTTAAGTCTATCGTAAACTTGTGTCAACTTACTTTTATTCGTAATCAAACAAATAACTTAAGAGTTAGGTTCATTTAAATTTTATTAACTAACTAACCCGAATAGTTTGAAACCTCCAACTTTAACTGCATTTCTACTCTTATTATAAAATTAGTATGAGCAGAGATCCTATTTTAAATAATTTAGTATTCTTGGTGTTTCTGTCATCCGTCTGCGCTTTTGTTTTTTTACAGTTATGATCATTAACCACCAGTAGTAACATTAAAATTCTATTCCATTATTAAATTAACCAAAGATTGATGTTGTACGTAGTCCGTGAAACAGGCCCTTAGCACAGTTTTAGATTATAAAACTGTGCTGCCGCCCATAGTGTTAAAACAGTGTTAAAAAGTGTTGCTCTCAAGTATTAGAGGTACGACGTCCACACACAGAACCCTTCATTACCGTCTTACAGACTTGCTTAGAGATGGGAATGAGACTTTGTCGATGGACCTGCTTTATGAATATGCAGAGGTTTGTGATTTGTGATGGTTCTTCTTAGGGATGCATCCGATACCGATACCGATACCAGTATATCGGCGATACTTCGGGTTTGATATCGGCATCGGCGATATTTTTATGGCCGATTCAACGATACTTTTCAAATTTCGCGATTTAGAAATGTAATGTCAACGCGCGTGTTGTCTCGTCTATTTATAAAACTATTAACTAATTCTCAACCTGTCTGTAGTATTAAACGGTTTTTTTAGCTTTCCCTTTTATTTGTTCTTTTTATATTAATAAAAGAAATAACTTGACTTGTATTTTATTGATTTTACCTTCTTTTTAGAATTAAATAAGCATATCGGTATCGGTATCGGTATCGCCGATATATTTATAAGAGCATCGGTATCGTATCGGCATATCGAGGCACCCCTAGTTCTTCTACATAAAGTTTCGTCAGACATGAAACTGGAGTAAACGATATTTCAGTATGACGACTGCAGTGTATGAGTGCTATCAATGCCGTTAGAAAGCATAAGTAATACAGGCTCTAGTTAGTTTGATATTCAATATTTGGTACTTTTACTGGTATTTTATAAATTTATTAGTCACTTCGTAATGCGATTTCAATTTTCGATTTGCCAACATAGAGCGGTATTTCTGAGTTCATTCGTATAGTCAATTTGGTCATTAATTTCACATAATGACTGCTCTATGACGTCGTACTCTACAATCGCGAACTCACAGATTAAAGCACACGCCGCGTAGAGAAGAAGCAGAAAAAAATAACGAAGTAAAATTTATACTCTCCGACGTTTCAAAAGCCCAAAGTCACTCGAACTATCATTGGCGTAGCGAGCGGAACAAACTACCGCTAAGTGTGTCGATTTCCAGCGCCCTCGAGTAGTCTAGAAAAAAATATTCTCCAGTCGCAAGTTGGGGTGGGGGTCCCCCCACGGACCTCCTTAACTGCTGGCAGCGGACAAAAAGAATGAATAGATCCGCCCCTTAACGAATACACCGACCGGCATAATTCATACTTAGAAAACTGCAAGGAGTTGACATGAAGGTTTTGTTGTTTTTTGTTTTTTTTTTTAATTACGTTTGTAATGAAGTTAAGGTTTGGTTTCGCATGCTTAGTTGTTTATAATGTTTGATGGTTGGTCCGGGTTTCTACTAAATTCAAGAAAATGTTCACATAATAAAACATGAAAAAGAAACAAGGAATGGTACAATGTTCAACCAGTTTCCTAATAAATTAAGTATAGGATTGATATAATAGGTAAAGCTAAAATTACTTATTTAAGTAAATCACTTGTCTGATTCTGATAGATTTTTGTATTTCTATTTGTGTTTGTTAAGAGAACTCATTTCACAAATCCACAATAGTTTACGTCTCTATCAATTTGTTTGGTTTGTCATGTAAAATTTAATATAAAAAAAAAATAAACTACCCTACTCGATCGCTATCCATTGCATTTACCCGGCAATGTGGCTCTATCGTGCCTCGGAAGTTAAGATGCGTCGGTTGGCACGTATAATTTTTCCACTCTCTTTCAATTCCAACCCCCCGTCTCCACCCAACCCGTCGTCTGTCAATCTTAACTACGGCCCGGGAAGGCCTCCGGTATTACACAGTTCAGGACCGGACGGCTTTTTTTTAAATAGTGACGCCGCAATCGATTATTTTCGCGTTCGATATTTGAAATGAGGTTTGATTGCAAACTGGGGAGGTTTTATGCAATGTTTTGCATATCAAAAAAAACAATAAAACTTTAAAAATTATAAATATTGGTTTATTTTGCAAATCTCTTTCGTTGTTTATTTCGAACGTTCTTTATTAATTTGATAAACTGGGTTAGTTTTATTTTGCTACAATAATAAAACTAGCATCATTAACTTTATTATTTTATTTTTTGGCAACTTTTTACCACGTTTTTATTAGGTTGCTTTTTTCGTTTGTTTGTTTGTTTGTCCACAAATTTTGCAAACGATTTTATACTAGCTTCCCGATGAGTTAGGTCAGAACTGGAAGGCAATGCAATATTATGGTGTCATTCAGCTGATCTGATGATGGAGCCAGAAGAAGGCCACAGGAACTCTATGATGAAACCATACAACCTCATCGTATTTGAGCTCGTTAGAATTGTCTTTACAAGTACTCTTATGGAAGACAAGGTCCAGGGTCTGATGATGAAGGCCATAGATAGTAGAAAATAATAATTTACTGAAAAAAAAACTTTTTTTTTCTACTAAAAAGTATGAAATGATTTCTCCTGCAATGATTTATAATTCTGTACAGAAGTTTTAAACCTAAAAACGTGGGGCGCATGCAAATGACATTGATGATAAATTTTACAAAATGTTGTATTTTTTCTGTAATTTTTTTATGGAGGTGTTCTGGTTGAGACTAATCAGCATTGTGATCGTTTGAAGTTCCAGAGTGAGGAGCAGACAGGCCAGGGGGATGAAGGAAATAAAAAAATGCAAGTGTACACGCATAAGTAGAAAGATGTCGCAGACAATGTGACGGCTCGGACAGTTGATAATTTTCTTAGTCAATGTTAATTACCGTAGTTATTTGACTAAATAAATACTGATTACCATTATCAAGTACAGCTTGATTAACAACGTAGTTTATTGCTCTATGTATTCAGTGCTCTCCTGACGGTCAGTGCGTACGCACTGCGTGTGCGGATTATTGCGGACGCGGTCAGTGCTGTTCTGAATGCACGCATGGTTTCTATGGCGTAAGTTACGGAAGACCGACGTCAGTCCTGACCGTCAGGATAGAGCTAAATGTACACTAATTTAGCTGACCACATCAAGTGTAATTGGATGTTGTGATGTGGACCTAAATATGATCGCGTAATACATTTGGCTGTTGATATTTAAGTATGTATAAAACATAAATAAAGACATGTTGACAATGTATTGACACACAACAAGTATTTTATTTAGCTCTATCAAGAAATCTTAAATTCAAACAGCTTGTGTGTATTTTTAAAATAATATTATAGACTGTTGAGATAAATTTGTTATAAAAATCTTTTAACTCATTTTTTCGTTTGGTTCAAATACCAATTTAACACATTGACCGCGACACGTTCAAGATACAAGATACGTCACCGTAGGGGGCTGCAATCCACTACGTTGTACAAACTTACGACAGATAAGAGCCTGAAGTACCCCCCAAAAGGGGTAAGACAGACCCCCTAAGTTTGCCGCCTAGACTTTAGTGGAAGAAAAAATAAGGGTGGGCTGACTATAGGTTATATTGAAGTATCTACCCTCACAGATGAGTAGATGCTTAAGTATGAATGCTAAGGTACATTTTTAAATTGCGAACGATGGAACGCAGATCTCTTGTTTTTTTCGGTAAGCTTTTAGATTCACGATTGAAAAATCCGAGTTTAAATTTCGAATGCGTATTCTTGAAACTCCTTCTTTTAATTGGAATATAAACTATTTGGAGTTCGTATTTTGTTATTTTTTTCAACCTCTTGCTTACTTCATTATAAACATAACGACAGAAACAGGAAAAAACAATTTTGTTTGTGAATGTATGGTTTTTAAACTTTCAAAAATATTTCAAAATTTTATCTTTTTTCTGAAGTTATATATAGTTTTTGGACAAACTAAGTCGATATCATATCCAACTTTTACTTTTAGATAAGGCAGTTCACGAAATCTATTCTTCCACTATCTATATCTCTTCTTCTTCTTCTTTTTTTGTTATGGCAATCTACTTTCCTCTTGGAAGTAATTTTTGCCAGTGTCAAGTGTTAAATAGTTCAGTGGTAGATATTGTTTAATTTTTCATTAGAATGCGGGTGCATCGCATTCCAATGCTGCTTGGAGCATTTGACACCAAGTATATCAAGACAGTTTACTCGGTTAGTTCAGCCGAGGAAGCCACCACTTCAATAAAAGTCTCAGCTTCACACAACCAAGATCGCGCCTATTTCAATCATCCCACATATTGTTCAGTTGCGTAGACACTTGTACCATATAACTGCACCAATTTTAAGACACAATATCCACTATGAATCAATTTGAAAATAATTAAAATAGACACCAAACCGAACTCGACAAAATGGCGCTAAAAAAAAAAAACAAAATAACCAATCTCAATCTCTTTAGAATACGGTTGATTATTCCATAGCTATAGCTTTATTTGTCGCTTCGCCAGAAATTTCACGAAATTTAGTACATTCTAATCGATTTCTGGAATACTTAACATTTGTTATAGTGCTAAATCAATAAAAAAGCTATCCTTTTTGAATAAAAAATCATATCACTGTAGTTAAAGATTATGAAATCTGACGATTGGAAGTTTATTTTTATAAGGATATTTAGGATTTTTTTACAGCGTTACAAAGCCATTTTTCAAAATTCTGCTCGGTTAGTGTCTCTCTTTGTTTCTTTTTCAGTTACAGTAATTTTTGTATAGTAGAATTCTGCATCAATTTTTTCACACTGGAAGTTCAAAACCGATCTTTTCGTCAGATCGTGAACTAAAACTTATGATTACTATCATTCATTTAAGCAGAAACAAATACACAAATATACGAAATTTACATCCTATGTGTTAGTTTTATCATACGATAAGTTTTATGTCATTCTCAATATTCACAATATCTCCTGCCGTTTTAACTAATGGCGATTCCCTATTTATCTTTCATAAGCGCGTGTTTAGTAAAATAAACATTAACAGCCTTACCACAAAAGATTTTAAATCAATGTTTAATTTAGACACTGTTTAAATGTGATGCAGTCTCTTTTAAACAATATTTTCAAAAAAGTGACAGCATCACATTTAAACAGTATCTAAGTTAAACACTTGTTAAGTTGACCAAATTTAACCTGACCTGACCCCGAGAAAGTGGTGTTGCTCTGATAATTTCCCACAGTGGGTCCGTGTCTGGTTACCATTGTGGCGGCCATTGTGTGGCCTTTCTGGATCTTACCCAGAAGAAGTAGTTTCCAGGTACAGTCGGCGATGGAAGTTAAAAACTGTGGTGACGTCACGTTACAGTTTTTTTTTCGTGAATTTGTATTATGGAAATATTTTTTTAAATTTTTGTTGCGAAAATAGTTTTTCAATTAAAGCAAAATAATTTTAATAATGGTTAAAGTATAAGCTCTTTTACTAACATAAAACTTAACATCATCATCAATTCATGAAAAATGTGTTAATTTTTACTTCTTTGCATACTCGTAGTTCTTTATTGTCTAACCAAATGCTGTCGTCAAACAAAAAAAAATCAATAAAAAGTTTTTCTTCATTTTCTCAAAAGAGGTAAGTTTCCTAATCCGCCTGTACCAACGCTTGGCTAACCTCCGCCGAGTGAACTTGATACATGACATTGTCTGCCCTTTTCACGCACCTTGCCGGCACCGCTTTTGTACCGTCTGTACGCTTTCTTACTGGCTTTTTTGCTACCTGCCTTTTTAGAGGGAAATCTCGAGTTCCTTTTTTAAATTTAAAACAATTTGAGTCTGTTTTCTTATCTCTGGATTTGTTATTTTATTCCCATTTAATGTTAAGTTCGAATAAATAAAATTATAACATTAGCTTTTCTTTTAACTAATAAAAATGACGTATGCTTGTGTTGTAATTTTTTTTTAAACGAATTTAATGCAACGCCCTCAAAGGGCGTCACAGAAACTGTAAAACTACCTATGTATAATCTTTTAACTATGTGACAAGCAATAAATGAATTAGGAATTATGAATTAATTAATAAACATTAATGACAAACATCTTTTTGAAACAGACCCTTCACCAACTTCGCATTTCTTAACATCATTAAGACACCACAAACAACGAGAGAACCGAGAAAAGTATAAAACCACATCGTTTTCCAACTGCACGGACAGACGACACAGTGTCTCGAATTTCATTCGAATCATCAAACGCGGGCTGACACTGCGTCTCACGAGTAGAAGGTTGCGGCATCTTCATTTATTTTCTCCGTAATTTAACGTTTCCACGGCATCTGCCACGCACTGGGGGGAAGGGGGGCACTTGACCACCCCAAGCAACCCTTCATCGCCTCAAGAACAACATCGGGGTTTTAATGCGGCCTCGTGTAAACAGCGAACGGGTTGAGTTTTTAAATATGGAACGCATTATGAATTTCAAAAGTTCTGAAAAAGTGTTTCATTTTTAATACACTGGCCTTCAAAACTTGGTACACTTTCAAAATTGCAATTTCTCTTAAACAATAGAAGTTAGAGTTTTGAAATAAAAAAAAGGTTTTTTCTTAAGAATGTTATCGATTGTGAAGCTTTTGTATAAAAAATTTTTTTTTAGTTCTTTTTATTTCGAAAATATATCTTGTGTATTTTAAAGGTAATTACAAATTTAAAAATGTGGTGTAATAAGTGTGTTTTGAAGGCCAGTTTAGTACAGGTTGTTTTATAATAAATACTCGTAAATAACAAATCTTGGATTAGGGATTTACATTATTATCAAGTCTATCGAAATCTAAATTTCGAATCGAATTTCATATTAAAGATGGGACATACTTTAATTATTTAAATATTTTTATTTTAATCAGAGTAAATTCTTCAGACAAGGTTGATTCATGAGTTTTTGGCGCCATTTTGTCGAGTTCGGTTAGGTGTCTATTTTAATTATTTTCAAATTGATTCATAGTGGATATTGTGTCTTAAAATTGGTGCAGTTATATGGTACAAGTGTCTACGCAACTGAACAATATGTGGGATAATTGAAATAGGCGCGATCTTGGTTATGTGAAGCTGAGACTTTTATTGAAGTGGTGGCTTCCTCGGCAGAACTAACCGAGTAAACTGTCTTGATATACTTGGTGCCAAATGCTCCAAGCAGCATCGGAATACGATGCACCCGCATTCTAATGAAAAATGAAA
Organism: Catoptria pinella; assembly: GCA_963556745.1. Taxonomy (NCBI): domain Eukaryota; kingdom Metazoa; phylum Arthropoda; class Insecta; order Lepidoptera; family Crambidae; genus Catoptria; species Catoptria pinella. Next base: position 1,900,680 of record OY750776.1, read on the forward strand.
TAACATCAACTCAAGAACTGGCAGTATGGCTTAGACCTTCGCCTGTCCTGAAAAGGACGAAAATAACTACTACTACTACTACTACAAGGTTGATTCATGTCATTTAGTCAATGACCATGACTGCAAACTCGCTTACGAGTTCGAATCCCGATTTCGGATTTGGACAAAGAATTTTGGGCTCTAGTTAGCGTAACCTACGACTATGTAAGTAATCTTTTCATCCATTATTATAGTATATCTCTGCTATTGTTGTTCCTACTAGGAACCAACATGCATTTTATATAATCTGTCTTTATGATTTGCTTCTCAAAAACACTTTTCACTTTTAAACTTGCAGAGTAGAGCTTTTAAACTCTCCAATCAAAAAGCAGATAGTTATATGACATATACCGAAACGTATTTTTTAACACATGACACATTCTCCTTACCGTAATCAACTCACGATCTCATTAATTTAAATTTTAAGCTAAGCACACATCAGCAATTAAAAATAAGAAGGACCTAATACAAAATAGTGGCGTACTCGTTGGTCTAACTGGCGTACCCTGCAGTGCCCGCAAATGAGGGGTGAACACTGAACAGCAATGAATAATTAATGCCCACAGCTCCGCCAATTATAATCGTGTAAGACACGGCGACGACGCACAAAACTGAAAGGATCTTATTTTTAAATGTTTGTGAAAATTGGGAAAAACTCTTCTAATACTTTCGCGCGTACAGTTCATCTATACAAGGTGTTACAAAAGTACCCTTAATGCCGAATATGGTAGATAGGGACCATCAATCTGAACAACTTTTACTATGGGACCAACTATGAAATCGCGAAAAAAAATCAGCTGTTTCATACATTTTGATATTTTCGTAATTAATTTTTGTATGAAACAGCTGATTTTTTTTCGCGATTTCAGAGTTGGTACCATAGTAAAAGTTGTTCAGTTTGATGGTCCCTATCTACCATATTCGGCATTAGGGGTACTTTTGTAACACCTTGTATAAGAGTATATAAAAAGGAAAATCACTCACTCACTCACTCACTGATCACGAAATCTCAGAAACTACAAGTGCTAGGAGTCCCAAATTTTGCATGGGGGCTCCTTTTAGGGCGTAGGTGCTCACTAAGACGGGATTTTTTAGAAATAAAACACTTTTTACGGCTCACAGCGCGTATATTATTAATTCAGGTGTTGTTTTAGAATTATTTAGTTTGTATTTATTGGTTTTAGAATTCCCAACGTTTCAACACCTTTCCAGGGGCCGTGGTCACGGGAGGACTAAAGCGAAAAGGCTGCTCATATTTTTATGAAATTACCCGTTTCGAGCGGGTACTACAAACTAAATAAATCTAAAACAACACCTGAATTAATAATATACGCGCTGTAATCCGTAAAAACTGTTTTATTTCTAATTGGGAAAAACTCCTTATTAGAAAATCCATCTTTGAATTTAGAATATTCAGTTGACTTTTATCTTGGTGTGGTATTTTCACAGGTCGACTTGGCATGCGACTTGCTAGTCGATTTTAGTCAAAGCGCTTTTTGCCGACAATCGCTTCTAAAATCGAATCGCCACCTGATTGATATTAGGTTTGCGATACGATTTTACAAGCGATTGTAGATAAAAGCTTTAAATGAGTAAAATTGACCAGAAAGTCGCCTGCAAAGTCGACCCGTGTAAAAAGTATTAACCAGGATAGTAACATGAATATTTATTAATTTTGATGATGATGATGTTAATGATGAAATAATTGAGTAGTATGATGTATGGAGGAAATTAAGCAACTTTCGCAAGGGTCAGTCATGGGATGGGTGACCAAAAATTTATTATCTCGAGCTCCTCCGTGCTTTAGAAGGCATGTTGAGCCATTGGCTGCATTAGCAGTCGTTAACACCCACCATTCCGCATTGGGCCTGCGTGGTGGGTTATGGCCCATCATACTTATCCACCCATAAGGAAGGCCTGTGCCCCAGCAGTGGCGTAATTAAAAATGGCTGATGATCAATGTTGTATGGAAATTTATTTTTTACTTAAAACCCATGATAATAAATAAATAAATTAATAATTTGACAATATCGTCAACAATATAGAAAAGTTCGTTTTCTAAATGGACCCAACCGGGGATTCGACCTCAGAGATGGCGACACCTTGAAAACCGGTGTACAAAACCACTCGACCACGGAGGTCGTCACCTGTCATAATGTCTGGATACCTATTGTTTTTTAACTTTAATTTCTGCCTGGTTCAAACGGTTGTGTTGATGATGTTAATAAAGTATTTAATATGAAATCTAAAAACTTGCAAATCTAAGTTAGCTTACAAACTGAGTCATCAAATATACACTACACTAGAAAAGTCGGAAACAAATGCTACGTTTTTGTGGCCCTTCTGCATACATAGACTAAAGATTTAATTCCGAACAATGAAATGCGCCAAATCAAAGTTACACGAAAACTATTGAATAGATTCAGTCAGGGCTCTATGTAAACTTTTTGCGCTACCAAAAAGTAAAAAAAAAAACTTTCATTTTGATTTTTGAATGTTATGGCTATGGTTTATTTTGGGTTTTCTTTGTTTTCTCAATTTGAAATGTAATTCTCCCGCGGTTTAACGGATATGGACTTTGCGGGAGATTTGACAGTACTTTATAAGGAAGATGCTGGAAATATCCGATTCATTTGTTTTCAAGACGTTGAACCGATATTGTTTAAAAAAAATACAGGTGGAATTGAGTCTCCCTTTTGAAGTCGATAATAAACACAGCTGGTATAAAACGGTAAGTGACTTATATTTTTTTTAATATTTGTTGTGAAACTTATCAGACTTTCTTACAAAATCAGCTCCCCTAGCATGACCACCGAAACGCGATATAAGCGAGCGAAGCGACCGAAATATTGCGATTTATCATATCACGTTTGTGTTGACAGTTGGGTGGCGATAAAATACTATCACGCGATATTAGATCGTTGTTCTCTAAACTCATTGTTAAATTTGAATTTTGATTGAGAAATTTTCAATAAAAATAAATATTCGAAGTTTAAATTGGTTTTAGTTGTCTTTTAACAAGAGCCAAAAACAAAATATTTACAAATCGCGAAATATATACGTTTTCCAAAAAGTTCTCAATCATAAAAATTTAACCTTTTTTATTATAAACTCAGAAGAAACAAAATAAGTAGTCCCTTTTATCCTATTAAAGTATGTGATTTGTGGCGTAACGCTAGTTTTGACAACGAGCGCATTAGTGCGTCGCGTGCGCATGTCACGCTGCCCGGCGCCGGAAGCTGCCGGTGCGGACCGGATCTGCGACCGGGGAGCATAAATGCCCATGTTGTGTTTACGCTATTGAAAGATTGTTCTTGTTTTTTTTGTGATCAAGATGTTATTGTCTTTTAAAGTCTTTTTGAACATAATTCGTATAGTTAGAGCTATCTCGTGACAGCTTGTGTTTCTCAAAAATTGCAGTATTTGTATGTGTTACTTATAAGTTAATTATTCTCTTGTATTGAAATATAAATTATCTTTAATATTTTTTTCTTATACTGAACACGAGTTTAGTATAAATATTGTTAAACTTAAATGTATAAAAAAGTTATTGTGAAATATGGATTGAAATAACCTAATACTGTAAAAGAAAAACGTGTAGAAAACATACGAAAATATAGACTCAATTTATACATTATTACAATTTTCATCCTGTAAAATACAGGCAAAATTATAATATAATATGGCTTTTAATTTTTGCCACTAAAACGGTCAAATTGTAAAAATATCACAGGTACAAGATCAAGTCTACGCCTATTGACATCCTATAATCTGTACTAATTACCGGTGCGTGCGCGCAGGTCACGGTGCGCGCGCCCGGAAGCCACGCCGGACGCCGGGATTGCCCGAGCCCCTGATTCCTTCCGGTTGGCGGGCGGGAACCAGCCACGGGAGGCAACGGGCAGGTCATGTGAACGGAGCTTTACTTTTTAGATAATATTATGTTCCACTTACAAAAACTTAATATTAATGCCAGGGCGCGTCCACTAGACACGCCGATGCCAAATCAAATAAAATAAAAATAAAAGAAAAACCACCTTCAAAAATACTTGATAATAAAAACAAAACACAGCTTCAAATTAAATACCTCTAAAAAGAAATAATATTCAAATCATTAGATACGCATATCAATTTTAATAAAACAAGTCTAATGAAGTCGGGTGGTGCTTTTAGAATAAAAAAAAAGATGTTGTCCTGCAACCTTTTTTGAAGGAGGTTTTTCTTTTTTTTCATCTTTTTTGTGGTATGTAAGTGTGAAAATATTTTTCAACCTTATATACATATTTTCAATAATACAATGACCATTTAAAAGTAAATACACTTAAGGTATCCCTTTTCCAACAAAAAAATATTATCTGAATCGGTTTATACATAATGAAAAAACAACGAAGTCGTCAAAGTAGTTCATACAAAATCATAGTACAGTTGTCTAAGTTGTTCATCCAAAATCATAGTATTTTCAGGATTACCTGAAAACTACTGAACCGATTAGAAAAACAATTAAACTCGAGCACAAACCCTTTCGAATGAAAAAATATTTTTGAAAATCTATTCAAAGTTCGAGGAGATATCGAGTAACATACATACTAAAAATAATTTAAAAGAAAACAGTCGAATTGAGAACCTCTTCCTTTTTTGAAGTCGGTTAAAAATACTTACTGCCTATGAAACAGCGTTGATTAGCAACGCACACAGAATGTGACTGGATTCAGCGTGACTGCTTGACAACAACGCATAGTCAGGGAAGTGAGGGAAGTAACGAACGCCACGTCTTGGCAACTATTGATAGTTTTTTGTTTCTCATAACCCGCTACCTCCCATGCCTCGGGCTGCCCGGCGCGGTCGTCGCACCCTGATCTTCAGTACGGAACGATTGGTGATCTTTTTTATCGAGCATGTCATATTGTCGCACTGACTCACGCGCATCATTGTAAAACCAGCCGCAGACGACCTCTTTCGGAGACCAACCGCTTATGATACTCACTCTCATTAAATACTTCCGCAATTTTAAAAATTTCGGACATGATTGTGTGTCTGTCAAACAAAAATTAAATAAATACGTTCTCTTTTTTAAACTGGAATTGCATTTTTTTTTAAAGTTACAAAATAATGCGATGTCTCTTTAAACTAATAATCGTCTAAGGTATTTCTTTTTTTTCTTGTAGTTTAAAGTAACAAGAGAATTATTGATTCCAAAAATGGAGTTCGTACATGTATGTTACCTTTTTCTTCGAAAATTGCGAATGGTATCAAGTATTCTTTATGCAAAAATCCTATAATTTCTCTCTTAATAAAGCTTAATCAGCTAGTTAAGTCCTATTCAACGATCAATAGCTCTAAAGAGGTTTATTACCCCTGAGAACTTCGGAAGTGGGTAATACGCAAGCTCCTCCGGAGAGGAACATCCTCTATCCCTCTGGAGGGCCATTACCGATACTCTCACAATCAAAAAAAGATTTGTCACACGGCTCCGGAAGGAGGTCCCGGCTCGGTCGGCCGGCAAACAATTATGACCCTTCTCGGTTGCACCCGCAAGATGACCCCATAACAGTGTCATGTTCGGATACACCGTGTGAAAGATAAATAAATTTATTAATACTTATTGTTTTTTTTAAATAAAGTTTTGTTTTGAAGACAAGCTTGTTAGCTGTTGTCTCTACATTTTGAGCGATTGAACAATACATTATCTATGTACTAATAATTGAAATTATGAAACTGATTTATTTTTAAGTTTAAGGATTATTCTTTATTCCATAAAAACTACCATATCTACGTATTTACATAAACCCATTTTTGTCCCGCTACTTAAACAGCTTTATTCCCCATTTGATTTCAAGATTCCAGTTAATGTATATCTACATTGTCACCCACTAACGTGCAAGTGTCCGTGTATCCGAACAAATCGGACAGGAAGGAAGCGTAAGGCGACCGCGTGAGAAGTGCGCGCGCGCCGTGGGAGCGCCCGCGCAGGTGGCGCGTCTTCCCACACAACCACGGATTTGTGGAGATACATTGTTATTTCTTTTAAATACTGAGACGATCATTATCAGGAATTTAAAAAGTAGGCAAAAGAAAAAATGGTTTTTCTCACTTAAGCTTTGATATGTTATCACTTTATTTTAAAAAGAATGCGGGACGTTGCACAAGCTTTGTACTGGAAGCTATTTACATTGCCTCGAATCACCTCGCTTATGTTATGGCTCGGGCTTCAAACCATCCTCGACAATGTAAATGCTATCATCCCGTTCTCGGCTATAATGTCTTATTAAATATTATCTACCAAGGAGGTTATTATCGAGAATTTAAAGAGGTAGGCAAATGAAAAAAGGTTTTCTTTTATATTTTCAAAGATTTTTTCACACGTAGGTAGAAAAAGTTTATTTTTCTCTTCCTTTTCTTTATTTTGTAAGTTGGTATAACGTTTTATAATGATTGGTAATGGAAAATATTGTCACAAAGCTAAATGAAAAGCAGTTTTTTCAAAAAAAATGATGTATTTTTTTAGGATTTTTTTTATTTTTTTAGGATCTTAACAAGCAACATTCATTCTACTCCAATTAAAAAAAAACATTGTTTTACTGGGCATATGGGGTGTATTGAAAGATATCCTGTTTCTTGGTTTCCTTGTGGGGTTTTGGTGATTCCCACGGGATCTTTAAGGCCACAGGACACGTTCATATTGCTTGCGTTGTGAGCTGCAACATTGTTTGTGTCCTCAAGGCTATTGTCACGGACTACGGGAAAAAAGGGGATAGAGTGTCCCACATTGTTTAAGAAATTAAAACATTGTTTTAGTTAGGTGTGTATAGGTATGTATATGTTCTTGTGCTTAGATTTTGCGTGTGAATTTTTAAGAGAATTGACGCTAGCTTTTTTGTTAATGCTAAGATTATTTACCGGGCATGCCTATGTGCCTAAACTTCGAGTAATTATTTGCCATATCAAGTGTTGAAAAACGTTTTTTTCTCCTTCTCATTTATATTAAACTAGTGGACCCTGTGAACTTCGTATCACCTAAAATTTAATGATTATCAATTTTACCTTGAGAACCAGCGCTATCTTTTTAATTAGTAAGTTAATAACAAAGCAGCTGAATACTAAAACGAAAGCAACACTACGGTCCTTTTATCATTACTAAGATCATTATTCAGACTAAAACCTCTTTATCAAAAGTTACCTGTCAAAAGTAACCCGAAATGGCGATTCCCATACAAAATAGCCAATGTTCATAGTACGTTTCATTGAATATTCGCTATTCTATGCACTGTGCTACTATAGTGCATTGATAAACTTGTAGTTTCTGAGATTTCGAGATGAGTGAGTGAGTGAGTTATTTTCTCTTTTATATATATTAGATGCTCTTACTCTTAGCCATATTCAAAATCCTTAGGCTAAGTGGTTAAAGATGGAGCGAGCTTGCTTAGAAGAAGCATTATGTATTCACTTTATTTTTTTTTCCAATCTTAGCTGAAATTAATATTATGGCACTGTTACGTAATAATTTTAGCACTGTAATAAGTGTTATTAAAGCTCAGAAATCTATTATGGTCGCGTGTAAGGGCGCGTCCACAACGGCGTCATATCGCGCAGGGCGTTATAATCGCGCCGTTAAAATACTGCTCATTATTTTTTATTGACATTTTGGGCGGGTCCGTATGTGATGAACTGAATAAGTCTTTTGTCTATAGTTATTATCAAGTAATGTTTTTTTTATATTATTTTACAGTCCAAGACATATTATTATTAAGTTGTTTGGAATGTCATTATTGTCGACTTATTTAACATACATCATTATTGGCAGCTCCAAAAAGCTTAAACCCATCAAGGCCCGGAAAATGAGACACAATAGATATTCTATTGTTGTCCGGCCGCATTCGGCCACTCGGGCGTTGTATAATTAATAAATAAGAGAGCATAATTATATAAAAGCTTTAAAGATTTTTAGTTTTGCTTGAACTTTTAGAATTATTATTTCTCTCATTTTATCTGATTTGAGGTATATATCAGTATTTGTTTTTATCAGTATTTTTATTTCAACATATGAATATTAACGATTTTCCATTTCTCTACATTTTTCAGAAATATTTCTAGTTACTTTAGTCGTGTTTCTAACGAAATGTTAATTACTGTCATTGCCGTTTTTTCTCTGATATCATTTCAAAGGACAGGTGGTTAATTCTTGCAAACGCTCCAGTAACGCTCAACGGTCTACCAAGCTGTCGCGTGGCGTACCGGTCGCGGCGCATCTGGCGTGTGCTCCCGCCTTAACGTGGGTCAATAAACTGATACAGTTTTTTGTTTTTAAATTTTGAACTCAGAACGTTTGTGACTGATGAGTACGGGTCGTTTTTGTTGGACTACATTTTGTTGACTTCGTTCCACAGATTATAAAGTTAATGTATTCTGTGCATGTATTATTTGTTTGCACTGTGACGTTCACTATACTCGGTAGTGACTGTAGTAAGTAATTTTGTATGTAATTTGGCACAGTGCCTCTGGCGGTAACAATACTAAACTAAAAGTTGTCATACATGCCAACTACAGTCGCTATACAAGGTGTTACAAAAATACCCCTAATGCCGAATATGGTATATAGGGACCATCAAACTGAACAACTTTTACTATGGGGCCAATTCTGAAATCGCGAAAAAAAATCAGCTGTTTCATACATTTTGATATTTTCGATTTTATTTTTTGTATGAAACAGCAGATTTTTTTTTTCGCGATTTCAGAGTTGGTCCCTTAGTAAAAGTTGATCAGTTCGATGGTCCCTATATACCATATTCGGTATTAGGGGTATTTTTGTAACATGCTGTATATCGAGTATAGTAAACGTAAACTCATGTCTGTGTTTTTTAACATTTTTTGTCGTTATAATACGGCTACTGTGCTGACGATAAAAGTTACAAAACACAGACATTGTTTGAACTTGCAGTTTGGCGGAAATAGGGGAATTCAGTCAGAAAGGTAAAACGAGATGTTATCAACTATTTCATGTATCGCTATGTCATACGTAAAAGTACATATTCTTGCAAAGACTTCTATGTGTATACTACACTAGACAGGCTGTACAGTACCGAAAAATTGCTCATTAAGTTAAGGTGCATGCACCGAAACTCCTTTAGTCTATTGCGAGCGACCGATAGAAACAGTTGATGCGCCGCGAAGGTTGGTTGTGACACAATTTTAGTTATGAACAGCTCGTCTATGTAATTGAAGTCATTGTATTCTTGTAGTAATTTACATATAATGTAGAATGATAGCATTCACTTTGTGAGCAAAAAAGTCTTGAATGAATGGCAAATATGAATGATTAAAAAGCGTTTAAATTTAATAAAGATTTTTTACTTTTACTTTATGAGTGGTGAACGAGGTGTTCCTGTTACGTTGAGTATTTAATTTCTATGTTGTCTGTGATTCTTATATTGTAAGATACTAGCTGCCCGCCCCAGCTTCGCACGGGTGCCGCCATCTATTATATTGCGATTTCAAATGTCAGAAAAGACAAAACGTTTTTTTACGTCTTTCCGTACATTTTTTGAAAATTGTCTTTTATACAAACCTTGTCATTATATTACCAAACACAACAAAAAAGAATTATCTAATTTGGTGCAGTCGTTCTGAAGTTATGCGCTTACATACATTTCGGCGATTTATTTTTATTTATATAGATTAAGGACATGAGTCAAAGTCTGCATGAAGCAAGTAGCGTATCTTTCCTCATAAGTTTGTCTCTTTGCATTCATACATCAGGAAATTCGTGTAGCTATTTGTGGTAACAAAGAAATTTCATTAATATGGACTTACAAGTTAAAGAGTATTGATTCAAGGTTGCTTTAGGTTGTTACATTTGTTTCCTAATAAAAATTAGCATTATCACAATCCTAGAACCATATGTCAGACACGTTACCATGTGTGAAATGACTTGGCAAATTTCAGTTAATTCTTACACTTCAACTAGCAAACTAAATAAAGGCTTTATTGCAACCGAATAAAACCTAAAGCCCTTTGTTAGTAAATTTAGGGTTACCGCTATCAGTTTCCACTCTACGCCCTTTCTAATTAAGCAATGGCGTCTTGAAGGAAGCCATGCATTGTTCTATTTCCAAAGTTTCAAATTATCGCGTCATGCTGGCCAAAAAGAGCGTGAACAAACAAGTTTGAATTTCGAACTCTCGGGGTTGATTGGTTCGGTTTTTGTGGCGGACTTCCGGGTTCCGAATTCGAATTGAGTCGATGCGCTCGAGCGGCCCACCAGAAATTGATATTTGGAATCTAAGACGATTATTAGACGCATGTCATCCGGTCTTCTTTGGGTAGTGGCGCGTGCACACTTTAATTGCTTCATTTGTACCGATAATGCGTCACATTTGACTGACACGTTTTTTGCTGCCACTCCATGCTATCCACCCTGAAGTGTCACGGATCAATAGCGCTGAAATATTAGTCGACAGTAACCAAATTCTAATGATTAATGTCTCCAACGGAACAAACAAAATAGCAATCGTGTGGAATGCTGTACATCACAATAGCGTTCCACGTAAACAAATTGGATAAAACTCATCATTTTACACCTAAACGAATTATTGGCTAGCAAATTTTAAGCCAGCACGCCAGTGCGTCCCTATTCAAACAAAATTCCGACCAATCACGATTTTGTGAATTTGAAATTTGTTAAAGCCCAGCGGTACTACAGAAAACCAATACCGTATATATGTACATACATGTAGGTACAATCAGGTACATGGTAAAACGCACGGGCTAAGCAAACTTGCGTTTGTGTGAAATAACACGCACATAGACCTGTGGCTATGCAGACGGGCACCCACACAATGATGTTTTGCAAATGGGCTAGTCGAATGTATTCGTTCGCCCGCCGGCTGTGGTGGGGGTGGGGGGAAGATGCGTTTTTGTGCAATACTCTCCACTTTAGCTACGTTTATGAGTAAGTAAACATGTATAAGTGCGTGGCCGATAACGTCCCGGTCCCGGGGTACCCATAGTTGTGTGTTTCCCACTTTTTAGATAGTCAATTACGGCCGTCTGTCTGGTGCGAGACGTTTCGAATGTCCCCCTGCTTCCCGTTCGTATTACGAATGTGTTAATTTAAAAAAAGGAACCTTTCAATAATCCGAATTAGGCGCTTCTATTTTTGAATTTGAATTTCTATTTTTGAATTTGCTGATATCCTGGACATTTTCGGTTCACTGACTGCGATCGAAATTCGAATATTTTAGTTTGAGCAATGACTTCAATTATCACATAGACGAGCTGTTCACAACTAAAATTGTGTCACAACCAACCTTCGCGGCGCATCAACTGTTTCTCTCGGTCGCTTGCAATAGACTAAAGGAGTTGCGGTGCATGCACCGTAACTTAATGAGCAATTTTTCGGTACTGTACAGCCTGCCTAGTGTAGTATACACATAGAAGTCTTTGAGTTCGAGTGATACCATTTCTCGTGGGAGGTAGTAGGTACGCACGCACGCCGTAAAAGGTAGGCTTTATAAAAATAAAAGACTAGTATTTTTAGCGATAACAGCAGACTAAGTGGCTAGGGAAGCCCGTCCGGCAGTTAACACCTGACTGACGACGCTCACGGGCCGGTTCACACTTCTTTCACCGGATCCGAACCGGCCGAACGGAAAGCCACATGAAAGGCCTCAAAGACAAGAAAAAAATGGGTGCGCGAAATATGTGCATCGATTCGAGCACCAGCGTCTGTTAGATAACTTTTAAAACCATTCCGAATAAAAAAAATACCTACGTCGAAAGCTAAATACTCTTTAAGTATTATTCAACAGCAGGAATTGTTTATTTCAGAAACTACAATCTAAAACAGTTTCTGTAAAGTAAGAGGCTATTTTAAATCTCTAAATTTTCACTTTACGAATGTTTTAGAATTCAGTACTACACAATCGGATCTATTTGTGTAATTAAACGGAGCAAACGAACCTTTCGTCGATTAAAGTCGTTTTTGTTGTCAATTTATTAAGATTAATCCGCTCGTATCTCGTAGACAGGCTGTATGCACCTATATGGTGAACACAAAGCAAAACTGGCAATGTCCACTCCACTACGCGACACGAATTTTCACACACACAAGCACCTAGTCCAGTTTTACCGCACACTGCTGCTTGTATAAAATTTATAGTGCACACTTTTGCAGCAGCTCAGCTATTGCAACATAGATCTGTGAACGGGGGATGGAGTTGGTCAGCCATTACGTGTCGACGAGATTTATAACCTCTCTGTGCGTTCGCGCTAACTTTAGGAAGATACGTTTGCGTCTGACAGTGTGTTGTTCTGGTGAAGGCTTCACTTCGATGTTATTAATACTTTTTTGATAAAACTAAAGTCAAATAAAAGAAAAAAGACAGTCTGGCTAGTGAGTTCGAAATTTAAAACGTAATTCGAATTTGCACGCGCTACAAAATTCGAAAATGGAATTCTACGTTCACGGTAACGCAACCGTTGGGGGTATTATTTCAAAATGTACGTTAGGGGGTTTGGTGGGGTAGCGCGGGGTCAGCCTGGCTGTTTGTCTATCGCCGCGTTTTCCCATTCACCGGGTGAATTTTCCGAAGCCCATTGCGCTTCCGACCCCCACCGTGCCCCCTTTGACTCGTCCTCACTGTATTTTTATTAACGGAATTATAGCGTCTGAATGAGCTATGCCTACTTATATTGATTAGTCTTGTAGTTTCCTATTTAGGTATTGCATAAGGCTTCGAGATATTTGCTTTACGGTTTCTGTGTGAGTGGATATCGGAAAATCGATCAAGTTTTTTTTTACATAATCATATTTCTTACGAAAGAAAATACTTAATTCAACTTTTGCTGTTAAAAGAGTGCATTGAGTAATATTATTTGTTTTATCTACACCCATGCTTTCAATCCTGTTTAAAAGGTTCTGAAACAGATAACTTATAGCCAACATAAAAACAACCAGTGTCAAGCCGAGTAAAGATAAACCCACATTCATGTTTTAATACCCCTCATTATACTACAGTTGCATAAATAACTATTAACGTTTGATGGTAGGTAAGTAAGAACTTGTCGTACTTAATAAGTCGAAATCGGCAAAAAAAAAAGTGTTTTATTTTCGAATGTTTCATAAGGCCCGCCACATACAAATAGAATCTGATTCGGAAATTCGAAACGGAATATCGTTAATGTATGAAAATTTCGAACGGAAAAATACCGCATGTGTCCCTAGGTCCATAGATTTATTATGGATTAGCTGCGTTCGGAATAATACCGTTTCGGAAATCCGAATCAAAATTCCGTCTGTCTGTCTGTATGTGGCCAGTATGAGACAACGAAGTAATAAATTAGATTTTAAAGTTAAAACTATTGTGTCCAAAAATCTAATAAAATCGAATATTAAACAAAAGAATCCTTCCACCAGCCCACCAAAAGTTTTGAATTTCGAACAATCGAATAAAAATGGTTCGGCCAATGCTTGTAGAACAATAGACGAGCGGGGGCGTCGCCGAACGAAGGCGATCGGGAACTCATAACGCCACGTCAAGTCTTATCGGCGGGAAGTTGGGCCACACACTTGCTATTATTTACCCGCTGGTATTTTGCTCATTAAGTAAAGTTGCAATAGTAAAAAATAAAATAAAAATAGTTGAAATGGTAAAAAAATTAGGAAATCAAAATTTTGACGCCTTCAATAGAAATTTTGCTAATTGATTTTATTATTAATAATTATGTGTATTTAATGTATGATTTCTTTGAGTACCTACTTATGCAATATTATGAAAGGATTTTAAACATTTCTGTTTAATTGTCCATTATTTATTTGCCTACCAAATTGTTCACAAAATTCTGACAAAATTAACTTGCGCAATCCTACTAGCTAATTTAATTTGATAACTAATTGGCTTATGGTAAACCAATAATTAAGTAATTTATTCAACTCATGTTATTTTCCATGTAAACATGCATTTGTTCAACTGGTGTTAAAAAGAACATGTTTCATTTCATGGTTGTTCAAATGGAATGAAAAACAATATGTTTCATGGCTCCACACAACCTCGAATTTGCGTTATTACGACTTGTGCATTGATATTGATACACGATAGCTTCGCTTTTGGCGTTCGATATTCAAAACGTTCTTGATTAATGTTTCGTTTATCGTTTCATGTTCCAATCGAGAATTCTAATCAGCCAGGTTTTAAAATTTCAAATCAAATAACGATTTTTTTCATGCGCCGAAATAAAACCTTTTTTAGTGGATTCGTTTATTTTAAAAGTTTCTTTTGAAAGTTCTCAATTCGTCCTTATGAAAAAGGCAAAGGAAACCGATAGAGCCTTGTCTGCTGGATGCCTTTGTAATTTGGGAACACTTTAGGGCTTTTCGGGAGTCTTTTGTTCTCGCCACTTGTTTATAGCAGTAAGAATAAAAACTTTTTCTTTGCTAATTAAGGAAGTATAATTGAAGGATGGGTAAGTATATAATATCTAAGATTTGAAATGCCGAATTTTCCTTTCGCACTAAAGACCTGAACTGAGGCCGGTTTGCTTATTGCAAAATTCGTACGCTGACTCCATGTCAGTGGACAGACAAAATACGGGCGCGCGGGATTCGGCCGGTTTTATTCACGAGACAGAGATGGTGCGATACCAATGGGCATTGCATGGTTAGGTACAGGTATTTAAAAGAGAGAGGGCAAAGTAAGGCATTATACCATAGAATATGACTATAAAGTTCTTGATTATACCCACAGTATTATACAAGGTGTTACAAAAGTACCCCTAATGTTGAATATGGTAGATAGGGACCATCAAACTGAACAACTTTTACTATGGGACCAACTCTGAAATCGTGAAAAAAAAATCAGCTGTTTCATACATTTTGATATTTTCGATTTTAATTTTTGTATGAAACAGCTGATTTTTTTTCGCGATTTCAGAGTTGGTCCCATAGTAAAAGTTGTTCAGTTTGATGGTCCCTATGTTCCATATTCGGCATTAGGGGTATTTTTGTAACACCTTGTATAAGTTTGAAATCTCAAGGGACTATGTGATTTGAATTTGGAACGTCATTATTATTCGAATAAAAAAAACGGGCATTGTAAAGAAGGTTTATTTCAAAATTGAACTGGCCACCATAATCAAAACACTAACGGCCTTACCACAAAATATTTTAAAACACTGTTTAACAAGTGTTTAACTTAGACACTGTTTAAATGTGATGCTGACACTTTTTTGACAATATTATTTGAAAGTGACGGCATCACATTTAAACAGTGTCTAAATTAAACAGTGTTTTGAAATCTTTTGTGGTAAGGTCGAAAGAAAAAAGGCGCGAAAGAATGTCAAACAAAAGACAATGGGCGCATTCCAGCCGCTAGTTGTTTTAGACGCGTTGGCTAAATGTAACTTAGGCCGCTGGTTAAACGGTGCTGTTTAACTAAACGGCTGATTAAACCAGTTGGCGACATATCTACCATAACATTTTAGGGTAACTTAGTAACTTGTATATATGAGACGAAAAAGCTTCGAGTGCATTATATCGTAAAATATTCCTGCAAAAGATAACTTATACTTACGAAAACGTAAAACATCTTATTGGGAAGTTGCTAGTAAGTTCGATTTTTTATCAGAAAATGTGGTTCTTACCATTAATGTGATTTTATACACTTATCCGGTGGAAAATGGGCCTGTGGCGGTCGATGATCTGTAAAGAAAAGAAAATACATTTAATTAATAAGCATTAAGTAAATTTTTTTAACACCTACCAATCCGCATTGGGCCCGCGTATTGGGTTATAGCCCTTCCTCCTTATCCACCCATAAGGAAGGCCTGTGCCTCAGGAGTGGGATTATTAAAAATTGCTGAATGCAAAACAATTTAACTTAAGTACACAGGCATTGTGATTGGCAAAATATATTATGAAACTTATTTATAGTTCATAATATCACATTATTAGCTTAGATGTTATAGGTATTTTACGTAAAATTAATCCATTGATGACATGACCATTTTTTTATGGTGTAACCCTGAAATAAATAATAAGTATTTCACAACATCACATACATTGCTCCGATTCCAAAGTAAGTAGCTAAAGCACTTGTGTTATAAAAATAGAGACAACGGTGGTATCACAAACACCCAGACCTGAATCAATATAGAAAAGAAATATAGAAAATTTTCTAAATTGACCCAACCAGGTATTGAACCTAGGATCTCTCAGAGATGGCGACACCTTGAAAATCGGTGTACAAAGCCACTTGACCACGGAGGTCGAGGGTTCAAATAGGGCATAGGAAAACACCAATCAGCCAAGACAATTCTTATTTATCAAAGATCGAAGAAGCGAGCGCGAATTTTTCAAAGTGGCAAAGATATGTGGAAAAGTCATATTTCAGCCATTTCGAAAAATGATTAAAAAAAATAAAAAAACGGGAGGTCTACAGCTTACAAAGGCACTAGTTTAATTAAAAAGAATTGAGCATTTCTAATGAAATAAATCATTCTTACAGTTTTTGTCTTCCAACACCAACAAATTACTAAAACCTATCCCAAAAAAACCATCCACATTTCTCGATCGCGCACGGATCTCGCACGCGCGGGTGGCGCACGCACGTGGCAGCCCCTATAGATCGCGCGATATCGACGCCCTTATCGATTCAAGCTAAGGTGTCGTGTAGAATTATTGATTTGGGAATTTTTCTATCCTGCTGGGCAATGTGAGATGCCTTGAATCGTGTCAGAAACTGTGAACATCGTATGGGTAAACAATAAATCGTGTGAAAAACTTAATATCGCACGGGTTTGCAGAAGTTTATAAGACGACATAAAGCTCATTTATGAAAATAAGACGACATCAACGATGACGATAGGATCATAATTATCCAAACAGGACATCTAAGAAAAACACATTTTTTTCTACATTGACCGGCCCTCTGATTACGTGTGTAATTCTGTATCGAAACAGTTTGAATCGTTCGATAACAACTAATGAAATTGACAGTTTCAGTTGCTAACATGGCTTGAAGCGCTCATGGCGCGATCAAGTTTGTTAAGCAACGCTCGGTCCGGCCAGGTGTCGGATAGGTGACCGTTAAGTGGCATTACAACTGAGCGCTGCCGTGCTTTGGAGGGCACGTTAAACCGTCGGTCCCGGCTGTTGTCATCTGATAACAGTCGTTAAGCCAAGTCAGAGGCCTTACAGGCGGCTTGATGAATTCTAACACCAGAGGTGGCCACTAATCCTCATACGATAAGGAAGAAAGAAGTTGCTAACAGTTACTATACTCTGTTAGCACCTGTAACTGTCAAATTTTATTAATATCAATCGAGAATTAATTGATAGCAGAGTTACGTAATTAGGGGGCGGTAATCAAACTAAACCTTACAATGGAAATTGGAAATGATATGAAATGATGAACAACTACAGTTTGGTAACCTAGATAGATACTAAAACAATTCGCATTAATATCTACCCTATTCTATGTTTCTTATGACACTATCGATACCCATATTGTGTTTACATTTAGTAGCTAAATTGTCCATTAATTGATTGAAATGTTCGACGACAATAAATCACAAGTACAAACATAAAGATGTTTCCGACCAGGTGCGCGGGCGCCGTTATTGCCACTTACCAAGAGCCTAATTGTCGATGGCCTCTCACCACAGGAAGTGATTGTAAAGTTGAAAAAAAAAATGTTAAGTGATGATTTATTAAAGAAGCTGCACTTTAATGACACTATGTAAAAAAAAGTTGCTAAACGATTAGATTAGATAGCTAGTAAGAGATAAAACTCATACATATTGTTTTATGATAGAAGTCCATTTTCAATTCAATTCATTTTATTTCAAGTAACATTTGTCTCATTATTAGTTTTTTTTTTTAATTTTATTAGGGACAACAAACAGTTTACACAATATTGTATTTCTTAAATAATATGTTTGTACAATTTTGTTTGGTTCATTGTGAAACCCACACCGTTATCCACGTATTAGTTAAACCATATTACTCAATACCTATGAAATATATATAAAAATATAAAAAACACTTTTGGATGCAATTAATAATTAAGATATCAAAACAAAAAAGAGAAAAACAATACTTATTTTAAATAAGAAACAATAACTTATTATGTGTGAGCTGAGAAACAATTTGATGTAAGTACCGAACCTATTAAATGTTTAATTTTACCATTATCTGATTTTACATGTTATTTAAGCATTCAATTAAAAGTTGTTTAAATTTTTGAGGGCTATGTGCAAAAATGTCAATATCGGGAAAGGATGAGTTGTACGTATGGGCCAAGCAATGTAAGGGCGCGCGCTTACCGGCGCGTGTGCGGCACTGCGGTGTGTAAAACACGCGATTCACGCGCACAGCGCGACAGTGGGATATATGGGACAGCGTAGCACAATTTGTTGCTCAGCTCAGTAGTAACAATTGAACTTAACCTATGTTAGTAACCATAATAAAATTATATTAAATAATTACAATTTATAATAACAATTAGATTTTTCATTTTCAATTCTATTATTCTATTTCCGAGCACCACCATGTTGTGCAGCATTGAGTCATGTACTGACAGTCTAGTTTCGAAGAGTTCGGTGGCGCAGTGGTATAGCGCCTGGCCCAGCGATTGCGGAGGTTAAGCAACTTTCGCAAGGGTCTGTCATGGGATGGGTGACCAAACAGTTATTATCTCGAGCTCTTATAAATCATAATTTAACACACTGTTTCTGTTCTGCATGAGACGAATCGAGAAAGCTTAACAAGTAACCACTTAAACATTTTTGAAGCTAACTGTATGATTTTCTTGAATTTTCCAAATAATCGTTTTATCCACTTAAAGTAAGTAAAATAAATAAATATTTGAGCAATGTACATTGCTCCAATTCCAAAGTAAGTAGCTAAAGCACTTGTATTATATAAAAACCGGGGATCGAACCCGGGACCTCAGAGATGGCGACACCTTGAAAACCGGTGTACAAAGCCACTCGACCACGGAGGTCGTCAAAAGATTTAAAAGCCAAATCGCAAGAAGTCGATACCAGACATCTGTTGTTTAGTTCTTTGTGCAACTTAGTTGATCCTTACGAGTTACAGTCGAACACGAATAAGGCATTGTTACATTTTTAAATTGGCAGATGTAAAAAAAACTTTGTATAGTTCAAATTAATCACATAAGTAAATTAAACTGAACGACTACCAGAAAAAAATATTAATGAATTAAGAGCAAAATACTTATCCGATAAAACTATTATAGAGCTTTCCATCTCAGCTAAAAGTGAAAAGGAATTTGAGTTAAAATATTCAAATTTCAAATAAAGTACTAGTTGAGCTTTAATTTTACGTCATTAATGTCATCCTGTGTGTAATGAAAATGATTAGATAAACTATTTATTTGTAGCACTGTTTATGTTTAATCTTTGCTGAATTATTTTCAGCAAAGATTAAACATAAGCAGTTGAAACATTGAACAATTGAATCTTTGCTGAAAATAACTATACAAGGTGTTACAATAGTACTCCTAATGCCGAATATGATGCCATCAGAACCTTTAGCAAGAACAGCTATCGAAAAAATAACGCGCGTAAAAACATTCGATAGAGTAACTTTGTATGAGAACTTGGTACAGCGCCATCTACCGCCGAATAACCAATTTTCCTTTGAAAACTATACCGAGTAATTTTACGCGCGTGAAATTCTGATCGATTTCAACAAAAAGATCGCGTCGAACTCTATGTAAGTACAGAAAAAAGCCACAATGGCACATTAATATTTATTTGGCACGACATGCGGGCGTTTACCGAATTGAAGGAGTGATTCTTAGAGCCCCTTTGAATACAATAGACGCCGGAATTGGCCTACTTGCCCCAAATTACCGCTATAATGTGTCCCGCATCGCCCCCCGCGGTTACACATTTTTCGCACAAGAAATCGGAAGTGTCAATTGTTTAATAAAATAACGATCGAGTCTTCAAAGGAAGATAAACTATTTCATTTAACCCTTCGCGGTGCGCGTTGACTTTGACCTGTCAAAATATGGAATGTATCGTGTCATTAAACACGCCCACTTCCAAGACTGACGTCTCGGCGGAGGTGACGCAAGAAGGTCGCGGGCTTGAATGGAGCGCACACAGTCTTGCGTGCGTCTCGCGCAGTGTGCGTACCGTGTGAATGAACGTACGCTATTGAGATTGACGGCTACGAACGGTTGATAGGCGACATGTGCCTAATTGAAAGATGTCCGCTAACCGGACGGCGGCGAATTAATGGTTTCGCCATCAAAAAGTTTGTAACGCTGTCAGATATATCATTGCGTCTCGCTCAAAACAATTGCGACTCGAAAAATTGTTCGTCATTTCCGAAACGGTAATGAGTAAACGTGTCGTTTTGAATGACGGGGGCATCGGACCTTTGCGAAAACTGTTTTTGGAAAAGCTGTCAAACTATTTAGTGCTTTGTTGTGTTGTGGGCAAGTTTGATTGTGGGTTGTGGGGTGGTGATGGTGAGGTATGGGGCGCGGGCAGGTGTGCTCTGCGGCCAGATGTCTTGAACAAATTGCCATGCCATAAGGTTCGGTGTGGACACACCCTTACCTTTGTTGGGTGCTTGGCGTGTGCCAAGTTTTAATTTTATGCTTTATTACTGGCATCGGGGTGGACTAATTAATAGTTATGAGATGAATGAACGATGCCTTAGTTCTGTAATGCAGTATTTATTTCTTCTTGTTAGCAACATCTTTATAACTTATTCCATTAGAAAGAAAAATCTGTACCTATACAATTGTTTGGTTTTGTCTAATTATATGTCAGCTGTTGTATAATTTTATTACTCACTAAGCCTTATAACAAAATCATTATGAGTAAAAAACAAGACTTCAATGTGTAAATACATAGTATTATTGCTTATAATTACAGGCTCAAATTAAAAAAATTCTACATCTCAATCTAGTGATACAAGCAAATAACAAGAATAAAAGTAACAATACACAATGTTGGCAACAGAGCAATCCATTAACAAGAGATAGCATAGGAAAGGAAGTGATGATTCCAACTCGACTCATTGTGCGGAAGTCACTCTTAATAAGTCCTTACAACAAACATGTCTGCTATAACAGTGACCCATTTGTGACTAGATACTTATTTATGAGCAACAATGCCACTATTTTCTGGCAAAAAAGATTTTTGTAGATAATGAGTTCGAAAAATTAAATGTTTTTAAAGTCTTTTAATTTAAAATTGAGTTTGACGAAGACATAATAATTATTTTCAAATATACAGTTCGCATTCAAGCGTAAAAAACAAATGAAGCGAGACGATAAAAATCATAGAGTCTGCTATCTCAATTTCCTTATAAAATGCAGAAAAATACCCATATTATGAAACAACGTCAGAGATTGTTCATGTGTAACGTAATTACAAAGAAACAGTGTGTACCAACCAACATAGAACGAAGTTGTCTCAACACGAATCGAAAGGCAATTACTGAGATATGAAACAAGAGCGAGGCAAGCAAAGGCCGCTCAAAAAGCAGAGATAGGCTTTGTCGTGCCTTTGATTACCTGCGCTGGACAGTCGCAGGACAATGCGGGGGAAAAATGGACGACGGATTTAGTTTTTGCTGACTCTGCTATCGTCGGGTTAAAAAGCGCCTTGAGCGGTAATTAGAAGCGTATGGTTTATTTAAAAAAAAGCTCATTTATTAAAGCACATATACCTATGAGCTAGATCCATTGTCTCAACGTTAATGCGAAAAAGGTTTGATATCAGAAAACAGAAGCTATTAAGTACGTTAAGAAAAAAAAAGTTGTTCCAAATTCAAATTAGTATCCCTATCAAAGCACAGTTAAAAAGTAAACAAGAAGAGGCGTTCGAAATTTGAAATTAACCGCCGACTTGCACGCGTCACGTTGTCGCCCTCGCGTGGATGCAACCCCCGCGAAAGGTGCGCGCGAAACAGGGGGGTCCAGCCACCCTATTATCTTTAACATTTTGAAGTCTGTTTGCAAGATAAAGGCAAGGGGAGCCGGGGGGTGATTTTCTTTATTCTTCACCCGGATTTATTATTATTTTTTAGATATTATTACTGCAGCGGCGCGTGCGCACATGTCCCTAAGAGTACGACCCCAAATAGAAGTGCGTAATAATGCTCTTTACTCGTTTGTATTTTTCCGTATTGTTCGAGGATTACTGGTGGTAACTTTAGTGATCGTTAGATTTGATTACTTATTATTATTATTATTTCAATCCTAAAATTATGCTCGCAAATTAATCATCAAAGTCATCCCATCTGTATTTAAGTGTGTGTGTGTGTGTGTGTGTGTATGTAATTATCGCACCTTGCGTCGGTCGTCGTAAAGTCGCTTCATTCACAAAATCTTTTCAAAAGAAAACATCGGTGTCGACAAAAAATTCGCTCACTAGTTTACTAAACACCTTTAAAATCCATTGAATTCTAAACACAGTAACGCAAAGTCTGATTTTCTGCAACAAGCACCTTTGCAAAACTATTTCAAGAAAAAAGGTAGCTGTTTTCTGCAACGCATATAACCTTATTTTCTTCAAGTTAAAGACGATTATTCCTTCTTCTAAGCGCAATATAAAACAAAAACACAAGACGATCACCCAACCAGCTGATTTTACGCTACCATCACCTTACGTATTAGTATAGCGTAAAACTGTGTTCTTCTTTTTTCAATCTTATTGACATCACCTTAAGATATTAAACTCCTCGCAGGCGGTTTTATAAGGCTTTACCCAACTTTTTTTATAGGTGTTCTTTAGCTTTATCGTGTGGGAATAAAGATAGTTTTTCTTTGTTTTACCAAAGGCACGTGTTTGAGAGATAACATCAATACACATGTTGTTTGATCCGGCGATTTAATGTGTTTGGTGGGCGTATCGGGTGTCTTTGGGTTTTAAGGTTTTTTATCGGAGGCGCTTGGTCTGTGACCAGGTGTTGAACAGTTTTGGTGTCGTAAGACAGCTTCCGTGACGTAGTTTTCTCTTTTCACTTTTAACTTTGTATGTTGTGATTTTGATTAATCATCCACTTGAAGTCCTGAATTTATTTCCTACTTATGTGTAAAGTAACTAAGATTTCACCCGTAATTTATACCTATGGAAATCCACTTCCCGTGGAAATACGTTCAAAAATAGCCTATATATACTCTGGAACTTATAGCTTTCTACTGGTGATATAATTTTTAATAGTTTTAGTCATCTTTATTTGTATATCAAAATTTCCTCAATTAATTTATTTACATTAGTGTCACAATCATAAGTATTTAAAACGTTTTCTTCAACAATTCGAAATTCGACAGTAAATTCGATTTTCAAAATCTATCTTCCAATAGAAATGTGTTTCCGGCACCACTTTCTTCTATAAACCGATAATAATTCGAAATTCGAACAGTATCGATCGCGTCTCGCCCCCAGCTCACCTTTGACCGGCGCGCGCGCAGCTGCCAAGATGGCCGCCGGTCGTGGGGGATGCGCGCGATCGATACGTGAAGTGCTATCGTTGAAGGTGCAACCGACCAATGCTACTTTGTGGCATGTTTGAAAAGGTTATGATCGAAAAATAAAAAAACCAAAATACAATCCAAATAAAAATTGATTCGATTTACAGTTTTGTATAAATAAATGTAATTGGCATTTATTTTGAATTTGGTTAGTATTGGTATATCCGTAAATATTAATTAAATTCTGCTGAAAATACAGAAGACGCTTTACGTTGTCGTTGTTCTAATGTAAACAATTTAATATTAGTCACTGTTAGTTATAAATAAAGAATAACAAGTAATTTTCGGTAAAACATCCTGAATTACGAATTCAAATATTATTGTAATTAACGAGTGACTGTGAGATGTAGACGCGCGTTTGTGACATTATTGAAATTTTTAGAAATGGCTGAAATATGTTTTTTTTGAAAAATTCGAATAACTAAATCGACATAAAATATCTTAATAATTATCGAACCCGCTCGCAAAATTTAACGAGAATCGGTTGAGAAATGCGACCTATAGTGAATAGACGGACAGCTGGACATACGAAAGCATTTTTGCCCAAGCTGAAACAGAGGCGCTTCGCTCACTCTTCGCGCTCGCTCGGTCAATTAACAGGTAAATCAAGGTCTTTATCTTTCGACCACAGATAACATCACAAATTTTCTTCCAACCGCCGAACAAAAGACAGTCGACCACCGAAATCCGATACGGATTCACATCGAAACAAAACACCGAGCGAAAAAAACGAACATCATCCATCAATCGCAAAACATCTTTGGCAAAAAGTCGAAAGCACACGCGCTCGCGCAGATGTGTTATAGCGAACTTGCAAATTCAAATTTGGAAGCACATCTTTAGTCACACCCTCTCTATTGAGATACACGATTGGCGAATCAATGCAAATTTTAAGCGATATTGATTTCCCATCTGTCATGCGATCGCGAAGTTTAAAAGAACTAATTTGCATATAGTTGATTACGTCATTGAACATTTCGCAATATCTACTGCGACTAAGAGGATTATAAACGGATTTCGATCTGCTTGCTTCACATTCATAAATTATTATAAATATTTTAGAATCGATTTATTTTAATTTCAACTTGAATTTTGATTGAATTGCTTGAGAAGGTAAACAATACTTTTTTAAATTTTGAGATTTAAGCATTCACAATGCTATTTTATATAATACCAAATAATATACTAGAAAAAATAGGACTCGCACCAGATCATGTTCTCGGACGAGAATCGAACCCGCGACCTTTGGATATCCGGTCCAATGCTCTGACCGCTGAGCTACCGAGTCACTAGTGGGAACGTCGAATTTCTTCTAGTATATCAACTCTTACGCTGCAAGCCAGCGCCATCTCACCAATGTAGAAGGAATTAATTTACATTACGTTCCCACTAGTGACTCGGTAGCTCAGCGGTCAGAGCATTGGACCGGATATCCAAAGGTCGCGGGTTCGATTCCCGTCCGAGAACATGATCTGGTGCGAGTCCTATTTTTTCTAGTATATTATTTGGTATTAAACAATACTTGTTTCAAAATTTTAATGTATATTTCTGAAAGAGTATCTAATGGACTTCGGTTTCCCGACGTTACGATTTTTGTTTCCTAGAATTGTCGAAATTTTAAGACTTACAAATAAAATCTTATAGTTAGTTTTCGTATTCCAACCCTTCACTTCCTGTCGCATTTCACTATCCATTTTTTTTTCTATAAAATCATAAAGTTTTAATAATAATACTACAATATGTCGCAAGGTGTGTCATATTTCTAAGGGCAGGCACGCGACAATATGTCCCGGAATAAATGCAAAGGTGCACTCTTTCTACTTTCTATTATTATAAATAACCCTAACCCTATGCTTGATCAAACAATAGCTATGACCGTTCTATTTAATATTATCGTAAGATTATAGGCATTGAGAATTTAAAAGTGAGCTTCCATTCATTTAATATTTGTTGCCGAAATATTTGGGCTAACCTAGTATTGGTATTTACATATAAGCATAATTGCTAATAAATGTAGTTAATAAATAATCTAACTAAACTTTACTAAATAATATACTAGAGAAAATTCGATCGGACGGGAATCGAACCCGCGATCTTTGGAAATCCGGTCTAATCCACTGAGCTACCGAGTCTTTCTAGTTTATTATTTGGTATCGTACAAAAATAGCATTGAGAATGCTAAAATCTCAAAAGTAACTAAACATATTAAGTTGTTACATCAGTAAATATAATTTAATTGATTTACGTGATAATTATGATCCATTTTTAAAACAAACGAATGAAAAATAAAACGTCGGGAATTAAAAAAGCCAATAAATACAAACTAAAAAATTCTAAAACAACACCTGTATCCGGTAATCCGTAATAAGTATTTTATTTCTAATAAAAAATAAAACGTTAAAATGCCATGATCACAATTCGGGAAATGACGTTGAATTCAGGAAAAACAGTAAAACTCGCGAATAACCCTACAGATTCATCATAATAATATTTTATTACTCTTTCATCGTTCATACCTTCAACATCGGCTTTATTAATATGATCAATATTAGCAAAAACCCACCTCATTCTTAGAAGACACTCGATAAAGAGATGCGGGCAACATATGCGCATGCGCAAGGTGGCTGCACAAAAGAACTCTTTCAAAGGTGCAAATTTGAAGTAGGTCATCTCTGAGGTATTTTTCACTTCAAGTTGAAGTTTGGCCTTTTGCGACACGTAGTCGGTACACCTTGTGATATTGGAAAGTTAAGTTTTGGTTATTCACCGAGCGAGCGGGAAGCGCGAGCGAAGCGTCTCCGTTTCAGCTTAGGCCAAAATACTTTCGTATGTCTGTCTGTCTGGCTGTTTTCCTCTACAGGTCGCGTTTCTCAACCGATTCTCGTGAAATTTTATGAGCAAGTTCGATAATTATATAAAATATTTTAGACGATTAAGTTTTTCGAAATTAAAAAAATATATATTTGTATCAGCAATATCGAAAAAAATAAAAAATGTCACAAACGCGATGTCTACTGCTCACAGACCTACCAGTTTGAGAAAATAAAAATATACTTGATAAGAACAAATTGTGTGGATGATGAATCTTAAAATTATTAAAAAAATATGAAATGAAATGAAAAGATATGAAAATATGGAAAACAACGAAAAGTCTATGTCATGTCAAGGAGTCTCTACTTACTTTGTAATAGGTACCCCTAGCACGAATATCTATCGAGAAAAAACGCGCGTTAAAGTACTCGATAGAGTAATTATGTATGAGCATTTTTTTAAATTTAGATTTTTCGCATTCACAATGCTATTTTTATATTAAGATAAATAACATTAGAAAAAATTAGAAAAAATACTAGAAAAAATCGACTCACCCGTAGCACCTCAGACGGGACGGGTGCTACGGGTGAGTCGATTTTTTCTAGTATTTTTTCTAATGTTATTTATCTTAATATAAAAATAGCATTGTGAATGCGAAAAATCTAAATTTAAAAAAGTTATATAGCTGTTTCATCTTTATCGATTGTCAAAACATCTGGAAAGATGTTTCTTTCGAATGTGGGGGTATTTCCTCACATTGGTGAAATTGCGCTGGCTTGCAGCGAAGAAGTTAAAAGTACTAGAAAATTTCGCCGCTCCCACTAGCGACTCGGTAGCATAATTGGTCAGTGCATTGGGCCGGATTCCCAAGGGTGCGGGTTCGTGTCCCGTCTGAGGTGCTACGGGTGAGTCGATTTTTTCTAGTATTTTTTCTAATGTTATTTATCTTAATATGTATGAGCAATTTAATTTCGCTTTTCAGCGATAGATGGGGCTGTACAAATTTCCCATACAAAATTACACTTTTTACGTGCGTTTTCTTGATAGCTGTTCGTGCAACGGGTACGGAGCAAAGTATTGATGTTGTCCAATATTTATTTATATACAAAACAATTAATAAAGTTTTATGTAACTATTTATGTAACACAATAGTATCTAAATTCAATTCCATACCAGAGTCGTAAAATAATGTATTAGACTTAATTTACAATTTTATAAACGCCAAATGGCATCTGTTTGATAGTCTTGAGGGTTACCAGTGCGTCACGAAATGTTTTGAACAGCCCTTAAATGTTTTTTTTTAATCTTGTATCTGTGAAAAGGGGGTGAACGAAGATTTTTGTCAAATTATGTATTATTAACGATAAAAAGTACCGCAAAGCTTCTTCGAAGTGCATTACAGAGATATAATTCACAATTTCGTATTTGTTTAAGCACTTTTTTATTCCAATGGCGGCGCTAGTGTTCAGACTATGCGCTCTTAATAATTTACTGTATTTAAGATTAACGCCGTCAGATGTATGATGAAAAGACATAAGCACTTACTCATTGTACGAAGTATCTATTGACACACATTTAAACTGGTAGGAAGAAATCACTTAACAAATGTCCAATAAATGTAAAATCACAGCGCCCCTTTCAATTAAACAGCATACATTCATTTTACTGTGGTCCAAGTTAAGAATGTGAGCGACAATTTCATACAGCAGTTTTTAAATTTTGAGATTTAAGCATTCACAATGAAATTTTTATATAATACTAAATAATATACTAGAAAAAATAGGACTCGCACCAGATCATGTTCTCGGACGGGAGTCGAACCCGCGACCTTTGGATATCCGGTCCTATGCTCTGACCGCTGAGCTACCCTGAGGTTCGATTCCCGAAAATCTCAAAATTAAAAAAGTCATTTTTATTTTTAATAAACGCCACACGTCGCTCAGTTTACCGCTCGCGCCACATCCCCCTCGCGCAAGACAGGAAGCATCGCAACTCGACAAAAGAGATGAGCGGAAAACATATAATTATACTATCGCATATCGGAACTGGCTCGCCTCACTTGCCACTTCCCGTGATAGCAAGTGAAGCTTAGATATTCACCTGTGTCGTACTACGACGATGGGGGATATTACATTCAAAAAAAGTACGCATTTATAATTGGTGGTGTCAATGACCTCCATCTGAAGCATAATAGATATATTATTGGACAGTAATT
Organism: Catoptria pinella; assembly: GCA_963556745.1. Lineage (NCBI taxonomy): Eukaryota > Metazoa > Arthropoda > Insecta > Lepidoptera > Crambidae > Catoptria > Catoptria pinella. The sequence goes on from OY750776.1 coordinate 1,929,258, forward strand.
TCCAATGGTTTTGTTTATCAATTAATTATTGTTAATCGCGGGCTTAGGTCTTAGGTCCCGCGCAGACAGAAAGAGTTCAGTTGTTCGAGTTATGCGTTCTGCGTTCCACGTTATTTAATTGTATTGACTGATTGATAGCGCGCTCTGATTGCCTGCGCAGCGCTGTAAAGTTACAAGCGTTACAAAGAACTCGGAACAGCTGAACTTTTTTTGTCAGCGTAAGAGTTCAGTCGTTCTGAGTTCTGCGATCCGCGTTTTTTGTAGCGTTTGTAACTTTATAGCGCCGCGCAGACAACAGGCGGTCAGACCGCGCCCGGTCAGAGTGAGTGTTTGCGTTCTAGAGCTCCATGTTCAGAAAAACAAAGCACGCGCCGCTTTGTTAGAAGATTGCTTCCAGTATTACAGAAAAATAATTCATTTAGTAACGGAAAGGCCAGTTTTTATGACCTTTCTGACAAAGATTATAGAAATCGCAAAAAAACATAAAAAACGTAAAAATTATTGAATAAAAACATCATTCTCCTCTTTTGTCTCGCTCGGTGTTAATTGGATGCACTGCAATATTTTCTTTTTTTGTTGGACTCTTTTAGACTACGTAACTCGTCTTCAGAAATTGAACTGTCGAGGTCCATGTTTTACGTAAAAGTGACTTTCTCCTGTGTGCGTTAAGAACTCTGACCAAATGAACACGAGTAAAACACTGAACGCCGAATGCTTTCCTGTCCGCGCGGAGTCTAAAAATCTGAATAATGTTCTGTTCACGATAAACTCAAAAACTACTGCACGAATTTTCATGCGATTTTCACCAATAGATAGAGTGATTCATGAGGAAGGCTTAGGAAGTTTTTTTTCTTTATTTGTTCACAAAACTGATTGTGCAATCATGTACAGACAATAGGAACTCGTAAATAGTTTATAAACTAGAACAAGTTAGCTTTTTGTAAAAAATAATTTTGTTTAGAGATGACGTTTGCTAGAACCACAGAAAAAAATCAATTTCAAATTAATGACATAATCTAACATCTAGTTTTCGTGTATAATATTTAATAATCTTTATAGAATCTTCATTGCAAAGAGTCTTTTATTTAGGTATGTGCTAGGATTGTCCAACATTTTAGAGTTAGTGTCTAGACACACTATGCCGAAGTTAGGCGACCGAAGTTCGGCGGTAACGTTTTTAATAAGAAAAAAACGCTACGTAATTTTCGGCAGATGTATTGCCAGCCATTCACAATGCATTGCAGTCGTAACTTGGCCGAACTTCGGACGCGTAACTTCGGCCTAGTGTGTCTAGACACTTAAACACAATCGTCGCAACGTATCGTTAATATATTTGGCGGGAACGCCGACGATAAACGATAACAAGCGCATTTCCCGTTTCGCCGCGTGTCCCCTGGACAATGGAGCGCTGGTCGCATTCTCCCACACCTCCCCTGCACGTAATAAAATTATTGCACCTGATACTCTCATTGTAAAGATAGCAAAACAATGCAGCAATGTTAATAATATTAAATTTGTAACCCTAGTTACGTATAAAAGTTTTTTATTTCAAACAAATAAAGCAAACAATTCAAACAATAAAAAAAACTTATTTCAATGGGTACTCTACACGTTCAAGTCAAAGAAGGTAAAATAAACGAGATAAAGGTAATTATTGTTACTCTTACCGTGAGCAAATAAACGTCTAATTAATCCTTTATTTCAAAAATTGGTTTCTTATTTGATTCTTATTGTGTTGAGTTGTTTAAGACATAATACGAAAAGTAACAATATGAAATTAGACATAACTTAGATTTATTCAGTTCGATCCTAATAAGATTAGCTTTTGTTTTAAAAACAACTTACTTGTTGTTTTGAATTTTAAAAACTTTTTGAAGCGTATTTATTTAGATAGTGTAGAGAGACTTTATATTTCCTTTGAGACATTGATTTACTTTAATCTAAGACAACACCTGAGAATTATCAAATTAGAAATAATAACAATAAATATAAATATTTGACAACATCACATACATTGCTCCGATTCCAAAGTAAGTAGCTAAAGCACTTGTGTTATGGAAATCGGAGACAACGGTGGTATCACAAACACCCGGACCTGAGCCAATATAGAAAAGTTCGTTTTCTAAATTGACCCAACCGGGGATCGAACCCGGGACCTTAGAGATGGCGACACCTTGAAAACCGGTGTACAAAGCCACTCGACCAAGGAGGTCGTCAAATAATTGCAATACAAAAGGACATTCTAATCATAAAGCCCTATTTAAAAAACAAAAATAAGAACTTCACATACAAGCAGTACCGTATTCTTCAGTGCGTGACTTAACCGGAAGCGGCGCCATGTTATTGTCGCTTCCGTGCGCTATGGCCGCTTCCGTTCGCTCTTATCACTTACTCCATCGTGATCTTGTTAACACGTGCCAGGTGATTTCTTGATTCAATCTTTTATACATGTGTTTGTTAAAAAAATTATGGTACAAATTAATTTGGTAATGAAAAGGGACAAAAATAAAGAACGACCACTTCTCATACAAGCGTCGACCTGTCAAATTGCTTTTTTTAAACTACTGTTTCAAAACCTTTTAAAGAGGATTCATATCATGGGTGTAGATAAAGTCTTGTATGTAACGGGCTAATTATTCATATCATACAATATGATTTTCTTAGCTATGCGTTATCGAGTAGTAGACAGCGATTTCTCAACTAGTTGAAATTTATTTGAATGTAAACTTTGTTAATTATTGTAATGGAAAATGACGTCACTTTATATGATCTCATTTTTCAAATTTTGACGACTCTTTATGAAATATACAGGAAGAAAAAAGCAGCCCTTGAGGAGTTTCTTACCGGTTCTTCTCGTTACAAGGTCTCCCGTTTAGGGTTTGCGAACCGATCGCGTAGCTTCTTTGACATTCACAAGTGCTTGTAACAGCCTAGACTGAATAAATGAGTTTTGAATTTTGAATTTGAATTTTGAACTGTACATAATTAGGTATTAAAACACTCATGTAATACTATTACCACATTCGTGTTTTAATACCCCTATTTATATTATAGTTGCATAAATAACTATAATGAACGGCGCAGTCCACTAGCGTTCCGATTTTAGTAATCATTGTTAATTTTTATTTTTATGCTTAAGTAATTTAGTTTCTATTCTTGCATAATAATAATTCTAAAACTAATTATGTTTGTCAAAGGTAGGAAGAGCGGAGCACCCTAACACAAGTATTTCTTTACTTAAAAGGTTGCTCCAAAAACTGATATTGTTCATGTACCCACCAGTTATCACTATATTTTTTTTTTACCAAAGCCACTTATTTACAAATGCTCATTTGACGAACAAAAAATATGAAACCCTTACACTCTAACCCGCAACAAAAGCTGTACAAAAATGATACAGAAACCCGGTTTTCCTCTCATTAAATACGGAATCCTTCAAAATCACAATACTCATACATTCCAATTCGAATCCGCTTTGAAAAGACACCACGAAAAAATGAATCGCCATAGATTTCCATGTATCATGTCGGGGTAATAATGAACACAGGCCACTCAGACAGATAAAAAATCGCCATCGTTAGAAGTGAAAAAAGAAAGAAAAATACGCCCCTAAAAATACATCGGTACAAACTTGCTTACTCAATTAATCGATTCAAACCCTTAATCGAATGGGCAAGTTCGATTCTTTGTTTAATATTTTTTTTTCATGCTGGCCGCTCTGTTAGTTTGTTTTTAAAAGAATAGATAAATGTGGCACGGAGCAATTATTGCACGCGAATAAAAAAAGGTATGATAGATTAAAATTTAGATCATAGTTATTTGAAATTTTGAGATTTAAGCATTCACAATGCTATTTTTATACAACACTAAATAATATACTAGAAAAAATAGGACTCGCACCAAATTCGACGTTCTCACTAGTGACTCGGTAGCTCAGCGGTCAGAGCATTGGACCGGATATCCAAAGGTCGCGGGTTCGATTCCCGTCCGAGAAATGATCTGGTGCGAGTCCTATTTTTTGTAGTATATTATTTAGTATCATAGTTATTTTATTTGGATACGTCTTTTAAGTGTCAAATGAATAGTATACTTAGGGTTTTTGCGTTTCTAATTTTATTTGGAAGTTGTTTTATCGCAATCAAGCTTAGAATAATAACAACCTAGTACGATAGTTCCCTACAAAGCGCACTGTCAAAAGTGAGGCAAAAAATACTAAGCCAAAATGGTTTAGTTTTCAGATTTTTACCCTTCATACGTTACCTAATCGTACCTATAAGAACGAAATAGTTTCAATTTCCCTACTTTTAGGGGATTAGTTACTATTTTATACGTTATACTAGTTACGTACGTTACGTTATACTATACTAGTTCATACGTTACCTAATCGTACCTATAAGAACGAAATAGTTTCAATTTCCCTACTTTTAGGGGATTAGTTACTATTTTATTGGATTTTAGTTACGATTAGGTAACGTATGAAGGATATAAATTTGAAAGCTAAGCCATTTTGGCTCAGTATTTTTTGCCTCACTCTACATACAAGGACTCGGCTTCTAGGTGTTATTATTCTAAGCAATCAAGTTGTTTGTGCTACAGAGTACAGAGTGTAAGCCATTATCGGGTAGTTTAATCTATTTTGCGCTGGCTCATTGTGGTGTGATCAGCTATAAAATTAATTATTTCAGGCGTATTAAAAAAGCTTGCTCGTTTTTAAGCGAATCATGTTAATGGTACCTATAACATATCAGCGTTTTCAGTAGCACGCACTGCCATCCGAAAAAAATAACGCGCGTAAAATTCGAAAGAGTAATTTTGTATGGGAAATTGGTACAGCGCCATCTACCACCGAAAAGTGAAATTATTTTTTCATACATTATTACTCTATTGAGTAATAATAGATGATTGTGCTTGGGGTACAGACAGGGTTTCAAGCTTTTTCTATTAATTAAATAAGTGCGTGTCAGTATCAATAGTGCAGGCACATAAATTATTACTTATGTATGCTCATAAATCAACTATTCATAAAAAATCTAGAAGCGGACAAACTATAACAACTGAAAACAATGGCTATTAAAACATCAAGAAAGCATCACATAATTGCTGCGTAATTAATTAGCCGTTCGTCATCATAATAAAAGCATAATCTAAGCCGAAATAGGTTACACAAAGCGAGCCGGCTGTAACTCCGCCGGCTTAAACTGCGGCTAAGCCGCGCGGCTGAGCGGGGCGGACGCGGGCGGAGTGAGCGAAGCGACGCGGGCTGAAGCCAGCCGGAGCGAGCCAACCAGCTAATACTCGCATCTGCGACGTAATGAGCTACTCAAGTACCCGGTAACTTGTTTACATTGTTTCTTTATTATGTTTTTTACCCGACTCTCTCCTATGTTACTCAGTTTTTTGCAGCATTCTTTTTTTTCCGCTGCAATAAAACTGAGTCTTTGTCTTTGAGAGATTTGATTTTTAATTAGTTGTGTTTCGCAGCGCTGCTTTATAGGATGTGTGGAAGATTCCGCCATCTTTTTATTGTCGTATTGTTTTAGCGGGATCTTTTTGAGTGATACTGTGTGACTGAAAAAGGAATGAACTAGGTAGCAAACACTTGTGGATTTGTGTGTTTACGTTTTGAGAGAAAATTGTTGGCTTTTCACAAACAATGTATTTTCAAATTTACAAATAGGACTTTGTTTCATTAAAACATTACATTTGGGGATATTACTAATACATATACCCTCTTACTAATAAAGATTGTATAGTTACACAATGGTAACTCTCTGTCAAAATACTTAAATTTGACATTAAAGAAATGGACAAAACACTGTGTAACTATACATCTGCTATACAATCCTTATTAGTAAGGGGGATAAACTGTATACGAGTGAAAAACTGTTTCCAAATGTATTTTTAACCGACTTCATTACACTTGTAATAGGTGTTAGTCATTTAAAGGTTTACCAAAACATCAATCTGTCTTGTTTACACTATTTTATCAGCCTTTTAAGTAACCACGCCTAACATCAGAAACATAACCGTAACAATCAAATGACTGGTCACCAATCGTCGCACAAAAGTGTGGGCACAAAGCTGCTAATCTAGCCGTATATGTGCGTGGCCTCATTCCACACAATGTCTGCCGCTGATTAAGAGGATTGTCTCCATCGCTCCTCGGATATTAAAAGTCTTGCACAGCCGCACAGCACAATTGCACAATTTGTGCTAGATAATGCGCGAAATGGCGCAGCGGAAAGTTTCGAGCGTGTTTTGTTTCTATTATGCCTTTTTGTAGCGGGCCTTTATGATCTCTGGTGGGTAGTGACGTCATTGCCGTTTTGTTTAGGATAGGAAAAGTTAGGCGGCTCTGTTTTAATCACACCTATCGTTTGTGCGCGGGTATTGGCCGGGCCATTGTTGTCGTCTTATGTCTGGTACAGTGTATATATTAACATCTATCAGTATTTAACGTGGATGTTGAAAGCACTATATTCTCGTGGGTAACCGGTTTAATAACTTAAAATTTTTAGGGTTCCGTACCTCAGAGGGAAAAACGGAACCCTTGTAGGATCATTTTGTTGTCCGTCTGTCTGTCAAGACTCTTTGTCTCGGGATCGCGTAAAGGTATTGAGTTGAAATTAATACCATATACTCATTATAGTGCTTTATATTCCGTATACAACGTGTTAAAAAAATCAGCTGTTTCATACATTTTGATATTTTCGATTTTAACTTTTGTATGAAACAGCTGATTTTTTTTCGCGATTTCAGAGTTGGTCCCATAGTAAAAGTTGATCAGTTTGATGGTCCCTACCATATTCAGCATTAGGGGTATTTTTGTAACATGTTGTATATTGGCGTTTAAAAATAATTACGACTTTCTTTTCACCTGCTTAAGAAAAAAATTAAAAGTCAGAAATGATAACTTACGTGAAAGTGAGGGGATGAAAAAGCCAAAGGAAGATTCTATTATAGATAAATTGTATTATAATTAAGTGAAAGTTATTGATTAATGGAATCAAGACTGTATTTGATAGAGAAGGGAATACATGACGACCTGAGTGGTGCAGTGGTCAAGTGGGCTACCGCGCAAGAGGTCCCTGGTTCGATTCCCGGCCGGGCAGAAATTTAAATGAAGAATTTTAATTTATGTGGTGGGTCTGGGTGTTACTATGTATAATAAGTATATATTAAAAAAGTATATAAGTAGTATATCATATTACAAGCTTTGCTTAGTTTGGGGCTAGATGGCGCTGTGTGAAATTGTCAAAGCATGTATTATTATTATATGCTTTTGTTTAGTTAAAAAAATCTTAATGGCCATGTTTAGCGAACTTGTTAAATCAATACACGTAGATAATAACTTTTTTGGACATTTCTCTATAGACAGACCTGGGACCTATTCAATAAAAGTTACAATTGTAATTTACAATTACAATTTCCGATACATTACTAACAATGTTAGGCGACTTGTTACTATTCATGTAATAAGCTCAAACATAAACGCAACGTACGTCGAATTGTAGTTGTAAATTACAATTGCAAGTTTTATTAAATATTGACCGATTTTTCAAAACATTTCAAAATATTGTGTTGAAAATTTTCATGAAAAAGAAAACAAATAAGTCTCTAAAGTCAAACTGTTTTAAAATAAAATGTAAAAGAACTAAATTTTCCTTTAAAAAAAAAATTAGATTAAAATATGAAAAGATCTTGTAGAAGAAGGAGCAATAAAGCACTTGCGAAGTGTGAATAGCCCGGAGGACCACCGACCTCTGAGGAGGAAATCTTGAGATACGGCGTCTCTAAGGGCTGCCAGAATCTCAATTGAAAAAAACATTGCAAAATACCGCTTATCTTCAATAGCTCATTTTGTTTTACGCATTAGCAGTTTTTAGGCGTTAGCATATAGTGTATAGCAATGTGGCTGACACATTAAAAAATAATTTATTGAGGGCCTGTTTCGCAGCAATAAACTAATGAATTACTTGTCAGATAATTTTATTGAAAATATGTTCCATTGTTAAATGAAATAGGACAGAACATAATAAGTAGGTCCTAAATATAAAAAATATCAATCATATAACTCCATTCTGAAAACACAAACAAGTAACAATATTTCAAAAACACCAATTTTTTCATTACAATGTAGCGTCTAAAAATCTATTAAAATACGGTATAAAAGTGCAGTGTAATTAAGTGTTGAAATGTGTTATCAACCCCTTAAGAAATAGCCTTAATAACTTGTAATTGGCGTGTTCGAACAAACAAGCAACCACGTTGGCGTGACACCCCTGCCGCCTCAAGACAAGCTTAACACCGCTATAAATAAATAACTAAGACGTGTGGCCCAAGTGAAGAGCAAAAGCGGGCCAAAAAATTGAGTTCAGTTTTGATTGTGACACTTCATGGTGTAATTTTACACAGACGGACATTTCTATTTTACACTATGAAACATAAATGTTTTTCTTAAAAAACAAGTTTAGCGAGTGGCCCAAGTCATTAACGAGAGATCCTACTTTAAGACTAGCTTATTATGCAACAAATATATCACTGTTTCCACAATCTCTTAAAAATTGGTAACTATAACATTATTGTGTTTCATTTAAACAATAACAAATAGATTTGGTGCAGAAATTATAAGGAAGGAAATGGAGTGGTAAATATAGATAAATGAATATTAGACAACACCACAAACATTGCTCCGATTCCAAAGTAAGTAGCTAAAGCACTTGTGTAGTGGAAATCAGAGACAACGGTGGAACTACAAACACCCAGACCTGAGCCAATATAGAAAAGTTCGTTTTCTAAATTAACCGAAGCGTGTTTTGATTTGGCTAAAATAAAGTATTTTTCTTGTGATGTCAATGAATTTTAGTGAAGTGAATTGTGTAAAATCAATAATAAGTATTTACTTATTATGGTTTCGATTCCTTATTTTATTGCTTATTAATAATAAAAATAAAATCATTTGTTTGTCATAAATTCACATAATATACATGCCATCACTAAATAAGTACTAACTTAACAAATTCTAAGGCTTATAATAATATTTTAGGTCATCAACTCTAACAATAATAAAAGTTAATTAATGTTTCCAATATAATACATTACAGCAATGCAACAGTATGAAGAAAGCTCCCCACAGTTACTTATTACTTGCACCACACAAAACACTTAAGTGGATATTTTTTGCTCGAGGGAGCGTGACATGTGCTCCTTAATCTCGATCGTCGTGGGAGGGTTAGAATTGTACTTCTTAACCCGCCACTTGTGGCTTTTATTGAAAACATATTAGCTTTCAAATAATGGAAGGAATGTCTTTTCAAAGTTTATCTGGTTAGCATTTTTAACGCATTACCATACCAGTCACTTAATTTATTATGGAATTTATGGAATTTACTTATCTATCAATTTAAATACTCGATTAAAATTGACATACAAACACGGTTAGCACCGGTTGTATGTAACTTTTTTAATAAACAAAAAAGAATCGTTGTTTTCATAAAAAAAGCAAAAAAGTTATCAGTGGCCAGTACAAAAAAGGTTTTACACTGATTCATTAGCTACGATTGAAAAAAGAGAGCATCTTGATTGTGATTTTTTTCCGCTAATGTTGATCAAACATACGCCACGGTTTTGCGGTTTGAACCTGGAACACATGTTGAGCGACGCGTGCGCACCTATAATCGAACACCTTTCCCGACATTTGCGAATGAGCATCTTTGCTATCTCCTCGTGAAAAAAGTTTACGGCCCCATTTGATAAACAAAGAGAATGTATTCAATTTTTTTGTGACTGTTAATCCGCATTGGAGATTTTTTCTACAGTTTCATTCAAAAATTTTTACAAAACTATGAACTGTCGAAAGGAGTCGAAACCTGAATAATGTTACTGTTTTCAGCCAATAAAAATACTAGATACTGGATGTAAATAAATATAAATAAATAGATAATGTGATTATAAAAGAATATAAAATAAAATAATATAAAAAAAGAAGAATTTCTTGTTCAAACTAGAGTATTTTCATTTTTATAAATAAAAAAGAAAAGTGATATTGTCCATATGCGAATACAGCATTTTTTTTACTTTATCTTCGGCAAATAAACACAGATAACGCGCCACTTATTTACGCAGAATAGAAAAAAAGATAACATTTACTCTATGGTCACCCGTTTAAAAGTGATGTTTGTCGATGGCAAACAACATGACCTAACAGGAGGCACTTGGGAGGGCGATGACCTTTAGTTCAATACTTTATTCAGCTATTATACCTCTTTTTGTCGTTTGAAAATACTTTAAAAAAAAAGAAAAACCTGCTTCAAAAAACCTGAATACAAAAATTTTAAAAACAAAAACAGAAATAATATTCAATAGATACGCATATCAATTTTAATAAAACACGCCTGTTGAATTGGAGGACAGTTTCTTTTTTTTAATTCTAAAAACCCCGACTTCATTAAAAGTGTTTTATTAAAATTAATCTAATGATTTCAATATTGTTTCTTGCTTTTTACAGGTATTTAATTTTGTAGCTGTTTTTGTTTTTAATTTTAAGTTTTTTGAAGGAGGTTTTTCTTTTCTTTTTAAGTTTTTTTATTTTCAACTCAATTTCCAAATTCACAATGGTTGTTTTTAAGGAGTACAAGTTTGTAATTGTCTTACAAACACCATACATAACACTTCCACATATTTTATGATACTTACTTATTAAATACGAGTCTATTCAATGTTTACAGTTCAAAGTTGTGATAGAATAAAAAAATCTTTCAAACCGACTGTTCAGAAATAAGGGTAATATATTTTAAAGTATATTATATAATGTGAGATTGTACGAATGTGGAATTGTACGAATATGGAATTGTACGAATATGGAATTGTACGAATATGGAATTGCACGAATGCGGAAATTATACGAATTTGTCTGTAGGCAATGTTGGCGATACTGGCCTCATTTGTATATTGCATTTTATAATTTAAATGTATTTTGATATTTTGTTGTTTTTTTTCGCTTCTGTCAGTGTCTTAGAAGCTTTAGAAGTAAAATATTGTTTTTCAATTCAACCTTGATTTTATTTCCTAACAAGGTAGTTAATATTGTTTTTACTGTGTACCTAAACATTGGGTTTTGTACATTTACTCCTTGGTTAGTAGTTTAGGAGGTTATTAGACTGTGGTAGTATATAAACAAATCAACTGTCAAATAAGGATGTGCCACTCCACCCTTTCAATCAGACTTCATTAAAAAAATATGAGTAAATAGTAGAGGAAGATAACAGCGCCATCTGGTGTACGTATCATATGATTTTATGAGTCATCAAGCTATCTAAGTGTTTTGGAGGATTGAATTCAACTTCAAAGATCAATAATTATCGTGATAAGTAACGATTATAAGTTTAAACATGTGCTTAGTTATAAATATTTCTCTTCTAGTCTTGGTTTTATAGTGCTTATAAGTAGATAATAATATGACTCTCAATTTTTTTATAAGTACTGGTAATAACATAGCGACTTTGTGTTTATTGATCGTTCTTGAAGTAAGTTCTGTTTAGTATTTTTAAGCTTTGATAATTATACTTAGCTTGTTTCATATTAATAATTGAAATTTATTATAGCAAATGTTGTATCTTCTTTGGTCGAGTGATTAAAAGCCTCAGACATATTTCAAACTGATTACCGGTTCATAACAGTGAGCGTAATGAAAATACAGTCACCTTTTCTATTACGTTTTAAGTTCAGAAATTTGCAGTGTTACGGGGAGCTGATTACGTAACTCTGTTACTAACAATTCTCGATTGAAACCGCAGTTACATTGCTGCTTTAAGTAAGATAGTTGTCACATTGGTTCTTACTAGAGCAGCAATGTAACTGCGATTTCATGTCAGAGTTGATTGTAACAAAGTTACATAACCATGGGGCTGAAATGTCTCTCTGTTTCTGCGGGAGCCGAATTAAGCTAAATGTCTATCAGCGAGAAAATTATTGGCGTTAAGACTTGTAGTGTGACCTCAGCAAAAGGTTTTATTTACTAAACTATTTTTCAATACCCATTACAAAGGAATCTTACATCTCTTATAATACAATCGAATCTTAATTTCCCTCTTAGACTTTAATTAACCGCGGTCCACAAACTCCCATTCGCAGCACACACCGCGCAAGTTCCTCGCAACCAATTATAAGTTGTCCGAAATGCCGCCATCTTGCCGCCACGCGTGACATAGTCGGAATGTCGTCGATTAACTAAGTGTCTTAGGACATCACTACATGTCACTTCAATAGATTGGGTTAGTTTCAGTTTTAAGATTAGATATTAGAGATGCAACGAATATTCGCAACTATAATATACCGAATACTTGGTATTCGGCCGAATATTGTCACAATTCGGCCGAATATCGAATGTCTAAAAAAATTGCCGAACAGGCCGAATACCGAAAAAATATAAAAAAAGACATAATTTTCAACCACAAAAGTATTTATTTAGAATGATAATTAAGTAATTTTATTTTAATTAGAGGCAGATTGTGGTGAATAAATACCAGTTTCTCTGCAATAACTGGTAAAAGCCGATTTCGTTTTTCTTCGTAAACAAGACCTGCCTCCGAAAAAAGTCTTCACTCTATGTTCGGGGACCGAATATTCGGCTATTCGGCCAAGAGCTCCGCCAAATATTCGTTATTCGGCGAAATTAGTATTCGTTGCATCTCTATTAGATATTGAGAAAGTTGTACTTATAGTAGATATAGTCTTAGAACATCACTTCATGACACTTCAAAGATTGGCTTAGTTTTTGTTTTCGAGAAACTTAGACTACACTCAGCTGGTAGCGAAAATGTTCATACTTTTTCATTGCACTTCTGAGAACATATTATAAGAAATTTTGTTTATTATAACAGAAATAAGGATTTATTTTCGTTATTAACAATTAACTTCACCTAAACGTCATGTAAAAATTATCAAAACTATCAAGTGGATGGTAAAATTTTGACGAAAAGCCCATCCACGTCCTTATAGATAGCTAACATCTAGGTTCTATCCAAATTTTAAGCTACATAATGATTGATAGTACCTATATTTAAAAGCACACAAAGCATACCGACAATTCTCTTAAAGCACGTCAGAAATGACCAACATTTTTAAAACAAAAATTGCCTGAATGATCTTGCAGACGCAGCCGGCGCGTGCACGCATTTAAAAAAGAAAAAACAATAAAACGCCATTAACTGCGAACAAAAGGAGTAAAAGGCAAGTCGAGGCACAATTAAAACAAGAAATAATAAGGAGTTGTAATAATAAGTATTATATTGTTAGATGACAGGGGGACGGAGCACCTGGCGACACGCGCGCACCCCTGCGCCTCTGCCGTAGACTGTTTTTTATATCCCTCCAAGATCGTGTTTTGGTTTTTGAACGATTGCTATTTTGAAAATGGAATGATAGCTATTCTTAGAGTGGTTACATACGGACGGAATTCCGAAACGGAATATCGGTAATGTATGAAAATTCGGAAAAATATCGCTTGTATGAGGGTGATAGGTCCATAGATTTGTATGGATTTGCTTCGTTCGGAATCATTCGGATTCGGAATTTCGTATTGTAATATTTGGCCAGATTTATCTTTTTGGATTGCCATTTGATTGACTGCAAATAGTTTAGTAGTTTGGTAAAGCATCTTGAAAGCTGGAGACGGTCACTTTTCACTTTTTAAGAAAATTTCAAGCTATGAATATTATTCTTGTTCAAACATTTCTTAAGTACCTAAAAAAATAAATGTGCTAAAAATAGCCATGAATATTATTTATCAATTTGACTGAAAAAAAGAGATGCAAAAATAATTACGACTTAGTATTTACAATAAAGATGAGCTCGGTGGCGCAGTGGTTTAGCACCTGGCCCTACGATTGCGGAGGTTAAGCAACTTACGCAAGGGTCGGTCATGGGATGGGTGACCAAAAATGTATTATCTCGAATACCTCCGTGCTTCGGAAAGCACGTTAAGTCGATGGTCCCGGCTGCATTTGCAATCGTTAACACCCACCAATCCGCATAGGGCCCGCGTGGTTATGGCCCATCCTCCTTATCCACATAAGGAAATCCTGTGCCCCAGCATTGGGGACATTAAAAATGGCTGATGTCATTTACAATAAATATCAAATGAAATCTAATTATGAATTTGATTTTAAAATATCTAATTACCATACATTAAATCAAGTTTTAAAAACCCAAAATTAAATCTGTCACCTGCAATTTCAAGACAAACACACATTTGATTTTGTATGGAACCGGTATCTACCCTTATTAGTTACCAAATTGAAATATTGTGGCACGCGTACCTACCCTCCTTAGTAACCATCTGTCTTCGCACCTGGGTGTTTAAGTACCGGTGCAGTACTGCAGTCCGACAACATACGCCACTTGACAATAAATTCTACATTCTGCGCTTTTCAAAGAGTTAAGTATTACTTGGTTTTTCGCGGGTAAAATAGTTTTGATAAAAAAATGTTTGAAAATCTTGTAAAGACTACTAAATGATTTAACAATGATAATAATGCTGTAGCTGTTTTTTTAATTCCGGTTAATTATCGGTTAAATAAGTTTCTTTGAAAGTCCAAAAAATTTTAGGTTATTGATCACTAGTATTTTTCCTAGTGTTAAAGCTATCATTTACAACAGATGTCAAGTTTGTGTTTCCGTTGTTATCTCTCTCTTTCCCTCTATTTATGTGTTTCAACTTAAGGTATATTATTAAGGGGCTGACATGAGCCAACTAGCGCCGCCGCCAGTAGATTTTATTTTATTTATTCTACATAGGCCCAATTTCTTAAAAAAAGAATAAGTCAAAGGAATAATATTATAACTTTACATAGTTAGAAAAGGCATTCAAACAGTTTAAAACGCGATTTTGTTAAAAGTGGCCACTGTTGTTTTAAACCCGTTTTTGTAATGTTGTAACGTTATTCAATAAACATTAGACGTCATTCACAAGACCTTGACTGATTTCTTTTTTAAGAAATTGGGCTTACTTAGAATAAATAAAATAAAATCGACTGGCGGCGCTAGTTGGCTCATGTCAGCCCCTTAATTTAATGTATTAAAAACGGAAACAAAACGTGATTATGCAACAGTAATTACACCATACAATGGACAGTCTTTATATACGAGTGACTTCAGGAAACGGAAGTGAGGTGGCCAATGGCGGCGCGTCACGCCCAATGATCGGAAACTACATACATACCGTAGTTTTATTGTTCGACACTTTGGTATTTTAAGGTTTAAACAACCCATGTGTTATAAATAAATAAATATAAATATTTGACAACATCACATACATTGCTCCGATTCCAAAGTAAGTAGCTAAAGTACTTGTGTTATGGACATCAAAGACAACGGTGGTATCACAAACACCCAGCCCCGAGCCAATATAGAAAAGTTCGTTTTCTAAATTGACCCAACCGGGGATCGAACCCGGGACTTCAGAGATGGCGACACCGTGAAAACCGGTGTACAAAGCCACTCGACCACGGAGGTCGTCGTTATGTTGTATACTTTTCTCTATTATGACGAATACTTATTTGATTTAACTTATGTATAGTCAAAGCAAGAAAAATGAAATTAGCATAAAAAAAAAATTATACGTTTCCGAAGATACAATTTTAAAGATTTGTCTCTAAATCTGTCTTTTCCTTTACTAATATTAATTTTGTTCAAAAAGCACTGCTTAAAATAAACACATCAGCTATAGAAACAAAATCTGTATATCATTTGTCTACACTAATGTACGTTCCCCTTTCATGCGCGCCGCGCTTCGTAAAGAATCCGCGGCGGTACAGTCGCGTACAAAATAAACTATTCAAGAAATTCTAAACAACTCGCATGACCCGAGTTTCGCACAAAAGGAGCCAACACAATGAGTTACTTGCGGCAAGTCGCGGCCCCGCGGAGAAAATTGAATGCTGAGGTGTGAGGTGAAACACACGGGCTTGAATTTGAGGTAGACACTGAGCGTTTAAAAGCTTCAAAATATATTTTTGAACATGTATGATTTGATGAGATTTTTATGCTTTCGTGCTTAGCAAGGAAAAGATACAAAGCTATTACTATTAATTTAAAGGCTTTCATTATGAAAAAAAATAGGTAATTTTGTACTTAATTTTTTGAATGAACTTTCATTGCATATTGATAGGGTACTAATGTTTACATTTGGTTAGCCAAAAATGACAATAGCCATGATAACTGTTCAAACTCGAATTTGTGAATTAAAAACATTTAAACAAAAAACAAAGGCTTTATTTCTCTTATTTTTTTTCTTTACAAACTCTTCGGTCAGTTCTATCCCGTTTTGTGTCCCGTATGTTTCCTAATGAGTGTAAAGCCGCATTTACACGGCAGCTTGGGTGCCAACACCTCTCGCTCCAACACCCCCCAAAGGCATGCGTGCTCCTTACAAGTTTCCACATTACCCCACTATAGTGACGGAAAAGTAATTAGATCCATCTCGTCACAACACTGAAAATGCCAAACTTTATAATTATGAGGAAAATTCCTATTTGGTTTTTTAATGGATCTCAAAAATAGATAGGTTATCTGCCAAAGGCGAGCATACTTTTTGGACACATGTCCACAACGAATCCGGAACAAATCATTAAAAAGTTAAAACATGAAGAGATCTGACGCTAGGAAAATAAAACACACACATATTTGAATTAAGAAAATACGACACAAATTCTGAATAACCAACGTTCTAAAACCGAAAAGAGCGGGAGAAAAGGTTTCGCATAAAGAGGACTCGCGCGTTCCGTTCCTGTAATGATCGCTAAGATTCCCGCTTCATCGCCGTTCTTAATTCCGAACGTTCCGTTAATGAGATCCACCTTCGTGTCTGCGTACAATGGAACGCGATGCGTGAGCTTTCTTTTTTTTCTAAACCGCTTTTCTTTTTTTTTGTTCAAAAGTCGTGTGCATTCACTCTAGGGAGCGTTTAAAAAGATGGAGTTTAAGTAATGATTCTACGCGCGCGCCAACGAGTCTTTATGAGGTTTTTAATTTCGTTAGTGGGTTATTGTGCTTAGTACATTTGCCCAGTCAAAGTACCGTTTATGTATAAGATTTTTCTAGTCTCGGTGTAAGTTTTAGTCGAATAACTCCAGATGGTGATTTTAACTGATTTATTGCTATACTGTTTTTCGCTTCATGTCCATTACCAACCTTTCATTGATTTTTATAATCATGTATCGTCTTTCATCAAAATGCAGAAAAAGTTGCTCCAAAGGTAAAAAAATCCTTTAATTATCTTCGAAATTTTACTTTAAAGTGTTGAATTAAGTAATCGTGAATTTCTAAACCCAACCTGATTTCCCTCCAGCATAAATTTTTCCTCAAACTTCCATCTCCAGTCACCGCACGTCATTCATTATCGCAAAATAAAACCCAGGGATGGTAAAAAGACTCTTTTACAGGCACAAACGTTAAAAGACTGCGCGCATCTGACTCTCCATTAGTGAACCAGAAGTGGCGGTTAAAAACTTAAGATGGCTTCGGAGTGAAGGAGGTAAGCACTGGGAAATTGCAATCTTAAATTATCTCAGCAATCGTGCAATGTTTTGTTGAAATATTGTTTTGTTGTTTACTTTTTATTGTTCATAAACATAAACAAGTTGTAGCACAGGAGAAAGAGAGAAAAAGCACCCTAGTCGTATTCCTTTCAATGAATTCAATAATAACCAATTAAAGAAAATCTGCAATCGAAAATAGAGTTATGTAGGTAAGTACTTATTACTTGCTTGACCCACTCAAATCATTTTGTATTACGGTACCAATAACACAATTAATTTAAATTGTCTCTACAAACCTTCTTATTTTCACCACCACCTCTAAGTTAATGAAGAGACTAGAATCGCAGTATTCGCAGTATTAATGATTGCTGATATAATTTAAGAATTGCAATTTGCAACGACTTTCACTTCGTCACCATTTCTCAGTTAAGTAATGCACTTTCGTCTTTAATTATTTTACTTCTAAATTAACTACGAATTTTTGAAAATTAATAGTTATTTATCCAGTTAACAATAGAAAACCAACAATATTTAAGTAACTAAAAATAAGTAGAAAATGTGGAAGTAAAAAGACGTCGATGCGAGTCACTCCATTAACTAAGAAGCTATGTTTAAAAACTTATGATGGCAACGACGTGTAGCGAGGAGGTCGCAAATCGCAATTTTAAATTATCTCAGCAATTATGCTGTTTGTTGAAATATTGTTGGTTTTCTATTGTTAACTGGATAAATAACTATTAATTTTCAAAAATACGTATTTAATGTAGAAGTAAAATAATTAAAGGCTGCGATGTAAGACTCTCCATTACTGAACTGAGAAACGGTGGCGAAACGACGAATTATATCAGCAATCATTAATACTGCGAATACTGCGATTCTAGTCTCTTCATCAACTTAGAGGTGGTGGTGAAATAAGAAGGTAGAGACAATTTAAATTAATTGTGATGTTGGTAACAAAATACAAAATGATTTGAGTGGGTAAAGCAATTCATAAGTACATAACTCTATTTTCGATTACAGATTTTCTTATATTGGTTATTATTTAATTCATTTAAGGAATACGACTAGGGTGTTTTTTCTCCCTTTCTCCTGTGCTACAACTTGTTTATGTTAATTAATTAATTAATTAATTAGCTCATAACAATATTACAATATAAGTTGCAACAAAGCATAAGGACATTGTTATCGCACTATCGTCGGTCGGACTTGAAGTAGTATCGCGGCGGGCAGGCGGGTTTCCGTGCGATAGCGCATCCGCTGGGTTTTTCTAAGTTAAATAATTATAAGTACTGTGTCCTTCGAGAGAATACGTTTATAAAAGAGTTTAAGTTCAACTGAATAAAGTACATTATCTATTATCCGGAAAAGAAGATAACTAAAAGTTTTATTAATATTTTTAATTCGGAGCTTCTTTCATATAAATCAACGCGATAATAAGTATGTTTGCAAAGCGTTTGTACATTTAAAAAACTTAGGTACTCTACTTCCCTTTTATGGGATAAGAAAATTTTTTTTTAACAAACTTTGGTATATTATTTGGTATTATGTAAAATAGCATTGTGAATGCTTAAATCTCAAAATTTAAAAGTTATATAGCTTTCTCATCTTAATCAATTGTTTAAAAATATCTGGAAAGGTATTCAGTTGATGTCGAGGTAATTCCTTGTACAATGGTGAGATGGCGCTGGCTTGCAGCGTAAGAGTTGATATTCTAGGAGAAATTCGGCGTTCCCACTAGTGACTCGGTAGCTCAGCGGTCAGAGCATTGGACCGGATATTCTAAGGTCGCGGGTTCGATTCCCGTCCGAGAACATGATCTGGTGCGAGTCGTATTTTTTCTAGTATATTATTTGGTATTATGTAAAATAGCATTGTGAATGCTTAAATCTCAAAATTTAAAACTTTGGTAGAGTTTTTAAATTTGAGATTTCAGCATTCACAATGCTATTTTTACAAGCTTGGACCGGACTTCCAAAGGGTTTCTATTCCCGTCCGAGAAAAATGATCTGGTGCGAGTCGTAATTTTTTCTAGTACCTATATTATTTGGTATTTGGTGGAGTTACTAAACTTACCTAAGAAAAGGTAAAAGGTGTAATGTCACCCGCACTTCCTCTGATGTTGTTAAGGAAAATCTGCAAAACAGAAAACAATGTTAAAAATACTAAACAGCTCACCTTCGCAAAGATTGTGCTTTAATACGAATTCTATTCGCACTCGATATTTCAACGTAACTACCTATTGGTCAAGGTTTTTTTTCTAAAATGCTACGTAGTGAAATGACAATCAGTCATTTTTAATGTCCCCACTGCTGGGGCACAGGCCATTCCCTAATGGGTGGATAAGGAGGATGAACCATAACCTACCACGCGGGCCCAATGCGGATTGGTGGGTATTAACGACTGCAAATGCAGCCGGGACCAAAGGATTAACGAGCCTTCTGAAACACGGAGGAGCTCAAGATACTAAATTTTTGGTCACCCATCCCATGACCGACCCTTGCTAAAGTTGCTTCAATCGCAAACATTGCTCCGATTCCAAAGTAAGTAGCTAAAGCATATTGTGTTATGGAAATCGGAGACAACGGTGGAAATACAAACACCTGAGTCAATATAGAAAAGTTCGTTTTCTAGATTAACCCAGGGGATCGAACCCGTGACCTCAGAGATGGCGACACCTTGAAAACCGGCGTACATACCACTCCACCACGGAGGTCGTATAGGGAAGAGGAAATACAATAAATAAATAAAAAAATGTGTTTGCTTTTTTTAAGCAACATTCTAGAGGACGACATCAAATCTTGTAATAATGCTTTAAGCAAATTCATTAAAAAAATACAAAAGAACACTTTCCTAAACGCGATGTTCCACAAATCAATACTTTGTTCCCAACTTAGTTTCTAACTTAAGCCCCGCCCCTTGTCTTACGAACGTCTTAGCCCCGCCCATTTCCTTTTAACACGCCTCCTTCCTTACGATCGCGCATGCGTCATGTAAGTCCTTATGATGAATTATGCCCAACAGTGGGCGATACTTAGGGCCTGTTTCACAATCAAAAAGTAAGTTCTTAGTAGCTTACTTGGCACATAATTGACGGTTGTGATATGAAAATATGTCAAATTATCTGTTAAGTAAGCTACTCAGAACTTACTTTTACATTATACCAAATAATATACTAGAAAAAATACGACTCGCACCAGATCATGTTGAGACCGCCTTTATGCCCTACGTAATAAAAGCTGTTTTCGCAGTTTAACTGTATAACCTGACGTGCTGTCGTGTGTACCTACAATGGGAATGTCTGAAAAAAAATCAAATAGACTAGATATTTTTTATAGGTAGGAATAAGCTCCCTCAATAGATTTTTTTAAATAAGATTACGAGAACTAGGTAAAACGAAATAATTTTAAGACTTATATGACGACCTCCGTGGTCGAGTGGCTTTGTACACCGGTTTTCAAGGTGTCGCCATCTCTGAGGTCCCGGGTTCGATCCCCGGTTGGGTCAATTTGGAAAACGAACTTTTCTATATTGGCCCAGGTCTGGGTGTTTGTGATACCACCGTTGTCTCTGATTTCCATAACACAAGTGCTTTAGCTACTTACTTTGGAATCGGAGCAATGTATGTGATGTTGTCAAATATTTATTTATTTATTTATTATTATAAGTCTTAGAAGTGTAAACACATACAGTTTAAGCTACTTTTCAAATTACAAACTAAATAAGAATGTGACAAGAGAATATAGCTATTAAGTATGAAGAATATTCATATCTGAAACACACTGGTTGGTTAGCTTTTAAACGACGGTAATGACTCGTACATAATTTGACGACCTCCGTGGTCGAGTGGCTTTGTACACCAGTTTTCATGTTGTCGCCATCTCTGAGGTCCCGGGTTCGATCCCCGGTTGGGTCAATTTAGAAAACGAACTTTTCTATATTGACTCAGGTCTGGGTGTTTGTGATACCACCGTTGTCTCTGATTTCCATAACACAAGTGCTTTAGCTACTTACTTTGGAATCGGAAAAATGTACGTGATGTTGTCAAAAAAAAAGAAAAAAAAAAAGATAATGTCAATACTATTAAAATTATTGTTGTTTGTATGTAGTGCAGGCGCGAATGGTGTAACGATGAGCAGCATAGCGAGTATTAAAGAATTAGTCCTTTCTTCGACTTCATTTCGAGGGATTCGAAATGATAATTTATGCAATAAATAAGATGCATCAATGCAGTTATTAATGATTTTATAAAGATAAGTGACATAAAAAATTCACGGCGGGCTTTCAAGGAAGTGATATTGTGACGCATTAAAGCAGAGGATAGTCAGTGTAGTCAAGCCCTGTTCGGTACTCCAAAGTTTTAAGATTTTTTTTGTAACCTCTCTATTCTATCACTATGCAAAGCTATAAAGGCTGCCAGACAACACAGGCAAACTCCAGGGGACTTCTGACATAACTGTGGTATAGAATTTGATATGTTGGTAGGTTTCTAAACGGTTTAATTTTAGTTACATTTTATTTAAATCATTCGAGGCTTTAATCAAATGTTTTTAATATGATCTTCATTTTAGTTCTAACCATTACCGTATGTAATTAGCATGGGTTTTTTTAACTGCTATCCTACACTAGTATTTAGTTAACCTAAGTTATCTTCATAGAATCACAACTGTTGAATAATTCAATGCGCAGCACCTAAACTTCTAAGTCGTCCCTTTATTTCTCGACCAATGGCACCATAGTACCGCCTACGTCTCGCCCCGCCTACTTTCTTAGAAGTTTAGCCGCCTCACTTCAAGGCGTTCCAAAGACACGCCCTCCAAACCGCCTCCCAGAATTCTTTACGAATCAAAACAGATTAATAATGTTATATCTCTCTATTTTAATATAAAAGAGACTTTAGAACAAGTTTCAGTACTTAAAAAAACCTCAACAGCAGCAATAGGAAAACAAAATTCGTTTGTTATGATTATTTTTATATTTAAAATATAACTAATAGTGATTAGTGACGAGTAACGTCATCTATCATTAACCTACACCAAACTAAATACAGTGCGATGTTACGCCATCTATGTAGTGAGCGAGTAAACTTTGGAGTAATGCGCCTGCGACGTTTTACAGCGCCACCTAGTTTTGTGTAAGTAAAATGCGAATTACGGCGGCCATCGCACGGTTAGACAGTGGTAAAGTAGTTTTTCAGTTTGCAAGTAGATGGCGCTGTTATTGCAGGTAAGGGATTTAATAAACGAAGTTTCACGTTATAATTATTTTTACTGACAGGTTGTATTCATAAAATTGAAATTAATTACAAAATGGGGCAGAATTTGTCTACCGCATTATTACTGTATAGGTACTTAAAGATTTTGATATAAAAATAGGTAGTTACTTTTAGGCTGAAACAAACACGACGCTGCATTTCTAGTTATAATTCGATCTCAGTACTTGTATTGTTATTGACCGAGCGAGCGCGAAGCGTGAGCGAAGCGTCTCTGCTTCAGCTTGGGCAAAGTGAACGGAGGAAAAAATATTTCGATTTTCCTTCCGGTTGTCCGTCTGTTCTTCTCTACAGGTCGCATATCTCAGTTATTCGAAATTTACTATACGAAAAAAAAATCACCCATTTCGAAAAATTATCAAAATTAGAAACGCTATCTAGCTTCAATTATATCAAATAATATACCAAACAGCACATAGTATTGCTTTGAAACGCTCGTGGCGACATCTATTGGATTTAAACAACACAAACGCGAGGAAGCGGAGTCCCGAAGCTAGTAGTATATTTTGTGCTTCAGTACACAAAACATTTAAAAAAAATATATTTTAAAATTAAATGTAATAAATATCTTTTTGTAATATCACTTACTTAAGTAGTATGAAATATCACGTAGTTAGTCATGGTTGTTGTAAGATTATTGGTTTGGTCTTTGTTGATGCACAGAAGTGCCTGATAAAATAACACTGCCAATATTACTTAAGTGATTGCTGTAAAATTTTTACTAGGCGCTAAAACTCATCACTTTTACTTTTACTAACATAGTTTTTAAGGCTCATTGTTACTAACACTCTATGCACTACTTTTTTGTCCGTAATAAATTACTTATAATTATTATTATTAAAACTGAAATTGGTTTAATCAATTTTAAATAAAAGTATTTGTTTGGTACAGTCAGCTTTAGAAGCACCTAAAAAACCGTACTTTGTAGATAATCAGCGAACAAAACTCTATAGAAGTGTAATTGCAAATAAATATTGCAATGGCACCAAGGGGCTAAAAAAATGACAATCAGCAATTAGTCGGGCCAGCCACGCGCCCGGTGACAGACGTTAGCGTTCTTTACAGTTATTGCAGTTTGTATTTCAAAGAAAAGAGAGAGTTTATTAGAAATGACGTCCTGTGTAGTCAAATGGTGTAAAAGACGCAAAGAAGGCGAAAAGATGCAGAGATAAAGTATTGAATATAGTAAGTACAGAAAATATCTATGAGTATACAGATTATGGTCGCTATTATGTATCCATGAGTCGCATGGTGCTGCATAATTAAATGCAAGCATTCTTATCCCCGCCAACTTGGTTGTCATTTTTGTGTGGTGCTATGTTTTGAGCGGAATGCTTGTTCCATAGATTTTAGTTCGCTGTAGACAATACTCGTAAGACTGCGTTTGTTTTGAAAAATTTAACTGTACTTGAACGCAATCATTAGTATTGGTTCGTTATAAATGCTACGTTATGCTACGTTGTGCTACGTTGTGCTACGTTGTGCTACGTTATGCTACGTTGTGCTACGTTGTGCTACGTCTAAGGCTGCTTATAGTACCGGCCCCCGTAGCATGATCTACGAAACACGACATAATATAGGTATAGTCTGTTTATTCTTACTTGTCTTGTTTATTAAACAGCTTTTGACAGTTGTCATACCACATTTAAACTTTTATTGGTATTTAAAAATATGTTGTCCTATGAAATTCAATTGCTATTATTAATTATCACTTCTTTCGTGAGCTGGTGTGGAAAACCATTTGTTGTATTTTAAAAATGAATGTTTCAATAAAGAGTTGGGTGAAGATTGTTTACCAAATAGGACAAGACAAGGATACACAGACTATAGCGATTTATCGACACTTAACTATCAAAATCTACTGTCTTTTAACAGTTAAATGTCGATAAAGCGTTATACCATATTGTGTTTCTATGGTCATAGTAGAGAGGCCAAGGTAAAAAAATGTTATTCCCGTATTACTAACTAAAAAGGTTAGTAACTATAAAAAATGGTATCTTTGGATTCAGCGTAGTTTACTGAACATCATATCGCTTTTTGTCACTCGCTTATAAGCACCTATGACGACACAAAGATGGTGGCGCCTAGGTTTAAATTTTGTCAATAATCTCGATCACTATTTATTCGATTTATCAAAGTAGATATCAACTGATAAGTAATTAAGTTTGTAACAAAAAATCAAGTAACTTTTGTTGTAAGTAACAAAACTTAAAAAAACTTTATTAAAGTATTTTTAAGGTCTGCGTTTAGTGCGCAATATACCCAAATAATATGTAAATTAGATCGACATTTGGGAAGTAAATAATAAGCTACATTTTTGAATTGTACCCCAAACTTTGAATTTTCCAAATTGATGCAAACATAACGAAGATATGAGAAAAACTACACGATATGAAATCGCTATGATATTATAATTAGTTGGTTTGTTTTTTTTTCTAAAACCCTACTAGTGTGGTTTCTAATAAAAGGACTTTATGAGCTGATTCTAAATATATCTACTTTATTACATGCCACCTTAATGAAAACTATAATATTTAATGAATTAGTACTAATTATGCAAGGATTGAGTTGAAATATAAAGACGGAACCTGAGAGACTCACTGAAGCCATATATATTGCAGTAAAGACACAAACAGGAAATAGTATCTAAGTGACAAATGTCATTAATTAGGGGTGCATTTTATTACAATAAAGAACTTTAGCTGCGTTCATATTTCAACACACCTACTTGATATTTTTAAACTGAAAAACCTTATCATACCATATCTAAGTTTAAGCTCTTGCAGGTGGAAAACGGCTGAACGAATTTTTATAAATCATACGCCAAATAACGCCACTTGCTTGTTTGCACTTGCTTGGCTTGTTTGTGACATTTTTTCCAACATTTCTCCTTTCTATTTCAATTTAATTCATCAACGCCCGAGCGGCCGTATGCGGCTGGACGACAATGGAATATCTATTGTGTCTTGATGGGTTAAAATGTTTCACTGCAATTATTAATAGGTAGGTTATAATATTTTTATCAACATAGGTGTATTGATATCCGTATTTGTGATCTTATTCGATTGAACTTTTTTTAAAATTAGATAGAAAGAAAGAATGACAAATAAATAAAATATGATAACTATTTTATCACATAACTTATCAATCTGTGTACTAACATACTAGCACCTACTTATCTTGTCTGATTTAGCTTCAAAAAGACGAAAAGTAATTTTGATTTTGTTTTAGTTTATCTGAGACTAAATTAACTTTTGCCCTAAATGGCTTTTCGACACTGTAGATTAGCATTTAGGAACTGTTGGACTTTTCTATTGTATTGTTTGTTACTAAAATTCTAATTATACATGACTGTTTGCTGCCATAAAAATAAAAAAATATTTATAGATGTCTTATTATTGTTTGAATATGAATAATTATTTCATGTGAAATATGGTGAAAATCTTAAAAAAAACTGTCGTTTACTTATTTTATTTCTAAATCTGTTTCTTGCTTTATTGTCATGCAAGCTTTAGAATAAATTACCATGCGAAAAAGATTTAAAACGATTGAAATACCAAAAGAACGCTTGTTAAAGTAAATATTTTACCAAATACACTGGCCTTCAAAACTTAATACCACACTTTTAAAATTGTAATAACTTTTAAAAAACACAAGATATATTTTCGAAATAAAAAGGTGTGAAAAATATTTTTTTAATAATAACTTCACAATCGATAAACTTCTTAAAAAAGCTTCTTTTAACTTCTATTGTTTAAGAGAAATTTCAATTTTCAATGTGTTAGTACTAAGTCTTGAAACCAGTGTATAATGATACTTAGATAATTCTTGCACAGGTCATCAACACTCACAGTCAAAGTGGTCTTTTAATTTTAATTAAGAAAACAACTGAAAATCTGTGTCTTTTTGAAATTAACTGAATCGTCACCATTTCTTAGGACCCAATTCAACTTGGGTATAATGAGCATGCACTAGACATAATTTAACACAGATTTTACTAATCAATCAAATAAAAACTAAATTCTAACCAGGTAACTTATAATTTTCAGCAGAATTTTGGTCAATCCCTAAATTATATCTAATTTAAATAAAATAATTAAAATTACAACTTACCTTTTTCATAAAATTACAAAACTACTCAAAAACTAAAAGAAAAAATAAAATAAAACAAACAAAATAAAATAATTTATTAAAACAAACTAAGGGTTTTCACAAAGAAAATAAAAACTAATAACTGTAACTTAACTAGCGAAACAATATATTATATTAAAAACAAACACAAATTTATTTTTATAAAGAAAAAAAAATGGTTTAGAAAAGAGGGATACAAAATACGCTCGATAACAGAGTCACAAAAACTACGAATTAATGTTAATCAATTTGTAGTTTTTACTCTGGAAAAGGACGAGCGAATTATAAAAAAGGTACAACAAAAAAAAAAAATTACAATGAAATTTTACAAAAAGTAACAAAAACAAAAGTAAAAAACTAGCACTCTACAAAATAATTGTATTGAGATTAAATTTACAACCTTGGTCCGCAATTTCCGTGTCTGGAGCACGAACCTAGAGTTCTTTTTGGTCACAATAGTTAAATCTTAAGAAAGTATATTTGCGGCAGTCAATTTTACTTAAGTTACGCCTAATTTCTTAACATTAATTTAACGCTTAACATTAATTTATTAATCGTTCACTCGATATCTCGCTGGTTAAGAAAAATAAAATTTTAAATAAAAATATTCTCAATAACGGCCAAACGTTTAATCTCTTACAAATGTAACCGACATAAATATTAAAAATTTTGCAAAAAACTTTTTGTCCGCTGCCAACAGTTCAGGTCAAAAAGTGAGGGTCAGGGAGTTAGCCTAAAAATATTTTTCGATTAGACGCGGTTAGAATATTCTAAAGGGTTTTTTAAATTTTGTTATTATTTTTTTTGGAATTTTAATATTTATAATCACAAGAGCACGAGGAACGTGTATTACGCCGCGCGGCCCGGGCGGCCGCCGCGACTCCAGACGGACGACTGAGATGAGAAGCATCCGCGGGCCGCGGCGCGCCGCCACCCGCACCCCCCGCCCCTCCACCCTGCCCCCTCCCCCCGACTTCGTTACGAGCCACTTGTAATCGCCGCGCGATTTTTCCGCCTAAGACAAATTAGGCGGGATCGCGCCGCCCGCCCACGTCTTAGCCTCACATTGGACGTTTTCTTCAAGATGTTTTTCCGTGGTTTTTTTTACCCAACCGTTTCTAAGCCGCGTCGGTATTAGCTAACCCATTGTTTGCCCTTGGTCCGCGCGCGGTTGCGGTACAACACAACACCGTACATGTATACGACGCACAATGTTATGGCAGCGAGCTGTTTTATTTTTAAATGGCATTTAATCGTCACTCTCGCTTTCGATGGTGCCGAGGCCGGGTTAATTGTAAATAAAATTCAATCATTCGCAAAAAATCCTCGTAATCGACAATATCAATGAGTGATTCGCATTCAGTTATTGTACTTTTCTGTAGTAAGCGGTGTGACGTCACAGGTCGATTCTGTTTTTTAAACGTCAAACCTGACGGATTCGACTTTTGCAAATGCAGTTTGCATGCTTAGAAATAACGAAACAGTCTACGTAGCGGAATTTAGTCACCACTTCAGAATTGCGATTACGCATATTTAACTGTTTGTCTTTTAGGTCATCATTTTATGTGTTTAGCTGTGAAAGAAAATATTTCTTATTTTTTTTTCATAATAATAAAAAGCTTGGATTTTTAAATAAAGACCAATATACTATCTCTACCAAGTGATGTTCTGTCTTTTTATTACAGTTATAATAACTGACCACGAAACAATAACCGACCCCAAAAATACAAAAAATAAAAAAAAAATTATGTCGCGGAATGGAACGCGGCACGATACAGAGGGCGGCCATTTTCTAGAGAGCCGCATCTCTCGCGGTCCGGCCACCGGCCAGTAAACAGAGCGCGCGGGGAATTAATATGATTCTTTTATCAGCCGGACTGCCAGCTGTCGCAGCGGGGTCGGTGACCTCGCCGTGATTTTTAACGAGTCTTCGATTTTCGAACGGTCATGGCGGAGACGCGGCTGTGAAGCGATTATGATTCAATTTTCGAATGACGATTCTGAATTTATATTTTTTTGTAATTACTTTCTACTTTCTTTTTGCAGCCTTTTTGCACAGTTCGTATTATAGACACCCGCAGACAAAATTGAAATTTGTTTTTTTTAATTCTTTTCTTTTTTTGGTGTTTTCGCGTTGCAGCCTTTTTGCAAAGTTTGTGTTATAAAGACCCGCAGACAAATTTTGTTGTTTCAGCGCAATTGATTTTATATTTAACGTTACAAAAGTCTAGTAGATTAAGGTCCATTTGCAGCAACATTTACTAAATCTCGATTTTAAATCGACATATAAAATTTTGACAGTTTCGTAAGGGCTACATCTAGGTTTAACAAAATCGAGATTTAGTAAATATTACTGCAAGTTGGTTTAAGGTAGACATTTATAATAAGCAACATACTACATTTTCAATAAAATAAAAATATTATTATCTATGTTACTTTCACGTCATAAACTTGAATTTTAGAATGTTGTTTCTATAAAAACACTTTTGCTATTGTGTACTCTAATCTACTTATAAAATGATCTTTTTTTACGCCAACGACAATAGAACATCATTCATTAATATAAAAAAATACATTTACTTTTAATGAAACTAAAAAAATGGACACACGGTCTGAAATTTTTATTTTTATTTTCTTTAATAAGTAATTTGTTTTAATAATATTAATTTTAATTTATTTTATACACTGAAATAAAATCTGTTTACAGACACTAACGCAGTTTTATTAGAGTTTATTTAAATTTTTGATTAGGTTATTGATAAGATTTTTGCGTTTCGGCACCATTACAGCTGCCGTGGTCACGGGTTAAAAAAATTGCTTCTAGCTGCAACCTCTTCATGTAATATATTTTTTTGTGGGACCTATGACATCTAATTCACTTTTGCAAGGTTTTTTTACTTTACTTTCAGAACTTTGTAAAATAAATACAAAATTCATTAAAAAAACCATTATCTTTACACACAATAGATAAAATAGTAGTACCTACTACATTTATTTGAAAGTGTGATACGAATCAACCCTTATTTCTTATTTAAATCTCATTCCATTTCTCGTCTCCACGTAAATTTTTATTCGTTTTTCTTATCAGAAAAAGAGAAAATTCATTTCTTTCACAGATTTAATTTTTTTGATTGAGTGATTACTGGGACGCTCAGTATTAATATCAATATTGAATCGAATGGTAGCTGTTCGAGCTAAGAGTACAGATTTTCATAAGTCTTATTTCGCACAAAGGTTTATTAAAAAAACAAGATTATTTGATATTTCTTTATAGAATAAACTCGACTTTTACACACAGGCGAATTCAATTTTTCTAGTATGCCATTAAAACTTTGCATTACTGTTTTATTTTCTCTACTACGACGTAAATCTACCAGCAGACAACATAATTTTGAGTGTACGGACATCTAAAACTCATTTTTTTAATTAAAAAGTAATTTCAATTAAAAATCAAATGGATTGTACGATCCATTTAAAATAAAAATAAAAATTGATCGTCAAAAAGACAGTCAGTCAGTTTTAAAGTTTAAGTTTTTCACAACAGTTTGGGATAGTCAAATCTTGGATAATTAATTTTGACTGCGTTCTGGGCAGTTATACTTAATGTTGATCTCAAAAAATATATTTGTGAAAATATTTAATTATTTTCAAAGATACTTTTTAGTTTGATTCTGAATCATTTTAAGTTACTTTTAGGAGATAATTTTTCACGACTTTACTTGTAAGTATTGATTAAATGCTTGACCGGCCGCTAAAGGTTTTTTAGAGCAAAATAAACAACACTAAAAGAGTGAAGCGAAAAAAAAGATAACAAAAACCAACTACTTTGAATGCCACAAATTACCTTACACTAAAGTCGAAACAATCCCTCGTAGTCTTCCGAGTTGTAAGAAAACTAAAAAACCGCAATTTCATAAACTTTCGATTATTTACAGAACACCACAAGTCCACAATAAGTTTTCTTTAAAGTCCGAAGCGAGTCCTTATGTTCTAAATTTAAAAAAAAACTTCCTTATATTTCAAAAGTTACACTAAATTTAAAGGTACACTGTCCGGAATCCGAATTTACATCGATAAAAAACAAACTGAACTCCAAGGAACTTAATACCACTTATAGACTATGCGGCAACAGCCGAATATTTACATGGGAGAAAAAAAAATGAGGTCATTCGGAGGTTACGGGCAACGCAACCGGTCGGCGCGGGCCGCGACGGGATTGTCACGGGCCCGCTCCCGGCCCGCGAAGCCACTACCGAAAACCACGTGCGCAGACCCCAGAAAGAGAGGAGCATACACGAACCCCCACCGACAGAACGGGACGCAACTATTCTTTTTTCAATTTACTATATTTGCCGGATTTTTATTATTTTTTCGCATTTCGATATTTTATTTTTTAGTTGATGCGCCCTCGCTCACCTGTTGTGCTTGACCCGCTTCGATCTCCGATCATGTGATCGACGCTTTTCAATACTTTTTGGCACGCGTTCGATTTTCGTATTGTACTGGTTTAAACGTGCCGGTTTAAACTGATTAGTTGGGCTGGATAAAAAAAGGTTGTGTAAAGGGGTTTTTTTCAGCAGTAGCAAGCTCCACGTATCGTCTAATACTTACGTTGAAAAACCTTTCATAGTTTGCGACTTCAAAGTTGTATGAGCAAAACCATACTAAAGAATACAGTTGAGTTATTTATATAAAAAAGAAAAAACATAAAGAATTTAACTGGCCAAATACAACAATCGTATGACTATGAAAAAATCTAAACATCTAATAATTTCTAATAAGTGAGAATCGATACTAACGCCACTATAATGCGGCGTCGAGTAGCAGAACTAAGCGCAATATTTCTATTCTTGACGACAGCAGTGCCTCTCGTCGCCGCGGCGCCGAAGCGAACTATCGGCCACCGGTTCATTTCTAACAGTGTCGTTAAATTTTTCGTTTTAATCGTGAAAGTGCAACGTTCACTTCGCCGGCCATTCAACGAGCATTTTACATTTTCTTTTTCTTTTTCATCGGTTTTTTTACAGACGTTTTGATCGTGTCGTCAAATCGACGCGTTTTGCTGATATTGGTTCGGAAGTTTTTATTTAGAACTTCATGTTCTCTTGTGGGTAACATTCGTACTTTTGAATGTACACTATTTTATTGCTTACTTCTCGTGTTGTAACATATTTGTTAAGGAAGTTATAATTTTTTTAAACGAATAATTATTTCTCAATTATTAGTTTTCTTAGAAATTACAAGAGATGGCGCTAGGTGTATCTTACAGAGCTGTCTTGGTCTCAGAAATGGGAAGAAAGGAGAAAATTATATTTTTCAATAATACATAATTGAGCGATAATTGATATTTTATTTTTTATTTCATTATTGTTTATTATTTTTTGTCATATGATGGGTATAGAGACAATCGTAGACTAAAAAATTATACACAAGGGGTAATAACCAAAGTAAGATTATAAGTAAAAAAAGGCTTAATTACAATAATTATTATTTAAAGTACAAGAAGTTAAGCACACATACATAAAAATCTCTCTCTCTCTCTCACTCTCATGTAAGCTAACAACAACAACAATCAAAAAAGTAAAATAGCAATTATCAATACAAATTAATAACATTTCTTCTTCATGGAAAATTTTAAACTTACAATCTTTAAATATGTTTTTAAGAATGTGTCAACAGTCAATCGAAACAAATTTCATCACAAATATTTTCTTTCTCAAATGTATTTTTTCTCCATCAGGAGGCAATTTTTTTCTCGAGAAAAAAAATGCGCGTAAAAGTACCTACTAGATATGATTCTCTATGGGAAATCTCATTTCGCTTTTCGACGGTAGATGGCGCTGTACAAATTTCCCATACAAAATTACTTTATTGAATGGTTTTACGCGCGTATTTTTTTTCGATAGCTGTACTCTTAACACGAACAGCTATCGAGAAAAAAAACGCGCGTAGTCGATAGGGTAATAATCTATGGAAAAATTCGTTTGGCTTTTTGGCGGTAGATGGCGCTGTACAAATTTCCCATACAAAGTCATTCTATTGAATATTTTTACGCGCGTTATTTTTTCGATAGCTGTTCGTGCTAAGGGATAAACAGTAGTTCGTGGTACGAGTACTGTTCGTGCTACGAGTACTGTTCGTGCTACGGGTACTGTTCGTGCTACGAGTACTGTTCGTGCTACGGGTACTCGTCCCATACATTTGATGTCTCCGAGCGTCGTGTGTTGTAGGGTGCCACTCGTTTTAGGGTGACCATATCCATACATTTATGGGATATAAGAATATTAGTTGACCATACTGCGACCGACTGGGCTCGGACCCGGTACGGTGTGACATGAGTCTTTCCATATTAATGAAATTTGGCCACCAACAAAAATCTTGTAGCGTAAGAATGGAATATACTAGAAGAAATTCGAAGATATCACTAGAGATTTGGTAGCTCAGCGGTAAGAGCATTGGACCGGACATCCAAAGGTCGCGGATTCGATTTCCGTCCGAGAATATGATCTAGTGCGAGTCGTATTTTTTCTAGTATATTATTTAGTCCTTACTAATATTATAAATGCGAAAGTCCGTTTGTTTGTTTGTTTGTTACGCCTTCACGCCTTAACTACTGAACCGATCATCATGAAATTTTACATACACGTTGTCAGGTGTCGCGGAAGTAAAACGATTCACCGCCTTTTAAAGATATTTAATGTAGCAATGCAATTTTATAGTCACACAGAACAATATAATTTTATATAGGTACGAACAGTCAGAAACAAACAACCGTTGCTTAGAAACTTACAGAAAACAGAACAAAGCCAAAGGCCACAGCCTAAATATCCATCACATCAGGGGTATAGAGAAGGACATAGGGTACCTTTCATCCCGAAAAAAATAATTGTTCCAATTAGCAAAAACCTTTCCACGCAGACGAGTTGCGTGTGGTCTCTAGTATTCTATAAAAGTGCGCTCTCCATACTAAAGTGTCACATCTTTTTGAGGACGCTTAGAGCTTCGCACTAAAATGTGACATCGTCGAGCGTCTCGGGCTTCGTTCTAAACCGGAGCGTCGTAAAACAACGCAATTACTTATTTTGAATAAACCTGCTCGAGGTAATTTTTCTCGGTGGAACTATGAGTGGACTCGCGGTGATGTCAGCGGATTCGCAGCTCCGTCAAATTTTGTAACGAAATATTAGATTAAAAACTATATTAGATATATATCTTAATTTGATCTTTGATTGATTTTATAGATTTAGATTTATAACCCAGAGGATAACTTAGGAATACATACTGGAAAGAAAATAATTGTAGTTCCCATTATAAATAACTAAACCGTTTGAGTAAATGAGTTGAATCTATACGTTGTAATCAAATCAAGACAACGAGATTTTTATTTTTCTACATCGATTTTCGACTCCGCCATGGATGCCTTTCGTATCATATAGTGTTCATATCTTGTCTATGAAAAAAATCTGATCAATTTAATATGGCTAACAATTTATGATCAATTTAATATTAATTATCAGAAAAAGCCTACAAGATGGAATAAGAATATTTGAAACTAGATATTTTATTTGATTGACCATCAGCCATTTTAATTAACGTGCCTTCTGTAGCACGGAGGAGCTCGAGATAATAAATTTTTGGTCACCCATCCCATGACCGACCCTTGTGACAGTTGCTTATCCTCCGCAATCGATGGGCCAGGCGCTATATCACTGCGTCACCGAGCTCTTCTATTTGATTATTGGACAAGAATTAGTTATTTATGCAACTGTAGTATAATGAAGGATATTAGCCGAGTGTGATTATAGTATCACTTGAGTGTTTAATACCTATTTATGTACAGTTGCATACAAGATTTTATCTACACCCAATATTATGAATCCTCTATAATAGTATATTATGCAATTAGTGAATAAAATACGGATTTAAAGTGAGAGCCATAGATGAACCACGAGGAGTAATCCTGAACGACGCGAGTGATTCATGGCCCTCGATATAAATCCGTTTTATTCAAGAGTTGCATACTATATTTTATACTATGACTACGAGAAAAAGAAAGATTTAAGCGAAAATATTTTTTCCACAAGGAGTTTGTATATCGAGTACTCTTTGCACAAGGAGTTTGTATCGAGTATTTTTTGCACAAGGAGATTGTATTAAGATGGAGGTCGAAATTGTGTTCTAAATTAAAATACCGATATAGTGATTTAAAGTGCTTTTTATTCACTGTTTTCAGTGAATACAATAAGCTTTTTGGAGGGGGAATGGTATAAAATAATATTTACATTAACATGGTAAACCATAAACTACAAATCCCACAGTTAATAACTGCCGCAGTCGCCAAGTGCTACGCGATGAGAGGTTCGTAGCGTTCGTCTACGGCGTAGCACTCGTAGAGTATTCTATCGCTACGAGTGTCTAGTTAGAACAGAAATCAGTGGTATTTTTATTTAGCCTCATTGATTTAGTAGCTTACGCGTAAATTGATAAATTTGTGTGCAACAAGTCTCATCTAGTCTTCCTTAGCGATTTTGACTTGTTTTGGACTTTGTCGATTAATGTACGGAAGCTTTAATAATGTGAAGAATTACCAAATTAAGTGTTTTTAAATTTTAGAATTATTGCTTATTACTGTCGGTATGGTCAATGACTTTTCGATAATAATGCAGATTTCAAAAAACTTTTTGAGTTAGAGTGGGTAGAGTTAGACTTAGAGTACTATAAACTTTTTGAGTGAGAGTGGGTAGAGTTAGAGTTAGAGTACTATAAACTTTTTGAGTAAGAGTGGGTAGAGTTAGAGTACTATAAACTTTTTGAGTTAGAGTGGGTAGAGTTAGAGTTAGAGTACTATAAACTTTTTAAGTTAGAGTGGGTAGAGTTAGAGTTAGAGTACTATAAACTTTTTGAGTTAGAGTGGGTAGAGTTAGAGTTAGAGTATTATAAACTTTTTGAGTTAGAGTGGGTAGAGTTAGAGTACTATTCAGTAGAAATACTAATTCAAAATGACAATGTCAGCGCAATTAATGTTCACAAATAAACAGATTTGACATTAAAACAAAAAGTATTTAGCGATAAAAATAAAACAAAAAAGTATAGTAAATACTTATATATTTTCTATAAAATTCTACATATTATGAGAAGTTATAGTATTGAATTCGATCACCATTTCAAGAATGTGTATTGCGATGACGAGCTTACCCCATAAACATCCACCCCTGTAATTTTAACCGAAAACTGCGTCGTAAACCGGCTCCTTAACGCCAGATTGACGTCTCACTTGACGGCGCGTTAACGATCAACAGTAAACCCCCGTTTAACTTACAAGTGTATTGCTGAGAAAAACCCTTTTGAGGTGTTGGGAGTCAAACAAAGGTGTAGAGTTTCCAGATATTTATACAACATGTTACAATAATACCCCTAATGCCAAATATGGTATATAGGGACCATCAAACTGATCAACTTTTACTATGAGACCAACCCTTAAATAGCAAAAAAAAATCAGCTGTTTTATACATTTTGATATTTTCGATTTTAATTTTTGTATGAAACAGCAACTATGATCTGATGGTGGCCATCCGGGTAGTGAATGCATCATGATCTGATCAGCATTTTAACAGCTGTAAGGATTAGAGTTCTCAGTTTCGGGATTTCCATACACTATTGCTACTTTCGCGGTTTTTTTAAACATATCCAAATAGCTCTTAGAATGCTGATCAGATTGTTGGGCGTGTATAGCGATCTGGATCTCCTCCATATACTCCTTGGATAGCTATCATCAGATCATAGCTTGATCAATCTCTAGCGGAGAACCAAGGCTTCAAAGTTACCTCGTCTGTATGAAAATCGATTGTTGTTTTTAATTATCCGTCCACCACTATCAATATATATGCATCAAGGATCCACTCCCTAACTGCATCGTTCTAGCTAACTATAGCACTTCGTACCCATAGCACGAACATCGATAAAGGAAAAACGCGCTTTCTCGATCTCGACAGAGTAATTATCTATGGAAAATATAATTTTGCGGTAGATGGCGCTGTAAACATTTCCCATACAAAGTTATTCTATTGCATATTTTTGAGCATGTTATTTTTTCGATAGCTGTTCGTGCTAAGGGTAAGCACGCTTTGCACTGTGCGTTTTTTGGCACTTTACTTTGACATCTTAATAGCTTTAAAACCTTACTATCATTGGCCCCACAGCGTTGGCCCACAACTCGTATAGTAAAAACTTCATGGAATGAATGGAATGCCAATGAGCCGGCCGGTGTTCTTATAAACAGTTCCATTTACAAATTTAAATTTAAAAATAATTCCACGACCAGTTCGCTCTCGCCGGCGATCACGTGGGCGGACATGACGTCACAATCGCAATGCAACCTTCACCCGTTGCCACCAATAATTGGGGCGTCGAAAAAAGCACGTTATTTTTAACACGAAATAAAAAAGTAATGAGTTATTGATTCGCGCGGGGTCATTGCACCGGTAATAACGTTACTACGGAATGCGGTGCAAGGTCGCCGTTCATTTGCGTGCCTTCATTGACAGTTTTTTAAACGGTCCATTTTGTCAATGGAACGCTTTTTAAATTGTAACCGCTTATTCAAAGTTTTACGACGACACATTGTAAATATTTACGCATCGTGTTAACCCGTGATGAACACATTATTCAAAGTCAAAATATCAGTCACCCGTTCCAGACATTTTTTAACTGATGAGAAACTATTTTTTTTTTCAAAAATACTGACTGTCGAATAAAAAATATAACAAACTGATTTTGATATTATCATCAAAACTGTACATTAAATGTCTGAAAAGTGAATCCCTCATTCCTGATTTATCATAAAATGATACCACACTCGATGTAGTGGGTATAATGAAGGATATATGTTTTTTTTCTGAAGCAGCACGTGGGGAGGAGGGGGGGGGGGGGAGGTAAGATACATTATGTACCAAGTGAATTTATATAAAAATATAACAACAGTTGCCTAGGAAGGAATCTATACATAGAACACCTATCTCTTACTGTAGATAGGTTATTAATAAATAATAATAAATAATAGAAAAGACGACAAAAAAAAATACTTAAGTACTTTCTTTATAACATAGACATAATGCACAACT
The DNA here is from genome assembly GCA_963556745.1 of Catoptria pinella. Classification (NCBI taxonomy): domain Eukaryota; kingdom Metazoa; phylum Arthropoda; class Insecta; order Lepidoptera; family Crambidae; genus Catoptria; species Catoptria pinella. Next base: position 1,967,315 of record OY750776.1, read on the forward strand.
TAAGCCCTTGTTGCATAATCTACTATTCATTTTTAATTTTCATTATCAAATATCCCCTATGTCCAGATGCACGACTAAAATACAATCGATCCACGATTCTAATTCAAGAACTGGGTCTAACAATGTAAGATTGACAGACTTTAATGCAATTAGCTTGCTAGCGACTCACGACAGATGTACAAATGCAGAGCTACTTTTAAAATAACCGGCTATATATTGCACATAATTCAAACGCCATTTAGCAATAAAGCATATAGGATAAAAAAAACGTATGCTATTCGCGCTCCTTTTTTAATCAAATTGTTTTAGTTTAGACAATAAATAAAAAAAATCTATGATGCCTTATTTGCATTGGTAACATTTTACGTATTGAATGATAACAAACATTATTAATGAATTTTTGACGACTTCCGTGGTCGAGTGGCTTTGCACACCGGTTTTCAAGGTGTCGCCATCTTTGCGGTCGCGGGTTCGATCCCCGGTTGGGTCAATTTAGAAAATGAACTTTTCTATATTGGCTCAGGTCTGGGTGTTTGTAATACCACCGTTGTCTCTGATTTCCATAATACAAGTGCTTTAGCTAGGTACTTACTTTGGGATCGGAACAATGTAAGTAACGTTGTCAAATATTTATGAAAAAAAATGAAGGGAAAGTAAACCATGGTAGAATAAAACCAGGTAATAAGTAATAAAGTTAATAAATTATTTTACAACAAAACGTGGGTTTTGCATACAAAAGTAGTCGAGTGTTGCCACACAAGAACTCTGGTGACATAGAAAGTATGTACTAGCCTATTAATTTCTATACTTATTACCCGACTACAGCGAAGCAAAAAGGAGGGTTATATTTTTATTATTTTATTAGGTAAGTATTTTTATTATTTTGGAATTTTGAATTTAATTTAGTCTTTTATTTTAAACGAATTTTAATGTAATTGTTTTGATTTTAATTATTATTATTTTATGGTTTCGTATTTATGATGATATGGATTGATTCCGAAATAAATGAATATTATTTTATTATTATTATTATTTGACAGGTATGTGTGTATGTATGTTCATCTGTTTCTTCAAAACTAAACTGCCTATCACAATTTGTCAAATGAGGTATCGTTAGACACGTCTTAGACGTCTCATTAAATTAAATGTGGCGCCCTCTAGAGGCTCTAGAAAATATATTATTTTATCTGATGAATTTTTGCATGCTGACCGGCAAAACATGTTAGATCTAATTTTCACATATAAATATATCTTTATCTTTATCTATAAAGTCATGAACTAAAATAATTTTCGTACTTTTTAGAGCGCGAGGCATAGAAATAATGATAACAAATCATTCATAATGTCACTTCATACATGCCTCCGACTGCATGTTATTATTTTGCCTTTAATATTTGATCTTGTTTTCATCTTTTCAGTTAACTTGTCTTTTGATGCAAGCGGGTTTTTTAGTTTTTAAATTTTTTGCCAACCCGTACGTAGACAAAGAGACTTCTTTTGGGAGTTTTTGGCGCCATTTTGTCGAGTTCGGTTTGGTGTTTATTTTAATTATTTTCAAATTGATTCATAGTGGATATTATGTCTTAAGATTGGTGCAGTTATATAGTACAAGTGTCTACGCAACTGAACAATATGTGGGATAATTGAAATAGGCGCGATCTTGGTTGTGTGAAGCTGAGACTTTTATTGAAGTGGTGGCTTCCTCGGCAGAACTAACCGAGTTAACTGTCTTGATATACTTGGTGCCAAATGCTCCAAGCAGCATTGGAATGCGATGCACCCGCATTCTAATGAAAAATTAAACACTTGACACTGGCAAAAATTACTTTCCTCTTGGAAGATTGCCATAACAAAAAAAGAGACTTCTTTTGTTATTTTTTCCATATTCAAAACAATCAAAACTAACTTTGAATTTGGAACGTCAATTTGAATTCTGAATACAATATACGCATTCGAATGGGCAGCGGGTGGCGAGGCGACCGCAAGATGTTAAATTGTCGGCCAGATTTACGAGCCGGGAGTGTGTTGGCCAAATTGAAAGTTCACTATAAATTAAGAGGGAATGTCCTCGTCCGAGGACGCACTAATGTATGCGCGCGGACACTCCTGATTTATACGGCTTAAGGGTTCAGGCGATCTTAGTTTAAATTTCTCTTTATCTTTAGGTGTCTACTGGGGATTAATAGTTAGTACGTGAAGCTGATAAGTTAAGGTTTTGAATATTTTTTTACTGGTTAAGGAAATCATAAATCGACGAATGACAAAGAAATGCAGGATCAGCGAAAAGTACGATATGTAAACATTACGCAGACGTGACGTCGCACTACGTCAAGCTAACATCAAGGCAAAATGTATGGAGACCTGACTCACGATATCGAAGTTTTCTAAGCGCTTCGCATAAATACAAATACACAGACACTTAGCACGGCGGAAGTACTTCTCTATTCGATGAACAGATTGCGAGAGATCCTGCCTTAACAAATTACATGATTTTATGTCATTTCCGTAATATTTCATAGGTAAGTACTGTACCCAATAATGTAGATGTACACAAAACGATTAAAAAATATTTTTCAAACAAAATATTCTAATAAAGCTCTTTATAAAAGTGAATAAAAGGATAAAATCTGAAGTACAAAAGTTAGATTTAAGTCCTTCGTTAAAACTGCATTATATTACTCATTTTACGAACTCAATAGAAAGGAAGCTTCAAACTGGACCGCAATCCTTTGTAAAAGTTACTTAAAAACTTCTTTCGTTACAAAGTGAAGAACTTGTGCAATACTTTCCCGTATTAAAAACAACCCTTTTCGAAAATTCATTATTTCTTTGTCTATGGAAAGAGTTTCGAGAAAAGTTTTAAACCATAGACATTTTTAAAAATTTAAAACAAATAAGCTTCCAAATCTTTCTTCATACAAAATCCTCGGATCCATAATATATAATGTATTCATGATGCCCACAAAGATCTTATTAAAAATGTCATAAAGTTGGAGTTTATTCCTAATATAAGAGTACAATGTCTCGTCACAACTCGACACATCAAAAAGATACAATATTGTGACAAAGTACGACTTCGAAATTTAAAAAGTAAAATTGCTTTAATAATACCTGTCAACCTAATCAATGCTTTATCTCTACTTCATAGAGTTGACTTTCAACAAGCAAGGTCCGGAGATACGACGTAAACGTGAGACAAATGCAAAAAGTTTTTATTTATCGTTAGTACTTAATCTTAAGGCGAAACAATTGGTAGTCACCCTTGTGACATACAACATAAAGTTTAAAAAAGCGTGCATGCTAGATAAACAACGATAAAACGTTCTAAATCCAAAGTTATTCGAAATACGAACCGTTAAAGGTGCGTCAATAAAAAACAAGTTAGCATCTTATGTTCGCGCCATTACAAGGTGCGAATAAAGGGATCACAGAGGTGGACATTTTACTTTTTTATAGTCTATGCCTGTTATTTGTTTTTCTTTATTGTTAAAGCTTACGTTTGCGGCAACCTCAATTCCAAAGTGGTTTATGGCTATCGTAGAATTTGAAATATACTGCAAGCTATATGACAAAAGACTTTATCTTTTTTACCGACTCCAAAAAAAGGAGGTTCTCAGTTCGTCGGAATATTTTTTTTTAATATTGTTGTTGTTTGGTAGTAAATATTTTTATTTGAGTTTTCTTTTCGTTGTTGTTTATTCAAAATCTGTTTTTGGGCTTTTCTTGCTTATAATACTAACGACATCTACTGGATTTTAGTAGTATTAACATGGAATCATTTGAAACTGCTATGAGGATTTTTAATTATCGTTTAAAATGTATCACAACTAATTTTAAATTTAATAAAGAGGTATTTTGAATGCATAGTGAATACAGACAGACCAAATCTCAAAAACATACTTCAGATGAAACGAACCAGTAACTACGAAAATGAACCCTAAAGCTCTCACCCTAAGTTTATTTTGTGACAATTGAACCAGCTGTCAGCTGACCTTCAGTGAACGTTCGTAGTAGAAAATCTCAGGTAAATGCGTAGTTAACTATTTTTAACCGACTTCAAAAAAAGGAGGAGGTTTTCAGTTCGTCGGAATATTTTTTTTTATGTATGTACACTCGATTACTCGAAGACGGCTGGACAATTTGAAAAATTCTTTTTTTGTTTGAAAATATATACTTGTTATACAAGGTGTTACAAAAGTACCCCTAATGCCGAATATGGCATATAGGGACCATCAAACTGAACAACTTTTACTATGGGGCCAACTCTGAAATCGCGAAAAAAAAATCAGCTGTTTCATACATTTTGTTATTTTCGATTTTAATTTTTGTATGAAACAGCTGATTTTTTTTTCGCGATTTCATAGTTGGTCCCATAGTAAAAGTTGATCAGTTTGATGGTCCCTATCTACCATATTCGGCATTAGGGGTACTTTTGTAACACCTAGTATATATATACCCATTGTCATAAGGTCAGAATCTGATGATGGCGTCCTGGAGAAATTGAGGGAACTCTTCAAATATTATAAGCATACCTTATTTATCTTAAGTTACTTCTGCATTTTATTAAAGAAAAATAAAAGTGTTTTTTTCTATGTAAGCAGTTGATTACAAAAAGATAACTAAAGCATTTCTTTTTAACTTCTAAATGTAAGTATACGAAAACTAATGAAAAGCTGATTATATATAAACTATGTGAAAAGGTAATAACCTACTTTCATATTTGTATTAAGTTTTCGGTTTTATTAAACATAATAATAAATAAACTTACCAAACACTGAAATCCAACAGTTCATTTTCAAAATTGTCACAAAATAACACTTAAAATTACTAATTCAGACTATACGTTTCACTTACTATTGCACTACAAAAAAACTAGGAACTTAACACACAAAAATTTAAAAGCAAACTTCTTTTCAAATTCAAATTTGGATCTCTTATAAAGGCTGGCTGTACAAAACTTTGTTTTTTTTTTCCAGATAAAAAAAGAACTGTCAAATTTGAATTTGGCGGGCTCCGGGCAGGGGTGGCGCGCACTCGGCCCGCTCGTGCGGCGGTCGGCAAGGAACTCGTCTTACGGATAGGGAAGAAAAGACGTTACGCGGACCCTTCGGGACCCTTCGCTTGTTAGTTTTAAATGGTGATAAGGACGAAATGTGGTGTGGTGCTTTTAAGTGGCCGTTGGGATTATTTCGTTTAATTTTTGGAAGGTGTAAATTTTGAAAATTTTTTAATAGCTTCTTAGTATAGAAAAAAGTATAGGTTTTGTTGTTTTACAGTTTACGGTAATTTATATTTTGATATTAGTTCATGCACTTAACGTAAGCTGTTTCTGTATTAAATATTTTCCTATGGCTGTTTTTAAAGTCAACGGCAAAGGAAGATAAAATTTGCCTATTTCCTGTAATATAATATTTAAGTGATTCAAGTGCTTATCAAATCTATCATTCTAAATTAATTATTATAATCTTCAATAAACAATATCTTCCCAGAAACGGCAAAATTACCTACTTTAACGCCAATTAATTAATTAATAATTAATTGAGCTATACTGTTTTTAATTATTTATTATTAAAATAAAAAAAATATATCGTTAAAGCTGGTTTAAAAATTGGGCCTACCTACCAACAAGAATTTTAAAAAGGGCGACGGTCACAATTGTAGAGTTCCGTCATACAAAGCACAACCAGTTAAGGTATACTAGCCAAATGTTCCTGTTCTTTATTGCCATTGAAAAGTAGACTCTATTTGCTTATTATAAACAGTATTGGAAATTTCCAGATAACAATGAGGTTTATTTGGAGGGTGAGCTTTCTTCGCGCTCACTAATATTGTTCGTAACCATAAAAGACGATTATTGAGACAGTGACGCATTAGGACTTGATTGGGTTGTGAAGTCAAATATTTAAATAAATTAATAAAATTTAAAAAATAATGGTAAAATGAATAGCAACTTCTTAAGTACTTATTGTTTTTTTATTAAGTTGTATTGAAATAATTATGTATTTGATTTTCTTTAAAGACTGGAAAAAAATGTATTTCTTATTATAATGTTTTGGCTTTGTGAAATTTTTACTCGGATCATCTAACTATATCTTTATTAAAAATGTAAGCTAATTAAATTAAATGTAAGAAATAAAATATTTAATTTAAGATTTGAATTATTAAAAAAAATATCAGATTGTAGTATGTAGAGCATAAAAAAATGAGCTTTGGAATAAAGAGAATATAAAACTTAGAATTACTGTCAAACATGTTTAAACGTCTTTGTTGCATTGGTCTTGTTGTTATCGAAATGTCTGCCGAAATAATAAAGTGTGTTATATCTTCTTCCCTCGACTATGTATGTGATAAAATGTACATTACAATGTAAGCATAAACACAACCAGGAAAAAGTTTATTTTGAATTCGCTTTACCCTGAGTGCGACCCTGTGGTCGGAAGTATTGCACGGTGGTTTATTTTTAACGGTCGCACGTCGCACGCGTCTGAATAGGAATATTTAAAATGCTGTACAAATAAGAAAAGAGAATTAAAAATACACGCTGCAAACTTTTGTATAACCAAAGTTAACAAAAAAATATTTGTCAAAAATGCTCCATAAATAAAAAAAAGGATTTTTTTAATCACTTGTAATACCTGTTACATGTGCATGTGCACAAAGCATGAGATGTACAAAGATAGTGAAAAATCACAACACAGCCAAAGAATATATTCTAGACACAGCTGATGACATTTTTTTTACCTAGCGACCCTCATTTTAGATCTCCTGCAGATTTATTAATAAGAAAGCGCGGGAATCCAGCGTCTTGGAAATCAAATTCTCAAAAATAAAATTAAGCACCTGAAAATCATAAAAAAACAACTTAACTAAATTTGTTTAATTAAATTTGTTTTTAACTTATTAACGTTAATGTTTTAGCCGTTGACCATTTGGAATTACTTTTAAACGCAACGGTCATATAGTTACAGTGGAGCATAACGCACAGGCGCGTGCGCAACACACGAACGGAAGTCGCTAATTTCAACGGAACAATACTTGTAAGACGTTGCATATATCAAACAAAAAACATCCTTATGTACTAAGAAATAAGAGTCACCGCTAGATGAGAAGAGATAAGGAGTGCACGCGCCGTCATAGTCTATGGTTAAGACGGCGGATGTCTTTAACGCAAGGGTGACAACCCTATTTTTAAGACTAACTGCTTATTATCATAAGTTTTTATTATTTTTCTAATTTGAATATATTCAAGCGAACATTGAAATCAGTAGAAACAAAAGAGGTGATAGTGAAAAGCATCGACAAAATCTTAAGTAAGTAGAAATACTTAAGTGAAGTAACATAACCCGGACACATTAAGGTGATAGGTACTAAAATAAGATTTCATCCCCCCTTTATTTATCATTTTTAACTAAATAATCAATAATAAATATTAGACAACATCACAAACATTGCTCTGATCCCAATGTAAGTAGCTATAGCACTTGTGTAATGGAAATCAAAGAAAACGGTGGAACTACAAACACCCAGACCTAAGCCAATATAGAAAAGTTCGTTTTCTTAATTGAGATGATTGATTTAAAAAAAAAACCCAGCCGGCGATCGTACCCGGGAACTCAGAGATATCGACACCTTGAAAACCGGCGTACAAACCACTCGACCAACGGAGGTCGTCAAACTGTAGACAATAGATTTTGACAGTTGAGTGCCGATAAAACGCTATATCACGCGATAATATCGTTTTTCAGAGGTCATACATGGTACGGGGGCAGTAAAAGTACCACTTTCTCGGGTGGTTGCTTTGGTCAATTAACTAATTTGAGTCCAATTGAATAAGTATTGACTCCTATATTGCGGTAGGAAATAGATTAAGGAATTCATTTGCTCATTTCCAATTTAAGATTAAAAAAAATTGGCCCTTAAACCTACCTCGTAAATTCCTGCAGATAATTTAAGAGACATTGTCGTACAAATTGGAATCAAATTGTCAGACAAGTGCCACAAACTGGTGCTTACCAAACTCGTTCAAGTTTAAGTGACCAATCCGGCCAACTATTTGCCAACCATCTCCTGTCCAACTCCAAAGTCAGTTACTCTCAATTAACATCGGATCTGCCACTTGCCTTCTCGGAACTTTCAAATCGAATAATTTGTCGTGTCCGAGAATCGAGGAGTTTCAAAGATCGTAGTGACAATTAGTCGCTACTTGAGAGTTTCGGTATCTTGTTTCTGTTGAGTTGTATGCGGATTTTACGATTGCTTGTTTGCAATAGGATAAACTTTTTTTTAGGAAATATCGTCCCTTGTAGATTAAAAGTAAATAAATAAATATTAGACAACTTCACAAACAGTGCCCTAACACGAACAGCTATCGACAAAATAGCGCGCGTAATAACATTCAATAGAGTAATTTTTTTATGGGAAATTTGTACAGTGCCATCTACCGCTGAAAAGCGAAATTAAATTTTCCATAGATAATTTCTCTATCGAGTAATTTTACGTGCGTTTTTTTTCTCTCGATAGATGTTCGTGCTTAGGGTTCAGTTCCTGGGAAGGTGTCGAGTCGAAACGTTGGACAATCAAAAACCAATAAATCCAAACTAAATAATTCTAAAATAACACATGAATTAATAATATACGCGTTGTGATCCGTGAAAAGTGTTTTATTTACAGTTAATAATTAAGATTTGCAAAAGTCATTTAACAGATGGGTGACCAAAAATATTATAATTGTATCATGTCCACATATGCCTACTCAGTGGGATGACCATCAGCCATTTTAATGTCCCCACTGCTGGGGTACAGGCCTTCCTTATGGGTGGATAAAGAGGGTGGACTATGACCCACCACGCGGGCCCAATGCGGATTAGTGGGTGCCAACGACTGCTAATGCAGCCAGGACCAACGGCTTAACGTGCCTTTCGAAGCACGGAGATAATAAATTTTGGTCACCCATCCCATGACAGACTCTTGCGAAAGTTACTTAACCTCCGCAATCGATGGGTCACTGGGCACTATTCCACTGCGCCACCGAGCTCATCAATGAATGAATATCATTTATGACGATATTTCTATGTCATGTCATCGGCATAATAAAATAATTTGAAAGCCCATTTTTGTTTTTTTGAGTTAACAAAAGTATAGTTGTTTTCCATGATGTCTTTATTTCACTTTTTTATATTTTAATAACCAAAACGTTGTAGAGTAAGTATAAAAAAACAAACAATCTAAAGTGTAACGGATTCCCTTACTTTCACATTTTTTATTATTTTCCATTCCTATTTAGAACCTTATCGCAAAGGGATAAAAATACTAACGGGTAAGTCAAAAAGATAGTAAACTTTCTTAAATACAATTTTGAACGTTAGTACAATAATTTCAAAGGTGGCATTGGCTTAAAATATCCCTGTCTTTTTATTGCACCTTGTCGATTCTGTAACCAAACTAGAACCTCACTTCGAATCTCACTTCACTGCGCGGGAATCTTAAATCATAAATTAGATAATGATAGACTGCTTTTATAATCGCAAAAGACTTTTGATAGCTACTAAAATCGGTAAAGTAGAATCGGTAAAGTATTAAGCTAATTTCCAATAACAAATTCACGCGAAGTGAAGTGAGATTTGAAGTGAGATGCGAGTTTGGTTGCAGAATCGTTCCTCTGATTAGTTCCGAGTCAGGTGTAGGGTTGTTGAGCTTTTACGATGACTAACGATAATCGATTGGATCCGATAAGTGAAAACAGAGCTATGAATAACGGAAATATAGTCATTATAACATCTCATTAAGGCGAGGCCAGGGGGCTGATTACGTAACTCTGTTGCTAGAAATTCTCGATTGAATTTGATTTTAACCGCAGTTACATTGCTGCTTTAAGTAAGATGATGTCACATTGGTTCTTACTAAAGCAGCAATGTAACTGCGATTTCTGTCAGAGTTGATTGCAACAAAGTTACATAATCAGGGGGCTGGAAGTAGACCTCTGGCGCCTTTTTTTGAGGGAGTTCACGATCTGACAAAAATATTGATGTTTGAGCTTTCAGTGTGAAGAAATTATGTAAGTTTCTACTAAACAAAAATTAATTTTTGACTTTAAAATTTACAATGCTATTTTTGTAAAATACCAAATAATACTAAATTTGTATTTTTTTACAGAGTTACTAAGCCAGTTTACTATTTACGACGTCATTCGCAAGACCTTGACTGATTCCTTTTTTAAGGGAATTGGGCTTATTTAGAATAAATAAAATAAAATCGACTGGCGGTGCTAGTTGGCTCATGTCAGCCCCTTAAACAACGTTGAGCTTTCTTTTCAAAGTTTAGAAACCTGAACTTTTATTTACAAATAATAAAAAAATATAAGAAAACGACATATGCTCGATTGACTTGTCTTCATTAAAAACAAGTGGCTGACAGTGACGTCATTAATTTAAGACTCCACATGTCTTGATGGTGTCTTGACAATTAGGGAACTATTGTTTTTTTTTGTTTTTGTATTTTATACAATGGACTTAGTATGAATACTAAAGATTACGAGTAAATAGTCTTGATTACACATAACGTCACTATTGACGTTCAATACTATTATTGAAGCAACGAAATTAAAGAAAATTATCGACTTCATAGGTTAATTGATAAATAAGTGACGTAGGGAGTTTGGTTAAACGAAATTATAAGAAATTAGAAAATCCGGAGTTCAAAGTTAGAATTGAATGTTTGTTCTACCATCTTGATTTGAGTATTTTGAATATTATTATGTAATATATTTTATTTATAAAATTAAATTAAGTTTTTGACAAGTAAAGCAAAAACTTGTCAGGCAAATCGTACCAGGGGGCCTAGAGAGAGTTTGAAATAAAGAAAACTAAGTACTTTGTTACAGTAACGCAGTTTTTAAAACTTTTAAATAGACAAAGCTAAATTTCACTAAATTACATTAAAAGTAAAAAAAAATGTGTTTCTGATTAAGGTTCTAGGTTTTAAATTAATTTGCTTTTTCTGATTAAGATGCTATACAATTTTCACCGCACATAACGGCCAATACTGTCGCCTCATCACAAGGTCATATGACACGCAACTGTCAAATATTTGCGGGTAAACCGGGACGTCTGTCAAATGTTTGTAGAGGCTTGCACACATCGTAACGGGATCTTCCCTCGTAAAGTAGACCCTCAAGTACGGGACTTAATTTAATTAAGCAAGATTTATTGCGACTTGAGTTAGCTCGATCGACAATTAGTTGAGAAGGACAGTTTTGGGATTCGGTCTGGGGCGTAATTGTGTTACAACATCAAGATTTCTATATGACAATCTGTGTGCAACCATCAATAGCTTAAAAAGACAGCCGTAAAAGTACTATGTGTTAAATAAATATAAATATTTGACAACATCACATACATTGTTCTGATTCCAAAGTAAGTAGCTAAAGCACTTGTGTTATGGAAATCAGAGACAACGGTGGTATCACAAAAAGACCTGAGCCAATATAGAAAAGTTCGTTTTCTAAATTGACCCAACCGGGGATCGAACCCGGGACCTCAGAGATGGCGACGACACCTTGAAAACCGGTGTACAAAGCCACTCGACCACGGAGGTCGTCATAATATAGGTGGTGCTTCAACACTGGATATAATACCAAATAATATACTAGAAAAAATACGACTCGCACCAGATCATGTTCTTGGACGGGAATCGAACCCGAGACCTTTGGATATCCGGTCCAATGCTCTGACCGCTGAGCTACCAAGTCACTGGATATAAGTATATTGTAGAGTGTGTGTAAACTAAAATTGATTGCAAATCTGCGATAGATGTTTACAGAATTAGCACAAAGTAAACAAATTAGGCTAAAAATGGTTGTGGAAACGTAAAATATTTAGTTTGAACAACATATCTACATTGTTTTAAACCCAAAATCTTAATATCACAAAACATTAAACACAGCTAATTCTAATAAAATATAAAAAAATAAAGTTGAAAATATTCAGCGACTTTCCAGTGTGCTTTACTTATAAAATATTATTTTTCAATATTTAGGTATCTATTTTTCATTTTCGTATATTATTAATGGCAGACTAAAATCTTATAAATAATCAAAGACTAAAATGAAAGTCAAAACGACTTCTACTTTTAACGTCAGCTTTAGGTAATTTAATAAATATAATAGGTAACATATTGGAATTCCGTTAAAATTATAATATTGCAAAGTTGCGAATCATTATTCATAATTTTTGAATACTTTTCACAGTATTAAAATAATGGGAAAAAAAATATTCTTCTTTGTTTGCCAAGTTCTTAGTTTTGATATGGTGACTCGGTACACGTATTGAAGCGCCTGCTATTAAAAAAAATATGTTTTTGATTTGAATGGGGGCTAATTCTTCATATCATACAATGATTTTCTTAGCTATATGTTATCGAGTAGTAGACAGCGATTTCTTAACTAGTTGAAATTTATTTTACTTACCCATCGAATGTAAACTTTGTTAATTATTGTAATGGAAAATGACGTCACTTTAAATGCCGACCTCATTTTTCAAATTTTGACGACTGTATGAAATATACAGGTAGAAAAAAGCAGCCCTTGACGAGTTTCTTGCCGGTTCTTCTCGTTACAAGGTCTCCCGCTTAGGGTTTGCGAACCGATGGCGTAGCTTCTTTGACATTCACAAGTGCTTGTAACAGCCTAGACTGAATAAATGAGTTTTGAATTTTGAAATTTGAATTTTGAATATTTTAAATGAAATGGAACTCAGAATATGTACAGTATAATATAGTACATCGTGATATAAACGTCACTGATACGTATGTAACATTATCAATATTCACAGAATGGTATATCAATAGACTTTAGTAAAGTCTGTTTATTCTTACTTGTCCTATTTAGTAAATACCCAACTCTTTATTGAAATAATCATTAATAAAAAACAACAAATTTTAATAGTTTTCCACACAAAGATACGAAATATATTACTACCTAGTTATTAATGATTTGATTTAATCTGTTAATATTTTATTAACAGTGATTTAAGTTCAAAAGACGTATGACAACTGTCAAAAACTGTTTACTAAAACCCGAGGGCTGATTACGTAACTCTGTTGCTAACAATTCTCGATTGAAATCGATTGAAACCGCAGTTACATTGCTGCTTTAAGTAAGATAGTTGTTACATTGGTTCTTACTAAAACAGCAATGTACGAGTATCTGCGATTTCTGTCAGAGTTGATTGCAACAAAGTTACATAATCAGACGCCCGAGCTCACCAACTACTTAACCAGCCGATTAATTTTTAATCATCTGTTTTTGACATTTTCTCCATACATAAAAACGTCCAAAACAGACGGTTAAAACTGAATCAGCTGTTTATTTGTTAGTGAACTTCAGCCTTAATGGGACAAGTAAGCATAAAGGGATAAACAGACTATAGACGCGATGATCAATCCTGAATTCGTGAGCCGCGCAACCTAACCTTTTTTGTGCTTCGAAGAAAAAACTATGGGATCATTTTTTATGGCACCCAATGGGTGTCTTTCGTGCCATAAAAAATGATACCATAGATTGACGAATTATTGATTGTTATGAAACAGCAGTTGGTGAGTCGTTGATTAATAAAAGGTTGGGGTGTCAGTTTTTGTATTGTTTTTAGATGACCGTTATTTTTTTGTTCCCAATGATAACTCTATTTTTTTTAATAGCTGTAAAAATGTCAATGGCTACCTGTGTGTGGTCAAGGATTAAAACTATAACTTTGATGATTTATTCAATTAGACTACTAGCTACCGTAAACTATCGTTTTCTCTCTTTCACTCGCATTGACCGTGAGCAGTATATACGATAGTTTTCGGTAGTGAAAACAGTTTTTATTAACTCATGGTAGAGCTCCTGGAGTCTTATTGAAGAAATCATCGAAGTTATAGTTTTAATCCTTGTCAGTACTTTCATATAGATTTTTCATATGACGACCTCCGTGGTCGAGTGGCTTTGTACACCGGTTTCAAGGTGTCGCCATCTCTGAGGTCCCGGGTTCGATCCCCGGTTGGGTCAATTTAGAAAATGAACTTTTCTATATTGGCTCAGGTCTGGGTGTTTGTGATACCACCGTTGTCTCTGATTTCCATAACACAAGTGCTTTAGCTACTTACTTTGGAATCGGAGCAATGTATGTGATGTTGTCAAATATTTATTTACTTTTTATTTATATAGGGTTATTTTTTAGTCACTATCCAAATTTTCAGGAGGTGTTCAGTCCATGAAACTGAACAACATTCTCTGAGATACTTAGGGCTGAACATGTAAAAAAATGTTATGACTATCCATACAAATCAAAGAAATTACGTGATCAGTACCCCTAGCACGAACATCGAAACTAACATCAACTATCGAAAAAAATAACAAGCGTAAAAACATTCGATAGAGTAATTTTGTATGGGAAATTTAAACAGCGCCATCCACCGCCGAAAAGCAAAATGCATTTTTTCATAGATAATTACTCTGTTGAGTACTTTTACCCACTTTTTTCTCGATAGACAAATTATTAAAAAATTCCCATAAGGGATGACTAGAATTTTGAGGCGTATTTCGACACATTTTTCTTCCTACGTTTTTGAATTGAGACTAAAAAATAACCTTGTTTTAAAAAACACTTACCTACTGTGTATAAGAAATTTCTACATACACCTTGTTACATTTCTTCCTTATAAGGATCATAAATTAAAATTTTACTTAATTGCTTTGAAGGGTTACGGAAAAATTAAGGAAATGCGTAAGATTCGACTAACCAGCTAAACTACTAACTGTCCAGCCAGACACCGTTTTAATAAAATAAATCGACATTACTTTATTTAAAAAAAAAATTTAAAAAAAAATAAATTAAGAAATCAGGGCTAATAATGTAATAAACAATAATTATAGCATTTTTTTCCATACAACTTCCATCGACGGTAGGTACTTAAATAGTCGTTAAGACTTAAAAAAAAAAACTTTCTTAACATTAGGTCAGTATTTATTCTAAGACATAGCATAGCAGCTGTTCCAAAGGGGTACCAGGTAGCGCACACAGCTGTCGTTTCTTATCTACCGTCCATTATATCATGAACTCTCGATATCTTCAACGGATGTAGTTCTGGAGATCTGAAAAAAGTGGCTACTGGGACCAAGTAACCATGACCTTGACTGCTTCTTGAATTTAAAGCTAGGCACTTTAGAGACATGGCTCAAAATAAAATGGTAGCCAGCCATCGAATCCAACGGTTGCCGGTAATTCACCTGTGACATTTTTTTACAATAAAAATCCTAAAAAATACACCTAATTAGTAATTGAGTATTTAACCATAAAGTAAGTTAAAATTATAATGCTGGATGTCATACAATAATTAAGTGAAAAATCGGTTCATAAACAAAGAAGCTATACCTGAAAATCCGTAAAATATCATGCGATGGTAAGCTAAATAATTGTTATTTTTCAGGATTATGAAAAAAAACTACTAGCCAGATCTCTGCATTTTTTTTATGGGACCCCACATAAACTATGTTCTTTCAAATATGATAATAATAATTGAAATCGGTTAACTACTGGTGAAGTTATGTTAAAACATATTTTTTTTTAAAACATACCGTCGACTTGATAACCTCCTCCTGTTTTTGAAGTCGGTTAAAAATAATAAGTTGGGTATGGATTCGAATCTTGAGATTGGGTTTTTTTTCTCCTGTACCCGTAGCACGAATATCTATTGAGAAGCGCGCATCTAAGTATAATAATCGATACAGTAATTTTGTATGGTAAAATTGTACAGTGCCATCTACCGAAAATCGAAATAAAATTTCCCATAGAGAATAATCGAGTACTTTGACGCGAGTTTTTTTTCTTGATAGATGTTCTTGCTAAAGCTGCAGTCATAGCCTTGTTCTATTGTAACACTACAGACGGCTATGGAACAGTTAACGAAAATGTGTACCTATGCGATGTATCTTTATGCATCGTTGACGGGTTTACGTGAACTCGTAAATGTTAAATTGTGTTTCTGAATAACTGCTAATGAAACCAGATCTTATAAACACAAAGGGGTCATACGGGTATCTTCTTCACGAACCCAATAGATCCTCTTTAAGATAACCAGTCTTAATCTTACACCCGTATTCACAAAGAGTACTATGAGGTCTCACAGTGCCCGCGAACGCACAGAGTCCCAACTACCAATCACGCGTAATACGTAAAACAAACGAACCAATCACAGAGCTCTTTCTCAACGCAGTGTGTTCGCGTAGGCAAGGGTCATTTAATAATGGTTCTTGAATACGGGTGTTAGTTGCTTACGCTCTGTGTCCAGTGAGTAAACGAATCACATGGCAACTATGTTTTGCTATGAAATTACAATAAGATTATGATGAGGAAAAAGTATAAAAGTCATAAAAACTCAAACCCTTTATAAATATATTTTAGATACTTACCCCCTTACTAATAAAGATTGTATAGCAGATGTATAACTTACACAGTGGTGACTCTGTCAAACTATTTAAGTTTGACATTAAAAAGAAAGGGACAAAACACTGTGTGACTTACACATCTGCTATACAATCTTTATTAGTAAGGGGGCTATAGTATAGAGTGTTTTGTCATTTTCTTTAAAATTGTGAATTTAGTTTGAACGATGGAAACCATTTATATATACTACTACTGCAATTTATATATCTAAATAATATACTAGAAAAAAATTCGACTCGCACCAAATCATATTCCCGTGATTTGAATGGTGAATGCTAAAATCTGAAATTAGAAAAAATATATAATTTGTGTTCATTTTATCATTTGTACTGTTACTAAAAAGTAAAATTAAGGCCATCATTATTTTGAGTTCAAAAAAGTACCAAAAAAATGACTTAGACTTTTTTAACTTTTTTATTACATAATAATCAAATGAATAACTTAACGGTATCAAACAAGATCATTTCGACAATTACTATTTTACTATTACCTTTTACTATTACTGAGTCTACCGGAAATAATTCCGCAGAAAAGAAATTTCGAAATAAAATGGCAATCAAATCTTTCTGATTTGATTGCTTTTGGAAAAACCTCCTATAAAGCTGTTTTGTTTACTATGAACGTGTGTCATAATTTTCGAGATAGAACTTGACAAGAATTTTGCAAAATTAAAAAAAAAACAAGATTTTTTAGTATCTGCGTTGGACTGACATTGTCAATTAGATCCAGGAAGTGCCAGATTCTCTTAGTGTTGCCAATAAAAAAAACAGCTTATGGTATTTTTTGTCGTTTATTTTGTTCAATTTTTAGGTGCACAGAAAATTTTATTTAGAATTTAGAAAAATAATTTGCTCTTAAAATTATCATATTACAGCAATTGATGCGTAAATTATTTCCATTCATTCTTCCATTGAAATTATTTGGCCCATGTATATTTTCATAATATGACTGTTGCAAATCCGAACAGACCACAGAAAGGGACAATTGTTTTTTTTGTAATAAAAAAACAACACGAATAAAAACAAATAAACATTTACGTCACAAATATAACTAGATATGATAAAATAATATAATTATAATTTTTTCGCATATAATCAAATTCATTGTATTGGAACATGTTGAAATGTACGAACCAGGTTCTAGATATCACTCATATTTCAGTTGCAAAAATAAAATGTAACAAAATTACACAAAACCATCTGTCAAATAAATTATCCGGAGTTTAATCGACAACCTATGAAACAGGCCATTAATTATTAAAACAAAAAAAACTAGTGAAAGATATGAGAGCGATAGAAATGCTTGGTAAGTGCGATATAGTAGTGAGTAGACAGAGGGACTTAGCTTTCTGTCAGCTTTGTAGATACGATCTGATTTGCATATGAATATGCACTGAACATTTTATGGTATTCGATTAAGGAGACGATCCTTAAGCGCCTTAAGTATGGGAACCTTAATTGTTTTATTTGCATTGTAAGATGGGGAACAGATTAATGAATCATACGAAATTTTCGCGACCTTTACATCGCTTTTTTCCTTAATCTGCGTCGTATAGTATGTACCTAACTAGCGTAACAAAATAGTTAGTCTGTGTACAAACTGTGCTATTTTATAAAACTAAGGTCTAGTTTCGAATGGGTTATTCCCTGAGAATCCCATTCCCCAAGGATCCTGTCCCGGAGGATCCCAAATGCGATAAATGTGATTACATTTACTTTTGGGCTAATTCTTCATATCATACAATGATTTTCTTAGCTATGTGTAATCGAGTAGTAGACAGCGATTTCTCAACTAGTTGATTTTACCAACCCATTGAATGTAAACTTTGTTAATTATTGTAATGGAAAATGATGTCACTTTAAATGCCGACCTCATTTTTAAAATTTTGACGACTCTGTATGAAATATACAGGGAGAAAAAAGCAGCCCTTGATGAGTTTCTTGCCGGTTCTTCTCGTTACAAGGTCTCCCGCTTAGGGTTTGCGAACCGATGACGTAGCTTCTTTGACATTCACAAGTGCTTGTAGCAGCCTAGACTGAATAAATGAGTTTTGAATTTTGAATTTTTTTGTTATTTTTGTACCGTTAACAAAAAAATTTTTAAAGTAATATTTAAAAAAAAAAAATATAATTTACATTTCAAATGACTGCATGACTTAATACATAATATGTATTATTACAATATTACAATATTATTGTAGACTAACTTAAAAGTCAATTATCTTTGTTTTAAAAGTAATTTTTACATAGTTGATTTTACATGTTCTGAAAGACTAATTGAAAAGTGACAATTGTATTTTTTGGATCGCAATAAGAAATAATGTGATAATAAATCAACTAGTGATTACTTATAGCAGACCTCTTTTTTTCAATATTACAATACTTATATTAAAATTTCATTGACCACTTTTTCTGCTGACATACGGTACTTTTAAGCTAAACATAGTGTTAACTAAGTTCATGAAGATAAAAACAAATCGGTATCCTCCGGGACAGGATCCTCAGGGAAAAACTTTTTTGAATCAGGTGTGTGGTGGCTGGTTATATATCCGGATACTGAGGTCAATGCTAGTTTTAAACCAAGGAACAAGTAAAACATACCTTGTTTTGATTTTTTTATTTTTTTATTGCAATCCTTCACTTTCTACAGGCCTATGAAAAGCTTTTGGATATTAGTTTTCAATTCGATGCCTTAACATGGGAAGCCTAAGTATGTCATGCTCTCTTTAATGATTTCTATGGCGGTGTCGTGTGAGGCGGGTCGTTACGTTCCCTCAAATATGGTTGAGCGAAGCGATGGCTGGTTCATGCGTCATGCTCGTGAACGGGTGCTGCCAGTGGGAATGGGTCTGCTTCTGCCTACTTGTCTTAACGTTTATTGAATTGTATGAATTGATATATATATATATATATTTTTTTTCTTGTAATAGCCTAGGCTGAACCTTAAATTTTGAATTAAGCTTGACACCTGTAAATTTTTTCAGTAGAAATGAGCTAATTAAATAATGTTATTTATTTATGAATCTATGTTAATGGTAACATGTATGAATACTATGAATGTAATGTCTGGAAACGATATACATATTTGTAAATATCGTTCCTTCTAATAAAGCTGATAAGTTTTTTGCGCCCATTTTTCTTGTCAGCTAAAAGACGTCATAATGGGTGGTAGAATAAAAGAATTGACGATTTAAAAATGCTTGTTATGTGAGCTTATTTGAATAAAGAATTTTTCAATTTCAATTTCATATGGAGGGCTATTCTTTAAATTTTATCATGATACGGTATCATTGAATATCATGATATTATCTTAATCTAGAAAATATGTATTCATGATACCGTATAGTGATAAATAAATAAATAAAATATTTGACAACATCACATACATTGCTCCGATTCCAAAGTAAGTAGCTAAAGCACTTGTGTTATGGAAATCAGAGACAACGGTGGTATCACAAACAACCAGACCTGAGCCAATATAGAAAAGTTCGTTTTCTAAATTGACCCGACCGGGGATCGAACCCGGTACCTCAGAGATGGCGACACCTTGATAACCGGTGTAAAAAGGCCACTCGACCACGGAGGTCGTCGAAGTGATAGGAGTTTAAATAGGAAATTGACGATTTTTTCTCATACACGGATACCCACAATATATCTTCTATGATGTTCAAAATGCTTCAGTCGCTTGTCACTAATATATTTCGAATTATGATTATAACGGCCAACTATCATAAAAAAAATAAAATCTTTTCTTCATGTTAAAAAAGTACCTAAAACTGATTTTTTTTTAGCAGAAATTACCGCTGTTACTTATCTTACAGACACCAACTTATATGACCCGGTGACAGCGTCGCTGTCGTCTATGGCGTAGCCTAAGTAATATAAATAATAAATATAAATATAAATATTTGACAACATCACATACATTGCTCTGATTCCAAAGTAAGTAGCTAAAGCACTTGTGTTATGCAAATCAGAGACAACGGTGGTATCACTAACACCCAGACCTGAGCCAATATAGAAAATTTCGTTTTCTAAATTGACCTAACCGGGGATCGAACCCGGGACCTCAGAGATGGTGACACCTTGAAAACCGGTGTACAAAGCCACTCGACCACGGAGGTCGTCAAGTAATATGTAATAACACTTAGTTCTAGTTTTGGCCACTGGCTTCGAAGTTTGTACCATATAGTGTTAAAGTTAAATCAACATATTGATTTAACTTTAAATCAAGGTATTAGAACATTGGCGTTCATGGTTGTTAGTGCAAATGTCACTTAAATTCTAAACTAATTATGTAAAATGCAAAATTTCAACTAAATGTAAATGTCATTTAAATAATGTCAAAAGTCAATGCAAAATGAGTGCTGATAAGATGTCAAATAAAACTGCAGAGAGATGAGTGGATTAACCCATGTCTTATTGAACACTAAATTATATTACAAAAATTATGCAGCACGGTAACAGGGGCCGTACCGGCTAACGCATCGAACTTCGGTCAGTTTGCCGAGCTTCAAATTAAAACAGATAAATCGAGCCCCAATCGGATCAAAATGGCGAACTCCAATTCATGATGTCACACAAACATCGATATCTTCTAAATTACTTCGGCGAATAGTACAGTCAGCGGCACGTCAGACTATACATGTTGACCTTGAGACCGTCTTTATGCCCTACGTAATAACAGCTGTTTTCGTAATTCAACTGTTTAACTTACCGTGCTGTTGTGCGTACAATACGAAACTCCTTACTTCGATTTATCTGTTTTAAGTTGAAACTCGGCAGATCCGCCGAAGTTCGCAAAGTTAGCCGGTAGGGCCCCAGGCCGTGCGCGTAAGAGCATTTCCAAAATGTAGGTTGCGATCAAGATCAATCAGCATAATCATAATAATCTTATGGGGAAATAGCGTAGATTCCATAAAACTATTCATACTCCAAAAGCGATGCCTCCGAATAATTGTAAATATAGACGAAAGAACTAGCTGCCGGTCATACTTTAAAAGTGAAAGGGTACTAACTATCGCATGTTTGTATATATAAGAGTTAAGCATTTTCGTAAAAAAGAACACCCACCTTTTTCCCCAGCAGGAACGACCCAAAAATTTAAGACCCCATCAAAGATTAGCTCCCCCTATTTCAAAATTAACTTTAGTACACTCAGGTCCTTTTACGATGGCTGTTAAAATCTATAATAAAATACCCGATCAAATAAAAAAAGAAAATAACATAATAAAATTTAAAAAGTTATTTGAAGATTTTTTGTTAATAAATAGCTTCTACACCTTACAAGAGTACTATGATTATAAATAAACAATACAGATATTTCAAACCGTCCAATATACAATACCTTATTTTTAGTACCTATGTAAGCAAGTAGCGAATAGTTAGTCTTAAGTTAATAATTTCATGTCAATTTGTTGGAAAGTTAAATTTATTTATTTTTCGTTTTTTAATGTACCTGTAGGTTTGTTTTTGTTTTTTATTTTTATTTAATTTAAAATAATGTTATTTCTTGTATAAACCTAATTAAGAACTATTTTAATGTTGCGATACCCTAGACAGGGTTCATGTTCTGGTACTGTTATCTAATGTGTACACCTATGTTAACCACATGATTGCAATAAAAAAGATTTGATTTTGATTTTGATTTTTGCATACGTGACTTGAGATGGTGTTAAATAAGTTAGGAAAATGTTAGTATGGAAAATGCAGCTTTATAAAATTATCATACAAAATATTTTTTTGTATCGGCGTCATCATTTTTCGAACTTTCGAGCATCCATAAGCGTCTTGGCCCTAAAGTTTTTTTTTATTCTGAGAAACTTTTTTGCAATAGGGCCTAAAAGGGGGTCTTAAAAATTTGAAGTGGGGCTACTAGGGCATGTGGGATATCATATGAAAGAGCGCTGCTTGCACATTGTCAAACATTTTTTTTTAGGTTTTAGGTCTTAGTTTAATACTTTTAATAAAAAATGTAAAAACGAAATACCGTAATAAGCGGCCCTTATCACCGAATTTTTCCACACGGAGAGAAAAATCTGAAATCTCTCAATAGTAAACTTTTCAGAATGATGATACGGAACCCGTTTTTTTTGGTACAGGCGAACGCATTTCAAAATTTTAGCATTTTTTTCTAGAAAACACAATTTAATTTGGGTTATTCCCAGTGTTCATATTGATGGTCAGACTAGTCTAGCCAACGATATTTTTTTCCGTTGGTCAGATTTATTTCACGTCTGGCAAAGACATAGAATACAGTACAATCATCGAAAACTTATCCGATTATTCGTGCGATACGGCAAAATGCTTTGAAAAATAAAGTAAAAAAAAAGCGTATCACAATGATCTGCTTACTTATATAACATTTGATTAAGACTTGAAACAACAGTTTAATCACAAACGTAATTAAAACTTTCAATGCTCTATTAATTATCATACAAAATTATGGTTTTATTTGACATCAAATAATATAAAATCAAGACAAGTGTAGTAATCACGTTGTAATGCAATGTCAATGATACAATAAAACAATACATTTTTATTGTATTTGTAAATATTATTGTGAATAGGCAATGTTTGAACAGATGTTTTTGGTGACTGACCATCAAAAGTAATAATTATCTGCCTCCATTGTTTCTGCTTAACTAATACTTGCCCGTGAATTCGTCTTTTTTAACTAAGAAACTAACAAAAACAGCCTCCATAATAAAAAACAAGAAAAACATATTCTAATCTGCATTACTATTAAATAAGGTTTGTATGCATAACAAATCTAATTTTAATTAATGCACCATGTTATTAAAGAAAATACCCAAATCGCTTTAGGTGTGCCTATAATATTTGAAAAGTTCCCTTGATTTCTCCACGGGCCCTACCGGCTAACTTCCATGGCCATCGTAATCGCTTTCATTTGACAAATGGATATGACACGATGCTACTTTTTTTTGCACACATAAAACCTTAACAAAGAAAAGTAGTAAGTAAGTTTTAACGACCTCCGTGGTCGAGTGGCTTTGTACACCGGTTTTCAAGGTGTCGCCATCTCTGAGGTCCCGGGTTCCATCCCCGGCTGGGTCAATTTAGAAAACGAACTTTTCTATATTGGCTCAGGTCTGGGTGTTTGTGATGCCACCGTTGTCTCTGATTTCCATAACACAAGTGCTTTAGCTACTTACTTTGGGATCAGAGCAATGTTTGTGATGTTGTCTTATATTAAAAATATTAAAAAAAAAGTAAGTAAAAGCCATGTAAGTTAGCCGGTAGGGCCCCAGAACCCCGTTATAAGATCATGACCTGATGACAACGGGATCATTTTAGAAGTATACACTTTCAAAATAATTTTCTAAATCGGTCCACCTGTTTTCGATTAATCGAGTAACATACCTATAAAAAAGAACCCGACTAACTGAGAAACTCCTCCTCTTTTTAAAGTCGGTTGAAAACTTCCACTGAAGTCTGGTGGGCCTAGAGGGCATTTTTCCTAAAAAACAATTTGACTTTGTTTCGTTTCCTTACTATAAATTTTTGTTGTTGTTTGACCTAAAAGGTCCACTCTAAAACTTCTTCAGACATTAATTTAGTTCTTATTACCTCCATGCATATCTAAATTTAGATTTGAATATTTGTTTCAAAGGTTTTAATATAAATTGTTTTTGTTAATCCATTTTTAAATGTTATTAAACAATGTTTTGGCTATTTTTAAAAGCTAAAATAGCTTTTCAACATTTTCAACATTTTCAAAGATCATTCCTCTCAAGAACACGTGAGAAAAAAGAAAATATGTGAAAATATTAACCTATGTCAAATTAACCAAAAGATAAGGCAATATGACGAAACAAGGCAAGAAGGAAGGTTTCACGACATAGTTAAATATCCTAACACAATAACTATTAATACGAAACCATGGCCCCTCTACACGCACCGGCCCAGCCTGCCGGATCGTATGGAGACGCGCGGTCTCTTTAGTCCTGATGCAGTACGATCCTGCAGGCCGGGCCGGTGCGTGTAGAGGGGGCCATTAGACTTGCACTTGTCCGTTTTTTTATTAGAAAATATTTTTTTAAAGGCCGGCCAAGATAAGGCCAAACGTTTTATTACATTATAATTAATTGAATAATTTTATATTAGAACAGATAAGTGCTTGGCTAGAATTCAATTTAGCCCAATTGACGATAAGCAATAAAAACTTGAAAGGAGGAAAAGCTCGCATCGCTTCTAACTAAAGAAATAATGTTCTTACAATATTTTGTTTTGAAAATATTATTATTGTAGCATCCGATGGGAGAATTTGTACTAAGCTAGAACTAGAAGAACGAAGAACAAATATTACCATAATGCAAGTTATTGGAGTCTGGGAACTTAGCCTAAACCACGGAGGTGGTCTAAGCGACACATTACATTTTTTTTTCATAATAAACACATAACAATGATGAACAATCAAGCAGTAATTAATTTATATTGTGCAAAATTGTAAGACGAATATCTATTGTTCTCAAAAAACAATAACGATTAAATTTTATTATATCTTCAATATTTGTACTACGTAAAAATACATTCTAGATTTACGTGCGTCACTGGAGCTAGGCCGAATAAGTATAAAAAGGCCCAAGTTCTCCAAAGCTGCATCAGTTCGGTTCCAACTCTCGCAACAATGAGAGTAACAACCTTCGTGATCCTGTGCTGTGCTCTGCAGGTAAGTTAACTAAATTAAAAAAAAAACATTTTTATGACAACATTGTTAATTCAGTATGTACCTACTTTATTGATGTAATTAAGATTAAACACGAATATCGTTTTTTGTACAGTATGTTGCTGCAGATTCAATTGCTGATAGCTTCTCAAAAATTGAGAAAGATTACAAAGAAACCGATGAAACAAAGACCGACGAATTTGAATTAGGAAAAAATGGCACTCTAGTCGAAAAAACGACCACACGAAAAACATTCGAAAGAAATGTTGGAAAACGTAATAGGCCACCAAAAGGCCAAAAGACTGTAAGAACTCTTGTTATTGAGACAGACGAAAGTGGACAAGAACACATCTACGAAGAAGATGTCGTAATAACGGAAGTCCCTGAATCTCGATCATCTGCAACAAGTTCGTCAGCTAGTTCTGCTGCTTCGTCAACGGGCCCTGCAGGATCTTACGGAAAATCCACTTCAGCCTCTGCCGCCGCTGCTGCAGCTGCATCTGAACGTGAAGCTGCTGCTGCGGCCGCCGCAGCTGCCGCCGCTGCAGCTGCAGCTTCTTCTGCATCAGGAACTGAAAGACTTTACGGATCAAACGGCCCATACGGTCCATACGGACCATACGGCCGTTACGGACAAGGCTCAGCTGCTTCTGCCGGAGCTGCTGCTTCAGCTGGATCACAAGGACCTAACGGAGCTAACAGATCTGGATCAGCCGCCGCTGCTTCAGCAGCCGCTTCATCAGCAACGCAAGGACCAGCCGTCGTCATTGAAGAAAATGGATCATCCGCTTCAGCTGCTGCCGCCGCTGCTGCTGCTGCTTCATCTGAACGTGAAGCTGCTGCTGCTGCCGCCGCTGCCGCCGCTGCTGCTTCATCTGCATCAGGAAGTGACGGACGTTACGGATCAAACGGTCCATACGGACCATACGGCCGTTACGGACAAGGCTCAGCTGCTTCTGCCGGAGCTGCTGCTTCAGCCGGATCACAAGGACTTAACGGAGCTAACGGATCTGGATCAGCCGCCGCTGCTTCAACTGCCGCTTCATCAGCATCGCAAGGACCAGTCGTCGTCATTGAAAATGGATCATCCGCTTCAGCTGCTGCCGCCGCTGCTGCTGCTGCTGCATCTGAACGTGAAGCTGCTGCCGCCGCCGCCGCTGCTGCCGCTGCAGCTTCATCTGCATCAGGAAGTAACGGACTTTACGGACCAAACGGTCCGTATGGACCATACGGACCATACGGCCGTTACGGACAAGGCTCAGCTGCTTCTGCCGGAGCTGCTGCTTCAGCCGGATCACAAGGACTTAACGGAGCTAACGAATCTGGATCAGCCGCCGCTGCTTCAGCTGCCGCTTCTTCAGCATCACAAGGACCAACCATCGTCATTGAAGAAAATGGATCATCCGCTTCAGCAGCTGCCGCCGCTGCTGCTGCTGCTGCATCTGAACGTGAAGCTGCTGATGCCGCCGCTGCTGCTGCTGCTGCTGCAGCTTCATCTGCATCAGGAAGTAACGGACTTTACGGATCAAACGGTCCATACGGTCCTTACGGACCATACGGTCGTTACGGACAAGGCTCAGCTGCTTCTGCCGGAGCTGCTGCTTCAGCCGGAGCACAAGGACTTAACGGAGCTAACGGATCTGGATCAGCCGCCGCTGCCTCAGCTGCCGGTTCAGCCGGATCACAAGGACTGAACGGAGCTAACGGATCTGGATCAGCCGCCGCTGCTTCAGCTGCCGCTTCA
Organism: Catoptria pinella; assembly: GCA_963556745.1. Taxonomy (NCBI): domain Eukaryota; kingdom Metazoa; phylum Arthropoda; class Insecta; order Lepidoptera; family Crambidae; genus Catoptria; species Catoptria pinella. The sequence goes on from OY750776.1 coordinate 1,994,225, forward strand.
TCAGCATCGCAAGGACCAACCGTCATCATTGAAGATAATGAATCAGCCGCTTCCGCTGCCGCCGCCGCTGCTGCTTCATCTGCATCAGGAAGTAACGGACTTTACGGACCAAACGGTCCATACGGTCCATACGGACCATACGGCCGTTACGGACAAGGCTCAGCTGCTTCTGCCGGAGCTGCTGCTTCAGCCGGATCACAAGGACTTAACGGAGCTAACGGATCTGGATCAGCCGCCGCTGCCTCAGCTGCCAGTTCAGCCGGATCACAAGGACCAACTGTCGTCATTGAAGAAAATGGATCATCTGCTTCAGCTTCTGCCGCTGCTGCTGCTGCTGCTGCATCTGAACGTGAAGCTGCTGATGCCGCCGCTGCTGCTGCTGCTGCTGCAGCTTCGTCTGCATCAGGAAGTAACGGACTTTACGGACCAAACGGTCCATACGGTCCATACGGACCATACGGCCGTTACGGACAAGGCTCAGCTGCTTCTGCCGGAGCTGCTGCTTCAGCCGGATCACAAGGACTTAACGGAGCTAACGGATCTGGATCAGCCGCCGCTGCCTCAGCTGCCGCTTCAGGCGGATCACAAGGACTGAACGGAGCTAACGGATCTGGATCAGCCGCCGCTGCTTCAGCTGCCGCTTCATCAGCATCGCAAGGACCAACCGTCATCATTGAAGATAATGAATCAGCCGCTGCCGCTGCCGCCGCCGCTGCTGCTTCATCTGCATCAGGAAGTAACGGACTTTACGGACCAAACGGTCCATACGGTCCATACGGACCATACGGCCGTTACGGACAAGGCTCAGCTGCTTCTGCCGGAGCTGCTGCTTCAGCCGGATCACAAGGACTTAACGGAGCTAACGGATCTGGATCAGCCGCCGCTGCCTCAGCTGCCAGTTCAGCCGGATCACAAGGACCAACTGTCGTCATTGAAGAAAATGGATCATCTGCTTCAGCTTCTGCCGCCGCTGCTGCTGCTGCTGCATCTGAACGTGAAGCTGCTGATGCCGCCGCTGCTGCTGCTGCTGCTGCAGCTTCGTCTGCATCAGGAAGTAACGGACTTTACGGACCAAACGGTCCATACGGTCCATACGGACCATACGGCCGTTACGGACAAGGCTCAGCTGCTTCTGCCGGAGCTGCTGCTTCAGCCGGATCACAAGGACTTAACGGAGCTAACGGATCTGGATCAGCTGCCGCTGCCTCAGCTGCCAGTTCAGCTGGATCACAAGGAACAACCGTCGTCATTAAAGAAAATGGATCATCTGCTTCAGCTTCTGCCGCCGCTGCTGCTGCTGCTGCATCTGAACGTGAAGCTGCTGATGCCGCCGCTGCTGCTGCTGCTGCTGCAGCTTCGTCTGCATCAGGAAGTAACGGACTTTACGGACCAAACGGTCCATACGGTCCATACGGACCATACGGCCGTTACGGACAAGGCTCAGCTGCTTCTGCCGGAGCTGCTGCTTCAGCCGGATCACAAGGACTTAACGGAGCTAACGGATCTGGATCAGCTGCCGCTGCCTCAGCTGCCAGTTCAGCTGGATCACAAGGAACAACCGTCGTCATTAAAGAAAATGGATCATCTGCTTCAGCTTCTGCCGCCGCTGCTGCTGCTGCTGCTGCATCTGAACGTGAAGCTGCTGATGCCGCCGCTGCTGCTGCTGCTGCTTCATCTGCATCAGGAAGTAACGGACTTTACGGACCAAACGGTCCATACGGTCCATACGGACCATACGGCCGTTACGGACAAGGCTCAGCTGCTTCTGCCGGAGCTGCTGCTTCAGCCGGATCACAAGGACTTAACGGAGCTAACGGATCTGGATCAGCCGCCGCTGCTTCAGCTGCCGCTTCTTCAGCATCACAAGGACCAACCGTCATCATTGAAGATAATGGATCAGCCGCTGCCGCTGCCGCCGCCGCTGCTGCTTCATCTGCATCAGGAAGTGACGGACGTTACGGATCAAATGGTCCATACGGTCCATACGGACCATACGGCCGTTACGGACAAGGCTCAGCTGCTTCTGCCGGAGCTGCTGCTTCAGCCGGATCACAAGGACTTAACGGAGCTAACGGATCTGGATCAGCCGCCGCTGCTTCAGCTGCCGCTTCTTCAGCATCACAAGGACCAACCATCGTCATTGAAGAAAATGGATCATCCGCTTCAGCTGCTGCCGCCGCTGCTGCTGCTGCTGCATCTGAACGTGAAGCTGCTAATGCCGCCGCTGCTGCTGCTGCTGCTGCAGCTTCATCTGCATCAGGAAGTAACGGACTTTACGGATCAAACGGTCCATACGGTCCTTACGGACCATACGGCCGTTACGGACAAGGCTCAGCTGCTTCTGCCGGAGCTGCTGCTTCAGCCGGAGCACAAGGACTTAACGGAGCTAACGGATCTGGATCAGCCGCCGCTGCCTCAGCTGCCGGTTCAGCCGGATCACAAGGACTGAACGGAGCTAACGGATCTGGATCAGCCGCCGCTGCTTCAGCTGCCGCTTCATCAGCATCGCAAGGACCAACCGTCATCATTGAAGATAATGAATCAGCCGCTGCCGCTGCCGCCGCCGCTGCTGCTTCATCTGCATCAGGAAGTAACGGACTTTACGGACCAAACGGTCCATACGGTCCATACGGACCATACGGCCGTTACGGACAAGGCTCAGCTGCTTCTGCCGGAGCTGCTGCTTCAGCCGGATCACAAGGACTTAACGGAGCTAACGGATCTGGATCAGCCGCCGCTGCCTCAGCTGCCGCTTCAGGCGGATCACAAGGACTGAACGGAGCTAACGGATCTGGATCAGCCGCCGCTGCTTCAGCTGCCGCTTCATCAGCATCGCAAGGACCAACCGTAATCATTGAAGATAATGAATCAGCCGCTGCCGCTGCCGCCGCCGCTGCTGCTTCATCTGCATCAGGAAGTAACGGACTTTACGGACCAAACGGTCCATACGGTCCATACGGACCATACGGCCGTTACGGACAAGGCTCAGCTGCTTCTGCCGGAGCTGCTGCTTCAGCCGGATCACAAGGACTTAACGGAGCTAACGGATCTGGATCAGCCGCCGCTGCCTCAGCTGCCGCTTCAGGCGGATCACAAGGACTGAACGGAGCTAACGGATCTGGATCAGCCGCCGCTGCTTCAGCTGCCGCTTCATCAGCATCGCAAGGACCAACCGTCATTATTGAAGATAATGAATCAGCCGCTGCCGCTGCCGCCGCCGCTGCTGCTTCATCTGCATCAGGAAGTAACGGACTTTACGGACCAAACGGTCCATACGGTCCATACGGACCATACGGCCGTTACGGACAAGGCTCAGCTGCTTCTGCCGGAGCTGCTGCTTCAGCCGGATCACAAGGACTTAACGGAGCTAACGGATCTGGATCAGCCGCCGCTGCCTCAGCTGCCAGTTCAGCCGGATCACAAGGACCAACTGTCGTCATTGAAGAAAATGGATCATCTGCTTCAGCTTCTGCCGCTGCTGCTGCTGCTGCTGCATCTGAACGTGAAGCTGCTGATGCCGCCGCTGCTGCTGCTGCTGCTGCAGCTTCGTCTGCATCAGGAAGTAACGGACTTTACGGACCAAACGGTCCATACGGTCCATACGGACCATACGGCCGTTACGGACAAGGCTCAGCTGCTTCTGCCGGAGCTGCTGCTTCAGCCGGATCACAAGGACTTAACGGAGCTAACGGATCTGGATCAGCCGCCGCTGCCTCAGCTGCCGCTTCAGGCGGATCACAAGGACTGAACGGAGCTAACGGATCTGGATCAGCCGCCGCTGCTTCAGCTGCCGCTTCATCAGCATCGCAAGGACCAACCGTCATCATTGAAGATAATGAATCAGCCGCTGCCGCTGCCGCCGCCGCTGCTGCTTCATCTGCATCAGGAAGTAACGGACTTTACGGACCAAACGGTCCATACGGTCCATACGGACCATACGGCCGTTACGGACAAGGCTCAGCTGCTTCTGCCGGAGCTGCTGCTTCAGCCGGATCACAAGGACTTAACGGAGCTAACGGATCTGGATCAGCCGCCGCTGCCTCAGCTGCCAGTTCAGCCGGATCACAAGGACCAACTGTCGTCATTGAAGAAAATGGATCATCTGCTTCAGCTTCTGCCGCCGCTGCTGCTGCTGCTGCATCTGAACGTGAAGCTGCTGATGCCGCCGCTGCTGCTGCTGCTGCTGCAGCTTCGTCTGCATCAGGAAGTAACGGACTTTACGGACCAAACGGTCCATACGGTCCATACGGACCATACGGCCGTTACGGACAAGGCTCAGCTGCTTCTGCCGGAGCTGCTGCTTCAGCCGGATCACAAGGACTTAACGGAGCTAACGGATCTGGATCAGCTGCCGCTGCCTCAGCTGCCAGTTCAGCTGGATCACAAGGAACAACCGTCGTCATTGAAGAAAATGGATCATCTGCTTCAGCTTCTGCCGCCGCTGCTGCTGCTGCTGCTGCATCTGAACGTGAAGCTGCTGATGCCGCCGCTGCTGCTGCTGCTGCTGCAGCTTCATCTGCATCAGGAAGTAACGGACTTTACGGACCAAACGGTCCATACGGTCCATACGGACCATACGGCCGTTACGGACAAGGCTCAGCTGCTTCTGCCGGAGCTGCTGCTTCAGCCGGATCACAAGGACTTAACGGAGCTAACGGATCTGGATCAGCCGCCGCTGCCTCAGCTGCCAGTTCAGCCGGATCACAAGGACCAACTGTCGTCATTGAAGAAAATGGATCATCTGCTTCAGCTTCTGCCGCCGCTGCTGCTGCTGCTGCTGCATCTGAACGTGAAGCTGCTGATGCCGCCGCTGCTGCTGCTGCTGCTGCAGCTTCGTCTGCATCAGAAAGTAACGGACTTTACGGACCTAACGGTCCATACGGTCCATACGGACCATACGGCCGTTACGGACAAGGCTCAGCTGCTTCTGCCGGAGCTGCTGCTTCAGCCGGATCACAAGGACTTAACGGAGCTAACGGATCTGGATCAGCTGCCGCTGCCTCAGCTGCCAGTTCAGCTGGATCACAAGGAACAACCGTCGTCATTGAAGAAAATGGATCATCTGCTTCAGCTTCTGCCGCCGCTGCTGCTGCTGCTGCTGCATCTGAACGTGAAGCTGCTTATGCCGCCGCTGCTGCTGCTGCTGCTGCAGCTTCGTCTGCATCAGGAAGTAACGGACTTTACGGATCAAACGGTCCATACGGACCATACGGCCGTTACGGACAAGGCTCAGCTGCTTCTGCTGGAGCTGCTGCTTCAGCCGGATCACAAGGACTTAACGGAGCTCACGGATCTGGATCAGGCGCCGCTGCCTCAGCTGCCGCTTCAGGCGGATCACAAGGACTGAACGGAGCTAACGGATCTGGATCAGCCGCCGCTGCTTCAGCTGCCGCTTCATCAGCATCGCAAGGACCAACCGTCATCATTGAAAATAATGAATCAGCCGCTGCCGCTGCCGCCGCCGCTGCTGCTTCATCTGCATTAGGAAGTAACGGACTTTACGGACCAAACGGTCCATACGGTCCATACGGACCATACGGCCGTTACGGACAAGGCTCAGCTGCTTCTGCCGGAGCTGCTGCTTCAGCCGGATCACAAGGACTTAACGGAGCTAACGGATCTGGATCAGCTGCCGCTGCCTCAGCTGCCAGTTCAGCTGGATCACAAGGAACAACCGTCGTCATTGAAGAAAATGGATCATCTGCTTCAGCTTCTGCCGCCGCTGCTGCTGCTGCTGCTGCATCTGAACGTGAAGCTGCTGATGCCGCCGCTGCTGCTGCTGCTGCTGCAGCTTCGTCTGCATCAGGAAGTAACGGACTTTACGGACCAAACGGTCCATACGGTCCATACGGACCATACGGCCGTTACGGACAAGGCTCAGCTGCTTCTGCCGGAGCTGCTACTTCAGCCGGATCACAAGGACTTAACGGAGCTAACGGATCTGGATCAGCCGCCGCTGCCTCAGCTGCCAGTTCAGCCGGATCACAAGGACTGAACGGAGCTAACGGATCTGGATCAGCTGCTGCTGCTTCAGCTGCCGCTTCATCAGCATCGCAAGGACCAACCGTCATCATTGAAGATAATGAATCAGCCGCTGCCGCTGCCGCCGCCGCTGCTGCTTCATCTGCATCAGGAAGTAACGGACTTTACGGACCAAACGGTCCATACGGTCCATACGGACCATACGGCCGTTACGGACAAGGCTCAGCTGCTTCTGCCGGAGCTGCTACTTCAGCCGGATCACAAGGACTTAACGGAGCTAACGGATCTGGATCAGCCGCCGCTGCCTCAGCTGCCAGTTCAGCCGGATCACAAGGACTGAACGGAGCTAACGGATCTGGATCAGCCGCTGCTGCTTCAGCTGCCGCTTCATCAGCATCGCAAGGACCAACCGTCATCATTGAAGATAATGAATCAGCCGCTGCCGCTGCCGCCGCCGCTGCTGCTTCATCTGCATCAGGAAGTAACGGACTTTACGGACCAAACGGTCCATACGGTCCATACGGACCATACGGCCGTTACGGACAAGGCTCAGCTGCTTCTGCCGGAGCTGCTGCTTCAGCCGGATCACAAGAACTTAACGGAGCTAACGGATCTGGATCAGCCGCCGCTGCCTCAGCTGCCGCTTCAGGCGGATCACAAGGACTGAACGGAGCTAACGGATCTGGATCAGCCGCCGCTGCTTCAGCTGCCGCTTCATCAGCATCGCAAGGACCAACCGTCATCATTGAAGATAATGAATCAGCCGCTGCCGCTGCCGCCGCCGCTGCTGCTTCATCTGCATCAGGAAGTAACGGACTTTACGGACCAAACGGTCCATACGGTCCATACGGACCATACGGCCGTTACGGACAAGGCTCAGCTGCTTCTGCCGGAGCTGCTGCTTCAGCCGGATCACAAGGACTTAACGGAGCTAACGGATCTGGATCAGCTGCCGCTGCCTCAGCTGCCAGTTCAGCTGGATCACAAGGAACAACCGTCGTCATTGAAGAAAATGGATCATCTGCTTCAGCTTCTGCCGCCGCTGCTGCTGCTGCTGCTGCATCTGAACGTGAAGCTGCTGATGCCGCCGCTGCTGCTGCTGCTGCTGCAGCTTCGTCTGCATCAGGAAGTAACGGACTTTACGGACCAAACGGTCCATACGGTCCATACGGACCATACGGCCGTTACGGACAAGGCTCAGCTGCTTCTGCCGGAGCTGCTGCTTCAGCCGGATCACAAGGACTTAACGGAGCTAACGGATCTGGATCAGCCGCCGCTGCCTCAGCTGCCAGTTCAGCCGGATCACAAGGACTGAACGGAGCTAACGGATCTGGATCAGCCGCTGCTGCTTCAGCTGCCGCTTCATCAGCATCGCAAGGACCAACCGTCATCATTGAAGATAATGGATCAGCCGCTGCCGCTGCCGCCGCCGCTGCTGCTTCATCTGCATCAGGAAGTAATGGACTTTACGGACCAAACGGTCCATACGGTCCATACGGACCATACGGCCGTTACGGACAAGGCTCAGCTGCTTCTGCCGGAGCTGCTGCTTCAGCCGGATCACAAGAACTTAACGGAGCTAACGGATCTGGATCAGCCGCCGCTGCCTCAGCTGCCGCTTCAGGCGGATCACAAGGACTGAACGGAGCTAACGGATCTGGATCAGCCGCCGCTGCTTCAGCTGCCGCTTCATCAGCATCGCAAGGACCAACCGTCATCATTGAAGATAATGAATCAGCCGCTGCCGCTGCCGCCGCCGCTGCTGCTTCATCTGCATCAGGAAGTAACGGACTTTACGGACCAAACGGTCCATACGGTCCATACGGACCATACGGCCGTTACGGACAAGGCTCAGCTGCTTCTGCCGGAGCTGCTGCTTCAGCCGGATCACAAGGACTTAACGGAGCTAACGGATCTGGATCAGCTGCCGCTGCCTCAGCTGCCAGTTCAGCTGGATCACAAGGAACAACCGTCGTCATTGAAGAAAATGGATCATCTGCTTCAGCTTCTGCCGCCGCTGCTGCTGCTGCTGCTGCATCTGAACGTGAAGCTGCTGATGCCGCCGCTGCTGCTGCTGCTGCTGCAGCTTCGTCTGCATCAGGAAGTAACGGACTTTACGGACCAAACGGTCCATACGGTCCATACGGACCATACGGCCGTTACGGACAAGGCTCAGCTGCTTCTGCCGGAGCTGCTGCTTCAGCCGGATCACAAGGACTTAACGGAGCTAACGGATCTGGATCAGCCGCCGCTGCCTCAGCTGCCAGTTCAGCCGGATCACAAGGACTGAACGGAGCTAACGGATCTGGATCAGCCGCTGCTGCTTCAGCTGCCGCTTCATCAGCATCGCAAGGACCAACCGTCATCATTGAAGATAATGGATCAGCCGCTGCCGCTGCCGCCGCCGCTGCTGCTTCATCTGCATCAGGAAGTAACGGACTTTACGGACCAAACGGTCCATACGGTCCATACGGACCATACGGTCGTTACGGACAAGGCTCAGCTGCTTCTGCCGGAGCTGCTGCTTCAGCCGGATCACAAGAACTTAACGGAGCTAACGGATCTGGGTCAGCCGCCGCTGCCTCAGCTGCCGCTTCAGGCGGATCACAAGGACTGAACGGAGCTAACGGATCTGGATCAGCCGCCGCTGCTTCAGCTGCCGCTTCATCAGCATCGCAAGGACCAACCGTCATCATTGAAGATAATGAATCAGCCGCTGCCGCTGCCGCCGCCGCTGCTGCTTCATCTGCATCAGGAAGTAACGGACTTTACGGACCAAACGGTCCATACGGTCCATACGGACCATACGGCCGTTACGGACAAGGCTCAGCTGCTTCTGCCGGAGCTGCTGCTTCAGCCGGATCACAAGGACTTAACGGAGCTAACGGATCTGGATCAGCCGCCGCTGCCTCAGCTGCCGCTTCAGGCGGATCACAAGGACTGAACGGAGCTAACGGATCTGGATCAGCCGCCGCTGCTTCAGCTGCCGCTTCATCAGCATCGCAAGGACCAACCGTCATCATTGAAGATAATGAATCAGCCGCTGCCGCTGCCGCCGCCGCTGCTGCTTCATCTGCATCAGGAAGTAACGGACTTTACGGACCAAACGGTCCATACGGTCCATACGGACCATACGGCCGTTACGGACAAGGCTCAGCTGCTTCTGCCGGAGCTGCTGCTTCAGCCGGATCACAAGGACTTAATGGAGCTAACGGATCTGGATCAGCCGCCGCTGCCTCTGCTGCCAGTTCAGCCGGATCACAAGGACCAACTGTCGTCATTGAAGAAAATGGATCATCTGCTTCAGCTTCTGCCGCCGCTGCTGCTGCTGCTGCATCTGAACGTGAAGCTGCTGATGCCGCCGCTGCTGCTGCTGCTGCTGCAGCTTCGTCTGCATCAGGAAGTAACGGAGTTTACGGACCAAACGGTCCATACGGTCCATACGGACCATACGGCCGTTACGGACAAGGCTCAGCTGCTTCTGCCGGAGCTGCTGCTTCAGCCGGATCACAAGGACTTAACGGAGCTAACGGATCTGGATCAGCCGCCGCTGCCTCAGCTGCCGCTTCAGGCGGATCACAAGGACTGAACGGAGCTAACGGATCTGGATCAGCCGCCGCTGCTTCAGCTGCCGCTTCATCAGCATCGCAAGGACCAACCGTCATCATTGAAGATAATGAATCAGCCGCTGCCGCTGCCGCCGCCGCCGCTGCCGCCGCCGCTGCTGCTTCATCTGCATCAGGAAGTAACGGACTTTACGGACCAAACGGTCCATACGGTCCATACGGACCATACGGCCGTTACGGACAAGGCTCAGCTGCTTCTGCCGGAGCTGCTGCTTCAGCCGGATCACAAGGACTTAACGGAGCTAACGGATCTGGATCAGCCGCCGCTGCCTCAGCTGCCGCTTCAGGCGGATCACAAGGACTGAACGGAGCTAACGGATCTGGATCAGCCGCTGCTGCTTCAGCTGCCGCTTCATCAGCATCGCAAGGACCAACCGTCATCATTGAAGATAATGAATCAGCCGCTGCCGCTGCCGCCGCCGCTGCTGCTTCATCTGCATCAGGAAGTAACGGACTTTACGGACCAAACGGTCCATACGGTCCATACGGACCATACGGCCGTTACGGACAAGGCTCAGCTGCTTCTGCCGGAGCTGCTGCTTCAGCCGGATCACAAGGACTTAACGGAGCTAACGGATCTGGATCAGCCGCCGCTGCTTCAGCTGCCGCTTCTTCAGCATCACAAGGACCAACCGTCGTCATTGAAGAAAATGGATCATCCGCTTCAGCTGCTGCCGCCGCTGCTGCTGCTGCTGCATCTGAACGTGAAGCTGCTGATGCCGCCGCTGCTGCTGCTGCTGCTGCAGCTTCGTCTGCATCAGGAAGTAACGGACTTTACGGACCAAACGGTCCATACGGTCCATACGGACCATACGGCCGTTACGGACAAGGCTCAGCTGCTTCTGCCGGAGCTGCTGCTTCAGCCGGATCACAAGGACTTAACGGAGCTAACGGATCTGGATCAGCCGCCGCTGCCTCAGCTGCCGCTTCAGGCGGATCACAAGGACTGAACGGAGCTAACGGATCTGGATCAGCCGCCGCTGCTTCAGCTGCCGCTTCATCAGCATCGCAAGGACCAACCGTCATCATTGAAGATAATGAATCAGCCGCTGCCGCTGCCGCCGCCGCTGCTGCTTCATCTGCATCAGGAAGTAACGGACTTTATGGACCAAACGGTCCATACGGTCCATACGGACCATACGGCCGTTACGGACAAGGCTCAGCTGCTTCTGCCGGAGCTGCTGCTTCAGCCGGATCACAAGGACTTAACGGAGCTAACGGATCTGGATCAGCCGCCGCTGCCTCAGCTGCCGCTTCAGGCGGATCACAAGGACTGAACGGAGCTAACGGATCTGGATCAGCCGCTGCTGCTTCAGCTGCCGCTTCATCAGCATCGCAAGGACCAACCATCATCATTGAAGATAATGAATCAGCCGCTGCCGCTGCCGCCGCCGCTGCTGCTTCATCTGCATCAGGAAGTAACGGACTTTACGGACCAAACGGTCCATACGGTCCATACGGACCATACGGCCGTTACGGACAAGGCTCAGCTGCTTCTGCCGGAGCTGCTGCTTCAGCCGGATCACAAGGACTTAACGGAGCTAACGGATCTGGATCAGCCGCCGCTGCTTCAGCTGCCGCTTCTTCAGCATCACAAGGACCAACCGTCGTCATTGAAGAAAATGGATCATCCGCTTCAGCCGCCGCTGCTGCTGCTGCTGCATCTGAACGTGAAGCTGCTGATGCCGCCGCTGCTGCTGCTGCTGCTGCAGCTTCGTCTGCATCAGGAAGTAACGGAGTTTACGGACCAAACGGTCCATACGGTCCATACGGACCATACGGCCGTTACGGACAAGGCTCAGCTGCTTCTGCCGGAGCTGCTGCTTCAGCCGGATCACAAGGACTTAACGGAGCTAACGGATCTGGATCAGCCGCCGCTGCCTCAGCTGCCGCTTCAGGCGGATCACAAGGACTGAACGGAGCTAACGGATCTGGATCAGCCGCCGCTGCTTCAGCTGCCGCTTCATCAGCATCGCAAGGACCAACCGTCATCATTGAAGATAATGAATCAGCCGCTGCCGCTGCCGCCGCCGCTGCTGCTTCATCTGCATCAGGAAGTAACGGACTTTATGGACCAAACGGTCCATACGGTCCATACGGACCATACGGCCGTTACGGACAAGGCTCAGCTGCTTCTGCCGGAGCTGCTGCTTCAGCTGGATCACAAGGACTTAACGGAGCTAACGGATCTGGATCAGCCGCCGCTGCCTCAGCTGCCGCTTCAGGCGGATCACAAGGACTGAACGGAGCTAACGGATCTGGATCAGCCGCTGCTGCTTCAGCTGCCGCTTCATCAGCATCGCAAGGACCAACCATCATCATTGAAGATAATGAATCAGCCGCTGCCGCTGCCGCCGCCGCTGCTGCTTCATCTGCATCAGGAAGTAACGGACTTTACGGACCAAACGGTCCATACGGTCCATACGGACCATACGGCCGTTACGGACAAGGCTCAGCTGCTTCTGCCGGAGCTGCTGCTTCAGCCGGATCACAAGGACTTAACGGAGCTAACGGATCTGGATCAGCCGCCGCTGCTTCAGCTGCCGCTTCTTCAGCATCACAAGGACCAACCGTCGTCATTGAAGAAAATGGATCATCCGCTTCAGCTGCTGCCGCCGCTGCTGCTGCTGCTGCATCTGAACGTGAAGCTGCTGATGCCGCCGCTGCTGCTGCTGCTGCTGCAGCTTCGTCTGCATCAGGAAGTAACGGACTTTACGGACCAAACGGTCCATACGGTCCATACGGACCATACGGCCGTTACGGACAAGGCTCAGCTGCTTCTGCCGGAGCTGCTGCTTCAGCCGGATCACAAGGACTTAACGGAGCTAACGGATCTGGATCAGCCGCCGCTGCTTCAACTGCCGCTTCATCAGCATCGCAAGGACCAGTCGTCGTCATTGAAAATGGATCATCCGCTTCAGCTGCTGCCGCCGCTGCTGCTGCTGCTGCATCTGAACGTGAAGCTGCTGCCGCCGCCGCCGCTGCTGCCGCTGCAGCTTCATCTGCATCAGGAAGTAACGGACTTTACGGACCAAACGGTCCGTATGGACCATACGGACCATACGGCCGTTACGGACAAGGCTCAGCTGCTTCTGCCGGAGCTGCTGCTTCAGCCGGATCACAAGGACTTAACGGAGCTAACGGATCTGGATCAGCCGCCGCTGCTTCAGCTGCCGCTTCTTCAGCATCACAAGGACCAACCATCGTCATTGAAGAAAATGGATCATCCGCTTCAGCAGCTGCCGCCGCTGCTGCTGCTGCTGCATCTGAACGTGAAGCTGCTGATGCCGCCGCTGCTGCTGCTGCTGCTGCAGCTTCATCTGCATCAGGAAGTAACGGACTTTACGGATCAAACGGTCCATACGGTCCTTACGGACCATACGGTCGTTACGGACAAGGCTCAGCTGCTTCTGCCGGAGCTGCTGCTTCAGCCGGAGCACAAGGACTTAACGGAGCTAACGGATCTGGATCAGCCGCCGCTGCCTCAGCTGCCGGTTCAGCCGGATCACAAGGACTGAACGGAGCTAACGGATCTGGATCAGCCGCCGCTGCTTCAGCTGCCGCTTCATCAGCATCGCAAGGACCAACCGTCATCATTGAAGATAATGAATCAGCCGCTTCCGCTGCCGCCGCCGCTGCTGCTTCATCTGCATCAGGAAGTAACGGACTTTACGGACCAAACGGTCCATACGGTCCATACGGACCATACGGCCGTTACGGACAAGGCTCAGCTGCTTCTGCCGGAGCTGCTGCTTCAGCCGGATCACAAGGACTTAACGGAGCTAACGGATCTGGATCAGCCGCCGCTGCCTCAGCTGCCAGTTCAGCCGGATCACAAGGACCAACTGTCGTCATTGAAGAAAATGGATCATCTGCTTCAGCTTCTGCCGCTGCTGCTGCTGCTGCTGCATCTGAACGTGAAGCTGCTGATGCCGCCGCTGCTGCTGCTGCTGCTGCAGCTTCGTCTGCATCAGGAAGTAACGGACTTTACGGATCAAACGGTCCATACGGACCATACGGCCGTTACGGACAAGGCTCAGCTGCTTCTGCCGGAGCTGCTGCTTCAGCCGGATCACAAGGACTGAACGGAGCTAACGGATCTGGATCAGCCGCTGCTGCTTCAGCTGCCGCTTCATCAGCATCGCAAGGACCAACCGTCGTCATTGAAGATAATGAATCAGCCGCTGCCGCTGCCGCCGCCGCTGCTGCTTCATCTGCATCAGGAAGTAACGGACTTTACGGACCAAACGGTCCATACGGTCCATACGGACCATACGGCCGTTACGGACAAGGCTCAGCTGCTTCTGCCGGAGCTGCTGCTTCAGCCGGATCACAAGGACTTAACGGAGCTAACGGATCTGGATCAGCCGCCGCTGCTTCAGCTGCCGCTTCTTCAGCATCACAAGGACCAACCGTCGTCATTGAAGAAAATGGATCATCTGCTTCAGCTTCTGCCGCCGCTGCTGCTGCTGCTGCATCTGAACGTGAAGCTGCTGATGCCGCCGCTGCTGCTGCTGCTGCTGCAGCTTCGTCTGCATCAGGAAGTAACGGACTTTACGGACCAAACGGTCCATACGGACCATACGGCCGTTACGGACAAGGCTCAGCTGCTTCTGCCGGAGCTGCTGCTTCAGCCGGATCACAAGGACTGAACGGAGCTAACGGATCTGGATCAGCCGCTGCTGCTTCAGCTGCCGCTTCATCAGCATCGCAAGGACCAACCGTCATCATTGAAGATAATGAATCAGCCGCTGCCGCTGCCGCCGCCGCTGCTGCTTCATCTGCATCAGGAAGTAACGGACTTTACGGACCAAACGGTCCATACGGTCCATACGGACCATACGGCCGTTACGGACAAGGCTCAGCTGCTTCTGCCGGAGCTGCTGCTTCAGCCGGATCACAAGGACTTAACGGAGCTAACGGATCTGGATCAGCCGCCGCTGCTTCAGCTGCCGCTTCTTCAGCATCACAAGGACCAACCGTCGTCATTGAAGAAAATGGATCATCCGCTTCAGCTGCTGCCGCCGCTGCTGCAGCTGCTGCATCTGAACGTGAAGCTGCTGATGCCGCCGCTGCTGCTGCTGCTGCTGCAGCTTCGTCTGCATCAGGAAGTAACGGACTTTACGGACCAAACGGTCCATACGGTCCATACGGACCATACGGCCGTTACGGACAAGGCTCAGCTGCTTCTGCCGGAGCTGCTGCTTCAGCCGGATCACAAGGACTTAACGGAGCTAACGGATCTGGATCAGCCGCCGCTGCCTCAGCTGCCGCTTCAGGCGGATCACAAGGACTGAACGGAGCTAACGGATCTGGATCAGCCGCCGCTGCTTCAGCTGCCGCTTCATCAGCATCGCAAGGACCAACCGTCATCATTGAAGATAATGAATCAGCCGCTGCCGCTGCCGCCGCCGCTGCTGCTTCATCTGCATCAGGAAGTAACGGACTTTACGGACCAAACGGTCCATACGGTCCATACGGACCATACGGCCGTTACGGACAAGGCTCAGCTGCTTCTGCCGGAGCTGCTGCTTCAGCCGGATCACAAGGACTTAACGGAGCTAACGGATCTGGATCAGCCGCCGCTGCTTCAGCTGCCGCTTCTTCAGCATCACAAGGACCAACCGTCGTCATTGAAGAAAATGGATCATCTGCTTCAGCTTCTGCCGCCGCTGCTGCTGCTGCTGCATCTGAACGTGAAGCTGCTGATGCCGCCGCTGCTGCTGCTGCTGCTGCTGCAGCTTCGTCTGCATCAGGAAGTAACGGACTTTACGGACCAAACGGTCCATACGGTCCATACGGACCATACGGCCGTTACGGACAAGGCTCAGCTGCTTCTGCCGGAGCTGCTGCTTCAGCCGGATCACAAGGACTGAACGGAGCTAACGGATCTGGATCAGCCGCTGCTGCTTCAGCTGCCGCTTCATCAGCATCGCAAGGACCAACCGTCATCATTGAAGATAATGAATCATCTGCTTCAGCTTCTGCCGCCGCTGCTGCTGCTGCTGCATCTGAACGTGAAGCTGCTGATGCCGCCGCTGCTGCTGCTGCTGCTGCTGCTGCAGCTTCGTCTGCATCAGGAAGTAACGGACTTTACGGACCAAACGGTCCATACGGACCATACGGCCGTTACGGACAAGGCTCAGCTGCTTCTGCCGGAGCTGCTGCTTCAGCCGGATCACAAGGACTGAACGGAGCTAACGGATCTGGATCAGCCGCCGCTGCTTCAGCTGCCGCTTCATCAGCATCGCAAGGACCAACCGTCATCATTGAAGATAATGAATCAGCCGCTGCCGCTGCCGCCGCCGCTGCTGCTTCATCTGCATCAGCAAGTAACGGACTTTACGGACCAAACGGTCCATACGGTCCATACGGACCATACGGCCGTTACGGACAAGGCTCAGCTGCTTCTGCCGGAGCTGCTGCTTCAGCCGGATCACAAGGACTTAACGGAGCTAACGGATCTGGATCAGCCGCCGCTGCTTCAGCTGCCGCTTCTTCAGCATCACAAGGACCAACCGTCGTCATTGAAGAAAATGGATCATCCGCTTCAGCTGCTGCCGCCGCTGCTGCTGCTGCTGCATCTGAACGTGAAGCTGCTGATGCCGCCGCTGCTGCTGCTGCTGCTGCAGCTTCATCTGCATCAGGAAGTAACGGACTTTACGGACCAAACGCTCCATACGGTCCATACGGACCATACGGCCGTTACGGACAAGGCTCAGCTGCTTCTGCCGGAGCTGCTGCTGCTTCAGCCGGATCACAAGGACTTAACGGAGCTAACGGATCTGGATCAGCCGCCGCTGCCTCAGCTGCCGCTTCAGGCGGATCACAAGGACTGAACGGAGCTAACGGATCTGGATCAGCCGCTGCTGCTTCAGCTGCCGCTTCATCAGCATCGCAAGGACCAACCGTCATCATTGAAGATAATGAATCAGCCGCTGCCGCTGCCGCCGCCGCTGCTGCTTCATCTGCATCAGGAAGTAACGGACTTTACGGACCAAACGGTCCATACGGTCCATACGGACCATACGGCCGTTACGGACAAGGCTCAGCTGCTTCTGCCGGAGCTGCTGCTTCAGCCGGATCACAAGGACTTAACGGAGCTAACGGATCTGGATCAGCCGTCGCTGCTTCAGCTGCCGCTTCTTCAGCATCACAAGGACCAACCGTCGTCATTGAAGAAAATGGATCATCCGCTTCAGCTGCTGCCGCCGCTGCTGCTGCTGCTGCATCTGAACGTGAAGCTGCTGATGCCGCCGCTGCTGCTGCTGCTGCTGCAGCTTCGTCTGCATCAGGAAGTAACGGACTTTACGGACCAAACGGTCCATACGGTCCATACGGACCATACGGCCGTTACGGACAAGGCTCAGCTGCTTCTGCCGGAGCTGCTGCTTCAGCCGGATCACAAGGACTTAACGGAGCTAACGGATCTGGATCAGCCGCCGCTGCCTCAGCTGCCGCTTCAGGCGGATCACAAGGACTGAACGGAGCTAACGGATCTGGATCAGCCGCCGCTGCATCAGCTGCCGCTTCATCAGCATCGCAAGGACCAACCATCATCATTGAAGATAATGAATCAGCCGCTGCCGCTGCCGCCGCCGCTGCTGCTTCATCTGCATCAGGAAGTAACGGACTTTACGGACCAAACGGTCCATACGGTCCATACGGACCATACGGCCGTTACGGACAAGGCTCAGCTGCTTCTGCCGGAGCTGCTGCTTCAGCCGGATCACAAGGACTTAACGGAGCTAACGGATCTGGATCAGCCGCCGCTGCCTCAGCTGCCAGTTCAGCCGGATCACAAGGACCAACTGTCGTCATTGAAGAAAATGGATCATCTGCTTCAGCTTCTGCCGCCGCTGCTGCTGCTGCTGCATCTGAACGTGAAGCTGCTGATGCCGCCGCTGCTGCTGCTGCTGCTGCAGCTTCGTCTGCATCAGGAAGTAACGGACTTTACGGACCAAACGGTCCATACGGTCCATACGGACCATACGGCCGTTACGGACAAGGCTCAGCTGCTTCTGCCGGAGCTGCTGCTTCAGCCGGATCACAAGGACTTAACGGAGCTAACGGATCTGGATCAGCCGCCGCTGCCTCAGCTGCCGCTTCAGGCGGATCACAAGGACTGAACGGAGCTAACGGATCTGGATCAGCCGCCGCTGCTTCAGCTGCCGCTTCATCAGCATCGCAAGGACCAACCGTCATCATTGAAGATAATGAATCAGCCGCTGCCGCTGCTGCCGCCGCTGCTGCTTCATCTGCATCAGGAAGTAACGGACTTTACGGACCAAACGGTCCATACGGTCCATACGGACCATACGGCCGTTACGGACAAGGCTCAGCTGCTTCTGCCGGAGCTGCTGCTTCAGCCGGATCACAAGGACTTAACGGAGCTAACGGATCTGGATCAGCCGCCGCTGCCTCAGCTGCCGCTTCAGGCGGATCACAAGGACTGAACGGAGCTAACGGATCTGGATCAGCCGCTGCTGCTTCAGCTGCCGCTTCATCAGCATCGCAAGGACCAACCGTCATCATTGAAGATAATGAATCAGCCGCTGCCGCTGCCGCCGCCGCTGCTGCTTCATCTGCATCAGGAAGTAACGGACTTTACGGACCAAACGGTCCATACGGTCCATACGGACCATACGGCCGTTACGGACAAGGCTCAGCTGCTTCTGCCGGAGCTGCTGCTTCAGCCGGATCACAAGGACTTAACGGAGCTAACGGATCTGGATCAGCCGCCGCTGCCTCAGCTGCCAGTTCAGCCGGATCACAAGGACCAACTGTCGTCATTGAAGAAAATGGATCATCTGCTTCAGCTTCTGCCGCCGCTGCTGCTGCTGCTGCATCTGAACGTGAAGCTGCTGATGCCGCCGCTGCTGCTGCTGCTGCTGCAGCTTCGTCTGCATCAGGAAGTAACGGAGTTTACGGACCAAACGGTCCATACGGTCCATACGGACCATACGGCCGTTACGGACAAGGCTCAGCTGCTTCTGCCGGAGCTGCTGCTTCAGCCGGATCACAAGGACTTAACGGAGCTAACGGATCTGGATCAGCCGCCGCTGCCTCAGCTGCCGCTTCAGGCGGATCACAAGGACTGAACGGAGCTAACGGATCTGGATCAGCCGCCGCTGCTTCAGCTGCCGCTTCATCAGCATCGCAAGGACCAACCGTCATCATTGAAGATAATGAATCAGCCGCTGCCGCTGCCGCCGCCGCTGCTGCTTCATCTGCATCAGGAAGTAACGGACTTTACGGACCAAACGGTCCATACGGTCCATACGGACCATACGGCCGTTACGGACAAGGCTCAGCTGCTTCTGCCGGAGCTGCTGCTTCAGCCGGATCACAAGGACTTAACGGAGCTAACGGATCTGGATCAGCCGCCGCTGCCTCAGCTGCCGCTTCAGGCGGATCACAAGGACTGAACGGAGCTAACGGATCTGGATCAGCCGCTGCTGCTTCAGCTGCCGCTTCATCAGCATCGCAAGGACCAACCGTCATCATTGAAGATAATGAATCAGCCGCTGCCGCTGCCGCCGCCGCTGCTGCTTCATCTGCATCAGGAAGTAACGGACTTTACGGACCAAACGGTCCATACGGTCCATACGGACCATACGGCCGTTACGGACAAGGCTCAGCTGCTTCTGCCGGAGCTGCTGCTTCAGCCGGATCACAAGGACTTAACGGAGCTAACGGATCTGGATCAGCCGCCGCTGCTTCAGCTGCCGCTTCTTCAGCATCACAAGGACCAACCGTCGTCATTGAAGAAAATGGATCATCCGCTTCAGCTGCTGCCGCCGCTTCTGCTGCTGCTGCATCTGAACGTGAAGCTGCTGATGCCGCCGCTGCTGCTGCTGCTGCTGCAGCTTCATCTGCATCAGGAAGTAACGGACTTTACGGACCAAACGGTCCATACGGTCCATACGGACCATACGGCCGTTACGGACAAGGCTCAGCTGCTTCTGCCGGAGCTGCTGCTTCAGCCGGATCACAAGGACTTAACGGAGCTAACGGATCTGGATCAGCCGCCGCTGCCTCAGCTGCCGCTTCAGGCGGATCACAAGGACTGAACGGAGCTAACGGATCTGGATCAGCCGCTGCTGCTTCAGCTGCCGCTTCATCAGCATCGCAAGGACCAACCGTCATCATTGAAGATAATGAATCAGCCGCTGCCGCTGCCGCCGCCGCTGCTGCTTCATCTGCATCAGGAAGTAACGGACTTTACGGACCAAACGGTCCATACGGTCCATACGGACCATACGGCCGTTACGGACAAGGCTCAGCTGCTTCTGCCGGAGCTGCTGCTTCAGCCGGATCACAAGGACTTAACGGAGCTAACGGATCTGGATCAGCCGCCGCTGCCTCAGCTGCCAGTTCAGCCGGATCACAAGGACCAACTGTCGTCATTGAAGAAAATGGATCATCTGCTTCAGCTTCTGCCGCCGCTGCTGCTGCTGCTGCATCTGAACGTGAAGCTGCTGATGCCGCCGCTGCTGCTGCTGCTGCTGCAGCTTCGTCTGCATCAGGAAGTAACGGAGTTTACGGACCAAACGGTCCATACGGTCCATACGGACCATACGGCCGTTACGGACAAGGCTCAGCTGCTTCTGCCGGAGCTGCTGCTTCAGCCGGATCACAAGGACTTAACGGAGCTAACGGATCTGGATCAGCCGCCGCTGCCTCAGCTGCCGCTTCAGGCGGATCACAAGGACTGAACGGAGCTAACGGATCTGGATCAGCCGCCGCTGCTTCAGCTGCCGCTTCATCAGCATCGCAAGGACCAACCGTCATCATTGAAGATAATGAATCAGCCGCTGCCGCTGCCGCCGCCGCTGCTGCTTCATCTGCATCAGGAAGTAACGGACTTTACGGACCAAACGGTCCATACGGTCCATACGGACCATACGGCCGTTACGGACAAGGCTCAGCTGCTTCTGCCGGAGCTGCTGCTTCAGCCGGATCACAAGGACTTAACGGAGCTAACGGATCTGGATCAGCCGCCGCTGCCTCAGCTGCCGCTTCAGGCGGATCACAAGGACTGAACGGAGCTAACGGATCTGGATCAGCCGCTGCTGCTTCAGCTGCCGCTTCATCAGCATCGCAAGGACCAACCGTCATCAATGAAGATAATGAATCAGCCGCTGCCGCTGCCGCCGCCGCTGCTGCTTCATCTGCATCAGGAAGTAACGGACTTTACGGACCAAACGGTCCATACGGTCCATACGGACCATACGGCCGTTACGGACAAGGCTCAGCTGCTTCTGCCGGAGCTGCTGCTTCAGCCGGATCACAAGGACTTAACGGAGCTAACGGATCTGGATCAGCCGCCGCTGCCTCAGCTGCCGCTTCAGGCGGATCACAAGGACTGAACGGAGCTAACGGATCTGGATCAGCCGCTGCTGCTTCAGCTGCCGCTTCATCAGCATCGCAAGGACCAACCGTCATCATTGAAGATAATGAATCAGCCGCTGCCGCTGCCGCCGCCGCTGCTGCTTCATCTGCATCAGGAAGTAACGGACTTTACGGACCAAACGGTCCATACGGTCCATACGGACCATACGGCCGTTACGGACAAGGCTCAGCTGCTTCTGCCGGAGCTGCTGCTTCAGCCGGATCACAAGGACTTAACGGAGCTAACGGATCTGGATCAGCCGCCGCTGCTTCAGCTGCCGCTTCATCAGCATCGCAAGGACCAACCGTCATCATTGAAGATAATGGATCAGCCGCTGCCGCTGCCGCCGCCGCTGCTGCTTCATCTGCATCAGGAAGTAATGGACTTTACGGACCAAACGGTCCATACGGTCCATACGGACCATACGGCCGTTACGGACAAGGCTCAGCTGCTTCTGCCGGAGCTGCTGCTTCAGCCGGATCACAAGGACTTAACGGAGCTAACGGATCTGGATCAGCCGCCGCTGCCTCAGCTGCCGCTTCGTCAGCATCGCAAGGACCAGCCGTCGTCATTGAAGAAAATGGATCATCCGCTTCAGCTTCTGCCGCGGCTGCTGCTGCCGCCGCATCTGAACGTGAAGCTGCTGCTGCTGCTGCCGCTGCTGCTGCTGCAGCTTCATCTGCATCAGGAAGTGACGGACTTTACGGATCAAACGGTGCATATGTTCCATATGGTCCGTACGGACCAGGCTCTGCTGGAGGATCAGGATCTGCTGCTTCGGCTGCAGCATCATCTTCTAGCTCCTCGGGTGCCGGTTATGGTCGCCCAGGAATCCGTGGCCCGTGTCGTCTCACTCGCAGACAGTTCGTCGTGAAGATTGGCACTCGTCGTCGTCAATGCGTCGGCTGTTAATTTACATAAGAATGTTTATGCTTTATTTAACATTTTTATAATATTTTAATTTCTTTTGGATACATCTTTTATTTCTATATTAATATATCTGGCATCTCTTAATTTTTGTTTGTTTTTTTCTTTTTTTTCTTCCTGATATCTTTCTTTTATTCAGAACTTAAATTTAAATCATTTCTAATGTTACTTTGTAATTATTTAAACAACTTATAATCATAAAATGTAACATTATTTTTCTAACCAACAAAAGTGTAGGTATACAAATGTAGAGTCTGGCAAACGAAAGCGTGACCTGAGATAACGCAGCAAATTAAAAAAAAATATATGTGTGTTATTTCTAACTATAGTAAGAGAAAAATGATTGGTAGTTGAATTTTTGATTGTATATGTAGAAGACACTTAATTTCGTATAATAGTTGTTTGCGAATTTAATTTCTAATTTGAGGAACACATAACATCTAAATCATCATCCAACATCTAAATCAAGAGGTTTTTGAAGTCGGTTTATTTTTTATTTTTACGGGTCAAACAGAGAACCACCTTGTTTGTAGTCGGTTCAAAAGATTATATAGATTATCTGTAAACATAAGAAACTATCATCCTATCGTTAATCAAATAATCAGCCAACAAGGATTAAGATTACTAAGTCATACTAACCTCAAAAATAATGTTGACATATTAAAACTTTAAAAAAAGTCCAGGGGCTCTACCGGCTAACTTTTCGAAGGTCTGCCGAGCTTCAACTTAAAACAGATAAATCGAAGTAAGGAGTTTCATATTATACTATTCGCCGAAGTTATTTAAATGATAGCGAATATGCCATTATGCATAAAAGTTTATGCCGTACCTTATACCAAACCATATTATGACTAAAAATTGTATGCGAGCAAAACCGTATCCCAGTGGGATAGTGCCTTAAGAGTCGCATTAGGCCGATCTTGAATTGTGGCATTCATAAAAATGTGAGAAATCTGTCGCTGCAACCGGTTCCCGCGGCCCTCCACCTGAAGCGGTGTGGACCGGGACGGCACGAATTAATTCAAATTCTGGATAATGTATGTGAGAAATCAAATGACCGTTGCCCTAAGGTGACCATGATGTGCACTTTGACACTGACCGTTGAACTAAGAAGATGAAAGTGTTGGTAAGCCGTGAAACAAAAGATCGCGTGTCTCGTGAAGTGCAGTGTTTTGCGATGGACTCTTATTTACAGGTAAGGATTTATTTACTTTTTTTTGATAAATAGCTTGAAGCGTTCAATGTTTCACGAATGCGAAACTCGAATAAGCTCCCCATTTTTTCGATTGCTTTATGTAACATTTTCCGTGATTCAATACAATGTATTATAAATAACACTTTTATGTAGCCGTTTTGGTTTTTGACGTTAATAAAAGTCTATAACTTTTATGGGTTAAAAAATTAATAGATTCAAGATCAAAGATTAAAATCATTTACTTACTCAAGCTAGACTGGTAGCTACGCTATCGATTCGCTAACCGAGAGTCCGAGACCTTAAACGAGACGAGACAAACCAGTGATAATCTTGTCGGGAGTTTTTGGCGCCATTTTGTCGAGTTCGGTTTGGTGTCTATTTTAATTATTTTCAAATTGATTCATAATGGATATTGTGTCTTAAAATTGGTGCAGTTATATGGTACAAGTGTCTACGCAACTGAACAATATGTGGGATAATTGAAATAGGCGCGATCTTGGTTGTGTGAAGCTGAGACTTTTATTGAAGTGGTGGCTTTCTCGGCAGAACTAACCGAGTAAACTGTCTTGATATACTTGGTGCCAAATGCTTTAAGCAGCACTGGAATGCGATGCACCCGCATTCTAATGAAAAATTAAACAATATCTACCACTGAACTATTTAACACTTGACACTGGCAAAAATTACTTCCAAGAGGAAAGTAGATTGCCATAACAAAAAAAAAAGAAAGATAATCTTGTCAAAGGTTGCTTTTTGCTCCCTGTTTTATTTCGTATAGAGTCATCAAAATTAAAAAGTACCTCGGCATAAAGTGACGTCACTCTCCGTCACAAACATCACAGTTTCCATTCAATCATTTCGATGGCTATAAGGGATAGGGACTGTAATAGGAAACAAGGCGACTGTTGTGAGCAAAAATCTAATATCACAAAACAGATTTTCAGTAAATAGACAAGATATACCGAGTATAGAGAAATATAAAATATATACAAACTATAAAAACCTAAAAGTTTAATCCATAATAACACTATTTATTTAAAGATAGAGGTAATTCTATTAAACCTTAATTACTCGCGTGGGGTCCGCTTGGACCCTAGTGCAAATTGAAACGTTTGTTATTTCTCAACATTTGATGTTATTTTCAAATACTTAAATAAAAATAACACTGATTTTCAAAGAGACAAGTTTAGTTTTGGCTTTGAAATTGGGGTCCACACGGACCCCACGCGAGTGTTTACGTAAGTTTTTAGATGTAAAGACATTGGACGGTTTTTGGAATACGCAGAATTTTAGGAACTAGGTACCAGGGGTGTGATTTTGTAACTTTGTTGCAATCAACTCTGACAGAAATCGCAGTTACATTGCTGCTTTAGTAAGAACCAATGTGACAACTATATTACTTATAGCAGCAATGTAACTGCGGTTTCAATCGAGAATTGTTAGCAACAGAGTTACGTTATCAGGGGGCAGGTTGTGGAACCGAACTTAGAATATAAGTATTTTCATCAACCGACTTCAAAAATAAATAGGTTATGATTTCGATTGTATGTTACCTTGGTACTCCGTCATTTATGAACCATTTGAGAAAATATTTTTTTATTTCAAAGAATATACTTTCATATTGGTCCCATTTTTTAAATCGGTTCAGTAGTTTTCAAGAAATCCTGAAGATAATGTCATTTTCGTTACCATTACAATAATATGTTTTTACGGATGCTAGAGCATACCGGATATCTAAAGGTCGCGGGTTCGATTCCCGTCCGAGAACATGATCTGGTGCGAGTCGTATTTTTTCTAGTATATTATTTGGTATTATATAAAAATAGCATTGTGAATGCTAAAATCTCAAAATTTATAAATATTAAAGCTTTTTCAAACCTCCTTCATAAAACAATTCTAAAAACCAAAAAATTATGGATACTTATTCAAATCTGCATTATTTATTAATTAGGTGTACGCTTATCTAAATATAATGAATTTTAAATCAAGTCGGTTGGGATAAAAGATAATAAATATTAAGAAACCGAAAATAAAAATAAAAATATCTCCGGTATAATAAAATTACCCGACTTCAATGCGTACATCTAACCAAATATGTATCCTGTGTTTTGTGACCTAACTAATGAATAATAAAAGATTCGAATATTGTTTCTAGTTATTAGCGCTGTTTTTTGGAATGAGATTTTTATTACGCAATTGAATTGATCCCCACGTTATTTCAAACTAAATATTTTAGATTTAAAACTTTTTTGCTATGCCGCCCGCATGATTTGCCGGCAAAAATCATTGGAGAAAAAACGAAAATGGCCGCCGTGATCGTCAAGGGGTGGGCATTTTAAATGTACATTCTCTAACACAGGCGCAATAGTCAGCGATGACGCGACGGGGGCGGAACCCTCTACACAAACTACTCTCACACTAGCACACCGGCCATTTCATCAAGAGCTCCCATTCCCTCCCATTCTGCAACATTCTTTTGCGTTGGCGGGGGAGTTGTTAGACTGGTGACGTTTCAACTTTCACCGGTCGTTTCGTGACTCTGTCGCAAAAACTACACGCACACTTGAGCCGTGGGACGCAGTAGGCATAAAATTCGAAAATATACATAGCCGTTTCTCTTGTGCCGCAAATGAGATGGGCCGTGGAGCGGAACGAATGCATGATTCTGCGTTATTTGACTTGCCGTATATCCGTGCGGACGGTTTATGACGTCGTTTAATAGGTAATGACGTCAGATGCGACCGGAATACTTGCGTTTAAATTTTGATGATGTCGAGACGGTTGATTTGTGGACATTGAGTTTCCCAGAATATGCTTGTTACATAGTTTTAGTTGATTTTGTTTATTATTTATGACCACCCAACTTGTTGATATGTCCAATAAAAAACTCATTATTTAAGTAAAATTCAGGATTTCGGGATAAACCGATTTTTTGGTTGATTCCATATTTTTTCATAAATTCGTTCCTGTCAGGTAATTTTCAATCATTTATCTCAAACGTCTCAAACGTAACAAAAAAACAGTTTTTACAATGCGATAAATTTAATTTTGTGCAGTCAGAAGTGACCAACATCAGTGCGCTTGCAGTACAAAACTAAATATTTTATTTGCATGCGCACCATTTCTCGAGTGAAGTTGCCGCGAATCACTGTCCATTGTCAATTTAATCGCATTGTACAATAATTCAACTATTTACATCAGCTTAAAAATATTGGTAGATAAAAGTGATATTGCTAACTTATATTAATTTAAAAATATAGACGCATTCCTTCTTTTTCGGCCGGTGTTGCCCGCAACACCTTCACCACCAATCAGACCACAGACAAAGGAACGCAAAAAAAAGAAATACAATGCAAAGCGCACCACACATTACGCAACACATAGGCAGGCTGTAGCGATTTTTGGAGGCGTTCTCAATATATCACGCCGGTCGCAGCGCTCACTCACGCACACACGCGCACAGCGTCATCGTCAAGCGGCAGTACGGTCTGAGAAAAAAGTTTGCCTTTTATTTGGACTTTTTGGAGTCTAGCGGCCAAATACTCAAACGAATCTTAAACTTAAGGCCACCTTTAATTCAAAAAAGTTGTCAGATTCGACAGAAACTCTATGAAACTGACAGCTTCCCTGAAGTTAACGAGACCTTAACTAAAGATTTTAGCTAAGAAGCCTTTGAGTATTCAGCCGTTAAGTTAACAGTAGGCCCATAAAGCGCTATATCTCTAAAGCGAGATAGCAATGTGAATACAACGCGCGCGGGAGTGAGACTGATTTGGCCGGAATTAAGAATCGTAAAACATGAAATCAATCCGTAGCAAATAACCATAGGGATTAAGGAGAAATGCTTCTTCACGATTGTGAATATTAATGATACAGATTACTTTAAGCAATTTCGACTTGAATACTTACCTAATAAAGTTTCTAAATAATCTCAAACTTAAGAATTTTTAAGAGGAATTTTAGAAATTAAAATGTATCGAGCCATAATTACTGAAATGTGTTTCTGGTTCAATACGTGTCTGAATAAAGATATAAAGTAATAATTTCAGATCCGTAGGATCTTTCAGTGACGGCATTACATTAAAAAGTTTTAATTTTCTTTAAAGATCGCCCTAACTGCAAGCACCATGGACTTACAACAGCTTAAAACCTAATATGTATTTAATTATAATATAATTTATTTAACAACCGTGAACGCTAATTGTAACAAAACTTTAATGTACAAACGTTTGAACATTAAGCTAACTTAAGCGAAAAAAATAAGTTTCAGCTAAGTTACAACGAATAAAGTGGCCATTTTCGTTAACAAAAAAGGAGTCACTTTAATATTTTACTAACATATTTGTATAGATTTATAATCTGAAATAAATTAAATTAATAATAATATTTTTTTTATGTTAAGAAAACAAAATAAATAGACTTTAATAATGCTGTTAGTTGACGGCTATGGTCATAATTTGATGTAATATCCAGCAACTGATAAACGTTTTCATGCTCGTAAAGTTCGTCTTTATGTTGGGTATAGGCTGCATAAAATCGCTTTTCATGCTCTAGTGCATAAAGTAAAATCTTTTTGTTAGTCTCCGACTCTAAGACAAAGGTCGTCAAGTAAACAGCCACACACACAATTAAACTTCGTTAAAATATTGTTATTTAATTTCCTCACAATCGAAGTGAAAAGCAGAGTGTATAACTCGTACATAAAATTCTTTTTACCCTCGACTTGACTATCCACCCTCATCTACGGCTCGGGTGGATAGACATCTCGGGTAAAATGGTGCGCTTTATGCACTTGTTGTATAATCTACTTATATATCACAGAAGTTATGAGGTTCTCTGTATGTGAGAAAAAAACACCAATTTTATGGGTAAGGACCTAAATATTTGTAGTACATTTAAAAGTTAGGTAAAAAAAGAAAAAGGAATGTTTATCTGCGGCCAGTACCCCCCGGCGCGGCGGGCATTTCCCGAAGTGTGAGAGGCACGTTATTAGTCCGGTGCGCCGGGATAGGTTTTCACAATTTTGAGCCGGCAGTCACAATGCTCCGTCATTTTCTATGATTAATAGTGCGGCGTCGGGTTTTATGCCAGAAACTATAGACTGTGGAATCAATGAGACTCCTTGCAGTTTTTACAATATTATGCGATGTTTATTGAAAGTACGTAATGTTTTTCGTTTGATAGGAACTTTTACTGCTTTCCTTGAAGATTTCAAGTTTTTCTTATTAGAATTTTGATATTCCAATTCTAGTAATACTCTTTTATGTATTAGGTGTAATGAGGTTGCATACGAGTTATAGTTAGCTTACTTCTACTAACAAAATTATTATCTTTTTTAAAGGTTATACACATCGTAGGTAGTTCGAATAGTTGTTAGGCTTACCAAACAATAAGTTATAATTAAAAGGTTTTCATAATAGATAAGCGGTTTTGTATTGATCAATAATATTGATAAAAAGCTATATCGTACATTGTGAAATTATCCAAGCATTATCTTAAAGAAATTAAACGAAGCTAGGAGTGGTATAGCGACGCTGTTGTCTATGGTGTGTGGTTTAAAAATTTATCTAATAGATGTCGCCACGAGGTTTTCAAAGCAATACTATGTGCTGTTTGGTAGGTATTCTTTTAATTTATCTATTCGAAGCTAGATGGCGTTTCTACCTTTTAATTTTTTTCGTAAGAGGTGAATTTTTTTTTGACAAACGAAGAACTGTTTTGATAAAAAAGTTTTATATAATTATCGAACCTGCTCACAAAATTTAACGAGAATCGGTTGAGAAATGAGACCTGTAGATCGAACTATTACAGGTACATAGTTCGCTAAATAAACAAGTAGCAATTTGCGCGCGTACGTGGGTGCGTTACTAAAAAGCTTCGTAGGCCTAAAAACATGTATTTCACCTCCCTTTTTCCCCCACAGGTGGGCGTGGGGGGACACTAGCCCCCTCTGCGACACTTCACGACCGCGGCCCTAGAATATTAATGCACCCACTTAATTGAATATTTTTGACTTACCATCATTTTGTTCTATCCCAATAGTTTTACAAAGGATAGCGCTGAAACTGTTCCCACTCAGCTATATTTAATTTTTAACCTGAAATTCCGCTTTCATTCGGTCTTATAATGGTGATTTTACAATATTCCATTTTATATGGAGCTGGATTGGAAGTTCTGCTCGTTTGAATTTTGAAATAGGCAATGCATTGTAAATTTTTTGTGAAGCTTGGTGAAATCATTAGTGATTCGGATATGGTGTACCTACTAGTGGCGAGGGGTGAAATTATGTCGAAGGTAAGCCACTGTTAAAAAAAAAATGATCTAGGGCCCTACCGGCTAACTTTTAGAACTTCGGCGGGTCTGCCGAGCTTCAACTTAAAACAGATAAATCGAAGTAAGGAGTTTCGTATTGTACTATTCGCCGAAGTTATTAAGAAGATATCGATGTTCGTGTGAGATCATGTATTGGGGTTCGCCATTTTGACCCGATTGGGGCTCGATTTATCTGTTTTAATTTGAAACTCGGCAGACTTTCCGAAATTTGATGCGTTAGCCGGTACGGCCCCTGCATAGTGGATCGGTGATTCGGTGGAGTGGGATTTTTAAAAGGTAAGCCGATGGGAAACGGCTTGTATGGACTCTTTCGCCACTGGTACCTATACAAGGTGTACCTATATCAGCTGTTTCATACAAAAATTAAAATCGAAAATATCAAAATGTATGAAACAGCTGATTTTTTTTCGCGATTTCAGAGTTGGCACCATAGTAAAAGTTGTTCAGTTTGATGGTCTCTATATACCATATTCGGCATTAGGGGTATTTTTGTAATACCTTGTATAGCATTTGGTTACAAATCATAAACAATATTACAAGCTACGTCATTCCATAGTACTTCTACGTCAATTACACTTTTTATTGTCTATAGACAATAAAAAACCTAAGTGTGTAATGAAAAACTATGCTACTATTCAGGACATTACAGTTTTTTTTATTAGATTTTATGTTATGATTGTGACTCAGCTTCGAAGTTGTTAAATTAAATATTTCTCTACTGTAACTGGACGGACATGACATGACTTGTTCAAAAAATAAAAACACGCCTGCATCAAAAGACAAGTCAACTGAAAAGATGCAAAAAGATCAAATATTAAAGGCATGCAAAATGCAGTAATGCCACTTTATGCATGCCTCGTACTGCATTCAGTTGACTTGTCTTTTGATGCAGGTGGGTTTTCTAGTTTTAATAAATTTATTTATTTTTATCTATGTGTTTTTAGTTATAATGTATATATTACGGGCATGATATACTTTTTTGAAATCCTTATGATTAGCCCTTTCATTTGATACCCATATGCAGTATTTTAATATTTTTTCTTCCACTTCAAATAATAGCACAGCTGCTGCTATGTTGGTTTTTTTAACGTCACGGTTTAGGTACCTAAAAACACTTAGGCTGTCAAGACAAATCCAACGATATCTTAATTATAGAAATCCGTTCAGCCCATAGACTTGGATCCCGCTACGCTTAAGCGTTACGATAAAGATTCAACTGTTTCAAAGATGATGAGTTTATAAACAATATTACATACATACATTATAAGACTCACATGAAAAACATTACCCTTTCCTTGCAGTCGGGTACAAAGACACGAGTCACCAAAGTTTGATTTCCGTTACTATCTACTAGCATTTTTTTACATATTATAATAATTTATCATATAAACACTGCAAGCAAGTTAATATTCTGCACGAGGTGTAAAATTCACGTACGGAATTTATTATAACTACTTATTTGTTAAGTTGACAATTAAACTTAGTTCATGAGGGTTACACAACCGGGTTACACCGTCGTGAAAAAGTTAAAACACATCTGTATCTAATAACTTTAGGCGCCATTCTCAAAGAAATCTCTGAGCCCGATTCCCTAATCAGAAACGGAGGGCCAATATCCGAATCCGTCTCCTAATTATCCCGATATTAATTCCCCAGTCGTAAATAATACCCAACAATGTTATCTTAACAAATTGACGCCCGGCTAGAGAGAGACAAAACGGTGTATCTCCAAATTTTACAATTTTGCGCGGCAGTGTTTAGCGATGTTTATGAGGGGTGCGATGACGGGTGGAGGCGGGGGCTATAGTGCCGAAAGGGGGAAAGGATAAGGAGAAACTGGCCGAAACCCCCGGACACTTAGATATATTTGTGCGATGTCGACCCTCGAAGATACGGATCGGTGCGCGTGTGTGCGAACTCTCTCGTGACGATGTTTAGAAAGCCTTTGTAAAATAATAAGGGTAAATGTGCTTAGTTTGCATAGGTACTGCAGTTGGGGAGTTTAGTAGTTGGTCCGGGGGAATATTGTCATACGGAATGGTATAGTAAATCTGAGATGTTAATTTGATTTATAATATGCAGCGTTTTCGCTCGAAATGTATTTGCTAAATACAAGTTGAGCTGACTACCCGTAAACTTTTGCTTTGTAATTAAGCAACATTACTGCTAATAGTTATAATAGAGGATTTCAGACTAATAAACGATTTGGTGAGCTTTAATGTGACAATTTGTTTTATTATTATTCAATAGCCGGTTTTCTTTTAATTACGGGCACCAGCTTCTCACACTTCAGGCCATATTTAGTATTTCTCTCAAATAATGTTCTAGAGTTAAGTTACCTATTGCGTGACGAGGATATAAATTATTTATTTATTTATTAGCTTTCTTTCTAGAATTTCCCAAGCAATTTATTAGAATTTAAATTGATGATACGCCCCAAAAGACGTAAAAGGGACCAATATTGTAGCAGTTTACGATGTCGCAACATAACAATATAACAGCTGAAGTTAAAAGCATTCCTTTCCACAATAGCGAGGTCGTTTCGTCAGATCGAATGTGTTTATCCCGAGTCCGACATTCGTTCTTTAGTACGGTCCGGCTACCATTCGTCGGCGACAGGCCGATTTAATATTCTATTTTACTCCGGCGATAAGATTAAAGTATGTAATTTCTTGTGCCGAAACGAGCTGCCGTTTTGTGTACGCACTAGATGTGAAGCGACAGTAACAGGGTTGATAGACTGGAACATTTTCGATTACTAATTTTCTTTTCTAATTACCTTCCGACGACCTCCGTGGTTTTCAAGATGTCGCCATGTCTGAGGATCTGTTCGTTCTCCGGTTGGGTCAATTTAGAAAAACGTACTTTTCTATATTAGCTCATGTCTGGGTTTTGTGATACCACCGTTGTCTTTGATTACCATAACACAAGTGTTTTAGCCAGTTACTTTGGAATCGGAGCAATACGCTATCGCCAGCATTATTCAAAATAAAAGCTATATCTTTGTGAATTCACCTATACATTAAGGCTTACTTATTCATTATAAAGTAATTAATCTATATATATAAAAGGGAAAATCACTCACTCACTCACTCACTCACTCACTCACTCACTGATCACGAAATCTCAGAAACTACAAGTGCTAGGAGTCTCAAATTTTGCATGGGGGCTCCTTTTAGGGCGTAGGTGCTCACTAAGACGGGATTTCGCGAAATTCAATCCCTAAAGGGGTGAAACAGGGTGGCAAAGTTTGTATGGGAGAACGCGATTCCTTGGCCCGATTGACTTGAAATTTGGCAAAGACATTCTTTTACAAAATTAATTGAACACGTGTTTCGTATTTTTTTAATATTTATCCCCTAACAGGGTTAAAAAGTGATAGAAAGCTACTTTTGGGGTATTTACTTCGACGTCGGAATCGAAACTTCTTAGTGATGCAAAATGCATTTGATTGATTAATTAAGAAAAATAAATGTCATTTGTCATCTCAACGTAGTATTACATTCTTTTTGGTCATTTCCCTTGAGAGTAGATAGAATGCATTTCATTGAATCACCAAAAAAATTTTGCAGGTCAGTGCATTGAATAGTACCTATGGCTTATGTTGGCAGAGTTGACATTTTTTCAATAAGGTGCAAAATTATTCCATCTGATTATCAGATTAATTTCAAAAGATTACAATATCCGGTCAAGTCGCCTATGCTACAACAATTAATAAAGCACAGGGACAAAGTGTAAGAGCGGCTGGTGTTGTTCTGCGCAGTGATTGTTTATCCCATGGCCAGCTCTAATGTCGCCTGATCGAGAGTCAGCTCGCCGAATAGCCTTTTTATTTTGCAACCGGATAACATGACAAGAAATGTGGTAGGTATACAACATGTTACAAAAATACCCCTAAAGCCGAATATTATGGTATATAGAAACCACCAAACTGAACTACTTTTACTATGAGACCAACTCTGAAACTGCGAAATAAAAATCAGCTGTTTCATACAAAAATTAAAATAGAAAATATCAAAATGTATGAAACAGCTGATTTTTTTTCGCGATTTGAGAGTTGGTCCTAATAGTAAAAGTTGTACTATTGGAATTTTTGTAACACGTATATTATAGAGAAGTGTTGGATGATCGAGATTGATAATCCTGATAATTAATTAAATAAAAATAAAAAGTTATTTATTTCAGATAACAAGATCCATAATAGTTTACAGTAATAAATAAATGAAATAATAATAACATCCACAAAATACCTTGATAAAATATTATTTTAAGTACGGAAATTATACTGTATTATTTATTTATTTTAATCAATAATTCACAACACATTTTTATTTAGAACTAGCTGCACCCGGCATGCGTATCGCAATGCTCCGTTTTTTTAGCTAGGGAACTTCTCGGTCGTCAGCAGAACAACTCACCAAAGTTTCATCATAATCGGATCAATGGTTTAGGAGTCCCGTCGTCTGTACACTTAGATCTTTTAAACTATGCACAAAAAACCGCATCAAAATCTGTCCATAAGTTCGGGAGCTAGGTTGCCTCAGACAGACAGACACACACAGGTCAAACTTATAACATCCCTTGCGTATGTTGTGTACCTACGTCGTATATATATATAGTGGTGGCCACATAATTAAGGACACAAGTCGATTTTCATACAAACGAGGTAATTTTGAAGTCTTGGTTTTCCGTCTGATGATGGCCATCCAGGGAGTGAATGGAAAAGATTCAGATCGCAATACACACCCAACTGATCTGGTCAGCATTCTAAGAGATGTAAGCATCAGAATTTTCAGTTGCAAGATTTTCATACATTTTTATGCTATATTCGCGGTATTTTTAAACATATCCTTACATCTCTTAAAATGCTGATCAGATCACTTAGTGGGTATAGAAATCTGGATCTCTTCCATTCACTCCCTGGATGGCCATCGCCAGGCCATCGCCAGATCACCGCTCGGTCAATCCCAGGCGGAGAAGCAATGCTTAAAAGTTACTTCGTTTGTATGAAAATCGACTGGCGTCCTTAATTATGTGGTCACCACTATATATATAGATATCCTGTAGTATAGTCTAATAACTTCCCACTCACCACATTAGTAACTACATTGTACCCATGCGAAGCCGGGGCGCGCCGCTAGTACCATTATAAAGAAGTATTAATGTTAAAATTGCTATTATTGCTTGGATTGCTTAACTATGTAATAAAACGATAAATACACAATAGTGATACAAAATGATATTTATGTATCAACTGCATTACAAACACGTGTAGGTTGGTATTAGTACATTATTATTATTAGTAATTTGTAGCATTATATTATTATAATGAAATATAAGATAAGCAAAAGTGCCAGCCCTGTGCCCAATCGTAAGAAGTGTGCGCGGGTGCGGCCGCAGCCCGGAGCTATAATGAAACCCTCCCCACCCACACTAAGATGACGTCCAGTATATTGGACAATTTTCGTCCAACTCACTCGTGACTCGCCTAGCAATTTAGATATTACGAATTTAGAATGCGCGCGTTAAATATGGGCTTTGGTGCGATTAAATGAAAAGAGGTTTTTGTGACTTATGTGGTTTTCTTTTGTCAGTCATTTTGAGTACGTACCTAGCTTTATTTCCGTTGTACCCCAATATTTAAAAAAACCTATATAATTTTCGACACACATTTTCTTGTTCAGAAAATTTAACGATTATCGGTTGAGAAATGCGACCTTTAGAGAACACAATACCAAATAATTTTTGCCCAAGCTGAAACGGAAACGCTTCGCACTCGCTCGGTCACCAAGTAAGAATCCGCTATATTGTCGCCTGGATTTTCTATAAGATCAAAAAATGAAATACCACTTCCTCATGTAAATCTACAAAATAAAACCACCCCCTAACCCTCAACAAAATGAACGTGACATAGGAAAACTTACCCCTATAATCTTGCAGCCCCCGGCCTAATCAAAAACCCTACGATTTTCTTTCAACCCTCCCCTTGGGGTGGGGTACTTAAGATCGATGGAGCCCGTAGATTAGACTTCAGGATAAGGGCAAATTAAGGGGCCTGTCCCAAATTAAGGGCCCTTTGTACTACGCCGCTCTCGAAGTTTGTACCTTGTTTTGACATGTTTTATAATTAATTTGCTAGTTTCGTGTTTTAGTTGAGCACGAGTTTAATTTTAAACAATTTCGAGTTCACCACGCTTACATAGGTACCTACCTATTATGTAAAGTGGGATTTATAATTTTGAAAATGTATTTTTTCATTTTTATTAACATAACCTAGCTAAATAGAAAACAGTCCTTTATTACATAGGTATTTGGACTTGAATATAACTCAATACAGACAAAAAATATTATTTATATACGAGAGCGCTAAAATTAAGCTCGAGAAGCAAACATTGTGTCAATCTCAAACATTAGACAAGCTAACGACAATCTTAAGTAATGTTATAGATTACTTAAGTAATGTTTATTTTTGAGCGTTATCGTTCGAAAGAATCTACGGCTCAAATGACCATTAGAGATTTACGTTTTTTTTGTAAAATTAAATTAAGTTAAAATAAATAATAAAAAAAGCATATTAACTTCATCTTTCTTAGCAACCAAATCTAAAAATACCTACTAGATTCCATCTCAGTTAATATTACTCTATCTGAGTAGGACAGAAAAGGACAGCACTCCTCTAGTTGCTGGTACTTTAATTATGTCCCACTGAATGCGGCCATTGTGAGACGCTCCCATTGGCGCAATTGTCTTATGAGAACTAAAGCCTATCTGAAGAGTATTGTATTTACCTATTTATGAAAATGTGCATTGTTTTGCTGCAAATAGGGTTACCATATCTCAGGATTTGTCGTGAGATCTCAGGATTTTTGGACTTTTCTAAGGATTGCGGCCGGATTTTGAAAATCTCAGGAAATCTCAGGATTTTTAGAATTTTCAATAAAATACAGTACATTTTAAATTTTTTTTTAAATAAAAAGTTAAACAAACTAACCTTAGGAAAAGTTATAACATAACTTAGCTATGGCTACATACATACTAATGGGATGAGATAAGAATAGATGTAACATCATAATATTATGAATATAGTTGTTGCCGATCTTATTTTTTCTAATTTCCTAATAATCTAATAGTAAAACAATATCTTATGGTAAAATGGTATTTTATCCTAAAATAAACTTTCTACCAAATAATATTTCCACAAGTTTCAAAACTAATTATCATAAACTAATAAACGAATAAGACCCCAGACGACCGCCCGCGACAAATGCTAATCACATTGTGAAGTACCAGACCAGACCACCTCCGAACCTATCCCCACTACCCGGTGTTAGCTATGGAACTATATAACTGAAATTTAGTTAGTTCCAACCCTTCTGAATAAAATTAGACTCCTCTGAAACATATTGGCATTTAGTAAAGTTTTTATCTTCATTATTGTTCGTGAACGGTTCAATATATTTTATTACAAAAATGAAAAATGGCCTTTTATACAACAATATTGCTTTGGTAGTCAAAAGTATTTCTGAAAATACAAATACAAATTATTTATTTGTTAGAATGCAGTGCTACAATAATTTGTGATAATAAGTTATTTTATTTGTCCATGATACATTCTACCATAAACATGGCGTACAAATTTACAAATACTGATTGAATTGAAGATTTCA
Organism: Catoptria pinella; assembly: GCA_963556745.1. Classification (NCBI taxonomy): domain Eukaryota; kingdom Metazoa; phylum Arthropoda; class Insecta; order Lepidoptera; family Crambidae; genus Catoptria; species Catoptria pinella. The sequence continues at coordinate 2,031,350 of OY750776.1, forward strand.
AAATATAATATTAAACAAATAAACAAACAAACAAAAAAAAAAAAAATAGTACTAATGTCAAATGTCAATCAACAACCAGAATTTTAATTAATGTCATATTATGTCATAATTAATGTCAATTCCACCAAATGTCAATTTTTATTTTTAATGCAAAATTAATTAAATTCTTTTATGCCATAAAAACTTTATTCCATAAGCCATTTTGATAATTTCTTATTAAAAATTTGAACAGGAAGATCTTTAAACGAATTAGGCAGTTTATTAAATACTTGGATTGCGGTATAAAATGCATTCCTTTTGGCCAAGTCAAGTCGACATCTTGATTAATTCGTATGGGTTCCTACAATTTTTTTTATATTAAATTAGGACTTTTAAATCGATCATAATAATGATCGAAAAACTTACAATAATAGTGAGCCGTATTATTTACCCTTTACGTACCTATGTTCTTACCGAATTACACTAATGATTATTCCATAGATTTTGCATTTAACCCTAAAATCACATCGGCATACCACAGTTTACTCCAACTAATACCAACTGAAACTACTGTCTATCCAAATAGCGCGCGATTTCGCTCGAAGGCGCGCAATTAAAACTTCTTTGCGCGGCGTACCCCCTCCGCCTGCGGTGAGGCCGCGGGAGGAGTGGTCACTTGACGGACTCATAATTGGAAAAGTTTTAGTGATAAAGGTTGCTTATGTCAATTCTACGCTAATGTACTTGGGCCTTTAGTTGGGGACGAAGGAGGTTTAATATTATGAACGGAGTGTTTGATTGGTGGAAACTTTTTGCTGAAATACTTTTTTTATAAAGAGTTTTAGAGAAAAAAACTTTTTCACCTTTCCAGCACGTAATGGGCGCTTTTGGTGCGTTAAAACTTACTTTGCCCACTTGTTGAACAAATAACTATTTTTAATTAAGAATTTTAGTTTAGTGCCAAAGTCGATGTGAGTTTACTTTGACGTTGGTTCTTAAAAAAAACGTTTGTTTTTATTTGCAAAGGAAAGTCTATTTTCATAATCTTCAATAATTTTATTGTCGAGCGAATATAGTCTTTGATTTTTTTACGTCACAAAATTTGTATAGTTCTTATCTAACCTTGATATAGTTGTTGATATTCCATTAACCGCCTTGTTCATAAAAAAAACCTTAAAAAAGAGTTACAGACAATTTTAGTTAAAATGCTGATAAGGCTTATTAAACGTCATATAATTTTTTTTTTTATGAACTTTAGCGTTATTATGTTGTCGTTCTGACGAATCCATAGACAAAACAGGTAAATACCCACTGGCTGATAACCACATCTTCATCGAAAAAATAAAACAATTATCTTGTCATTAAATGTCTTTTTTTTATGAGTTTTTGGCGCCATTTTGTCGAGTTCGGTTAGGTGTCTATTTTAATTATTTTCAAATTGATTCATAGTGGATATTGTGTCTTAAAATTGGTGCAGTTATATGGTACAAGTGTCTACGCAACTGAACAATATGTGGGATAATTGAAATAGGCGCGATCTTGGTTATGTGAAGCTGAGACTTTTATTGAAGTGGTGGCTTCCTCGGCAGAACTAACCGAGTAAACTGTCTTCATATACTTGGTGCCAAATGCTCCAAGCAGCATCGGAATACGATGCACCCGCATTCTAATGAAAAATGAAATAATATCAACTCAAGAACTGGCAGTATGGCTTAGACCTTCGCCTGTCCTGAAAAGGACGAATATAACTACTACTACTACTGTCTTTTTTTTGTAAAATAAAGTGAAAGCTGTCACTTCAATCAGCTGTTATGTAGTCGGCCATGTTATTCAAAATAAAATAGGCTGCACCCTTCTATAACTTTATCAAAGGTTTATAGAGCGTTTGTCGCTATTGAGCGATTATGAGTAATGATTTTCAAGAAATTCCTTATAACACGCTTATAAGCCTTCCATAACTATTTATGAATATAATTAAGGCAACAAACAGTAAACCTTGGTACTTTACTATATTCTTTAATAGTATTGTAAAAATGCTACTTATTATTATTATCAACTTTACCTATTCCTATCTATAAAATACTAGTGGCCCGCCCCGGCTTCGCACGGGTACAATGTAGTTACTAATGTGGTGAGTGTGAAGTTATTAGACTATACTACAGGATAACTATATATAGTGGTGGTCACAAAATTAAGGACGCTAGTCGATTTTCTTACAAACGAAGTAACTTTTAAGCATTGCTTCTCCGCCAGGTATTGACCGAGCGGTGATCTGGTGATGGCCATCCAAGGAGTGAATAGAGGAGATCCAGATTTCTATACACACCAAAGTGATCTGACCAGCATTTTAAGAGATGTAAGGATATGTTTGAAAAAACCGCGAATATAGTATAGAAATGTATGAAAACTTGCAACTGAAAATTCTTATGCTTAGAATGCTGACCAGATCAGTTGGGTGTGTATTGCTATTATAATCTTCTCCATTCACTTCCTGGATGGCCATCATCAGATCACCGCTCGGTCAATCCCTAGCGGAAAAGCAAGACTTCAAAATTACCTCGTTTGTATGAAAATCGACTTGTGTCCTTAATTATGTGGCCACCACTATATGTATGTACGACGTACACAACATACGCAAGGGGTGTTATAAGTTTGACTTGTGTGTGTCTGTCTGTCTGAGACAACCTAGCTCCCAAACTTATGGACCGATTTTGATGCGGTTTTTATGCATAGTTTAAAAGATCTAAGTGTACAGACGACGGGACTCCTAAACCATTGATCCGATTATGATGAAACTTTGGTGAGTTGTTCTGCTTACGACCGGGAAAGTCCCTGGCTAAAAAAACGGAGCATTACAATACGCATGCCGGGTGCAGCTAGTTCTAAATAAAAATATGTTGTACATTATCAGGATTATCAATCTCGATCATCCAACACTTCTCTATAACATACAACATGTTATAAAAATACCCTTAATGCCGAATACGGTATATAGGGACCATCAAACTGAACAACTTTTACTTTGGGACCAACTCTGAAATCGCGAAATAAAAATCAGCTGTTTCATACAAAAATTCAAATCGAAAATATCAAAATGTATGAAACAGCTGATTTTTTCGCGGTTTGAGAGTTGGTCCCAGTAGTAAAAAATGCTCAGTTTGATGGTCCCTATATACCATATTCAGCATTAAAGGTATTTTTGTAACATGTTGTATACCTACCACATTTCTTGTCATGTTATCCGGTTGCAAAATAAAAAGGCTATTTGGCAAGCTGACTTTCGAGCAGGCGACATTAGAGCTGGCCATGGGAGAAACAATCACTGCGCAGATCTACACCAGCCGCTCTTAAACTTTGTCCCTGTGCTTTATTAATTGTCATAGCATAGGCGACTTAACCGAATATTGTATTCTTTTAAAATTAAACTGATAATTAGAGGGAACAATTTTGCACGTCATTACAACGCAATAAGGAAAAAATGACAGCACTGTCAACATAACGCCATTGGTACTATTCAATGCCTATGGCGATAATGCATTCTACCTACTCTCAGGGGAAATGACCAAAGAGAATGTAATACTACGTTGATATGACAAATGATATTTATTTTTCTTATTTAATCAATCAAATGCACAAAAAAGTTTCAATTCCGACGTCGAAGTCAATCACAGCAAAAGTACCTTTTTATTACTTTTTAACCCTGTTAGGTAATAAATATTTAAAAAATACGAAACACGTGTTCAATTAATTTTGTGAAGGAATATCTATGCCAAATTCCAAGTCAAACGGGCCAAGGAATCGCGTTCTCCCATACAAACTTTACCACCCTGTTTCACCCCTTTAGGGGTTGAATTTCGCAAAATCCCGTCTTAGTGAGCACCTACGCCTTAAAAGGAGCCCCCATGCAAAATTTGAGACTCCTAGCACTTGTAATTTCTGAGATTTCGTGATCAGTGAGTGAGTGAGTGATTTTCCCTTTTATATATATATAGATAAAAACCGGCCAAGTACGAGTCGGACTCGCGCACAAAGGGTTCCGTACCCACATTATAAATAGTTCAGAAATCGAGTCTCGCAGTTTTTTCCGAGCTTCACCCAAAATTCAGTACCCCAAAACGGACGACCGTCGTCGTATCGTTATCTTCGCACTTTTCCGGTTTTTTTTCAATACTAAACTAATAGTTGCTCGAAAAATTGTGTGTTTTCGATGACAGTACAGCGTGCGGTAAGTTGATTTTACCGCACGCCACCACCGTGCGTTTTTGTTTACAGTATTTTTTTATTTCAGAAGATACCTATAATGTTTTCTCGAAAATATATTGAAAAACGTAGTATGGCACACGGTTGTTAAGGTGTTTTAAAAACCTCCTTACCAACCTTGTATCATAAACTACTATTACAATATCATGCCATAGACAAATTAGTGACGGAAGCAAATAAAGATTAAAAAAGTATTTAATGTAACACACTGTCTCGCCCCGTGCATCCAAGAAGGGTTAAGGGCCACACTTCTAACAATAGACAACTTGCGACCATTTTGCAAAACGCTATTCACAGAAACGGAGGCAGGGGGTAAGAATGACCCTGCAAAAAATGACTTTAAACCTTATACTGTTATTTTAAAGTGCCAAATATAGATTTTAACGAATGCAGATGGCGAAAGGGTTCGTCTTAATTTCGCAGCATTAGTCGGTCTTGTCGACCCCTTGGACATTAATCGTGAAGGGTTAAGGGGTCGGTGACCCCGAATTAAGATGCGGAGGGGGGTTAAAGGCGATCGTTACTTTTCTAATGGTTGGGGAACATAATAATATTTTAATAATAATAAATAAGAATTTTGCTAATCTAAATTCTTACTTGAATTTTAATTAGTTTTTAAAATCGGTAGCTGATAATGTGTATTTTTACCCGATTGCAAAGGAAGGGTTATGTTTTTATTATCAAAAAGTACCTACTTACTATATTAAAAGTATCCTGAAATATATAGAAAATTATTGTAGAATTACCGTATAGATAGATACTATATAACTTTGACACTAATATAGGTGACCATTTTGAAGTTCCGTTTATTTTGTAAACTTTTTACAAAAAAAAAACTATCTTTATTAGTACAAAAAAACTAATAGAGATGTCATAGTAATTAATTTAGACGTTAGAGCAATGTAATTTTCAGAATACGTTTAAGTATTCAATCATAAAAAAACACTTTACATAAACTTATCATTGAATCAATTAACATACCCCTTTCCAAAAGACCTTTGAAACAGAATTTGTTATTCAAGTGAAAGGTAAATTCATTAAAACTAGCTTTTCTAAAAGAGCTCTTTTAAAAGTAAAGACTTACATTACAGTCCACAATTTAACGTTATGACTAATACTAATTGATTTTTTAATTGCAATTTTTTTACAACACTAACTGTAATACTAAATAATAAACTAGAAAAAATAGGACTCGCACCAGATCATGTTCTCGGACGGGAATCGGGTAGGTACATTGGTGAGATGGCGCTGGCTTGCAGCGTAAGAGTTGATATACTAGAAGAAATTCGACGTTCCCACTAGTGACTCGGTAGCTCAGCGGTCAGAGCATTGAACTGGATATCCAAAGGTTGCGGGTTCGATTCCCGTCCGAGAACATGATCTGGTGCGAGTCCTATTTTTTCTAGTATTATATAAAAATAGCATTGTGAATGCTAAATTCTCAAAATTAAAAAAAAAAAACACTAACTGTGTAGATAAGGGCAACATTTTATGTACACGATCGAGTAGTAACTACAAGGTAAATAATACAGACCCATTGTAGCTTTCCAACTTTATAAATTACTATCTCAGATAGTCCGGCTGAGTTATAGTGAACTGACTTCACAGTATAAAGATGAGTTTTCACAGTTCATTGTAGATTTTGTTTATGTTTATAGCAATGGGGTCAGATTTTGTATTACGTTATTTAGCTGTCAATAAAATCAATTATGAGTTGCATAATTGTATTTTATATTGTTTGTTTAAATAATCATTTGTCGCATATTTAATGAATAAGGAATTTTTAATTCAATCTCTATACGACGTGTTACAAAAATACCCCTAATGCCGAATATGGTAGATAGGACCATCAAACTGAACAACTTTTACTATGGAACCGAAAAAAAAAATCAGCTGTTTCATACAAAAATTAATTATGAAATTATCAAAATGAATGAAACAGCTGTTTTTTTTTTCACGATTTCAGAGTTGGTCCCATAGTAAAAGTTATTCAGTTTGATGGTCCGTATATACCATATTCGGCATTAGGGGTATTTTTGTAACATGTTGTATACCATACTATTGCCAAATTCCACCCTGATCCGTCAGCATTAGCTGTGCGATAATGAACCAGAGTTAGTCTGAACATATTATTATTAGGTACATTATAGAAATATTTTGTACCTTAACCTATTTCTATGGTTAACTTTGCTCAAAGAAGTTTGTCAAAATAATGACCACATTACAAGAATTTTTGGGTAAATTTTATTTATGCAACTATGAATAACAAATTAATTTACCTCAGTTCTATTCAACCAGAAGTAAAATTATCTATAACATTTTTACCAAACATTTGTCGAATCAAAGTGTGCTTACATTTACATTGGTCTTAGATCCTGAGTAGGCATTCGAGACCTCGTGGGCGGGCCCGCGTCAGCTGCGCGGACGGCACGGCTCACCGCCCGCCCTAACTTTAGCTAAAAGCTATCCCATCAAAAGCCAAACATTTTATCGGTTGGAAGATAAGTTTAAATTATTTTTGGAGCGTTCAATATCAGTAATTGCTAATTTTAGTTCATAAAATGTAATCCAGGATAAGTTTGTGTAACTGCGTAGGTGTTGAGAACTGTTTCTGTAAAGACTTTTCCTACAAGACTCCATCTTTAAATTTTTGAGATTTAAGCATTCACAATGCTATTTTATATAATACCAAATAATTTACTAGAAAAAATACGACTCGCAACAGATCATGTGTGAGTGACTCGGTAGCTCAGCGGTAAGAGCATTGGACCGGATATCCAAAGGTCGCGGGTTCGATTCCCGTCCGAGAACATGATCTGGTGCGAGTCGTATTTTTTCTAGTATATTATTTGGTACTCCATCTTTATTTAGGATATGAACTGAAATATGTGTGAAGACTGAAAGTACCGTATATTTTTAATAATCGGTAAGCGCGTTTCATTCTAGATCGCAACGTCATTACCATCGAGATAGCGGTCAAGCGCTAACCCATCAATTACAAAAAATGTACTTGAGTACTTGATAACTAAGTGATCTATTGGTAGCACATTGCAACCTTTTTGAAGTCGACTGAACACATTGTGTTACCTTCAAACCTTCCCCTTTTACATGCTTGATCTGATGTTTCATCAGCCGTAAACACCATGACATCATCATCGGATGAATAAACAGTTTGGGTCAAAAAAATAAGTTGTTAACTATTGTAACCACAAAACCATAATAACATTATGAGTCTGATACATAATCACAATTGAATACAACATACAACATATACAACCTTTAAAAATTGTTTACCATATAAAATACCTAATTTATAATTTCAATTGTTTTTTCTTTATTACATAAAATATCTGCCTATGTGCGGTATCATCTAACACAATTTTATTCAAGCGTTGCACCATGTCCCGCGCGTTCAACTTATTTTCTTACTCCGCGCAGTTTTCCAACTCATTTCAATTCAAAAGCAGATAGCGCCGATGTGCTGATACGTACCTTTGTGGGCTCTATATAGTCTAGAAAGTTCTAGAAAGTTCTGGCTGCAGTTCCGTTGCAGTTGCCAACTTTAACTAGGAGCGTAATGTTGCGGCAAAAAGCCCACAGCACCAACAATCACCTAAGCAGACCGAAGTTCGTTGTTTATTCTGGTTCTAGTTAGGTATAGTTTTATCGTTAGCGGAACTAATGTGCCTTTTTGTTTGGTAATCTTTATTCTATTATGGAGTTAAGCGGGTGGAAGGAAACTATAGTTACGTTCGGAGAAAGATTAATTTTAGGAAACTTGACTATAGCAAACGATTGAACGCAATTATTTAGAAAACCATTATTGTTACGCACTACTGAGAAAGATTTTTTTTACTGACAAAGATTAGCAAAGAAAAAAAGGTTAAACAACTATTAGATTCATCTAGGCTAGCTAGCAAAGCAAAGCGTGCTAGAACACTAGATAACATTCAGAGATCAAATAACACTAAAGCTGTGTCTCCTGCGACACTGTTTTGTGTTTTCTAACACCTAACATCAAACATCTAACAAAATATGGGCGTGGCCTAACTGTTTTGTTAGCTCAAACAAGCAAACATGTTATCTGAGGCGGACGAAAAACATCCCCGTGTTCGCCTGAGGGGGGAAGGGTTAATATCATTTAGGGGTAATTTCATTTCGAGTACGTCTTTTGTCGAGTAGGTAGATGTTTGTTAGATGTTCGTGTTTAAAAGTCACAGGAGACTGCAATGTTTTGCTAACATGTTTTGTTAGTTTGTTTTGTTATTTTTAAGCGCAGGAGACACGCCTTAACAATTAAGAAATTCCAAATAGTTGCAATTGCAAAAAAAAATGTTGTTAAATTGTAACATTGATTGTTTTTATAGATTTATGTATTTGTTTCTGTTTAGTTTACGTATCGCAGCGTCAACGGTCTTAACAGAAGATTAGCGCTGGTCGCAGGCCTTGGGCGAATCTCCGGGCACTTTGAGCGCCGTCATTGTTCTCGACATAAAATTGTCATGATAGGTTGCAAACATAATATAACTGATGCTGCTAAAAGCTACTCGTCTGGAACCTGTTCTCTCACTGCACGGGGACAGAATTGTCTTACGGCGTTAAAAAAAGCTCGATTCACCCGCATTATGATAAGTCGGGGTTGTTTTCAGACAAATATCTTTAAATGTTCGATATTTTGTGTTTATTTAGTAAGTCTCAAATAAACTAATATTCTTTTTTATAAATATGGCTATAAACGTTTTCATTTCAACAATACATAACAAGTCCAAAACACTCCATTCCATTCCACGTAACATCAGGAAGTTAGTCAAAATTAAAACTTTCTGGCTACAGTGAAATTTTGCCTAATCGCCTCCAGGCCGCGTAATTCCTAACGAATATCTAACATAGATATAAATCTAAAGCGCTGTTATGTAAGGGCCATTAAAACTGTCGGAATACACTATGTTTTCAATTACAGAAGGCTTGCGAAATATTCGTTTGTTGGCAAGGGCTGGCGCGCAACGGAGAACAGATTAGAGAAAAGGGAATTATTTTTATTCTCTTCCTGCCGTACTCAGAGATTAATGCTTTATTAAGTATCGTTTTGTCAATAGTAAGACAAACTTTTTATAAAATCACTATCACCATTTCGAAGCATGCTTGAATTATTATTAAAGAAAACAGATACAAATATTTTAACATTAATTTTGTATGGGTTTGCTTGTAAATCTTGTGATGGGTAGCGAATTTTCCAAAGCATCTAATTTTTCATTATCATTGTAGCAGTTAATTTAACCCAAACTATTGTAATTTGTACTATTATGTATTATGTGTCCAAAAGAGAAATAAACCTTTCTACATTGAACCACCTGATATTTTATAAGATGGCATACTCAGATCATACGGAGCTAAGCTAAGCTTGCTAATTGCTATTGGAATAAACCTTTTTTCCAATTACTGAAACGATACCAGCGCCTCATCTTAGCCACTTCTTTCATGGCGCGGACTTTAAGTCGTGTGCCAGCCCTATCGCGGGCCGGCGCCACGTGCCTGACGCCCGCTCGTCCGCGCCTGTCGCCGCCATTTTATCACTTTTCTCCATACTTCTATTGATACAAAGTCCTTTTTTATTTTTGCTACTTTTGGCACTTTTGCGAACTTCTACTACAACGAACAAAATTTTACTGAGGTTATTGTTTGTAAATAAACTATAGAACCTTAGCTTCAATCTGTACTTGTGAATTTTCGATACATTATGTACTTAGCGAGCAATAAATTTAATTAAAATGAGGGCGCCACTTGAGGTATATAGGAGCCTTAAGAGTCCTATATTTTACTGATTTATAACATTTAGCTGCTTCAAATTAAGATTTTGGTTACCAAATAAGTTAAATTCAATAAAAATATTTTTTATAGTCTTACCCTATATTAGGTTGTCGGATATACTTATTTTATTAATTCATCTTCCATAATTTAGTATAATTTCATTACTTTTCTATAATGACGACCATAAAGCATAGTCGCCATTATAGAAAACAAATGCATGTTCTGTAACTTGCCAGACTTGTAGCGTTCATTACCTCTCTAATACGTGTTACTTTGTTCTAATCTCCTTACAAACGATCGAAATTAAAGAAATTAAGACCTTAACGCGACGTAATAGGAGCTACTCGATCTGATATTTTCACGAGTTTCGTAGCTCACCACATTGTTTAGTATTCATTCGACGTTACAAAAGGGATATTGTTAATTTACAAAATGGCCGAATAGTGGTGAAGTTTTTGGACGTGTCTTTGGGGAATGCATTATTTAGAAATTATGTTTCGTTGCAGACTATCATAAATATTCGTTATGAAAATAAAATAAGTAGTACTTTTAGAAAGAGTAATAGCCGTCGCGGCCGTCGTGTTTTTTCTGATATAATAATGTACTTTCATACATATTTATCAGCAAAATGCTATTATAGCACTCGGCTATCAATTGAAACTATGAAAATTTCATTAATTTCAAAAGATTTCAAACTATTTCAATCGATTTCAAACGAGAACTGTTGGCAACTGAGTTACTTAAACAGAGAGCTGTTGTTACAATGTAGTATTTTTTCAATTGTATTTTAATGTAAACATACTTAAATCTACGACTCAAACTAATATGAACACTTTACATATTGCCCCAGAATAATTTGAAAAACAACTTCAATATTTAATTCCACAAATCTATTTACTTACATTAAACCCCTCGGTCTCAAGGGTCGCATTGGACTCAAACTTCCCAAACTACAACTACCGTCAATACTGGACCCCAGAAGGCCCAAATTACGTAAATTAATGAAACACAGGCACACTTGCACACATCTACGACGGAGGAGTGATTAAAATGCTTACAGATGTAGAAACACTGGATATACTCGAGTCACGTTTATCTTTAAATACTCTTATATAGTTAATCGCAATCCGAATAATAAAATCGATAAAACAAATCAGAAGCTTTTTGTCATCCTCAGGCTCTCTCTTTCTACAATTTGAATAGAATTAAAATTGTATGTAATTGACGTAAGGTGTCGCTAACCATAAACAATCACGACGTTTAGAAATGTCAATTATTCTGTTATTCTAAATATTTAAATGTTTATTAGTATATTCGAATAATCGAAAAGCCAAGCATTTACCATCACTTGTCTAGGAAGTGTTGAGAGTGGAATTACTCTCGTCAATAGTCATTGATCCACTCACTTTTGAAATTTTATAGATCAATATAGTGATATTGATAATCAACGTGCGCCTTAAAGTTCCGAGTGCATTCTGTAAATCCTTACTATTCCTTTGTTTGTTACGCCTTCACATCTTATCTACTAAACCGATCATCATGAAATTTTGCATACACGTTGTCAGGGGTACAGAGAAAGAAAGGGTATCTATCATCCCGAAAAAAATAATTGTTCCCGAGGGATAGCAAAAAACTTTCCACGCAGATGAAGTCGCGAGTGGTCGCTAGTATTTTATGAATCTAACCATATGTCAAAGTAAGCTTTGCTAGCCTTTACTATTGTCAAAAAGCATGTAATACATTTTCTCGCTCTTTGGAATAAAGCTAAATTTGAAAGCTATACTAACGTTAATGCGAAAGAAGGTTCACCAACCTTCTTTTGCGCTAATCACACCTGATGAGCGTTCTTTCCGAAGACTGCTTTCATTGGAACCATGGACCTGAAAAAAAGACGGACGTAAAACCTTCTTCTTCTTCTCCAGGTCTTTTCTTTCCAGGTGTATTTGTGTGAGTGTAGGTCATGTACAACATACGAAATTGTAGAACCTTGCATGCTTCACTTCTTTTTAGTGTGATATCACGTCCGTCTTTTGTTCAGGTCTGTGATTGGAACATGCCGCCAAGCTTTTGTTGATTCACATAATTTTTAAAAGTCTCTTCCAGCAATCGTAGCTCTAAGTTAACCCACCGAAAATCTAAAGATAAGCGCGAAGCGGGTCGCGAAAGGATACGCAATAATGAGTTCAGACTCCACAATTAAAGAGGGGAAGTGCGTCCCAGCGATCTTAGAGTAATCTAGGGGTTGCGTGGGGTTCGCTATGTATATTTGTTTATGTGGGAAGGGTTGGTCTTTTGTTTGTAAGGGGGCCTTGAGAATTCGACGTTGGAAGGGGTTTGTCGCGTAAGGATAATTAGTGAGGGTCCAATAAGTTTGTATTTACCTGGAGCTTGGAAGTGGTTTATGTAGAGTTGATAAAGTTTTACAATATAGGTTGAATTACAAATAGTATGAAACATTATTTCAGTAACACCCTGTGTTACTAAAAAAAACAATGTTTTAGTAATACAGGGTATTACTACCTTATTTTAAATATCACGTTCTTACCCCTGGTACTATTTGGTACTACCAGTAGTACTGTTGTACTACGATCATACGGTATACATGTTAGGTTGAGAGTTGAGACGTCCTTTTAGTTCTACGAGTTATACTGACCATCTTTACCTTAGCTTGACTATCTCCAGTAAATAAGATTAAGATTAAGTTGTCATGTTTATTTGCATTTTGTTATTTAGCAATTATTTTGTTGGTGCTTCTTGTGACTAAAGACGTACAAGTACTGTTTGCCAAATGGGCCGATAGCGAAGTAGAAGTAGTCAAAATGAGAAATGGGCTATTTGAGAAGAAGACCTCTGGCGCCTGATGGATCATTAGAAAAGAGCTTTCATGAAAACCTAATCTGGGAGGAACCTACGTAGTTACTGGCAAGATTCTTAAAAAAGAGCGTTGCTTTGAGAAAAAAAAACTGTATGTATAAAAATTGGTGAACAATTGCAACATTTTTTTTTAATTTTCTAAGATTTAAATTTATAGCTTCTGCTTTCTCTGTAATTTCTAAACTAATCTCCCTATATGCAAGTGAGGGTGTTATGGGGGTGGATCAACCCCTTGCTAGACATTATTCTTAAAGGGGGCAAGGGTCAAGAAGGGTTCGTTATTTCACTTCGCGTTGTTTTCGGAATTAATTTAGGGGTTTATTTTGCTAGGGCTGCCGGGTATAGGGGAAGATGCTATGTAGTGTAGGGAATAGTTTAAAATATTGATCGTTCATAGTTCTCAAAATGTTATACAACATGTTACAAAAATACCCCTAATGCCGAATATGGTATATAGGGACTATCAAACTGAACAACTTTTACTATGGGACCAACTCTCAAATCGCGAAAAAAATATCAGCTGTTTCATACGTTTCGATATTTTCGATTTCAATTTTTGTATGAAACAGCTGATTTTTTGATTTCAGAGTTGGTCCCATAGTAAAAGTTGATCAGTTTGATGGTCCCTATATACCATATTCGGCATTAGGGGTATTTTTGTAACATGTTGCATATAAATAATTTGAAAAAGCAGCTGAACAGGAATATTTGTGATTTCACAGAAATTCTAAAGTTATATAAAAATGGAAGGAATGTATTCCAAAGATTTGTTCGCCTCCATTGTTTTATTCACTCGATCTACTTGTATGATCAAAGTGCATTCGTCATTTGCGGCGGGCGCGCTCTCGCTCGACCGGCCGTGGCCATGCCCACTGGGCCGTGGCCCGAGATCAAAAGATCTGCACACGACCTTACGCCCGCGGTGTAACATACTGCTTAGTTCTTGATAACTTATCTATAAAAAATCGGTTCATAAACAAAGAAGTTATACAATACTAAATAATATACTAGAAAAAATAGGACTCTCACCAGATCATATTCTCGGACGGGAATCGAACCCGCGACCTTTGGATATCCGGTCCAATGCTCTGACCGCTGAGCTACCGAGTCACTCAGCGGTCAGAGCATTGGACCGGATATCCAAAGGTCGCGGGTTCGATTCCCGTCCGAGAACATGATCTGGTGAGAGTCCTATTTTTTCTAGTATATTATTTAGTATTGTATAAAAATAGCATTTTGAATGCTTAAATCTTAAAATTTAAAAAGAAGTTATACCTGAAAATCCGAAAAACTCGTGCGATGGTAAGCTAAATAATTGATATTTTTCAGGATTATGTAAAAACTACTCTCTTTATGGGACTACACACAAACTATTTTCTTTCAAATAAAAAAAGAATAATTGAAATCGGTTAACAACTGGCGAAGTTATGTTAAAACATACATAAAAAAACCGTCGACTTGATAACCTCCTCCTTTTTTTGAAGTCGGTTAATAAACAAACCTATCGCATCCCTAGATGGAAACTCTAGAAAATAAAAAACCCAATTGTAACATTTATGTTTTTTAAAACTACCGGAGTTTCCATTTTAACTAGAATTTTAGTAAAGTGACCACGGCCCCAGGAAAGGTGTCGAAACATCGGGAATTCAAAAAACCAATAAATCCAAACTATTAAATTGAGATTTTTCGCATTTACAATGCTATTTTTATATTAAGATAAATAATGTATTAGAATATATGCTAAAAAAAATCGACTCCCCCGTAGCACCTCAGACGGGACGGTGCTACGGGTGAATAGATTTTTCTAATATATTATTTATCTTAAATTCAAACTAAATAATTCTAAAATAACACCTGAATTAACAATATACACGCTGTAATCCGTAAAAAGTGTTTTATTTCTAATTTAGTACATACGTATTTAAGTATATGTGAGTTAAACTTTTCTCTGTTCTGGATATTTTACTAAATGTTTACCTAGCACTAAATTCTTGGTCATTCGTGTGTCCGAATAAGTAAGTCATCTTTCTTCGCTACGGAACTTTTTCTACTTGACCTCATGTCGAATTTAGCAGTAATTAAATTTTCGGCTTCTAATCTAAAGCAATGTATCACTATAAAATAGGTACACTGATATATTATGTTTGATATAATGCTAAAGAAAATAATCCATAAATAGTGTGCACAATAGGTTAATATTATTTAATTTCGACCTGAATGGTGCAGTGGTCAACATGAAAATGGGTTTCTCAAGTATTATTTTTCTAAAATTGTATTTTCTTGCGTAAATAAGATGTAAACCAAAAAAAAGTTCTGTTCTGTACTGTTCTAGTATGTAATCTCTGTTCAGATCACACTGACATATATGACATTATTTTGTTTTCACGCTGGTCCTTGTGTTGTGTCTTTTGGCTGCAAAAAGTAGCGAGTGTGAATTGCAACTGTAGAGCTGCTATATCACGATTGAATCGCTGCTCTAGCTCTGCAAAAAGTTACAGTCTGTAAAGACCCTTAGTGTTAAAAAATCAAGTAACAGAATTATACTTTTTAAATAAAGGTGCTGTAAAACTTGATCCACCGACTTTTCCAAACGAAATTCGATGTTCAAAAAAGTCAAACGAATATTGCGTTTGACTTTTGTTTTCTTTTCAAACTGTTGAATGGAACTCGAGTTGAAAGAATAAGCAACCTCATTTCAAACGTAAAAAAGAAAAGAAAGAAAATATTCCAAAAAGGCCGCAGCACCCAAATCATCCAAAACTGGTAACTAGCGAAAAGCGTTCGGATCAATACACGACGCAAAACTTAAATTCGGTCCCACCCTAAGAAGGTTGGCGCGGACCGGTCCGAATTCGTATGTTAATGCCCCCTCCCTGGCCCGCCCTCGCACCCTCTCTCTCTCGCCAACTATTATAAAGGGTAGCACGAAAGTTAGATTAATGATGTTAGAAGCTGACCAGTGCACACCCGCTGGGGAAATTGGATCACTTTGGCAATTCCACGAGTATTTTCGGTCCGCCCGGTGATGAGACTAGGCAAGACCACAACCTGTCTTTAACAGTTGCTCCTCCGTCAGACTTACCTCAATAGGATGTTTTGTTCTACCTACTTCTGACAATCAAGCTTAGAAATAGCTTTAGGCAGCAAAAGTTTCTGACGTAAACCTACTTATATGTATTAGAAATCTTCTTCAGTTTTTGTACGGTAAGGTTGAGGAGCTCGATGGCGTAGTTAAGCAACTTTCATCGAGTCGGTCATGGGATGGGTGACCAAAAATTTTATTATCTTGAGCTCCTCCGTGCTTCGGAAGGCTCGTTAAGCCGTTGATCCCAGGTGCATTTTCAGTCGTTAACACCCACTAATCCGCATTGGGCCCGCATGGTGGGTAATGGCCCATCCTCCTGATCCACAAGGAAGGCCTGTGCTCCGGTAGTGGGGACATTAAAAATGGCTTATGGTCACAGTAAGGTAACCAGTTGGATGGATAATATCTCACACTAAGTTGAAGATCTGAAGGGGATGTCTAAAAGTGTAATTCCGAGACGGGCTGCAACTGCAACCGCACGTTCCGCTACACTCCAAGTTGAATAATAATGTAATGACTAAAAGGCTCAATTTGAAGTAAGCGTAGAAGTGTCGCGATCGTATAACGACACTTGCGCCGCACACTTCAAATTGTACCCTATGTGCATAACATTACCGTTCAATTTGGAGCGTAGCGGAACGTGAGGTTGCAGTCTGCAGCCTGTCTCGGAAATCCACTTTTAGTCTGACTTACTAATCAGAATCTGTGCAACAGCCTATAAAGACTATGCTAATGAAAGCTATCCACATAGTACCTTTGTATAGAAGTAACGTAACTTGTTAGAACCTAAATAGAATTTTCGCATAAAAAAAACAATTAATTCTCACAACTTAAATCAGCTTAGCCTGTCGCTGTACGTTCCTATCGAGGTTCGCGGTAAAGTGTGGACGATCTAACTTCGCCTTACACACCCTCACTCACACACACTCGCCAGCTCTAATGCTAAGCCCGCCTGGGATTAGATCGACTTTGAGATTCATACTCGTTTATGAGATACGCTGCTATATTAACATTTTACAAGCAGATATACAATTGTATAGACGTATTGAATACAGGTTTTTGTGGCAGTAACTGTAACTATGTTTATGTATTTTAGTTGTATAACTATTGTGGACCGAGTGAGCTTGAAGCGCGAGCGTAGCGTTTCCATTTCAGCTTGGGCAAAAATGGTTTCGTATGACCTTCCGGTGTCCGGATGTCCGCAGGTCTCGGTCGCATTTCTCAACCGATTGAGAACATACCGATACATAGTTTAGAATCACCGAAAACTGAGACATTGAAAGAAATCTCTAAAATAATTCCAGTAAACTAAACAATTATTTATTATTTTTACAGGTGCTATCTCCCAATACCAGTGGATATTCTGTACACTACACGAAACAGAATCATTCATGCAGTATACTGCTTCATATGAAGCAGTATATTTTTAGGATTCCGTATCATAATGGTAAAAAGGAACCCTTATGGTGCGACTGGAGTTTGGAATAGTTTTAGGTGACGTTTGCCCAACTTTTTTGCAAATAAGAGAGAATAAAAAAATATTCATATATTTTTTGTCACAGGGACTGAAAGGGGGTCTTCAAAATAAAAAATGTAAAAGAAAACCGTTCCCCCCTTATTTCCGTAGTTTGTAATTATTTAAAATTAGAAGCATATTTGTCTTCATCGAAAAAAACATCTGTTAAGACAAGCGCAAACGCGATAATTTTGAACGATGATACCTTTAGGAGTATCTAAAGTATCTAATAAGACAAAAAACAAAAAAAAAACGGGTCGAATTGAGTACCTCCTTCCTTTTGAAGTCGGTAAAAACCAAATTGACATAGTAGCAAAGTTTATTGGCGGACGATACTGCCAAAAAAATGACCCGTCCACGTAAGACACGACACATTTGTCTTAAATTCAAATGTGGGGACGGCCACCTACTATCGTCGTAAATAAATATAGAACTGGATAATTGACGGGCGTATGTGTGTGTGTGTGTGTGTGTGTGTGTGTGCGCACTCACACACACGCGACGGTCCTCAAGTGAGTTGCCTTCACCGCCACACATGTGAATCCAAGCAATTCTGCACAGTATATTTAAGAGAATCACATAAAATGCAATAAAGAAGGCTTCACTTTAAAAGAAATAAAAACATCAATACGTTAAATAAAAATGTTACATAAACTGATATAACCCTCTACTAATTACTAGGGTACCTAGTCCTTTTAAATTCTTATCTTTATTCACTAAACACAAATAGTAAATTACTTAAACAATCTAGTTATACATAACACGTATATTGCAATATCGCTAAATTATAGTCAGATCCAAGCAAATAAAGTGCCTAGGTATTAAAATATCGTAAGAAATATTGATCTGACCAAAAATAGGTACACAATTATTTCATTCTCTAAACTACCCTATAACAGCATCTTGTGATCCGTCTAACCTTTCACCCTCACCCCTCAATTTATAATACAAGTTCCAAGAAATCGTGTCAATAGATCAACGGTCAAGCGCGAGCGACCCAAGGTCGGCGCCTGCGCATTCGTAATCATGAGAATGTATCATTCGACATTCATCTCAGCGGACCGGTTCGGATGACCCTTTGATCAAGTCTAATAAATTCTTTTTTCATTGAAATAAGTTTATCCAATCTGTGGAAATAAACAGCGATCCTTTTGTCCAGTTTTGTGAATTTTATTATTTTCTCACGGGGTTTGGTGGGAAACGTTTATTTGAGATGAAAGTTTGAATAATTTATTAAAATCTTCACGATATTTTTAGGATAGATATGCGATAGGACTTCTTGAAATATTTGTTAAGTAGGTACTTCAATATTTTTCAACTTCTATGAGTTAGTTTTACAAATAAGTTGCTAATATCTAATAAAAAAACATGTTCAATGTTAAAAACAAAGGCTAATATTATCTCAAAACGGACTTTTTATATACAAGTTATAGTAAATAAATAAATAAATATTTGACAAAATCACATACATTGCTCCGATTCCAAAGTAAGTAGCTAAAGCACTTGTGTTATGGAAATCGGAGACAACGGTGGTATCACAAACACCCAGACCTGAGCCAATATAGAAAAGTTCGTTTTCTAAATTGACCCAACCGGGGATCGAACCCGGGATCTCAGAGATGGCGACACCTTGAAAACCGGTGTACAAAGCCACTCGACCAAGGAGGTCGTCAAAAAATTGTTGCTTCGCTTCGTATTTTTTTATAATAATAATTACATTACTTAATCATCTGAAATCTGCATGCATACTGCGCACGGCCGCCCACTCGCGCTCCACCCAAACTACTCTCTCCCTTATTTACGCTTTATTTCGAACTTGTCCCGCGCCGTCAGTTCGTAACACCCTATACTATATGCACAGAACCTCACATAATTACAAATCACTTTGATGCAAATTTCTCCCAAATTCTCATCCCATCGCGTCTTGATTTAGGCAAAAATAAACATGCTGTTATACAAAACTCTTATGCATATGACTCGTTAACAATAAAGACTGAAATCGCACTTTTGGGTGGTAAAAAGAGATTTTTAATCGAATCTGGATGGGACATTTTGATCGGTTGATTTAAGTCAATTTATGGTGATCGTAAAGACATTTGGGGGATCGAGAAAATTACATTAGGGGAGGAATGAGTAGGTGGCAGGGATTCGATGATTTCGGATTCGATTATGTTTCGATCGATTTAAAAGATGTCTGCCAAAATTTAAAAAGCTTGTCTGATGGCTAAGTAAGGATAGGACGTCTAATACTTACCTATTTATTGAAATATACCATCAATATTGTAGATAAAAATACATACTCATACACGAGTCCTAAAAACAATATTTTCTTCAGGGTTTTAAAATATTGTTTTTACGATATTACAATTTAGTAAATCACAGGTATTAAACCATTAAAATAAATTCAGATTATTTATTCCTAGGCTTACATAGAAAGAAAAATTCATTTATTATTCTAAAATCTACAACAATGTACCAAATTTATTTTTTAATTACTTTGATTGACCGAGCGAGCTCGAAGCATGGCGAAGGATGTCCGGCTGTTTTCCTCTACAGGTCGCATTTCTCAACAGATTCAGATGATACCAAATAATATACTAGAAAAAATACTACTCGCACCAGATCATGTTCTCGGACGGGAATCGAACCCGCGACCTTTGGATATCCGGTCCAATGCTCTGACCGCTGAGCTACCGAGTGACTCGGTCCAATGCTTTGACCGCTGAGCTACCTAGTATATTATTTGGTATTATATAAAATAGCATTGTGAATGCTAAAATCTCAAAATTAAAAAATTAAAGATTCAGATGATTCAGTTTTTAGAAGTTTTCTAAAAGGACTGATGGTCGTTGGAAATGTAAAAAATCATATTTCAGCCATATCGAAAAATTTTCATAAATGTCACAAACGCGAGGTCTATAGCTGACAGAGCCACTAGTTGGTTGATATTCTTTGATATCCAGACTAATTGTTATCTTTCAAACTATTCATTATTCTCCTCTACTACAGGTATTACTATACTTAACAGAGGGCCCCAACACTATAGTTAAGATATCTACCCTCTGTTAACGAAATAAATATTTTTTCATTTTTCATTTTTCATTTTTCATTATTATAATCCGCGCGCGATGAGAATGGTTTGGAACCTTGTCAAAGTAAACCGAAAATTGATTAATTAGTTAATTTTAATTTAATTTATCAACTAATTATTTACTTGTTATCTAACTTGAAGTTGCCGCAGCAAAAGTTCCTTCACCTCGGATGCGTGACACCGTGCTTTTGGATATACCTGTGGTTGGCCGACGAACAAACGCGTATCAGTTTGACAAGGTTCCATCACATTCTCATCGCGCGCGGGTTATACCTACCTGTTGTAAATGTCACCCCGTTCTCGCCAGTCAGCCGCTCGCTTCTCAGACAATACTCGTTAATGAGTTTGTCTGTTCAGTCTTTACTTACACAGCTGTTTAACTATATTTGGTTTAACAAGTTCTGTATTGATTTCGTTATAATAATATTTAATTGACAAACATGGAAAGTTTGATGTTTGTAACTAAAACGTTTGTAAGTATTGGAACATTTACAAACGTGATTGTTGCCATGCTACTAAGTGGTGGCATGGTACAGCTTGGCCAGAAAGAGTAGAAATTTAATAAAATGGAACTAAAATTTGTCAGTACAATTTGTACTATATTTATAGTCAGTGTTGCCAAGTTATTCGTGATTTTGACGTGTTTGCATAGAAAGTGGCGCCCTCATTTTTTGTCAACACAACAAGTTTTGAAGGCCAGTGTATAATATGATTTATAACATATTTGCTCGTAAAGGTTCTCTTATTACACCAATTTCAATATCGTATTGTATCTCATTACGTACTTGTGCGTTATTGTAATGTAAAACGCACAGTTTATCAAGATGCTCCGTCTAAAACATACGGTACTTTTTTAAATCTTAGCAAAGAGTTTTTATGTCAGAAAAGAGGTCAGCATTTTATGAATAAAATTAACTTTGGGAGATAAACTATAATAAATAAACATTTTTTTTTCTTTAATTTTATTAATTTTGACAGTAAATTACAACCATTTATCTGTAACAAAAACACAAAAATATTAATTTACTTTATTAGTAATACTGTCTGTTTTTATGCTTTTGCCTTAAAAAAAAGCGCTGATGCGCGCGCAACGCTAATTTGTAAACAAGTAAAAATTATTCCGCGCGCTTTTTCTTTTCCCTGTATTGTTTTTATTTGAAAATGTCGTCAAGTACTGATGAATTTAATAATTCGACACCGCCAGAAGTCTCAGAGGCAGCGAAAAAGGCAAGCGTATCAAAATTTCATCATATGGAAAACAAGCAAAAATGCAATTTCATTTTCAGAAAGTGTGTTTTAGCCTATTTCATGGAACTTTCTCAAAAATATAAGTCAAGCTCATTGTGGTGCTACTATTCAATGCTAAAAAGCACTGTGAAAACAAAACATGGTATGGATATCAAGTCATACTCCAACTTGCTGGCATTTCTAAAGAGACGCCATGTGGCATGTGCCATGTGGCAATGCCAACTGGAAACGTAATTATCAATTTTACAAATTGTTTTTTTTTTTATAACTGCTGAAAAAAAATAAGTGATAAGTAATTTATTCGTTTAAGAAAGTCCGAGTTTTATTTATTTCCTCGCAAATATGTTATAAAACGTCGTATGACATACGTGCGCTTTGATAATTACAGCCTCTGCTTTCTTGTAGCAATATCGCCTCGGCTGTAATTTACAACTTACCGCACTTATATCATAATGTACTATTTCAATACAGTTGCTATGTATACTATCGATGGCAGGTACAGCGTGCAGAAAATTTATTTTATCGCACGCCGTGCGTTTTTGTTTACGGTTTTTCACTATAATGTTGTTACTACAATGTTTTCTCGCAAATGTATTGAAAAACGTCGTATGGTGGGTGACGATTATAAGCCCTCGCCTAAAACCTCCTTACCGACCTTGTATCATAAACTATTATTTCGTTATTCTCTTATGAACGTTAATTTTATTATTTACGTAACAGCTAATAATTTTACATTAAGAATTACTACAATTTCTGTTTGATTTAATTAGTTAAGTACTTAATTATTTTTTATTCTTCAGAAGATAAAAACAATAAATTTTATTAAGTAAAAATAACAACATTTAATGTTCACTGACAGTTTCTCACAAATGATTTTATTGTTTTTCAGATCACAAAAAACCTGCCGAGTTGACGACAACTACAACTGCTAGAAATAATATAAAACTATCAAGGTAGTACTTTTAATTCTTATTATTAGTAGTTCTTCTTCTTCTTTTTTGTTTTGGCAATCTACTTTCCTCTTGGAAGTAATTTTTGCCAGTGTCATGTGTTAAGTAGTTCAGTGGTAGATATTGTTTAATTTTTCATTAGAATGCGGGTGCATCGCATTCCAATGCTGCTTGGAGCATTTGGCACCAATTATATCAAGACAGTTTACTCGGTTAGTTCTGCCGAGGAAGCCACCACTTCAATAAAAGTCTCAGCTTCACACAACCAAGATCGCGCCTATTTCAATTATCCCACATATTGTTCAATTGCGTAGACACTTGTACAAGATAACTGCAACAATTTTAAGACACAATATCCACTATGAATCAATTTGAAAATAATTAAAATAGACACCAAACCGAACTCGACAAAATGGCGCCAAAAACTCCTATTAGTAGTTTATGATACAAGGTTGGTAAGGAGGTTTAAGGTTTTAGCTGAAACCTTAACAACCGTGTGCATTACTACGTTTTTCAATATGTTTGCAAGAAAACATTATAGGTACCTTCTGATAAAAAACCGTAAACAAAAAGGCACGGTGCACAAAATTCTGATAAGAAAATTGCAATTCTTAAAACATCGCTGAGGAATCAAAATTACTATTATACAAGGTGTTACAAAAATACCCCTCATGCCGAATATGGTATATAGGGACCATCAAACTGAACCACTTTTACTATTGGACCAACTCTGAAATCACGAAAATCAGCTGTTTCATACAA
The DNA here is from genome assembly GCA_963556745.1 of Catoptria pinella. Taxonomy (NCBI): domain Eukaryota; kingdom Metazoa; phylum Arthropoda; class Insecta; order Lepidoptera; family Crambidae; genus Catoptria; species Catoptria pinella. The sequence goes on from OY750776.1 coordinate 2,054,923, forward strand.
AAATTACTTACGAAAATATCAAAACGTAGGAAACAGCTGATTTTTTTTTTCGCGATATCAGAGTTGGTCCCATAGTTAAAGTTAATCAGTTTGATAATCCCTATATACCATATTCGGCATTAGGGGTATTTTTGTAACACCATGTATATTCGATTTCTAAAATTTGTTAGATTAAAATCAATTGTATTAAACGCGTTTAAACAAACAGGTGTTCAAACAGCAACCTTTTTCTGACACGTTAACCGAGTTGCATCGGCCGTGGTCACGGGGTGACTATTATTTTAGATTAGATTAAAACAAGATTATAACTTTATTTTTTATTTCCTCGTCGCGTAGATTCTTGGGTGAGGCCATCAAACTGAACAACTTTTACTATGGGACCAAATCAGAAATCGCGGAAAAAAATCAGCTGTTTCATACATTTTGATATTTTCGATTTTAATTTTTGTATGAAACAACTGATTTTTTTTTCGCGATTTCAGAGTTATGTTTGGACCCATAGTAAAAGTTCATAAGTTTGATGGTCCCTATATACCATATTCGGCATTAAGGGTATTTTTGTAACACCTTGTATATTGAGCAAAATTCAATTCAAAATTTCTTTCAAACTTCAAATATAAAATCTTAAAAAATTAAATCTAACTTAATATTATAAAGATTAACAAAAATAGAACAACAGAACAAAATGTGTTTTTTTTTTTACATTTCAGTTCGCTGTGCTTGGTGGTCTCCAATTGTTTGAAGAAAAATATTTGGTTGAAAAAATATTTTCATGGTAAGTTGTAAAAATTCAATGAAGATAACAAGAAATAACGACCTGTGTAATCTGATTTGGTGCAGTGGATGCATCAACATGCTGGTCTACCACGCAGAGGTCCCGGATTCGATTTCCGGCCGTGCAGAAATTAATTTTAGTTACAAGAGTTAAAAAAATTTAAAGGCCTATTTCATAGGTCCCAGATAAATTCTAATTAAAGTTGACACAACATAATTTTTTCAAGAAATTCAGTTGCAATTTAAAAATTAAGTCAGAATATTGTGAGTCCGACACACAGGGTATTTCAAAAAACCCGTAAAGCCGAATATGGCAGATAGGGACTATCAAACTTGACAACTTTTACAATGGCACCAACTCTGAAATCACGAAAAAAAATCAGCTGTTTCATACAAAAAATGTTTGCAAACATATCAAAATGTATGAAACAGCCGATTTTTTTTCGAGATTTCGCACCACAAACAGCTATCGAAAAAAATAACGCGCGTAAAAACATTCGATAGAATAATTTTGTATGGGAAATTTGTACAGCGCCATCTACCGCCGAAAAGTGAAATTAAATTTTCCATAGATAATTACTCTATCGAGTAATATTACGCGCGTTCTTTTCTCGATAGATGTTCGTGCTAAGAGTACAGATTGGTCCAATAGTATAAGTTGATTAATTTGATGGTACCATATTCGGCATTACGGGTTTTTTGTAACACGTTGTATATTAAAAAGGAATTATTAATTTAAAGGTTTTATCATTATTTAGGTATGTTTCATACTATTATCTAACCTAAGAGTTTAGAAACAAATACAAGTAAAATACAAAGTATAATTAATAGTAAACTTCGATTTGGGACATCTAAAAAAAATAAAGTCTGTTTGTTTGTTTGTTTGTTACGCCTTCACGTCTTAACTACTGAACCGGTCATCATGAAATTTTGCATACTCGTTTTCAGAGGTACAGAGAAGTACATAGCATATCTTTCATCCCGAAAAAAATAATTGTTTCTGAGGGATAGCAAAAAACTTTCCACGCAGACGAAGTCGCAGGCGGTCGCTAGTAAAAAATATGTTCCAAAATTTTTTACATGTTTTACCTACGTTGAACAATGTACCTAAAGGTGGGTCCACACTTGTAACATTTTGTCGTGTCAGAACACCGTGTTTTTATCGTACATTGTCTCTTTGGTACAGTATACTTGACGACCTCCGTGGTCGAGTGGCTTTGCACACCGGTTTTCAAGGTGTCGCCATCTCTGAGGTCCCGGGTTCGATCGCCGGTTGGGTCAATCTAGAAAACGAACTTTTTTTATATTGACTCAGGTCTGGGTGTTTGTGATATCACCGTTGTCTCTGATTTCCATAACACAAGTGCTTTAGCTACTTACTTTGGAATCGGAGCAATGTATGTGATGTTGTCAAATATTTATTTATTTATTTATTTATTACAGTATTACCACAGCGCACGTCCAACCAAACTAGCGATGTATGATAAAGGCACGGTGTTCTAATACACCAAAACGTTACAAGTGTGGACCCACCTTAATAGATGTTGTCTAATGGTGTCGTTTAACTATAAACTAGAATTTTTATCACTGGTTTCAGATCCATCCGGTTTGCTGATCCCGAAAGAAGCTCTTCGGAAAATGTGTAAGCATTTTCACTGTATGCTTGGAGCTCTGCCCGGCTTACGCTTCTCTCCTGCGCTTGAAAATTTTCCTCAAACATGCTTCTGTAAAATAAAATTAAAAAACCATTTATTTTAAATATTCATACATTACATTTCAATTGTTTTAAAATGTATCTGGAAAGGCAACATGAAACTCGATAAAATCACTTGAGTAACCTAAAGATATAGATTATTGCATTGATATTTCTATAAATATAAATGAATAAATATTTGACAATATCACATACTTGTGTTATGGAAATCAGACACAACGGTGGTATCACAAACACCCAGACCTGAGCCAATATAGAAAAGTCCGTTTTCTAAATTGAGCTAACCGGGGATCGAACCCGGGACCTCAGAGATGGCGACACCTTGAAAACCGGTGTACAAAACCACTCGACCACGGAGGTCGTCATTATGCATTAAATACTAATTTTTACTCTTCGCATAGATAATGGGAATCCAACAACTTTCAAGCAGGAACAGCTATCGAAAAAAATAACGCGCGTGAAAACATTCGATAGAGTAATTTTGCATGGGAAATTTGTACAGCGCCATCTACCGCCGAAAAGAGAAAAGAAACGTTTCCATAGATAATTACTCTATCGAGTACTTTTACGCGTGTTTTTTTCTCAACAGTACCCTTAGCACGAACAGCTATCGAAAAAAATACCGCGCGTAAGAACTTTCGATAGCGTAATTTTGTATGGATTTTTACAGCGCCATCTACCGCCGAAAAGCGAAATGAAATTTTCCATAGATAATTATTGTATCGAGTACTTTTACGCGCGTTTTTTTCCTCGATAGATGTTCGTGCTCAGGGTAGTGAAGAATTTACCGAAAAGTTAGTTCGAAGAAGGCTTTCCAATGTTTTTACGACACCTGTCTTTTTGCCAGATAAATCTCTATGGTAATAAATAAATCTAAAAATAACATGTTGTTTGATTTTCCCTTCGCCTTTTGGGCGCTTGGGGCGTTGTGCTTTGCTTCGAGCTTTATTCTATAAAACCTGAACATGTTTAAGCATCAGTAATACAGAAAAACCTTAGAAGTGAATAAAAAAGAGCCATTAAAATATTAGGCCGCCACCTATGAAGTCGGCGTTTTATATGGAGAATTTCAAAGAAGTTGCAGTTTCCATGTTAACATTTTCTTTATTTATTTAACAACCTTATACGCTAATGTTTTTAAACTTTTATGCAATAATGTTCAAACACTAAGATAAAAATACCCCTAATGCCGAATGTGGTATAAATGGACTGTCAAACTGAACAACTTTTACTATGGAACCAACTCTGAAATCGCAAAAATGAAATCAGCTGTTTCATACAAAAATTAAAATCGAAAATATCAAAATGTATGACACTTATGGTTAAGCGAAAAAAACAAGTTTTGGCTAAGTTAAAACGAATTCTGTTTCTCATTCTTCTTCTTCTTCGCAGTATAAACTACGATCTTTTTCAAATCTTTCTCTTGAAATTTCTCAACACTCCACTGATTTCTTTTCTCACTCCTTTACTGTCCATGCTTTCCGCTTATGGAACTCTCTACCAGAGGGTATCAGGTAAGTTCAGACTCTTAGTTTCTTCCGAGATAGAGTTAGAAGTTGTTTCCCTTCTCTTATTCTGACTGACTATTTATAAAATTCTCCTTTAGTTTTATTTGTATTTATCTCTAGATATATAGTTATTTACAATCGCACTATTCTTTTCATAATTGCACCCACTCCCTTTTTAGTCCAATCTTTATTTATTTTTCACCCTAGGGTTGCTTGGAAGAGATTGCTGCTTAGCAATAAGCCGCCTCTTGAATGTTTTTTCTCTGTAACTGTCCTTCTTTCTGTAACTCTTTTTTTTTGTGTGCAGAAAAAGTATTTTGTTATTATTATTATTATAAAGTGGTCATTTCTGCTAACAAAAAGAGGAGTCATTTTTTTATGTTTAGATAACTATAATAAGGATCTTTCAATTATTGATAGTGACGAGGTTCTCTATGTGTGAGAAAAAAACGCCAATTTCATAAGGACCCAATATAAGCAAAATGTTGGTTTTCTATTTCGCCACACATTGTGTAACACCTATTGCTTATTTATTTACTTGTAAGTAAGTATAGTGTTTAGTTCAAATTAAGCTTTATCATTAGTACATAATCATTTGAAACAAAAGCTTACGTTCTATTCTACAATAGAATATCGAAACAACGTATCTCTCTTGTTTCGATATTCAATTGTAGAATAGAATGTTTAGCTTTTGTTTCAAATGATTCAATTGTTTTTTTTTCATTGTATCGAGAATAGTAACAGATAAGAAAAAGAGTTAAAGATGAGATAAGTTCTTTTTCCTAATACCACAGAAAATCCTATTACTACAAACTTTTTTCTACGATCTATTTGAGGATATTAAGTGAGGTACCAGGATTGAAAGCCAGTCAAACGATCAAGTTCATCTGGAAGTGTGTGTAAACATAAATGAAAGCTCACATATCGCACGCTACTAGAACGTTCAAAAGCGCGGCGAGCGCCACCGCGTATTTTTTTCTGTAACTAAAGTGGCCTCGGAAAAAAATCGCGCTGCCAACGGCATCTCTTAGCGGGTGGGGGAATTTTTCCCCGGTCATAACACCAGGCCACGTGCGCTTGTTTTGGTTGGGTTTTTTTCTCAAAAAAGATCGCATACATAAACCTCACCTCGCCCGACGTAGGTGCGCCAAGCAAAATGGTCGTCATTTTTTTCTTCTCTTTTCAGCCATCTGTCCGTCCTTTTCGGTCAAAAATGCGATCGTTATTTCTGTTCCGGTGTCCATGTGTGCGTCTAGCGGCCGGCGTGGAAAACAAACGTCAAGCGAGCGCACTGCGATTTTGTGCCCTAGATGATAGAAATAAAGCGTTATTTTTCATGGCTGTTACGATTGTCTTACGCCTTATAGGGGACGGTGAAAAAATAGAAATATAGGAGGCACGGCGTATACGATAAAGAGAGCGGGACTCGTTAACGATTCTGCGCCGGAAAGTTGCGCAGATTGCGTTTTTGGTGCTTTTTTTGGGGGCATCGCCTCACACCATCGGGTGTTTTTTGTGGCTGTCTTCTTCTCGCACGCAGTCTCACTCCTTGGCGCGATGATTATGTGTGTGGGGTGTGTCTACGGGAGGCTTTATCGATGTGTGCTAGGGGGAAAAACCTAGTACTAGATTTTTGCGTGCAAACTTCCTAGATACACTGAGAAAAATAATGGCTAACAAAGTCACAATAAAAGCTTTGCTAAAATTTTCTTGTTGTAGAAACTAAAACCTCTGTTACCACATCCAGGCTCGTTTAGTTTCCATATCAACTTTTTTATTGTTCTGGGTTTGTTGTGATAAGAACTACGCGCAACTTGTTATCATAAAAAAGTTCTTATAGTTAACAATAGTACGTTGTTTTTTTAAGAAAGTATATTTTGATGTAGTATTCAAGTCCAATCTAACAAAATAAATACTGTTATAATAATAACATGTGCATTGTTATTTTAACCATATTAACTAACTTGGTTGAGACGACAATTTGCTTGAAGTGTGTGACAAAGTTAATCTGTTAAGTTTTCATTGTAACACGAACAATAAATAATTTGTCTCTGCCAAAAAGTTCAAGTAATTTTGTTGTGATGACAGGATTTTATTGTGAAGTTAAATAAATATGAAGTAAATACGATAACAAACTGAATCCATCAAAAGCGTTTGTTATGGAGTTCAAACGTAAGCTGTCAATCTAACAACGTACAATGTAAACTTTGTTGTGATAAAAATATTTGAGGGTATGCGGGGAGTAGCGGGGAACGAAGAACTTTGTTATAATATCTATTTGGCATTCATTTCTTTTACGGGTGTTCGTGGATACGCACGGAAAAATGAGTGTAGACTGTGTAGATAAAGAATTAAGGGACTTTAGTGAAAGTTGGTGTAACTGAAAAGTTGGTAGGATTGTCATTGTGCCGTGAAAGTATCGGGACCACCATCACTTAATGAAAATAACATTTTGTAGCTCCAAACTATAATACGTCAAATTTTAACTCCAATTACTTAGCTTACCTAAACTCTGAAATCGAAAAAATCTATTCCGATAGTATTTAATACTTATATATAAAATGAGAGCATTTGTGTGTTAAGGTTGATACCACAATATGTAATTATATTATGGTGATCCCACCACTTTCATGAAAAATGTCAACCTTTTTTGTTGAATATCTAATTCAATATATTTCACAAGAATTTAAAAAAGCATGGGTCCCGCCATTATGGTCGTGATCCTATGTCAAATGTTTTCTGCACTGATTGTGATTATGTTAAATAAATATTTCAGTTTGTCTATTTAAACTTTCTTTTACTAACCTTTATAATATTATTTCCCACAGATAATGGACCGCAGACGGCTACTACCTACAGTGGCCGCCACTCCCTAAAATTATTAACTACTTTCTGAGAATTAATTGAAACCAAGTTCTATCTAGAAAAGCACTAAAGAATATTTAGAACCAATAGAATTATTGAAACAAGACATTTTCCAGATCTAGTGCCAAATCACACGAGACAGTGCATTTCTAGAAATTTTGGTTTTAATATATTTTCAGGCAGTAGTTAATAATTTTACGGAGTGGCGCTACCGTCGCGGGAGTAGCCGTCTTAAAACTGTCACAGTAACAATTTTCATTTGCTAGAGTAGCAAAAACAAGTTGATAAGAATACAAGGTTATTTTGTTACTGTAATGACATTAACTTAGTACTACAGCAAAGGTGAAGTTACTATCAAACCTAACCTAACAAATTAAGTTTGCCGTAGCAAATATTGGCATTTGCTGTAGTTCTTAGTTAATGTCATTACAGTAACAAAATAACTTTGTATTTTTATCAACTTTTTTATGTGACGGTAGGTGCAATAACAAAGGAAAATTGTTAATCTATCAAAGCCTATCAAAGCTCAGTTGTTATAGGAACATAGTTAAATTAACGTCAAAACATTTTCAAATTGTTACAAGAACAGTTTATTGATTGTTGCAATAACAATATAATAATTTTGTTGGTCTAACAATCCCTACGCAGAACGTTAACGTTGTTAGTGTAACAAAAACCAGATAACAATAAAAACGTTGTAGTGGTAACTGTCTACCTTAAACGGCTCTCCCCTGTTAAAGTTTTATTGTTACACCCAACAATATTTTTCTCTCAGTGTAGGTTGCCCGTATACATAGCGGGGTATATAATGAGATGTCATCGCTGTGTGCCTGTAAATAGAGCTGTGGAACAAAGGATAAGCACCTACGTTGATGTTGATTAATCATGATCTTTCATAACGGCCATACTGGGCTCTGTTTTCAACAGTTTGCTCGCGATAGGTTTTTAGCGCGTGAAATATAAATAAATAATAAATATTTGACAACATCACATTCATTGCTCCGATTCCAAAGTAGCTAAAGCACTTTTGTTATGGAAATCAGAGACAACGGTGGTATCACAAACACCCAGACCTGAGCCAATATGGAAAAGTTCATTTTCTAAATTTTTCCAACCGGGGATTGAACCCGGGACCTCAGAGATGGCGACACCTTGAAAACCGGTGTACAAAGCCACTCGACCACGGAGGTCATCAAATTTAAATACTTAATTGCTTCTAAAACCTTATTTGTATCCGTTTCAAACCGTGTTCACTTTAGTTTCCCGTTTTATGTTCTCGAATAAAATATAGGAATGCTAAAATTAATTAACGATTGATGATTTTCATAACAACGAATAATTGACGGTAAAAATATTTTTTGAATTGAAACCTTTGTGCAAAGACAATATTAAAATTATTTTGAATTGGCATTGATAAGTGCCTACTTATAGGTTCAATGCAAACTTAACATATCTAAACATTATTGTGGTTGGTTTACTTAATAATTATCCTGGCATCATTACTGTGAGCCTCCGTACCAACCCCTAGCAAGAAGATCTATCAAGAAAAGAAACGCGCGTAAAATTGTCTATGAGAAATTTAATTTCGCTTTTCGACGATAGATGGCAATGTACACACGACGGCACCTCAGACTATACATGTTGACCTTGACACCGCCTTTATGCCTTACGAAATAAAAGCTGTTTTCGCAGTTTAACTGTATAACCTGACGTGCTGTCTTGCGTACAAATTTCTCATACAAAATTACGTTATCAATTACTTTTACGCGCGTTTTTTTCTTGATAGCTGTTCGTGCTACGGTCACAGTACACTAAGCACGAACAGCTATCGAAAAAATAGCGCGCGTAAAAACATTCAATAAGACTTATTTTGTATGGGAAATTTGTACACCGTCATCTACCGCCGTAAAGTGAAATGAAATTTTCCATAGATAATTACTTTATCGAGTACTTTTACGCGCGTTTTTTTTCTCGACAGATGTTCGTGCTAAGGGTAGGTACAGTCGTGTTTGTCTACAACTGCAAGCTCCTAGATTCAAAACCCAGTTCAGTCATCGATAAACTATTGATTTTGTTTTCTTATTTCATTTCTACCACAAAAGATACAGTTAATGTCAAAATTTATACAGAGAGTGAAGTGAATTGAGACATTTTTTTGCATTATCATCAGCTATTTGAATATCCTAACTGCTGGAGCCAAGACGACAAGACAGAGCCCACCACTTGGGCCCAATGCGGATTGGTGGGTGCTAACGACTGCAAGTGCCAGGACCAGTTCAACGGCTTAACCTACCTTCCATACTTTATCATAGCAACTTTTGGCCGGAGTTTTTGACTAATAGGTAAGTAACATTTGAAACTGTGAGTCAAAAAAGTTACTATGACAAAGTACTAAAGTGTTGCTGACCTGACCGTATGTAGCTTCCAAAGCACGAAGGAGCTGCTTATTTAAATTTTTGTGCACTTTTAATCCATGATCAACATTAGCGAAATAGAGTATAGTGTCCTATCTATTACATTGCTCTTAATATGTGTAGTTTCCTATCACGTCTATTGTTACTAATACGAATAATGGCAATGCGTTTCTCTCTCGACTTCGGTACACGTTAACAACAAAAGTCTTATATTGTCAGATACTTAGAGAGATTACACACGGCTACGCACAACGTTGCGTCAGGCGTTTGTTCCAGTAAAATCTGTACCCATAGCACGAACATCTATTAAGAAAAAAATGGTTCTAATGAAATCACAGTAGCAGGTTCGATTCCCTCGACATCCTTATTAATAGTTTTTTATTTGAGTTATTTTTTTCATCAAAACAAAATATTTACAAAAGAAACTTTGCCATAATTCGTGTGTGCGATGCGGTTCGGTGCAGACGCGTGCTAAAATATTGTTTTTGCATATTGCGTAACGCGGCCGAGTGCCGCTGTTCGCTAGAACCATGAGTGACAAACTTGTGGCAAACGAACTCCTGGCGTTCCTGCAACAAAAATTGGACGTCATGGATGAGGTGAGCGCGCTGCAAATATGCAAGTCCAACTTCAGCGAGGACGATGTGGCCGCGGCAAAGAAACTACTGTACGAGTCTCTCGGCAAGAGCGACCAGATGGTGTGCCGGAGACGTGACGGGACACAGAAGAGCCTGCAGGAGATCATCACCCTGTTTAAAGAAACCGACCCCGATGACGTGCCCACGTTCGTGGCGAGAGACCTCAACAAGCTGCCTCCCGTCACCTTCGATCACGTCGATGTGACCTGCCTTCTGAAGGACATCGTGACCCTTAAGGCGAGTTTAGCGGAAATGATGCTAAAGTTCCAAGCATCCGAAAATACGGTGAGCGAATTGCGTAAAGAAGTTGATGATTTACGTGAATCACTCGCCGTAAGTAGGTCACTGACTGCGGGCTCAAATGTCAACATGCGACGTGGGGCCTGCCTCGATGTATCGTCGTCGAGTTGCAAGTCAGCAGTTTCGACTCCGTCTCCGCCACGGCCCGACCGAGCCCGAGCGCCGCCGCCGCCGCCACCGTTGTCGGTCGCGAGCGCCGACCCCGCGAGCTGCGCGTCCCCCGCCCGCGCCCCACCGCGGCCGCCCTCTTCCCCGGCGCCGGCGCCGCGCGCGCCTGAGACGCGAGCGCCCGCCAGCCGTCAGCGCGACTTTGCTGCTGTTGCCGCCACTAACTCGAGTTCGCGGACGCAGCAGCCAACTCTCGTCGATAGAAAAGCCACTTCACAGAATGTCGTCGCACCGGGCCGAGATGAAGACGGTTTCATCGAGGTTCGAAACAAAAAGCGACGTCATCAGCGGGTGAGCAAGAACCATCATGGCACCGCACCGACAGGGCCCGACTTCCTGCTGCGAGCTGCCATACCGACCACGGCCGTGTACCTGTCCCGCCTGCACCACATCACCACCGTGCAGGACGTGGTAGAGTACATCAAGAAGAAAGCTAACTTTTGTTTGAGAGTTCAGCCATTGGAGTCGCGCCATAATACCAATTTTAAGGCGTTTGTGGTGCGCATCCCGACAGCGAGGCTGGACCTCTTCATGAAGGAGGACTTCTGGCCGCAGGGTGTGGTGTACAGGCGCTTCAGAGGGACGCTGCCTTGTGCCACCGATCCGACGCAGAAAGTGTCGAACTGATTTTTTTACTAACATAATTTTTAAGTTATTTACTAACAATATTGTTTAATAAATTATATATGCTTAGTTTTAAGGTATATATCTATGGGCCATCGTTGCCTGATTATAAATAAATAAATAAATAAATAAAATAAAAATAATTATCAGTAATTAATAAAAAAAGAAAACTAGATTCCCACAAGATCAAGTCTCTTCTTAGCTCCAAGACAAGCCTTTTGTCGTAGTAGCCATCTGACTTGCAATGCTAACGCCATCTAGTTTGAGATTGAGAGACTAAAACACATCAAAACATTTTAAATTGGGAACAACATGAATATCTCTTTATTATTGTTCTATTATAGCAAGATTCCCAACAAATAATTGGTAGATATTATAATTTTAAAAATTGTATCCTGTATCTTATAGTTACGTCCTAAACACTGCCATCTAGTGGTGAGTGGCTATAACTTAGCGTAGAGCCGTGTAATAATTGTTCACCGTTTTTTACTCCCCTTTGGTGGTAGGAAAATATTGACAATTCAAAAGCACTTAATATCTAAGTTTATTTGAATGAGTACTTATTTCTTTTCACTTTCAAATAATAACCTTAAAGTTTTCCTATTAGGTTTTCAAAAGTATACTTTTGAAAACCTTGAGGAAGTATTACTTTTTATATTTATAAAAAAATATAAGATAGATTGATATGTAAAACTTAACTTACGTTATTAATGAATCAGAATAGGTTTTTAATTAAATTAGTAGGTACTTTAGTATTTTTTTATTTTATCGAAAATAGTGAAATAGATTTTAATAAAAAACAACGCTTCAGTCCTTTGATCATCTACTTAGGTGTATACTTGGGCCCTATTTAATAAACGTGACAATTTGTCACCTGTCATGAAAATTTTATATCCATTGCGTCAACCAATTTGAAAATAGAACAAACTACACATAGCTACACCGCAACGTGAACCAAATTGTCATGACAAATTGACAAATTGTCACGTTATTAAATAGGGCCCTGATGATCGAAGCTTCAGTCATTATTTTGGATTGTCATTAAGTTTTGAATGAGAGCTTACCTACTCTAGGTACTTATATATCCCCAAATAATTAAAAATTCATATAAAAAAACATAACCCTTTGCTTGCAGTCGAGTAAAAAAACTGTTTCCAATTTGCTTATAATATCAAACATTAGTATTCAACCGCCTCTGTGGTCTAGTGGTTCGCCAACACGTGTTAGACACAGTGGTCTCGGGTTCGATTCCCAGGAGGGGGGAACGAATTGTACTCGGTTTGGTTGGTGGTAGGGCTTATTCCAAGTCCGCCTGGCTAGCTACTATAACATCTTACCTAATTCGACGCCATAACAACAATTTAATAATTGTTGTGTTCAAGCAGTTAGAGGTAAGATAAGATTCCGAGTGTAGTGCGCTTATAATCCGCGCGCGATGAGAATGAGATGGAACCTTATCAAACTGAGACGCACACAGGGATATCCGAAAACACGGTGTCACTCATTCGAGGTGAGGGAACTTTTGCTGCAGCAACTTCAAGTAAGATAACAAGTAAACAATTATAGTTGATTAATTAAATTAACAATTATACTTAATTAGTTAAATTAACAATTATAGTTGGTTAATTAAATTACACGAAAACTGTATTTTGAGTTTCAAGTTGTTTCAAACTTATTATTTATTAAAATAAGAAAATAGAAATATCAACCTATGAATCCTTATCACTGGGGATAAGAAATAATTCAAATTATTAGATATGCATTATCAATTCAAATAAAATAACGACGTTTGAAATCGGGTGGGGCCAGAGGAAATATTTTTTTAAATTCCAAAAGCCTTTTTTTATTAATATGCGTATCTAATGGTTTCAATATTATATCTAGATTTTTAGAGAGATTTTTTGAAGCTGTGTTTGTTTTTTTTACGCTTATTGCAGGAAGGATTTTTTTGAAAAGGTTTTTTATTTTCAACTTTTTTGTAGTATGTAAGCGTGTAAATATTTTTTAACTTTATTTTTTTCACATTCACGCTGTTTGTTTTTAAGGAGTTGTGACTTCGTAGTCCAAGTCTAATCCAACGTCGCAGACCATATTTACTAAGTATTTTACTTTGAGGAGTTCCCTTGGATATCTTCGAAGTCCAAGTTCCAATGTTAATGAAATAACTAAATACCAATTAATCACTAAAGTACTTTTAACAAGACCAGGCTAATATTAAAAAGTGCTATTATTTCAATGTTTTTATAACCTTTAAAAACCCTTAAATCCAGTCAATTAGTTTCGCAAAATGGCGCCCCATCATTTTCTAAATGAGTACTTTGATACTCTTTGTGTATCTATAACTACAGTGAATTAAATATACTATGTCTATGACAGTGAACCATATTTTGCTAAGTTAATAGCTTTTAATAAACTTTATTTCAATCGTGTCAAATTTTTAAAAATGATTTTATGAACTAGTGGCTCTGTAGAAATGTAAATCTCGCATTTGTTACATTTTTGATAATTTTTCGAAATTTTCCTCATATCTCCGCCATTTTGAAAAGATTCGAAATACTGAATCAAAAGAAACCTATATTATTATAGAATCTGGTCACAAAATGTCACGAGAATCGGTTGAGAAACTATAGAGGAGAACAGACGGACAGTTGGAAAGCCGGACAGCGTAACAATATAAATAAATAAATAAATGCTTGGACAATTTCACACAGCCCTTCTAGCCCCAATCTATGCAAAGCTTGTAATATGAGTGCTATACAACTAATATACTACTTATATACTTTTTAAATATATACTTATTATACATGTAACACCCAGACCCGTCACAGAAACTAAAATTCATAATTTCAATTTCTGCCCGGCCGGAAATCGAAGCCGGGACCTCTTGCGTGGTATACCTGCATGTTGACCACTGCACCACTCAGGTCGTTAATAATAATTTGTCAAACATAATTTTCGATTATCGCTAAAAATAGATGATTTTTTTATAATTATTAACGGCTTTAAGTAATTTATCCTAAGGTTCTAAATTATCATTCTAAATAAATATTATCAGCCAATTTTGTGAGTAATAAATCTACTTAGTCTGGCATTAGTCAAATAGTCAGTCAAATAGTCAAAATTTCTTTATACAAATAAACTAAATAATTAAGCACTTTTGAATCGTCTATATTTTCCTACCACCCGTTCTAGACTTTTTTAACTGACAAGAAGAACAGGCGCAAGAAACTTATCAGCTTTAACAGAAATAAGTAACGATATTTACAACTTAAATATATCGTTACCAAATACAGTACAACAGGATTATTAACAATAAAGTACTTATGTGTTACATGTTACATCATTTCCACGCATTTCGGTCTTTTAGATAATCGTCTACTTTATAATAACCCTTACCCGTAAGCGTCTTTTTAACATGGTTTTTAAATTCCTGCAAACTAAGATCAATCACTTGTTGTGGAACTTTATTAAAAAAGGCTATGCCTTTCCCCAAAAATGAACCTCTAGTTTTTGCTAGCCTAAATCTTGGAACGGCAAGTTTATCTTTATTTCTTGTATTAAACTGGTGATTATCGCTGTTCTTTGCAAATGAATCCAAGTGTTTCCTTACGTATACTAAATTTTCATATATGTATTGGCCTGCCAAAGTTAATATATTTATTTCTTTAAACAATTCTCTCAAAGAATCTCTCCGCCGAAGATTGTATATGGCGCGAACAGCTCTTTTTTGGAGCACAAAAATATTTTCAATACTGGCAGCTGAGCCCCACAATAGCAGTCCATAAGACATTACACTATAAAAATAACTAAAATATACTAACCTTGCCGTTTCAATATCAGTTAAGAGCCTTATTTTCTTAACAGCGAATGCCGCGGAACTAAGTCTACTTGACAAGGCTTCAATATGAGGATCCCATTGCAGTCCAGTATCTAGTGTAACACCTAGAAATATTGTACTCTTAATAAACTCGACTTCCTCATCATTCAAATTGATATTTAGTTTGACCTGCTCAACATTAGGTAATGAAAATTTTACACATTTAGTTTTTTAGGGTTTAGTGCTAAATTGTTACTATTAAACCAGTATGAAACTTTAGAGAGGGTACTATTTACTTCGTCCGAACAGTTGTCATTTCTGTTGACTTTGAAAAGTAAAGAAGTGTCATCCGCAAATAGCACTGTCTCACATAAATTATTTGCGTAGTTAAAGTAATTAAAAACCTTTTTCTATTCTTCATACTATTATACAACATGTTACAAAAATACCCCTAATGCCGAATATCTTATATTGGGACCATCAAACTGAACAACTTTTAATATGGGACCAACTCTCAAATCGTAAATACAAATCAGCTGTTACATACATTTTGATATATCCGTTTTTAATTTTTGTATGAAACAGCTGATTTTTTTTCGGGATTTCAGAGTTGGTCTCATAGTAAAAGTTGTTTAGTTTGATGGTCCCTATATACCATATTCGGCATTAGGGGTATTTTTGTAACATGTTGTATAAAAGCCTTTTACTAAATTCAATTGAGTTTATAATATTCTTTAAACATTGGTTTTCAATATAACCTTAAACATATCAGTATATTTATCGAACTAATTTATTAAGTCAACAATAGAATCATATTCATACATAAGTAGTTTAAATATATTACTTTAAATTACATTAGTTATACAAGGTGTTACAAAAATACCCCTAATGCCGAATATGGTATATAGGGACCATCAAACTGATCAACTTTTACTATGGGACCAACTCTGAAATCGAGAAAAAAGAATCAGCTGTTTCATACAAAAATTAATTACGAAAATATCAAAATGTATGAAACAGCTGATTTGTTTTTCGCGATTTCAGAGTTGGCCCCATAGTAAAAGTGGTTCAGTTTGATGGTCCCTATCTACCATATTCGGCATTAGGGGTACTTTTGTAACACCTTGTATATAATTATATTATAATTAAATTCACCCCCAATCACACCGACCTATCACAAACTATTATCACGGTAAATAGACGCAAACTATTTTACTATTCGCCACAATAGAATAGGTGGTCACCCTATTTAAATAAATAAAGAGGGACATAGATTCTCATCTAGGAGTTTCAATCTATTGTATTATAGACTTTAAAGAGAAAGCAATAGAGTTCTTTGTTAGAAAATTATTTATTTACTAAGCAATTGTAAAATTATAATTTGTGAATCTTTGCCTCGAAAACTGAAATGTTATTTATAGTAGTTACAATCAAATCAAATTATTCGCTCCCCGTAATCCTTATATTTAAATGTATTAGAAAATATAATTTACAATGTCATTTCATTTATGCAAGTAAATAAAAAAAATCAAGTACCTAAAATACCTCATCATCATCATATCAGCCTTTTTTTCTCGATAGAGGTTCGTGCTAGGGGTACAGATCTTTGGTCCACTTAGATACATAAACAGATATTAAATACACAGCTTTTTTTCCAGTTTGTGTAATTCAAAATAATTACCTATACCGAATCGCAAAAGCTTTTCAAATACCTATGAATTTCCTTACAAAACAGAATAAAACTTTCATAAGAAAACACACGATGCTAAGATAAAAAGCAGAAAAATCTATTTATTGCCGTTCAACCGAAGCTTTATAATACGAATACGAACGTTCTTCGACAAGACGATCCGATACGATTATCGGACTCAGTTTATATGCTAATATTAAATAATGGCGCTTTGTTTTATAATCTACGCCATTTGGCACACCGGAGCTGGCAATAAAACTCCCTTACAGCGCCATTTTTCTGCTCTCGGCCCCACATTATTAATAATATAGCACCATGTAAGAAATCTCCCGCGCGAGGGTTGGCAAAATGCGACGCGATCCCTACGCGTAAAACAAAAAAAAAGTTGACCGTCAAACGAAAACCGCTCTACTTCAACAGCATTTACAGTTGTTTTTCCTTTAAACTTACGCGAATACTTAATCACCAGTGTCTCGCAGCATAATACCTACGTATAATTTCCTGTACTTAGGCATTTTTTTGTGAAAAAAGGCCGTTTGTGACGCCTCGCGAATTCAAAGATGGCGGCGCCGGTTTCCGCGCGCTTTTTTGTGTAATTACAAGCTATTCAGTTTTTGCGAACAGTGTCGAATGCGTAGGGGTTATGGAAATTGTTATGAAAGTAATGGAAAATAGGAAATTCATTTAAAAAAAAAGTTGGATATCGCAGGTATCCAACATTTTTTTAAAGTCATCCTATTACACCGATTGGAAATATGTTTCATTTTCATTTTTTGCGTCTCACTTTATTAACGCTACAATAAAATAAAACCTTATAAATAAATATCGCTGCTCTAAATATAAAAAAAATACAAATAAATTACTGAATACCTACCTAAAAAGGTTGTGTAGGTAAAAATCACTAAAGGCCTGATTCACAATCAAAAACTAAGTTCTGAGTAGCTTACTTGTTAGATGATTTGACAGTTGTGATATGAAAGATATGTCAAATAATCTGTCAAGTAACTAACTTTTTGATTGTGAAACAGGCCCTAAGTAAGTTACTTACAAATAAGAAAATGGTAAACAACAATTAAATCGTAACCTGTACCCTTAGCACAAACAGCTATCAAGAAAAAAACGCGCATAAAAGTACTCGATAGAGTAAAAAATTGTCTATGAGAAATTTCATTTCGTTTTTCGGCGGTAGATGACTCTACAAATTTCCCATGCAAAATCATTTTATGTGATTATTTGTGAATGTTTTTACGCGCGTTTTTTTTTTCGATAATTTTCGTGTTAAGGGTACAGTGGCCCTACCATGAGTTGATGCAAACTGTTTTCGCTACGTTTACCGTAGTTACTATTGTTTTCTTTCTTTCACTCGCATTGACTGTGAGCAGTATATCCGATAGTTTTCGGTAGCGAAAAGAGTTTACTCATGGTAGAGCTACAGCTACCGAGAAAAAAAACGCGCGTAAAAGTAATCGTGTTTTTTTTTAAATAAGTAAAAAGTAAACATTAACCATCATCGAGATGAACTTCAAAAAATATTAAATTGATATAAATATTTGACAACTTCACATACATTGCTCCGATTCCAAAGTAAGTAGCTAAAGCACTTGTGTTATGGAAATCAGCGACAACGGTGGTATCACAAACACCCAGACCTGAGCCAATATAGAAATGTTCGTGTTCTATATTGACCCCACCGGGGTTCGAACCCGGGACCTCAAAGATGGCGACACCTTGAAAACCGGTGTACAAAGCCACTCGACCACGGAGGTCGTCAAAAATATTGCATTCCATCTACACTTATCTACACTAATAAATTAAAAATTAAGAGGTACATAGTAGGGTACATAAACATGTTTCTTCCTATGTATGTAGGGTAACCTCGGCAACTACTGAACCACAATTTCAAAAATTTTTTTACTAAAAAAAGCTACACTTGATTAATCACCGAAATTCTCACGGGAAAAGGAATTTCACGCGGATGAAGTCGCAGGTAGTGATACATAAAAAGCAGCTGACAAATTAAAGGTAGGTACCTAAGTATCACTTTCTTTGAACAAACTTTATCCAGCTGGTAAAAACTCCATTGATCAAGTATCGATTCTGCAGGCAAGTATTGATTTTTCAACAGGATCGATTTCAAAATCGATAATTATTTTGTGTTGTTCAAAGACAGCTGGACATTTGTTTGACATCTCATGTTCTGTTGTTCTCATACTTTATGTTTCTATTGCTGTGTATTTTATATTAAGATCGGGTAAATTAGTGAAGTTTCCGTTTAAAAATCAATAAATACCTACGTTTTGTTTTTTGCATAGAAAGAAAAACAAGTACCGGTAAACTGGGGTGATTAACAACTTTCGTGGTGATAAACAACAGCGCAATGTTCGATACAAAACATTAAATAATATCAAAATGACCTTATAGTTTTATAGAAAAATACTCTTTGAACAGGCCCAAGCGGTTCATTTTGAAATTTTGCTGTTTTTTCTATCGAAAATGTTGCTGTTGTTATTTACCACGCAAGTTGCTAATCACCCCAGTTTACGGTACATAACGCGAATATACATAATTACTCATAAACTGTTTCAATGCGATGAAATTGACAATAATATACATTATAGTGATCCGCGGCAACTTCACTTGAGCAGGTATAGTGCGCGCGCACAGATTTCAACAGTTAAAATACATCGTTTTGTACCGCAAGCGTTCTGAAATTAGTCACTTGTGTTGTACAAAGTCAAATAAATCGCACTGTATGTACTGCTTAAATTAAAATAGTGATCAATTATTTCAATATATTTTATTAATATCTGTTATAATGCTTTTTTATACAGGGTGAAATCGAAGTCATTGGCAACCTTTTAAAGAAAGAATCTAACCGCGATATTGATTACTATCACCCGTAAAATCGCCCCTTCATCTTGGTCAATTTTAGGCAATTACATTAGTCGATTTTCCGGCCGAATTGCTAGGCGATTTTAGTCGAATAGGGCTTTTAATAAAAAATAGCTTGTAAAATTAAATTAAATTTAAACTTAATTTCAATGAGGTGGCGATTCGATTTTACAAGCGATTGTCGATAAGTCAGTTGTCAATATCGTAGTTAGGTTCTTAGTTTAAAAGATTGCCAATGATTTCGAATTCACTCTATAGAGATTAGTGTGTAAGACCCCCCTCTTTCTGTGTAGGACCTAGGAGAAAAACATGAGTAAAATCCTTTTTTTCGTAGTTGTAGGTATATTTTCTAATAAGTAGTTTTTCAAAATGGATTCAACATTCGCTTACTTCACATATTTCAACAAATCCCATTTCCAAGCCACTTTACAAAAAATACCTCCTATGTACGTACACATTCAACGCGATAAGCGTGCGTTCTTTGCTCATTTTTCACATCACAACGTAAAATCGATACTACGTCGTCGACACGTCAATCGAATAGTCTGTATCGATGGAACAGTATTGGACGCAGTAATATCAAGTGGTCTTTTTGGCGGACCGCGTCCCTGGCCGAGTTAGAGGTTATTGTTCCATTTTTGAAATGCGAACAGTTTCTTCTTTTTAAATTTGTTGTACGGCCTTGGAGTGTTTGGCGCGGTGAATGGACGAATGAAGGTTTTATTTCAAATACCGCTAGAACTCGGATTGTGCGATCACTGAAACGAATATTTTGAACACCACGATTGAGTACAAATTATACCTTAGGATTGCTCTTCGTCACTTAGAAAATGCTTTACGTAACATAATATTATTAAATAGTTTGGAGTAAAACGAAAAGTTGACGTACAAAGACAATAAAATTAATGTTAATGCCAACTTAAAAAAATATAAAGCTTATGTATGACGCTATCTGTAGAGCTCAAATGAAGCAGACAAACTTTACAATTATCTAAGAAGGCTTTAAGTTAATTGTCAACTATTAATTAAGTGAGACAGAGATATGTACTTAGGCTAATTTTATGAGTTGACTGCTAGACAATAAAAGAAACATATTAAATAAAAAGACGGTCAAGAGCGAGTCGGACTCGCGCACCGTGGATTCCGTTCAATCATTCTGAAAAAGTTTACTATTTAGAGACATTTTTTTTCCTGTATTCTTTACATAAACTTCTATCACATAAAAACATTTGAAAGTTTTCTCTATGCAAACTTCGGAGATAAGGGGGGGTGGGGAGACACGGTATTTTTTTAACATTGTTCATCAAAAGTCGAAAATTATGCGGCCTAAAAAAATAAAAAAAAATGTTTGAGAATTTGCAAGCAGCTCTTTCATACCATACGCCATATGCTCTAGTAGCCTCACTTCGAATTTTTAAGACCTCCTTTCAGTCCCTGTTGCTAAAAATATAAATATTTTTCTCTTATTTTCAAAATAGTTGGGCAAACGTCATCTAAAACTATTCCAAATTTCAAGTTAAAAGCATTAGTAGTTCTCGAAATATCTAGCTCTGACACACAGACAGACAGACTGAGTCGCATCATAAGGGATCCTTTTTACCATTTTGGTACGGAACCCTAAAAAGCAGTCAAATAGAGAACCTCCTTCTTTTTAAATAGATAAAATCTTTAGAAATAAAATATTACCTTACCTGTTAAACATCCATTGACAAACTCCATCACACTTATTTTCATTTATTTGGTTACAAAGATTCGCCCGCGTCTATCGTAATTAATTAAACATGGTTCTCGTTAGCACTGAGAGACAAAGCGGCACAACTGTAAAAAGTGCAAAAAATAATTCGATGTGAGCTTGAGTACACAACAACAATTGTGTAAGGTCGATTGTTGTCATTTTTGCGTAGGATTTGCGCATCAGCCATATGTCTGCGTCCGCCTCGACGGGAATAAACAAACAATTTTTGCTCTGTGGTCAGCTTCCTGTTAGGGCATAGACATTATTGTTTATGGTGCGTCCTTTCATATTGCTTCCTGCTTTGGTTTGTTCTTTTTTGTGCAATCTTAAAAGCAAACAAATGTTGGGTTTTTATTAAGTTAACCAATATAATTTTCACTTGGCACTTAAGTTGAAAGAAGCTGAATCACTACTGATCTTACTATTGACTGAAAAAGAAGTATCTCTACAAGTAAATAAAAACATAACATTTCAACTACTGCTGTTGCAAATTATAATAGTTCTTATTCCTACGTCCAAAAACATCAAAATAGAATGCAAATATTTAAAATCACTCGCAAAGATAGCTTGGTTAGTGTTTCTTTGTGTCGACCAAAAAGGGAACGTGATTTAAATGCTGCAGTGGGTATATGTAACAGTTTTGGGGGTACATAAGTGGCCTGCAGCGGCTTCACTGCAGAATCGAGCTCGACGCGAAGGGTTGAACCCTTACTCCGTCGTGCAATGTTGTCGTATATAAAATACCGTTGGGGTTCTGAGTACCTATTTAATTCGATTGAGTTTTTGTTCTAATTTTAAAATTTAGATTGGGCGCGAAAATTGCTTGGTAATTTGGGTGCAAAAGGTAAATTAAAATTTTAAAATTATTGTCCTCAGAACAACCTCATTGTTTTTCATTGTGTTTTTTTAAATAATAATTGAAAGAAGTCTCTCCTTTTACAATAATTAAAAAATTTCAGTTGACTTATTTATTTATTCATATATCTTATTGTACAACAATACACAAAGTATGGTACAAGGGCGGACTTAATGCTAAAAGCATTTTCTACCAGTCAACCAATTTAAAAAAAAACATTTATGAATGCGGTACAAACAAAATAATTCAACCTCAAGAGTTTTCTCTTTCTTTCACAATTTTTGATAATGTAAGTATAGGAATTTTGTTGAAAAAATAATAAATATGATAGTTATTTCGCCATTGCCAGCCACTGAGATGTAGTACCGAGAGCAGACAAAGCGAAAAAATTTTTCGTTTTTGCAAATTTTTCGCGTTTGGGTGTTAATGACTGCAAATGTAGTCAGGACCAACGTGCCTTCCGAAGCTCGAGATAATAAATTTTTGATCACCCATCCCATGACCGACCCTTGCGAAAGTTGCTTTACCTCCGCAATCGCTGGGCTAGGCGCTATACATTGGTATACAGGGCGCAGTGGCGCCACCGAGCTCGTTTGCAATTCATGAGGTGCAGGAGGCGCAAAATTATTTCTTACATACACCTCAGTGTAACCAGGGTCCCTACCGGCTAACTTTTCGAACTTCGGCGGGTCTGCCGAGCTTCAACTTAAAACAGATCGAAGTAAGGAGTTTCGTATTATACTATTCGCCGAAGTTATTTAGAAGATATCGATGTTCGTGTGACATCATGTTTTAAATGTAAATTTTATTTTGATTTTTAATTTGATTTTAACTATGAATTTTTTATTTTAATATCAATTTAATTAGTAAATTTTTGAAATGCACTTATGGACACTGTCTGGAATTAAATTGATTTTATTTTATTTTTGGTTTTATTATTTTTTTTACTATTTTAATCAAAAACTCACATACATACAAACATATCTGAACCTCTGAACACTATACATCACTTATTTGGGCAGTCGTGTAAAAATATTTCTACGATTTTGTTCAAAATTATTCAACAATATAAAAAAAAAATATTATCACATCAATAACATTTGAGGTTAATCATTGTAGTACTTAGTTGTTAGTAAAAGTGCAAAAAGTGGCCACTTTAAGCACTTTTGCCTACTTCTATTACAACGAACTATATTTAACTGAGGTTATTATTTGTAAATAAACTATAGAACCTCAGCTTTAATCTCTACATGTGAATATTTCGGTACATTATGTACTTAGCGAGCAATCAATTTAATCAAGATAAGGGCGCCACTTGACAGATATAGTCACTTAAGTGGTCTTGCTGTTTCCGTTTAAAATAGAAAATATTTCTATGAATATAAATATAAAATACTTGAATGTGAATTACACGCGTTTTTTACACAACAACGCGCGTAAAAACATTCGATAAAGCAATTTTATATCGGAAATTTGTACAGCGCCATCTATCGGCGAAAAGGGAAATGAAATTTTTCACAAATACCTAATTATTCTATCGAGTACTTTTACGCGCGTTTTTTTTCTCGATAGATGTTCGTGCTAAGGGTACAGTTGTTGAGCATTCTCACTTTGATTTGGTAGTGCAATTTGGTGTCAATCTGGTGACAAAGAACTTCTAAATGGGGCTTTTGAATTTGTTATATAATTTTGACATCTGTTTTAAATCTTTGGGCCTGACTGCCATAAGTTTCATCAACATTGCTCAGCCGTCTATAACTCTGACTACACAATCACATTGTAAAATGACAATTGCATTAAATTAAACCTCTTCCTCTTTTGAATTTGGCTTAATGCAAAGTACTTCAACAAAAGATACTGGAGCGTTTAAAAGGAAACAGGTTTTAACAACTGCAAATAATAAAAAAGGGGTTACCACTGACTTTGCACAGGTCCGCGAACTGCAAGCGTTGAGCTGCAGATTGCAAAAACAAGTTTCGGCAAAAGGTGACTAAAGTCTTTTTTTTTGTTCGATTGAACGGGTGAGACCTCTTTTAGAGCTCAAACACGCAGGATGCGTGTCGGTCATGCGATCCAATCGCTGCGATCTATGTTTGGAGTTCTCTTATCCTTTTTACACTGGTTGTGTTCCGATCCGATACATCACATAGATCGGAGCGATCTGAGATCGGATCGCATGACCGGAACGCATCAAGAGTGTTTGAGCTCTTAATAAGGATTGTGCGGGAGTTTTTGGCGCCATTCTGTCGAGTTCGGTTTGGTGTCTATTTTAATTATTTTCAAATTGATTCATAGTGGATATTGTGTCTTAAAATTGGTGTAGTTATATGGTACAAGTGTCTACGCAACTGAACAATATGTGGGATAATTGAAATAGGCACGATCTTGGTTGTGTGAAGCTGAGATTTTTATTGAAGTGGTGGCTGCCTCGGCAGAACTAACCGAGTAAACTGTCTTGATATAATTGGTGCCAAATGCTCCAAGCAGCATTGGAATGCGATGCACCCGCATTCTAATGAAAAATTAAACAACATCTACCACTGAACTATTTAACACTTGACACTGGCAAAAATTACTTCCAAGAGGAAAGTAGATTGCCAAAACAAAAAAAGAAGAAGAAGAAGGATTGTGCGTGTATTCTGAATTTAGAATTTGAACATCTGTATCTGTTCCTGAAAAATGTAAAAAAATATTTTTCAAATATCGAACTAATGCTATGAAACATATGAAGTACGCACTGAATGCAAATAGAATGCAGAACCTCGCAAATAACTCTTTTTTATTAAAAAAAGCAAAATTTTACTTCGCATTTTCTACTAAGATAACGCTCCGCCGAGCGAAATATGAAAGGAGTTATCAAAACGATCTCTCGAGCACTAAATCACTTTATATAAAGGGGAGTGGAGTCCTATTTACTCACAAACGTACGAAATAAATGTTTTTATTACATAATACGAATTTTCTCTAAGGCTCGCGTCGGTGCTGGTTATTCTAATTTGCCCTTTCTCACAAGCCAATACGGCTTATTTTCGACTCTTTCTTTCGTGTTTAAACATGAGGAGGTTTAGAGGAATATAGGCTTTACTTTTTACCTGTTAGGGTACACAATATTTTGGGTTGTTTCGTTGGCAGATGGTGTTTTGTAGGTATGTAATAAAAAGGGCCGTTGCAAAATTTTAAGTAGAGGGATTTAGGAAGCCAGTGGCTTCGTCGCTCTGTATGCATATACAACTTTGTGTGTATGCAAACATTACTAAAGACAAACGCTACGTACGTTTATAGATAAAAGTATTTTGCTACGAGAACGAAAATTAGATTCTCTCACTGTACGTGTTTTCGCTACGAAAATTGCTACGAATTCAGACAAATCTGAGCTGTAATTTTCTGTTGATATTTTTGTTTCTAGGCATATTTTGAAGAGTTTCTGTTATTGCAAGGACAACTCTTACAAAAAAAATATTTCTCATTTTATTTTTATTAGGTAGATGATTAAATTAAATTTACGTTCTATAGGTAATTATTGTATGATTTAAATTAAAAAGAGACGTTAGCAGTGTGGCGTCTTACAGCTTTTGGTTTGTCTTCACCGTCAGACGCATACAATATTGCCACCAAACTGTGCGCTATCCCTTTCAACTTTCTGCCGTATGACGTTTTCAAACTATTCGATTTTCCTTTCAACTTCCTGCCATTTTTTTTTTAAATTTTTGATAAGAAATGCGCTATTAAATGCGATGAGGCATGCCTCGAAAGCGCAAAAGGAACGGGAATGCGACTGTTCCAGAATAGCTCTAACCCTTCGTACTTAGGGAGTCGTAAACATTGAGGCTTTCAACGACTAGAGTGGTGCAGTGGTCAACATGCCGGTCTACCACGCAAGAGATCTCAGGTTCGATTCCCGGACGAGCAGATATTGAAATGATGAATTTTAATTTATGTGACGGGTCTGGGTGTTACTATGTATTATAAGTATATATTTCAAAAGTATATAAGTAGTATCTCAGGTGTCTAGCAGCCATATTACAAGCTTTGCTTAGTTTGGGGCTAGAAAACACTGTGTGAAATTGTAAAAAAAAACTAACATTAGTACTTAATACATCAATGATTGTAATAAAGACAACTAACGGACAATGAAGTCAGTTTAAATGCTGAGCTCATTTTCAATTTTTACCGACTCTGTATGAAATAATACAGGAAGAAAAAAGCAGCCCTTGAGTTTCTTGCCGGTTCTTCTCGTTACAAGGTCTCCCGCTTAGGGTTTGCGAACCGATGGCGTAGCTTCTTTGACATTCACAAGTGCTTGTAACAACAGCCTAGACTGAATAAACGAGTTTTGAATTTTGAATTTTAATGACTTAGAAATAGAAGTGCATCTAACACCTCCACATTTCCTTGGACCAGAAAATTGGCATTAGCGTTTTGCAATTAAAACGGTTCAACACTGGTGTCTCCAACTCACATGCCAAGGTATAAAGATATAAGCAACATCCTCCCCACGGGAGAATAGCCTACAGTACTACAGACATATACTATAGACCACTATAGACTCTAGTCTATGCTGGACAATGATATGAGTTGATCAGTTGATCGAACTCATCACATTAGCGTAACAGCAAATATTATCTTCTTGGTGTATGTACTGATGCTTCAATTTTTTTTAAACATTTATTATGAGTATGTTACACTTAACTATATTTTATTGATGAGTTTTGTCAGATCTGCTAAAAGGCAAGTCTATAGCTTAGTAACTATGCAATCAAAAATGCACTTGACACGATATACATTTAAAGTAGCAAACTGGTTGGTGGTAGGGCTTAATTCAAGTCCGCCTGACTAGCTACCACCATCTTACCGAAGTCTGATGCCATAACAACAATTTAAATATTGACGTGTTCCGGCAGTTAGAGGTAAGATAGCCAGTTCCTCAGTGATGAGGCAGAGGCTGGATTCAGGGTGCAGTGCGCTTACACTTTCGGCCTTATCCTCACTTAACATCAGGTGAGTTAAAGGCCAAGTGTAGCGGCGTGATCATACCGCTACATAAGCAATCGACGAGTGATGAAGAAATGCAGGATCAGCGAAAAGTACAACATGTAAACATCACGCAGGCGTGACGTCGCACTACGTCAAGCTAACATCAAGGCAAAAATGTATGGAGGCCTGACTCACGATATCGAAGTTTTTTAAGCACTTCGCATAAATACAAATTCCAACATCGAAAAGTTGGAACACGGTCTCCGAGCACAGACACCTAGCTCGTCGGAAGTACTTCCCTTTTCGCTGAATATATGGTGATGAGATCCTGCCTGAACACCAAGCACTATCTCGTTGTAGATTAAAAGTTAGATTACAGTACCTTCGTTATTGATAAATCATTCACTGACTATAATGTTTTGCACATTACGTTTAATATCCGGAGCCAGATATATTCGCGTCATGTATCTTAGATCGGTTGTGCTACTATCATTACCTACTTCAATATATAAAAATGTTTTGGTAAGTGTCAAAAACATTAGCAGCAGATGGACCCCATACACCATATATACAAACTGCCATAATGTGAACGCAAAAAGGTTGGCCAAAAAAAGGTCTTAAATACGCCCATTAGATGACGCTACTGTAGGCTGTTTAAAATAATCACAGGCCATTAAATTAATGTAGGTAGGTATAATTGCGATCGTTGCCATTCCCTCTAATACGGGCCTTAAGCTCAACTGTAATTGGACTCGTCGTAAAGGGACAAAGGGGGCCGGAAAAGGGGAAAAAGGAGGGGGTTTGGGAGGCTAAATGTTATGGAAATGACGCACCGCCATTTCCCAGTTTTTGTATTTGATTATATCCTTTCAAGACAATATTTTCCAGGGCCCGGAAATTAATGAAGCCAATTTATGCGACACGGCGCGGCGGTATTATTTAAATTACTTTTTTTGGGGTTGGACCGCTTTTGTAATTGGTGCGTGTAGGTAGAAGCTTGACGTTGTGTTTCAAGCTTAGTTAGAGTGAGAGGTACATACGTACAGTCACGTCTAAAAATATACTTTGATGTTAAGATAAATAATATTAGAAAAAATACTAGAAAAAATCGACTCACCCGTAGCACCTCAGACGGGACTCGAACCCGCACCCTTGGGATCCCGACCCAATGCACTGACCAATTATGCTACCGAGTCGCTAGTGGGAGCGGCGAAATTATCTACTACTTTTTACTTCTTCGCTGCAAGCCAGCACAATTTCGTCAATGTGAGGAAATACCCCCACATTCGAAAGAAACATCTTTCCAGATATTTTGACAATCGATAAAGATGAAACAGCTATATTAAATTCAGATTTATCGCATTTTCTAATATTATTTATTTTAATATAAAAATAGCATTGTCAATGCGAAAAATCTAAATTTAATATACTTTGATACTTTGTTGTACTTGTCATTTGTGATTGATTTTTGTTCAAAAGAGTAATAGCTTTTAAAGTGACATAGTTCTAAACTGTATACAGACATGACTGTATTTAGGAAAACATACCTACCCGTAGGTACTGTAAGGTCTTAGCCTCATATGCGAACTACTTGGGTTCTGTAACTCTTTCGTTACAGTCTAAAAAAAATGGATTTTGAATTAAATTCGAATACGATCGGCAATTCGCCATTTTGTTTTATAGAAGATCATTCTAGGCTACGCCGTGATAGTGACGGGATTTATTTGACCTTGTGTTGAAATAAATAACAGTTTAAAAGTGAAAAAGATTTTATCATTTCTCGCCTGCGCTCTGACTGAAAGTAAAAACAGCGATCATGGACAATAAATACGAAAGCTAAGTTTCAAGCATGACTTAACATCAAGAACTTATACTCATATTCTATGACACTTTACATTATGACAGGTAAGTAATCTTGTTGAAATATCCGCACATAATTAGTGATTGGATGTTTCTTATAGTCTGTTTATTCTTATCTGTCTTAGACCTTGTCCAGGAAGGGTGAATTCGCCGCGATTTGACACGCGATTTTGGTTACACTGCTGTTAATATTGCACACGTTGCTGACGTCGCTGGTCCTAAGCGAACATTGTATAGCGAAACACGTCTAATATGCGCGTAGCTCTGGACAGGGTCTTATCTAATAAACAATTTTTGACAGTTGTCATACGTCTTTTATACTTAAATCGTTATTTAAAATAAGTTAGTAACTTTATTAAATTGTTATTAATAATTAAGAATTTCTTTCGTAATCTATGGAAAACCATTTGTTGTATTTTATTAAAAAATATATCAATAAAGAGTTGGGTGAAGATTATTTACCAAATAGGATAAGCATAGCATTCCTAACTTGAGATCGAATGCCACAAGACCGAATGATAATTTCGAACACTCTTACACTCTATGTCAATGTTTCAAAATCTCGAACGGTCATAAGCGCAAATATAATAAAAAAACATAGAAAGTACACATACCTTATTAAGGCCGAGATAAAAAAAACATATGTTTTTTTATCTCGGCCTTAATAAGTGTCAAAATTTAAAAGTTAAAGGTGGGTCCACACTTATAACATTTTGGCGAGTCAGAACACCGTGTCTTTATCGTACATTGTCTCTTTGATACAGTATTACCACAGCGCACGTCCAACCAAACTAGCGATGTATGATAAAGACACGGTGTTCTGACATGCCAAAATGTTACAAGTGTGGACCCACCCTAACAAGCCGGCGAACAGTGAGCTTCCCATACAAACGTAATACCAAAATGATTTGCAATTTCAGCATAATTAACTAATCTTGTGATGTTATTCGGATTAAGACAGTATATGTCTAGTTCTCTATTAAAATAAAAATTCCAAAATACTAACCCAATTCTAAATAAATGCCAATTATACAAAACTGCAAAAAACTTAAACTTTTTGATTGCATTATTCCTAAACAGGCTTTAATCTTTTTAGAAATTCTTTTTTACTTTTATTTTCTGTATCAAATTGTCGTTGCAGCTTATTTACCCAGGCAAATTCAATTTAGTCAGGCACCTAATCGGGAAATCTTAAAAAAACACACACCTAAACAAACAGCCCTCCCATTGGCCAGTCTGTTTGTCCCTTCTTAATTAATTCCTGGACCCCATTATTGGCAAGAAGGTTTGGCATGGCTAATTAAAACCGTGATTTGTCAATCGGCCTTTTTTGTTGATTCGCTTTTAGAGGGATGTATGGCTCCTAAAAAAACACTGGGTTGTTTGGAAGGATCCGTCAATGTGAGTATAATTTGTTCTGTAACCAAGCCTGGGGCCGTACCGGCTAACGCATCGAACTTCGGAAAGTCTGCCGGGCTTCAAATTAAATCGAGACCCAATCGGGCCAAAATGGCGAACCCCAATTCATGATGTCACATGAAAGTCGATATCTTCTAAATTACTTCGGGTATTATTAGTACAATACGAAACTACTTAGTTCAATTTATCTGTTTTAAGTTGAAGCTCGGCAGACCCGCCGAAGTTTGAAAAGTTAGCCGGTAGGGCCCCTGGCCCAGCCAGATTGGTTGATTTACTAAAATTGCGCCAAACTCTAGCTCACTGAAGTTGCTTCGCGCATGCGTAGAGTGTATTTTCAGAGCAAACTAAGAAGTTTGGTGCGTGTACTCGACATTATAAGATATTTTTTATTTTTTTTATTTCGTTATCTATTTATTTTGTAATACAGTAATTAACCGTACTTCTATGTAATAGACGTAACCAAATAGTACAGTGCAGATTCCGTACTGAATCTGTACCGAAACTACCGAATCTTTACCATGCCGTGCTGATGTTGCGCTGCTGCTGCGCCGACAAATCACGAACATTTATCGAGGAAAAAAAACGCGCGTAAAAGTACTCGATAGAGTAATTATCTATAAACATTTTCATTTCACATTTCGTCGGTAGATGGCGCTGTACAAATTTCCCATACAAAATTTATTTTAATAATGAGCAAAATCATAATTATGCATAATTTTCAAAAAACAATATCTCTGAAACTAAAAACGTCCATAAGATACTTTTTCTAGTGGAACGTCACATTTTTTTCATTTACTACGAAAGATTTCCATTAAACTGGGCAAGTAGCATTTTAAAATCCAAAATTTAAAAAAAACATCAAATTTCTTCGTCACGTACACACCACCCAGCCTCCACCAGAACAGCCCCATAACCCCTTAATGACCTCCCAAATTCAACCCTTTAGGAGCACGCACTTTTCGGCAATTTGTCACAAAAAGTTTCGAATGTGGTCCCGAGGGCCGCGCTCATTTATTATCAACCCTGCGAAGGTAATATCACCTCCAAAGCCTTACTGGAATGCGTAATGACGATGCGGAGACTGAGGGTTTGGGGCCCCTTATGTACCTACGGAGTTTGTAAAAGTGTCTCATGTCTAATGTATGTATTTAAGGGTCCTTACAATTAGATTGTTAATAAATTCTAAATGTAAATAAGTCTTTGATTCGTCTGCTGTCATACAATTATAATGACGTTTGTTAAACGATAAAAAAACACTGCTTAACTTTAATTTATTAACCTGTTCTTGAAAATATAATAACGACAGGTCTTATTGTATTGGCATTGATAGTCTGTTATATACATATGACATAGTCGATCGCTGCTATGTATGTCTACTTACAATGATTTTAATTGAAACAAGTCAATCTCTGTGAGCTGTAGACTATTTTTTGTGTAATTTTTTAACATTTTCCGAAATGGCTGAAACATGTATTTTTCTGAAATGTTTTAAAAAATTGAATTGACACAAATTATGTA
Source organism: Catoptria pinella (assembly GCA_963556745.1). NCBI lineage: Eukaryota > Metazoa > Arthropoda > Insecta > Lepidoptera > Crambidae > Catoptria > Catoptria pinella. The sequence goes on from OY750776.1 coordinate 2,086,689, forward strand.
CATCCTGCTCCCAAAATTTCACGAGAATCGGTTGAGAAATGCGGCCTGTAAAGGAAAACAGACGGACAGACGAGATACGAAAGTATATTTGCCCAAGGTCAATCATTCCAATCGTTACCAAATTGTCTAAAGATAAAGTACGTTATATCGGATAGTAAATATATACTTTTAATTTAGGAATTGTAGTGGGGAAAACATGCCTAATTTTAATAAAGCAAAGTCCACCATCTTTGTTATAACCCACCAAACAAACTGGTCGCGAGTAAATAAGTAATCGCATCGCATTTACCAAAAAGCGAGGGAAGCATTAAAATTCCGCATTCGCCGCGTGTATAATATAAAGTCATTATGTAAATGGGCCAGAGCTTTTTGCTCAAAGTTTGGGTTATTTGCGGAGATGACCCTAAATATGGGCCGGTTTTATGTGATGTGGCTCGTCCAAAATTAATGATATGCAGTTATCCACCGAGGACACTGTCACAAGTCGGAAAAAGCCTATTTCATAGAACTTTATGAAACGGGTGAAAGCAAAAAAAGGCCATTTTGATTTTGAGCACTCGTTAACTGATAAAAGATTTATGCGTCATCCTTCAACCACGCGATTACTACAAAGTTTGATTTCTGACAGTACAATGCAAAGAAAATTATTCAATAACACGCTATCGTAAGTAAAAAAGACTTAAAACTAAAACTGAAAAAATCCTACATACCTATAGCCTTTCTTAGGCAGGAATCACTCTTGGTTCTTTACAACTTTTACATTTTTCTATGTTACTCTGATTCGGTATTAGGAAAAAGAAAAAAGTTTAACAACTTCCTTTGTATGTATCTAAATTAAAACTAAATTAAAAATTTACAGATTTCACGCTCCACGCAACTATCAGAGTACATTGAAAATGAAGAACAAAAATAATGTTAGGCCATTGAAATCGAGTTAAATTTTTAAATTTGTTTTTGAATAATTTCTAAGATTTATTTATTGAATTAGTACAATACTTTGAAATCACAGCAAACCAATGAACTTTATTGAAAGGTAGTAAGTATGTACTATAACCTAAAACTTCTAGAATTTCTAAGATCCGTTTTGAGGCCCTCTCTCCTCTTCAACATCTACGGCCATGTCGCTCTTTTGACTGAACATCGGGCACATACGCTGGTGATTACATAAACATTTTAAATGTTAAAAGTTTTCAAATGAAGTAAGAAATCACTCAATGTTTATTCAATTTTTTATATTTCTAACAAATAAATTGGCTGAAATTTCTAATGTGATTTACTACAGAAAAAACAAAACCGACTTACCCTATGAAACGACCTAAAAAAACAAAAGTTAAACAAAACACACAACACCACCTCAAAACAAAAGAGAGATTTTTAATTACCGGCTAAGCCATACATCATGCCGAACGCTTCCCTAATCTTTCTATGTAAATAGTCCCTTATATGTTTCATATACATGAAGACTCACTGGGTAAATGGAATATTCATAAAAAACAGAGCGTTTACGGCCTTGTAAAGGTTCACATAAAAATTTAGAGGCAAAAAACGTAGGCTCTTGGGATGGGCCGAAGTTCGTAATTGAATTTTTGCCTGAAGCCGCAAAGGGCCGCCCTGCTTAATTTGCCATACTCCGAAAGGGTTGGTTACGTGGTATAAGGCTTAAGAGACGGCGGAGAAGAGAATTTCCAGTAGCTCACGCATAACGGAGACTTTTTACAGGATCTACATAGTTATTATTAGAATTTTGTCCATGGAACTGTTAAGCCGTGAAACTCAACAGACTTTTTAAAAAGAAACTAAATGATTTGTGGAGATGTATTTAATTGTCCTTGAGCCAGTAAAGTAAGATTTGGTTAGGTTTACGGAAACAACAACTCTGGTCGCGGAATATGGGTAGACTGACTCGAAGAGGCAGTCGCTGGTAAACGTGTGTCCAAATTGCTGCATCAGCATAAAGCTGCCGATTCAGTAATTTGGGGTACAAATTTAGGATATAACAGAACGATTAAAGTAAAGTGGACTGTTAATGATGATGAATATCTTTAAACTCCACTCGAACTATGTTTTAAGCTAATTGATTTCAAAGTTTATTTTAACACTGAAAATGTTTCTCAGATCGTTTTCGTGGGAAAGTGTAATTCGACTATATTTCCATAAAATATAAAGATAAACAGAAAACAGTGCTGTTAAAAGATGCAAGAGCTTGCGAGGCAACGTATGGTACCAAATTTTCGAAAATCATTCCATAACTTTTGGAAAAAAACGACAAAATTTCCCATGTTTCCGTACAAAAAGTAGATTATTCTGAGAACCGAAATCGGAAAAAATTTAAAAATCTCCCGAGGCAGATATATAAAATTGTCTATCGTTTGGAAAAATCAATTTTGAAACCGGGCGAAAACCGTTTCACTGAATGATAACTAGATAAAAAAAACTCCTAGAGATAGGTACTATGACATTGGGTTACATTTTGAAAAAACTAGGACCACTCTATATTTTCATTCTAATGAATTAATCATTTGAATCTTGATGTCAAAAGTTGACAAAAATATTAATTGCTACGCCAGAAATACGCGCTCCCTCGCGTGATTTTTGGGACGGGATATTCCTAAGTTTGCTACTCTTGTCGCTTTAATCTTTTAAAATGAACCAGCTTCTGAGTTACAATACATTATATTGTTGTAATCAAAAAGAAATATTCCATTTTTTAAAAGCGTAAGGGTTGTTAGAGGGGTTCCTTTTTTGCCGCCTACGTGCTAAAATTTTATTCGGACTTTCCGGATTATGTGAAAGGTCTACGTGTTAGGCAAACGGAATCTTTTTATTTTCGTCAAAATTTAAATTATATTTCGGATTGCTTTTAGATTGTATCTCGGTTGGTATAATGTGCTATGCTTTAAAATAAAAGTACCTACACAGTTAAATTTTAAGTATATCTAAAAATGAAATGAATGAACAACTTTTACTATGGCGCCAACCACGGAATCGCGAAAAAAAAATTAGCTGTTCTTTAGAAAAGTACAACATCGACTCGACTATAATGTATGGAACAGCTGATTTTTTTTTTCGCGCTTCCGTGGTTGGCCTCATAGTAAAAGTTGTTCATTCACGTGGTCTGAAATCCCCATTTCATTTTTAGATAAACTTAAAAATTAACGGTGTATTAGTAGGTAAGTACTTGTTTTGCATCTGATATATTGCATAGCGACATCAGTTATGACCAAAACAAAGAAGCAGTTTAAGGAAGAATGAAAGAAACCCTTTATTCCCACTAGTACCACCAAACTGTGCCACCGGTGGTACTATCGGGTAATTTTTTTCTCTTTAGTACCACCAATAATCTTAGTGGTACTAGTGAGACTGTGTGATCGCAAATAGTAGTACCGATGCTAATTTGTGTAAACTTATTGGTCTAAATACCTACCATATTAATTAAAGTTAGACTAGTGACTGTTTGATAAAATAGACCTACAGATGGTAATCTGCAGTTTAATAAAGAAAATAAATATAATCACTATAATTGCAAAAGTACTTATTTAATAAATAAATAAATAATAAATATAAGACAACATCACATACATTGCTCCGATTCCAAAGTAAGTAGCTAAAGCACTTGTGTTATGGAAATCAGAGACAACGTTGATATCACAAACACCCAGACCTGAGCCAATATAGAAAAGTTCGTTTTCTAAATTGACCGAACCGGGGATCGAACCCGGGACCTCAGAGATGGCAACACCTTGAAAACCGGTGTACAAAGCCACTCGACCACGGAGGTCATCTTAGAATAGTAATTACTTTTTGTACTTGACGCGATGCAGTACATCGATATTTTGAACTTCGAAATTCATTATTACACTCAATTTTGAGACCTCATAGATACTGCTTAATTCAGTATTACTTATCATGGTTAAATAATATTTGAACTGTTCAATTGGATACCATAACTTTGTCAAACAAAGTCCCATTTCCTTATGGGAACCGACCCCATATTGATTTAAGCCGGCACTCGTCAAAGATAATATCCATTAACCAGTATTTATTACTTTTAGAGATCCTTATAACAGATCTATGGTAAATAAGATAATGGAATAATAAAGTAAAATATAAGATTAAGTTCGCATGTTCCAATTAAAATCGATCAAAGCTCCTATAAAAAAACGAATACAATAAGTCATACGGCCAAATACTCAAACTATTCTTAAAGTTAATGCCACCTTTAATTCAAAAAATTGTCAGATTTGACAGAAACTCTTTGAAACTGACAGCTTCCTTAATGTTAAGGGGACCTTAACTAAAGATTTTAGCTAAGAAGCCTGTGAGTATTCAGCCGATAGTCTTTTTAAATTTGAAATTCATTCACAATGATATTTTTATACAATACTAAATAATATACTAGATAAAAATTCGACTCGCACCAAGTTAATATTCTCGGACGGGAATCGAACCCGCGATTATATTATTATGTTTATAAATAGTATATTATATAGCATTGTGAACGTTAAATCTCAAATTTGAAAATTGTATAGCTGTTTCATCTTAATCAATTGTCAAAATATCTGGAAAGATATTTCAATTGAATGTCAAGGTAATTCCTCACATTGATGAAATAACGCTGGCTTAAGCGTAAGAGTAGGATATAGTAGAAGAAATTTGACATGCCACTAGTGACTCGATAGCTCAGTGGTAAGAGCATTGGACCGGACTTCCAAAGGTCGCGGGTTCGATTCCCGTTCGAGAATATGATCTGGTGCGGGTCGATTTTTTTCTAGTATTTTACTTAGTATCATACACTGTCTGTTATGAGGGTTTTGATCAAACTTGCGAAAAGCAAAAGGTGCATAAATGTAAAGGTAAAACGAAAGTCTGTGATATGAACAACTATTTATATTCCATATAAAAACTTGTACAGTTTATAGAAAAAGTATATAATTATAGTTTTATATTTGCAGATTAAAAAGAAACTAAGTTGGAGAATTGACCACTCAATTCAACGGTCATGCTTTTCCTAAATAATAAAACTTTTATTTCGATTGAAGTCGATTTTTTTTAGTTTTGTATTAGTAGTTTATGATACAAGGTTATTACTAACCTTAACAACCGTGCGCCATACTACGTTTTTCAATATATTTGCGAGGAAACATTATAGGTACCTTCTGAAAAAAAAAGAACCGTAAACAAAAACGCACGGTGATGGCGTGCGGTAAAATTAACTTTCCGCACGCTGTACTAAACCGTAAAAACAAAAACGCACGTTGTGCGGTAAAATCAACTTACCGCACGCTGTACTGTCATCGAAAACACACATTTTCAAGCAACTGTATATTGAAAAAAAGGTTTACTATATCACAGAACCTTTCCATCGTAAACAGGACGCAGGCTTCCCAGTTTGCTCAAGAATGCTTACAAACAAATGAAATGGGGAGTGTCAATTCATTGATTGGTTTCTGTTTAGTTGTTTATATCCTTGTAAATATTATTTTTCAACTGTATTGACAGTTGCTCGAAATGTGTTTTCGATGACAGTACAACGTGCGGAAAGTTAATTTTACCTCACGCCACCACCGTGCGTTTTTGATTACGGTTTTCTTTTTCAGAAAGTACCTATAATGTTTTATCGCAAATATATTGAATAACGTAGCATGGCACACGGTATTTTTAAGTTTTTAAAACTCCTTACCAACCTTGTAACATAAACTACTATGACTACCAAAATATATAATATTAAATATACCTACCTATTTGAAACAAATACTTATGAGATTATTTTTTTTCAGGAGGGACTCGTACCCGCGTTTTTTTCTAGTATATTTAATATTATTATACAAAAATAGCCTTGTGCTAAATGCTAAAATCTCAAAATTAAAAAAATAACGAAATAACTGTCATATCCACAAAAAAACCAAACAAGTAAGGAAAAAAACAATAATCAGTAATCCTTGATTAAGTAGTAAACACGACGGGCACCTCAGACTCTACATGTTGACCTTGAGACCGCCTTTATGCCCTACGTAATAAAAGCTGATTTCGCAGTTTAACTGTATAATCTGATGTGCTGTCGTGTGAACAATATTCATTTAAATACACACCTTTTTGCAAACAATCTCGCTCCTTCTGATCTGCAATCTGCAGCCAAACACGTATCGAGAGCATTCTAATACAAATAATAAATTATATTTAACAGTAGCCCTCATCAAAAACCGGTTTCTGGAGCTTCGAGTTCGAGCTCAAATTTGCAACATTGTGTGCGCAGACGCAGCTCGCATGTCATGGGCCTTTAGCACGAACTTCTATCGAGAAAAAAAACGCACGTAAAAGTACTCGATAGAGTAGTTGAAAAATTTCATTTCGCTTTTCGGCGGTAGATGGCGCTGTACAAATTTCCCATACAAAATTACTCTATTGAATGTTTTTACGCGCGTTATTTTTCTCTGTTCGGGGCACAGGGTCTTTGAATGAAATTCATATTATGCAGAATCTCAAACGGATATTCATTAAACTTCTGGACAAATTATTGTGATTATTAATTTAATTTAACTTTTAGATTTCATTTAAGAACTTTTATTAGTAGTTTAGTAGTACTCGTAGTAGTTTTTTTTCTTAACGCATTTCGTCAACATTTTATGTGTTAGATAATACCTTATTTATAAAAAGTCTTGCTGTGTTTGCCCATAACTGTCTTTCACTGTACTTGTGCGCTGTACTGAAGCGCTCATGGTGAAGCTTGACAGACTGATCGTACTCGATCACGTTTCTTAAGCAACGCTCGGTCCAGCCAGGTATCGGATGGGTGACCGTTAAGCGAAATTACAACAGAGCGCTTTTGTGCTTCGTAGGGTACATTAAACCGTCGGTTCCGCCTGTTATCTGGTAACAGTCGTTAAGCCAAGTCAGAGGCCTTACAGGCGGCTTGAAAAACTCTATCACCAGAGGTGGCCACTAATCCTCATACGATAATAAGAATACTGTACTTCTACTTTAATTTTAAGTAATTCTACTTTAAGACTGCGTAACCTGCACACTAGCGCCGCCATTAGAAGAAAAACATAGTGCTTAAATAAAGACGAAATTGTGAATTATCTCTCTGTAGTACACTCCGTAGAAGCTTTGTGGTTATTTTTATCGCTTAAACAATATTTTCTAGCCTGTCGTTTAGTTAAATGGAGTTTTATTGTTAAAAGTGGCCACTTATCGCAAAAAATCTCCATTAAACTAAACGACAGGATAGAAAATATTGTTCAGAGAAATAATTCACAATTTTGTCTTTATTTAAGCACTATGTTTTTTTTTCCAATGGCGGCACTAGTGTGCAGACTACGCCCTCTGTGGTGGCAAACCAATAATTGTGTAGAATCAAATATTTAAAAATCTTTGTCAAGCACGTCACCAATGGTAATGTCTAGGATTATAATTTAAACTTTGTAATTGTTGGATTTGAGTAAGTAGCCGTAAAATTACGGCTTATATATTCAAAACAATATAGCATTTTTGTGAAATATTACGTACATAATGTTTCGTCCCATTTCATGAAAAGCGCGGGTCCAACAATGAGCTTTGTTTATCTCCTCCCTAAAAAACGTCATTCAAACAATCTTATATTACGGACCCAGCTCAAAATCTGTCGTTTTCCTTCCCTTTTCCATTTTCCCAAACAACTAAAAGCTGACCTCCCTCCCCTCCCTTAAACGCAGGAAACAGTTGACAACCGGAGGGTCATGGTTGATGTTGGGGGGTCAAAACGAGCTGGTTGGCCCCCGTTCAGCTTTCCATGACAGATGATTATCTACGCTCACGTCAAAGTGAATAATTGGGCTTTAGCATACATCGCGTTTGGAAGAGTTGGATAGTTATGTTTTAATATGTATGTTACACTATATGGTTTAGGTTAGGTACGAGTAGGTATGATATGAGTAAATACATGATACAGAGTTATTCGGAACAAAGTAAATATATAATAACAAATAAATATAAATATTTGACAACATCACATACATTGCTCCGATTAACAAAGTAAGTAGCTAAAGCACTTGTGTTATGAAAATCAGAGACAACGGTGGTAAACAAACACCCAGACCTGAGCCAATATAGAAAAGTTCGTTTCCTAAATTGACTCAACCGTGGATCGAACCCGGGACCTCAGAGATGGCGACACCTTGAAAACCTTTGTACAAAGCCACTCGACCACGGAGGTCGTCAGACAAAGGCAGGAAAACAAAAAAAAATTGATTCTGTGAACTGCCAAGTTACTAAGAAACCTCATCATCAACATAATATTATTATCAGCAGCCCTATACTGATTGCAGCACAGTAGTAGATACATTTTCTATTCAAATACCAGTGAATTGTGAATGTTAACAGTAGTTTAACCCTTCAACGCCCGGAAAATGAGACACAATAGATATTCCATTGTTATCCGGCCGCATGCGGTCGCTCGGGCGTTGATGAATCAATTATAATGACGAAGCCTATAGCTAGACACGCCCAATGAAACTTTTTACCTATTACTATTTGCTAACCCACGTCTAATATACTATTCTTAACGTAGAAAATATGAATCTCATTAAAACCAAACAACATTTTACGACTCTAGAAGCACAAAAAAAATATGGCCTCCTCACATGATACACATCTCCTTTCTCATTAAAAATCTTTTGTGCACACCCCACGGAAACGGGAAATGCAAAATTCCATACATATTTTTCTAATGTAAGTACATACCTAAGTGAATGTTGGGGCGAGAAATTAAAAATCACCCTCGTAATTAATTCAGGGCCGGAATCGCACCTTTTGAGAACAAACCACATCAAAATTTGTTCATTAAACGGCAAAGAAGCACGAGCGGAAATATTTGCCGTCGCGAAAATAAAACCACGCCTCTTGTTAAGGGGAAGTACCGTATGTTTACTAGCTTGCCGGCTAGAGCTATTTGAAATGAGTTTTTTTATTAATAATTATAAGTAGGTATCATTCTCGTAGTTTAGCGCATGGTCCTGCGATTGCAGAGGTTAAGCAACTTTCGCAAGGGTCGGTCATGGGATGGGTGACCAAAAATTTATTACCTCGAGCTCCTCCGTGCTTCGGAAGGCACGTTAAACCTTTGGTCCCGGCTGCATTTGCAGTCGCACCCACCAATTGCAACGCATTGGGCCCGCGTGGTTGGTCATGGCCCATCCTCCTTATTCACCCACAAGGAAGGCCTACGCCCCAGCAGTGGGGTCATTAAAAAAAGGCTGATGTCGATTATTATATTCGTAGCTTATATCTATTAATACATCGAACCTAAGACTATTTTTGGTTAAACCTGGGTCTATTTAATAACGTGACAATTTGTCAAATGTCATGACAATTTGTTTTACGTTGCGGTGTAGCTATGAGTTGTTTGTTCTATTTTCAAATTAATTGACGCAATGGATATAAAATTGTCATGACAGGTGACAAATTGACACAATAATTAAATAGGGCCCAGGTGTAAACTTAGTCTTCGTTTAATAAAAAAGCCGAAAGACTATAAAAAAGAAAAAAAAAGGATTTAACCTTTACACTTCTAAGACTTTCGCGCGTACAGTTCATTAGAAATAAAACACTTTTTACGGATTACAGCGCGTATATTATTAATTCGGGTGTTGTTTTAAAATTATTTAGTTTGTATTTATTAGTTTTTAGAATTCCCGACGTTTCGACACCTTTCCAGGGGCCGTGGTCACGGGAGGACTAAAGCAAAAAGGCTGGTCATATTTTTATGAGCAGCCTTTTTGCTATATTTTGAGGATTTAACCTGCTTAGGCGGAGCAAAAACCTCCTCTTAACTGTCCCAAGTGGTGCTTTTTCCCGATCCTGCTACGCACATGCGTGTTCCTGCAACCCCCACCCCTCACTAAGCCGACTTCCATTTTGTTTTTGCCTGGCCAAACCTTTTTTAGTTCCGCCTATATACTAATAGGTATTATAGTCACTTCCTATTTGCCTAATAGCTTGTAATGCTATTGTTGTACGCGAAATTGAAATCTAAAGCTGCGTTAAAGCTATTTAGGATGTTGTGTTCGATAATTATAATATTCTTTGTTAATGGAATTTAATAAAATCCTCTAGGATATGTTATAAAAATGTAGTTACGTATTTCTTTATGGCATAACGAGAAATATTTGTACTTAATTAAGATTTAAGAAAAATATACACAACAAGACTGCGGATTTTTTTACAGCTTGGTAGCTCTAATGGAAAAGTGGTATTATACTTAAGACAAAGACTCGTTGCCTAAATAAAAACGAACAAAAATGGGCAATCAAGTGTTTTGTTCGTTCATTCACTGTGCAACTTTTCGTTGAGTATAGGAAGTCGGGATTACCAAAGGTCGTTGATTTGACTCCCATCTGAATTCTTGAAGACGAGTTGTTTTCAGACATTCAGAAATCATTTTTTTTGTGCAGTGCCCTTACCACGAAAAACAATCGAAAAAAATAACGCGCGTAATAGATAGAGTAGTTTTGTAAGGGAAATTTGTACAGCGCCATCTACCGCCGAAAAGCGAAAAAAAATTCCCATAGATAATACCTCTATCGAGTACTTTTACGCGCGTTTTTTTCTCGATAGCTGTTCGTGCAAAAAGTACTGAATACTTAAAGACGAGCTTTTTTTAGACTTTCAGAAATTAATTTTATTTCCGTTTCAAAAGCTTTAAAAATCATATACAGTATATTTCTTAAGAGGCCATATACCTAACACTGGAAGAAAATTTCATATTAAAAGTTATCGAAATTATTGACAACATAAGTAATATGTTTTATTACACAACTAAAATTTTCAATTAATTAATAACTAATAAACTATTTCTTGTTTTGGACAATCACAAAACTAGAGAGCTAGCTAAGGTTTTTTTATTACAGTCTCAAGATTATATGTTTATTTGGTTGGCATATCAGTGACGAGAAAAGTTTTAGCTATCACGTTTTTGTAATAACATAACTACGTGCTATTATCTACTTTCTTCATTATTTTTTTGGACAGATAAACCAAGTATAATAATTGTTTAAAAATGTGTATTTGATATTTTACGGCCGTTTAATGTGTTTTCAATGCTCTGTTTCAGGATTATCCGGATTTCCAAAAAGCAGCAGAAAACTACAAGGATTCACACCCTTAGCACAAACAGCTATCGAAAAAAATAACGCTTACGCGCGTTATTTTAACTAAACATTCACTAGAGTAATTTTGTATGGGAAATTTGTACAGCGACATCTAACGCCGAAAAGCGAAACGAAGCTTTCCATAGATAATTATTGTATCGAGTACTTTTACACGCGTTTTTTCTCGATAGATGTTTGTACCCCTTAGCACAAACAGCTATTGAAAAAAATAACGCGCGTTAAAACATTCGAAAGCGTAATTTTGTATGGAAAATTTGTACAGCGCCATCTACCTTCGAAAAGCGAAACGAAGCTTTCCATAGATAATTATTGTATCGAGTACTTTTACGCGCGTTTTTTTCTCGATATTTGTTTGTAGCCCTTAGCACAAACAGCTATTGAAAAAAATAACGCGCGTTAAAACATTCGAAAGCGTCATTTTGTATGGAAAATTTGTACAGCGCCATCTAACGCCGAAAAGCGAAATAAAATTTTCCATAGATAATTATTGTATCGATTACTTTTACGCGCGTTTTTGCCCTCGATAGATGTTCGTGCTAAGGGTACTGAAGGCTGTGATGGTAGGTAGTTCAAAAATAGCATAAAATGTTGATAGGCTTAAGTAATATTGTAAAAACAACAGTTATGTATTTTCATTAAAAAACAAAAACAATTAGTTTGAAATGGAAATCAACCATTCCATTTCAAACTAATTATATTTTCCTTCAAAATACTTGACGAGTGAGAAAAACCTACTTGATAGAAAATGTAAAGGTATTTTTCTCCAAATACCTAGATAAACGAAAAGGTGGGATAACTTAAAAAAAGAAAAAAAAATCATAACAAACTTCCATTTAACGTCGGGGAAATTAAAAATGTAACTGTAATAAATTACACAAAAAAAACAAAAAATCGATACTCTGCGCTTTAATAAGCGCTTAAATTAGTACATATACAACGTGTTACAAAAATACCCCTAATGCCAAATATGGTAGATAGGGACCATCAAACTGAACAACTTTTACTATGGGGCAAATTCTGAAATCGCGAAAAAAAATCAGCTGTTTCATACAAAAAATAATTACGAAAATATATAAATGTATGAAACAGCTGATTTTTTTTTTCGCGATTACAGAGTTGGTCTCATAGTAAAAGTTATTCAGTGTGATGGTCCCTATCTACCCTATTCGGCATTAAGGGTATTTTTGTAACATATTGTATACGTGACTGTGTTTTATTTCAGAAAAATACACTGGAAAGGTTGCCATTCGTATCATAAATAATCAGTACCCGTAGCACGAGAATTTATCGAGAAAGAGAACGCGCGTAAAAATATCGGTTGACTAATTTTGTATGGGAAATTTGAACAGCACCATCTACCACCGAAAAGCGAAATGAGATTTCTCATAGACAAATCCTCTACCGAGTACTTTTATGCGCGTTTTTTTCTCGATAGATATAGGGATACAAAACTTTATCTTATAACGGTTTTTTCAAGTAAAATACTAAATTATACCGGTAACTTTATTGTTTAATTACTGATGGATTACTCCAAAGCCTGAGGCAAATTAGATCTCTATTTATGGGAGGAAAACTTAATTCAGCCTAATCGGCAGGGGGCAGACGCACTTTCATATAGGCATCATCCGTGATCTACCTAATTCGACGGAGATTACGCGCGCTTTTGTTGTCTCTGCTGCACGAACAATACCTACTAATAGCACAAAAGATAAAATAGACAGTACCTGCCTACCCGCAGCATTCAAATCTATCGAGAATAAAAATGTACGTTAAAAAAATCAGATGGAGCAATTTTTTATGGGTTTTTAATATTGCTTTTCAGCAGTAGATGGCGGTAATTTTGTATTTTGTATATCTGTATGGAAACCTTGTACAGCGCCATCTGCCACTGAAAAGCAAAATTAACCCATAGACAATTACATAACTAATTTTTATGCGTGTTTTATTTCGATAGATGTTTGAGCTAGTACACTGACACTGAGTCCTGTACTCCTGTCTTGTGCCAAGCGAAACGCTGGCAATCTTCGTCCACTCCCTAATATTCCTCCACGACTTTTTCGTTCTGCCAACGCGTTGATTTCCCATTAGTTTCCCCATTAGTTTGGGCTATTAGTCTCCAAGCAGGTTCTAGCGTAAGTAAACAAATTTCTTGACGTTTTCGAATATGACCACTAGAATAAAAGACTTTTGCTTTGTGCTAGCCCTTACGTCAAAACAAAACGAGCCTTGTGAATACATAAACATTTATTTACTCCCTGATAACTAAGAAAATACATTTCGCAAAAGCTCCAAAAATTTTCAACACATCTTCAACTCTATTCTTTATGGGTTAAGGATAGGTTTATGCGGTCAAATTATGATGGTAGTGCGGACTCAGGAGGTGTCATCCATCATCGTGACGCTTCTATTTATCTTGATGAGGCCCCCACTTCCGATGCTAATGGCATTTTGTTTTTTTTCCGTGTATGCGAAGGAATATGTAGACATTCAGCTGGAGGGTGGGCTTGATGAATTGTGGATGAGGGTGCAATGAAGTTTTTTAAATAAATAAAAAGTTGAGTTTAAGGGCATTTTTTAGTAAAAGTTCAGCCAGCTTCCTTCTCAGTTAAATTGTTTTGTTAACTAAGGATAAAACTTAAATAATGGGTCAGTGAATTTCAAATGTTAAAGAACATCGTACGTGCATTAACTCACAATCCACATTTTTACAAAATTGCAGTTTTACAAGACAGTCCTGGTTAAAACTGCAATGCTACACAAAAAAAACTGACTAAAAATATAAAAATTTTTTGTTAATCATAATCTAAAACATTGCTACATTTTTTGTTTAAGTATTAATCGCTAAGAACAAAGAATCCGCAATCCTAACAAATACATGTTCCTAACCATAAAACCGCGGGCCACAAACAACTTTTTATTCAACGAAACCATAAAGGACAAACTTTGAGCTAAGTTGCATAATGTGGTTGATAAAATACCGTTACATTTCTTTGTTAGAAAGCACCGAACCTCACGTCGTCATACAACAATACATTTTATTACCACTGTGTAGGTACTATCACTAAGACAAATGAGGGATACACAATATCTACCCTATTTACCTAGCTTGTCCCAGCCCACCCGCAAATAGCCACCTTCTTTTATAATCAAACTACAACACCCAAAAACAAACGTTATTCGCAAAGAATAAAGCGATTTTTCGAGCAGCAAAAATTCCAGTTTCAAAACTCAAACCCGCATCTTTTAAACAGACTTTAATCATAGTTCAAAAACAAAGCAAATTATTTCAAAAACTGTAGTACTAGAGTCTATTTTGCGCTGAAGTTGGGTGCCGTACTAAGGTCATTTTATAATAGCGTTGGCGGTCAAAATTTATTGTGCATAAATGTACCTCTGGCTAACCCGGGAGTTAGGGGGTGGGAGTAGGCTTAAAAATCGGGGTAAGGGGCAAAGGGGTACGTTTTTAGCGTTCGCATCGCGTCGGCCTATTTGGGGTGTTGATGGTTATTAGGGCCGGACCTAGGAGTAGTTACTTAGTGAGTTTTAATAGTTGGGTGTCACTAATTAAGTGAAACATTGGAATGTAGACACAGACAGTAAAACATCAATGTTTACGCTTTATAAAATAAAAGGAAAAACCATATGAGATAGGAAAACTCTAGTGGTTTGGTTCCAAACTAAATTGGAGATTTATTGTTTATTTTTAGGGAGGGGGTAAGGTATAGTAGTTCAGTAAATAGTCTGACTTACGTTTGAGTGGTATATTGTCCTTACACACACACAATAAAACAGTACACAGAAGGAGTAAGAAACCCGCACAAGCACAGAGATAGTTTAGGTAGGCAGAAGGGAGAAATTAAGAACACATAATTAACAGTTTGGAGAAGCAGGAAAAACAATAGCTATAAGCATTAGTCGCGTACAATAATAAAATATCGGAGGCAAAGCTGCGAGCGCTCAGCGTCGTAGTACGATCTCGAAAAGGACTCGTTTGGGATGCGCGTATCCACTTTCGCCGTCCGGCTTGTACGTACGGCAAATGACGTGTGTAAATGAATAATATTTATTATAGTTAATTAAATAAATATTATTGTAATAAGTGTTTTGTAAGTGTTAGTGTGTTATAAATATAATAATAGTGTAAATATAATTAAGGTAGTATAAAATAAACTATAAATAATTGTAAATATAAAATATTTGATTTAAATAATAATAAATGTATGTAGGTCACCTACATATTCATCAAGTAAATGTAGAACAATATGCGCGATTTGTTATACATTGTAAGCGAAAAGACATTTTTTTATTAGTTTTTTAATTCGTATTTTAGGTGCCATCTATAGTTGTGGAAAAAATGTCAGTCTTATCTTTCGTTAACAAAACTATCAATTATCAAAACAGAAACACGCTACAAAGAATAGGCATTCTAAAATAATATAAAAGAAATTCTGTGGTGCCACGAGTAAATCTTTTACAGTTTATAACTTGGAAATGTGACGCTTTACGATTATGTTAATCTATATTTTGTGTTTGTATATGTGGACTATCGATTTATGAAGGTTGAATACGTGAACACCATTTAAAAAAAAACAAAATGGCGGACGTGATTTGGGCCAAAAGTTTCAAACCCTTTTTTTACGCGTGTTTTTTTTCTCGATGGATGTTCCTGCTGCAGATACAGAGCCTTTACTATAACGTATGCTCATTTCAAATCGTCAATTTACTGTTAGATTGTCCTAACTTCAGTCTTTTGTTCGCCTTGGAGATCACGCTAGCCGTGTTTCCTAGCTTGAAATAAGGATCGTGCCACGTCGTCGCCGCCACCGGACACAAAGGTGTTGGGAACATGTTCAAATTTGGGCAAAATAAACAACAACATACTCTTAATCTCACATTTTTTAAATCTGTCTGAAATCCATCTTAAGAAAAAAACTTAAGATATCCGTTTATTGAAAAGTGTTAGTATAATGAAACGCAACCATTTTATCTAATGCCATCTGAAACTGTCTTGATATACTTGGTGCGAAATGCTCCAAGCAGCATTGGAATACGATGCACCCGCATTCTAATGAAAAATGAAACAATATCAACTCAAGAACTGGCAGTGTGGCTTAGACCTTCGCCTGTCCTGAAAAGGACGAATATAACTACTACTACTACTAATGCCATCTGTCATGTATGATCTGTCAATTCTGTCACTTCAATGAATTGTCGTTGCCGCGCAATTTTATAGAGAAAATTAAAACGTTCATTTTATATTGAAAACAGTTTAATTTCATTAAACCTACGGTTTCCTCTAAAAAGCCTACAAATATTATGGATTTAAGAAACTCCAAGCTGCACTATATAAATTACCGTCATAATGAATACAGTAAATTAAACTCGTATCTACTTCTTGCAAAATTAGTACAACTTAGGTAGTTGTACTAATTTTGCACGTTAGTCGTAGGTTACGTCACTTTTTCCTAATGTTTAAAAATAGTAAAACCCTAAGTGCGCCTCTGTAGCGCGTTTAACCCGCACCCAGCCGACCTCTACGCACGTCTCACTCGCACAAACTCCAAAAAGAACTCTCTGTCGCTTTCCACCCTTTGCTTAAATTATTGCACCTCTAGCTAGCACTGGGCGATTTGACATATCTGTACATTCACCACACATACTAAACTAAACCTTATGCAGTCTTGCTAGAGTTGAAATTGCAGAAAGAAAACGTAATTGTAGGAACAAATTTCTCTAAAGAACGTGCAGTTCTGTTGATCCGATATTCAATTAGATACAGATCTAACTTCAGAGATGGAACTGTAGGATTTTATTTCATACTGTGTTATGATAAGGTTTGTAATAGCTTGTGGTTTTGACTGTAAAATTTGTCTTTTAAGAATCAAATGACGTTGGACGAGAACTGAGTGTAAAGGCGGTGGGCATTAAAAAGACCACCTATGGGGTGGGGTGGCTTAGGAGAAAAGGGTGGGGGTTAAGGTAGTCGTCGCGCGTTAGGGGAAAAGGCGCATTCCTCCCGCGACCTTAACCAAGAAAAGACGTCTCTAGCTTACATGAAGAGTTTTATTGAACCTTGCATACTCGTATATAGCACGCTAGGTGCCATGAATATTATTCTTAAACAAACATGACACCTTATTTAGAAATATTTTTTGTTCACATTCAACCTAAGAAGTTTTTTTTTTATCAATTTTCTTTATCAGTTCAGACTTATAAAGCCAAATATAGTAGATAGGGTACCATGCATACAAACTTGAAAATTATTAGAAAGCCCGAATAAAAAAAAACAGTGTTAGTTCTTATTTACGCCAAAATTATGACGACCTCCTTGGTCGAGTGGCTTTGTACACCGGTTTTCAAGGTGTCGCCATCTCTGAGGTCCCGGGTTCGATCCCCGGTTGGGTCAATTTAGAAAACGAACTATTCTATATTGGCTCAGGTCTGGGTGTTTGTGATACCACCGTTGTCTCCGATTTCCATAACACAAGTGCTTTAGCTACTTACTTTGGAATCGGAGCAATATAATTGTGATGTTGTCAAATATTTATTATTATTATTTATTTAATTATAACAATACGACAGTGCTTTTTGCACTTTAAAAAAAACCTTCATCTACACCTATATGAATGACATATTATATACAACCAACTTTGGTCATTATTTTATTATACTTAACAAACTTTAAACATAAAGCCATACCGCGATATAAAACAGCGCAACGCCATCTAGTATCGCAAAATTTTATTTCAATTTACGGCGGTAGATGGCGTCGCACCAATCGGCGATAGATGGCGCTGTTTTTTTTCGATAGCTGTTCGTACTAAGGGTACACTACCCGTAACAGTAGATTAATTACACTTGAAAAATCATACGAACTAGTGACACGAAACATTTAATCCCAAATTAATCAAATCTTGTATTACTATGGTGACTAACAACTAATTTGACGACCTCCGTGGTCGAGTGGCTTTGTACACCAGTTTTCAAGTTGTCGCCATCTCTGAAGGTCCCGGGTTCGATCCCCGGTTGGGTCAATTTAGAAAACGAACTTTTCTATATTGCCTCTGGTCTGGGTGTTTGTGATACCACTGTTGTCTCTGATTTCCATAACACAAGTGCTTTAGCTACTTACTTTGGAATCGGAGCAATGTATCATGTGATGTTGTCAAATATGAAGAAAAAAAAATAACATACATTTTTCATTCATAAAATATAATAATGTAGTTACATAAAATTAAATCAAAAGTGAATTAAAAGTGAAAATTTAAGTTTCCATTCAGCTATCCTGGAACCCCAATCTCAGAACCGCTTTAGGTGGCAGAAACGGAAACGGCGGCAAAATCAAGAGGCGTAATTTTTCATTATATTACGGGGCGCAGGCACGCGTGAAGATAACCGTCCACCCCATACCACGATGCTGGACGGGAAGCGACGGCGACGCGACACGGTTAACAAAAAATTTTTTTTAATGAAAATAGCATTTTGAATGCAAAAATCTTAAAAGCCATCGGTCATTTATGTATGAAGACTGGCATGCCTACCTGTCCGCCATTTTGAAAAAGACGGTTTTGGAGGCCTGTGCTAAAAGTGATGGGTTTATCAATAGAATAAGTCATTACAAACAAAAAGTAATAAGAAAAAGATCTCGCAAGTGATATACTTACTGAGATATTCGAGTTTGAATTTAATAAACATAATCATATTCTGGATTTAGTGGTTATGTCTATGCAGATTGTTGTTAAGCTATTTATGTATGTAGAAAGCATCCATGGCTCAGCTGACGAAGTGTGCTCCAGTTATTCTAGCGATTGATCTAAAAAAATACTGATTTTGTTTTTCAACTTCAAACTCAAATATATCGGTAAGCATATCACTTACGAGATTTTATAATGACTTAGGTATTCTATCGATTGGCACCACTTTTATCACAGGCCTCCAAAACCGACTTTTTTCAAAATGGCGGACAGGTAGGTATGCCATAAGCACATGATGCTCTTTAAAAACTGAAAATTGTTATATTTATTTCGCTCTACAAATCCATTCAAAATTACTCTTTCGAGGTTTTATTCGCGATTTTTTTTTCTCGGTTCTACGGATAGGTACTGAAAACCATTTGAAGAGTGATCATAATGTACAATTTTTTATATGGAAACAACAACAACCCTGAGCCCAGGATATTGCTTATGCCGAAAAAAGGTTTAGCTTTTTTTTTAAATAAATATTTGACAACATCACATACATTGCTCCGATCCCAAAGTAAGTAGCTAAAGCACTTGTGTTATGGAAATCAGAGACAACGGTGGTATCACAAACACCCAGACCTGAGCCAATATAGAAAAGTTCGTTTTGTAAATCAACCCAACCGGGGATCGAAACAGGGATCTCAGAGATGGCGACACCCTGAAAACCGGTCTTAGCTCTTTCATACATACAAATTTTGACGGAAATAAATATCGAAACCGAAAATTAAAATTGATAAAGTAATTTGTGTTTAAAATAATGTTTTTCTTAAACATAGCGTTGCCGAGCCGGCCTTCTTTTTTTTAATATACCTACTTGTTCTTTTTTAACATTACTATAACATTTTTATTTTCCTTTTGTTTTGTACTCTGTGTCTTTTTTGCCTTCTTGAACGTCAATTCGTGTTTTGTCAATCGTCTCAACCCACATCGACTCTCACTTATTTTCACCAGGTAACTGCCTCAGCTCATTAGTTAGCTCAGTTTCATATAGTATTACAGTCATATAGTCAACATCAAGAGAAAAAAACCTTTAATTCTTAATTATTTTTCAGAATAGGTAGCCTAAAAGTTTAAAACGATTCCAGAGTTTTTGCGCAATCAAATACAAGTTAAATACTAATAATTAAGTAGCCTAGTCGAGTTTGGAAACACAAAAACACTATTATATTCATAAAAATGTCTATAAAATCTACCAAATCTGCGTAAAAATTACTTTGATGTTACTAAAATTTATAAGTGTTATGTGATTTTAGTTTTTTATAACCAATCATTTTATAAGAAAACAACGTCACATTCATAAATACAAAAGAGTTTGTCATAAATAAATATTAAATAAAAAATTTACGATGATGAAATCTTCTCTGTCGCTTATTAACGTGGTACAGGGTTTCCCGCGTAGAGTTCCCTTAGGAAATTAATAGTAACTGCACGGACCCTTTTGCGGGGAATAAAATTCAAGCTCTCTTCGCTAGGTGGCGCTCTCAGTCGCGAATCAAAATTTACTGTGTTAAATCCGATTAAAGTAATTATATCGCATTTCGTGGATCGCGATAATGACCAGCGATTTCGGATTTCGAAGTATTTGGGTGCTTTATATTTTTAAAGCAGAATTTTACTTTGGAAGCTACGAATAGGTATAATAAATAAATAAATATTTGACAACACCATATACATTGCTCCGATTCCAAAGTAAGTAGCTAAAGCACTTGTGTTATGGAAATCAGAGACAACGGTGGTATCACAAACACCTAGACCTGAGCCAATATAGAAAAGTTCGTTTTCTACAAACACCCAGACCTGAGCCAATAATAATATAATTATATAATTCAGCTTGCTTTCCTTTCAATTTTCTGCCATATTTTGCGCTGACCCTTCACAGAAATTAAAAATTCATCATTTCAATTTCTGCGCGGCCGGGAATCGAAATCGGGACCTCTTGCGTGGTAAACCGGCATGTTGACCACTGCACCACTCAGGTCGTCGATTAACCATTCACAATCGCTTCTCACTTTGTAGGTACTACTTCAAACTAAACTCGTTCTAAAAACAAGTTTATTAATTATACACATTTTACGAGCTGCAGAGCGCAACTAGAACACTGTAACATTTAACATAAGCCCGAAAACATTTCAGCAAAGTGAAATATTTGAGAACACGAAATTCGCGAAATTAAACCGCATGTTCGTTTATTAGTTTAGTAAGCGATAATTAGCTCGCGAAATATTCAACTAAGTTTTTGTTTTGTTCACTTCAAATATTAACGCCCAGCCATTTACCAACTAGTGGCTGCCCGCGACTGCGTCTGCTTGGACAGTTATTTCTTTGTCCCTCGGGAACTTTTTTTGGAATGAAAGGTACCTTCATGTTCTTCTCTGTAGCCCCGAAAACGTGTATGAAAAATTTCATGATAATCGGTTCAGTAGTTAAGACGTGAAGACGTTACAAAAAAACAAACTGACTTTCACATTTATAATACTTATTATTAAGGATGAGCAAACTATTACTCGCAGCTGCATAATAGCATGAATTTATGTTGGTTGTTACAACCACATAATTCATAAGGATACACAGGAGGACATAAATTAAAAATGATTGTATCGCAATTTCTTTGAAAATTAATTGCCCAAATCAAGACTTTCGAAAAAAAACTCGATAAAGTATGTAATTCTGTATGGGAAAGTAAAATCGAAATGAAAATCTTATACGTACTCAAATTACTCTATCGAGTATTTTTACGCACGTTTTTCTCGATAGATATTCGTGCTAGGGGTACAGAATCAGTTGATACGAACTGGGTTCGATTGCGATATCTTTTGCGCTAAGGGTACCTAAAGATGTAAGCCCCATAGGTACCTCATACATAAAGAGATCCATTACGAGCCACAGAGCCTTGCGATCGCGCGCAGACTCCGCACTAAATCCAATTTCCGAACTACTCTAATCGTACGAAGTTGGAACTATTAAAACTTCCATTCGCAAATTTTCAGACATCTAGTGAGGAGGGGGCGGAAATCGGACAGACACAATTTAAAACTTAAGAACCTATCCTTAAGGACTATCCTGCGAGATAAAATTACTGTCACGGAGATTTTTGAGGGAAGTATTCAGTACCCTTAGCACAAACAGCTGACGAAATAAATTACATTCGATAGAGTAATTTTGTATGAGAAATTTTTACAGCGCCATCTACCGCCGAAAAGCGATAAGATAATTAATCTATCGAGTACTTTTATTACGTGCGTTATTTTTCTCGATAGCTGTTCGTGCTAAGGATACTGAGCAATTTCAATACTTTCAACTTTAAATTTTCTCCGTTTGACGATACCGTGAGTAATAAATCTCGAATAATTTCTTCTCCATCGTCGATGGCCTTTAAATTGTCGTCTCCTTTGCAGCAGTAAAACGTGTTTAAAAAAATTCGATAGGGTAATTTAGTATGGGAAATTTGTACAGCGCCATCTACCGCCGAAAAGCAAAATGAATTGTGTTAGAAGATTAGTCTACGCGCGTTTTTTTTCTCGATAAATGTTCGTGCTATGTTTTATCCCGGTGTTTAAGTGTCTTAATAGAGACAGGGAAACTCAGAAAAAATCTGGTTGAGTTAGTATGTAATAGTTAAGCTGTTGAGGCAGAAACTAATAGCTATATTTTTTCCCAAATTGACTGTAATTACATTGCCTGAAGCTAAGTTTCTGTTCTACGAACAGCCCTGTGCTCCAGTGTTGGAGACGCGACGCACTCGCATTAACAAGTTGCGTCGGAGTTTCCCGCATATAACCCGCTCCTATAAAATACGGACTAAGTGCAAAGTTAGACAGTGCTATCCTTGGTGGATATAATTTATGTGCGTCTATCTATTATTTTGTAGGGTTCGCAAAGTCGTGCCATAAATATGAAATTATTTTATATTATAATTACCACGGAACAAGGAAAAACTTTTTTGTTCTTACATACTTAAATATATTTGTCTTAAGTTTTTTAGTGAACCAGTTAATTTAATCATTCGAAGAATTAAAAGAACAAAAATCCTGTTATTGATTTAGCAGATTTTAATACATGAGATTGCACACCTTGAGTGGGAAGTAAGGTGAGAAAAACTACTCGATTAAAAAATAAGCACATAATTAAGTTAATGTAAATTATCTATTTGAAATTTTGAGATTTAAGCATTCACAATGCTATTTTTATATAATACTAAATAATATACTAGAAAAAATAGGAATAGGATGTTGAAGTTAATTCCTTCTACATTGGTGAGATGGCGCTGGCTTGCAGCGTAAGAGTTGATATACTAGAAGAAATTCGACGTTCCCACTAGTGACTCGGTAGCTCAGCGGTCAGAGCATTGGACCGGTTATCCAAAGGTCGCGGGTTCGATTCCCGTCCGAGAACATGATCTGGTGCGAGTCCTATTTTTTCTAGTATATTATTTAGTATTATATAATGTAAATTATGATAATTTAAAGGAGGAAGAGGATTTAAAGACTTCAAAAGACGTTTCTTTAATATCAGATATGCGTAGGTACTTGAATAGTAATTATGCAGATTTGAATATTATTTCTTGCTTTTTCCAGCTGTTGCTTTTTGGGGCTGTTTTTTTATATCAATTTTTTTAAGGTTTTTTGAAGGAGGTTTTTCTTTTTAATTTTTACGGATTACAGCGCGTATGTTATTTAGTCCTCCCATGACCACGGCCCCTGAAAAGGTGTAGAAACGTCGGGAATTCAAAAAAACAATAAATCCAAACAAAATAATTCTACAACAACACCTGAATTATTAATATACGCGCTGTAATCCGTAAAAAGTGTATTATTTCCAATGAACTGTACGCGTGGACGTCTTAGAAGTTAATTTTTTTATGTTTTCACTTCTTCGTAATCAGTGATTAGGAGAGTATAATGATTTAGTGGCAGACTCAATTCAATACTCACAATCGCTAATTATCAAAACAAGCATGTTTTTAAGGCTCCTATATACCTCAAGTGGCGCCCTCATTATAATTAAATTTATTGCTGGCTAAGTACATAATGTATCGAAAGGTATAATGTATAGGGGCCTTAAATAGGTGACTTTTGTGCTGACCATCCACTGGCTGGCGCCGAACAGTAATTGCACAAAAGTTCCGATCCTCAGCTATAGTGGATTCGTTCACGGTTCCTTACATTCTCCGGTGCAGACGAGTGGGTAAATGCGGGACAAATTTACACGGCCGTTTGCTTAAGACTATGTAAATAATAATAATAATAGTATAATTTAGGACAGCAGGTACTACTCTGTTATTATTAAAATAGCCTAAGCATTATTTTGACGACCTCCGTGGCTGAGTGGCTTTGTACACCGGTTTTCAAGGTGTCGCCATCTCTGAGGTCCCGGGTTTGATCCCCGGTTAGGTCAATTTAGAAAACGAACTTTTCTATATTGGCTCAGGTGTGGGTGTTTGTGATACCACCGTTGTCTCTGATTTCCATAACACAAGGGCTTTAGCTAGTTACTTTGGAATAGGAGCAATGTATGCGATATTTTATTTAAAAAAAAAATATAGCTTTCTCATCTTAATCAATTGTTTAAAAATATCTGGAAAGGTATTCAATTGATGTCGAGGTAATTCCTTGTACATTGGTGAGATGGCGCTGGCTTGCAGCGTAAGAGTTGATATACTAAAGAAATTCGGCGTTCCCACTAGTGACTCGGCAGCTCAGCGGTCAGAGCATTGGACCGGATATCCAAAGGTCGCGGGTTCGATTCCCGTCCGAGAACATGATTTGGTGCGAGTCGTATTTTTTCTACTATATTATTTGGTAGTATGTGATGTTTTCAAATATATTATTTATTTATTTTAAACATGACTGTTCTTCCTGCAAAATATTTCATAATTATTTTTGTATACAAATTTTTATTAGACAGATTTGGATTTGAAACGTCTCCCAAAATCTCCCATCCACATTACACAATCTCCTACACAGGCAACTTGTTTCAGGCGTGCCTATTTAATTTCAAGAGGGAGTTATTAAAGTGGACATGGTTTCAGCGGGAAGGCAGGGCGGGTCTTGCGGCCACCGCGTAATGAGTTGGGGGCCAAAATGCTGAGTAAATAACACAGAAGGACCACTTGACTTCAAGTAATATGCCTAAAAATAAATCCTCTTTCTATCAGTGATAAATAACTTATATGGACGTAAAACAATGAGTTTATAAGTCCTCCCACTTTCAGTGATAACCAGTGGAAGTGGAATATGGTTGTTAACTAGGGCTTAAGTAAACTACCTACGTTTGTTAATTTTGTAAATTTTTTTTGATGGCCGAAATGAAACGTGGTCATTATCTGTGCCAATCAAAAAATCCGAAATACCAATTAATTTTTATTTCGTTTGCTATTTTGGATTTTTTATTTAATAGAACCCTAGACAAATATTAGTATTAATCCGAATATCATCAAAAGAAAAGTTACACAGTAATTCTCAAATTGCAAATTATTTTGGTATCTATTACGTTTGTATGGGAAGCTCACTGTTTGCCGGACTCTTAAAAATCCTCATAGGTCACTCAGTAAGCAATGAGATCTATGCTTGGTGTTCGGTATTATTGCAATCTGTGAAGCCTCTATGTCAAGCAGTGTCGTGTGGCTAATTATAATATGATTAACTCTTTTTCACGTTTAACTGAATAAAAAAAATGATTAAAATCCAGAAACCTCAACTTTTTTAGAGAATCATCAATTTGACTAACAAATTGACAAAACAACCTCTTTTATAAATTGTTTTAAGATCTCCTCTTCTTCCGCTTCCTCTCTTTTCTTTTCCTCTCCTTTCTTGACGACTAAGTGGTGCAGTGGTCAACATGCCTACCTACCACGCAACAGGTACCGGGTTCGATTCCCGGCTGGACAGAAAATGATGAGTTTTAATATCTGTGACGGGTCTGGGTGTTATGCAAAATAAGTACATATTTAAAAAGTATATAAGTAGTATAAATCAGTTGTCTACCACCCATATTATTACAAGCTTTGCTTAGTTTGGGGCTAGATGGCGCTGTGTGAAATTGTCCAAGCATTTATTTATTATTATTATTTCTCTTATGGTCTCCATGATTTATCTTGTTAGCTATAAAACGAATGTCGCTTCTGCTTAAGTTCACAATCTATGGGCGAAGTTAAATTTTGGGTCCGCTCTCGAGACTACAGATATTTATCTGGCCGTGGCTGGAGTTTTTTAATATAAATGTTCTTTGTTCGTGACGGGAGAAAGTTTTAATGAAAATTCAAATAAGGAGAACTTTTAACCTTTAATTTTTTTGGCGCTTTTTACGGTCAGAAATTGTTTTTGTTGTTCCAAGTACTTGGGTAAATTGAGTTTAGATAACGCTTGGTTAATCGTTGGAAAAGTTTGAAAACCGTTGTTCTTTTAATTAAAGATTTCAATCTGGGTTGGGAATTGTTACTCCCGTTTTCCCATTGTCCTAGAATCAGTATTATCTTCACATTTATTTAACTGTTCGTTAGTGAGTTTTCAACTAAATGACCAGTCATCCGACCGGCTTTTCTTTGGTTTCATTGTAACTGAAAAATTACAATAGCCAGCGGTTTAAATCACTCATGATAGGACTTTTGACCGAGGAGCGCGGTGGCGCAGTGGTATAGCGCCTGGCCCAGCGATTGCGTAGGTTAAGCAATTTTCGCAATGGTTGGTCATGGGATTAGTGACCGAAAATTTATTATATCGAGCTCTTCCGTGCTTCGGAAAGCACGTTAAGTCCTTAGCACCCCCCAATTCGCATTAGGCGTGGTGAATCCCAACCTCCTTATCCACCCATAAGGAAGGTTTGTGCCCCTTCCATTGGACATTAATGGCTGATGGTCCTGGTCAGGACTTTTACATTAAGTTTCTTTGGTATAAGATCTGCATGTCTCTCTATTGTTACAATTGTTTTTGGCACAATTATGCTTTTAATACGGGTTTCCCAGAAGTCAAAATTCATTTCCAAAAATTAAAGCATACCTTAACAGAAAGAACAATAGACTTGTAGACCTCTGAGAAAAACCCCTATAACCCATGAAGGCCCAGAAAATGAGACACAATAGGTAGATATTCCATTGTTGTCCCGACCCATGCGGCCACTCGGGCGTTGATGAATTTAAATTGTGTATAATTAAATTTCTCAATTGTAAAGGAAACTATACTCTCGTATCTTATTCCACACCCACCTCATAACCGATTCTTGCTTTCATCGCATCACTCACAACTCACAAATGTAAATGCGCCTAATTCGTGGCGCGCCCACTCGGAACTACCGATGGCGAGGGTTCAAAGGTACCAATCAAGTATTTGTCCAGGCCTCTCATATTTTGTACATCTGTAAAAGCGGCTATAAGTACACTGTGTGTACCATCTATCTAGTTTGTAAAACTCCAAGAATTTAATTTTCAAAGTAATAATTATAGAAAAAAAACGAACAATATAAAAATGCATTTATTTATTTTGAACTAAGTATTGATTTTGTGAATTGAGGTAAGTATTTTGAATAACTATTTCTTCACTACCTTTAGCACGAACATCTATTCAGAGAAAAAACGCGAGTAAAAGTACTCGATAGAGAATTCTCTATGAATAATTTAATTACGCTTTTCGACGGTAGATGGCGCTGTACAAATTTCCCATACAAAATTACTGTATTGAATGTTTTTACGCGCGTTATTTTTTTCGATAGCTGTTCCTGCTAAGGGTACTTGGTCAGGGGTTCTGGTCGGATGGTCGCCTCATAACGTATCCGTACCACCGCAGACTGCTCTCCTGTAGTTTATCTGGGATCGGTCTCAGTTTAAAGGTGCCTCTTATGTGTGTGTGTCTTTATCATTTTTCAAAAGAGTAAAAGAAACAAAACACTGTGTAAGTCACCTATAACTTTGCTTATTTCATAGAGTATATCCCAACCTTATTTATTCGAAGCTTATTTACACACTTCATCGCTGGGACATGGGCTGCCTGGGCAAACAGAACCTTTTTTTTCCGCCAACACGCGTTTTAATCAAGTAAGACCCTCACTTAATTAGCCAACTTGGTTATACATGCGCGTAAGTTGTGCTTAAATGTTTCAAATTAGGTGGAGCTTTGTTGTGTTTAGAGCAAATCTTGATGAGGATTATTAAGATACGAGTGAAATACGATGTTTGTACACCCCTAGCAGTGCACGAACAGCTATCGAGAAAAAAACTCGCGTAAAAAAGTCAATAGAGTAATTTTGTACATCGCCATCTAACGCTGAAAAGCGAAATGAAATTTTTCATAGATAATTACTCTATCGAGTACCTACTCTTACGCAGGTTTTTATCTCGATAGATGCTTGGGTTACAAAAACTACTTTTAATTTGATATATTTCGTTTTAACTAAACAATAGACAAGTTATTGATATTAAACTACATGATTTGACCCAGTATCAATTTTCCCAGTCAACCTGCATTTACAAAAACACAGACTAGGTTGCATAAAAGCAAATTAAATAAAATTATCCTAAATCTGTGTGATAGTTTACCGGCAAAAAAATGCCAGGTACCCGTAGCACGAACATTCATAAAAAAAAGTCGTACGTAAAAGTACTCGATAGATTTATAAAATATCTGTGGAAAATTTAATTTTGCTTTTCAGCGTTAGATGGCGCTGTACAAATTTCCCATACAAAAATTTTTATGCGCGTTTTTTTCTCGATAGATGTTCGTGTTACGGGTATTGTACGTTTTAATATAACTGAAACACATTCAAGAAATTATTATATAATTTTCCTAAAATAATTTCAATGTCATTTATAGGCCCACTTGCAGTAACATTTACCAAATCTCGATTTTGTTAAACCTAGATGTAGCCTTTATGAAACTGACATTAAATGTCGATTTAAAAATTTGACATATTCGTATGAGTAAAGACTATAGGTTTAACAAAATTAAGATTTATCAAATGTTGCTGCAAGTGGACCGTGATATATAATATAGACCATCTGTACACTCAAGAGTGAAGTAGTGAGAAATGTTTTTAATTAGCTGACACTTTGCCAAGCGGTGAATTAAATTTAGTTCCAAAATTAGATAGTTCCATTACCAGTTTGCTGACACCGCGTTACAGATTTATAATAACTTTGATTTATGCATATTGTGTTGGACAGTTCTGTGGCTAATTTTATATTGTCGAATGCACTAGTTTTATATTTATTAGATTCATCATACATTGTCTTTGGACCATGAAAAATACAGTGCCCCTACCACCAATATCTATTGAGAAAAAAAACGCGCGTAAAAGATTTCGGTAACTTTGTATGGAAAATTTGTACAGCGCCATCTAACGTCGAAAAGCGAAATTAAATTTCCATAGAGAATAATGCCCTCGAGTACTTTTACGCGCGTTTTTTTCTCTATAGATGTTCGTGCTAGGGGTACAGTACCCTTAGCACGAACACCTATCGAAAAAAATAACGCGCGTAAAAACAGTCAATAGAGTAATTTTGTATGTGAAATTTGTGCAACGCCATCTACCGCCGAAAAGCGAAATGTAATTTCCATAGAGAATCAAGTACTTTTCAGAATCGAGCATTTTTACGCGCGTTGTTTCTAGATAACTGTTCGTGCTAAGGGTACAGTTCACGGTTTTGTTTTTCCAAATATTCTTAGCCATCGACCAAATTCTACTAATCTACAAATCCATATCAATACTTATGTTGGGTTCACAGACTATTTAACAAATACTGGTTTTTGTTACTGCCTCATGGCGAAAAACTCTTGTTTTCTATTATACAATTACTTTGCAATGCAATTGATGCAACACACTCTTCAAAACTGTTTACACGTTAACACTAGAAGCGCCGTCGTCCCATTTTTGTCCCATTCTCAAGTTAGATAGACTCTTATTTTATATTTTTTACTTGGGTACGTGAAAGTTTTTGACTTTTAATAATTTATAGTTTTTATTTAATTCAAAGTGTTTTTAAATTAATAAATACCTGACTTGACCTGAGTGACTTAATCACGAAAGTTTCTTTGAAACTAGGGATTATTAAAATACTGTCAAATATATTTGTTTAAATTATTGCTTAGGAACTTAAATTTCTGAAGTGTTAAAAAACTGCGCACGAGATAAACGATGGTTTCGTAATTACCATTTTGGATGCCGACAAACCATAGAGTCTGGCAAACCTTACGCTATGTATAATACAAACCCGTCACCGCCCGCCGAGATCCCTTGTTTGTGATTCCTTTTGTCCGGCCTGCCGGACCGCCGTAAAATTCATATCAATTACCCGGTCCCCTATTTTACGTCAAAATATAAACAGTAGCTTACTTCTTTAATTTGGGTATATACAAGGTGTTACAAAAATACCCCTAATGCCGAATATGGTATATAGGGACCATCAAACTGAACAACTTTTACTATGGGACCAACTCTGAAATCGCGAAAAAAAATCAGCTGTTTCATACAAAAATTAAAATCGAAAATATCAAAATGTATGAAACAGCTGATTTTTTTTTCGCGATTTCAGAGTTGGTCCCATAGTAAAAGTTGTTCAGTTTGATGGTCCCTATATACCATATTCGGCATTAGGGGTATTTTTGTAACACCTAGTATAATATACCCAAATTAAATTGCTGATAAATATTTTTGATTTATTCCTTTCAACAAGCAAATGAGAAGCTAGGTGTTTAAATATTTTCTGTTTGTAGAATCGAAAATTAGAACTTCTTTTTGCGTAAAAGTTAAAAACTCCATAAAATCCATTATTTTTAACATTTATTTATTTACCTTTTGGCTTTTACGATTACCCTGTGATTTATCGATTGTTTATTGGTCGATTTTATTACATTAGCACAACTATTAATTGAGCCGATATATAAACGATGTTGCAATGATAGTACCAAAATCTGGTTGGTGATGGTCAACTCAAGAAAATAAAAATAAAATTGTATTTCTTCATTGAAGACAGTGCCTGCTACTTAAGTTTTGGATCATCATTACAGGGAACTGATGTTCTCACTACTTAGCATTGAATTATAACACAAGTTACTGCCTTATAACTCCACTGTGTCTGTTACTCATTATGTATTCTTTCATAAGATATTTCAGTCGGTGGTTGATGGAGATACTGCTTTATTATGTGACGGCACACTTTAACTAGACTTTTGAAACAGTCTCGTAGCATTTAAAATATTTTAAGCTTATTAAAGCTCATATTACGTTTTAATTTAGTCTATACGAAATACCGATTAAGTATGTTCGAAGAGTGTAGAAACTTTTAAAAATTTTAGCACATTATTCATAATTTATCATTCATCAGTTTAGGTTCCTTCACAAACTTTATTAGTTAAAACAAATTGTAACACTGTTGAATACTAAATAATATACTAGAAAAAATCGACTCGCACCAGATCATATTCTCAGGCGGGAATCGAACCTGTAACCTATGGAAGTCCGGTCCAATTCTCTTCCAACTGAGCTACCGAGTCATTAGTGGCATTTTCTAGTATATCCCACTCTTACGCTGCAAGCCAGCGATATTTCATCAATATGTGGAATTAACTCAACATTCTCTTTCCAGATATATCATCAACCTGACAAAGCGCAGATTGGTAGGTACATACATACTTACACACATAACAACCTCTTTCATTTAATACGCAAGGATCTAAGTATTATTATGAAAAAATCTACGTACTAAGGCGAGCCTCTTTTGTGCTACAGTTATATTATCTGTGCCTTGACAGTGTCCGGCGTGACAGATGACTCCAGACCGACGAGGCTCACGTGAAAAAAGGGTGCGTCCAGCTATCGGTGACGCCGGCGCCATACAAATTGTCGGCGTAATCGGCGTGCGTGCTCGTGTCATTTTAATGAGGAATTGTGTGCGACGTCACGCAGATACCTGTGGGCTGCGGGACGGCAGGCAGCGGGAGGGTTAAATATTTTTTTTTTATAGACATCGCCAGAGTTTTGAAGTATTTTAGGTACTTAGGTTAATAATGCAATGAACTCCGTGGTCGAGTGGCTTTGTACACCAGTTTTCAAGGTGTCGCCATCTCTGAGGTCCCGGGTTCGATCCCCGGTTGGGTCAATCTAGAAAAACGAAGTTTTCTATATTGACTCAGGTCTGGGTGTTTGTGATACCACCGTTGTCTCTGATTTCCATAACACAATTGCTTTAGCTACTTACTTTGGAATCGGAGCAATGTATGTGATGTTGTCAAATATTTATTATTTATTTATTATTATTAACTTAATAAACGTGTTTCTATTTTAAGATGTGTCCTGAAAATAAGATTGTCTTCTGTAGATTTCTACTTGTCTGCTAAAAGACGTCTTAATTTAATAAATAAAAGGCAAATATAAATAGGAAAATTCAAAAGTTTTATAATATTATATTAATCTATTTGAATAAACACTTTTTTCACCTCTCTAGCACAAAAAGGGCGCTTTTGGCACATAAAAACTCGCAGTAAAATCGTTTTTTTTTTGCTGCGAGCGTGAGGCAAAGTGTATTTTTAATTTCTTACACCACCTTTTTTAAATAACTAAGAAAAAATAAATAGAGTAACAAAGATGAGACTAGTAAAATTGATATGTTAGAAAATGCTTTATGTGGTCGGAATTTTTTTCAGCATAGGTTTGATCGAACCATTTTTATGATATATTACAACAAATGAGTGCATCCAGCGATGAAGATAGTTACCTAACTCCAAAAGAATTGAGAGAACAAGTTTCTAATGCTGAATTTAGCTTTTTACCAGGAAAGTCACGTGAAAATAACTGTTCTTACCTACTTATATCACTTTTCTCGCTGGTAAAGGTGAGAAGTTGTATGTTTAACACGAGACCAAATTTAACTTTGTTCTGCCTCGCTCCTTTAAATCTCGGCACTCGCAGCACAAATTGACTTTGGTCTCTCGTGAAAATAACTATTTACTTATGTCATTTCATTCGATTAATTCGGTTATTTTTTTTTTCATGGAACACCCAATGACAATTCAATACGATATCTGCACCCTTAGCACGAACAGCTATCGTAAAAAATAACGCGAGTAAAAACATTCGAAAGAGAAATTTTGTAAAAGGAAATTTTTACAGCGCCATCTACCGCCGAAAAGCGTAATGAGATTTCCCATATTTTCTGTTCTTCAAATATAAGTATTTTACCAAGTGGTATTAAGAATATTGAGTAATCTCGATTGGACTCGACAAGCTCATGAATTGCGTCCCGGCAAATTTTAGTGATGTATACGAACTTTATGGTCGCGCTTACGGTGGGGTTTTTTCATTACATTTCAAGCATACTAATATCGTGAGCACAACATCTTTTATTCGACGAAATATACGAACGTGACCGACGGCAGTCCGTTTGAGTAAGTTAATTTGGTTTTTTAACGTTTTGGGGTAACAGGTTTCATCAGCTTTTTTTACTTTTACAAAAAATATATACATTTTTAAGTTGGATTTGTTTGACAACTTGTTTGTTTGGAGATTTCTTGAACTTTACAGGTCCACTCAATCCTTTTACTTATCTAAGTCCTTAAGAGTAGAATGTAATTAAATCCATTTCTAGTAGTTACGTCTGTAAGTTTTGAAAACTCTTTGTAAAAAAAAACAATCGCGATAAATAAATATTTGCGAAATAGGTACTGAAACTGAGCTAAAATGGGATTCTAAATAATGAAAGGTGGGTTTAAAGGTAGTTTTAATAGTTGTAAACTGATGAACACAACTTGACATATGGAAGAAAAAACACAGAGTACAAAAACAAAGAAAATATGTTATAGTATAAAAAGTACAGAATTCAAAAATATAAGTTAAAAGTAAAAAATCATAAACTAGTAAAAAAGAGACCGGCTCGGCAACAAGTACATAAAAACTGTTTTGTTGTTAAAATGATTGATTTTTCTAGGAAAACATCTCATTCATCCAATTAAGCAAAAGAGGAAATTCATCGCCAGCCACCACTTAAAAATAAATTTCGTACGCAAACAAAATGTCCGTTCGTTTTAATAGAAACGTCCGGACGCGTCCGTTGCGCACATGGGCGACTTTCGCGGGTTAACCCGTTCTTATTTTACATTTTAAAGTCTTCCCGGGATTTATTTCACTGGGTACTTTTCGGACTCGAGGGCACCATAAATAACCGCTGAGGTCTGGACCCCGACTTTACTGAACCCCTTTTTTAGCTAGCACAGGGTTGCCAACGTAAAATCTTTCTTCGGTAATGAAACAAGTACATAATTTATTGTTTTAGCTAAATCCCAGAGTTTTACTGAACGTTTGAAGATATATTTGTGTTTTCCGTTTAATGCCTTATTTTTGAAGAACAACTAAATATGTTTTTATCGCTGTTATAGCATTTACGTTTTTTTCATGATTAAGTATCTTATAAACTCACTTAAAAATTAAACAACAATGTTGTTAAATACTTGTTGCGATTAAACATTATATTGGCTCTTATTTTCTAGAATAGAACATTGATACAGACCTGTATGTTATCAATTTCCTTAATCGTAACCTTAGCACGAACATCTATCGAGAAAAAAAACGCGCGTAAAAGTACTCGATAGAATAATTTTCTATGAAAATTTAATGTCGCTTTTCGCCGATAGATGGCGCTGTACTAATTTCCCATACAAAATTGCTCTATCGAATGTTTTTACGCGTGATATTTTTCTCGAAAGCTGTGTTCTACTCACTATATGACTGCTCTGAGCAAAGTAAACATTCTTCTTATTATCATTATTCTACGATCAGGGTCGATTTCATAATGATTTCAATAAAATATATTTTTTGTTAAGGCTGCATAGTCTGCACACTAGCGCCACCATAGGAAAAAAATCATAGTGCTTAAAAAAAAACGAAATTGTGAATTATCTCTCTGTGGCCACTTATCGCAAAAAATCTCCATTAAACTAAACGTCAGGATAGAAAATATTGTTTAAGCGATAAAAAGAACCACAAACCTGTTACACTTCTACGGAGTGCACTACAGAGAGATAATTCACAATTTCGTCTTTATTTAAGAACTATGATTTTTTTTCAATGACGGCGCTAGTGTGTAGACTACGCGCTCTTAAATTAAGGCCCCTATATACCTCAAGTGGCGCCCTCATTTTAATTAAATTTATTGCTCGCTAAGTACATAATGTATCGAAAATTCACATGTTCAGATTGAAGCTAAGGTTCTTTAGTTTATTTACAAACAATAACCTCAGTAAAATTTTGTTCGTTGTAGTAGTAGTTCGCAAAAGTGCTAAAAGTAGCCACTTTTTAAAAACTTTAAAAAGTAAACAAACACTTTTTAAAAATTAAAAATAATCTATTCGGCTACGCCTGCGGCCCGCCCCCGGCCCGCAAACGACTAAGGTTCCCTGCAGGGAAGATGAAAGACACCCCCATATATCTTTTTCAAAGTGCGGACGTTTCGAGAATTTTAATTTTGCGAGGGAGAACGCTTCCCAAAATGGCGGGCCTTTTTCATTATACCGTTTTCAGATCGGCTTTAAGTGTTCGGTAAACAGTAGGTAATTACCGAGAAGTAAATGAGATAGGGATCCCGGGGGATGTAATTGATGGGTTTTGTTAGATACTTCTAATTAGAACTGAGGGATTCTAATGGTATCCGCTAAAATATGGTTTTTTATATTGTTTATCTATGTTTAAGTAATGTTAAAGAGTTGAAATTAACAAGAATAAAAACTTATATAAACTAATTAAAATGATACAACACACAAACCGCACGATTGCTTTAAAATCCCGTACTTAAGATTAAAATAATAAATAGTTAGTTCAGTACCCTTAGCACGAACAGCTATCGAGGAAAAAACGCGCGTAAAAACATTCGATAGAGTAACTTTGTATGGTAAATTTATACAACGCCATCTACCGCCGAAAAGTGAAATGAAATTTTCCATAGAGTTACTCTATCGAATGTTTCTACGCGCGTAATTTTTCCATTGCTCATCGTGCTACGGGTAATGGACACAATTCCACTAAATTACTTTAGCCCAACGCAAACGTAAACGCAGTCGATGTTGCACTAAATATCACATTTTGCATTCAACTATTTATAAACGTCAATCAGCTCAAGTTTTCGTTATTTTAAGTAATAATGTATTACCAAATAGATGAGAATAAAACCTTGCGAATTACTTATCAGTTCATTTTAATTTTAGACAAAAGTAGCGAAAACTAATTTAAATCAGCTTCTAAATTAAAACAAAAAGTACAGAAATTAATTACGAACCGTGTAATTCATCCTCTAATACTCGTTTAGCTTAAAAACCCATTGTACAAAACCACAACCTGCACTTACGTCGCTGCGACAGCAGTTGGACAATCGAATTAAAATAAATCCACTCAATTGATTGTACACCGCGAGGAAATCGCAGCGTTGCAGGGGTTAAGAACAGCGTACTTTCAATTATTGGTTTTGTAGCTTATAAAATAGTCAACAGATTTGCGAATTCTTCATTTATTTCCGTAAAAATTACAAAAGTATTTTCACTTTTATCACCAGTACCCTTAGCACAAACATCTATCGAGAAAAAAAAACGCACGCAAAAGGACTCGATAAACTAATTTATCTATGAAAAAAATCATTTTGCTTTTCGGCGGTAGATGGCGCTGTACAAATTTCCCATACAAAATTATTCAATCGAATGTGTGCGGGCTTTGGTTCCTGCCCGCACTATAGGTACTTGTGTTCGTTGTTAAAACTATGATGGAAACACTTCCAATGTGTGTTTATTATTTACTTCATAAATGCTATGTACAGTGTGTATTTACATGGATGAGTCACATTAAAATAGGAAGGAACACGGACGAGTAAGGAAGGGATAATATTAATTTACCATAGGAAGAAAGCAACAATAAAATTCTGTCACATCCGTACATAAGACAGAAGTCAGAACAACCTTTTTTTTCTCTTATTAACCATAGAGGAGTGGTGACCTCTTTGCAGACGCCACAAATGTTTTTACGCACGTTATTGTTTCCGATAACTATTCGTCTACGGGTACTGATAAAGCCACTTACTATTTCATAGAGAATTACTCTATCGAGTACTTATCTACTACTTTTTACGCGCGTTTTTTTTCTCGATAGATGTTCGTGCTAAGGGCAATAAACAAGACAGTAAAGCTTTTCTACTTTCACTAAGCTAAGTAGCCATTGAAAATCTGGAGTCAGTTTTGTAAGTGTCTTAGCTAATGTAACTTGGCATATAGTTGTTCTACTAATAATTAACTAATTATGCTGTTCTCCCCGCAACAAGGTAGGTACATTTTTAATTACATTCAATGGATGGATACAGCTGAAAACATGTCAAGTATTTGCTAGAAAGTAAATTAATGGATCACGTTAGTTTTAGGCTACCGGATTTTACGTTTTAATCCGACGAATTGGAAATGTTTGCGCCGGCTATTTACGCACAGCACAATCGGGATAATTTTAAATCACCCGTGTTACATTAAAACTTCGTAGCAAACAATAATTATAATCAGCATTTGTTAATTAAATATATTATTTTGAAATTATATCGGTAGCGATTGGAAATAAATTACTCATTACATATTCCAATTTTATATTCTCTCTAGTTTGACCATCAGCCATTTTAATGTCCTCACTGCTGGGGCACAGGCTTTCCTTTATGAGTGGATAAGGAGGATGGGCCATAATGCGGGCCCAATGCGGATTGGTGGGTGTTAACGAATGCAAATGCAGCCGGGACCAACGGCTTAACATGCCTTCTGAAGCTCGGAGGAGCTCAAATAATAAATTGTTGGTCACCCATCCCGTGACCAACCATTGCGAAAGTTGCTTAACCTCCGCAATCGCTGGGCCTGACGCTAAACCACTGCGCCATCGAGCTCCTCTAGAAATTAACGCTCGGTAATTACCGAAACATTATAATTATTAAATAAGTAGGTATTAATTTTTACCCGATTGGCTTTGTGCTGTACCAATGCTAAATTGCTTATTAGTCGATATGGCCTTTGAGCTTTAAAATAGTTGAATAATTTTGGATATCGAATGAAAGCCTTGAAAACAACTGAACAGTGCCGTGTAGCACGAACGGCTATCGAAAAAAATTTTTCGTAGAAAATAATTTGACGCTTTTGAAGTCAGTTTATTTGTGTCCTAACTAGATATCTACCTATTAGTTTCAGGAACTACTTCCCCCTTATTTTCCTGATGTAACCTGCCCCCCTAGCATGACCGACGAAACACGATATATATTGCGGGATATAGCATTTTATCGACACTTACCTATCAAAATCCATTGTCTTTTGATAGTTAAACGTAATAAATTGCTTTATCATATCGCGTTTCGGTGGTCATGCGGCCTAGGTCCTAATTAATAACGTGATAATTTGGTTTTCATTGCGGTGTAGCTATGAGTAGTTTATTCTATTTTCAAATCGGTTGACGTAATAGATATAAAATTGTCATGACAGGTGACAAATTGTCGCGTTTATTAAATATCGCCCAGGTTGAAAGATACCTTCCACAGATTATTTAGCGATTAACTTTATATTTGCTCTTTATCTCAATCTAATTATACATATCCAAAAAAATTACAACATATAAACTAAATTCAAATATTACAGCATCTGAATCTTTTCATCTCCGAACGCCAAGCAAAGGTAACCAGTATCATACAGCCAGCACAATTAAAGTAGGACTGTTGAATCGCTAAATTAAAGTGTTCCAGCGGCGTCTGCGGCGAGGTCCTACTAATGAGACCGGAAGACATTTTCAATTTGCCACAGCTGCTCCGTGAGATGGACTTCCCTGGCGTTAGGTACTTCGTTTGTATTTACTGACAAATCCTTTTTCAAAAAAACATTATTGAAGCACTAGAATGCTGTTTCTATTTGTGCGCATGGCAATAATAAGTGTTGTACTTGTACGTAACGTAGTTATTACTTCCATGATTATTTCAAAAACGAATCCAAGAGATATTATTTTGTTTTTAGTGACAGAAAATACTTAATATCCTTCGACAAATGCTCGAGTACAGTACCCTTAGCACGAACTGGAGTAAAATAGAATTAAATGTATAAAATTATACGCAATAATGACGCAAGTTTTGTCCTAAATTAAAAGGAATTCTGCCATAATGACAACCTTTAGTTCACTTCACATGAGCTGAGTTTTCTAAAGCGGTTCAGTACCCTTAGCACGAACAGTTATCGAAAAAATAACGCGCGAAAAAACCTTCGATAGAGTAATTTTGTATAGGAAATTTGTACAGCGCCATCTACCGCCGAAAAGCAAAATGATATTTTCCATAGATAATTACTCAATAGAGTACTTTTACTTTTTTCGATAGATGTTCGTGCTAAGGGTACAGTGGGTACTGTACTAGCACAAACATCTATCATACATATACATTTTTATACGCATGTTTTTTTCTTGAAGACAAAATAAAACACGTTTATTTGCCTAGCTATTTGTCTTCTCGCAGAAAGCTCAAGATTTTAGAAACGTCGTTCAAAAAAACGATAGCGGAAAAAGTTCGATTTTCAAATTTATTCAAGAATCCAAAACGAAACCCAGCGTGCCAGCTCACAAAGCTCGTCATGAAAAAAAAACGAGGTACAAAATTATAAGACGGGGAAAAATGCGGCACTATTTGTCAGGCGTGGCTATCCAATTAGAGGGCGGCTTATTCGCGCAACTGAGCGCACCTGGGCGTTAAAAATAGTCCGCCACTTGCGGGTAAGATTATAGCGACACGGGTACCTAAATAAATTATCGCACTGCATAAATACTTATTTTGAATGAGAGACACAGAGTAGCATAAGTTAATATAGGTACTAAGTTAAGCTGAGCTTAAAGTCTGACGCAGTAATAAAAGTTTCAAAATTAGCATCCATAAAATCCAATTAGCATATCGAAAATAACGCACGTAAAAGTACTCGAAAGAGTAATTTCTCGAAAGAGTTATCTATGGAAAACTTCATTTCGCTCTTCGGCACTAGATGGAGCTGTACAAATTTCCCATACACAATTAATCGATTTTTTTATTATTTTCGATAGCTGTTCCTAGTAAGGGTATTGAACTGCTTTAGGATCACAGATCACCTCGTGTTTCGGATACTCGGCTCCTGTGAAGTGAACTAAAGGTTATCAATATGTCAGTATTCCTCTTATATTTAAGTATTCCTCTTATGTATAATTTTATACATTTAATTCTATTTTACTCCAGTTGAAACCGTGTAGCCAAACAAACTGAATTATCAATATTCTATAAATAAACACTCATTTCACATTTCAATTGTAAATACAGAATTGCTTTGCAGGAATTTGCACTTGCATGTTATATTGCGATCTTGAAACACAAATCATGTTGAGTCTACAAATAATTTTAGACATGAAGCAGATCCATTCTATAAATAATTCCACTTTGAAAGTGCTTAAGTATAATACTAAATAATATACTAGAAAAAATAGGACTCGCACCAGATCATGTTCTCGGACGGGAATCGAACCCGCGACCTTTGGATATCCGGTCCAATGCTCTGACCGCTGAGTCACCAGTGAGAACGTCGAATTTCTTCTAGTATATCAACTCTTACGCTGCAAGCCAGCGCCATCTCATTTTTTCTAGTATATTATTTAGTATTATATAAAAATAGCATTGTGAATGCTTAAATCTCAAAATTTCAAATAGTGCTTAAGTAGTTACAATGTTATTATTTTACCTCTACATCGTTTATAAGAAAAAATCTATTGTGTATTCGCGTTAAAAATATACATACATCAAGAGTCCGACGAACAGTGAGTTTCCCATACAAACGTAATACCAAAATGATTTGCAACTTTGATTATTTTTTTTCATTCAAAACTGTAAATCGCATTAATTTTTATTTGGTTTGGTATTTTTGATTTTTTATTTAACAGAACCCTAGACAAATACTGTCTTAATCCGAATAACATCACAAGAAGAGTTAATTATGCTCAAATTGCAAATCATTTTGGTATTAAGTTTATATGAAAAGCTCACTGTTCATCGGACTCTTAAGTAAGTAATTTGGGTTGGCACTAAGATACATTTTTTTTTCTTTTTTTTTCTCCCCGGGACAATGCCTTCGCATACCAACCACACGCGGAGAACACGGAGGCGGCTTAACACCTAACCTATCAGACTGCATAAACTAACTAGACCAATCAAACCCTCACAAGAGCTATATAATAAGAAAAATATTCCCTAGCAGTGAAATCTTTCTCCACATTTTTCATAGAAATAGTCTTCCCTTACCGGCGAAACTACACTCGGCGTCAAAAAAATCGTACCTTTTCAAAAAAATTCTTTGAAAACATTTTAATCATATCTAATTAATAGTAAATGTTGTCATATACTTCTATCCATTCGTATATAACCAACAGTCTCTCATATATAACCGTTGGAACACTCGTCATACGGAATAAATGACTGAGATTTAGTTTCCCAGCAACATTGCACTGTCACATTTTTTGCAATATAACAATTTCATTTGACAAGCTTCATGGCCAATAGTATGCATCTTGGGTGTTTCTTTTCTTAATTGAGCAGTTGACGTGCGTTCTCTCTAACGTTTCGATAGTGAATTTACCCGATTTTCCTGGATTGACCCCTATTTATACCCTTATAATGAATGCGCAAGTAATTACATGTGCAGCGTTTAATTGTGGTAACTGTTATGTTTTTTAAACAATAAATGATTGTTTAAAAGACCAATAAATGTACTTTCAATAGATATAAATATTAAATAAATAATACGTGTGCTAGCAGTAGCAGGTAGGCATATCTAAACTAATGTAATAGAAGGTGCGATTTTTTTGACGCCGAGTGTAGTTCCTATGCGAAATGTACGATAAGCCGGCCCGGCGGCTAAGCTAGGTTTTGTTCAAACACTTCACTTTATTATACTTTCCAAAAAGCAAACCAAGCATAAGTTTGTGGACTAATAAGATAAAGAAAAAGCGGTATAGGTATTTATTTACTAAGACACAATAACCGGCATCAGACAGAAAACAAGTACCTATACAATTAAAAATTCTTAAATATTAGGTGCATGTCTGTGCCCAATTACAATTGTGCACAGTTTTTTTTAAAGTAACTGAACTTATCAGTTAGGTATACTTGTTAATTTAAACACATAAAAGAAGGATTATAAAATTAAGTTGAGACAAAAACGTACTTGTATATTATACTTGGTAACAGCTGTACTTTTTTCTGAATAAGGATTCTGTTGCTGAAAAGTTTGAATTTATTTGTTTTTTTATTTTTATTTTACTGTGGTGTAAGATCGTTCATTTTAGTCCCAAGTTTTACACAAGCCTAATTTTCCTCCCTTTGACTAAACTTCTAAACAACCAATCAAAAAGTTGAGTAACTTAAAATATGTCATCGTATATGCTAGCATTTTGAAGCCATTTAGCATCCGTGTGCGTGTCGATTGCTGACGGTATCTTGCCCGTAGAGAGCAGAGCTGAGGTGTCAGACAGGTCAGGCTGTCTCTCCTTATATTCCGTTTGTGCCCATCAAGGTGGCTATTTAAGTAGCGTTAGCAACAGCCTTGTTTGGATACGTCACCCCGCGGGCTCGGCGCTAATGTTCTGCCGACTGTACCGAATGTAGAGCTATGAATGTGAAGACATGAACAATTAAAAATAAAGTAAAATTCGTTAAAAAATTATCGTCATAAACAATGTAAGTAGACCAATAATTTCTTATTGTGACTCTACACTTACCTCCTTAAAAATTATCAATTTATAAATTTGCAATAGTAATTCTTGTTTCATTCACAATTCCCATCCGGGAATAAGATCTGGTGCGAGTCGAATTTTTTCTAGTATATTATTTAGTATTGTATAATACATAGAGTCAGAAAAAACCTTTCATATATGATTAAGTTCAAAGTTATACCAAGACGCACTATTCTTACTAGATTTTTTGGAAGACATGCATTTCTATTGTCTAATAAGATTTACTCTTAATTTTTACTCTCTTTAATTTTTGATAGGCCGTCTCTACCCAATTCATAATGCCCGTTGCCTAAGCTTTTAGACTTGCATAGCGAGCTTCTAAACTTTAAGCTTCGCTCATATATAATTCTAACTGTAGCTTTTGTGCTCTCGGGAAATAGCCGAGAGTTCAACGTAAATAATTTAACCGGTCTAGTTAACTGGAGACGAACGAGTTAAATACGGTTTGCTAAGATATTATATGGATTTGGTGCGGTTTAATTTTTAATTATGATAATTTGTTGGTTGTTCTGTAATTTAGATTTTGTTTTGCTTTGTGTTTTAAAAGTTACGTTCGCTTGCATGTTTATTGAATGAAAGTTAAGATAAGCTAGTTTAATTCATCAACGCCCGAGCGGCCGAATGCGGCCGGACTACAATAGAATATCAATTGTGTCTCATTTTCCGGGCTTTGATGGGTTAAAGTATGTATGTTCAAAGCTAACTGTAATAGGTATTTAGATGAGTTCATTCTCATTCTAGCTATACGTTTCTTACACACAAATTATTGCTTACTTGAGTCCTAAGGCCCTATTACAAAAAAAGAATCACGATAGCCGGACGATATTCGTTGATCGATTTACTTGA
Source organism: Catoptria pinella (assembly GCA_963556745.1). NCBI lineage: Eukaryota > Metazoa > Arthropoda > Insecta > Lepidoptera > Crambidae > Catoptria > Catoptria pinella. The sequence continues at coordinate 2,130,181 of OY750776.1, forward strand.
TTTTGAACCTTATACATAAGTGAATAATGTCACGGAGTGGGACGAACATCGAACGCTTATCGCGATGTTTTTTTGTAATAGGCCCTCTAAGTATACCCATAATATTAGGTAGTCGAAAAAGTTCGCGGCCTTTTTGTTCTAAAAATAATAAAGATACCACAGCGAGGAATATCTTCATCATCAAAATTAGAAGACCTGAATCTGCTGAACCATTTTCTGCAGTTATAATCGACAAAGCATCTTCTTCATAAACATTACAAACTATTTTTTTAAACACTAGCAGCATTATTTTTTTTAAAGGGTCTGAACCCTTATCGGAAATAATTTTCGAAACATTTCTAATAAAAATTATTAAAAATATGGAAAAGCCAGATTATTATCAATTTGTTTTAATTTTACCGCCATTACCAGAAAGTCAACTGTTATACAATACGTTACATTCCTGCCTAAGTTTAGTATTGCCAGAACAAAAATATATATCAAAAAGGCCGCGAACTTCTCCGACTACCTATTATTATAGCAAACTGTCCTCATCTATGAAAAAAAACTGAATCATCCTAGCTCACACCTCTATTAGAGTTCCAGAGCTTATTTATGCACTTGTTGATAAAAATAAAATAGTTCAACAACTTTCCTAGTGCAACTGACTAAAATCAGTTAAACCTTTTAAACGGAGAATTGCAAAAAGTTCACTTTATCCATCTATATTCACTTACGAAAAAGCACTTTTTTCGTTCGTCCATCCAATCAACTGACAGCGAACCGATAAAAAAGCACCAACTTCTAAACAGTTAGAAGCAGTGCAGTGACGGATAGGGCTCAGCAGTAGCTGCAGTGTTAAATTGCAGAAATACACTGCAAAAGTTTTAGTACAAAATGTATTTCAGACTTTTTTCTCTTGGTATTTTTAAAAGTCTCCAGAAAATAATGTGACTTTTTGCAAAGTAAATATTACTCTGTAAAAAATATCTAATTTGAAAAAATAATAACAATTCCGTAAAAAAATGTTGATGGCAGTGTGGTTTACATAACTAGGGTTGAAAATTGTAAATAGGACAAACATTTTTAGCCCAGCAACTATATCAAACATACTTACCATGCCCACTCCAGGGACCGGAAATTTCTAACCTTCTTAATTAATACCTTACTCCACAAACATACCGAAAACGGGCCAAAGCGAAAAAACATTCGTTTCGCAATCTCTCAAGCGAAACATGACTACCCGATTGAATCAATTTAAACTCCTAAAATCTCATCTCCAAAGGGTCCGTCCCTAATTATGCTGCGGAAGGACCGGGGTACAAAAGAGACAAATATACAATTCCAAATTCGAAAATTCAAATCTCGAACCGCCATGCCTTATGGCGCAAAGAATAGAGGTTTCTGTTTCACAACAAAACTTTTTGGAGGGAGCTTAAACAATTTTGTCGAGGTGTAATCGTCTGTTTCGGGCAGCGGGAGGGGGCGGGATAAGGGTTTCCAACATGGCCGCCGTAAGATTTTGTTCGGTTATATTAATTAAATCTTCGTAATTTATGACCGGGCTCGTAGCACGTGCTGCTTTTGATTTATGGTTTTTGGTGTTTATCTGGTTTAAGTTACGTGAAAATAAACAGTTACGTACCTACTTAAGTAGTGAAATATATAAATAGGTGGTTTTAGGTGTAAGTAAGTAAATGTTTATTATCAATATGGATAGTAACTTAAATCGCTAAGTATCCCTGCGATTAAAAAACAGTAACCTTGATCATATGTTTAAACATTATCAAGTTCTGCTTTTCCAATAATTTGGGCAGTGGTTAGTTTTACAAAATGGCCTTTATATTAACTTATTTATCAATTTATTGTTCACATAACTTTAATAATAGGTACCTATTTATCTGAATTGGGCATGCAACATTATTATATTTTTATTTCTTTGCTTTCACGAACTAGACTCCAACTTACGAACAGAATTTACAGAAAAATATTTGATTCAGAAAAGTATATGCCTACAATTCTCACGCGTAATTTTTTCATTTCATCCCCAAATTAAAGCACCAAAATAACCAAGCAGGTAGACAACACTCCTCATCAACATAATTACAAAACTCTTTCTAACTTACCTCTGCGAGGTAAAAAAATTAGGGCATCCCGACCCTTATCCCTCCCACATTACCCTCGCGATAATTCAACCCCACACAGCCCTTGAGAAAAATAGCTCGGAAAACAGGCAAGACATAAATCGACCCACTTTTTTACCGTCCGCAGTCCGAAGGGAGAGATCCGAGGGTTAAAAATGGGAACGGAGCTAATGAGCAAAAATGTTTATTTGAAATTCGAACGCAGGAAAAGTTCAAATTAAATTATTGTATATTATGTGCTTTCAACCATCATTATTATTGATTTGTTTCCATAATGATTTAGGTACCTAAGTTTTATTATGACTAGGCCTTTGGCCTAAAAAAGACCGTTGTGTGGTTGACAAAGACATAATGAGTTTTATTTTTTTTTTAAATTTTCGCATTCACAATGCCATTTTTATATTAAGATAAATAATATTAGAAAAAATCGACTCGCCCGTAGTCCCCGTCGTATGGGTAAGTATGTAGTCCCGTCTGAGGTGCTACGGGTGAGTCGATTTTTTCTAGTATTATTTATGTTAAAAACAATTAATTATATACTGGGTTTTTGCCCAAATAAAGAAAAAAAAAGAAAGTGTCGTCAGTACCCTTAGCACGAACAGCTACAGAAAAAAAATAACGCGCGTAAAAACATTCGATAGAGTAATTTTGTATGAGAAATTTGTACAGCGTCATCTACCGCTGAAAAGCGAAATGAGATTATCCATAGAGAATACTCTATCGAGTACTTTTCCGCGCGTTTTTTCTCGATAGCTGTTCGTTCGTACTATAAATATTTTCATCTAAGTACTTACTTACGTTTGAAATGTGTATATAATCACAAATCTCATCAACATAATAATACCTACCTGATCTGATTCAGACCCCAAGGGCTGCCACTTTCTCCCGCTCACCTACGTTCAATCAGGGTTGTCACCGCAAGGTGAGGGTTATCGAAGATGTCACTGCCTTATACACGCGGCCCTCGGGGTCGAACCTACGACCACTAATTAATCTGAATGTGCATATAGTTGAGTATATGTCGCAGGGTTATGAGAAAAACAGAGATAACCAAATTGACCAACAATCTCTTTATAAAATCAATCCCCTAGCACAAACATCTATCGAGAAAAAAAACGCGTGTTAAAGTACTCGATAAAATAATTGTCTATGAGAAACTCAATTTCACTTTTCGGTGATAAATGGCGCTGTTTTTTCTCGAAATCTGTTCGTGCTAAGGTTGATCAAACACCAAATCGTCAATTCATCAAATGATAGTAAAATGTCATTCTTAATTTTTCCATAGTAATAATAATAATAATAAATAAATATAATAAATATTTGACAACATCACATACATTGTTCCGATTACAAAGTAGGTAGCTAAAGCACTTGTGTTATGGAAATCAGAGACAACGGTGGTATCACAAACACCCAGACCTGAGACAATATAGAAAAGTTCGTTTTCTAAATTGACCCAACCGGGGATCGAACCCGGGACCTCAGAGATGGCGACACCTTGAAAACCGGTGTACAAAGCCACTCGACCACGGAGGTCGTCGATAGTGTTTTGTTGCCTGTGTTGCCCGTGGTACCACCAGTTTGTACCACCAGTGGTACAACGGTAAATTATTTCTTCCCATCGTTCATCTGTTGAGCTGGAACTGCTACAGTGCTTACAGCCTATCACTTAACCTGAGATCACTTAACTTCTAGTGTCCTTGCACGAAAAACTGTGTCAATCCTCTTTTGTGTTTTGATGAAAATATCTAAGTTTGAGAATAGATACTTTCAAATGATTTATTCAACTATATTTTATTTTACAACTCAAACTGAAAAACTATTAATTGTATCTTTTTCAGTAATTCCACTTTAATGTAACTTCATCTTAGCCGGTTTGTTCGCCCGGGTCAGCGTTTTTCAAAGTGTGACCTGTGTTTACAAAAAAGTTTTCTCTGCAAATTGGTTTTGCTATAGGTACATAATAAATGATTTATTTGATAATAAAATACACTCAAAATATCCTAGAATCTAAATTACCTTCGTTCGATTACTTGAATAAACTCAAGTTCAACTTCAATACTAACAAAACAATATCTTTTTGTATAATAAAGGACTTAAAAGTGTCAATAAACAAATATTTTTGATGATTGTAGTGGCACAGCAAATATTTTAAAGGACATCCATCAGATGGGTGGCCAAAGTAAAAAGAAGATCGTTAAAATACAAGATATTCATTTAAAGGCTTGTTTCACAATGATAAAGTATGTTTTGAGTAGCTTACTTGATAGATGATTTGACGGTTATGGTATGAAAAATATGTCAAATCATTTGTCAAGTAAGCTACTCAGAACTTACTTTATCATTGTGAAACAGGCCCTTAATATAATAAAAATTTAAATATAGAAAGTCGTTTGCCATAAAATATATATATTGTCTATCGTGTTGAATTTGTGATAGGTAAGACAGTCATTTATATATCCCACATTTAAAAACTTAGGTAGAGCTTACACTCGTAGCAAAATAAATAGTAACCGTCGACACAGAAAAATGTAATCTCCCAAAAAAACAAAAGGCCCGTTCTTCATTATCTGAAATCTAATTTCGGAAGGTCTGAATTTGTTTTGCGCTGACGCAAGTCAAGAGCCGTTTCGTATCCAAATGTATTAGCGGATCCTTTGTCCTGCTAACAAATTGCGAACGAAACTCGACTCATCCTTTCATATAACATAAAAAAGTTGATTATCGTCCCAAACTCCCAAAGCGGAAACCCTTTTGTTATTGTCAAATTAGCCAATCCTCAAGATAACAAAACATCCCTTTTATTACAAGGGACAAAAGCTTTTTATTGACGAGTTGAATTTATTCAGGGTTTAACTATCTTCCGTATATAATCCGGGGAGGTAGGGTGAAATGTTATATTTATGGCGGGCACCCCATGGGTTTGGGCTTTGAAATTAGATACGATTTGAGGAAACGATTTTTTGGTACCTTACTTTTACTTATTGTAATTGGAGCACAGCTTTTTTTGTTTGTACAAAATTAAATCAGGATTTATTTTTCTTAGCAGTTCGCTGATGTTATGTGCTACGGTTTAAAAAAAAACTTTTAACTTTTTAAAAGTTTAACTAAGCTTTTTTTTGACTGCTTCTACTAACTTAACTATCACAGTGGCTCTGTGAATTTTCGAAATAGCTAAAATATAATCAGTGTTATTACAAAAATACCTTCGACTTGATAACCTCCTTCTTTTTTTGAAGTCGGATAAAAATATTCTTAAACACCTGTTTAACTTAGACACTGTTTAAATGTGATGCTGTCACTTTTTTGACACTATTGTTTGAAAATCTTATGTTACGTTTTCAACCCCCTATTAAATCCCTATTTAAAAAAATATCTCCGCCATTTTGGAAAATTTCGAAATACTGATTCGGCAAAAAATTCTATATAAATTATCGAACCTGCTCACAAAATTTTCACGAAAATCCGTTGAGAAATGCGATTTATAGAACAACCGGACACACGAAAACATTTTTGCCCAAGCTGTACCCTTAGCACGAACATCTATCGAGAGAAAAACGCGCGTAAAAGTATCTACCCGATAAAGTAATAATCTATGAAAAGTTTCATTTTGCTTTTCAGCGGTAGATGGCGCTGTAAAAATGTTCGTACTAAAATTACTCTATCGAATATTTTTACGCGCGTTATTTTTTTCGATAGCTAAGAGTACTGAAAATCTACTTTAAAAATAACATGAAAAAATATGTCCTAATATAATTTACATTAACAGCTTACGTTAACATTAACTGTTAATACCTAATAAAATGTGCTAGATATAATGATATATATTTGTTTCTCTTTTATTAGAAAAAAACCGGACAAGTGCGAGTCGGACTCGCCCACCGAGGGTTCCGTACAAACTCGATGATTGATTACGTACTTCAAATAAAAACTATATTAAAAATGTATAGTTTTAAGATTTTCCCCTGTAATTATTGTTATAAGACGATATTACTTGCCAAATTTCATAGTTCTTGGTCAACGGAAAGTTCTCTATAAATTTTGATTCCTTCGAGAGTGCCTAAATATGCAGCATAAACGGCCGTATCGTTTTTTAACGTTAACTTAAAAGTTTAATTTTTTTACATTTTCAAGGAACTGTAGACTTGAGTATGTGGTTTAAATTTCAAGTCGATACCTTTACACATTCCCGAGATAAAGGGTCTTGACAGACAGACAGATGGACAACAAAGTGATCATATAAGGGTTCCGTTTTTTGTTTTAGAGGTATGGAACCCTAAAAAAGAAAACAAACCGTACATCACAGCATTACCCAAATCCCTCCCGGCGCAACCGCGTTTTATTGAAGACATAAAACCTCGCAATAGGGTATTTTACACCATGTAAGAAACAATATAAAAATGCATGTTTATGATAGATTTCATAAAAAGTGAATGAGAAACGTCGATATTTATTCTTAAAAATGCAATATACATTTAATAATTCAATTTAAAAAATCGACTTTTTTAATCTATTCTTCAAATGTTCAAAACGCCATTCGCCATATTGGATTCCGACGTGACGTCAGCCCGACAGTAAGCAATCAGGATTTCGTACTCGTCGTACTGTGTTATTTTATAATTTTATGTGATTATCACGCCTGTGGACTTTTATGCTTTATTTTACTAAAATCGCATCATGGAAGACGGTTTTGTGAAAGCACAAAGTACTAATCTACCAACAATATATAAATAAATACGATATGGGGCGAAATTGTTTGCGTCCAATCCCGATTTCTGTTCTGCAGAGTGGAGAAATGTTAAAACAGCAATGTAAGTACCTATCATATCAAGTTTTTTCCAACATTATGTACTACACAACACGATAATACCCTGTGTTTGTTTACTATTACAATCCAACATAACCTATTTTTTTTATTTTGTTATCAGGTCCGGAAGGGAATCTGACGACGCAATAGGCTATGTGCAGCTCAAACGGGTTCAAAACACGTGCGTTGTAGTGTACGGTATGCCTGGAACATAAAGTGCGTTCCAAGCCCTATGTACTGATTGACACATAATGTGAATGAACAGGAAGAGACTGTGAGTAGTGTTAAGTGCTACGATTGTCCCTCGTCAGAAGGTGGCTGCAAGCATGGTGTTACGATGTACACCGCCGAACCGAAGCCCTGTCGTCGTGTACTTCGGTTGAGTTTTAATGGAAGAAATCGAATCTGGCTAAGGTTGGCTCATCGATAAACATTTTGTGTGCAAAAGAAATTTCTAAAAGAAAATCTAAGGAGATGGTTGCAGACAGCAGTGTGCGATGCAAAAGGTTAATTTATGGGGAAACGCATAACCTTGATTAGTATAGTTCCACAACAAGTGATTGATCTACCTTTGCATGAATTTAAAAATCATGTTAAAAAGACGCTCATGGGTAATGGTTATTATAAAGTAGACAATTATCTGAAAGACCAAAATGCATGGAAAAAATGTAACACATAGATTGCAAATATAAGTACCTACTTTGTTGTTTATAATCTGTTGTATTGTATTTGGTAACTGTTGTAAAGTAATAAAGATATATTTCAATTAAGTGTTTATTTCTGTTATTCATATAATCAAATTTCCAATTTAAGTTAAAGAGACAGGACATAACCGAGTGACCATAAACTTGACTGATGACAGCCAGATTAACAATAGCAGATCATGATATAATATTTAAGTTTGTAAATATTGTTACTTATTTCTGTTAAAGCTGATAAGTTTCTTGCACCTGTTCTTCTTGTCAGTTATAAAACTCTGGAATGGGTGGAAAATATAGATGATTCAGAAGCGCTTAATTACTAAGTTTATTTGAATAGTTTTTTGTACTTTGACTTTGACTATTCTCCTACCCTACCCTATGTATAGTGCATATGTATTCACATATTTTCCACACGCACATGACATTGAAATGAACATTATTATATCCTTAACATCTTTATGGTGGCCAAGTTGACCCATTCTTCAAATCAACTCGGCTGTGATGGACCAACATCATCTTTATACAGTGAGTGCACCATGGAAATAAAAAAAACTATACTTATTATTTGATATATTTATTTATTATAATATAATAATACCTTTTATATAAACTCAAAGTTGCCTGTGTAAGTATTAATCCTTCAAAACACATGATTGATTTTGAATCAAAAAATGCAAGTGTTAGGTAGCAATCTAAAAATTTGCTGTGTTCAATTATGTTCACATCGCTTATCCTTCTTGCATATCCAGTAGACACAAAATTCACGAGACCATCAGGTGAACAGGATATTTTTTTCTTTGTTTTTTGGATTTCTTTGGATCTCTTCTTACCAGTTTCAACCAAGTTTTTCTCATTTTGATGTCACTTGGCACTTGAACCCACAATTTTAGTGGAGATTTTACACTGGTTTTACTGCAATCAGGCACAAGACACCAATGATAAAACATTACAACTCATTATTTTAAAAACTCGTTACTTTTGTAAAAAGACATTGTAACCACTCTTGATTGTTTCCTGACGCCTGACGGAGTGACGTCACGGGTCTAAACAGCATGGCGGCTTGCGTTTCTGCGCAATAATTCAAAATCATAAATAAAAAATCATTTTTAAGGTATTTCTTGGTTTTATAAAATTGAAATAAAAATTGTGCTGGTTTATTACGACCTCAGGAATAATATAAACATGTTTTCAAAAAAAGGTGTAATTCCCTATTGGGGCGGCTGGGGAGATTTTAACTATCCGTGTATGTAATGAGGGTGGGTGGTGCGTCTTGCAAACGGCTGCGTGCCTCGCCGCGGCCTCTGGCGATTTGTCCCAAACATCCCCTGAACCCTTGTGGGATGGATCTGGGCTTCTCAAACTTTCTGTTTTAGTACCAGTAAAATTAAAGAAAAATTCACTTAATTTTTAAAATGAAATACCTACAGTAGTAGAATTTCAACAGAAATTCTGTTAATCAATATAAGATATACGCTTACCGTTGCCGATGGGCGCCGTAACACCAATATAATGACATTATGTGATGTGGAACTAAAATAATAAAAGAAATAGAATGTTAATTGGTGTCAAAAAACTTTTTTCTTTTTTCTTTTTTTTATTTGACAACATCACATACATAGCTCCGATTCCAAAGTAAGTAGCTAAAGCACTTGTGTTATGGAAATCAGAGACAACGGTGGCATCACAAACACCCAGACCTGAGCCAATATAGAAAAGTTTCGTTTTTTTAAATTGACCCAACCGGGAATCGAACCCGGGACCTCAGAGATGGCGACACTTTGAAAACCGGTGTACAAAGCCACTCGGCCACGGAGGTCGTCAAAGCAATTATTAATAGATAATGGATGTATTTACAATTGCAATTACATCCATCGCAAACTTTGAAAGCCACTGTCAACAGAGTGTTTACGTCGTAAAAGGTGGTCGATACAGACGCGCTCCTGACTCGCCTAAACACATAACCCCTCTCTCCTCTTTTAAACCCGAACATTATTACCATCGCTTCTTTTTACAGCCTTATGCTAATCAACTTAGGGATCATGGATTTGTAATTCTTTTGATATGAAACTGAGTGCGCAATAAACCCAAAAAACTCTTGATTAAAGCTGTGTAAGATAAAAATTAACCATATTCAAGTTAGAAGAATTTTATAGCAACGAGAACCCGCTGTTTATTTTTTTTAACTGTACTCGTAGCACGAACTACTATTGAAAAAAATAACGCGCGTAAAAACATACTATAGAGTAATTTTGTATGGGAAATTTGTACAGCGCCATCTACCGCCGAAAAGCAAATTGAAATTTTCAATAGAAAATTAATCTTTCGAGTACTTTTACGCGCGTTTTTTCTCTCGATAGATATTCGTGCTAGGGGTACTGATTTGAGAAAATAAACTTGTTTCAAAATCGACTAACATAGAAGTTAAAAAAATAATGTTTTAGAGGAGGGTCTACTAAATGAACAGAAGAAAGTTGGAATAGTTTGGCGTAAAGATTAACATTCATTGAAGTGATTGTAATATTATACACTGGCCTTCAAAACTTAGTACTTACCACACTTTTAAATTACACAATATTATATTTTCGAAATAAAAAGGTCTAAAAAAAGTTTTTGTTAAATAACTTCACAATCTAATCACAATAACTAAATAACCTTCTTGGAAAAAAACTTTTTTTTTTATTTCAAAACTCTAACTTCTATTGTTTAAGAGAAATAGCAATTTTAAAAGTGTGGTACTATATAAGTTTTGAAGGCCAGTGAAGTTTCTGTATCTAATTTAAAAGAAACTACACTTATGTTGAAAGCCGATTCAATAATTTTATTTTAATCTATTTGTCTGTTAATCTGTTTCCAAACTGTTCAGATGATATGATATTTGTGGGTTTTTGAGCGTATTATATGACACAAAGATCTTTACCACAAAATATATAATAGTACTATCTTTACTAACAAACAGAACCAAAGGGATTCGTTATGTTATGAATGAACCTATCAAATTCCGTTTTCGAACGACACCGAAAATACGAATTTCGTGTCAGCTCAGAAAAAAATCTCAGACGGTCTACTTCGGAAAATAATCATAATAAAGCAATCTCAGAGGGCAATAAAATAATCATAATAAAATAAAATAATTAATAAATTACTTTGCGACAGTTTTTTTTTTATATATGCATAACAATCATATCGCCGATAATCGTGATTGCATCTTTTCCGTCTTTAAATTTTTCTTTAATTTCGTCTCGGTTTCACCATAAAGTATGGGGTTCATTTTTGCTTTTTTTCTTTTTTGCCTGGAGGCGTGGAACAAAGGCTACAATTCTGTATAATCCTAACGTTGAGTGCAAAAATACACATTCCCCTTCACGACGATCCTCTAGGGCTTGAGTCGTACAACTTTACGATCTCTAAGTCTGGGACAAAAGCGCCAAGCGTGATCCGACACCCTTTTGTTAAAAGTCCAGTAGGTATGATTATGGAGTGCAAACAAAATTGATATGTCAATATCCTAAATAATTATATTTTTTGACAACAATCACAAATATTGCTCCGATTCCAAAGTAAGTAGCTAAAGCACTTGTGTTATGGAAATCAGAGACAACGGTGGAACTACAAACACCCAGACCTGAGCCAGTATAGAAAAATTCGTTTTCTAAATTGACCCAGCCGGGGATCGAACCCGGGGCCTCAGAGATGGCGACACCTTGAAAACCGGCGTGCAAACCTCTCGACCACGGAAGTTTGTCGAAATAATTAGGAGCTCATTGGCGCAGGTGGTGGCTCAGCGATTGCGGAGGTTAAGCAAATTTCGCAAAGGTCGGTCGTGGAATGGGTGACCAAAAACTTATTATATCGAGCCTCTCCGTGCTTCGGAAGCGTTAAGCCGTTAGTCCCGGCTGCATTTTCAGTCGTTAACACCAACCAATCCTTATTTTCATAATAAAAAACTATCGATAAAAGTATTATTAATCGTGTTTTTATTCTGTATATATTTAGTTAAAGGACTGAAGTTACACATACTAAAATATAACGAAGCACATTTCACTATATACCGGGAGTTTTAGGCGATTCTTAAGTTTAGTACAAGCTGGTGTGAGTAAATTAAAGAACAGAATAAAATATACGGAGTCATAAGAGAACCCTAATAAAATTTCCGTTTAGAAATGCAAATGCTTTTTACTTCGCTTGGCTCCTCCATACTCCGCCCTTGGGACGCCGGCCGAGACTGTAATGTTCAAAGTTAAATAAAATTATACTTTACTACACCTCATATAAATTATATTTTTGTATGCGCTTTTTATTTCGACGGCTGAAACAAAAGGGTAAAATGAGGATTTAGTGAGAAGTAGAGAAAGTTGTGTAAAATTAAGTGCTCTTGTGGGTTATACAACTTCAGGACCTATTACTTAAAATTATTAAGTTAACCCTAGGTGGGTTAAGTCAAAAAGATATGTTTGTCCCACTGCGTGATTCAAACTCAAGTAAAACGAACTACGAACAACGTCTGTTTTTAACGCGATTCTTTTTTGTAATAGGCCCTCTAACCAAAACCGGATAGGCATGTACCTACTTATTAATAGCGATGTCTATAAATAAAGGATCTTGACAGACGGACAGACAGACAGACAGAGGGACAACAAAGTGATCCTATAATCAGTCTCCCACAAAGTATTACTTTAAATAACTAATGACACTATATGTACCTTATTTGTTGTTGTAAACTTTGTGGAAGAAATAAATATTTTTCATTTCATTTATAAGGGTTCCATTTTTTCCTTTTGAGGTGCGGAACCCTAAAAAACAAACAAAAGCTTCAATTCATCATGTACGATCTAATTTCTAATTCTTTTAAATCACGAATCTAGGTATAATTATTAACTTTTTTTAACTTTAGGTTGACTAGAGAACGAAAATACAAGGTGTTACAAAAATACCCCGAATGCCGAATATGGTATATAGGGACCATCAAACTGAACTACTTTTACTATGGGACCAACTCTGAAATCGCGAAAAAAAAAACAGCTGTTTCATACAAAAATTAAAATCGAAAATATCAAAATGTATGAAACAACTGATTTTTTTTCGCGATTTCAGAGTGGGTTCCATAGTAAAAGTTGTTCAGTTTGATGGTCCCTATATACTATATTCGGCATTAGGGGTATTTTTGTAACACCTTGTATATTGGTACAGTTAATACCATTTATTTTAATACAAAAAAGGTTCTCTTTAAAAATCCTTTACGTACCAAAATCACGCAAGATCAAAACCCTAAAGGCACGTGGTCAAATGACCCAAACCGATGGACGTTGCTTGACCTTTGAGCGGTGATCTATTCACCGGCAGCCGACCAGTTTAATGAGGGGACGGGACACCTTTCGGCCCATCTGTCCCGAAATCAAACATTGTACGCAATATTGTAACGCAGGCAGTGGCGGGTTAATAGAGGAATTCTACCTTTTTGTGACTGACCTGTGTGTTTAAAAGCAGAATAATCAAGAACTTTATAATCATATTCTAGAGTCTTCTAAAATTCTTCAGAATAATCAAAACATAGACTTAGAAAAATTTTCGTATGAATCAAAATGTTTACAATTACTTTAAATTGACAATAGACACTTCACTCGAGAATGAATGGAAAAGAGTAAATTTTACAGTTTAAAATCGTCGTTTTGTACTGCAATTGCGCTCTGAAGTTGGTCACTTCTTTTGTACATTGTTAAATTAATCGTAAGGGCCAGTTCCACAGGATAACACAATTTTCGGGTTGATTAAAAAAAAAAATGGAACAGAATTTCAGTGAAATGTTCCATCAAGATGAGACTGAAGCAGCTTCGCTATTCCAATGACCAACTTTCTATCACACATTGATTCCAACATTTGTAAACTTAGTCATTTCCTTTCATATTTTTAATGTATTTTCCAAATATTTAAGTCTAGGTATTGTTACGTGTGGAGGCGTAAATAAATAAAAAAAAATGTTTTGAATCGATATAATTATTTATTAGTTGAAATATTTTATTTGTAAGTAGTGTAATTTTTTGAATGTAATTTTTATTTTATTATTATTAAACTAATAAAATTATTTATTATCTTAGAATAATAACAACCTAGAACGATGGTACCCTACAAAGCGCACTGTCAAAAGTGAGGCAAAAAATACTAAGCCAAAATGGCTTAGTTTTCAGATTGTTATCCTTCATACGTTACCTAATCGTACCTATAAGAACGAAATAGTTTTAATTTCCCTACCTTTAGGGGATTAGTTACTATTTTATTGGATTTCAGTTACGATTAGGTAACGTATGAAGGATATAAATCTAAAAACTAATCCATTTTGGCTCAGTATTTTTTACCTCACTTTACATACAAGGACTCGGCTTCTAAGTGTTATTATTCTAAGTTTATAGCTTTTCTTATACTTATTTACAATTCACATAATCAATGAAGGCCGCCGTCCATCCTTTCTATTGTCTAATTTCAAAATCTATCGCAATCGCTTTCAGGATGAAACACATTGATGCTTCTTTTTGGCACAAATAAAAACTTACCAAAGAAATGCAGCAATGTCTCGGATCCAACTGTCAAATGAAAGCGATTGCAATAGATTTTTAAATTAGACAATTAGCCCCCATGTCTGTACACGGCGTGTCTGTTCATTTTATAACAGACTTCAAAAAAAGGAGGAGGTTCTATGTTCGCATGTCTGTAAATTTTTTCTTTTAAAAACGAATCTTACGGCCAAATACTCAAACGAGTCTTAAAGTTAAGGCCACCTTAAATTTAAAAAAGTTGTCAGATTTGACACAAATTCTATAAAGCTGACAGCTTCCTTAATGTTAAGGAGACTTTAAATAAAGATTTTAGCTAAAAAGCTTTTGAGTATTCGGCCGTTAGTTTTTTATAAGTACATAATTCAATTTTTAAATTTTGAGATTAATATACTAGGCGCTGGCTTGCAGCGTAAGAGTTGATATACTAGAAGAAATTCGACGTTCCCACTAGTGACTCGGTAGCTCAACGGTCAGATCATTGGACCGGATATCCAAAGGTCGCGGGTTCGATTCCCGTCCGAAAACATGATCTGATGCGAGTCGTATTTTTTCTAGTATATTATTTAGTATTAAATAATTCAAATTAACTTCAGCCCGCAACGGCGGTGATGGCCAGCTCGCAGTGCAGAAACATAGACAAACTCTACAGTACCTACTTATACACATGATATGTAAACTAAACACTACTTAAGATAAATAAACAATAATAAAAATACTAATCAAAAACGAGTATACTAAAAAAACGGAAGTAGTTGTAGTCCACTAATTTTGTCTCTAACGTTGAAATCCTGTTTGGCTGATAAGATGACTCGGACATTACGGGCTTTCAATTTAAGCCACTCTACCTACCAAGATATTATAGAAGTGTACAGACTATAGTTTTCTATTATAATTAAGCATTAACAGCATAAAAAACACCATCATAATCCTATGGAAAAGTTGAAACCAAAAATCACTATTATTGCGAAACCACAAAATGGCCTCGGATTCCCACGCGTGCAGGTCAATAAAACAATGTCAGCTTTAAAACAAAAAAGCGAGTAAAAAAAAACAACCTCGTTTAAAACTGCAAACGGGATATAATAAACACGAACGCTCATTGTGAAATGAAAGTGGTAATGACATTGAAAATTAAAATCCCGATGCATTCGCCCCATTGACCGGCAACCGGCGCCAGAAAAAAAACAGTCGAATAAAAACGTTAAATTGCCGTATTCACATTATCCTATTACGTCATCGTTCCATTCATGAGAACCGCGCGAAAAAACAATCGCGATGCATCGTTAAACGAGCCTCATCGAAAAATAATAATTATTAATTAACACGCTTTCGCAGAATTAAAATACTTTTATTGGCGCGAAAAGGCAAAAAGGCGGGAGTTAATTCGGTGGCCGCGATGGCATTGTTTGCGGGCCGCGTGCATAAAAAACCGAAACGAGATCATGGGAAAAAAACAGAGACGAATAAAAACGTGGCCGCGTGGAGCACAGTGTGATTTAAAAATAAAAAAACGACGGATGTCCGTAATGAAATCGAAAGGCGGTTCGTCGATACCCGGTGGAAAAACGTAAAAGAAGCACCACTTTCGCGCGTTCGGTTTTGGCCTTTTTGGTGCAGCTTGATACTGTGCGCGATCCTTGTATTTTATTAAGATTTCATGGTTCTCGGCTGCTTACTATCTTAGTATTTTCTTTAAAAATGCTCTTTACAATATTTAATGTGCATCTGAACTGAGAGCCCATTTTTTAAATCGTAGCGAATCAAACTGAGACTTATAGGGGATTTCTAACATCGTTTCAGAAATTTTCAACTCGCTGCATGATGGCATAACAGATCTAATGCTGTTTAACTAGGGTTCAGATGCACATCAATATTTATACATGAAGTCGTCCATTAACAAAGCTAAGTATTAGCAACAACTGAGATAATAGTACTTATATTCATTCTAGATTTTTGAGCTGCAAAATTAATAACAGTGGCTCAGTGAGCTGTTCCTCCTGCTTTCCTGTTAAACCTCGATCAAATAGTATGTTGTTTAAAAATTAATCTAATAGATGTCGCCGCGCTGTTGACATTGCTTTTGAAAAATACTACGATCTCTAATTGCGATTCAGTTTAGGTCCTAAAATAAACTGTATCGCTATGTGACAGCGGTGTCAGCAGACAGCGACTCAACTTAAGTTCACAACCTAAACTGAATGTTACAAAAGTACCCCTAATGCCGAATATGGTAGATAGGGACCATCAAACTGAACAACTTTTACTATGGGACCAACTTTGAAATCGCGAAAAAAAAATCAGCTGTTTCATACAAAAATTATTTACGAAAATATCAAAATGTATGAAACAGCTGTTTGTTTTTTCGCGATTTCAAAGTTGGTCTCATAGTAAAAGTTGTTCAGTTTGATGGTCCCTATCTACCATATTCGGCATTAGGGGTACTTTTGTAACACCTTGTATATTATATAATATTTTGTGAATAACAAAATAATTATATAATATGTATAGATAGTGTGTGTGAGTACAAAAAATAGGATTAGCTAATATTATTATATAATTCGCAAAATATTACCCATTGGGGGAACACCCACACTATCAATATTATATTGATCTGAACCTGTACTAGGTACAAGTACCCTATAAGTGTTAAAGTATCTAAGTATCTATTTAATTTAAACTAAGTGTAATCTTGACATTTGACGCGAAATAGGCGCGATCTTGGTTGTGTGAAGCTGAGACTTTTATTGAAGTGGTTGGCTTCCTCGGCAGAACTAACCGATTAAACTGTCTTGATATATTTGGTGCCAAATGCTCCAAGCAGCATTGGAATGCGATGCACCCGCATTCTAATGAAAAATTAAACAATATCTACCACTTAACTATTTAACACTTGACACTGGCAAAAATTACTTCCAAGAGGAAAGTAGATTGCCATAACAAAAAAGAAGAAGAAGAAGACATTTGACGCGAAGGTGGTTAACACCACTTTAAGATTCGATGGTGTCTACCATCTTGATGTCTACAATCCCCCGTAAATCTTACACTGAATCGATTCTATATTCATAGACATTAGTCCAAGACCAGTCAAATAGCACTTAGGAGATTAAAAAAGTGCCAGTACATAACATGCCCAAGGGATTAAAAGTTTACACCAAAATATCAGGAGTGTGGAAAAATTAAGCGTTGAAAGTAGAAAAATTGTTATAAATGGAGTGAGCCGCAAGAATATTTTTTGGCTCGCCAAGCTAAGCTCTTAAACGAGCCAAAGCGGGTAATTTAGAGTGTCCCGCCGGCATTAATTAGTATTTTAATTAAAATTAATAGGTGATTATTTTGGGGATATTTTCAAGTAAAATTTTAATAGGCTGCTGAAATTGAGTTTTGTTTTAGATACGTACGACAATTACGCTGTACAAGTGTGGTTATATTTCATTTAATGATTGTGTAATTTCTTAAGTGAAATTAGAACCGTTGGATCTCACGAAGTCGGTTTTGCTATGAATGTTGTAAGGCACATGCACATTGTTTTAGTATAAATAAATAAATATTTGACAACATCACATACATTGCTCCGATTCCAAAGTAAGTAGCTAAAGCACTTGTGTTATGGAAATCAGAGACAACGGTGGTATCACAAACACCCAGACCTGAGCCAATATAGAAAATTAATTTCGTTTTCTAAATTGACCCAACCGGGGATCGAACCCGGGACCTCAGAGATGGCGACACCTTGAAAACCGGTGTACAAAGCCACTTGACCACCGAGGTCGTCAATAAGTGTGCGTAATACGAGAGCGTGCAGACGCACACTAAAACAATGTGCATGTCAATGATATTAAAAAAACTTTTTTTTATATCATAGTGCATGTGCACGCCTAACACGTTCATAACCGAACGGACTTCGTGAGATAAAACAACTATACAGTAGTGATCGGAAGACATAATATGTTTGAATGAGTCAAGCAAGACTAGAATGACATCTTACTGTAATTATTTAGACCCCATTGTTTGTAATAGAAGGCAAGAGAGCCCGAGGTCGTTCGCCCAAGTAAGAATAGCAACCTCCACAAGCAAATTCCATCAAGCAGTGAGAGCAACAATGGACCGAGACCGATGGAGGCAAACCGTAAATCAACCGGTGATCACGATCCTCAGTTATGAGGGAACGATTAAGAAGAGTTTGTAAAAGATCTGATTAATTTAGGTCTTAATCATAGAAGTCAAGTTTCTTTTTCATTTTGTCATTCTAATTATAAGTATATAAAAATTATAACAATATGAGTACAATATAGTAATTTTATTTATTATAAATTATCAGTCATTGTTTTCACTTATTATAAACTTCCTTTCAAAAAAAATGTTACTTCAATGAACCTTAGCACTGGATAGTTCAAAATTCAAAATTCAAAACTCATTTATTCAGTCTAGGCTGTTACAAGCACTTGTGAATGTCAAAGAAGCTACGCCATCGGTTCGCAAACCCTAAGCGGGAGACCTTGTAACGAGAAGAACCGGAAACTCGTCAAGGGCTGTTTTTTTTTCCCTGTATATTTCATACAGAGTCGTCAAAATTTAAAAAATATGTCAGCTTTTAAAGTGACGTCATTTTCCATTACAATAATTAACAAAGTTTACATTCAATGGGTAGATAAAATAAATTTCAACTAGTTGAGAAATCGCTGTCTACTACTCGATAACGCATAGCTAAGAAAATCATATTGTATGATATGAAGAAATAGCTCTAGAAGCTTATTATATTATGAGTAGAATTAGTGAGTGCGAACTCAAACTAAAAATCTCATTTAAAATAATTAGACGGCAATTCAATCTCTATTCGATTTATATCGACCTCCTTGGTCTAGTGGCTTTGTACACCGGTTTTCAAGGTGTCGCCATCTCTGAGGTCTCGGGTTCGATCCCAGTTGGATCAATTTAGAAAACGAACTTTTCTATATTGGCTCAGGTCTGGGTGTTTGTGATACCACCGTTATCTCCGATTTCCATAAAACAAGTGCTTTAGCTACTTACTTTGGAATCGAAGCAATGTATGTGATGTTGTCTAATATTTATTTATTTATTTTATTTATTATACATAATGTAGCAAAGTGGTCAGAACCAAAACGAAGCGTTCACAAACCAACTACAGGACTAACCACAATTCACACTCCACAAACTACGAAATAAAACCAACAGTTCACTACAAACCGCAAAAACGTTCACTTTAAAATATATTTAAATCCCACCACAGAACTAATCACTTAAAGCTAATGCCTCGCACGCATAAACTAGCCGCACCTGCCAAAAAAGGGGGGATTAATTAAAAACCCTGTAACGTAATGACGGGACGAAATTCGCTTATCATCTCGGGGCACGCTTATGAAAATTCGAGTGAAAATTTTAAAAGGAACTCATTATACTCCGGTTGGGTCTACCTTACCCTTTGCATAAAGTCCGTAACATAATAACCCCCCACAGCCACTGGGATCGTAACGACCGTCCCTTTCAAATTACAATATCACAAGAATGGGGTGTGCGTGTGTACATAAAAGACGGATGTTAAATATTGATCTTGTGTGGGACAACTTATACGCTTACAACACAAATACCAGTGTACGAGTATCACAAAATCACATAGACAACATAAAAACACCTCCTTTGACGACCTCCGTGGTCGAGTGGTTTGTACGGTTTTCAAGGTGTCGCTATCTCTGACGTCCCGGGTTCGATCCCTGGCTGGGTCAATTTAGAAAACTTACTTTTCTATATTGGCTCAGGTCTAGGTGTGTGTGTTTACCACCGTTGTCTCTAATTTCAATAAAACAAGTGCTTTAGCTACTTACTTTGGGATCAAAGCTTTGTTTGTGGTGTTATCTAATATTTATTTATTTATAACAAATCTAGTAAAGATATTGATAAGGTCTGAAAAAAACTGTTTCAAATGTGCGATATCTAAAAACTGTCGATAAGTTCGTTGCTAAAAAGTTGTCGATAGTATAAATATCAACCATTATTGTGTATCAAGTTACTTTTGCTTTTAGAAATAAGTTAAAACCTGCAGTTTTATTTTTTTACAACAGAATCCGAACGCAAAAGCTTGTATGCATAAATTCTTTCAGCAACACCTCATCGCAAAAAAGAAAATGCCACATCACGGTCATTTTTAATTTGCGCCTAACGACGCCATCGCAGGCTTCGACGGCGGCCATTACGTCACTATCTGTGCGTGCATCTTGCGTGGCAAATGAGCGGGAAAAAGCTTCAGTCGATTATTGCCGTTCAGCATGTTACCTAGAGTTTCGTTAGGGTTGGTTATTTATGTTTTGATATGGGCAGTAGGTTTTTGGAATAATGTAAATATCGATAATTGTTTCTGTTAAAGCTTATAAGTTTCTTGCGCCCGTTCTTCTTGTCAGTTAAAAAAGTCTGGAACTGATGGTAGGAAAATCTTGACGATTCAAAAGCGCTTAATTACTATAGTATATTTTTACAAAGTCAAAGTAAAAAAATATCTTTATTTAATAGTAGATTATGCAATAAGGGCTTAAAGTATTGTATTATGTCCCGGGCGTTATATTGAACTCCGAGTATGTGGGACCATACGGTTAAGGCTAGAATCCTGAGTACGAGGTGTTCAAGATCGCCCAAGACAAATACACATTTAAGCCCGCGATGCATACTCTACTTTTTATACTTACTGCGAGGCAATTGAAACCAATGACTGTATAAAGAAAGTACTTAAGTATTTATTTAATTTTTTTTTGTCGTCTATTCTGTAGTGGTCAGTTCGACATTCGAATAAATCCTTCTTGATGCACGGGTTAAAATGAATTTCGTAAAAGGTTTTCATGTTTTTCTTTTTTTTTTAATTTGTACATAACGTAACATGCAGCCTAACTCAGAATAAAATCTCATTGCACCTAAATATTTTTGAAACCAACCTCAATCAAGCACGACTACATAGGTTGCATTCCAAATTCAAATCACATTATTTCCCATGGGAAAAATGACTTACTTTAGGAAAGGTTTGCATGACACATAATATGCCATTGAGCAGTTAGTGTAAAAATAAACTATTTATACTGAGTAAATTATGTTACACTAGATCTCTCCTTATCTCCGAACACTTCATATTTTCCATTTCGGATTCTTATTACCCAAACTAATAGAGTTTCTAGAGTAAGAACATAGAGTTTTCTTGTTTTTTTTATTATTTTGTTCTAGAGAAACAGCGAAGACGCCGAGCTTATTCTAGTTAAAAATATTACAAATAAATGTTTTTTATGCAAATTGGTACTTGTAAGTAAGAAAAAAGGACTCTAGGTATAAATCGCAATAAATTACATACAATAAGTCGCCAACGAGACCTTTTAAACCTTAAACAAAATACAACATGGTAATGATTTCGCGTACCGTACGCGGCACGTACGCGCACATCGTTTATTATGCTGTCCTTACGCGTATTAATATTAATGGCGGACCTTTGATTTGCATTCTAGGCCCTCTTATGAAGTTACTCTGAAATTCTCTGAAATTAGCACAGGGACGGATTAGGGAATCCAGGAATTTTAATTATTCCTGTAACTTGGTAATTACTCGGAGGTATATAAAAAAATATAATTATTTAAGTTAATTAAGAACTTGTGAAAGAAGTCCGACGTAATTCAGTTATTTCTATCACCGATATGTGTTTTTAACCCCCGACGCAAAAAGAGGGGTGTTATAAGTTTAACGTGTCTGTGTATCTGTCTGTGGTATCGTAGCTCCCAAACGGATGAACCGATTTTGGTTTAGTTTTTCTTTTATATGAATGATAATTTTATCCCGAGTGTTCTTATTTTAATTTTATTTATACAAAATGTTTCATGTAAATTTGTTCAGCCGTTTGAAGAGCATTAGCTCTTTTCTAGTTGATGAGGGGATCTTGACTAAAATTAGCTTTTATTAAAAGGTAAAGTATTTTTTATACAACGTGTTAATGAATAAACGCAAAACCTCTTAGGTGGTGATTGTGCTCATGAACATGAACAACTTTTACTATGGAGCCAACTCTGCAATTCAACAAAAAAATCAGCTTTTTCATACAAGTTGTCAATACCTACTCGACCAGAATGTATGGAACAGCTGATTTTTTTCAGTTGCAGAGTTGGCTCCATAGTAAAAGTTGTTCATATTCATGAGCACAATCAGCAAATGAGAGGTTTTGCGTTTATTTATTAACACGTTGTATGTTCTAAGTCCGTCCATGACTGCCGTGGAAGTAAATGGCCCGAGAAAAATTACACACGTCACAATTCGCGCGGAAATAAAAAGTACGGTGGGATGCGCCGGCGGCGGCGGCGGTGCGCTCTTGCGGAATCGCTGCGGAAGTGCGGACTTGCGGAATTCTTCATTTAATGAGTTGGCGGTACTTGCTGGTTATGATGACTACACAGTTATGCATGGCGAAATAAATGTTGAACAGTGTAGGCAGGTACAGACATTGTTTGCATACACAGTTCATTCGATTTTTGTTACGAACTGGCTATCAGGCCGGGTTTGTAAATATCTTATTGTTTATAGTTTGTGTTATCTGTCTTCTCTTCGGTTTTATGCTTGCTGTATGGTTTGCATTCTATTGTTATTAATATAACTTCTTTACTTCCTTACTTTTATTATTTCTCCTTTTTCCCACTCTTTAACAATTTGGTAATGTGTTTATACTTAATTATTTTTTATTATTACATGGAATTGGTTAGAATTATCTTCCTCAGCATTACTGACAAATGAAATTGGTAAGTGACAAACAGGAGAAAATAGAAAAGCTAACATTATTGTGTAATTAAAACATTGATTTGAATATAAGTAATATTTTTTTGTCACAACAAAAAAAACTACACTCAGTAACCTACTCCTATACCTAAAACAATATTTCTGTACCCCTAGCACTAAACATCGATCAAGAAAAAACGCAGGTAAAAGTACTCGATAGAGTCATTTTGTATGGGAATGTTGTACAGCGCCATCTACCGCCGAAAACCGAAATGAGATTTTTCATAGAGAATTTCTCTATCCGATCGAGTATTTTTACGTTTTTTTTTATAGCTGTTCCTGCTAAGGGTAGTACCTGTAACACGAACATCTATCAAAAAAAATAACGCGCGTAAAGACATTCAATAGAGTAATTTTGACGACCTCCGTGGTCACTCGACCACTCGGCTTTGTACACCGGTTTTCAAGGTGTCGCCATCTCTGAGGTCCCGGGTTCGATCCCCGGTTGGGTCAATTTAGAAAACGAACTTTCTATATTGGCTCAGGTCTGGATGTTTGTGATACCACCGTTGTCTCTGATTTCCATAAAACAAGTGCTTTAGCTACTTACTTTGGAATCGGAGCAATGTATGTGATGTTGTCAAATATGTATTTTTTTTTAAAAATTGTATGCGTTTAATGCGTTTTTTTTTTCTCTGTGTAAAAATAAATCATTATTACACAATGCTAAAAATAATTATACTGCTCAAGATTAATTAACAACATTGTAAATATTTCTCATTTGTGAAGTAAATGGCTTTAGGTTTTCATTTCATACCCACAAAAGATAGGTGTAGTATATGCGTACCATTTTTGGAACAAAGGGTTCTCCTCGCTTATCCATCCACATAAACGTATTTACCCTTCACTGAAAAGGGTTCGGTCAAACAAAAACCGGGAAGATATTTCACTCCAAAGAGCCCATTACAACGGTCTTGGTAAAAAAGCAGACGTCCCATATTGGGAACGCTCGAAATTATAACATTTAATAACTAAATTTTTTTTTTAACTCGTTTGTCTTAAGGTAATACAAGGTGTTACAAAAATACCCGTAATGCCGAATATGGTATATAGGGACCATCAAACTGAACAACTTTTACTATGGGGCCAACTCTGAAATCGCGAAAAAAAAATCAGCTGTTTCATACATTTTGATATTTTTGATTTTAATTTTTGTATGAAACAGCTGATCTTTTTTTCGCTATTTCAGAGTTGGTCCCATAGTAAAAGTTGATCAGTTTAATGGTCCCTATATACCATATTCGGCATTAGGGGTATTTTTGTAACACCTTGTATAGTCTGGTGAAGTTCGCGAGAAGCCACCCACGGGCAGTGCAGACCCAATCGTCGTAAAGTCTTGTATGTGCATGTAAAGGCGCGTCTCCTGCTCGTGTTTTTTTGAAACATTATACAAAAAACATGAAACAAAACATTTATTTTCATACACAAGGCGTCGCCTGCAGGAAAATAAACATGAAACAAAAACATTCTATAAAAAAAATCAATCAAATCAAAAATCAATCAAATAATAAAAAAATCTCTATAAAAAAAAAAAAAAACCTATTTGCTGTGCCCTATCAGGGTCCACAATGTTCTTACCCTCTTTATGTTACCATCTTTGTTACCATTTGTGGATTGCAATAAAATTGATTTGATTTGATTTGAAAAAACATTTGTTTTCATATACAAGCCGTCTCCTGCAGGAAAATAAACATGAAACAAAAACATTTGTTTTCATACACGAACCGTCTCCTAAAAATAATAATACAAACCAAATAACGGGTATCTCTCGAATTAAGTTTAAAAAATAAAGCACAGACTCTTTATTCCACTCCATCACAATAGTTATTAATTATATTTTAGCAAGCTTGCACTAGCACTTTTAGGTTAGGAAAATTTGCCACAGATTATAGAAAGGTTGTGCACGTTCGGTAATTGTCAAGGAATAAAACAATCCCCTCCCTCTCTACCCGCTCGGGGAAAGTTTTCCGTCGGCCGCGGAAAACAAAAACATTAATTGTGTATGAATACAAAAATGTGTATAGCCACGCCCCAACGTTTTGATGTTTTTGTGTAATGTTTCGAAAAAACAGTCGCAGGAGACGCGACTTTAGTATGGGTAGGGTTACCAGACGTCAGCATATGTCCTGACATATCATGATTCTATAGTCTCTGTCAGGATTCCGGCTATTGTCAGGATTTTATAGGTATCATAAAGGTGTGGCGGCGTAGTAAATTTAAAAGTAAGTTTTAAATTGATATTAAAGGTTTTTTTACGCTTTTAAGAACAATTCAAACTAAATCCTGCCAGCAACGGCTTTGATGGCTAGCTCGTAGCGCGGAAACATATACGTTCTCCACAGTAACATCTAAACCCACCCACGTGACTTCCTCTGTCTCGGACTGACGCTGTATATTATTGTATAAATCGTGCTATTAAAGAAAGTATTATAAAACCTCATCATTTCACGCGGTTTATCATTTGGTTTATGTTGTATGACTACGGCGGGTATTGCAGTGCTCAACATGCCAGTCTACCATGCAAGAGGTCCCGGGTTCGATTCCCGGCCGGGCAGAAATTGAAATGATCAATTTTAATTTCTGTGACGGGTCTGGGTTTTACTATGTATAATAAGTATATATTTAATATGTATATTAGTAGTATATCAGTTGCCTAGCTCCCATACTACAAGCTTTGCTTAGTTTGAGGCTAGATGGCGCGGTGTGTAATTGTTCCAGCATTTATTATTTATTTATGACTGGGACAGCACTGCTCCCATTGCAGCCATTTTGGTTTCTTTTCTTTAATGGCGCGAGTTATACCATGAACTTTCAAAGTGACGTTTTCTAAAATTAGTCGTCATGCTAGCACTAGGTATGATTTCTACCGGTTCCATATTCAGAGCTCTGACAGATAGCTGGCATCAATTAACGGAGGCGTAGGCTGGGAGCAAATAATCGGCCGATCATTACAGCCCTTAACTTCTGCTAATAAGTCTGTTTGTAGGACTCTTAAAATAACATGAAATAAA
Organism: Catoptria pinella; assembly: GCA_963556745.1. Taxonomy (NCBI): domain Eukaryota; kingdom Metazoa; phylum Arthropoda; class Insecta; order Lepidoptera; family Crambidae; genus Catoptria; species Catoptria pinella. The sequence continues at coordinate 2,156,179 of OY750776.1, forward strand.
TAATAATTCGATGGAAATAATCCGCTGATTTTGTAGTCTATAAGCGTTACGGCAGTACCACTAGCAGGAACATCTATCGAGAAAAAAAACGCGCGTACTTACAAGTATTCGATAAAGTAATTATCTATGAGAAATTGTATTCGCTTTTCGGCGATAGATGGCGCTGTATAAATTTCCCATACAAATTTACAATTGCGAATTTTTTTACGCGCGTTTTCTTTCCCGATAGCATACCAAGAATCGAGTTCACGATAGCGAGAATAGTAAACTCATGGGTCTTGAGCACTCTTACTACAGATTTTAGTTCTTCAAGTTACCACTAGAGGCTCTGCTTCAATTTCCCATACAAATTGGTTACGCGGTCTCTATCGAGAATGGTCTTTGTAAACTCATGGTAGAGCTACTGTTTGTACTACGGGTACTCACATAATACTTTTAACTCTCGTAAATTACACTTAACTATCTCACTCATGGCAAGCAGTTTTGCGACGCCAAACCGGTTTTTTTCGTTTAAATAAAAATCTATAATATATTTTAAATAATCCAACTGGCATTTTAAAGTGTGTGTTAGACTAATCTACTAAGAAAATTTAAAGGCTTAAATCGGTCAGGTTTGTCAGTAAAATGCAAATCTCTGTTATGAAAGAGGTTTCTTTAATATTTTTTTCTCTGTTATAAAAATTAACGAATCCTGTTTCTAGAACTGACAAAATGTAGTCAATGAAATAAATAATCAGGTTATTAAATATCACTTTTTATATGTTTTGTAATTGATAAGAAAAATCGTGATCCCTGCCACCAAAATGTCCGATGCGTCCTTTTAAAGTATGGTTTGTCACGGTTGTCATCAGTAATGTAACCATACTTTTGAAATCTTATGTCGGAGTTTTAGGCGCCATTTTGTCGAGTTCGGTTTGGTGTCTATTTTAATTATTTTCAAATTGATTCGTAGTGGATATTGTGTCTTAAAATTGGTGCAGTTATATGGTACAAGTGTCTACGCAACTGAACAATTTGTGGGATAATTGAAATAGGCGCGATCTTGGTTGTGTGAAGCTGAGACTTTTATTAAAGTGGTGGCTTCCTCGGCAGAACTAACCGAGTAAACTGTCTTGATATACTTGGTGCCAAATGCTCCAAGCAGCATTGGATTGCGATGCACCCGCATTCTAATGAAAAATTAAACAATATCTACCACTGAACTATTTAACACTTGACACTGGCAAAAATTACTTCCAAGAGGAAAGTAGATTGCCATAACAAAAAAAAGAAGAAGAAGAAGAAATCTTATGTCAGAGGACTGACACTTCTGTCGCTATGTTGTCACAGTCTGTGGCACCTTGACCTCACATGATAGTAGGTATACAAATGGAGACACAACTGATAGTGAGAGTGGACTGTATTCTATAGACACATATTACGGGCTGTAGTCTACACATATTATAGCTACCTACCCACTATTGTCATTCATGAGACCACAATTCTTGCTTGTGACGTATGCGTAATGCTTAAATCTCAAAATTAAAAAAGTTATATAGCTTTCTTATCTTAATCAACTGTTTAAAAATATCTGGAAGATGTTCAGTTGAATGTCGAAGTTAATTCCTTCTTCATTGGTGAGATGGCGCTGGCTTGCAGCGTAAGAGTTGATATACTAGAAGAAATTCGACGTTCCCACTAGTGACTCGGTAGCTCAGCGGTCAGAGCATTGGACCGGATATCCAAAGGTCGCGGGTTCGATTCCCGTCCGAGAACATGATCTGGTGCGAGTCCTATTTTTTCTAGTATATTATTTAGTATTGTGACGTATATTAGCAGGTTCACGCATGCATCACATATGATACATGCCTCGTTTTTTGTACCATCATTACCAAGTTCGTGAATCAAATATGAGCAGAATCGTATTTGATTTCGAAAGCTTCTTTTTAATGGACTTAGCCGAATAAATTCAACTGTTTAATATGAGGACGTTGGAGGCACATTGTCTAATTTGGAAAACAATTACCATGATGACAATTTTTTATGTTTTTTTTTATAAAAGGGACGTGTGGTAGTTCACTCATAGTTTATTTACAAACAATAACTTCATTAAAATATAGCTCGTTGTAGTAGTAGTTCGCAAAAGTGAATTTTACAGAGGTTGTTGTTTGTAAATAAACTATAGAACCTTAGCTTCAACCTGTACCGAGTGAATTTTCGATACATTATGTACTTAGCGAGCAATAAATTTAATTAAAATGAGGGCGCCACTTGTGGTATGTAGGGGCCTTAAGGTCTGTGTTAGGGCATCCAATCTCGCATGTTATTTGTGATCTCGGTATTTGCGGGATCGATGATTTACGATCCCGCGGGATCTCGGTATTTGCGGGATCCCGCAGATGTAAGATGAGCTGCCTATTGAGTGTTGTGTAAAGAGGTATTTATATGTTAAAATAAAATTCTCAAGTATCCATTTATTGCTTTTAGAATTTACTTCTTCTTACTGTCAACAAAACCATCAAACAAAACCAAACATGGCGATATCAACAGCGCGGCACATGCGCGGGCCAAGCGCCGCGAGCCGCGCGCGGTCTCCAACGGCAGCCAGTCATTAAGTACTCGCGCGCCAGCGCTTGCAAGATGATGTTTCTATGCTACTTTCCAGTCCCGCAAATCCCGCGGATCCCGCGCTGGTAATCTCGCCCCTTGCGGGACTGGAAAATGACGCGGGATCTCGGTATTTCGAGATCTCGGTATACCGAGATTGGATGCCCTAGTCTGTGTATACGCGACGGGAAAACACCTCGGACGGGACGGGGACGTTCTGTGCACCATACACTTTTCACCGTCCCGTCCACGTCCCTCACGTCATCACGTATATTTGTTACTATATTTTTTATGCAACGATGTCAAGGACGTAAAAAAACCTGTCACTTATTACTGAGTGCAATTAATGTTTAGTCGCTGTATGATCGAAAGTGTTTATAGCAAAGCACTAAACAATAATTAGTAGAACTAAACATTCACATACCGCAAGTCAATACAAGGTCAGTAATTATCGGTATATTGCCGGTAATTTGCCTAACACGCGTCCGTGACGCGCCGCTTGTGGTCGGGTGAAAGTGGTCGTTTGTGACGTCACAGTATGGATGCATTATGTAGTAGGTACTTGTGTTAGTACAGTCAGCGGCACGTCAGACTATACATGTTGACCTTGAGACGGTCTTTAAGCCGTACGTAATAAAAGCTGTTTTCGTAGTTCAACTGTTTAACTTACCGTGCTGTTGTGCGTACATGGATGGCTAGCAGATAAGGAAAGCGACCATAGAGATTTGGCGTGAAACTTAAACTTTAACTTTGGCGTGAAACTTATGTTCCGTTTAACTGTTAGTGCAAGTGACCATCAGCCATTTTTAATGTCCCCACTGCTGGGGCACAGGCCTTCACAGGCCTTCCTTATGGGTGGAGAAGGAGGATGGGCCATGACCCACCACGCGGGCCCAATGCGGATTGGGTGCTAACGACTGCAAGTGCAGCCGAGACCAACGGCTAACATGCCTTTCCAAGCACGGAGGAGCTCGAGACAGTAAATTTTTGGTCACCCATCCATGACCGACCCTTGCGAAAGTTGCTTAACCGCCGCAATCGCTAGGCCAGGCGCTATACCACTGCGCATGGCTCATCTATATTCTAATAGGTACATAATATTTCAAAGTGATATAATATTTTATCTGTTATACCTTGTTACATACTGTTATAATTCATAATCGATAATATTTAAAGATAATTAGGCATTACACTAATTTTATTTTTTAATCATCTTCAAAAAGATTGCATACCTAAATATATAATTTTAAATTTTGAGATTTTAGCATTCACAATGCTATTTTTGTATAATACTAAATAATATACTAGAAAAAATACGAGTCGCACCAGATCTTGTTCTAGGGCGGGAATCGAACCCGCGACCTTTGGATATCCGGTTCAATGCTCTGACCGCTGAGCAACCGAGTCACTAGTGGGAACGTCGAATTTCTTCTAGTATATCAACTCTTACGCTGTAAGCCAGCGCCATCTCACCAATGTACAAGGATCTGGTGCGAGTCGTATTTTTCTAGTATATTATTTAGTATTATCCAAAAATAGCATTGTGAATGCTAAAATCTCAAAATTATTTCGTTACGTTCGACATCCGATGAAACTTACATCCGCTAAAACTAAAACGTGTATTGTAAGCTCGGTTTTGCCAACCGTACAATTTATTCTAGGCATTGCAGCTTAGAAGCGTATCGACAGCTACAGTTCATTGACCCTTCCATTCACAACAAGTAACAACACACAGACGCAACAATGATAACAACAACCACACAAACACAACACTGTTTACAACAATAATTCTGATTCAAACACAACGAATTAACCAAGTTAATGGTGAATTAGGCCAAATAGATGTTTAAATGAATGTTAGAATTTGGGAGGTCAATGAAAGTGTATTGGTTTTGGGGTTTGCTATGATTTTGGTGATTAACTATTATTGAAGGGTATAGTTTATTTACTTTTCACTAGTTGAATAATAAAAGGCTTGTATGTCGACTAATAATGCTAAAAAATAGGTTTTAATTGTTCTATCTACGCCGTGTGCAATTATGAAGTTTTGACGGAGAATTTATGAATGAATTTGCTTTACTTTAGTTGCAAAAGGCTCCAATATATCTCAAGTGGCGCCCTCATTTTAATAAAATTTATTGCACGCTACCACTTTTGGCACTTTTGCAAACTACTACTACAACGAACAAAATTTTACTGAGGTTATTGTTTGTAAATAGATTATAGAACCTTAGCTTCAATCTGTACATGTGAATTTTCGAAACATTATGTACTTAGCGAGCAATAAATTTAATTAAAATGAGGGTGACACTTGAGTAATATAGGGTCCTTAGTACAATAAATTTTACATGGTTACATGGTTGGTGTTAGGTTTAATTTCAAGTCGGTCTGGCTAGCTACCACCATCTTACCTAAGTCTGTCGCCATAACAACAATCTAAATATTGTTATGTTCCGGCAGTTAGAGGTAAGATAGCCAGTTCCTCAGTGGCGAGGATCCCGGGTGTAGTGCGCTTACACCTTCGACCTTATCGTCACTTAACATCAAGTGAGGTGAAGGCCAAGCGCTAACCCGTTGTGAATAAAAAAACAAACAAGATTAAACAAATACTGAGTTAAGTAAACTATCAGAAACCACTAGAATAAACTAGTAAAATCGAATCGCCGCCTCATTGAAATAAGGTTTGCGATTAGATTACAAGCGATTTACGATAAAAAGTGTTAACTGACTAAAATCGACCAGCAAATAAAGTAAGAGCAGCCTGTAAATACCAACATTATAAAAATCTTACCTGTGCTCTTAGCACGAACATTAGGTCTTTAGTCAGAAATAAAACACTTTTTACGGATTACAGCGCGTACGTAAAAAGTATTTTATTTCTAATGAACTGTACGCGCGAAAGTCTTAGAAGTGTAATCATAATCATAATCATAATAATCATAATCATAATTTAGAGTCTTTAGTCGTCAAGTAAAGCAGAATTTTAAACAATTCAACTTAACATTTATAATCGTGTACCCAGACAGCCTGTATCGTTTTGACGGAGTGTAGGTACCAAGTTCCCCCAAAAATATCAAAGTTCCCCTAATATAATATCCAAAGTCATCAATCAAGGGTTAAGTCGATGCCAGTGCGTTGGCGCAAATTGTGCGAAGGCCTGCAATATGTTGTATGTGCGAGGGAGTTTGGGTGGCCGTGCGAGTAATTTTGACAGAAATAGTAAGTTTTCAACAGCTTCAACTTATGTTGGTAACAGTCAAATAGGTTCTAGTATAATAGTAGTTATTTTCAAGGCTGTTTTACACATGCAAAGTTTACATTGTCAATGTAAACTTTTCCTATGTAAAAGGATTTCAAATAAAACTTATGCTTTATGAAATGCAACAAAGGGCGATACTAAATTCATGGAAATTATAAGAGGGAACTGTTTAAAAATAAATCTCAAATCTCATAACTCAAGAACTTTAAAATCTAAAATTTTTGCATATTTTCATTTCTGTCTTTAAATAACGTAACGTAGGTACTACATATTTTGATTATATCGTTTATGAAACAGTAGTATAATGAGGGGTATTAAAACACAAATGTGGGTTTATCACACATGTATTACATAATTAATAATTAAAACACTCATGTGATATTAATACTATCACATGAGTGTTTTAATAACTAATTATGTACAGTTGCATACAAGACCTTATCTACACCTATGATTTGATATGAATCCTCTATAAAAGGTTTTGAAACAGTAGCTTATAGCCAACCTTAAAATAACCAGTGTCATGGTAATTGTATTATCCGAGCGAGTGGCTGGTCGCGCGCCTCCGTCATTATATCATCCAAACGAGTGTTACAATGTTGTACTGAATTTCATAATGCAACTCGCGGGCGTGGGCGCAGGGACGCGACCAGCCTTGACTCGTTCGGATATTATGGTTACTATGACACTGGTTATTTTAATTTTAGCTACAAATAAGCTAACTGTTTCAGAACCTTTTAAAGAAGATTTAAAGCACGGCTGTAGATAAAATAACTTAAAATCCTCTAAGTATATTTTATTATGTACGTATAGGTACAGTACCGTTCATTATACAGCCAGGGGCCCTACCGGCTATCTTTTCGAACTTCGGCGGATATGCCGAGCTTCAACTTAAAACAGATAAATCGAAGTAAGGAGTTTCGTATTGTACTATTCGCCATATAATAAAGTTATTTAAAAGCTATCTATGTTCATGTGACATCATGAATTGGGGTTCGCCATTTTGGCCCGATTGGGGCACGATTTATCTGTTTCAATTTGAAGCTCGGCAGACTTTCCGAAGTTTGATGCGTTAACCGGTCACGGCCCAGCTTACTTCAATATAATATTATATTACAGTTATGCCTACAAGAGACCCCGAGTCATCCCTTAATTAAACGGCCGGCCGATACCTATCTTCGAACGAGTAATGAGCAGTAAACGGACAAGATTAATGACGACGCGACGTCCGCACTCTTTATGTTTGATCTTTTTAAAACAAATGACGCTGGGAAATTGGGAAAAGCGTGATGTGATCATCAGCCATTTTTAATGTCCTTACTGCTGGGGCACAGGTTTTCCTTATGGGTGGATAAAGAGGATGGATCGTGACTCACCACACGGGCCCAATGCGGATTGGTGGGTGCTATCGACTGCAAATGCAGCCGGGACTAACGGCTTAACGTGCCTTCCGAAGCACGGAGATAATAAATTTTTGGTCACCAATCCCATGATCGACCCTTGCGAAAGTTGCTTAACCTTTCTGGGCCAGGCGCTATACCACTGCGCCATCGAGCTCCATATAGCGAGTGATATATGTATGTAGTAATATCTCGTAACTACGTACAAGCAACAGCAGGTTCACACGAGGCGATTTTAGTTGATCAACTGCTAAATCGCTTGCGATTTCAACCGTCTAAACGTTTAAATCGCAAATGACTATCTAATACCGCGTATATTTTTTGTTGACCGATACTAACAGCGGGTTCACACGAGGCGATTTCAGTTGATCAACTGCTAAATCGCTTGCGATTTCAGCCGTCTAAACGTTTAAATCGCAAATGACTATCTAATACCGCGTATATTTTTTGTTGACCGATACTAACAGCAGGTTCACACGAGGCGATTTCAGTTGATCAACTGCTAAATCGCTTGCGATTTCAACCCTCTAAACGTTTAAATCGCAAATGACTATCTAATACCGCGTATATTTTTTTGTTGACCGATACTAACAGCAGGTTCACACGAGGCGATTTCAGTTGATCAACTGCTAAATCGCTTGCGATTTCAGCCATCTAAACGTTTAAATCGCAAATGACTATCTAATACCGCGTATATTTTTTGTTGACCGATACTAACAGCAGGTTCACACGAGGCGATTTCAGTTGATCAACTGCTAAATCGCTTGCGATTTCAACCGTCTAAACGTTTAAATCGCAAATGACTATCTAATACCGCGTATATTTTTTGTTGACGGATACTAACAGCAGGTTCACACGAGGCGATTTTAGTTGATCAACTGCTAAATTCAGACGGTTCAAATCGCAAGCGACCACTTACATTTTATATCGCCTCATGTGAACTCACCATAGTTGATCAACTAGCGGTGAGAACGCAGCTTAAAAATGTAGTCACTATTAATTAAGAAAAATGCAAGATCAGCGAAAAGTATAGGTAGTAAATATTACGGGTTCGTATTTTATAATATATACTTTATTTAGTATTTATGAACAACCATGCACACATCTGTTGAAATTAGTTATTATTTTGAACTGTTTGCTATTTACAAGAAACAGCGAGACACCTAGCAGCGTGTATTTAAAATTCGAACTATAATATCAATTCTGCGTCGAGTTACTCTTAAAGATCTTAATTAAAATTATTTAAATATTTTGAAACCTGCTCACCTCTTCTCTTCTCTTGAAACCTCATCGGGTTATTCGCTATTCACGAATCTTTTTCCACGAAAACTCCATTCATGGAATCTCGAATATGATAAAAAAAACTTTCATTTTTAAACGGAGCTCAGAATCCATCTATTTTAATTCATGAATTAAAATAATGTACTTACCTACCCAGCTGTTTTTATTTAAACAAGTGGGAGTCACTTTCTTTATTGGACAATTTTTAGGGTTTCGTACCAAAATGGTAAAAAGGAACCCTTATGGTGCGACTCAGTCTGTCTGTCTGTCTGTCACAGCTGGATATCTCGAGAACTACTAAATGCTATCAACTTGAAATTGGGAATAGTTTTAGATGATGTTTGCCCAACTATTTTGCAAATAAGAGAAAAATAAAAATATTTAATTTTTTTTTAAAATTTTCGGAGATAAGGTGGGGGAACGGTTACATTTTTCAACAAAAGTCGAAAACTATGTGGCCTAAAGAAATTTTAAAAAAATGTTTGTGAATGTGCAAGCAGCGCTCTTTCATCTGATACCCTATATGCCCTAGAAGCTTGCAAGCAGTGCTCTTTCATATAATATTGCCCTCGAATTTTTAAGACCCCTTGTCAGTCCCTGTTGCAAAAAAAATATTATTTTTTTTTTCTCTCTTATTTGCAAAATAGTTGGGCAAACGTCATTTACAACTATTCCACATTTCAAGTTGATAGCATTAGTAGTTCTCGAGATATCCAGCTGTGACAGACAGACAGACAGACTGAGTCGCACCATAAGGGTTCGTTCCGTTTTACCATTTTCGTACGGAACCCTAAAAAGTGTCCAATAATGTAACCTTTTTCTTCGCTTTCAAACAACCGTTTCAAGTCGATCGTTATCCAATTAAGTATTTACACAGTCATGTGGTGGGCACTCCTCATTCGGTCGGTTTATATCAGATTTGTCTCGATTTGCCGCCAATTGGAACGACAAAACGATTAACCGACCGTTTCGCCATTCCTTTTTAGTTGGCGGACATATTGACGGTGCGGTAATATTATTAGATAGGTAATTCGGTTTCAACTCAATTACATCCGTCTGTGCAATTTGTAACGTTTAAATAATGCTGTTATAATTGACTATTTGGTGTCTCTTTTCGTATTTGCTGGTGATTTCATTTAAGTTTTTATTGATAATGTTATGCATTGTTATGTTATTTAATGTATATTGCTATCTATTTATTAGTTCGGAAAGTTTTGCTTGCATTCATGATGTAACGTTTTTATCATAAGTAAACAGCCAACTTCTGTTAAGTCCGAAACAGTAAGCTTCCCATACAAACGTAATACCAAAAGGATTTGCAATTAGAGCATAATTAACTCTTCTTGTGATATACACTTCTAAGATTTTCGCGCGTACAGTTCATTAGAAATAAAACACTTTTTACGCCCTATAAAACAACACCTGAATTAATAATATACGCGCTGTAATCCGTAAAAAGTGTTTTATTTCTTCTTGTGATGTTTTTCGGATTAAAACAGTATTTGTCAAGGGTTCTTTTAAATAAAAAACTGTAATTCGCATTAATTTTTAATTGGTTTGGTATTTTGGATTTTTTTATTTGATAGAAACCCTAGACAAATATTGTCTCAATCCGAATAACATAACAAGAAGAGTTGATAAGGCTCAAATTGCAAATCATCTTGGTATTACGTTTGTATGGGAAGCTTACTGTTCGCCGGAGCCTTAAGCATATAATAGCCAAGACAGGTTTTTACTATCATTACCTGTTTTCTATCCATAAACCACTAAGCATTTAAGTCGGTAGGTATTTGTTTTTTGGTAACCTAATGGAATAGAAACTAGTGAAAACATTGCTGGCTTTAGTATAAAATTTGCTTTTTGTAAGCTTTTTTGAAATTAACGTGCTTTATACCTTTTATATGTGCCTTTAGGTTCGTAAACAACCTCATTGGTTTGTATCCAAATCTGTAAAAAAAAAGAAAAACCATAACAGATTCGCAACTTTTTATTCAAATTTCGAACGCGTCTTTATTGATGTTTAACCCGAGCACAACACGGAATGCAGCATCGCATCGCGTTCCACCCATTCAATAGTCGAATTCGAAAAAAGAACTCTTAGTGACGTGACCTTGCGTTTCCTCGGTTCGTTTTTCGTTAACACGCAGGCGCGGTGGGGCCCCGATCAATGCCCAAAAACGGGGGTCGAAATGTCCCCTGCTTCCCGCAAAGTAAGCTCGCGGCTCCTGAAGGGCCCGTGGATCCTGGTTGCTAGGCGACGGCGCCTTATTTGGGGACGGTCGATAGAACCCGCGTTATAATTTTCTTTAATCGTAGGCGGGGGTGGACTTAATGGCCGCCCGATCCATTTTCAGATAACGCTTTGCGAGGTTTTGTATTAGCCTGATTTCGACTCCATTGTTGAGAAAGAACATTTTATATTTTTACACTTTTTTCCTATGTTTAATTATTGATTTTTTCTTCACTAATTCTTTTTAATAACATTTAATTCCAACATATATATTAAACTTTGTTTATAACTACTTAGATTCTATTAGCAGAGCATCTAGAGATGAAAGACAAGTACGTCTACTTACCTATTGGAAATTACTGAAATTAAAAACACGTTCTTAAAACGGAATAAAAAGTACAAAATAATTTCTCCCGTAAAGATTTATAGCCCAATACTAAACTTTAAAACCTAAAAACGTGGGGCGTATGCAAAAGACAATTGATGCGATAAATCTTACAAAATGAAACTCGATACAAAACAAAAGAAAACTCGATTTCTCATCATAAACCTTTGAAAATAAGAAAAAAAGACGTTAATCTTTTCAGCCAGTACCTAACAACAAAGAGACTGTTTAATAATTCACCCATTTCATAAAATTCCGTTTTGCAACCGCCAACAACGGCTGCATCTCAACCCTTTAGCTGCGAAGCGAAATCTTTTAAATGCAAATTTATCTAAGATGTGGGAAAATATGCCCCGGTTTTTATTTCAAACTTTTTATTTCTCTATGCAAATTTTGGCGCTTTTTAGTGATTTATTCAAATTCTCGTGCACACAGGTGGGGTCAAGCCACTTTGCAAGGGTCATCTTGTGAGTTATTTTAGTTTCAGGCTAATTTGAATTGCTAATGTTTTTTTAAGTTCACACGACGAGAATGTTCTCACGTATTTAATTACTGTAAAAATGTTTCTGATTTAAGTTTAACGTACTTTTGAATTTACACAATAATTTGGAATTTAAATTATCTTGAAAGTTGGAAATAAGAATCAAACTGAATTCTTAAGCATAAAAATATTTAAAACAAAAAATACGTAGGTACTGAAATAAATAAATCAGTTTAGATCTTAGTACATAATCAAAGAGTTTCAAGAGTCAAAATTTATTTATTCAGAGAAACTTAATAATTAAGCATTTCTGAATCGTCTTTATTTTCCTACCACCAGACCAGACTTTTGCTGTATGCTATATAAACACTAATCCTTTTATTTTTTAACTTCAAAGTTTAAGATGATCAATTACTAATTATTATTGTTCATTATTTTTACGATTGTAATAAATAAAACATTAAACATGGCATTATTATATTCATTCATGATGTAAAAGCTACAAAAAAAACGAATCTTCAAAGGTATGGGTATCTGCGATTTGTAAAGGTAATAATATTATTTTTTAATCCGTGATTCTTTGCAAAGTTGTCCCTCTTACTTATTAAAATTTTTAATTCTGACCTAAAAATTCGCTTTATGCTAATAAGTAAATCTTCCCAGCATCTCGCAGCTTCATTATGCTAATCTGGCACACGTGGGGTCAAGACTTCTGACCTCGGGGTCATCTTATGAATATTCTTCGGACAGGTCTCTGTGACTCTTGGCTTTCCCACGATCCATTTAAGGGTTGAATATAAAAAAATTTGAGTTCTTTTAATTGAGAGATGCAAATAATGTGAATTCTTAAGATTTTAAATGACAAAACGGAACGTGTTTCTTTTTTAATGTTTAAAAAATATTTAGGTATTACTTTTGTATAAAGTAAAATAGACGTAATTTTGGTAGTTTCAAAGAAGTACAATATAAACAAAAGTTAAAAAGTTAACTGTTTAATTAACTAGTGTGTAGATTTTCAACATAAATGCAGTATAATACTAAATAATATACTAGAAAAAATACGACTCGCACCAGGGGCCCTACCGGCTAACTTTTCGAACTTCGGCCGGTCTTCCGAGCTTCAACTTAAAACAGATATATCGAAGTAAGGAGTTACGTATTGTACTATTCGCCGAAGTTATTTAGAAGATATCGATGTTGAGGTACGGGCCCAGATTATGTTCTCGGACGGGAATCGGGAATATATGATCTGGTGCGAATCGTATTTTTCTAGTATATTTTTTTATTTACTTTATTAGGGACAGTACACATCTCACCTACAGTCTAAGTTACATTTTAAAAACGTAAATTTAAAGGCCAGTTACGACTATCCAACAAATTACTTACTTGATTCGAAACAAATAGACGTATGAAGATTTTTTTTTTAAGTATTGTATACAAGGTGTTACAAAAATACCCCTAATGCCGAATATGGTATATAGGGACCATCAAACTGAACAACTTTTACTATGGGGCCAACTCTGAAATCGCGAAAAAAAAATCAGCTGTTTCATTCATTTTGATATTTTCGATTTTATTTTTTGTATGGAACAGCTGATTTTTTTTTTCGCGATTTCAGAGTTGGTCCCATAGTAAAAGTTGATCAGTTTGATGGTCCCTATACACCATATTCGGCATTAGGGGTATTTTTGCAACACCTTGTATATAAAATAGCATTGTGAATGCTAAAATCTCAATTTAAAAAAAAAATGGTTTTTAAATGAACCATAATCACAGAATACATACCTAATCGTAAGCGTCCATAATCATGATTCTATTCAAAAGCAATATAATTTAAAATAAGAAGATAAAATTCAAAAATTAGTACCAATTTATATTATCAAAACCTAAACCTTTTAATTTAAACTTTAACCTAATATTGTCAATCAGTGTCTTCACACAATAATACCAAAAGTAAAAATTACACTAAAATTTTATTTCAATAAGGTAAGTTTTAAGGTAAAAAGCTCTGGTCAACAAAATCTGTAAAAAATTGAATATTTTTCGGCTGTATTAACCATAGACTTATTTATAATTATAATAAGTTTATGGTTTTAGCATAGGTATATTGTTTAGCCACTAACTCTGGTACCTACGATAAAAAGATCTAAGTAATTTAAGTTAAATAACTTACAAGGAAACAAAAGAAAAGACATGATTTTTTTTCAAAAATAAAAGATCCTAAACTTTTTAGTTTTTGTTGATTTTTTAAATATTTCATTTTGAAATACAGTTCTGTAGGTAATGAGATTATATTATTAAAATCGAATTTAAAATTTCTACAACATTCTTAGTTAAGTAAATAATATCTACTCTCAATTAATTAAATAGGCAGTAAAAAAACAAATCTGATAAAAAATACGAATTACAAACATACCCAGAAGTGCTTTTAAACAATTAACAAATTGGATACAATATTAAAACCAGCTAAAATAACAAAGTGAAACTAAACAATTACTTTTCAATAAAATCCCCCAGCCCAAATTATCAAACGTGCTTTTATCAGGAATATTTCAATTCAGATCGTCAAATATCTATCGATTTACTGAAATTACTGATTCCCATCTCTAAAGGCGATTATTAAAATGTTCAATTCATCATTTTGATATCGGAAACCATTTTTGAACGTAATTATCTGATATTCTACTGCACGCTAAGTACTCCAAAAACCATGATTTAACATTCTACACCACTATTCATTATCCATACTATTATGTGTGTATGCCACTTATAGTATGTATGGTAGGGTTGCCACTCTTAAGGAAAAATATCTTTAATAATTTTAATTCACGATTAGTCTTCGGTCAAAGCGAAATAAAAGCTAACTTAAAGTAAAAATAAATGCTGACCATGCTGAGCTTTTAAAAAAAAATATTTTTTATTTGTTTTTGTCTATTTTATATTTATGTAATCAAGCTTACGCCTTAATATAAACTGTTAAATACGTCAGTTTCAAGTCACAAAAAATTATGCTTCTAAAAATACTCAAATGCTACTGAAATTACTATTTCACTAATTATAATCCTAAAAGTAATCGACAGCCCTGCGAGCCTCCCCCTAAAACATGACACGCAGCGGTATTACACCCCTCCCCTGCCCAAACGCACCTTTTCCACCCGCAAGATAAAGACCGAACAAAAAAAAGAAAACGTGAAAAATAACGCCGTCCCTTTTTAACGCGACCGGATTCCGCCCGTGTGAGCGGTGTCATGGCTAAGCTATGAACGACTACGAAAACTTGGGCCCCGCCCGAGACGGCGCCTCTATCCATCTCTTTCACTTTTTCACACTTTTCCATACAACGTTGGAATGGAAAAATGGCTTATGTGACTAAAGAACCACATTCAAATTTGGACTCTATCCTTTTAGTAATACAGTTGGAATTGGTGCTAGCTGTGTTGTTCTGTGAAAATATTTTGGAATGAAAGCGTTTGCGAATGGAAGGTCTCTCTCGCTCGCAAAAAAGCATTCCGGGAGGGGAGTGAGTTGTGTTAGATGGGGGGGGGGGCGGCGGCCATGTTGCCGCCGGCCGGCGAAGACTGGTATTAATTTTGGCTTAATTTGGCCGTTGATTTCAAGTATTTTATTGCTGCCTTGCAATCAAACTGCGAATTTTCGAAATAGAGATAACATTAGGCTGTTTGTTCCATGTTCGAAACCAAACGAAGTTTTTTTTTCCTTTAGTGTATATTTTTAATACAATAACATTGAGACTTAAATATTTTTTCAAATTGAAGTCAAACTCGATACAGCTTTATTCAAAAAGCTGAAAGTTAAGAGAGTTTTGATGCTGGAAGAAATGTTAATAGTAAAAGTTATCGAAATTATCAACAAAATTATCATTTTTAATTAATAACTAATAAACTATTTCTTATTTTGGAAAACTGTCAATCACAAAACTAGAGAGCTAGCTAAGGTTTTTTTAATAAAGTTTCTAGATTACTACCTATATGTTTATTATTAATTGACACATCAGTCAAAAACTACAAAATTGGAAGAAGACACTTTACGTTTTTTTTCTATCGGGAAAAGGTTAAAGCTATCATGTTTCTGTCAATGACTGATTACTATAAAATCTACTGTCTATTTTTTTTGGGACCGATAAATTAAGTAGTATAATACTGTGTGAAATCGCTGTTCAGAAATGTTTATTTTGCGTCAGTATTTTCCTATTTTTCCTTAAATTCATGAAATTTATTCGGCCTTAGCACAAAAGATTTTAAAAACTGTTTAATTTAGACACTGTTTAAATGTGTTGCCGTCTCTTTCAAATCATATTGTCAAAAAAGTTAAACTCTTGTTAAACAGTGTTTTAAAATCTTTTGTAGTAACGCCGATTAAGTTTAAATAATCATGTACTACATAAGACCTTCTGTTTATATCTTTTACCCACGACGGACGGAAAGGACCGGAGGCGGTATATGCGTTTGGGATTAGATGCTGTGTGTTTGTGTGTTTGTCTGTTACCATTTTGGAAGTACTATTGTCAAAATATCTGGAAAGATATTTCAATTGAATCTCGAGGTAATTCCTTACATTGATGAAATAACGCTGGCTTGCAGCGTAAGAGTGGGATATACTAGAAATTCGACGATGCCACTAGTGACTCGGTAGCTCAGCGGTCAGAGCATTGGGCCGGACTTCCAAAGCTCGCGGGTTCGATTCCCGTCCGAGAATATAATCTGGTGCGAGTCGATTTTTTTCTAGTATATTATTCAGTAGCTATTATTTACGTGTGTAATTATTTAGTACTGTTAGGAGTCTATGTTTCACTGAGAGCTGGCCATCGTCGCCGTTGCTGGCTGAAGTTAATTTGAAAGGTCTACTTTAAAAAACTAAGATTTTTAAACAAAAATGAAAAGAACAAGGGACTCGTCGTGCACAGCCATGGACGATGAAATAATATTAATTTGTGTGAATTAGAAATAGGTATTAAAAGACTAAAAAATAAATAATTATATCAATACTAAATATTCTTTTAAATATTTTACGCCCCTTCACGTTATAATACCCAACTATGATTCAACATTGCCAAGGTTTTTTAACCGACTTCAAAAAAAGGAGGAGATTATCAAGTCGACGGTTTTTTTTAATGTATGTTTTAATGTAATTATTCTCAACATTTGATTGGAACAAAATATTAAATTAACGCATAAATTCAGTAAAAATATTTTTTTTATATCATTAACATAAAAGTATTAAAAAATAATACCTACCTATTTAATAAACTTACAACTGATGAACTGACCCTCTCTATAGCTATCTAAAGTATTTTTTTATACGTAAAGAAACAGAAAATGTATTTACATCGTAAAACTTATAATTAATTTGAACTAAAACCGTTAAGTTTTTTTTATTTTGACAAAATTGCTTATGGAATTGGACAGACAATAAATTGGTACTTATTTCTTAATCAAGTAATTTTACTTGAAATGCTTTATTGCTTGTAATCGAAAAGAAGGATTAATATAGGTACATGTTAATAGTTACAAATCAAGAAAAGTTAAGGAACAACGAAAATTAAAATTACCTTATAAAAAGTGTAAAAATTATGATCCGGTATCCGTTATTCCACCCACTTTTTCTTCCCACGAATCCGCTTCCTACCAGAAATCGATTCCGTTTTCTAACTTAGATACAACAAATTATTATACAAGGGGCATGCCAAAAGTTTTTAAGATACTCTTTCATTTTATTTTAATTTATTTCAAAGGAAAACATACACGGCCTTGCCACAAACCTTGCCATAATAGATTTTAAAACACTGTTTAAATGTGATTCCATTACTTTACTGGCAATACTTCCGTTACTTGACGACCTCCGTGGTCGAGTGGCTTTGTACACCGGTTTTCAAGGTGTCGCCATCTCTCAAGTCCCGGGTTCGATCCCGGTTGGGTCAATTTAGAAAAACGAACTTTTCTATGTTGGCTCAGGTCTGGGTGTTTGTGATACCACCGTTGTCTCTGATATCTATAACACAAGTGCTTTAGCTACTTACTTTGGAATCGGAGCAATGTATGTGATGTTGTCAAATTTATTTATTTATTTAAAAAAAACTGTCAAAAAAGTGACAGCATCATATTTAAACAGTGTCTAAGTTAAACACTTGTTGAACAGTGTTTTAAAATCTTTTGTAGTAAGGCCGAGAGTGACTTAGTAGCTTTATAAATCCGTAGTAATCCGTGTAGGAGTCTATGCACCATTATAAGTTTTCGCATAAAACACCTAATGCTCGCTGATTAATATGAAGAAAAAAAAATATGCACACACGAAATACTAAATTTACTCAATAATGTGATTTTGGCGGGTTTTACACCATCGTAAACACTGGTTTCTTAATGATAAATTTAAACATGTAACCAGTAACATACTTAAAAACAAATATTGTTGGCAGCCGGGGATCGAACCCGGGACCTCGGAGATGGCGACACCTTGAAAACCGGCGTACTTGCACCAGTATTAAAAACAGTAAGAAAACGTAAATCTTCGACTGTGAATTTTTTTTTCTCCCATGGAATTTTGGCAGGTCGTCATACAATAAATAGAAGGTATTGATGAGTACAATAAACATCAGTAATGTTCATATTGCTAAACGAACTTAAATGTTGGGGACGTTATTACCGATTATCCTTTGCTTATTGTTTTAGGTGCACAGGAAAGACCGAATTACGTATAACACTTATTTTGAATATTTGATTGAATCAGGCGTCACTTGGTGGAAGTCCCAAACCATTGTGAAAAGAGAAATATATGTAGCTTATTCGGTGATGGTTTACGCACTATCTAAATTCTGAGGATGCTCCTGGTTGGGGCGAAACACGTGTAGAGTAGTCTAATTGATGAAGGTGCAAGGTGTGTCGCTGTCTTGCTAAATGCAAGTATTGTGCACTGGTATTTTTGTGGTGTGCATGTACACACGACAGCACCTCAGACTATACATGTTGACCTTGAGATCGCCTTTATGCCCTACGTAATAAAAGCTGTTTTCGCAGTTTAACTGTATAACCTGACGTGCGGTCGTGTGCCTTTTTTTTCGGTGCATCCTGCATATATTTTTTGCGGGAGTAAGCTACATATATTTCTCTTTTCACAACACTTATTTTGAATTAGACAAATTGAAAAACTGGTTGCTGTTAAAATTATCATTTTACAGCAAATGATAAATGTAAACATTAAAAACACTAAAACTCTTGAAGCTTGTCTTTAAACTATTTGGCCCATGTTTATTTTCATGGTAGTTGCAACTCCGAATAGTCCATAGAAAGAGACAATTGATTCAGAAACTTTTTCAATCAAAAGAAACAACACCAATAGATACAAGTCAACGTAGCGCTCAATGACCCTGCGATTGCGGAAGTTAAGCAACTTTTGCAAGGGTCGGACATGGGATTGGTGACCAAAAATTTATTATCTCGAGCTTCCCCGTGCTTCGGAACGCGCGTTAAGCCATTGGTCCTGGCTGCATTTGCAGTTGTTAACACCCACTTATCCGCATTGGGCCCGCGTGGTGGGTTATGGCCAAAATGGTTAATGGTCAAACGTGCAATTACAACTTTCTGTGACGGGTCCGGGAGTTACTATATATAGGAAGTATATTTTTAAAAAGCACACAAGTAGTATATCAGTTGTCTAGCACACATAAACATCACCAGCTTTGCTTAGTTTGGGGCTAAATGGCGCTGTGTGAAATTGTCCAAGCATTTATTTATTATTATTATGACCCATCTAGGTTTAAGGCAAGGCAAACCAAAAGTTTATTTTTCAAATATAATAATAATCTTTGCAAACTTCCTATCTATAATACAACTTTTTCTTAGAATAGTAGGGTTTCTTACAATCCATTTTGGTTCCAAAAATAATCATTTAGGAATGACATTTCAGACCCTCTTTAAATTTTAACTCTCTTTACAGGATTATTTGTGAAACACCAACCTCCTCGCAGGAGAAGAGTACTTTTGTACGACGAAAAAATACGATTTGTTTACGTGGTTACTCGAACAAAAAAATTTTATGAAATAGGTAGAACGCGTGAATTCCAGACAGACTATTTGAGGCTGTTGATTCTGTGAAAACACTTTTATAATTATTATTAGACTGGCTTCCGGTCGACTTCGTTACAAATATCCAAATATATTATTATAAACATCCAAACATTCACATTTATAATATTATTGTCATAATATAAGTAGAATAGTAGGATAATATTTTTTTTTTTTCTCATTTCCCGTTCAATGTGGTTTTGGAGAAGGTAGCAAAGTTACGATGACGACGGACTGACGGCGCCATCTATTGCTGAGTAGCGAAATTAGAAGTTTAGTTAAACAATTATTTTTCCAAACAGAAACCAAAAAAGGTAAACAAAGAATTTATAAAAAAATATGTTAAACATTTTTTTCTGTTAAAAAGCATCCAGAAAATATTACGCAAGGTACCGTAGCACCTAAATTCTAATTTACTTGGTCAGCTTCCACCTACAAACACTTTCACAAAAACACTTACTTTCTGATGTTTTTTATTTAATATTACTTAGTGATTTTGTTTATTTAATATTACCTACTCATAAAATATTGTTGGTTACCTAACTACACTAGGCCACAACCATATTTAGCACCTCTAATTTTTGCTACTCGCCGCTAGATGACGCTATAAGTTTTCAAACTAGAAGTCGAATATTAATACCCTAATAAGTCCTATTAGATTTTTAAATTATTTCGACATTTTTTTACATAATATGTTTAATCAGTATTTCAATCATGGTCGATAGGAATGTTATTAATTGTTTGTTTGCAGAAATTTCAGTATTAATTCAATTAATTTTTCTATTTCAAAGTGCTCAATTCTGGTGAAATGTACACTCAGAAAAAAAGGAAAAAACTTCCATTGTCAATACATATGGCATCAGATAATTCGATGAAGACCTACAACACAAATTATTAATAGACACACTCACAGACATCTATAGTTAGAAAATTATTTAGTGACCAAAAATATCTGTGTGGTAAGGATTCCGGGTGTAGTGCGCTTACACTTTCGGCCTTACCGTCACTTAACATGCTGAGTTGAAGGTACCACTTTCCCTGTAAGGATAGTTAATTTGTAGGCTGTGATCAGCTGATAATAAAGTTTACTCTGTAAGTAGGTAAACCTTTTTAGAATGGTTATGATTATTATGTAGTTTTTGACGGTTTCTGATTTGGACCAGCATCGAGCCAGGGGGCTAATTGTCTAATTTAAAAATCTATCGCAATCGCTTTCATTTGACAGTTGGATCCGACACATTGTTGCATTTCCTTGGTAAGTTTTTATTTGTGCCAAAAAGAAGTATCAATGTGTTTCATCCTGAAAACGATTGCGATAGATTTTGAAATTAGCCAATAGAAAGGCTGGTCATGCGAGATCAGTAGGGAATATTATAAAAAATAAACTGAAATAAACTATTTTAACCTATCTTCTGTTTCATTTAATAGGGAGATCTAATAAAGGTTATGAATAAAAAAAACTTAAGTGACGTAGTTAAAAATAAAGGTTTCAATTTGGATGTATCCAAACATGTAAGTAGGTATTTGGCCATTTTGAATATTTTTACTTTATGCTGACTGTATACCATAAGCTTCAAAACAAGACTCCTCATTTGAATACCGCGAACAAAATACGTATCAGAGCAAACCCTCATGCGATTATCCCAACCCAATCGAATTACTCCAGAACGTCACAAAAGTACGAAGACATTCTCTCTTGGAGCAATTATCCCTCACCTCCCACCCCCAAGGGGGAAGAGGGTGAAACCCGCACAATTCCGCAAAATCATCTTCACCCCACATTTTCTCTGATGAAGATATGTAAATACCAGGCTTTCGGAGATAGTTTGTCGCTGAGTACGAACGGTGACAGCGGTCGGCAACCCATAAGGGTTGTGAATGGTTATATTTATTTATTTATTAAGACACAATAACAGACATCAGACAGAAAACAAGTATACAATTAAAATTCTCATTTATTAGGTGCATGTCTGTGCCTAATTACAATTGTGCACATTTTTTTATAGAAACAGGACATAAAGTTACTTGATAATTTAAACACATAAAAGAAAGACTATAAAATGTATTTGACGACCTCCGTGGTCGAGTGGCTTTTTACACCGGTTTTCAAAGTGTCGCCATCTCTGAGGTCCCGGGTTCGATCCCCGGTTGGGTCAATTTAGAAAACGAACTTCTATATTGGCTCAGGTCTGGGTGTGTGTGATACCACCATTGTCTCTGATTTCCATAACACAAGTGCTTTAGCTACTTACTTCGGAATCGGAGCAATGTATGTGATGTTGTC
This sequence comes from Catoptria pinella, assembly GCA_963556745.1. NCBI lineage: Eukaryota > Metazoa > Arthropoda > Insecta > Lepidoptera > Crambidae > Catoptria > Catoptria pinella. Next base: position 2,178,163 of record OY750776.1, read on the forward strand.
AAATATTTATATTATTTATTTAAAATTAAGCTGAGAGAGTAAAGTATTTTGATATTTTATTAAGCTTAATATTAAGGAACGAAACAATAATTATTAAAGACTGGGATGCATCATGAGAGCTCTTTTTAAAGAATTGACATGTCAATTGAATATGTCGTGATCGCGGCAGATATCACTATAGTAAGCACACATTCGGTGCACAGGATTATTTTCAGACACACTGTTTTTATGATAGAAAAGAAACTGGTCGAATTGAGTACCTCCCTCCTTTTGAAGTCGGTACAGTTGTGGGTAGCGCTCAGACCGAGTAGGCACCTTATAATGCAAGCTTTTATTACATTTTATAGCGTTTTTATATTTATGCATTTTTTTTTTCATTAAACAAAATTGAAAATTGGCCAATTTTAGCACTTTTGCGAACTACTACTACAACGAACAAAATTTTACTGAGATTATTGTTTGTAAATAAACTATAGAACCTTAGCTTCAATCTGTACATGTGAATTTTCGATACATTATGTACTTAGCGAGCAATAAATTTAATTAAAATGAGGGCGCCAATTGAGGTATATAGGAGCCTTAATGGGATAAAACTTTGAATCAGGACTTCAGGACGATAGTGTCTAATACTGCAATACTTGTCAGTATTTAGAGATTTTAGAATATTAATGCGTCAGGGATTAGGGAAGTGGTTATTTTTTACTTACATACACAAAACTTAGGTGCTTACTTAAAAACTAACTTATTAAATGTACCTTAGCACGAACATCTATCGAGAAAAAAGGCGCGTAAAAGTATTCGATACGGGAATGGGAATTTTGATATCGCTTTTCGGTGCTAGATGGCGCTGCACAAATTTTCCATACAAAATTACTCTATCGAATGTTTTTACGCGCGTTATTTTTTGTTCGTGCTACGGGTACTGATAGCTGCACAAAATCAGCTATCACAAATCTTAACACTGAATCGTTATGTCTGCATGAGGTATTCAAAGTTATATATAATAATTAATTATTCAGTGAAGTGTCCAACAGACACACCATATATCTCACCAGCAATACAAGCGTTTGCTAAACAAAGTTGATACTTTTTGACCCTTATTAAAATTGTATTGTAAATAGAGATAATTTTGAAACACAAAGTCGGCAAGGTTGCGCACCCCTGGGGGCTCAAAGTTGTAATAGGTGTCTACATTCGCGCGGTCAATTAATCATCGCCCGCCGTAGACATGGCTCGTATCTAACGGGAATAGCTCTCTGTTTTATCAAAGGAATAACAGATAAGATAAGAGAATCCGCATAGAATAGAGGGAATATACATGTAGCGGCACCTACCTTACTGTGAGGCCTTAGCCTCATATTCAAACTTTTTGGGTTCTGTAACTATTTTATTACAGTCTAAAAAAGAATAAAGGCTTTTGAATTAAATTCGAATGCGATCGGCAGTTCGCTATTTTGTTTTGAGGACGACCATTCTAGGCTACGCCGTGACAGTGTGTGTGTGAAATAAATGGTTTAAAGTGAAAAGATTTTTTATAATTTCTCGCCTTCCTCACGACATGGTCGTGTCACTTCCACATCCTTTCCATACTTATCTTACCTACATTGGTGACCCCTACGGAGCACATTCAAACACCTTCAACAACGCAACGCAGCCATCACCCCATACTTTATCCAGCATCCGCAGCAGTCACACCGCAAGCAGATGCACAGCAAGCCAGCACCACAGCCTTCTGGTTCCATCGCAGCATCATTGTCGACGCTTCCTGGGCCTTCGGCAACTCTCGACGGCATCATCCCGACCTGGTCTTCGCAGCCCACGACTGGAGCATCACTGGGCCCTCACTCCGGCGTGGCAGCTCTGCGCACCTCACCAGCAGCTCTGCGCACCTCACCAGCAGCTCGGACTCACCGTCACTCTCCACTGTCCCGACTCACCGTGGACAGGACCCGACTCACCGTATCACTCCTACATACACACGATGGCACCTCAGACTATACATGTTGACCTTGAGACCGCCTTTATCCCGTAATAAAAGCTGTTTTCGCAGTTTAACTGTATAACCTGACGTGCTGTCGTGTGTACCTAGGTATACCTAAGGTATAAGCATACATTTTCTTTATACCTAAGTACATTCCGTTTATTATATTATCATAACTCATTATTTTCCATTGATTAGTTAGGTACCTACAAGAGACATACTTGGTATTTCTTTGCACCTTCGAATCAGAAATAAGGAAACCCAAGGGTTAATAGAGTACTCGACATTGCTCGGAGGGTTGCTTAGATGAAGTGGCAATGAGCGGGACATATAGAAAAAAACCGATGGTTATTTGGTGGAAAAATACTACAGTAATGGTGACCGCGTACCGTGGGAAGGCCCCCGACAAGGTGGAAATCTGGTGGTGAATGTCGCGTGAAGTCGCGGCTTGCGGGCGCCGCGGGACCTATTGTCGTGGAGACCCTTTGGGGAGGTCTATGCCCAGCAGATGACGTCATGCGGCTGACATAATAAAATACAATCACCAAGTTTGGCAATATAACATTACAAAACAGAACAAGAAAAATTTTTGTTTTATAAAAATTTACTTATATTTTAGTTACTTACCTCAGACGTAAGAACTAAAAAAACCTTTTTTTCTATACCACCCTATTGATAGCTGAACATTTATACTAAAAAAAATATGTTTGAAGACTGACCAGTCAGGCGTGCACACCGCGCGTTTCAGCCGCTCGTCTGCCGACACCATCGCAGGCACCCACGTAGCGAAGATCATTATCTGGCCCGAGAAAGTTGGGAGGAATCTAGTTAGAACCCTCCCCCCGCGCCCGCACTCGCCCCGAAGCCTTAACTTGTTATAACCGGTTTAAGCTAGTTCGGTTTAGTTGGGCACCTGCGATACAAGACAAACTCACGGCTTGTCTTATGTGTTTAGCTATGTACTGGTTACTCTATTAGGAATTAGGTACAATCACTCAACTGGTGTTTTATATAATATAGTAATACATATATAATACACACACAGGACAGGCTTAGCCTATTGTGGGGCCATTAGATAAAATGCCATGTTAGGCTCAAACACCGAAATCGCCAATTGAGCGAAAAACAGCTCACAACGCGTTGTGGTCACTGGCAAAAATCCACAACGCGAAATACGTGTTGTGGCTGTTACAACAACGTCTATTACGCGTTGCGGTAATCACGGAAAGACCACAAAGGACACGAATTTCACTTTGTGGTTTTTCCGTAATTACCACAACCGATCGCGTCAGTGACCACAACGCGTTGTCAAAATTTTGAGGTGTCAGATATATCTCTAAGTCATCAGTCGCCATTCACGACACCCCAGTGGGAAGGGTAGGGATATTCTACTCATCTGTACCCTTAGCACGAACTGGTATCAAAAAAATAACGCGCGTAAAAATATTCGATAGACTCATTTTGTATGGGAAATTTGTACAGCGCCATCTAACGCTGAAAAGCAAAATTATTTTTTCCATAGATAATTACTCTACTGAGTAGTTTTACGCGACTTTTTTTTCTCGATAGATATTTGTGCTAAGGGTACTGGACACACTCAGCTAACGGCCGGCTTCCTAAAGTGATACAAAAATGCATTTTCCTTATAAAAACCAATGAGTTTAATTACATAGACGAGCTGTTCAAAACACAACACTGTGTCACAACCAACCTTCGTGGCGCATCAACTGTTTCTATCGGGCCATAATCGGCACCATAACTTAATGAGCAATTTTTCGGTACTGTACAGCCTATCTAGTGTAGTATCTACATAGAAGTCTTTGATAAAAACCGAGATCTTTTCCTAAATTCAAAGTAAAATTCCATAAAATCTCCTAGAAGCATGTCACGATTCGCCTTTACTGCTCAGTCTGCTTGATAAGACTGCTCTAACATTTCCGGGAACATTCAAAACACACCCAAGCAAAATTGACTCGAAAAGTTGAAACTTAAACAGAGCAACAGAAAGTCTGACGTGACGGGGTTACAAAAGAGCGATCAGGATTACTGTTTACTTACAGTATTCCACTAATTAAGTGAACTACGAATAAAGAGATCATATTTTTTTTTAGAACTCAATTCACTTATTTAATTAGATAGTGTATTACTTTTGTTTTTTGTGTCTGTTAAAAACTGTTCGTTATCTAAAAATAAGTAAATAATTCCCGACCAGGCAGAAATTTAAATGATGAATAATTTTAATTTTTGTGACGGATCTGGGTGCTACTATGTCTAATAACTATTTATTTAAAAAGTATACAAGGTGTTACAAAAATACCCCTAATGCTGAATATGGTATATAGGGACCATCAAACTGATCAACTTTTACTATGGGACCAACTCTGAAATCGCGAAAAAAAAAATCAGCTGTTTCATACAAATATTAAAATCGAAAATATCAAAATGTATGTCTATTGCGAGCAACCGATAGAAACAGTTGATGCGTTTTGAACAGCTCGTCTATGTAATTGAAGTCATTGGTATACTTCGGTACACAAAAGTCGCGGTTGCGCCATCGTTACATACGAGGACGAATGAGGTCGTCTTTTACGTTAGACTAAGAACCGGTTTATCTTAAGCTATCGACTTTATTGTTTAGTATTTGGGTGTAATAAGCTTAGAATAATTATGCCTAGAAGCCGAGTCCTTGTATGTAAAGTGAGGCAAGTAAAACAGAGCCAAAATGGCTCATGGTTTATGAACTGAACGGCCGTCATGTAGGTATTATTTAGAAAAAACTAGGTGAGGTGAAATCAGAATAATAATTGTATTAATGCTTGTGATAGAAAGCAAGACCTAAAATGCTGAGGTAATTTTTAAATTTCCCTCTCCTTGTAAAATAAAACAATGAAAAAACAGCCCTTGATGAGTTACAAGGTCTCCCGCCAAGGACTTGCGAATCGTATCTCATGTTTTTTCTGGATAAATGTTTGTGCCACGTGTACCGATTGCATACCTAGCTTTATCATTCACAAGTGCTTGCAACAGCCTAGGTAGATAAGTACCTAGTTCAGTTTAAGTTTGAAATACTGGTTATTTATTTAGTCTGTGGCTTCAGTTATGGTCTGTTGAGAGGGGCAGGAACGCATTGCGTGGGCATTGCGACCTCGTTGCTCACTCGTGGGCAACAAGAGGGGACGTCTTTAACTATATTTAAACCAAGAGAAAGCACTAACCCTTCAACTGTTGGACTTAGAGACTCAAAAGAAAAACTATAATGACTGACTAAATGACTTGCAATAATTTGGCGGTCAAAGTGCTAGTTTACTGCACACAGTTCCATTTCCATCTCCAAATAAATACCACCAAACCATTATCATGGTATGTACACATTAGTAATATTATAAAAAATCTTTATTATATTCAGTATACTTGCCGCACTTTTACGGTGGACATTAATAGGTAGGTATTAAGGTTTGTAATGTTAAAGTTCCCCGTTAAAAATAAAAAAAAAACATCAAAAATATCAACGTCTTTTACTATGATCATTTAACTAAACTTTATTAAATGTAGTAAATAAAAAAAAAATAAACTCAAATCAATTCAGATAAGGTAAAGAAGAAAACACAAGTACTTAAGCGTAAATTTAAGATTTCGTTCCAAGCACATTATCATTACACATAGTCCCATCCCCAGGGCATAACGTCCACCGAATAAAACCTGGGCAAAGCCATAAAACGTGCTTAGTTTACGAGTGGATCTTTACCTGCTACTATCAGCACCTACCATCGTACTCAAACTAGGCACAAAGCTTAGCTCATAAACTGTTTATCTGTGCGCCTTGGGCCAGCGCGTGAAAGTAGATTGAGACATGAGACACAGCGATTTAGCGCCACTGAGGTATTTGTAATACGTACTAGAGTATAGCAGACACCGTGAATAAATTTTTTTCGCGAATTTTTCCGTGAATAAAATTAAAAAGCTATGGACCGCAATCCATACTACTACCTATCCTATCCTATTTATATAGGACTGAGGCGGTTGCGCTCCATTTTGGGTGAGCAAACATTTTATTTGCAGTGTCCGTTCTTCTTCTTCAGTGGGAAACCCAGACTAAATGGTGTGGCAGGGAAAAAATTCAGTATTAGGGCTTTTCAGGTTTTTTTATTGTTCAGTTTTTCAGCGCTATATTGGACTAAACAGCACCACAATTTTCTATAGCTCCATCTCTTTTCACTGCTCCGAAATATTGTTCACCTAGGGTAAAAATACTAATGATAGGCCGATGTGAATAAGCGCGGAAGCGGCTGAATGGTTTTCTGACCCTTATGTTCCTGATTTTAAACGTTATCCTAGATGAGATAGGTAATACTAATAATGGTGGTAACTAGGCCATTATAAATTGAAAGCCAAAGTTGCTCCAGCAGTAGTGGCAACGAAGAGTTTCTCTGCACTCGGAACTGCACCTAACGATGCGAAGCAATAATTCTTGTAAAAATCAAAAGGACGGATGCAATCCGTAAGAGCTCGCGAATACATTTTATTGTACGAAAAGCTCAATTTTAGAGATTTAATTCTATGAGAATATCAGGCACGCCTTTTTTTTTTGAATCGCTATCGCTTATGTCTTAAGGTCCCAAGAAGTAATTTGCACGGCGCGATAGTAAAGTATCGTTATTAGACACATTGTAGCATCTAATTTGGTTGCCGGTTCGGCTTCCGGAAGTTGCGTTGGAGGCGAACACGTCCACCATTAAACCACAGAATATATAATTAAACTTATTTATTATTATTAACACGTGCCAAATATAAATCAATGTTGCATTTGATACCTCTTGATTTCTTAATTCAGAATTAATAATACTAAATAATACAAGAAAAAATTCGACTCGTCACTAGAATTGTCTCAGGCGGGAATCGAACCCGCGACCTTTGGAAGTCCGGTCCAATGCTCTGACTGCTGAGCTACAGAGTGACTCGGTATTATATAGTAAAGTATCGTTATAAGACACTTTGTAGCGCCTAATTTGGCGATTTCGATTTACGCCTGAGATAATTATGGTGAGGAGACGCATTCATAGCATTATCAATGCTAAAATCTCAAATTTAAAAATCAGAATGAATATTTTATAATTCATACACTCTGTCTCTTCTTCTTTTTGTTTTTTTCTGGTATCTATTTTTAGGACTTTTGTAATAGTTTTATTTCAGTTACTTATTTGGTAAATGATTTATGGTTAATACAAAGTAAACTAAATAGAAAGACAGTTAAATTTAAGTTCAATTAATTAATTAAACGATTGAAGAGAACTCATGTAACAGACTCTTAATGAGATTTATGCTTAGTTTGAATCCCTCTTTTTTATTTTTTTATTTCCATGGTAGATTTACTAGCAAGTGAAATCTGTAGATAAAAAAAATGTATGCTACATAGAGATAAATATAGTAATTTCTCATCGGAAGTGAATATTACCTATGTGTTTATCTTTGTAAGTCACGAGTTTTCATCTTAAAAACATGGAAGTATTGATCAATAAAAAAATAATTTTAAAGTCTCAAGTCGTATAACTCTACATATACCATGATTGGTGCAAGACGATTTGCAACAGGAAACGAAGTCGATCGGACAAGGGGGGGCGGTCCAGAGGTCGGTCCCCGGCCCCTAGCGACCCCTCAAGAATTGCGAAGAAGGGGCAAGTTTTTGCGAATGATTTGATGGTATTGATAATGACGGTTTCCAACTAACTTTTTACAATATAACTGGCATAATCGGTATTATGTAAAAATATACTCAGACAGTTTTACGTTCCAAATATGTTTCAGTTAACTTACTTGTCAGATAATTTCATAAACAATTCTACCAGATTCTATAGATGCAATGAACAATTACTATTAAGTACTTACTTAATTACTAATTACTCGTCAAGATATATTTGTATTTTAAAATATGAAATACAAATATAGCTTTTAAAACCAAATAAATGATGAATATTATTATTCTTATAATGAAAGGGAATAAAGTTAGTTTGCTATCAATGCCAAAACTACAATATCTGGCTATACCTGTAACTTGTTTATATTTCAGTTTTTGCATTCGCCAACTAACGCCTGATTCTAACAGATAGGTGTGCTATCAAAACTTAATTTATTTTGAAAAATTTAAGTTATTCCGGTTAAGTCTGGATTTTTTTTTTTCTCTTTGCCATACATTCTCGAGTTAAGTTGCAGCAGATCACTGTCTATTGACGACAATTTTATCATTGTAAGTATTATAATAATAATAAATAATAATAATATATTGTTTTCATTAAAAAAACGTTTACAAAAAACTTACAATTAGGGACACTAAAAATATGATTTAACAAAATTTAAATAACTAGGTTATGCTGTTGTCCTTACTAGAGCAATAAAATGACCTGTATGAAGGACATCCAGACTAGTTAACAAAAGGGACAATAAATAAATAATAATAAATATTTGACAACATCACATACATTGCTCCGATTCCAAAGTAAGACGTTAAAGCACTTGTTACGAAAATCAGAGACAACGGTGGTATCACAAACACCCAGACCTGAGCTAATATAGAAAAATTAGTTTTCTAAATTGACCCAACCGGGGATCGAACCCGGGACCTTAGAGATGGCGACACCTTGAAAACCAGTGTACAAAGCCACTCGACCACGGAGGTCGTCAAATAAGTAGTTGGAGAGAGACAAAAGTAAGTTTTTTTTTGTTACTAGTTTTACATAATAACACTATTACAAATTACAAATTTAGGATTCTATTAGAGTTCCATAAGGGTGTTTGAAGTGTTTAAACATCAAACAAGACAAAAATAATCAAAGTGAGATACATATGTAGAGATACGTATGCTCATCTTATTACACCAAAGAAATCCTTAAAATCCGTTACGTTCCCACAGAAACCGACCCGATTGTCGGTCCCACGACACCAGCGCCACTAGAATGACCGAGGTCAGAAGGACCAACAGTTCAAATTTGGAACACTCGATGGGGATGCTGCAGTATCATACTCATTTTGTATGCACACACCTTTCAATCACACAAACTTTCCTAGGCCATCGATGAAATAAAAAGCATTCAAATTTCAACTTTAATTTAACGCGAGAAAAGTTGTGGTAATTTTTTGAGAGGGGTACAAGATAATGTAGTTACTTACTCAGCACCCTTAATTTTACCGGTAAGAACCAGTTTAGTGACAATAGTAGGACTTATTAGCATAACTCCTTGACCGGAGTACTGGACATCATTAATATTTATTGAAATGTTGGCATCTGTATTTTTTAAATCTCAGATCAGTATTCGGGAAGATGTTGTGGCGGTGACACAGTTTGGCAGTGATTAATTTCAATATGTGAAGCAAAAATATGTGTCATATTGAGGTGAGTGCCATATCACTCTATTTTACATTATAGGAAGTTATTAATATAATTATAGAGACATACATACAAAAACTACTACTTATCGCATAAAAATATAAATGTAAGTCGTTAAATATTACGCATCGGTTTTATTAATACTATTTCAATATGTTCATTATCTCGGATTATATTCTGAGCTAAAACTAAATATATGCTAATTATAATGACATTCACAACCATTCCAGTGCAAGCACAACCAACATCCAAAAAACAAATCCAACTGTACAGTTTTAATCAAAACTTAAAATACAACCGGCCAGTCATATTCTTAGATAGTTAGCAAAACTATCAATAAATCGATAGGCGTCGGCGAACGGCGGCTCATCACTAATTTACAATTTTATGGCTTTTGGGACGCGGGGCGCGGGGGCACTCCATTAGGGCCCGGTGTGGCTCGGCCCCCGTCCACGGTTAACGGGTTAACCCTTTGGTACCGCCACCAAATGAAGCGCCAATTTCGAAATTAGAATAGCTGATTGGTTATCGTTCGGAATTAGGAATTTCGTAGCTTATGCTAGTAAATCTTATTGTTCTTTTGTTTTCTTTAATAATAATTGAAATGAGGTTTGATTTAAATGTGCCAAAAGTTGAAATAAATAGAATAGGCTTAAAAAATAAGAGAAAATAATATAACGTTATCATTTTTTACATATTATTGGTTTGTTTTAAAAGCATTTATTTGAAAAAGTGTAAGAATACACTTTACAGCATTTTCTTTTAAGAACATACTTACATACGTCAACATAATAAGATTTCCATACTAAATAAACAAAAATAAAATTAGATTTCCACTACTCGTTTGCAAACCGTACATTTCACGCCTACCGACAAGAAACGCGTGCAAAGGAGAAAGAAGAAAACTGAGACGGGGCAGAGAGGGATATCTTTAAGATACGTCGCCATAGCAACGCTTACGACCCACACACACAGACACTTCTAGTTTAATGATAGTTTTCACGCACACAGTGCCGTGTTGCGACACTGGCCCTTTTCACATCGGACGATAACGATAACTACACGCTATTGTCGTGTATTTCATACAATGCTTTCACACTGTGTCGTTGTCGTCAACGATATCGTCGCCGACATAATTGTCGTTCCGATATCGGTGCACGGCACTGTATCGCACTTGTATAATAGAATCAACACAAAATGTTCTTTAACGATAACTTTTTTTCGCCATAAAAATGAAAAATAAAGCAAATATTATATGTGATATAGTGTTTGCGATACCCATTATAGTCACACGTGTCCCATAAGGAAGGCACTGGTTTCCATAAGAGTGAATAAGGAGGACGGACCATAATATAACCAACCATGCGGGCCCAATACGGATTGATGGATGGTGGGTAGCTGGTCACAAACCTCGTTCTCGTCCGATCTGACGATATTGCGTGTCGTGCCGCTGTCGTCATCGTGTCAGTGTGAAAACGGCCACTGGGTATTAGGAGAATTCGACCCGACCTTCCAGGCTTCAGTTATTAAGCAAATGCTTCGCAAACATTTGGGTGGGCACCTTTAGTTTTGCTGCTTATAAATAGGTTGGGTGTTGAGCTTTAAGCTTCAATTAAGTTAATGTAGGCGGGTGCGGAGTATATCTATCTAGATAGTCTATGTACTTGGAAACAAAGAGGTGTTTGTAATATAAACACGTTGATTTCAAAATATTTCTTTAAAACACGTACAGCAACAAAGAAAATTAATAAAGGAACCTTTCTAATAAAAAAATAAGTAAGTGCTACTGCATCCTTAACGATTGTCAAACATTTGCAAAAATGTTTCTTTCGCATGTCAAGGGTACCTCCTCACATTGGTAAAATAAAGCTAACTTACATCCGAAGTAAAAAGTACCTTAACATTTCAACAAATCGTCTAAGGACCCATTAGCTCAATTGGTAAGAGCATTCGCCTGGATAGCAAAAGATTATTAGTTCAATTCCGATCTGCGTATAGTTAGAAGAGAGTTGCTTTTTTTCTATTACAAAATTTGGCTTGTAAATAATGTGGATGCAAATATTAATCAAAAAGAAGTCTTAAGTTACCGATTCGGAAAGCCACGAACTTACCCATGATATAACTAGCAGCCAATTCATGAAGAAACTATTAATAGCTACACATAGTTGTCTAAAGCGCAGTACTCCGCGACAAATTGCTCAGCACTAAAGACTTTAGTTTTGGCCCGCAACGATTCCGACTACGACATACCTCCGAGACTCATGCTACGAAATGGTGTCGCTACGATCACCCGTAGCAATATACCCGTAGCACCCGTAGCAAGACTTTTATATTATGCAGTCGAGTGGTTTTCTTTATTTGTACTTTGAATATTTTGTTTAAGAAAAACATGTTTTGCATGTATAAAATATGTTTCACGAAGTCCTCTAGGATTTCAGTTATATTTTAACATTGTTAAGCACCGTCTTAAGGCGATCATATTTTTTAGAGTAACTAATTACTACTTAACTCGTATCAAGTGGATTTTTGACAAATTACATAAGTACTTAGCGAGTTTGTTTTATGATAGGAGCGTCATTTAGCATGTCAAAAGAATTGTGGAGTTGCATACTGTTCTTCGATGACCTCTAACTAAAAGATTACCAACCCCTGTAGCATAATTCTAATACATAATTAGCTCGGGAAGAGTATACTTTCTACGACGAAATGTCAAAAAAACATCCCATTTAAAAAAAAAAATTGTTTAACTGACAAAACTAAACAAAATATTTTGTCGTGTTTTTCATGTTATTTGCAACCTTTGCGCGACTAACACTTAACAGCTCTTTGTAGACATGTTATGAGTTTACGCTTACTTTACTCGATAGTGGCTGTAGTGCAGATTTGTATGACAACTTTTAGTTTAGTGTAGTTAGCGCTGTGCCAAATTGCATACAAAATTTCAGAAAAAAGTTCATATAGATTTTTATGTAACTAAACGTAATAATACTAAAAAAACAAAGTGAGAAATAAACTTCATTTCCACTGACGGAAAATATTTTAAATTGGAACCTATTTCCATAGAACCAATACGAATGGCTTATGTACTTGTTATGTACTGTCCAAGTTGCCTTAAGGCATAGACAAAGTGTCCATAGAGAAGGCACAACTTTGCGACAAATTGTCGGCCGCTAACGACTTTAGTTCGACCGCCACGCGTTTAGCTACTGGTTGTTGATGACAAAGTTGATTCATCATTCAGATAAGGCTTTATCGATATTTTAAAAAACAATAATCATAAGTTACAGCCACTCTCACAGATGTCATTAATGTAAATGCTTAAAGTTGTTGATATCTCTTTCTTCACTATAATTAATAGTGTAAAAGATGAGACATATAACTCTGTATTGACGATAAAGTGAGATGTAAATGAAGCGAAAGAAGTATGCAAGGATCGTAGCAGGTGGCAATGCATAGTCTCTGGCTACCCCCATGGGAAACAGGCGTGAGTATATGTATGTATGTATTAACAGTTATTAATTCTGCAAGTAATAAAGCTATATTACATCATTGTGGCAACAAAAATAGGTCATTCGTATTTATTAATACCTATTTAAAAATATATACACTTCAGACTAAGTGATTTCAGACTAAGTGAATGAACAACTTTTACTATAGGGCCACACACGGAATCGCGAAAAAAAATCATCTGTTCTATACATTATAGTCGAGTCGATGTTGTACTTTTCTATGGAACAGCAGATTTTTTTTTCGCGATTCCGTGGTTGGCCCCACAGCAAAAGTTGTTCATTCACTTAGTCTGAAATCCCCAATTCATTTTTAGATACACTTAAAAATTAATGGTGTATAGGAAATCTTAAAAGTGAAATCTTAACATAAAATGGGCGTGACTAGTAACGTGACCGTTTACTAGTGTAGGTACATTCCTTATCTTTGTGTTACAGAATATTAATAATAAATATCGAGCCAATACCCCAAAGCTAAACATCAGAAACACAAACAGCGCCTAGACCTAAACTAACCAGATACCTACCAGCCCTCCCAGTTTAATAAGTTTCCCATCGCACGAGGCCCCTAATGTGCGGGCTTAAGGCTTCCTTAATTCGACCCCACCCCCCTCGCCCCCCAAGACATATTTCATCGGCACTCCACCTTAAGGATGGGGTTGAGATGACAGCGGCAAATGACGATTGAGCGGATTATATCCAAGCTCTGTCCAAGATATATCTCAGCTCTTCTTCTTTTGACGATATCGTAAATATTTCAGATTTATATCACACTATCTTGAAACCGTATGGGTAATATTTGTCTACTTTAAAAAGTAAAATGCTTTTTTAACAATTTATTATGAAATATGACTTTTCAAGACATGTCTTATGATATTCTTAACTTCACGTTCCCCCGAGTCTATATGCAACTTCAACCGCCTCTGTGGTCTAGTACTCTAGACCACAGAGGTTCGCCCACCCGTGTAAGACGCAGAGGTCCCGGGTTCGATTTCGAGGAGGAGTGTACATTTATACTCGGTTTGGTTGGTGGTAGAGCTTATTTCAAGTCCGCCTGGCTAGCTACCACCACCTTACCTATGTCTGACGCCATAACAACAATTAAAAAATTGTTGTGTTTCGACAATTAGAAGTAAGATAGCCAGTTCCTCAGTAGTAAGGATTCCGGGCATAGTGCGCTTCTACCTTCGGCTTTATAGTCACTTAACTTTAGGTGAAATGAAGGCCAAGCACTATCCCGTTGTGCATAAAAAAAACTTCCTTCGTAAAAATATAGTAATATGCTTTTGCTGCTAGCAGATGAGTGACGACAGCTTCTTGAACACACTGTATGCAGCAAAATATCCGCTTTTTCTGCCACTCCACTATATTCGTAACCGCAGACAAACTACCGGGCAACTTCGGTAATATATCACATGTAAATAATACAAGATACGTGAGAGTTTAACAACTGCGCGGTCACGTAAGGCTTTATTACGCGCAACTTGAGAACCTTCAGTTTTGGCTCTATTGATTTACTGGTTATTATTATGTGGAAACAACTGACTAATAACATAATAATGATACTCTATATAGGTATATTATTTACTGGATTCTGCTTCCGAAATGAACACATTTTATTTTATTTAAGATACTAATTAATAAAGAAAAGTATTTTGCTAAAAGAGTGGTAGACGGAAAAAATGGATGGAAAAGAAGAGGGAAGACAAAAAACTGGGAGGATAATGAAAATTCTTTTTTCACTTCTCATGCACGTAAAGTTCGTCTTTATTTTGGGATAGACTGCATAAAATCACTTTTCATGCTCTAGTGCATAAAGTAAAATCTTCGTCTAAGTCTCAGACTCTAAGACAAAGGTCGTCAGGTAAACAGCTACACAATTAAACTTCGTTAAATAAACTTGTTTTTGCAATATTGCTTTTTTATTTCGTCACAATCGAAGTGAAAAGCAGAGTGTATAACTCGTACATAAAACCCATTTTATGCACTTGTTGTACAATCTACTATTTTTCGCGATTTCATTTTTAGATATTATTTCGATACGATATAATGACATGCCACGTATATAAATCCGTCGTCCTTTATTTTAATTATTGTTTTATAAATAACGCTTAAAATATTTTTATTGTACACTTTGGACTTTTGATAATAATAATAATAATAAAAATAATTTATTCAACCAAAAACAATTACATTACATTTACTTTACAGCATTAATTAACAAAGTTTTTTACAATTGAAAACGATATTTGCAACAAATATAAAAAGTAATGCTCGGAGGTAAAGCTACACCAGTTTGTTCTTATTTCCTAATACATTTACAAAAAACCTAATATTTACTTATATTCAAGTACCTACTACGTTAATTTCTTTATCAATAGATGGTTTTCTTTGTTTAAATCCCATGTCTTAATAACTAAATGTGTTTCGATTAAACAGCTCGCTACGGATCTCTCCCTCCAACTTTAAGGTAAAATAAGGGTGTCAGTCCGGGGGCCGCCAAGACCCGATAGGCTGAGGAGCTGAGGGGGTCGTTAAGACCCACCCCCTGTCACTTACTGACCCCCTCTATAATTGTCAAATATTTGCATTATAATAATGACAATTAAAGTTATTTCTTTTGATTGATACAGAAACGGTTTTTTAACTTTGTAACGTGAATGATTTAAAAGTGAACAAATAGTATTTTACAAATAACAAATAATTTTAAATAATAATTTAGGCTGGTAGTTTATTACTCTTTCAGTTTGAATGAATACACTGTATATTAATTAATAACATATACGCACTCATAATAAGTCAGTCAAGTAGTCATAATCAAGGATAGAAAAGTAGGTAGGTATGCTTAAGTAAAAGTAAAAGTAAAAAATTTCTTTTTTCAAATAAACTTAGTAATTAAGCGCTTTTGAATCGTCTATATTTTTCTACCACCCGTTTCAGACTTTTTTAACTGACAAGAAGAACAGTCGCAAGAAACTTATCAGCTTTAACAGAAATAAGTAACGATATTTACAAACTTAATTTAAATGTAATAAAAATCGGATCTACTGCTTTCACTTCACCTTCACTTTCACTTCACTTTCACTTTCCATTTTTATAATTTAACTTAAAAATAAATCGGTAGTAAAAACTGTAGTAAGACTATTTCTAAACATAAAGAACCGAGCATTGACAGACTGCCATTGACATTAATAACTTTATTCATAAAATTAATTATGATAATTAACGCGATTCGCATAATCATAAAAACATGTGAAGAGTTTAGTCGCAGGTTGTGTGTGACTACTAATATATTAATAACATATTTTTTTACTTTTTTATTTCATTTACGGAGGAAATACCCAGCGGTGATGTCATCATGCATGACAGCATGACAGTCTTATAATGCAATTAATCTGACAATGACGGTGGTCTGCGGCAACTTTACTTGAGAATGTATGGTGCACATCGTGACGACGACCTCCGTGGTCGAGTGGCTTTGTACACCGGTTTTCAAGGTGTCGCCATTTCTGAGGTCCCGGGTTCGATCCCCGGTTGAGTCAATTTAGAAAACAAACTTTTCTATATTGGCTCAGGTCTGGGTGTTTGTGAAACCACCGTTGTCTCTGATTTCCATAACACAAGTGCTTTAGCTACTTACTTTGGAATCGGAGCAATGTATGTGAAGTTGTCGAATTTTTTTTTTTATTTATTGTACCACAAGTGCTCTAAAGCTGCCGCAGACCACCATCTTTGTCAAATTAATCTCATTTTTACCCCTTTTCTCGTATTTGTACCCCTTAATCAAAACATCTGCAACTTTGAGACGCTCATTTTTCAGAAAATGCATTTTTTTCTATAAACAAGCACTATTGCGTGCTACACAAGTATAGATATGACGCATCTGTGTATAAGAAGAATTAATTTAAATTTCGCATCTCCGTATAATCAGTAAACGTAACCAAGCTAGGTACAGACGACGGCATGTCAGACTATACATGTTGATCTAGAGACCGTATTTACGCCCTAGATAATAAAAGCTATTTTCGCTGTACAACTGTTAAACTTGGTCTGCTGTCATGTGTACATTCGCACCCAAACTTGATAACACAAAGGTAACCCACTTTTCACGTGTAGAGATATTCTACGAAGATTCGCAATTCAAATGGAGGAGCGCAATTCCGATCCTTAATCCATTCTAATAAGGCTCACGGGTACTTAACCCTGTGGGTGGTCTAACCGAACCCTCTAAACGAACAAAACTGAGAGCTAGTAAAGGACAAATGACCCAATTTCCTTGAGTGTTCCCAACCTTCACCCGCCCGTGAAGGGTTTGAGGGTTCTATAATAGTATCTCGCTTCGTTTGTGTGCCAAATAATAAGATTAAAACAATGTGGAATATAATTAACGAAAAAACTAATAAAATAAATAGAAAATCAAAACGTAACATAGAATTAAATATAAATAATTGTATGATTTCAGAACCTATGTTAATAGCAAATTATTTTAACGACTTTTTTGCCTCTGTGGGCCTGTCTAACCCACAACCGCAAACCAGCGCTAGCGATGGCGACGACACCGACACCCAAACGGCCCCAACGGCCGGCTGCTCACGCCCCCGCTTTGCAGAGAACCACGTAGAAAATTCAATATTTCTCAGCCCGGTCGACTGCAATGAGACCCATAGAATTATAAGAAACCTAAAAAATAAAAAAAGCTTCGGAGTGGATGAGTTACCGCCCAGTTTAATTAGAGAGTGCGCTGATGAATTGAGTTTGCCATTCAGTTTGTTAATAAACCAGTCATTTCGTGAGGGCATTTTTCCTGATTTATTAAAAGAATCGCTCATAAAACCAATTCACAAGAAAAACGACAAAACTGACCCTAATAATTATCGACCTATAGCTATCGCACCAACATCATCAAAAATTCTAGAAAAGGCAATGTACGATCGCGTAGTAAAATTCTGTGAAAAATACCAAATTTTTGATGACTCTCAAAATGGTTTCCGGAAAAATCGTTCCACAGTTCTAGCAGTTTATAAATACACTCAGGAAATTATAAAATTAATGAACAATAGACAATACGGTGTAGGGGTTTTATTAGATATGACCAAAGCATATGACAGGGTACAGCATAATATCTTGCTAAATAAATTATTTAATATAGGAATTCGCGGACCAGCTCATAAATGGTTTGCTTCATATCTGAAAGACAGACGTCAGTACGTAGAAATAGAGTATTTCGATAATGTTACCGGAAACATCAGCCGGGTACGATCCGCTTGTAAAATTGTAAACGCCTCCATACCGCAGGGCTGTGTTGTTGGTTGTTTATTGTTTTTAGTTTATATCAATGACCTCCCGAAGAACATAGATGAGACATGCGTATTATTTGCCGATGATATATCCTTACTTACGTCTTGTACAAACAATAACAATAACAACATAAACCAAAATTTAACCCACTTACTCTCTAAGACATCAGATTGGCTAATTAACCATAACTTAAATATAAATTTCACCAAAACTAAAATTATGACTTATCACCCTCCTCAAAAAACAGCGTTAAATATAAATTACAGTTATAATGGCATAAAACTGGAATGTGTGGACGAATTTACGTTACTCGGCGTAACAATAGATAGGCACATTAACTGGAAAGCCCATGTGCAAAAAATTAAATCTAAGCTGTCAAGCTTTACTTACGCGCTGCGCGAAGTAAAAAAGACCACGGATATAGAAACGGCAATAATCTCGTACAATGCCTACGCGCACGCTTGGTTGACCTACGGCGTGGTGCTGTGGGGCAATAGTACGGACGCGACAGAGCTCCTCACCATGCAAAAGAAATTAATTCGCATTATAGCCAATATCGAGCAAACTGAAAGCTGCAAACCATATTTCAAAAAATATTCAATTCTGCCCCTACCGTGTTTATATATTTATGAGGTATGCAAATTTGTACGCAAACACAGCGAATTTTATACAAAACGAGAACAAGTTCCATCAAAATATCCATCCCGCCATAAAAATAAATTAATATTACCCTGTTCTAGGCTAAAACTGACATCAAATAGTACATTACATGCATCTATCAAAATATATAATAAATTACCTCCATCAATAATTAATGAAAATAAATATTCTATCTATATTAATCAATTAAAGAAATTCCTAATAAATAAATGCTATTACACTTTAAATGAATTTTTCAATGACAGTTTTTAACTAAATACATTTTAATGAATAAATACCTTAAATAATAACATACAATTACAAAATGGTAAATTGAAAATGATTGTTACGTATGTATTGAATTGGATTATCAATAATACAACTTTTTATTATTTTTAAGCATACATATAGATAAATCCAAGAATCTAACCATAATAATGCAGTCTTCCCTCTCTCGCTCTGTATTTGCTGTGCCTGACAAGGTCCATAACTGCACTTGTAAATTTTGTAACACCTATTTGTATACATTATGGAAGCAATAAAGTTATTGAGTATTGAGTATTGAACTCCAGTTGGCCTGGTTGGGAAAAAAGTGGAAAATTACCAGAATTTGTCATAATAGGGTAGTTTTTATGCGAACAGTCACTAATACAATCTATTTTCTTGAAAACAGGACAGTCCAATGAAAAAGACTTGTTAGTTGTTTTGTATACACGCATGAAAAGCTATTTGACAGTAACATAAAAAAATGATAACAGAAATCTTATCGGATTGCCGAAATAAATTGATCCGACTTAAGATCAAAAGTATTAGATGAAAATAAATCAGTGCCCGTAGCACGAACAGCCGTCGAAAAAAATAACGCGCGTAAAAACATTCGATAGAGTCATAGGGTACTTGATCGGGAATTAAGTATTGAAATTCATTCCCCGCACTGAATTTCAAATTTAGAACGTGATGAACCAGCCGCCACGTAATTGTGGAACGCCCCCGCATTCTGTTTTTCAAATGGAATGGTAACATTTCAGAGCATGAGTGAGAAATAGTACATTACAGCCGAAAACAGGAACTTAGCATTTACATTGTCGAGGATGGTTAAACCAGAGCCGCAGGCCAGGACTTTAATCATTCGAGTCAATGGAAATAGCTTCCAGTACAAAGCTTGTATAATATTTTTCTCAAGAAATGCGAAGAAATAACATTTTCTCAGTTAAAATGTAAATTTTTAAATTGGTTTGTGTGACCAGTCATGCAGCCATAAAGTTTCGTAAAAACAACGCTAGCTAATGAGTTCTACCGTTTTGAATTTGGAATAGGTGCTTGATCGGGAAGTAAGCGAAATTCATTTCATTCCCCACACTGAATTTCAAATTTAGAACGTGATGAACCATGGCTGGTTCATCACGTTCTAAAGTTGGTAATACGGCCCACGTAAATGTGGAACGCCTGGCATTCTTTTTTCAAATGGAATGATATAATAACATTTCAGAACAAAAGTGAGATAATTATATTATTTAATAGTAAATTTCTAACTTACAAAATCAATTAATTCTATTCAACAGCCACGCCTTTGAAATCGTCAATTAGAATTTTCTATTCACTCTTACTGAAGAACGCTTGAAAATTGAAAGGTTTGAATTTAATCCCAACCCCCATGTACCTTCTAGGGCAAGCCTCCCTAAAGAATGGTAGCAATCTTGTGGTAGAGCCCTCCCACCAAACTATCGCCTTACATGTACCGTGTGGACATTAAACAGTGGTTCTCAAACATTTGTATTGGCCCCAACCTAATTATTTACGTAAGCACGTGTATACGTTCTTTAACTTCAAATGTGACAGTTGTTGCTTCAACCTGGCTGAGTTGAAGAGGACTGTAGGACAGAAAAACTTAAGACCCCGAGGGGGCAATAAAGATGCTTTGAGAATCATTGATGTAGAAGTAGGGCTCCGCTTTCATTAAAACTTGGGGGCTTCGATACATCATAGCTGTGGGTCGGGCTGAAACTTTAGTGGGGTGTAATTTCTATCTTATATGCTTAACTAGTTTTAGTATTATGTGGGTACCTAACTTCTATATTAATACTAATATTACATGTATATGTGGATTATATTGTAATGCTTTTTATTACGGATATTTTGTTTTATAATTAAGCTTTTCATTAATACACTGGCCTTCAAAATTTAGTACCATACTTTTAAAATTGTAATCAAGTATGGTAAAGTCAGTATGTAATGCTCAATTGTACAATACACTTAGGTATGGAGATGAATTTTATTTAAAAAATAAATTTAAATATTTGACAACATCACATACATCTTTGTAATAGGCAGACATTTTGATTATAATGATATGCAAAGAATGCGATATACTTAGACGTATTTTATGCGTAATTCCGCATTTTCGCAAAGTGCTCCCGCGGCAACTCCGTTTACTTAACCATCAAGGAACGGAACGACAACAGAAACTGAGTGTTGCTCTATAAGTAAAGTAAAGTTGTGGAAACATTGCCATCCCTGTGTGCAATGTGCTGTCTGACAAGTAGAGCCGCTATAGCGCTAGCGGCTAGGGCTGCCAAACTACGAATGTGAAAATTCGTAGCCGTGAGAAAGTCACCCTTTTTAATTTTCATATTTTTGTTTTCAAAAGTAGTTCTCAGAAGAGACTTTTTTTATCTGATTTTTTTTTATTCTTTTATAGTACATATCATTGAATTATTACTACTACTATATTATTTTATGTTACATCCCTACTATAGGAACTCAATATTTGATATCACCATTTTACTAAAATGTTCAGCACCCCTACTACATAAGCGAGAAAAAAAACGCGCGTAAAAAAAGCGAATAAACAGACGCACATAGAACCTCCTCCTTTTTTGAAGTCGGTTAAAAAGTACTCGATAGAGGATTTGTCTATGAGAAATCTTATTTCGCTTTTCGGCGGTAGATGGCTATGTACAAATAGTAAATTACTCTATCGAATGTTTTTACGCGCGTTTTTTTAAGATAGCTGTTCGTGTTATGGGTATATAATTTTTTTCGGAAGCCGAGTACTGTGTCTTATTATTAGAAGGAAGATTTTCCATCATTCCCCATTAGTAAAATGACGTCATACAGTCTTATATACTAACAACATATTTTTTATAATTATCCTAATATTTAATTGGTTACCCTACATATCCTTCCGTAATACTCCTTTGCGGTTGACATTAACTAAAACTTCCTATCTTAGAATAATAGAAGCGGCACTCTCTTTACTGAAGCCGAATTATAACACAAAAACTTGCACACACACACACACACACACACACACACACACACACACACACACACGAACTCACACACCTATCATGAAACAATATTAAAATTATTTAGTTGTTCTCTCAACTTTCACAATTTCTATAAACTTAAGTAATGTTTGTTTAAAATTATTTTATTGTTTTTAAGTAACCATTTATATATCTTGCTTACAAAGTGTTGTTTCCGTAATTGGCTTATGTACTGTGTAAATGCTCTGTAGACGCTGTGGTAACAATGTTCACTAAATAAAATAAAAATAACATTTAATATTAAAACAGAAAGAACAGCCAATAAAATAATCGAAAAACAGAACCACGGTACGAGAACGGATCGCTATCCATAACGCAGCCTTTATTTTTGTAGACCTCTAGGTCTTATATTTGCACTATCTATAGTGCAAATATAATCTTTATATTATGAACATTTTAAAGGGAACTACATCCTTATCCTTACTAATATTATAAATGCGAAAGTCCGTTTGTTTGTTACGCCTTCATGTCTTAACTACAGAACCGATCATCATGAAATTTTGCATACACGTTGTCAGAGGTACAGAGAAGGAAGGGTACCTTTCATCCCGAAAAAAATAATTGTTCCCGAGGGATAGCAAAAAACTTTCCACGCAGACGAAGTCGCGTTCGGTCTCTAGTTACCTTAATAAAAAACCAGAAGAAATATCATTAGAATTTGATTTTTTTTATGTAAATGTGTGTACTAAATTGACGACGAAACTAAGAACATCCCTAAACAAATGTGTAACGGGACGCTCCAACTCAAATTGCTCCTCAAAACAACGCGACCCAGCGTTACGTAAGCGTTTCAAATTGTAAACAATTTACCGGGCTCACTTCAATTTTAAGTTGTAAAGAGGCACCTCATCAGCCAGAGACATTACCGCCAAAGAGGAAACACCCGAATTTAAATCCAACCCGCAGCTGGACCTTAGAAACAAACAAATCGCCACCCGACCCCACCCCCGGGAAGGAGGCCTTACGACCGCATCTTACAGGCCCCAATTCTACTTCCTTTCCATTACACAGCCAGTGCTAACTAAACATAATCGCCCGACTTCCTTACGACTACCCTTTCAGCATAAACTTAGCAACACTCTAAAACAAACCCTACCTAAACAAAATAAAATCCATATTAAAATGACAACCCTATTCAATACCATCGAACACCGCTATTCAATTTTAAAACTAACCTTTAAACAGCGTAAGTCCAAAATCCAATAGCCGGTAAACAACATGAAAATTCCCTGACTATAGCTACGCGTTCGAGTTAAGAAGCGCCGCGCAAGTTGCGCTGTTTACTGGGTACATTTGAACGGGCGCTGACGAAACTTATTGGGGGGGTTGTTGGGGGTCTTCTTACACAAAAGAAGGGGGGAGGGTCGTGATAAATGGCACTATATTAATACTTGGGTCGGTGATATAGTATAGTTTTATGATCTTAGTTGGGTCGTAATATAAATCTGCTTTTCCGGCCGAGTGCTCCTCCGTCGTGTTGTTTTAGTTTAATATCTCGTTGAATATCTGATACGCTTGTTTGAGTGCTGTTGTTTAACAAGAGGTCTATAAAATATGCACTACATAACTAACTATGTTATACTAATTATGACCCTCGTGCGAGATTTGGGAACTTTTCTTCTCATTTTTGTTTTCATCGCGAAAAGATATTTTAAACACATTTCAAACTAACAAAGAATAGAGCTACGCGTATGCTAGGTATAAATTTAATAATTAAAAACAAATATCTCAATCAATTAGTCAATCCAAGTATGTAGGAGGTTAGAGATATAGTCAATGCAACTTACTGAAAACTAGATACCTGTGTGGTTTATTTTATAGTCTGAAAACTTCAAATAAAACTGTTTTTTTTATACGAAAGAACCTCCTAAGAGCTTACGCGCATGCTGGGTAAAAATTCAATCATTAAAAACGAATATCTCAATCAATTACTCAATCCAAGAATGTAGGAGATTAGAAATATTGTCAATGCAACCTACTTTAAACTAGATACTTATGTGGTTTATTAAATAGTCTGAAAACTTCAAATAAAACTGAATTTTCATACGAAAGAACCTCTTAACTTGATGCTTTTACGACATTATATAATATTCGTTATAAGTAGCATCGTGGAAAGGTTTGGCACGCCTTATCTTTTACAGCAGCAGAACAATATTCATAAACCGACCGTCGGCGACTGGATTTTATTACACGCCTCGAGCCGAGACGAGTATAATGTAGTGCCGCATAAACTACTGCCAGGGGTGCACAACCTTTTACTAAGTAGAACTTTCTTGATGGCCTGAGTGGTGCAGTGGTCAACGTGCCGGTCTACCACGCAAGAGGTCGGGCTGAAATCGAAATGATGAATTTTAATTTCTGTTACGGGTTTGGGTGGTACTATGTTTTATATATACCCCCTTACTAATAAAGATTGTATTGTTACACAAGGGTCACTCTCTGTCAAACTATTTAAGTTTAATATTAAAAAGAAATGGACAAAACACTGTGTAACTATATATCTGTTATACAATCTTTATTAGTAAGGGCGTAAGTATATATTTAAAAATATATAATTGTAGTATGACAGTTGTCTAGCACCCATATTACAAGCTTTGTTTAATTTGGGGCTAGATGGCGCTGTGTGAAATTTTCCAAGCCTTTAATATCATTTATTTATTATTCTACCTATTATCTATTTAGATTTTTCTTGAGACCGTCGCTATCTTTAAGGCCCCATGATGACTGGCCGGGTGAATGTAGTAAAACTAACTTTTTCTATACCTATTGTCTTAGTTTTGCTGTTTGTGGCGCTGTCAACGTCACTTTAAGATCATTAATTACCTGTTCTCTTTATTTTCCATCCATTATCCTACTTATTTATTTTATTTTTTGCCCAAAATTGCCCGGATGTTATTCCTATGTAACAATAACGACGACTTTGACGACCTCCGTGGTCGAGTGGCTTTGTACACCGGTTTTCAAGGTGTCGCCATCTCTGAGGTCCCGGGTTCGATCCCCGGTTGGGTCAATTTAGAAAACGAACTTTTCTATATTGGCTCAGGTCTAAGTGTTGGTGATACCACCGTTGTCTCTGATTTCCATAACACAAGTAGTAGTAGTAGTTAGCTACTTACTTTGGAATCGGAGCAATGTATGGGATGTTGTCAAATATTTATTTATTGATATTTAATAAGGTTATCTCTTTGTGTTTTCGTCTCTATTTGTCTTATGTTTTGTCGTGGGGAATTTTTATTATTAAATAAACAGAAAACAAAACAGGAAATCTTTCTTCGACTGAAGGTTGTGCACCCCTGATATTGATCGCCTCCTCGCCGGAAGATCCTAGCACGCTTTCTACTCAACGATTAAGTCTAATTGCTCTAAAATTTATCACTTACTGTGCCACTATTAAATTTGTATGAATCTCGATGTGGTTTACTACCCCTGCTCTAGTATTTCACCTCACCAATGTCTCTTCATTTATCTAGATTATACTATTATATTATTTACCTTATAAAAAGGTAAATTTATACTACACTAGTTCGTGTAGTCAAAATGACTAAACAGTAGATCCCAAAAAACAAAAAACTTCAATTTTTCAAGGTTTGATTAAATTGATTAAATACAAAAAGATAATTTTAACATGTTACTAAATACTGCGGTTTTTTGAATCACAAAAAGTGTCACAATGTCAAGAAAAGTTGTCGCAATGACTTTATACGTAATGTAAAATCTGATATAGGTACCTATTTATATTGCTTACTAAATTAATAACTAAAAATAAATATAACAGAGTATCTCAGCATTATAGCAAAAACTAGTAAAATCATTATACAACTTCTCCATTTAAAATATTCGAAATGTGTAATTGACGTCGTTCACCATTTGCTGGTGGAGTGTGCCCTAAACGAGAGTATGAGAAGAGAAGTGATGGCAGATCTAAACTTAAGTGCAAGAAATGTAAGCATGTTCCAACTGTCCTCTCCCACCAGCGATAAGGCTAGAATTATATATGTTTTTGCTTTAAATAGAGGGTAGAGTAATAGGATAGGTAGAAGGTGTAGGAAGATAAGGTTATGATGGGGCTGGCATAACCTGAAGTGTTGAAATCCCCAAACAATACAAGATTTTAAAAAAATCGGAATAACAGACCTTGAAAAACCGTTAATTCTTACATTACTTGTAATATTCCAAGCAATATTATTCATCTCACAGAATCATCACAAATATTGTTAACAAACTCATCTCTGATCTTTCCGTAAACCTGTCCTAACAGGTTTCATCTTCGGAAAGGTTTTTCACATGTGACTACCCTTTTTTAACCCGTCCACTGTCCGCTCTCGGTCCCTGTGACCCACAGGTCACGGGCAGCAGTGACCCTGGACCCATTTGGTCACCATGCCGTGGGAACACGGACAACACAGTAAAAAAACTAGTTTAATAAAATCAACCCTATCATTTTGTAATTTAAACACTTCTTTGTTTCTCTATTTGCAATAAGTGGACAATAAGTCACCAGTCGATGCTATTTCTCATCAACTTCTCTTGCTGAATAGAATATTATAATAATTAGGATATCAATTATAGTTAGATATATTATTTCCGTTCTTTTTGTATTTTAATTTAAGTAGTAGGTAGTTATATAAAAGTAGTAGGCCAATAAAATTATCAAGGTACGAAAATTTATCAAATTTTTTTCTAGCTTAAACGTATTAACGATAATAAAAATATTTTTTTTCGATGATACCAGGTAGGTAGATACCTACCAGGTAGGTAGATACCTACCTGGTATCATCGAAAAAAATATTTAATACGTTTCAATTTAATGAAGTTAATTAAGTTCAAACTAGGACTTTGTTTTCTCATTTAAATTTAATATTAACCCTAATCCATCCATAATAATAATGAATACCTACTGTAATATGTATGAAGTATACGCAATTTTTTTTTCATCCTAAACCCAACTCTCACGGTCTCCGGTCAGTTAGTGATCTCGGGGTCAGAATGATGTTTTCTCATTTAAATTTAATATTAACCCTAATCCATTCCTAATAATAATGAATACCTACTGTAATATGTATGAAGTATACGCATTTTTTTTTTGTCATCCTAAACCCAACTCTCACGGTCTCCGGTCAGTTAGTGATCTCGGGGTCAGAATGACCCTTCATCTTCTCACGCCAGCATTCACTCATCTTAAAGTAACCCGTTATCATACAAAATATTGGGATATTATTCTCAAGAAATTCCCACAAATGAATATTCAATATCAACTTTCTTTTAGTAAAACCAGCAGTAGCTAGCATTTGACATTTTATTAATCGTGAAAAGATCGTTAACAATAAATAATATCGCTAAGCTTTTGATGGTTTGCAAGCACCTATCAAAATGAATAAAACTGTTTACAAAATAAATTATTTTTCTTTCTTTTTCTAACTTTTTTACACATTTCGCTGTCAATAACAACAATAACAATAGTTTACTTATAACAAATAACTAACCCAATACAGACTGAAGAATACAGTTCTAAGTCTGAAAAAAAAACATTGTTTTAGTTTTCAAAATTATTGCATACCAACTAATTTTTCACGTCACTAATTTACCGGCCACGGCCGTTGTGTTAGATAAGACAAAAATAATTGAAAAAACACAGCTTTTGTAGTACTTACAATAAACATCGCGCTTACATTCAAAGGTATAGCTTTATTTTACTTCTTACCACTTCAAACGAAATTATATACCAGCCCAGTAGCTTGCTGTGTAGAAGTGTATTATTTGAACAAGATAAATTATACATACGTACACCTCTATATAATGTAGGTATATGAGATGGGGGTTGATAAGACGAGGGTGGAGGTGCCGCGGGGGGTGGGGTCAGGCCACGTGAAGACAGCGTGCGAAGACATGATCGGATCTATATAGAGTTGCAAATACTACTAATAGTGCTCGCATGCTCGCATTCTAAAATACTTTCGCAATTTTGTTTTATTGGGCTAGGGTGCCAAGGAGCTCTAGTGCCACATCACTATATTTGTCCTGGCTTGACCCAAGAGGCGCCCGAGACCGTATGTATATATATATCTATGTGTTTGTAAGGAAAAACGCTATTTGTTCCGAACGGTAACTCTACCATGAGTTTATGCAAACTGTTTACGTTACCGATAACTATCGGTTATACTGCTCACAGTCAATACGAGTGAAAGATAGTTTACGGTAGTGAAACTCATGGTAGAACCATGGCTCTTCTGCTAACTTTATAGTATATGGCTAGCCGAGCCGTATGCCATCTGGTAGAATAGATTAGCACATACCCTTTGCAATTAGGCGTGTCGCTCGACATCAGCCATTATAATCTCCCACAGCTGGGGTACAGGCCTTCCTTATGGGTGGGTAAGGAGATGGGCCATAACCCACCATGCAGCTCCAATTGGTGGATTGGTGGATGTTAACGACCGGGACCAACGGCTTAACGTTTCTTCCGATTCCCATGCACACCCATCCCACGACCGACCCTTGCAACAGTAACTTCGCAATCGCAGGGACAGGCGCTAAACCACTGCGCCACCGAGCTCCCCAGAGCGTGTCGTTAAAGACGACTACTGACATATAGGTCCTTCATACATGTAACAATTCTGTGTACAGAAAATAGGTAGCAGTGTTTTTCCGACGAAAACAGTCCAACACTCCAATCCAAACACATGTAGTTAGAATATTTTCACTAATTCTGAATATCATACCTACTATGCATTAATAATATACATTTTTTGTTTCAGATTACTTCTCATCAAAAAAGCAATAGAAAGTGAAATGATATGCAACAAATAACATCAAAAAAAATAAATTCTACAAAATGCGCCAACTTGCACTGTCATTTTGAAACTTACCAAAACAACCTTCTGCCTACTGTTTGATACAAGGATATATCTTACATTCACTATGAGAGAAACATAGCTGATATTATTATACGTGAAACATAAAGAAATAGCAACTAAAACACAATGCAAAGGATTTTTTTTATCAAAAACTGCGCAACTGAAATCTTTACAAAGCTAACCCCTGCAAAGAAATAACAGCAACTACGTGATATATTAAAATAATTTATTTTTATATCAAGTTCTTATACAGTCCACAAGCTACAAAATCACCGACAATTTCTCTCTTCAAAAGACTCCTTCGCACCAACCTGAAGAACAGCAAAATCCAAGAAAACTACAACGCGGTTATATCAACTCTATACATATATCCAGGGTCCGTTGGAGCACAGTCCGGGCGACTTTCGTGAGGGTGAAAGCAGTTTGAAAGTCGGGTCGGTATTGATCGAGTGTCTTACCCCGCCCCGCCCGCCCGCGCAGCGCCCAATCTGAGATGTGTCTTCTTAGCTCGCCTATAGTTCCCTCATTACCTTTAGTAAGTATAATATGAATCATACAAGAAGATATACAGACGTTTTGCAGTTAAAACTACGAATTCGATGTTCTTTTTATTAGTTTAGCTAATAGAATATAAAACCTCATTAGTTAGCACCAACCTTCACAACGAAAGAAAAAAAACATTACATTCTAAGTTTAAAATGTGAAACAGTTTAATTTTAAATGGACTACGGACTTCTTCTCGTGTTCTTCCCTTCTGAAAAAAGATCAGTCAGGAAAAAGTACTATCTCAGATATTTAGCTCAGAAATGACTTCTTTTGAAATGATCTAAGCAAATTATTTCTTGTTTGACTTATGTAGAGATAATAATTACTGTTTTAACTTCATTTTACGGAGAGTTTTCAGAAAGTTCAGTGTATAATAAGTACAATATAAGCTAAGCTTTCTATATAGAAAGCGATTAAAAAAATTAATGACACAATATAATAAAAATTACTTAAAAGCTTGTGTACGAAAACAATATCACATAGATCCTTTAGTATGTTAATTATTTTAGTGCTTACTGTGAAATACCTTTTAAGTTCATATACCTAAAATTGGTTTTAAGTACCTATAACCTAATCCATTTTCATTAAATGAAATGTTTAAGTCAAACTTAAGAGTAAAGGATTTAGGTTTTGATTAATGGATATTATGATTTGTGCATACCTTTTACTTTAAATTGTCATTAAAATGTCTACTTACATAAACGACTAATTTACTTAGTATGACAAATAACCATACCTACATGAGTTAATGTTAACAAAGTTAATAATATGTCTCAAATTAAACCCAAAAATAGTTAATGGAGCTCACCTTAAACGTATCATATTATAACTGACGAAATTTCCACTGCACCCCAATATTTTGGAAACAAGATATTTTCTAAACCCCTATCTTAGCGGTATGATAGATATGATTACATTACCATAATATATCATGATACACATACGTATCACTTACGAGATAACGGAAACCTTCTTCCTAAAATACTAAAAAAAATATGAGTGAGTTACATTTCACCGGTGAGTGACAATGATACCATTGTGTTTAAAAATTGAATAACATTGCTTTAAAAATTACTTAGTAGTTAAATCTACATACGATTCCTTTGATTGAATAAAATAAAACAAATGCTGTAACACTTCTATTACAGAGATTAAATTATCATTTCTCAAAAAAAATCATAGTTAATAATAAGAATAGTTAATAAGTACAGACTTGAAATTTTTTGACATTGAGCACGCACTAAAAATGAGATACCACGTTAATGTTCATAATTTGGCATTGATCTTTCGTATTCGATTTACAATTAAGTAATTTATAATGTTTACAATATGTTTTGTATTACTTTTGCCAACACACTTTAAGAAACTTGTAAATGTGAACCACATTTTTCAGATGATATTTTTGTCATCGAATTTTCATGAAACCATTTTCCTTCCGGTTATTTGTTATACTACCTATAAATACATAGATTACTTAAAACGAGACCACTTAACCAAATCTCAAACTTATACACGCTAACTTAAAGCTTAATTTTCGACGGTAAACAGTCGTTTGATGAAGTACAATGAGCAACAAGATACTTTCGCCATTCTCGTCTTACGGTTGATTAATGTGTGTGATTACGGCTAATCACCACTCGAGGCTGTAGGCAAGACGAAATGAGTCATCAATAAAAAGTTTGTTTGGCCTTTCCCATGTTCATTAAGCACTTGAGGGCAAGGAAATCGAATACCATGATGTCGTTTAATATGGCGATCGTATTGAGGTTCAGTTGTTTCAGATTAACCATTGCAAGCTAAAACAATAGTACTGTAAAACATAGATTGATACCTATTCATTCAAAGACGTTTAATAAATTCTCACGTTAAATTAATGACAGAGAAAATTTAATTATCGTAGCAAATTCTTACAAAAACAAAATAATGTTTACAAAAAAGAAAAATGACTGGTTACTTACGAGAAACACTTACTTTATGTAAAGAGGGATGTCTAAAAATAAAATAAGAAAACAATTTTAAACTTCAACCCCACCAGAGACAGAAACAACACTTAAGGCGTTTCAATTAAAAAAAACATACCCCAAAATGATAGCGCATCAAGCATTCGCCCCGAGAAGAGAGAACTGCCCGATCGCGGACGCCCCACGAATAATTAATAGCCGTCCTACAAAGTGGGCATTAAGACGGGGGGCGATCGATACGGGGTCCTTAAGGTTCTCGCGGGGGCGGGGTGAGGGGTTTTCTTCTTTCGTTCCTTACCCCTTTCACCCACAACCCAACCACTTTAAAAAGAACTGCGAGCGCGGATGCTAAACATTTGAACGCGCGCTTCGAACTCTGGGTGGGGGGTCTCGCTTTTCTGGGCGCTCTCATATCTTTCTCATTCCTTAGGGGTGAGGTAGGAGGGTTGGGTGGGTCTAAACTTTAAGACTGTTAGTGGGGTCGCAATCAGAGGCATGGAGAGCTTTTCATTAGAGTAGATGGTTATCGCTGGCGTACGTGTTTTGTTTGACGGAGCTTTGCTTTGTCCCTATTTGGCCGTTGATACTGAACAAACTGAACTATTGATGGACTTTGTTGCTGTAATTAAATGTGCTTAGGCCGTACAATGTAAAATACACATTTTTGAGCAACGACTTCACACAGTATTACTTGATTTATTGGCCCCAAAAAAGTAATTTAGAAAGTAGATTATAATATTCAATTATGTTATTGACAGAAACATGCTAGCTTCAACTTTTATCAATGGAAAAAATCGTATAAAGCTACCTCCAAATTTGTAGTTCTTCTATGCTGTGTTAACCAATAATAAACCTGTAATTTGAAACTATAATACAAAAAACCTTAGCTAGCTCTCTTGTTTTGTGATTGACAGTTTTCAAAAATAAGAAATTCTTTTATAAGTTATTAATTAAAAATTATAATTTTGACAATAATTTCGACAATTTTTACTATGAACATTTCTTCCATCGTTGTCCCTTTTGTTTTTGGGTCGATAATTACATTGTTGTTTCACTTGCCTGATAAATCCGGTGAAATTTAACAATTTCTTTTTTACTAAAATAATTAATTAAGGAGTGAGATTTTTATTCCTCATTAAAATCGTATTAAACTTAATAACTCATCACTACATGATTTTTCATATTCAACATCATATTCAAAACAGATAATTGGGCCTGATTATATGAACGAATGTTAAAGTAGAGCATGAAATTATAATTAGATATTGAGCAAAACAACTATATCAACGCGCAAATCAAATGCAACATGTAAATCAAGATCCACAAGCTTTGATAACAATTAAAACTTAAAACTGTCAAAGAAATAGATAGTTACTATTACGTATTATTTAAAATGTAGAGTTTTAAAAATACTTATTCAAATAACGCGACCAACTACAACATCTTCTATTTAACAATTTCTAATTCGATTGAAAAGTCTTCTTAAACACACACAAACTGGCAATGGCTTAAGTTTCAAATTATTATACAAGAGGACATTATTATTATTTAATCAACTATAAAAGCTCTCTTAAAAATTCCGAATTAAATATTTCTATCATAAATCCAGAAGTAACGAACCTTGAATACACTAAGGCTAAAAGCTTCAAGTCAATGTTGCCAGATAAAAATAATAAAGTTGCACACTTGCAGAGGTGGCGGAGACGCGGCCCGCATTCGCAAGTAGACGGAAAAATTATTTAACTCGAAGTTCGTAGGGCTGGCTCCTCTGGCGACATAATCATATTAAAAATTATTATTATTGAATTTTAATTATTTTTTTTATACTACGTAATCTTCTGTTTGGAATTGTATTTACGTTTTAAATGGTTTCATTTCACAAGACAAATCAAATCTTCTAGTTACAATGTTAGCCGTTAATAGCGGTTACAATGTTGGCCGCTATTAACCCTATCCTCTCAAAGTCTAGAAATATTTTGTATAACAAATACATATGGTACTTTTTGCATATTTTATAATTATGAAATTATATTAAAAACCCCAAAGTTCTAATCTCTCCATATTTTTTTAAACTTTATTTTTTTACTAAAAAAATACATTTAATCCACAACTACCTCTATTTACCTACATAATATTATACAAATCTAAAGTTGAAAATACCACATATCGTTACCTTATTCTTACTAGTTCCAAATTCTAACTAAAAATATTATGACCGGAAACAACTAAAACTACATTAACTGTAAACAGCCTAGGATTTAATCATACCTTGCTATCTTATCTTTATAAATAATTCTATAATGCTCAGTTTCTGGGGTAGTTATCGGTGGTTAACACGAAGTTTACACTTTAAACCAGATAATATGGACCCCTCCAATAAAGTTAAACCTCCGATAAAGTACCTACCTCAGAAAACGGGAGTAAGTCTATGTAATTTAGGACTCAGAGATACCACCACAGCACTATTATTATGTTATGAAATCGTAGTCATTAAAAACATCCGTCTTAAAATATTATCTGAGAAAAATAGAATAAATTAATATCACATTTAAATTATGTTTCAG
This sequence comes from Catoptria pinella, assembly GCA_963556745.1. Classification (NCBI taxonomy): domain Eukaryota; kingdom Metazoa; phylum Arthropoda; class Insecta; order Lepidoptera; family Crambidae; genus Catoptria; species Catoptria pinella. The sequence continues at coordinate 2,212,219 of OY750776.1, forward strand.
TAATTTTTGATATTTTTTTTTAAATTTGATTCAATAAAAAATCAGTAATGAAAGCAAAGGTTGGCAACCCTAATTCTTCACATTTTGTTGCTCGAATGCTAAAGCGGCGGAAAAAGATTAGCATAAAATTGTCTTCTTGGTCTTTGCTAATGCCTTCGCGTTATGACGTTTTTATTTTTTTATTTTTTCTCTACCGAGCACAAGAGTGCTACGACGCGCAGCCAATTCGAATTATTCAACGGAGTTGCCATTTAAACGTTAGGTGTTTGCCGGGAAAAAATGTTTATTCTGTAAAATTTAATTCCCTTTGAGCCATGTTTTGTAGTTCATTCAATAAACGTAATAAATGGAAGAAAATTAAAAAAATGTATATAAAAGGTAATATTCTCGATCATGTTCTTACTAAAACGATTGTTCTTAATGACTTAATTAATGAAAATGTTTTTTTTTAGATAAAAATTCTTCAAAGATCGCGTCGCTGAATAGCCAAAAAACATCGGAAAAATTTAAGCCGTCTAAATCTTCAGGTGTATTAACACCTGCTACGAGGTTAATTTAGCACATCGGATTCCCGACACCTGCAAACCCCAAACGCGTTCCAAATTCAAATTCTAAACGGCGAGCGTGCAATCGACGCGTCGGAGACATTCCCGCCGCTCCCACTTCTAATAAAGAAATACCGAATCGCAAACACACCAGTGACGTCACGCACATCTCCAAGAGAGACCCGTGGTCCCACGAAATAAACGGACTAGCGGGCTGAATACAAAACAGTCCCCCTCTCCCTTACCCCACACCCGCGGCCCCTTCTTCATGCCCTTCTTCCTTAATGTAACAAAGACTCCCCTCTTCGATGTATTTGTGTATATCTCACTGTGTGAGTTTAGTTTCTGAGTCGCTGCGCCTGTGTGAGTGATAGTTCCCAGTTTGAAATATTCCATATTAAATTACTGGCCTCTATCAATAAAGTTAGCGGGTTATCTTTTGTCTATGAGTAGAAGGTATTAAATTTTCGTAGAACGAGAATTATTGAAATTATTTAAATCTCTAAACTACGTAGTTTGGGCGCTTCGTTTTAAGGGTTCAGTAGCCTAATGCCATAAAACGGAACCCTTATTTTTCGTTTTTAAAAACGGAACGCGTTTGCCCGTGACTTCAACATAAGAAAATCTAGGATGAATACAGAACTTATCCTTTGTCCTTCCTTGTCCCATATGCAAAAATTTATGTATTTAATATAGTCAAATAGTTCAAAGGCACCAATAGCAATTTTGGAAACTTTCTTTTTAAGTTATTTTTATGCCAATTATGATTAGTTCAACACGTAAAACTCTAGTATATTCAAAGTATAAAAAAGTTCTGTACACGTTTTTAATACAAAAATAAGATTAAATTAACGACAATCGAATACCTAGAGAGCAAAATTGTGCGTTTTTTTGAAAGTGAAAAAATATTCTTAAACTCTATCTATTTAATATAAACTCGTTGTTTCGACTTATTCGTTAATAAATAAACAAAAGTTTATTTAATAAACTTCAAGACAAATTCTAAAAGCCATTTTTTTTAACTTTCCCTCTAAAATTTTCAAACTAGAGTCCAATAAGAAAACCTTTCACACAAATTGCTTGGCTTTAAAAGCTTAATGGCGATGGCGACAAGAAAAAACCGAGAGTGGCACCACTTGCGGAGAAAAGTGTTAAAACTTGCCGGAACTCTCGCCTCCCCTCGTGGCGACGGTTTAAATTTGGAATGCATATTTTCACTTTTTTAATTTTATTAAGTCTAAGCGGAGTCCAACTTTTGAAATAAAATAAATGTCACATTTCTTCCGGCCAGTGACAGGCGTCTCTATAATTACATCTAAAATGTTGCAGAAAATATAATTCTTTTGTTCGGTCTATAAAAGAGGTTTTTAATATTAGATTATGTTTTTTATCAAGCTTTCTGCTTTTTTAATCTTTTCATGTTTAGATAATGTGTTTAGATAAGTAATCATAAATTGTATTTATTCTGCAAAATATTATAATTTAATTAAACTAATGGAATATACCAAATTAAGTTGTTTCTTCCCTTTCGTAGTTTCAATAGTTACCACGGGGAAGGACATAGGAGACTATTATCCTTGTTTTTCTTAACTTATCCACACGGACGAAGTCGCGAGCAATAGCTAGCTTCATTTATTGCAAAATATCCTACAAAAAAACTGAAAATCTTTAACAATAAATGTTATAAGCCGTTTTAAATACGTTAATTGAAATTAATGTAAAGAATTCTAAATAAAAACTGTAGTAGCGACTTATCTCCTGAGAACTTTGGAAGTATAAGTAAGTTTATTACAAATATTTTTACTTAACTCATACCTCTTAGAATAGGAACTTCCTAGAAACCTTTGAGTAACAAAGTAAGTACCTAATATGAATACAATATTGAATCCTACTAGATTGTATGTACAATTTCGTTTACATAAAATCTATACATACATTTAGATTTTTATTACATATAATAAAACTGTAAATTCTAAATGTTTGTGCGTGAATCATGCAATAACCGCTAAACAAATTTTGATAGGCTTACCACAGTTTGGTAGTTTGGGGTCCATATTAAAATCTAAGCCATGTTTCATCTAATTCGGGTGGGTGGGTGTTTCCGCAGCTTGAGTTCTTCTTAGTACTAGCTTTCATACACTAAGGAGGTCATTTAAACTGGTCATATTGTGTCCATGCCTTTCTTTTTATCTAACACGGACGAAGTCGCGGGCGGAGGCTATAATAAAGTTAGCTTGCAAAAAATAATGCTCGGGGGACCTACCGATAATGGTAATTAAATAATTAGTTTTGCTTAGATTTTTTTTCAATATATAATATATGCTCACACATATATTTATATTTTCCTTAAATAATACGAAACCAATAATGGAAAACCACCTAAAACATTTAATCACCTAAAATGTTTGTGGGATGTAATTAAGTGACTTTATTTTCCATTGTATAAAAATTCCGATTCCGTCTTACGAATACACAGCAAGTATGTTGTTCACGAAATATATTCTCGTAGAATTCGCGAGGGTCAGCTGATTTATGTGCGTCTTCCGCCCGGTGTCATTATGCTAATACGAGCCGCCATGTTAATTTTTCATTGGAACGCGGGAAAGCGACACGGCGGCCATACTAGTGCTGAATTTGGCGCGTTTTGGGCGCGTTTGATGCCAATTTAACATCTTACTTTTTTTTTTCTTTGAGCCAAATTAACACAGGTTAGAAAAAAGTTTTGTAACAAAAATGGATTTATGGCTCTGTGACAAAATACCCAATGTGACTCTGCTTCGTGATTACAGGATAATGTCTACGAGTATGAGTCTTATAAAACCAAAACCTGCTATCTGTCATTTCTGTTAATAATGACTCAATGATACAGCAGCTTTGCAAATTTCAAACGTCATCGACTGTTCAACTAATTAAGAATCAATAGCGGCCATTTCCTCTGGTAAATTTAATTGCAAATCACGTATTAGAAACAAAGACGGCTATCTTTCATACAAAATCCACAAAATTACGCCATCTTGATTTTTCCTTTTTCGTTTTACCACAAATTAGTAAAACACAGATATAGCCGGTTTTGATTTTATAAGACTCAATTTAACTATTTTCATTGAAACATTAACGTTCATCATTAATCCATTGCGTTAATTTACTACACGTCGTTTATAAATTTCAAAAAAAATATTGATTTATCAATCAACTGCATATTGGGAAAAAATACTTGATACAAAAACTAGTATCATTAATTAGTACTTAAAGTTTACAGTTAAGTGCCTAGTTTATTTCCAAAAAAACCGTTATAGATTATATATTAATACATTGGCATTGAAACAAATTGTTTTAAATTCACATTGAACTAAATTCACATTGATTGTAATGTTGAACTTGAAATACGTTCCATGTAAAATACTGTCTGTCTATTAAAAGAATTTAATTCTGACACATGTCAAAAACCCAAATCTAGGGACGTGAATGCAATGATCGATTCTACGTCATTTCGATATTGATTCTGTGGAATCGATAACCGTTTGATTATAAAGAATGAAATACAAATGAGAAACATTAAATAAATGCTCTAAATACATACTCAGATAGAAAAACTTGTGATTTTTAGTAAAATGTAGTGCAGGAAATTAAAAATCGGACAAAAGATTGATTATCGAAATATTCAGACATACTATTTAATACTTTTGGTTCTTAATGTGTACGGTAAGTCACGTGGAGGTACAACATTGTAATGACGTCACTGCGACATTTCATTTTTGGAATATTTATTATTTAACGGAGATTTTGCAAGAATTTGAGTAAAAATTAGGATAGGTAGTGCAAGATGATTGGTGAGTCATCAAACAATAGTAATATAATCAAATAATAAAATATCTTCTTCTTCTTGAATTGAATGTGTGTTTTAAATCGTAAGTGACCTCATTGACAAGGTTACTTTGGTTCGAAAAAAGTGATACGTCAGAATTAAATTTTTATAATAGACAGACTGTATATAAAAATATATATTGGGAGGAACCGATTTTTTGGGAACCTTGCTTCAGTAATACAAGCGATAATCACCACATAGTTACAAACTTACAATGACTGTTAAGATTACATTTGAGCAATAAATGCAATCTTTTTCCTAACAACTCTAAGATAGATGCGTAAAAATTAAGGTGAAATTAGAAAATAGACACCTTACATCACATGGTTTCACAAAACGTTACCTTTCTTAGCAAAACATGATTTCCCACATGAAGTTATTATCTAAATATTGTCTAACATATTTAGTAAGTAGGTAAGTATATATTAATATTATAAAAAAAATATAATATGAATATATATCCTAAATATTATCTTTCTTCACTCTATGTTGTTTTGTTTATTTTCAGAGACTTACAAATGAAAATTTAAATTACTAAATTTCAATCAAATAATAAGCTATGTATTAATACTTTAGATTCAATTTGTGTTATAATAGACAAGTAAATATTAACCTCACTGAAAGGCATTAGTGCTTACCGGGTCACCAGTACCCAGATAATGCCTAAAACACTACCATGAAAAATGGGAACCTATACAAGAAAATTTAAACGATTGTCAACTTTACACAGCTGCGTTAAGAACTGTCGAGTTTACATCATCGGAAAAACTTGCAAAGGTATTTTGAACAGGTCCGTTCGGTAATTTTCTTTATAACGCTCCGGTGACTCGAAAAATTGTGTTTTTCAAAGGAATACGCTGTTGCCAACTCTTTGGAAGATTGAATGCTTGAAATAGGCGTGACAAAATTAGGGCACATCACTTTACGAATCGTAAGGACTAATTTTTAGGGGCTTTTGCTCACTCACAAATTTATTTTATGGCCGATACATGAAGTTCGTTAGGTATACATTTCGGATTTTGTCTAATAAATATAAGTAGTGCTACAGAATATCTGATTAGTAAATTAGTCGTAACAAGTATAAAAAATAATAATCACAACGAAACATTATATTCCGCCGATACTAAAAGGAAAAATGCTTATTCGTCGATTAATATTACCCCAAAATAATTATTTACATTTTTAGTACGCAAAGTTATAAAAATGCAAAAACCGTTGAACTTTTTATCTCACAACTTATACTTTAAATTACTACTCCTGCCATCTAGCGTTTAGTAGCAAATACTATTAGTGTTCCTACTCGACACTACGTGGCGCATAGACCGCATTTAGTTTTTAGTTACACCGCTAGGGGAGGTAGCGTAGACGATTCAACTAATGCAGAAGACGCCATCTAGTAGCGAGTAGAAGTACTAAACGTTTAAAAAGAGTGACGAAAAATTTTTTTATTGATATCATTAATTGTTATTTCCAGATTGTTACATTTTTGAATGAATTCCCAGACTTATGAAAAATCCCATCAGATTATTTATAGCTCTTATCTTAACACTTCATAGACGTAGGTTCCAAGGTAGATAAAAATGGTTTCACCTCAAAAATTACGTCAGCAACAACGGTCGAATTCTATATTTATTTTATTAATTTGTTCTCCTATATTATGTCCGTTTCTAAATTCAAAGCGAAATGTTTTCACGTAACTCGGATAGCACTTTAAGAGAAATTAAAGGAGAAAAACTATCAATAAACATATTTTTATTTGTACATTTGCTACAGCGTAGCAACAATACTCGTGTAGCACGTAACGCCCGTAGCGTCCGTAGCAGATGATACCCCGTTGAGTTTGAGTTAACATTTTTTTTAAATTCTAAACGTATAAAAGTGCATGAAATTATATCAACTTATTTATAAAACACCAGTTGAAAAGCTCCTTATAAATTTATCACCTACAAATTGTGATAACGATAAAACCTCAACAATAAATTGATCATTTTATGAAAACACTAATATTTTTTTTATTGGTTGTAATTGTGATTTGTGTGATAATTTCGTTGTAAAAAGTGGACAATATTTTTACTGTACTTTAGTGAACTCGAATTGAGACAATTAAATCATAAGATGAACATTTTGCAAAAACATCTATCAACTGTCTTTTTAACCCTCCAAAAGTGTATCTACCTCTAGCACGAAAATCTAACAAGAGAAAAACGCGCGTAAAAGTACTCGATAGAGTAATTGTCTATGAGAAATTTCATTTCTATTTTCGGCGGCAGACGGCGCTGTACAAAGTTACTCTATCGAATGTTTTTTTCGTAGCTGTTCGAACTACGGGTACATGTTATCAAAATTCAAACTACTTATATCAGTATAACCCAACTTCCGATTGAATGGATATTGAAATGATTAAAGTCTCATCACAATTGTGTGTATTATTGGAGTATCCACAGCTGCTGGACCGGTTCATAGCCAGAGGGCGATCTCTTGGTTAGACTCTCCGTACTTATTTAACATTCAAACTTTAGAAATAAAACACTTTTTACGGATTACAGCGCTTATATTATTAATTCAGGTGTTTTTTCCAATAATGTACGTAAAATTTAATTTCTGTTAGTTCAACAGTACGCGCGGAAGTCTTAGAAATGTATATTCAAACTTTAGTTAGGAATCAGTGTTTATCTTTTTTTTTTATACATTACAGTTTGAGTAAGAATTAATCTTATTTTTTAACAACGTTCTTAAACAATTTATGCAACCTTGATATTGTTTTTAACTGATTAATTAAATATTATTAAAATAAGATTGGAAAAAAAAATGAAATAAGTAACCAAAGATCGGGTAAATTACAGTAGTCGCTACCGACCGACCAAATTATAATTATTATGAAAACTAACAATAACGAAGGCATAACGGTTGAATTTAAATTTCCCTATTAGCTTACGTCACAGTTAATATAATAATAATGAGAAATTAATTGCAACTTCATTATTTATTTATTTATTTGTTACTTTACCTACAACTCGAGGTGTAAAAAAGTTAGTATAAAACATTTCTTGATTCCAATAAAAACAATTGTTTTAACCTGACTTACAAATTACAATCCATCTAGAATACAAAATTATAAAGTATCATTCATTCTCAGAATACTGCTTAAAGCAAAGTTGTAAAAACAAACCTATTCTCAACAAAATCTCAGCACATTTAAAAAATATACCAAAATTTATTAAAACATTGCACAAAATCAACAATCAAACACCGCGCCATAATTCATTCAAAGCTTTTTTCCCATTCATGTGTGGTAACAATTTTCACGCGCTTTTTTATTAAATATCACAACCGAGAACCGATGCTGTTAACACGGCGCCCCGTGATATGTTGACGTTTATTCGCTTCCGAATACCGCACTCGCCAGCAGAAGACACGACTAAAAAGTATAACGTACTGACGAGCACAAAAGTGATAGCTCCAATGTGCATATTTTTTTCCGAAACATAAAATTGTATTTACTAATAATGCTGTACGTGTAGCACGAACATCTATCGTGAAAAAAAAACGTGCGTAATAAAATTCGATAGAGCAGTTTTGAATGGAAAATTTGTACAGCGCCATCTACCACCGAAAAGCAAAATGAAATTTCCCATAGTTTAATCTGTATCGAGCACTTATACGCGCGTTTTTTTCCCGATAGATGTTTGTGCTACTTACTAAAAAAAAATTAAGACCATTTAGTAAGTATATTTTTTACTTTAAACTTAAAACATACAAGTTACTCAATCAATTACGCCTAAAACTTATTTAAAATAACTTTTTGACCAAATTCAAAGTTGTGTTTAAGCTACGCAAAACACTATCGTTTTATCCAATCCTTTTTTTATCTTATAATCTAGGTTTAATTGTAAACTTCTTACATCATTAATTTTAAATTACAGTTATATAAAATATTGTAATGGGCTATTCATTGACAGTTAATATGATAAATTGTTGAAAATGTAATTAAATTGCATAGAAATTCCTAATGAATGACTCAACTTATAACAAAAATAAATTTGGCTGTGATTTAATGCTCTAAAGCAACCAACACGAATTTATTTGTATGTAATACTATATTAGACATAAGATTTCGATAATTTTGTAACAAAATCGTTTGTTTTTATTACGTTTGAAAAGTATTGTTTGTGATTCTTTTCTTCTAACTAGCATTTAATGTTTTTTTCGGAATAAATGGAATAAATACAGTAATTACTTTTTTTATTTTGTTTCCCAATTATACATCAACAAAATATTTATGGAGTAATTAGCAGGTATTAATTCAGTCAAGAGTTGCAAAAATTAAAAGTACCTAAGCATACAATTATAATTTCAGTAGGTACTTATTATTGCAAAAACGGGATGATTCAAGAGAGCATATTTAATAATTTTTCAAAACTAATATTAAGTCTTATTTATACATAGAATTCTTTATATTCGCATCCTTGCGAATTTGATTAATAGAAAGATTTTCAATCAAAAAATTAGATACAAAAAACATTTAGCACTTATCCACTTGTCAGTACCTGTTGAGTTTCATCTTTTACCGGGCGCGGTCTCCAAAAATCGAATAAATCAACATAACCGATCGTCGTACAAAAGCTCATTGAACAATTTAAACCAGTTCCTTTTTATAGATCTCGTTTAACACTAAAACCGTTCTTTTTACCCAGCATCCGCGCATCTGGCCGCGGAATTGTTGATCTCACAAAGGACATAACCGGTTATTGCTGGATATCGGGAATAAGGTCAGCAACGGCCAGTTCGCGTTTTGGGGTTAGTTTCGTTTAGACTGTGGAAGATGTAGCTAAGCTGTTTATAGAATCTTAAAATTAAAAAAATAGGAAAAGTTCCACTAAGTGAGGACTTAAGCTGCGCGTACAGGCAAAACAAAGACAGTTTAGGATCTACTGCTTTACTAATCTTCAAAATTATGTTTTTTCCACCTTAAGTTTTCCACATTTATATTTTTTTTACATTTGTGCTTTTAGCTGAGTATCATAGTGAAAGTTGGTAAATAGATTGACATTGTTAGTGTGGTTACAAGAAAATTACAGGCCCAACCCGTCGTTCATGCCGCTGGGTTGAATTTGGTATGGTGAGTAGAAAATCATAGCATAATTTAGGGAAATACGAACAAAAAGAATGAATATAAAACTTGACGACCTCCGTGGTCGAGTGGCTTTGTACACCGGTTTTCAAGGTGTCGCCATCTCTGAGGTCCCGGGTTCGATCCCCGGTTGGGTCAATTTAGAAAACGAACTTTTCTATATTGGCTCAGGTCTGGGTGTTTGTGATACCACCGTTGTCTCTGATTTCCATAACTCAAGTGCTTTAGCTACTTACTTTGGAATCGGAGCAATGTGTGTGATGTTGTCAAATATTTATTTAATATTTATTCGTTTATTTATTTATAATAATGATAATGTAAAAAGCATGTTTTCGTTGACGGCGATTTGATGTGATACTTAGAATAATAACACCTCGAAGCCATGTCCTTGTATGTGAAGTGAGGCAAAAAATACTGAGCCAAAATGGCTTAGTTTTCGGATTAATATCCTTCATACGTTACCTAATCGTAACTGAAATCCAATAAAATAGTAACTAATCCCCTAAAGGTAGGGAAATTGAAACTATTTCGTTCTTATAGGTACGATTAGGTAACGTATGAAGGATAAAAATCTGAAAACTTAGTCATTTTTGCTCAGTATTTTTTGCCTCACATTTGACAGTGCGCTTTGTAGGGAACTATCGTTCTGGGTTGTTATTATTCTAAGATGCAACAGTAGTGACTCTGCCTATAAGCCCACGGTCCCATGTTCGAATCATGGTTGAGTCATACATAAAAGAATTTGCTACCTAGATTTTATATTGTAGTATATGTATTCTATCCGATCCCTCGTTCGAACCGCACTAGTATTTTTGTCGAGTAGCGTGTCAATTGCTGGTCTACTTTGTGACTATTTTAAATTATCTTTCGTATTCTCATTTTTGGCAAGCAATGCACTTCTACTTACCATTGAATCGACTAGTGTGAACAAAGCTTTGGTTGCGTCTCCTAACCACAAACGTATTATTTTAGAACCAAATTATTGGTGGGAATGTCAAAATAAAGCAGTACTACAAAACTAAACATAATATATCCCATTTTAAACTATAATTTGATATTTCCAACACAATACTACATTTCCATAGAATTGGCCCTACCCCGCACAAATTCGTCGTAAAAAAACTATCCAATGCAGCCGAAATTCGCATTGTTTACGCGCAAAAAAGATCGCAAGTACATACCTCGACGTATCGATTTGGAGATCCCCTTTCTATTATTTTTTTACATAACAAAGAAGAAAGCATAAAGGAGGAGTTTATGCCCCTCGTCTGTGCAAGACGATCGGCGGTGGCGGGAATGGGGGCTGATTTGTACGACGACCTGCAACGGTTGATCGTTTCACTCGATAAAAAATTATTATTATTTTTAACAAGCTTCCGTGCGCGACTTTTTTCTCGTCAAAACTTCGTCAGTGTTCCTGGGCCCCTATACAAAATAACATTTAACAAAGTTATAACAAACTTCGTCAAGTCAAAAGATTGGTACTTTGCGTCATTCATTATCGCTTTTACAAATGTACTTTAACTTTTGTTTTTATCGTAGACAAATAAGCCGTTTTTACATAACTTTTGTAAAAAACTATCAATTGAACATAGTAACGATTGTTTATGTACAGTCAACGGCACGCTTGGCTCCCACGACAGGGTAATCACATTCAATCAATTTTATACTTAAATGCAAATATCTTAAGGTTCAAAATAAATTATAGATTTTTAACAGTTTTGTATAACCTGACGTGCTGCTGACTGTACAATGTTGCGCTGTTCAGCGAGGTGAACTTTTGAATTTGACTTTTTGTTGTGTTATAAAACTGAATATGGGCTATAAACAGTTTTACCTCTAAATGAGTGAACCACTTTGCGACTTGAAGCCTTCAAAGATTTTTATGAAAATAATAGATAAAAATCCAGCCCCCTAGCATGACTACGGTAAAGCGATATGATATAGCGATTAAGAACTTTTAACTGTCAACTAACTTTTAACTTTGACAGTCAAGTGTCGGTAAAACGCTATATCACGCGATATACAGGGTTATTTGTAAAACACCAACAACCTCGCAGGAGTGAATTACTAACATCATAAACAGCGTTTGTTCTACGACTTTCCGAAAAATAAAATAAAAGAATATCGACTTTTCATACAAAACTCGATCAGCTGTTCGAAAGTTTGGATGGAGAGTCGATTTCTTTTGTTTGTTTTCGGAAATATCGTAGAACAAATGTTGTTGTTTTTGATGTTAGTAATCTACTTCTGCGAGGTTGTTGGTGTTTTACAAATAACACTGTACCCATATCGTGTTTCGGTGGTCATGGTACAAAAATAAACTATCAAGTAATTTAATGCAGATCTTTAAAAAGCTTTTTTTAAATTCGAATCTACAATTTTTAACGTTCGTCTCTTACGAACGGTGAAAAGTACACAGTTAACGAGGTTCAAGTGGATTTTTTTTCACATCAGTTATCCCCTTAACCGATTACGGCAAGCTCAATGCCATAATACAGCTATCGTATGTTTATCGTTATTTTATTTTACATCTCGATGCGAACTTTACACTGAAACACTTATATAATTTTTAACATTAGGTTTTAATAGTATACAAAATTTACTTCTGTCTACATTGTTCTAACTGGGACTCGAACTCTTTGTCTCTATATCAGACTCGATGTGCAACACCGACCGCAAGTTCATTAGAAATTTGGAAGTAACGATTTCTACACCAGAATTGAATATAACATTCAAAAATTCTTTTGAGATTAATATTTTGTATCCAGTACCTTACAAAACTCTATCTCGAAAAAAATTCAGTAAATTCTTATCGTAATATCATTATTCTAACGTCTATTGAGTGTCCAAATTATGAATGAAACAAAATGTATAATGATTTTTCAACAACAATACAAGTACTAAACACTGTCCTCCCCAAAACTACCAAATCGGATTGACCGCTGTATAAGAAACGCGAGGGGCCGAAGAAAGCATCTCTTGGCCTCCCCTCCTTGCACACACACACACACACATTTGTGTATTTAAAAAATACTTGACACATATACACATAGCTTGAGCTATCAATAGAATCATAAGACGAGTTACTTTGATACGAAGCTTTTAACGACCGAGCACCCGCAACGCATTTGCTGGCACTAAAGAGGTTTTTACTGCACATTCAACCTTATTGCTGTTGGATGACATTCTTTTTTTTTATTTCTGTGCTTGTTTACGTATGTTTGCCAGTAGTAATTGCGTCTTCACTTGATTTTTTCTCTTCTCCCTTTTAGCTAGGGCGAGTTGGAAGTAACCCCAAGCCGGAATTCGTTTGAAGTGAACGCGTCTTCAAGATTAATGTGAGGGGTTATGTATTTTAGAGTATTTTTAATGTTGTAATTCGAAAGATCGAAATTCAAATGAAACTACCTTAATTTGTGACGTTACCATATTACGATATCGATTGTTTTTCCTTTCAAAGTCCATGGCAATAGACAGTGATCCGCTGCAACTTCACTTGAGAATGTATGGAAAAGAGAATTACAGATTAAAATAAGTCAGTCACTTCTATTTTTATTTTATTTAAGTGTTATTTTTACTTTTACTTTATTTTGTGAATTATGTATTATGTATTTGACTGATTATTGGGTTGTAGGTATTTTTTTGTAAAACCAACTATATTTTTTCTGAAACTTTGGTGATTATGATTGTGTTTTGCTACGAACAAAACATCTAGACCCTTTATGATAATATATTGCTGTAAAGACATGAATTATGACGTTGAAGGGATGTGCGGAACTGATCGATTTCAATATATAAATTCAATAGAAACCGCAAACCACTAGACTGGGGAATTTAGGGGAGGTTTTATTGCAGATTTGAGAAACACGCACTAATAAATTTACTATACTATAGGTACGTACATGATGTATATTTATCCATCGGGCGTAACCAGGGTGAATCTACTTTGTTTCTTATTTTTCTTACTTCCTGCGTCATTGTCGTTACTCGAAAATCTTTAAAAATCCAATACATCACAAGGAAATATGCCATCATTTACGTTAGAGTACGATAGTAAATTATTTTAATTTTCATATTTTTCATTTATTTATTGCGATGCATTGGATTTTTAAAGATTTTCGAGTAACGACAATGACGCAGGAAGTAAGAAACAACGTAGATTCGCCCAACCGTCTTAGTTTTTGGGGTATATCTGTAGCAGGTTTTACCTAAAATGCGATTAATTTAACGTTGTATAAAGTCAAAGTCAAATAAACTTAGTAATTAAGCACTTTTGAATCGTCTATATTTTCCTACTGTATAACAGTAGTGACCAATTTCAGAGTGCTTGCGGTACAAAACGATGTATTTTAATCTGTAAAATTTACTCTTTGCCATACATTCTCGAGTGAAGTTGCCACAGATCACTGTCTATTGTCAATTAAATCGCATCGCTTTTAGTCATAATAGTTTTGCTCTCTGTCAAACTATTTATGTAAGAAAGAGATTAACACTCTGTAAATAATAACTTGCAATACAAAAAGTATCCTCTTTTAAACAAAAAAAGAATCATCGAAATCGGTTCATCAACAAAGAAGTTATGATGGTCGATCGTCCGCATAAGTTCATATAATGGTAACATAAAAATTCTTCTTTTTTTTGAAGTTGGTCAAAAAAATACATTGTACAACATCCCATACTTACTTTGCACCGATTCCAAAATAAGTAGCTAAACCTTGTGTTATGAAAAATAAGAAGTAACTTATCCAGACAAATGACCAATATAGAAAAACCTCATTTTCTATAACGATACAGCTGCTGAGGTGATCGCTCTCTTGACCTCAGAGATGGTGACGTCAGTGGCGATTCCTATCGGCTTACCTTTAGAAATCCCACCCTACCAATTCACTATGCAGATCATAACATTTTTGTAGAACCGTTTAGCTTCGACATCATTTCACCCCTAGCCACTGGGCAACTTGTAAACCGGTGTACAAAAACAGCTGTAACTTTTATTAATAAATATATTTCAGTGCCTACTATAATGAGAAACGCCTATAAATAAACAAACATAAGGTTATCTATCATCTTAACCGGACCGGACCCTCCTCACATATCGGTAATGGTGATAAGCGGAGCGTGTAATGATCCTTCCACCACAGCTGGTATTGAAGGCGCTACCCGCTGAGACGAGCTACTTGCCACTGAACCGAGCGCCGGGCCGAACGAGGAACGGTAGCGATTTACGTTTTACAATATTTAAAATACGTACAGGCTACAAACTCGTTTTTGTTATATACATTTTTAAACTTTCGCGTTGCATTGTACTTTGTTAAGTTTATTTTAGATATTCATGGATATGCAAAAACAATATTTAGCTTAGCTTCCACACGACACAATATGGAAAAATATGCAAGAAATCTATGCAAATAATCGCTCATGAAAATACCTGCAGACATACTAACAACAATGTGTTACGTGTAGAGTAGTTGATATATAAGGTATGCCTTAGGCCTTGGTCTCCTATTTTATGACATACGCGACAGCCGTCAGCGTAAACTTTCTATACATTTCATACGCCGACGTCAGCGTTTGAAAGAGACTACTGGCCGAATACTCAAACGTCACTCAACTTAGAGCGGCTCTCAAACTTCGTCCTGTCGCTTTAAATGACAAAGATACGATAAATACAGCATGATGTTTGAGCACCCCTCAAAGTTGAGTATCGTTTGAGTGTTCGGCCATACGACTCTTTGATAATCATTGTGACGCTGACGCTGTAATTGGCTGACGGCGTAAATAGGAGATAACAAGTCTTCGATACCAACTACTCTACACGTATTTCGCTTCTACACGGAGCATCATCAGAAGCTGTTAGATCGTGGAAAAACTAGCAGCAAAGACAGCCAGGCAGTCACTGCGGTACACTAGCATAATCATACTTGTAACCACAATATTTAAAATATTTTTTAAGTGAAAATAAAAAGAGAATATCTTATGGCTTAGACCATACGTGTGGTCCACTCTTTGCGAGTGAGTGGCGGCCAGCCTGCCGCGTGGGCAGAGAAACGTTATGCACGCGCTATAAACATGACTAAGTCGTCACGTGTACCAATGTTATAAGTCTACAGTCCACTATTTCGACGATTAAATTAATTTATAGATATGATTTTATCCGCCTCTGTGGTCTACTGGTTCGCCCCACTCGCCCACACGTGTAAGACGCAGGGGTCCCGGGTTCGATTCCCAGGAGGGGGTACAAAAATGCTCTCGTATATCTGTTCCGCAGTCCGGCTTTCCGGCTGTGCGTTTGTTCTCCTCCACAGGTAGCATTTCTCAACCGATTCTCGTGACATTTTGTGAGCAGAACAGGTAGGTTTTATAATTATATAGATTTTTTGTCGTTTCACTTTTTTGAAATTTTTCAAAATGGCGAAGACATAATATAATAATACATTTATTTGCTAAATATGGTACATACAAGTTGTTATAATAATTCTTCCAGCATATTCTGTCGAATGTTTCGACGTGCAAATACTTAAATTTAAATAATACAATTTTATTAGATAATATTGGGAAAACATACATATACATATACATAGGGAAAATAATATTTCATCGTAGAGCAGTAGACCTCGTAGAAATCGAGGTCTACTGCTCTACAGAGCCACTAGTTATTATGATTTACTAGGTAGTGTTTATTAAGAGTGCAGGATGTGCAAGTAAATTCCCTATCAGTCGTTATACCCCTGCAATTAATGGAAAGGTGAGCATTTCCGGCGGAAGGCGCCGCCCTCGGCCGCCGCCGCCCGCCCCCTCAAGACGGCGCGCCAAGATATTACGGGCGGAAATCTTATTAATAAACTTTAATTTGGAATTCCGATTGGTTATTGCTAATAGTATCTGTTGCCACTTTGACAATTTGCATGAGATGATAATAACAACTAATCAGTTAACGTATACAAGGTGTTACAAAAATACCCCTAATGCCGAATATGGTATATGGGGACCATCAAACTGAACAACTTTTACTATGGGGCCAACTCTGAAATCGCGAAAAAAAATCGGCTGTTTCATACATTTTGATATTTTCGATTTTAATTTTTGTATGGAACAGCTGATTTTTTTTCGCGATTTCAGAGTTGGTCCCATAGTAAAAGTTGTTCAGTTTGATGGTCCCTATATACTATATTCGGCATTAGGGGTACTTTTGTAACACCTTGTATTTTAAAACCTACCTAAATCATTTAATGAATAGGTGCAATTGCACATTTCTGCTTAAAAAATTATCGCCACTCTCGACCGACTACTTACTTTATTTTATTACATTATACCTTGAGTCAAATAATATTTTATTATAGTTGCTATCAATTATTTAGTATGTTTTATCTTAAGTAGCTGTATTAAGTCAATATTGGAAGACGGAGACAGCACGAATGAAGAACTAAATAATGTTTTAATCCCAGCCTCAGCTCTTTAAAAGAATAATGTGTAAGTATCTAATTTGTTCTTTACTCTTAAAGACCTAACATTAAGATGTAACCTAGCCTTTATTTTACCATTATTTGACATTTGCATTCATAGAAAACCTTATAAAAAAGGAAAATCGAACTTTAGAATGCTCCGCTCCATTTCCTGTCTGAAAGTTTTCGCTAATTAACACCCGAGGATCGCCGCCGTAGGGCAAAATGGCCGACTCACCACGTGACCAACCTTTTATTATTCCACAAATTAATAATAGACCGAATTGTCACCCGCCATACGCACACTTACACATTCACCAATAACACACCTTATGTCGATAATACAGAGTTTACAATCAATAAAGTAAGTGAACAAAAAAGTTTGTATTTCGAACGACACGTTCTGAAACGTTTGTTTATTTTTACAGACAATAAATACTTTTCGCTTGTTGCTGGCCAGTAATAAAACTGCCAACGATGCTTTGTTTTTGCTATGAGATTTCTTATTACCGACTTCAAAAGGAGAGAGGTACTTAATTCGACCCGTTTTTTTCAAGGTTGAATAGCTAAATAAAGCTAAAATCTTATAATATTACGCAAATACAACTTGGAGGCTAAAGACTTTTCTACATCGTTAATATTATACAGGGTGCAATCGAAGTCATTAGCATTATTTTAATCTAAGAATTTATCCGCATTATTGATAATTTTGAAACAAAAATTTACATTTTAGATAAATGAATTAGGAGGTGGATGTTGTTTGCTAACACATTCGCGGCGATCTTTGATGGCGTCCTGGTAGTAGGTATATTATTTTATTTTATTAGCTTTTAGTAAAATAGAATAAAAATACTTTCATGTTTTTTAACATCAGCAATCTTTTGCTTATCACTGATTTATTATTTTGATTTGATTAAAGACATTATTGTCCTAAATTTATCAATATCGCGGTTAGGTTATTAATTTAAAAGATTGCTATCGACTCCGATTTCACCCTGTATTGAACCCATTTATCATTAAAACTCATAAAAAACTATAACTGTCATAAATTATAAGTAAGAACCCAAGGCTTGTAATAATAAAAATGCAAACCGTGCAACTTTATCGAATTAAAGAGAATCGGAGAAAAGGGGCTAGTAAAAAAAACCACCCCAGTTTGAAATTACGCAATGAGACGGGAGCTGAGCGAGCGCAAATTCCCGATATAAACATGGTTCCCCCTTCGATATTTGAAAATACAAAATGGCCGTCTTGCCTTTATCTTTTCCTTATGGAAATGAGGAATGAATTTCGGTGCGGCACTAAGAAGTTTTTTTTTTTGGCGTCCACTAAGAAGTTTTCAGTCGCCAATTTGTCATAAATACTACCTACCTACTTACATCATGAAAAGTGAGTAGTCAACACAATCTGATTTTTACCATGTTCATTAAAGTTTTCTTGTGAGATTGCAGAAAAAGAGAGCAAAGATAACTTAATAATTGCTTTTTTGTAAAAAGGTATTATATACTTTTTAATAGGTAGTACTTATTTGGCATACGCGGCAGAAAGCATTGGGCAGCATTTCCCCCGGAGTTGCAAACACAACATGGAAGTATTTTTCAAAGACATTCATTTCCCACCACAATTATATTGCTTTTAAGAACAAAGTCAAGAAGAGAGAAAATTTTATCAACAATATACCATACACTATTCTTGAGTCAGTTCAAACTACTGCTTACCAGAAGATATCAGAATAAATTTAAATTCACGTCACCCTGCGCACCAAGATCTCAAAAGCGACGCTTGCCAAAACCACCGCAAATTTATCTTAATGCGGAAGTCTTCGCTACTTCCGGCGCCGTCACAATGGCTCCTGGATCCGTTTCCGGTGCACACTTGAGAGTTGAATACATTAAGAACTTCCCTTTAATGAATTGCTGAATGCTAGTACCTACATGTGCAAGTTACGCGAACAACAAGATGGTTATACTTATCAAGTTATACTTATGGTTATTATCAGGTGAGGCTTATTATTATTGGTCGGTCTTTATAAGGGTAAAAATATATCATAAGACCTATATATAGCAAGCACAGCAAAGCAAGAATAAAATAACCAATATTCTATGAACAAATGCAAAAAGTGGTTATTAACATTATCAAAAAAATAATTAAAATGACCGACAACTTCTTTAAAGTTAAAACAGTATCTGAAAAAATTAATAAAACAATGAAAATTAAACAGGTTATTGGAACTTTGAAACTGCTGCTAGGTTATTCAAAATCATTTATTCTGTCTAGGCTGTTACAAGCACTCGTAAATGTCAAAGATCAGATCTAATTCTACCACCTCTATACCTCGGCGTTGTACTTTCACAATACGCCTTGAAGTAGCAGAGCAGCGACTGTAGGCCAAATAAACCCCTAAGCAAAACACGACATTGGCGAAATCTACAAGGGAACCGCCAAAACACAAAACGAAGAATGTCAAAGAAGCTACGCGGGAAGCTACCTTAAGCGGGAGACCTTGTAACAACAAGAACTTGCACATTCATACAAGCTCTAGATTTCATATAAGCCATTATTCTGCTCCAGATTTTTCACAAAACAGATTTCTATACCAAATGTAATTTGAATCAATTGGACATTCAAACATTTCTCAACAATTCCAAGTAACAGTTAAGTCAAATAGTTCAGTTTGGATTTATGCCGACAGGCTCCCTTCACAATACGCTTATAGCGTATTGTCCAAGACAAACTATTAATCCGTTGTTCAAAGTTATTGGCCAATAAATCGACAACTTGCCAACTGTGTGGCCGGACTTACGGCCCAAGAAAGTATACAACTCGCTTACTGGACAAACCTAAGTAGTGTTGTGAAAGGGATGTATCGGAGTTCGGATATCGATTGTATTTTAACCTCTTTTTGTGGCTGACAACAAAATAAGTTTAAATTAACTATAATAAAATGATTAAAACTATCGGAACTGTAAAGATAATTAATCAAATTAGTAACCTAAATAATTTTGTGTGCATAAAATGCATTTTTCTTCTGGCGCATAGTGGAAAATAAGTTTTCTTCTAAGACTTTACGTGTTTTTTTTTCAATCAATAATGCCCAAATGTATAAGGATTCTTTATTTTGATCTTTATAGATTATTTTCCTGTTAGCATCATCCGAAATTTCAGGTTTCAGCAGGTAGGTATTAGATATTGTAAGAATATACCATTACGAAAGCAAATACTTATAAGTAAATAAATATAAATAAATATTTGACAACATCACAAATATTGCTCCGATTCCAAAGTAAGTAGCTAAAGCACACTTGTCTTATGGAAATCAGAGACAACGGTGGTATCACAAACACCCAGACCTGAGCGAATATAGAAAAGTTCGTATTCTAAATTGACCCAATCGGAGATCGAACCCGGCACCTCAGAGATGGCGACACCTTGAAAACCGGTGTACAAAGCCACTCTACCACAGAGGTCGTGCTTACAACAAGATATCATTCGTAACTTGTAACTTTGTGCATCTTTAACTAAATCATCGAATAAAATAAAAAACTATATAAGTTCTAATTCTGTGCATTGGCTCAAATTTATTAAATGAAAACTTTATTTTACAAAATTGTTTATGAATAAAGTTTTCATTTAACAAAATTGTTTAATAATAAATAAAGTTTTAATTTAATAAAAATTTTATCGATAATTCCGTCATAGTCACTACAATAGTTAGAGTTCAGTAGCCGAGCGGCAAGTTCAGAGCGTTTAAGCTGAAACAGTAGCTTACTTATTACCTGAGACGGCACAACTTGCCGCTATACTTCTAATAGATAACCTCGTAAAGACAAACTTTGTGCCTAAAGTAAATTAAATTAGAAAAAATGCTTGGCCAGAAAGAGTAGAAATTAAATAAAATTGAACTAAATTTTTTCAGTACAAAATATAGTCAGTGCTGCCAAGTTATTCTTGATTTTGACGTCTTTGCATAGAATGTGGCGCCCTAAATTTCTGTCGACTATTTATGGTCAAGCAATACCTATTTTTTTTTATTAGACTCCACTTCTATAGTCGATCTAGTGGCATCGTCGAATTTCTTCTAGTATAACCCACTCTTACGCTGCAAGCCAGCGTTATTTCAATAATGTATAGAATACTTATATTTTTCCAGATATTTTGACAGTTAATTAAGATGAAACAGCTATAAAATTTACAACTAGAAGAAATTCGTATTCGTACTAAATGTAAATTGCTTTCTTGAGGTTAGATATGAATATATACAACGTGAAATCGCGAAATAAAAAATTAGCTGTTTCATACAAAAATAATTACGAAAATATCAAAATGTATGAAACAGCTGTTTTTTTCCGGATTTCAGGGTTGGTCCCATAGTAAAAGTTATTCAGTTTGATGGTCCCTATACTCCCTATCTACCATATTCGGCATTAGGCGTTATTTTTACGTTGTATGTATCATTTGAGGTGTATTTTACGAAAGTAATTCAACCCAAACTTGGTGCTTTTTGAAAATGTTTTTTTGTTTAATTTAAAACAAGTGATTGAAATGCCTTGATACGGTATATTCAGAATTGGCTCAGAAAACCCTTTCATTTGATACCACACACCATAGGTTTTAGAACAAAAAAAGTTTTTTTTACAAAAAAAAGATGATGTCAAATTTTAATCTCCAACCCTTAGGCATTATTTCTTTTTAAGTACTGTAGCGCAAAAACATATTTTGACCTCAAGTATACGTGTGCGAAACGGCTATGATGTAGGTACAGTCAGCGGCACGTCAGACTATACATGTTGACCTTAAGACCGACTTTATGCCCTACGTAATAAAAGCTGTTTTCGTAGTTCAACTGTGTAACTTACCGTCCTGTTGTGCGTACATAGACTTACAGTTTTCCTTCCTTATTGAGCTCGTACACCGACCACTAGATGGCAGTGCTACCTTCTGAATCGCAGTATGGTTTAGTTGGCATAATAATTACTTAATTTTGAATCCCTTCTCGTTTTATTCCGGATTGAGACACTGTTTTGAAGTAATTTTTGAAAAACTGACGCGAATTTCAGCCGTTCGGCGTCGTTTTTATACCGAAACGAAACAAAACAATAATACGAAAGATGTTTTCCGTAAAGTTCTACATTCAGTCGAATTTCAGTTACATCATCGAATCGAAATCTCTTGTTTATTCTTAGAATAAAGTGTTTATTATGTGATCATAATCCGACAGCAAAAAAAATGTTCATTTTTGTGACTCTACCTAAAGTTATTAGTTTTGTTTTTGTACCCAACGAGCTAGTGCTCGGCCTTCATATCACCTGACACGGAATCCTCAACAACTGTGAAAGTGGTTATCTTAACCTCTAACTGCTGGTACACAACATTTTAAAATAATGTTGTTATGCCGTCAGACTAGGGCTGCCATTCGTCCGAGTTTCCCCGAATTTGTCCTAGTTTATAGGGCGTCCGGGGTTCAACCGGGCGAGGTTTTTGAATAGTCTGAACGTGGGTACACGATCTGATGAAAATATTGGTTTTTGAGCTTCCAATGTGAAGAACTGATGTAGAATTCTACTTAAAAAAAATACTGTAGACTGAAAAAGCAAAGGAACACAATAACCGAACAAAATATTGAAAAATTGCTTGGTAACTCTGTAAAATATCCTGAAAACACCATAAAAACTAATAAAAATAAAAATCCAATCGTAAGATTTTCGTAATTTTCAACGATAATGATATGATTTTTTATACAAAAAGGAAAGTTTTTTTATTTAGTATTTCAGAAATCAGTAAAAGTGTAATTTCTGGCGAAACGAAAATTAAACCTATTCAATAATCAACCATATTCTAAATAGATAGTGAAAGAGATTAGATTTCGTGAACTGCGTTGCCTTAAAATATTCAGTTACGTATCTATGCGGCTGGACAGCGGCGGTAAACCAGGCTCCATCTCCCAAACTAAGTATTAACAACTTAAAGACTCCGCAAGTTCCTCCACACAGGCACAATGTTGCCGCTGGCCACACAAATTATTGTTTAAATAATATCAAGACCTATCATAAATTACTATAATTTTCATATGTTAGGAATTTCATATTTTTAGAAACCGTACTTACAATGCGATTAAGTTGATAATAGACAGTGATCTGCTGTAACTTCACTCGAAAAGGCCACGGAGAAAATTTTACAGATTTAAATGCGCCGTTTTGTACCGCAAGCGCTCTAAAGTTGGTAACTTATGTTGTACATTGTTAAATTAATCGCATGTAAAGATTTCAATAACCTAAGGATTTTTTTTTTAAATAATACCTACTCCAAAAGGTATTAAATAGAGTTGAGTTATTCATATGGAAATATTTTAGCTAAAGATAAATCTAATTTCTAGCTTTAACTAGAAAATTAAGATCCGCTTATTTCAGAAAATTCAGCAAATCTTGTTTATGATAATGATAATCGATCACGTTTAGACTTCATTAACTTGTCCAGACTTATTACATTATTCATAAACAGTCGTTTTGGAATAAACAAGAATTCATCTATCTCGTTCCAACATAATATTCTATCTCTTTCTTACTTGTAAATATTAGTTTTTATATACAAGCCCTCTTTATCCACTTTAGATAGCATCTCTGCTAAGCTGTGCGTAGAATCGCATGCGTTATAATTACACTATATTCCGAGTTTATAAATAAAAAATAAACTTTTCTCCATTCGTCCTTTTATAATAAACAGTATTTTCATAATTTCTGTATCTCTAAACATAACAGTTATTCTTTTATTTCATTTACAAACTCAAACATTTATAATTTTCGTTCCCCATGTGATTGTCTGTTCAAAAACTTAATTTCAAACTTTTTACTCAACTCTTAACTGATGTATACCTATCTTTTAAATTACTATACATCAACTAACCAAGCCGAATCGTTCACAAACGGATACTGTCAAAGTGAATCATTTAATCAAAACGCAATACAGAACAACTTAATAATTATCCCAAAATGCCGGGTCTCAATCGGGGATCGATGCACCCCGTCCATTAGATATTCATCTACAAATTGGACAAGTAGATAAATGAGCATCGGCGAATTCGGTGACAGTATACTCACTTAAATAAGTATGTGTTTTACACAGAAGCACCGCTATAGCCGTGTTTTACAACGTTACCTACTGTTCGACGAGCGAAGTTTGAAGGTGGTCAAATGTTAAACCATAACCAAGTTATTCTGTCACAAATAGGAACCTACTCAAAAGACAGTAAGGGCCGATTACACCGTTAATTTTAAACGCGATTAAGATCTCGTTTAGTATAATCTAGTTCAAACGTCGAGTTTGATCTCTTGTTATTTCAAATCATTTCACCAGTTTATTGATAAAATCTATACAAGACTTTTCGTGGTATTCTTTATTAGATAAATTAAAATTATTATAACAAATTTTTCTTTTTCGTAATGATAATGACAGCCTTAAACCCGTTTAGTGACTTAATCTCGTTTAAAACCAATGGTGAAATCGGCCCTAAGTTATGTCATTCGCCCGCGGAAATAAATTATGTCATTCGATGCAGGCGCCATCGACGACGGCGAGCGTAGTGACGTCAGCAACACGTCACTGTCATTGTTTTATTGCGCTCATGGTCTGTCTCCACCGCTTCAACTCAAGTTACGTCAAACTCATGCAATATTGTCTCCAAACCGTGCGCTTTCCCTTTCAACTTTCAATTTACTTGCTTCAAATGCATGCAACATTGATTACCTCCAAACTGCGCTCTCACGTTCAACTTTCTGCCATACAAATTTAATGTTTTTTTTTAGAAGATAGGTCATTTGAAAGTGCAAGAGGAAATGAAAAGCGCACGATTAGTGTGCGCTATTAAAATGCCTTGAGGCCTCAGATGAAAATGAAAGGGAATCGGAAAACGACACACTTAACTCTTTGGTAACTGCTACATTACTTAAAATAGTCTGAGTAGGCCTGAGATTGCCTGTACGAAAAGTCTATGTGTGCGTGCACGGAAAACCGCGATCGGTTTCAAGCGGCCCTTCTGTCAAATTTATATTTTGTGGTCCAGTCCTACTCTAATCAAAGATGCGGGCGCGGAATCTTAGCAAATTAGTAGGGGGCCTTCCCTCGCCAATACGGTTATCGGACTTGTAAAAGCTTCAATGGACGTAGGGTTTCCAAATTGTATGCGAATGCATATAAGTTAATATTTATGGTCATTAGGCAATGTGAAGGCTTATTAAACTACACAATGCTAGTTGGAGATAAGTAGTTAAAGCAACTATTAAACTATTAAAAGTTTTTTCCTTGCTTTATTTACGACAACGCAGCTATTTGATAACTCCATGACTTTTAGTTCCAAATAATACACCTATTTTATATTATTTTTTTGTTTCATAATTTATTATTGTAATTGTATAATTTTTATTCGCTTTAACGAAACAAAAATAACACCGTTATTTTATTTACTTTTAAAGAAACTTACTTTGTCATCCATCTTGATGTCATGCACTCCGCTCATGACATCATCATCGGATTATGAAATGGATGGATGAAGAAATGTCTGGCTAAGATTTTCTCTAAGCTCAGAAAATAATAAATAAAAGACTTGTAGTCGGAGACAGCCCTGCCACGAGGCACGTCATAATGACGTCTTGAGTGGTCGTCGTTAATATCGCCGTAGCCGTAGGTAGTATCGCCACAAAGGGCCCGCCGAGACTTACCAGTGGATGTACCTAATTAGTCATTATTTGATGACGAACGACTGAAAATAGACGAAGCGACAAAATCTTATTATGCTATGTTTATTTTTGTTTAAATGCTGATCTTCAAAAAATTCAGCCAGATCTATGTAAGTCCTATGTTTTGGTGCTGTCTGTGCCGAGCAAAGTTTGTGTTAAAAAAAATAGAAATCGTTGATATACCTAAAATTAAATTATTTTTAGATTTTTAACATACTTTATTTCCCATATTTTCTTTTTTTAATAGAATAGGAAATGTGACAATAGACAGTGATCCGCTGCAACTTCAGTCGGGAATGTATGGCAAAGAGAAAATTTTATTGCTTAAATAAAATTCGTCGTTTTCTTCCGTAAGCGCTCTGAAGTTGGTCACTTCTGTTGTACATTATTAAATTAATCGCAAATATCTCAGAAATGGTGCGTCTCGGAGCCTAAATATTAGGTTATTTTCGACCTCCTTAGAAACCCCAGAGGTATATAAGAGGTTTATTGAAATGTCAAAAAACGGTAAATTTAAATTTTTCTTAACTAATTTTATATAAAATTACAAAACCGTCATCTTTCTCCCCTCGATGTTAAATGTACTATTTTTCACCAATCTATGTTTGAAATAAAACTCGATAATAATGGATTAAACTCGACTATAATTAAATTCCATACACCTTTGCTTAGCCACTATCCGAGTAGCGAGGAAAGGTTGACTTTTGCTCAAAGAAGGTTGTCAAAATAATGACCCCATTACATGCATTTTTAAGTAAAAATATTTCTTATAAGTAATAGTTTCTAATAAGACAGTAATTTCAAAATTGTGTACGTTTTGTAAAAAGAGCTATACAACATGTTACAAAAATACCCCATGTCGAATATGGTATAGGGACCATCAAACTGATCAACTTTTACTATGGGGCCAACTCTGAAATCGCGAAAAAAATCAGCTGTTTCATACAAAAATTAAAATCGCAGATATCAAAATGTATGAAACAGCTGATTTTTTTTCGCTATTTTGGAGTTGGTCCCATAGTAAAAGTTGTTCTGGTTTTTGGTCCCTATATACCATATTCGGCATTAGGGATATTTTTGTAACATGCTGTATAAGTTTCTGAAGTAATCGCTTTGGTAAATACCCGCTCGCGCACTCTACAACTTTACTCCTTTATGGACTAATAAGTGACGCATCTCGCCATCTATTGTCGAGTAGAAGAACTACTGCATATTATTGTAAATTGTTTATGTTGTAACTCTTAAAATTTAGTGCGTAGTCATTTTTTATCTACAATTTTATTAAGTACATATTTATTTTATCACACGTTAATTATTTTACTAGTTTGAAAGGCTCGTCTTTTCTTGTAAAACATTTTAGTGTAGTTATTTCCTGCTAGTGGCGCTGTTAATATTTAAGACACTAGCGCCACTCATAAATTTACTTCTGTAATTTCTTAAATGGGATGGTTCTTCTTCTTCTTCTTTTTTTGTTATGGCAATCTACTTTCCTCTTGGAAGTAATTTTTGCCAGTGTCAAGTGTTAAATAGTTCAGTGGTAGATATTGTTTCATTTTTCATTAGAATGCGGGTGCATCGCATTCCAATGCTGCTTGGAGATTTGGCACCAAGTATATCAAGACAGTTTACTCGGTTAGTTCTGCCGAGGAAGCCACCACTACAATAAAAGTCTCAGCTTCACACAACCAAGATCGCGCCTATTTCAATTATCCCACATATTGTTCAGTAAAAAATGGGATGGTTTTGAGTATTTATTTTATACCTATGCATTTCATTCTTTCTTTTAGTTTTAAAAAGGGATAACGTAGGTATCGCTAGGGAAAGTTACCACTTTTAATTAGACACAATTTAACTTAAAAAAACCTAAAACTTATCATAACCTTCCGATTTACTTTTATGGCCACCCATCTGAAAAATAACATCTGTAAAGGTTTCACCAGGAACATAGACAAAAATATAAAACTTCTGTGTGCTGAAAACTTATCACACATTCACATCACATCATAGTGACATTACAGATGTTACGTCGTTTTGGAAAAGAAAATTTACTCCAATTCTGTCATCGTAATTTTTTATTATGGTTTAGTTTTATTGACTGCATTATTGCGTATTGAAATTGGATCACTTCAAAATTTACTTTATACGCATTATAAAATGCTTAGAAGAAAATTGATACGATTTGTAAGTAAATTAAATTCCATTTTCAGAACTTCGCAACTGTCATTCATTGTGTGCATTCGGAGAATGTCCTCCGAAAACCAAACCCTCATTTGGTAAATTTATGAAATTTTCCTATAATATAATGCAATCAGGTTGGCATAAAGTTCGTCTCTATTCATTTGTACATTGATTATTCACTAATAACGTTTGTTTCCTACTTTTGTCTTGTTTTTAAAGATCTAAGGGCTTGTACAGACAACAGCACGTCAAGTTACACAGTTAAACTGCGAAAACAGTTTACTTTTATTACGTAGGGCATAAAGGCGGTCTCAAGGTCAACATGTATAGTCTGAGGTGCCGTCGTGTGTACACAAAACTGCGATGCGAGCTTGCACTTCTTTTTTCGATCCATGTCACAGCAATTCGTATTGCAATTTTCTGCGTTCCGAATTCGCATCGCGTCGCATCGCAGTTTTGTGTACAAGGTCTAAACCGCTATAGAGATTGTGTTCAAGTGTGTATGTTCAAGTGATGATGTGGACAGGGGGCCACGCACCAAGATTCTCAATTCGATAATTATTCATGGAATTCATATTCATATTTTTTAATAGGTTTTTAGTTTGTGGTTTTTATGGTACGGATTAATGGTAGGGGTACATATCGTTTTTCTCAAATGTTCAACTGCCAGAGAATGGTACTGACATTAAATCCGCCTGTTTATTTCAACTTTTATAAATAAAAAATATTGCTTATATTAATGATAAAAGAAGTAACTTCTAATATGGGTGGGTACTTTTAATTCGGGAATCTCAGTAGAACAGAATTACTTCTAAGGAATTCGAAAAATTGTTTTTCCAGCGGTAGTGAATTTATTTTTCATTTTAGATTATACGGAGTAAAAATACAGGACAGTTCACTATGAATGTGCAAACACGACATTTCCAAATATCAACAATACCTCGACACATTCCGTAAGTATTCAATTTAATGACTCGCGACCTTCATATAGGTAGGTCGGGAAAATTAGCATTGAATTACCTGTAGAAAAACAATATTTTCCGCAAACTTGGACTCATAACATCAGCCATTTTTAATGTCCCCACTGCTAGAGCAAAGGCCTTCCTTATGGGTGGATAAGAAGGATGGGCCATAACCCACCACGCAGGCCCAATGCGGATTGGTGTTAACAACTGCAAATGCAGCCGGGATCAACGGCACAACGTGCTTTCCGAAGCACGGAGGAACTCGATTTTACCACCCATTTTTGGTCACCCATCCCATAACTAGGGTTATTCACCCCTTCATTTCGTGTACTCTATAATCTATGACAGCAATAGAGTATACTAAATTACTCTATTTATGTAACTCTTGTGTAACTCTAGCTTTTTAAATTCCTAATAGTCTTATGCCTTGTTTAATTTCTTAGTAGCAGCAAAAGTAATGAGCTGGACATTTGGCGAGGATGCCTGCCTCTCCAGCGAGGTGTGGTCACCACGCCGCGGCTCCTCGCGGTGGAGGAAATCAAGGCTCCGACCTTCCCCGACTCCGTCACCTCTGGAGACGTCAAGTAAGAACTTAATATTAATCAACAACAAACAACCATGGTTCAATAATCTTGGTATATTTGTCCGTTCTAATGACTTCATTTGAAGTTATGTTAAATTAAGCCGTGAAAACAGTTGAATTAAATTACAGGACGTTAGCTAAACTAAGCAAGAAAATATTTTTGTTAGAGCGCGCGAGCGGTACCTAATTTATAGGTATAAAAAAATACAAACAACATTTTTATGATGACTGAACACAATCTTTCAATACTAAATTTTTAAGCGTTTTTTTTACTATCGCACACCTAACAAAAAACTGGAAGTATCTAGGTATAGCTCTATTTTTTGTTTTCTGGAAAATTAGAGCAAAACTCCTTATAACAGAAATAATTAGCCAGACTTTTTTTTGTTAGTCGAATAACAACTTGTAAGTTTTACTTTATTTTCAGGCTGATAAAGAAGGAGGGTGATTCAGTGGCCATGGACGAGGTGGTGCTAGAGATCGAGACCGACAAGACCGCGCTTCCGGTGATGTCCCCGGGGAACGGCACCATCGTGAAGATACTCGTCAAGAACGGGGAGGCGGTCAAGTCGCAGCAGCCGCTGTTCCAGGTGAAATGAAAAGTTAAATACAATAAAGTCTCTCTTTACGGTGAGAGATCTTTATCGTCCCGAACAGTGCTTAATTTAATCTGTTGATACACTAAGGATGAAGAGTGTCGGAGCTCCACCGTCAAGCTCACTGTAGCACGACTGACCTTGCCTCCAGTCAAGGTCCGGTCCAGCTCCTGTCCGGCACCGATCGAGATCCGCCCCCGGATTATGTAACTCTGTTGCTAATAACTTTTGATTGAAACTGACGCAAATCGCAGTTACCTACATTGCTGCTTTAGTAAGAATCAATGTGACAACTATGTTACTGCAATATAACTGCGATTTCGTTAGTTTCAATTGGAAGTTGATGCAACAGAGTAACAAAATCAGGGGACCGGTGCTATTAACAAGAAACCTTAAGTACTAGTCGACTCGGTGAGACAGTGCTGTGTGACTTTTATTATCCGTCCACTCCTGCTCGCTGTCTTAACACACCTTAACACAGTATAACATGGTCCTCTTATGCCAAATAATTTATATTTAACCCACTTAAACCAGCGAATGATCTTGTTGCCAGGTGGACGTGACAGGTGTGGCACCAGTAAAGGCCGCAGCACCCGCGGCCCCCGCAGCACCCGCGGCCCCCGCCGCAGCGCCGGCGGCTGCCAAGGCCCCCGCAGCTGCTAAGGCCCCGGCCGTTGCCAAACCGATAGTTGCTGCCAAGGCACCAGCGGCAAAAGCCGCTGCCAAGAAACCTGCTGGACCTACAGTAAGCGATGTTTTTCCTACATGCTAATTTAGCGTGGTTTTATAATTTCGGGATAGGCTATGTACTCATACTGGCTAAAACTTTTATGCCACCCTTTTCTCTTTCTTTATTCACTCGGAGTGGAGAGGGCCAATTCAAAGTTTAAGGCTTTCTTACGCACCTCGCACAGATCGAAGAAAACTAAATGAAAACTATTTTAGAATATTTTATTTTTAAAAGTGATGAATTGCATCATTTGCAGAGCCAAGCATAAAACTTTGTTTATGTTTCCCGAAATATACTTTCACTATTGATACTAAGACTTAGATACATCGTTTTAGGCTGCCGCTTTAAAAATTGGCGATCCAACGAAGACGATATCAGGAACTCGGACAGAACACCCGGTGCCGATGAACAAGATGCGCAAACGCATCGCGGAGAGGTTGAAACAGGCGCAGGACACGACGGCCATGTTGACGACATTCAACGAGTGCGATATGAGGTAGGATTGTATATAATGTTGTTCGGCCGGTGATTAAACAATGTTAGAGTGAGAGTGTTAATAAAAAGGCTAGGCATTTAATTGAATAGCATATTAAGCTAGTAGTCTTTGACTCCATAGACTGGGATAGGTCTGCCCCCTGATTATGTAACTTTGTTGCAACCAACTCTGACAGAATCGCACTTACATTGCTGCTTTAGTAAGAACAACTAGATTAAGTTAGATGACACATTACTACAAACAAAGTTTTGTGCAGTCTTCGAGAATGTTTTCTGCACCTCATACCCTCATTGCTCTTACCCTCAGCAAATTGATGGCATTCCGCAAGGCGAACTTGGAACCGTTCACGAAGAAATATGGTGTCAAATTGTCATTTATGTCACCATTCCTGAAGGCGTCCGCCAACGCACTGATGGACCAGCCCATCATCAACGCAGTAATTATTGGCGAGGACATTATTTATAGGTACGTACCTACATTCATTGATTTCTCTGTGTCTTCTTAGTATTTTTAACAACAAGTCACCATCGTACTGGAAGTGGAAAGTAGATATTATTACTATTATTATATCAACTCAATAAGTTCGTATATTAACTAATAAAAAAACAACTTTTTGAAAAAGAAAAAAATTGTTAACATAATCTCCTTCAAGGGTGATACAAGCATTCCAACGCTCTTCCATGCCTTTCTTTCTTGTAAAACAACTTGTCCAACCCTCAGAAAAATAACAGTTATTCTTCTGAGGTCCAACCCTTCAAAATACGCTTTAGTTTCAGCGATGACCTCCTCGTCGGAGCCCAATTTCTTGCCGGGGGGGCGAGCTGTTTTTTGAGGTTTGCGAACAATAATAGTCGCTGGGGGCTAAATCTGGAGAATAGGGAGGATGTGGAAGTAATTCAAAGTGCATTTTTTCTAATTTTGTCATTGTAGCGATCGATTATAACGCGAAATTCAGATTTTTCCATTGTTTTAAAGGTAACAAAAGTACCTTTTTTAAAATAGCCATAATTTAAAAATTGACGACGGGAAATTAATGAAATTTTAACGGATAGCGTTGTAAGGTTTACAAAAATAGTAGGCAGGTAGGTACTGTGATTTTACTGTCTGCAGCTGACCTATGTTAAAGAAATGACTGCTGAAACAGCTGATTTTGGAAAATGTTAAGTAGGTAGGTATATAAGATACAGGTACCATTTGCATTTAGTACAGCCTATTTGACAAATATTTCTCCATCGGTAGAGACTTCGTTGACATATCAGTGGCGGTGGCGACGCCACGAGGGCTGGTCGTGCCGGTTGTAAGGAATGTGGAATCCATGGACTATCCGAAAATCGAACTAGCACTCAACGCGCTCGCAGCGAAAGCTAGAGACGGTATTTTCTATTAAATATATTTTATTGACACTTTTTATTATCTCTTCTTTTTTCAATATCATACAAATCATACTATCTACAAGAGATTGACATTTTTTTATTTAACTGCAGTACTTCTAGAAAGTGTTCTCAACACAATGATAGTGGCAGAAAATAGTTTTGCAACAGAAAAAAACAAGTTACCTACAGCTTTACTCTCCCTCTATCTACCTAATTCTAGAGCTACAACAACCCGGTTTCTTGAGAAACCGGGGGGCTAATTGTCTAACTTAAAAATCTATCGCAATCGCTTTCATTTGACAGTTGGATCCGACACATTGCTGCATTTCTTTGGTAAGTTTTTATTTGTGCCAAAAAGAAGCATCAATGTGCTCTAAGCATGCTCTAAGGGCAAAGCCAAGCCTTTTTTTATTTATTTATTTAATTAACAACATTTACAAAATTGTACGTTGCTCAAACATAAGTATTCGCCAAACTGCATGGCAGTTTGTTGGCGAAGAAAAGCACTCACATTAACAAATTACTTGTGTGCACCTACTATAATTCCCGTACCTTATTTATACTTAGTATATGCTTAGGAAATGATCTTTTAATTTTCTTTTAAGAGCGGGTTTACAAAGTTTATTATTATCTCTTAATGTGTTTCATCCTGAAAGCGATTGCGATAGATTTTGAAATTAGACAATAGAAAGGCGGGTTGTTGTAGCTGGTTGACCGTCTTCTACTCGCAGTCAAACAACAACATTGCTACGAAAGAAGCTTGGATGGGGGGCTAAGCTTTATTCCACTAGCAATAAACATCGTATATTCTAGTTCCATCAAAATTCCGTTGGACTTCTTTCGTAGTGAGGACACTGTTTATGTTTGACCCTCTGGTACAGATTGAATAACTATTGATCTTTTGCAATCGATCTGCCAACTTACCCCCCTGTTTCAGGCAAGCTTACCCCCGGGGACATGCAAGGGGGCACGTTCACGATCAGCAACGGCGGCGTGTTTGGCTCGCTGCTGTCGATGCCCATCATCAACCTGCCGCAGTCCGCCATTTTAGGCATGCACGCCATTTTCCAACGGCCAGTTGCTATCGCGGGAAAAGTAAGCAAGCATTACATTTTTTGTGTTTAGGTTGCCAAAAGTATTTTTAATAACAATAGATACGATAGATTCGATGAATTTTAGTTAATCGATCCAGAGTCTGATGATGCAGCTGGAAGGTAGCCACAGGAACTCCGTGATAAAACAATGCAACCCCATCGAGTCTGGGCTCGTTTGATTTATCTTGATAAATACTGAAAAACAATTTACTGAAAAGAAATGAATTCCAAAAAAACGAATGTAAAGCAATCACATAACGATCGCATTCGAAAAAAGGGATTCAGGCGATTTGTGACCTTATTGAAATGTGAGATTGTTGATTTGTTTATCGGCATTAATTATTTTCGACATTCATTTTTTGGCAACCTTTGCGAACGGGACTTATGCGCCTGACCTTAGACTAAGCGCCTGACATACGAATCGAACAACAAAGAATTTCTGTTCCGCATGGTTCGATCGCTCGAACCATATTATTTTAGTCTTTGATACCAGCGTTCCGCTTAGCTTACATCGCTTATATCTACAATCAGGCAACGCGATCGAACCCAGATAAAACGGATCTGCAAATGCTCTAAGTGCAAACGGATCGGTATTTTTAGTGGATCCGATATACTGTGTTGTGAATACGCTAATACAACTACATACGCCATCGCCGAATAAAAAACGTACTGTTAAACAGACCGCTGTGTGAACGGGCATTTTCCAATTTATTAAAAATAAAATAACAATACATACAATAATTAAATTAGATAAAAACCTTCCTGCAGGTGGAGATCAGGCCAATGATGTACCTGGCGCTCTCGTACGACCACAGATTAATAGACGGTCGCGAAGCCGTCATGTTCCTCAGGAAAGTGAAGGCGGGAGTGGAGGACCCCACGTCCATAATAGCCGGAGTTTAGACTACTGCGGGAGGAACTAGGGAAACTAAGATGTACACCGGCTCCTTTAGTTGATGGCTTTCTACGAACTTTAACGACACAAAACGCCCTTTTTTGTACACTTACACCCGTTTGACTAAACTTAAGAAGCGCCTAAGTCTTTTCCTAAGTACAACTCGACCAAGATAAATAGGCGCATGACAGCTAAGTTAATGACACCGTTTTAATTTGGTCAAGTTGTAGTTACAAAAAAAACTTAGGCGATTCTTAAGTTTAGTGCAAACGGGCATAAGAATTAATTAATTAAATTATTCAATTAAAAAATCTATTTTTCACATTCACAATGCTATTTTTTATATTATGATAAATAATATAAGAAAAAATACTAGAAAAAATCGACTCACCCGTAGCACCTCAGACGGGACTCGAACCCGCACCCTTGGGATTCCGGCCCAATGCACTGACCAATTATGGTACCGAGTCGCTAGCGACTGGGTAGCGACTCGGTAGCGACTCGGTATCGACTCGGTAGCATAATTGGTCAGTGCATTGGGCCGGAATCCCAAGGGTGCGGGTTCGAGTCCCGTCTGAGGTGCTACGGGTGAGTCGATTTTTTCTAGTATTTTTTCAATATTATTTATCAGGGCGTAAGAATGCTGTAAGGGTTTAAAGAAGTACAACATACAGTAACATATAGCCATATAGGGAAATTACACGATCATGCAAACTGACATCAGACTGATAAAGGGTTGCCATTTGTACGATTTATTTTTAGATTAAAAAAATATTACAAATGGCAGCACTGTATCAGTCTGGTGTCATATTATGTCAGTCTGACTGAAAAATCGAGTAATCACCCTCTTACATAAAAATGAAGAAAAGAAAATAGAGCTTCTGGGGCTCTATCGGCTAACTTATCTACATTGCTATCGTAATCGCTCTGATTTGGCAGATGAATGTGATACATTGCTACTTTTCTTTAGTAAGTTTTTATATGTGCCAAAATGAAGTAGCAATGTATCACATACATCTGTCAAAACAGAGTTTACATTATCATTATTTTTAGCCGATAGACCCGCTGGTTCTGTGCAAAGGTTTTGCAGCATCTTTTGTAATTTTGATAATCTTTCCGAATATTTATTATTGCAAGATTCCTTACTTTGATCACGTTGGTTTTTATTATTCATAATATGCACATAATATTTTATTAAATTTATTTATTTGTCGAAAAACCATCACTATAAGGGCAGTGCAAAAAATGTTGCATTGAGTGGAATGAGTTCTCATTGTAACAGCGGCTGTATCGGCTAAAAACATTGAAGTTCATGTTAACTGTGTTTTGACAGATGTATATGATACATTGCTACTTTGTTTTGGCACAAATAAAAACTTACCAAAGAAAAGTAGCAATGTATCACATATATCTGTCAAAACACAGTTAACATGAACTTCAATGTTTTTAGCCGATACCGCCATATAGGTAAACGAAAAACATGCGCTACAGACCTACCACACGAATCACTCGGAAGATGTATTTACTTACGTTCCGTTTCGCGAAATTATTGACTCAGCTCAGAAATGGGACCTTAAAATTAGGAAAATCTAACAATAATTATCTTCCGATTATCTAAGTTGTTTTCGTAGTACCTAGGCCCTCTGCATTTGTATTACCTAATATGTGAACTATGTCTACTGTACGGTGTTTATAACAGGCCACGTGTTTATTTTGTAAAAATATTTTAATAAATATAAATGAGTGGATTTTGCTTTTATTTTACTCTATTACCCTAACAACTAAATTTAGTAGTGTTCGTTGCAATCAATTTTAATATTATTATGAATGTAATGTCTGGAAACGATAATCACGCGTCACAAAATGTGTTTACACGCATAGTGTGATCCGCAAAACATTTTTACAATATTGTATAATATACAATATTGTAAAAATGCTGATAAGAGTTATAAGTTTTGCGGATCACACTATGCGTGTAAACACATGTTGTAACGGGTGCGATGCTTTAGTAGGGCTGCAAGGTGTTTTCGATATCGATAAAAATATAGATATTTATCGATAATATAATAATATCTATAACTTAAGTAATTTTAAATAAGAGTAACTTTGTATGAAGACGTGGGGCATTTTTCTAATCAATTTATGTTTTTATTTTGTATGATCATTATCGACATATACAACATACTGCAATATAAGAATAAACTGCAAAGTCAGATACCTCATAGTTAGTGAAAAATTGCTCATATAAAATACAAAAATCTGTATCGCCACAATTTTTAATTGTGGCTTAATTTGAAAAATCTCATAAAAGACATAAAAAATACGCCGCTATTTTCTACTATTTGGGAGTCCTTGAGATAAATGTACACACAAAATTATTATTTTTCATTTTTCCTTAATTGTATAAAACCGTCAAGTTTAATAAATCTTCGTCAGTCTCAGAATGATCACTAAAATCCATTTTTATAGCGTAGCAGTCATCCACGAAACGATCGAATGTAACATCGCATCATATAGCGTGTTAACAATGCTAAGCATAAATTAGTCGATTACTAGACGTATTTAATTCGGTTCACACTAGCGTAGTGGGTAGAAGTAAGTAATCGTGAATTACCCGTTCACCCACCAGTGGAAAAGTCCAGTAGGTGGACGGGTCGGGAGGGGTTTTTACCACTGACACCATGTGACGCGTCGCGTTGTAAGGGAAGGCGTGTTAGTGTTTTAAATTTCCATGGTTTTTGACGTTATTAGAATAAACTATATCGGGATTTACACCATGTACCTGTTTATTTTTGAGACTCCGATATTTCGAAATAATAAAGGTAAAGTTACATAACAACGATATCCCGATGGAATATGCCAGATTGTTGGATCACTGCTTGTCGAAGAATTACTTCATTTATAATGGTCAGTACTACCTTCAAGTAGATGGAGTAGCTATGGGCAGTCCAGTAGCTCCAGTGGTAGCCAACCTCTGGATGGAACATTTTGAAGAACAAGCCCTCGCGACTGCACCTGCCGAGATCAAACTATGGAAAAGGTACAGTGGGCAGCACATCAAGTGTATACACTTTGACCTTGAACCCAAATGCGAATGAACAGGGAGAATCGGTCGCATGAGACAAATAGTGTTTTCGTAATTCCGTCTCGACTAAGTCGTGGTGCTCGACCGACTGTGCATGTGTGCGTCATGCGCTTCTAGTTTATTTAAATAGATTATAGTAGTGTGCGTCGGGCGCGGCTGCTGATTCAATGAGTTTGCCGTGCAAAAGAAATTTGTATTGAACACTGTATTTCAAACATGCTCATTGCCGATTTACTAACCTAATTGTGTATTTAACGAGACGGGAACTAAAAATGACTGTCTGTGACGTTTGCTTATTTTATTTATTATTTATTTGATTTACTTAAGTATGCTGGAATGGTAAACGAGCTTTTAAATGAGGAAATACTTACGTTAATTATCTTAGTATTAAAAATACTGTTTAATTTATGATTTACACAAAAAAGATAAAAAAAGTCACTAACGAATGGTAGGAAAATATAGACAATGCAAAAGCATTAAGTTCTAAATTTATTTGAATAAAAATTTTTGTCTTATTGACTTTGATAAGAGGAAAATAAGATATAAAATATATCTTTCATTATTTTAAGTAAAATGTTGCTTATCTGTGATCTTCAAAATTAACTGTTTGTGAAGAATTTTAAAGGAGCTTTTTCCATAATCTTAATTTCACAACTCGAACTCTCTAATGTTACAATACTTTTATGTAACGGACTGATTGAACACTAAGCTAAGTAGTGCCACTAAAATGAATAAAAACATATTATGTTTAGGCTAAGTTAAAACTAACAAAGTGAAGATAATATTTGGTTTTGCATGCGAGTGAAACGAATTCTACGAGCCTTTTGCGTGAGCGTCAGGATGGCTGGTTGTCTGCATCGGTTCGCGTCAAGCTGGTGACCAAAAATTGCTACCTACAGACAGTTCATTGCTACCTAATTATAAACCAAAATAAAGGGATTGTAATATGTCCAACCATTCTGATATCAGGATGACTTTAGTAAATAGATATTATTTCATATAAAAATGTATTTCAATAAAACATTGTTGTAATCGTTTTAGCTTATTTCAATACCCTTAGTCCATTCCCTGTAAAATTTTCAAATGATTTAACTTTTTACTTGTTACAGCTACAAGGTAGACATTGTTAAACGTGAGGGTAGCAATCAGGTAGCAATTACTGAAGTAAAGAAGAAATAATAACAAGATTTTGTATAGTTTAAACAAACGGAGAGTAGACCAGCCATCCTGATATCAGAATGGCTGAACATTTTGCAATCCGTTTATTTTGGTTTATAGTTAGGTAGCAATTAACTGACTGTAGGTAGCAAATAGTAACCAATAGGTAACAATTTTTGGTCACCAGCTTGACGCGAACCGATGCAGACAACCAGCCATCCTGACGTTCACCCTTTTGCAGCTCTGTCGGTCAAGGTCAAGCAAGACAATATACACATCATAAAATTGTTCACTGTCAATAGGTAATGCATAAAATCAAATTAATAGGCTGCGCGTTTTTCAAGTGATAATATGCAAGATAAGGCTTACAATTCGGTATTTTTCTTGAATGTCTTGCTTGATCATACACTATATCGTGTAGGTAGTAAATGGGAAATAAAACACTTACGTTTATACGGTAATTAAATAATTTATTATTACTATAACAATAAAACCTTTTTCTATTATATCAATTATAACGAAAGAACTAACAAAACGGCATAATAAAAGCTTATTGCTTTTTTCTTGTTTTATCAATGTTTCTGATTCTACAGTTGGTAGGTAGGTAGTATATCGACTAAGATTTAAAAATCTGGGTAAATTAAATCAACTTTTTGAGGAAGCAACAACATTTTTAAATTTGAGATTTTAGTATTCCCAATGCTATTTTTATACAATACCAAATAATAAACTAGAAAAAATACGACTCACACCAGATCATATTCTCGGACGGGAATCAAACGCGCGACCTTTGGATGTCCGATCCAATGCCCTGATCGCTGAGCTACCGAGTCACTAGTGGCATCGTCGAATTGTTTCTAGTATATTCCACTCTTACGCT
This sequence comes from Catoptria pinella, assembly GCA_963556745.1. NCBI lineage: Eukaryota > Metazoa > Arthropoda > Insecta > Lepidoptera > Crambidae > Catoptria > Catoptria pinella. The sequence continues at coordinate 2,251,967 of OY750776.1, forward strand.
GCAAGCCAGCGTTAATTCATCAATGCAAGGAATTCAACTGAATTCAATATTCAATTGAAATATCTTTCGAAAAAAATTATCTACAATCTTATGTTTTGAAAAATCTCAAATTTAAAAATTATATAGCTATTTCATTTTAATCAATTGTCAAAATATCTAAAAAGATAATGACTCGGTACCTCAGCGTTCAGAGCATTGGACCGACATCCAAAGGTCTCGGGTTCGATTCCCGTCCGAAAATATGATCTGGAGCCAGTCGTATTTTTTTTAGTATTGTATAAGTAACAACATGTAACAATTTAATAATAAAAATAGTGTTAATAATTATAATAGAAATAAAAATGACTCGCTGGACTGGACTAATAAAAAATATTCACACAAATATTGCAAATAGGTAAGTAAAGCAATAAAAGGTTGTTAAACGCAAAACATTCACAAACAACAAAAAAACGGTTGCATTGTTCTGTTCTATTGTAACAATTTTGGAAACGTAAAGTGAACATTATCTTCATACCTTTAAAGAGCATAATTGAATGAACAACAGCGGTAGATTGTCGGTCTAGTCAAAGGACTTACGATACTTTTGTCATGCTCGCTAGTAAATGTGTGCCTGTGGGCACTTATTTGTAGACCATCAGAAATCAGGAATATAATATAAAAACGTAATGTGTAAGCATAGTCATATAAATAAGTTGTTTTAAATAAAAAAATAAGTAATTATTTAATTTAGTGAGTCGCTTTTTGATAGTGATTTGTTTTTTCAATACCGATAGCGAAGATGACGTAAGCTAAGTCCAAAACTGATTAAAACTTTAAACAATACTTATTTTTCCTATCTTATTTTAACATAGAATACACACATTGATAACTAAACAAAAAACAAGATGAATAAATAAAACGTGATATTATTTATGCAAATATATCTAAGAAAAAAATAAAAGTAACATGTAAAAAAAATTTAATAATAGAATGAAATGGTGCGCCCCGTGCCGAGAAGCAAGAATTAATGTTGGCCAAGAGTAAGTAAGTATTATAATTTACCATGAAATAGTATTATTTTTAAAATAAATTTTAATAAGGCAAACGTTAATCCACGTTAGTTATTAACACCACAATGTCGATTTTCATTCAGAGGTAATTAGATCGGCATCGATAAAAAATAGTGCATGTTCAGGATTTAGTAAATATATAAACTCTAAATCAAAACGTGTTAGAATAACAAAGATGCTCATGACCCAAAGAGCTCATCCACCATTTCTTGTCTCTGTGTGGTACGGCATTTTTTCATTTTTTTTCGCTTCTTTCTAGCTTCTTTTGATCTCCGCCGCACAATGTCCACGGAAATCTAAAACAAAAAACACTTCCAATCACACTACTATTTAAAACTATTTTTTTTTAACGTAATGAAGTTACGTATTGTGAATCAGTGTTAAATCAAGTGAGCAGGCTTCACCGCTAAAAGGCGGGTTAACATTGTAAGTATTAAATAGTCAAGTAAAACCACGTTAAGTAAGGCAAGTAAACGTCGGGAATTCAAAAAAGCAATAAATCCAAACTACATAATTCTAAAATAACACCTGAATTAACAATATACGCGCTGTAATCCGTAAAAATTGTGTTTTATTTCTAAGGTAAGGTTTCACTTTACCGGGTTTACATATCAACATGCAAAATCAACAAAGAAAATCTCAACAATTTAATATTTCAAAGAATCAAAACATAAACGGCTCAAAATGTTTAGATTATCAATGACTCGCATATTTTGTTTTAGTTTAAGTTTAAACCGATAAGTAAAAAAAAATGTTTACTTATTCGAATGCTCTTACACTCAAAAAAAAAGAATCCATCGCCTTTTGTTTCTTTCATGGGCGGCAAGTTCAAAGAATCAAATCACAGGTGTCTGCTTATGTTTGGAAAATTACCAAGTCATGAGAACAAAAACTACTTATGAATTATTTTTATTTTAAATACGATATGATACGATATAATATTTTAAAAGAAGAAAAATGAGAATAATAAGTGCGGCTTCGAGTCCCGTCTGAGGTGCTCTATATTTTCTAGTATTTTTCTAATATAATTATTTATCTTAATATAAAAATAGCATTGTGAAAGCGCAAAATCTCAATTTAACAGTTATATACTTAGCTATTTCATCTTTATCGATTGTCAAAACATCTGGAAAGATGTTTTTTTCGAAAACGGGACGAATGGTCACGTTAATAATGCTAACCTAATGAAATTATTTTATATACTGCTGCAACATTTTTTAAAACACACAAGAAGGCCTTGACAAACCTACATTTGAAAATCTTCGTAATTGCTACGCTTTCGAAAGATGCATTGGATTGACAAAAGTTTTCGATACCATCGAATTTAAAAACATCAAATCCTTGATTGCAAAAATTTTACTTTTGACTAGGGGGGCAGATGTAAGAGACTAAGATAATTACTCACATTATCAATTTGAAGAGGATGTTCTTATGTTCTTGTGCTTAAATATGGGTCAGACTATCTACCTATGGCCTTCTCGTAGCGCTGTCGTGATGGACCCTCTTCCCACCGCCGCAGCCAGATGGTTCGTCTCTACAGCAAAAACATAACATTTAATAATAATAACGTTATAACAAAACCAAAACAAAATTAAGAAAAAAATAGTAAAATTAGAATTTAATCTATCGATCTAAGAGAAGCTCGATGGCTACTTGTAATCATAATATCTATCATGCCAAGTTATTAAAAAGCGAATTAACTATTTATGACTACACTTATCGATCATAATAATAATAATTATGAAACCATTGAAAAGAAACGCTATAAATTCGAGATAGGGGCATTGACGAAAACGTCATTTTCAAGTCCTTATTTTTCGAAATGAATTAACCGATTTTAATGAAACTTCATATGCATAAGCAGGATATGTAGGTTTAAAAAGTTAGCAAGGAACATTTTTGAAATGTCTTAATTTAAAAAAGATAATTGGAAATTTCTGTTTCTATGGAAAATTTAAAATCTGTCTAACTAGATGTAATACTATTTATCAAAAATTAGTTCTATGAACTTTTGAGACCAATATATTTTACTTATGTGTATGAAGTTTAATTAAATTCATATTTTTTTATAAATAAGGACTTGAAAGTTGTTATGAAATGCCGTATTTCGTCAACGCTCACTCGATTTGTTTAAAAAGACTAACACTTTTGATAAATTTTTACTTAGAAATACTTTAAAAAGTTACTTACCGATACTCCAGTTCGTTGTAATTTTTTTAACTTTTTTTTTATAAAATAAACTTCACTAGCCGCAACACGACACTAAAAACTGTGCGCACTGTCTACTGAGGTCAACTGACTGACTGATGACGTCACGCGAGCAGCGAGACGGGGCGGATGGTGACGTATGCGCCAGGGGCGTTGCCCACTAACGTCAATATTTTGACAGCTGATCAGTAATTGGCCCTTAATTTTGACAGCTAAGCAGTCATTGGCAAATTTGCACACACTAAACAAATCCACCAATGATGACAAGGTGACTTTCTTTCTAACACTGTATAGCGTGTCGTAGTTATAGATATGTATAGTGTATACCTTGATATGCTGCTGTGCGTACGTTGATGATGTTCTCTGCATAATTAAGGAAAACAAACAGGATGTTGAAGGTTATCTGGCATATTTAAACAACATTCATCCGAAAATAAAACTAACCTGTGAGATGGAGGCAGACAGAAGCTTAGCATTCCTAGATGTCAAGATTAAGGTGCGTGTTGACGGTGCGCTCAGCCACTCTGTATACAGAAAACCTACACACACAGATCGCTACCTCAAAGCTACTTCGCATCATCATACTGGACATCTAAACTCTGTAGTGGCATCACTAACAAACCGTGCATATGATCTTTGTGATGATGAACACCTGCACAATGAGTTACAACACGTGCGGCATGTCCTACAAAGCAATGGATATTCAGGAAAGCTTCCACCGAGACACAAGATAAAGCACCAGTTACAGAGGCAGGAAGTAGATAGACAGCCAGTATTTTTACGTATGTAAAGGGAGTGACGGATAAGGTCTCAAATATTTTAAAAAAGTACGCAATAAAAACTATCTTCACTCCTTTGAAAAAGGTATCGCAATGTCTACGGTCCCCGAAAGATAGTTTTCCTTTGGAGAAACCTGGTGTTTATAAGATCGACTGCAGTTGTGGTAGTTTATATATCGGCCAAACTAAACGCACAATAGCATGCCATATAAAGGAGCACATAAAAGCGGTCAAAAACAACGATTCGCAAAAATCGGCCATCGCTGAACATTTACTTCATTCGGACACAAATCACTGGATCGAGTTGCATAACCCTCAGATTATCTCAACAGAACGCCACTACATACCAAGAATGGTTAGAGAAGCGATTGAAATTACCAAATACCAAAATTTCAATCGTGAAGATGGATTTAAATTGTCGAGTGTTTGGAACCCCGTAATCCGTTTGTGTAAAAACAACATGAAATGTAAAAGCGCCGTTTCGCGTACAGATACAGTGAGTGTCGTGTGTCGTGAACAGATTCGAGTGAGTAGTTAGTTTGCAGACAGTGGTACCGGTATCGAGCGTAATAATAAAAGAGACGGAGGGTAGACCGATTTGTCTGCCAATAACATCTACCCGCACGCAACAATCGACAGTTCTTCCGTGACCATGGCGCATGCAACTGCGCCGAAATATCGGAGTCTCAAAAATAAACAGGTACATGGTGTAAATCCCGATATAGTTTATTCTAATAAGGCGTGTTAGGTACTAACATGGACTAAGAAAAATGTTTGCTGCGCTCAAGAAGACCAATAGAGCGTGAAAAAGAGAAGTTATTGTTATACACACACACACACAGTCTATGAAAAAAAGAGACAAAGGATCAAGTGACAGTGTGCCAACATTTTTTTATAGTAAGAGCCCATAGCGTCCCACCTTGCAAATGAGCATCACCGTTTGAGATGAGAGACAGTGAGAGATATGTCAACGTCCGTCTGACTGTCATGTCGGCTAACCTCACTTATTTGATAAACCTATTGTTTTATAAAATAATAAGAAAACAGTGATTCGCTCCTACATCCGAAAAACAGCAGCAGTACTAACCCGGATTTGTTAGATATTCATTTCAATCCCAGAATATCTGCCTAAAGAATGGTGTCGGCAAGTGAATATCTACCTATGCACTAACCACCTGCGCCATCGACCTATAATACAACTACGGATTGTAGTTGTATTGTAGATCGATGGCGCAGATGAAAAATTGGATTGAAAATGTCAATATCACCACTAAGCCACACTGATAAGACGTAAGTAGGTACAGTCGTCGATAACATATTAAGTAGTGTAGACAACACTATTTCACTCACACATTTTGCACTTCGTTTTTCGGATCACCTGTACATTGACAAAGTTGTTCTTTGGCATTCTATTTCTATTCTATGGGTACTAATAATGTGCATCTTACGTGTCATCGCGTGTCGTCGCGTGTCATCACATAAGACAGATGTTACCGCACCCTACTGAATTGAATTACGAGTCTGACTTTACATCTACGTATTTCCACGCCTTGCGACGCGATACCTCGTTACGTGACGCAACATAATGTCTTATGATCATGAAGCGCAAATAGAGTACCTACATTATTTAATACAGCCATATTGGCGTTTGTGGCCCACATCGTTGGTCTAGTGTAGTTTCCGCCCCCTGATTATGTAACTGTTGCAATCAAGAAACTGACTAAAATTGCAGTTAAATTGCTGTTTTAAGTAACATAGTTGTCATATTGATTCTTACTAAAGCAGCAATGTTACTGCCCCTCCGTGCCCGTAGTACAGTGTGGTACAGATTATCAAAAGTTGTTAGGAACAGAGTTACATAATCAGGGGCCGCTTCAATCTTCTAAATCCATAGCACAACAGTTTGCTGCCAATTAAAATAAAAAACTACAATGACAACAACTCTCCTCTGTCACAACCAAGAACTTTATAATTCTTGGTCACAACACAAGTAACAACCACAGTATTACAATGTTTTTTCAACACAACACACTCTCTGACCGAAAGAAATTCCTTTTTCTTTTCCTTTTTCAGTCGCCACTGAATAAATTATTAGTTTCGTGAACGCAGCAGCAGCAAGAGCAACGCATCGCTCGTTTATTTTATAAGTGAATGTTTTCTTTGTAAACTTTGTATGTAACCAAATAAAGTTTTGTTCATTCATTCACATAGAAATACCAGCGAAAATTTTTTCTAAGTCATGATCGCACACTATGCCGGGGCGCAGTGGGCCGCATAATCCACCGCGGATTTTGGTTTCGTGCGATGCGGACCGCCCCACCCCGCTGCGGCCTGACATAATGTGCGCGAACCTTTATAGACCAAGAGTCTTTTTTACTATTGGCAAGCACAGCACATCCTTTTCAACAAAATGTCAAAAAATTTGCATTTGTCAAAAAAATTAATGGCCGTGCTTGTGTATATTTTTAACAATCGCGCGACATTGATCAAACTTGTTTGTAATATTAAAAGCGGTTATCAAACGCATAAACAACAACTTTTCTAAAATTAAGTTTTAAAAAGGTTCTATTAACCATTTTAAGTGGACTATTATGAAGTAATTGTCTCATAATGAGACGAGGTCATGCTGGTATTAGTGGTTGGCGAAATGATAATCCAAGAAATTTCAGGCCTAGAGGCGGTGGGCCGCCACAATTTCGACCCGGTAGAAACTACCCAGCTCAGGAAACTCCTAGGTAATAAGTGCAACCTAATTTATTTACGAACCACTGAATTTCCGACATTGCATCATTTTGCGCGCCTACCTACTATTTACTGTAGCCAAGTTTGTATTGTTTTGGACTTATAAGTTAGATTAATTCAAATATATAGTGTAAAACTCGGACCAACATTCATTATCTGCAGTTATTACTGAGCATCTAGAAAATAAAATACTACCACATCTGTAACTTTATGAAATTGGTTATTACAGATTCCCACAACCGGGATCTCGGCCTCCACGGGGTACTTTCAATAGCCGTTCTGGACTACTGAATACACTGCCACCTGACCATCATGACAGAAATATATACAGAAATGATTCTTGGCCAGGTAGTCAATACAGACATCCAGATAGAAGTCATCACCAAGGTACAAGATCACTGTACCCTATATTTGACCGCATGCGTGAAGCTAAAGATCAAAGCAAATATAAAGAAAGACCTTATTATGATAACACTACTAGTGATAGCTGGCGGTTAAATAGTATGGGTGATATTGATGAACGGCAAACTAATCATGCAATGAATCATGAATTATATGGTGTAGCATCGCCATGGACAGGTCCAGATAAAAGACCTTATTATGATGAGAGAAATACTCAACTTTACAGTGGAGAAATTAGTAAAATACCTGTTGTAGAATATTCTGGGCATAGGCCGCCATCTTCAGATCATTATGGTGGAAATCCAAGCTCTACTCTGGACAATTCCAATAGTTTTAGCAGATCAGTGGATGATACAGTTGATATCATTAGAAAAAGGTTACAAAATCGAGGGGAGAATCAGGAATCTTCAGATAACCAATGCATGAATAGCCACAAAGATATTGATGATAGAATACCAAACTCAATATCTAATCAAAGCACTCAACAAACCCAACCTGCGAAGAAAAGAGTACAGCGACAACGACAGAATTTAGATGTTAACTGTGACAAAATGAAAAACAAAATTGTTCATGAACTTTTTAAGATGGATAAAGATAAAATTCACAAATTGATGGACAATCCGAGTTCTTCTTCAAAATTTGAATATGCTCTAAATAGTTTTATTACGGAGTCACAAAATAGCTTAAACAGGCATTTAAGGTCAGTGGCTGAGAAATCTCTATGTACCTCTGAAGAATTTGTCCATAATGACAACAACACAATTTATGAGGACACTTTTATGAAACAAATGCAAGGTGTTTTAGACCCCCAGGACACTATATTATTGGAAGATATAAAACCACTTGTTCTGGCAGAACTCAGCAAGGTTTTGCAGTTAAATGAGTATGATCAACCATTTCAAATAGCAGATCAAGGAAACTTTGAGTTAACTAATGAAAATCAAAATTATAATTTGAGTAATACACCCCACTATGAAGGTTATTCTGAAAATCAATATTATGAGCAAATCCAGTCACCACACAGCATAATATATGGCACCCATGACCCAAATAATGATGATGATAATGTTGATTTCACCAATTTTGAATTTAGACCTAAACCAGCAAAACCCAAGCCACTTTTTGAAAGAAGAACTGCTAGAAAAAGTGTGGACAATTCAAATTCTAGTCCCAGAGCTGATTTTCAAAAACAGCCAAGGACTAGTGTAGATGCAAATACATTTATGAAAGATTCATTTACCAATGAAAGGAGGTACTCCAGAAGAAGCTTTGATAACAAAAATAGCCAAGAAATAGAACCACGGATACCCCTGTTTGATACAAATGCAGATCAATTATCAGATGAAGAGGATCCTTTTGCTGAATTTGACAAGCAATATCATGTTGCTGTTGACCACAATTTCATTGAAGCTGATATTTCCAGTCCTCTTCAATCTACCACATGTGTTCTGAATCAAGGCAACAATAATAAATCTCCATATCACCAAGACATCAATTTCGAAATAAAATCAACAACTCTAGATGAAAACTATATAAAACAGGAAATTGACAGTCAGCTACAAAATATTGCTAAGTCGTCTTTGAAATTATCGAAAGCCAGCAAAACTCAAGATAAAATCATGTCAGTTACTTCTGGCCATACTATTGTACAAGTAAAACAAGAAGTGTTAAGTTCACCAATAAAGAATTGCAATAATAATAAAGATCAAGAGACCCCAGTTGGTGTAAATATAATACAAGAACACATTGTAGACTCAAATGAGGTGCCTGCTGTAGAAAACACTGAAAACATTAATTCACCTGTTAAAGTGTTACCTTCAAACTCAAGAAAGAGATCCATAGATCAAAAACCATCTCATCGTAAGGAAAAACGCAAAAAAAGTGACAGTACTCCCTCAGATTCTGGAAAACAAATCTTGAATAAAAACATTATTATTAATGTTAATGATTGTTCTTCTAGTGAAATAGAGAAATGTAAAGAAGCACCTAAATCTATTTTTAATTTGTATTTCTCCAAAGAACAATCTGCCAAGGAGGTGCCTAAAGAGACAAAGAAAATTGAATCAACTGATAAAGCCTATTCTGAAAAGTATGTTAAAAGGAAAGAGACACAGAAGAAAGGTGAAACTGATACTGCAAAGAAAAGACAGCGTTCAATTTCTTCTAGTCATTCCATTGTAAGTCCAAAAGAGAACTTGAATAACTATTCTCAAGGCAATAAACTGGAGTCTAAAACAAAACTTCAAAGTATTGATATGTTTTCAGAACAACCAAAAAAAAATACCCACTTAAATCAAGCTTGCAAAGAAATTGAAATTGTCAGTAAACCTAAACAACCTGTCAATTCTTTTAATAAAAAAGTTACAAAGCGACATATATCAACACAAGTTAGCCGAAAATCCCAGTCAAGAGAGACTCAAACATTTGAAAGTAAGAAAGTCACTACAAGATTTTCTCAAACAGAAAGAAAAAAGACATTTAATAAATTAGTTCAAACTGATCCAGTTAGAATTGCAAAACAAGGCCCTAAAGCAACTGACACACTTGAAAGAATGAAGGAGATTGATCTAGAGATACAAGTCCTATTACAAGAAAAGTTTAAATTGTATAACTCAATTGAATCTGGTGACCCATGCCCCAGCACTATTCAATCATTAGGAGTGACTGTGGTGAATGTAACTCCTGATGAGGGGATAAAAGAGAATGATGAAAGTGAAGAAGAAACACTGTCTGGTGATGATATTGTTGAAGATTTTACGAATATTCCAGTGGAAGAACTTGAACAATTAGCTTTTGAGACTATAGAAGCACAAAATGAAACTAAGAAAAAGAATAGACGGCAGAAAATAGTTGATGAGTCACGAGCTAACTCATCTAGCCCCACTTCTAGAAGAAATGCTAAAAAAGGACACACACCAAACATTTCTCTTTTAGAACAAATTATTACTGATGATAGGCCATTAGAAGATATAATATCGTTGGATGATTTAGAGACTACCCCTGTCAAAAGTAAAAAGCAAAAAAGGCCATTAGAAATATTGTTGGATGATTTTGAGACTACCCCTGTCAATAGTAAAAATAAAAAGCAAAAGAAAATGTCAACTAAACCTAAGAAAAAAGTCACAAAAAAATCTAAAACTGTGAAACCAACTATAGGTAAAATTGATAACAAGTTGATAGAGTGCTTTGTATTGTTAACACGTGAGGATTTTAGTGAGTATTTGCAGCCGAAAATTGAAAATGTTGAAGTACAAAATGAAAATATTCCGAAAATTGAAAATGTTGAAGTAAGAAATGAAAATGTTGAAGGAAAAATTGAGTCTATTGAAATTGTTGATCAAGAAATTTTAATAGATGATTCTAATAATATAGACGTTATTGAAGAGACAGTTACAAATGATGTGCAATTTGATATGTTAGATGTGTCAGAGGACATTGTTATTGGAGACAACTGTGAAGTGAAGTCCAATGAAGATAAAGATGCGGAGAGGGTGGAAGTGGTGCCCTCTGAAGAGATAATACTGGACAACAGTCAGTCATCTGAAAGTGTGCAAGTTGATTTTAATCAAAGTGACAATATATGCAAGATGTATGATTATTCTACGGATGAGATTCTGCGCCATGATTCAGTTGTTGTGACTGGTCATGCTGATGCTGTATTAGCGATTGAGGTATGTATACGTTTTTTTACTTACTAATATAGGTTTATTACAAATCTCAGCACTAAGCTAAATCTTTTAGAGATAAAATTGTACAAATATTGAAGTGGATTCTTTGGGTCAAATAAAACAAAACACTTTTTTTATTCCAGTGTATTGAGAATAACTTTATAGCAGCTTGTCTCGATGGAAATGTGTACCATTTCGGCTCGGATGGTCAGCTCATAACTACATTAAGGGGGTCCAACTTGGCAGTGACTTGCCTTACCATTGTGAAGGAGAAATATGGCACCACTGTATATACCGGGTCTTTAGATTCTAGGATTAGATACTATGATTTAGATGTGAGTATTCAATGCCATTTACACATTTGAATTTATATCTAACATAATTCTTGTAATACTATTAACTCCAGCTTAACACTTTGAAGTACTAAAGAAAGTTATATCCTTTTTATTTTAATTCATCAACGCTCGAGCGGACGCATGCGGCCGGATATCAATGGAATATCTATTGTCTCATTTTCCGGGCGTTAAAGAGTTAAGAATGTATAATAAGAAAAGCTTTTTCATTAATTTCTATCCTCAGAAAAATCTGCTGTGGTTTATCTGAAGTAAATGATTATTATTTACAGACTGGATTAGAAAAAGGGCCAGAGTGCAATGTTCTCAGTCCAATACAGACCATGGATAGGGCTTGGGACACCATATTTGTTGGAACAAGAACCGGTTTTGTTCTGCAGTTTGAATGCAAGGTGAAAAAGACGCATTATAACATATTTTTTTAATTATTATAATTGGGTTATCTCTCTATCTGTCATCTATTTTTAATGCATATTATCAACATTAATAAACAATTTATTGGTCACACAGCTATGTTGCCGTGTGTGAAAGTAGTTTCAATTTAAAGTGTTGAATGGCCTTAGCGCCCTGCCTGTTACGAGTCTTTAGAAAGGTCTAAGAAATCCTAAAATAAATCTAATAATCTGATAATCAATAATCAATAAATTGCAAATACATTTAATAATTCTAAATTGTGCGAACTATAAATCGCATATTTGACTACCTACTTTTTATTGCTCACTCAATTTACATTGTAAACGATCAGTCAAAACATGTAATCATATTTTTAATATTACAGAACAACATGTTAATACCAGTAAGCACTGTAAAGTTCTCGGACCAATCCATCCTAGCACTGCGAGCCATGAAGGAAGGCCCCCGTAAGGTGCTCCTCGTGGCTGCTCGCTCTGAAGACGTAACCATAAAGGATGCTCAAACAGGACTCTTACTGCGCTCTCTGCAGGGGCCCAAGATGACTGTGTACACCCTGCTTTATGAAGACGGCAAGATTTACTGCGGGACCAGTAGCCATCAGATACATGTGTTTGATTATGCTGTGAGTAAATTCATATGTTTTAGGAAAATTTGTTTGAAACACTTGAATATTATTAGTATTAGTAACAGCGTAAAGTGAAAGTTGCTTAAATAAATCACAATCAGGATCTCGGTGGCGCAGTGGTATAGCGCCTGACCCGGCGATTGCGGAGGTTAAGCAACTTTCGCAAGGGTCGTGTTAAAGAGGGGGAAAAGGAGAAGGCTCAAAGTAAGGGAGTAAACAAATTATATTATTAATAATAAAATGCAAACCATACAGCAAGCAGAAAACCGAAGAGAAGACATAGATGACAGGTCGAAAAAGAGCAAAGATCAAAACACAAACTATAAACAATAAGATATTTACAAACCCGGCCTGATGACATGAAATTTTTGGTACATCGACGCCGCCCCACTGCCCGCAAAATTCGATGCATTAACGTGCCTTCCGAAGCACGGAGGAGCTCGAGATATTAAATATTTGGTCACCCGTCCCACAACCGACCCTCGCTAAAGTTGCTCAACCTTAATAAGCTAAGCCTTAATAAATTTCAAAAAACGGTCAAGTACGAGTTTTTTATAAAAAGACGTACAAAAGTAGTTATGTACAAAAACGTCATCTGTATAGAGCTTTCTCCCCTCGATTTACAATGTACTATTTTTCACCTAACTGTGTTCGAACCAAAACTGGAGTCGACATTTCGAGCATTCGCTATAACCGCAGTGTGATGGTACCACAGAGTGGCAGCCACGTGGGCGCGCACGAGGGCGGCAAGGGCGCCGTGTGCCTGCGCGCCGCCGGCGGCCTGGTGTTCGCCGGCTGCTACGACGGCTGCGTCTACATATACAGGGAGGGGGAGCCCAAGCCCCTGGCCCAGCTGCGGGGGCCCGGCCTCATGCTGCTGTCCCTCGCCGTGCTGGACACCAGGGTCAGTACTGCGTGTCTCGTGATGTATAGCGGCTAGTGTACAGATTATACAACATGTTACAAAAATACCCCTAATGCCGAATATGTTATATAGGGCGGCATACATTTTGATATTTTTTATTTTAATTTTGTATGAAACAGCTGATTATTTTTTTTCGCGATTTCAGAGTTGGTCTCATAGTAAAAGTTGATCAATTTGATGGTCCCTATATATCATATTCGGAATTAGGGGTATTTTTGTAACATGTTGTATAAGGATTTTCCAAGTAAATGGGAACGTAACATAACGGATGCAGTATCAAAAAATAATTTTCTTTATGTTTGTTACAGATCATTGCTGGTTACAAAGATAGGAGTTTGTTCATATGGAAAATTCCACAGAGTGTGCAACAAGAGATGATTTTATAAATTTCTACCTGGGTGTTGTAGATTCACCTTATATTTAGTTATGGTTATATCCGCAAGTTTTTCTAGTTTGTATGTTGTAAATAATTTTATTATTATAGTGGTAAAATGGAATAAAAGTTTAACCATTTTTAAATGTATTTTTTTCCTGTGTATAGCTGTTCTATCTCACGGAAACCTTTTTGCTATGAATGTTGTAAGGCGTGCACGCACACACGCACATTATTTTAGTGTGCGTAATACGAGAGCGCGCAGACGCACACTACTTAAGGGTGTCAGCTGCGTTAAGAGGGATCCCGCCGCGGGTACACGTCGCTGGGCCCGCGGATTATTTGATGATTTACTACTAAGCCAAAAAGAGTGCCAGGCCAAACTGGCCACGCGGGCACGTAGGTAGTGATTAAATTCTTTTTGGCGCGGGCTCTGAGCAACGCGGGTGCCTGCGCCTGCGCCTGTCCGCAGCCAAAGCGAGTGCTTCAATATAGACGGAATGATGCGCGTGATAACAAGTGTATAAAATATAATTTAATAGTAGTTTTTAAACTTTTAAATTAGGCATATTATGCATCATAGAGCTCTGCAATCTGCGGAAAATTTGCATAGGGGCTTGTCGGATCCATATTCGAGATTATCCACGTATAAAGAGGCTCGACTGTTCAGTGTATTTCCCATACAGTAACTTATGGTATTTCCTATGGTAGGCTTTCGCTAGAGGTGCAGCGAGCGGAGGCTACACACTATTGTACACTCCATTGATTCAGATTTTAGACAACAACCGTAGAAAGTAGAAAATTGTGGTTCTTTCTTAAACTTAGAACAGGCCAACCGAACGGAATATCGTCGACATCGCCTCATCTCGCCTCCTGCAGGTGTTGCATGACGAACGACGAACCTCCCGAAAATGTCGTATTTATCATCATGCATGCCAGCTGCACTAGCTTTTTTTTAATCTAAGTAGCTAGGGTATGGTATGAATCGCCCACTATGCGTGCTACGGCTACCTAATGCATGATACAAATTTCCGTATATACAAAAGTACTCTGTGATACAAATGTTGGAATTTGGAAATACCCATGTACTTTAGTACAATAACTATATAATTTGTGCCATTTTGTGCCCTAGACACCAAGACTGTAGAGGTGGGTTTCCCGAAATTATGTTAGCCCTGCCCCTACCATAGACTTATTTATAGCCCCTACCATAGTTGACACAAAAAAAACTACAATAAAGAACGCAGTTTGGATGCATTCTGAAAGCTTAATTTGTCAAGTGACCATTTCACCCACTGCCTGACATGTGGCACGGCAAAGGATTTTGGTTAATGTTAAATGTAATATTGAAAGTATCTATTCAAAATAAAGCTGAGGTATGCTTCAGCATGCCTTGTTGGTAGCCTTCGGGATGGTAGGTAATGTGAAGCGTGAGCAAGTGACTGTGTAATGTAGTGATCGAAAAAAATACAAAAAATGTGAACGCAACTAATTTTTGCCAAGTGGCACTCCTATCCTGTCGCGAACTTCTGTCACTTACGTCAGTGTGGGTGTTTCGCTCGGCGGCCATTATTCTACGTATAATTATTAGTTTTTTGCTATTTAGTGCTTTACGAAACAAAGAACTGTAATATTTTTCGATAATTCCTGTTATCTTATAGTTTTGGATAAAACACAATTATAGTACAAAATGAATCCAGAGTAGTAAGTATCCATATCGTGTCGGAAGTATTTTTTTATCAAAGACAAAACTCATTCCCTTTTTTGCACGTTCATTGCCTTTATCTAAAATATTAATCATTGAACATTTCTCCCCTTGCCTGCTCTAAGTCCTGGAGTGCATATAATCACGGTTAAATACAATCTGGTGACTCATTGTGTATGCGTGGTTCCCAGGAATTGTAGACGTAAAACGTAATCGTATGGATCATGAATGGCGCAAAATAAACTGTGACTGTAGTGCAAAATGACTTATGTACTTTCAATATCCTTTTTTATGTTTCCAAGTTCCTCACTTGTAGTGAAATCGATTCCAAAATGTGGTACCTATACAGAAATATGTGTACATATCAACAATCTGTAACTTCTTTGTTTGCTTAGATACGCCTCCCAATTTATTTTATCGTTTTACGATCCTATAGATGCGTATCCTGAGCAAGGGAACACTGTAACTTCAATTTTTAACATACAATTCTTTATTTTCAGTGACTATTTGTTTAAACTTCTTCTGATTGGTGACTCTGGTGTGGGCAAGTCATGTTTATTGCTCAGATTCGCCGACGACACTTACACAGAGAGTTACATCAGTACTATTGGTGTGGACTTCAAAATTAGAACTGTAGAATTAGATGGCAAGACAATAAAGTTACAGATATGGGACACAGCGGGACAGGAGAGGTTTAGAACCATCACCTCCTCATACTACAGAGGAGCGCATGGAATCATTATTGTTTATGACTGCACAGACCAGGTAATTATGTTAACATCTTATATTACTCCAATAAGTATTAAACAATTATATTGACTGCTTAGCTTCTTAGATCAATGGTTATCAGCTGTCAAGATTTGACACACACACAATAACTTGCAATTGTAATGAAAATACAGTTGTGTAATGCTAAAATGTAACTATACTAACAATACATGATTTCATCATGTTACTAAGGTTTTAGTCAAATGCATCTTTTAAAATACAATCTAGAAAAAGATCTAGCTTCTTTGATAATGAAACTACACCAAAAATTACAAATATCATATTAGTTTCTTATCCTTGACTTAGATTTATTTATGCAGCAGTGCAGTTGGCTGGCCTTTTTCTATTGTTAAGAATATACTACTGGATGAACAAAGACACAAAACAAGGTTTTATTTACTCTTGTGTATAAAAAATACTGAACTTGATTAAGCAGACTTATTGGAAATATTCTGATAAGAGACCTTCACATTCCAATTATAAATTTTTTTCCTTGATTATTTTTATATGACAAGGAAGGAGGATAATACCTTTAATTGTGTTGATCAAATGTAAATTAATGTTTTGGACCAAGTAGACTAGGGTCCACTTGTGGACTCTAGGGAGTCCACACAACCAAAATAAAATATTATTTACATCTGATCTGATTTATATGTGGTTCAGGGATAAAACAATGTATAGGTTTGATTTTATTTATATGACTATTCTACCCACCACTACCAATGCAATTAATTTAACAATGTACAACTGATGTGGCTAACTTCAGAGCTCTTGCGGTACAAAACAATGTATTTAAATCTGTCAAATTTACTCTTTACCATACATAACATTCTCGAGTGAAGTTACAGGGAATCATTGTCTATTGTCAATATAATCACATTGTATGTATGTGAATACTAAAATTTGTAGACACCTATTTATTTATTTATTAGCCTTTATTGCCAACATAATAATTTACAGTCTTAAAATTAATAAAAAAAAACTAATTATTTATAGTGTCGGCGTGTTTTGGAACACAAAGGCCTCCTCCGGCATTTTCCAGTCTTCTCTTAATTTAGCCCTTCTACTCCATAATGGGCCCACAACCTTTTTGATCCTAAAATAATGTTAATTAGTGTCGACATTAATTACATTAGTTTTATTCTAGATAGTTTGATAATACACAATCAGTTGTTTGACTTGCGTTAATATGTAGGTAACACAAGCTAAAGAGCATCATGTGCTTTTGGCATACCTACCTGTCCGCCATTTTGAAAAAAGTCGGTTTTGGAGGCCTGTAATAAAAGTGGTGCCAATTGATAGAATAAGTCATTACAAACAAAAAGTAATAAGTAAAAAAATCTCGTAAGTGATATACTTACCGAGATATTTGAGTTTAAAGTTGAAAAAAACAATCTGTCATTTTCTAAATCAATCGATAGAATAAGTCATTACAAACAAAAACTAATGAGTAAAAAAATCTCGTTAGTGATATACTTACTGAGATATTTGAGTTTGAAGTTGAAAAACAAAATGAGTATTTTTTAGATCAATTGATACAATAACTGGATTCAGGTCTGCTTTGAAGGTCGTCGAACAGTGGTGCACTAAACACAATCTAACAGTGAACCCAGCAAAGACGGAACTAATCATGTTCACAAACAAACGAAGTCTAGGAAATCTTTAACTCCCTAAACTTTTCAATACCAGTCTGTCCCTTAGCAAGGAAGTCAAATATCTAGGTGTGATACTGGACAGCAAGCTTCTCTGGAACAGACATCTCGAAGGAAAACTAAACAAAGCCACCATCATCTTCTGCCAATGTAAAAGACTACTCGGCAAAAGGTGGGGACTATCACCTAAAATAACGATGTGGCTGTATAAAATTGTTATACGTCCCATAATCACATACGGAGCAGTTGCCTGGTAGTCCAAAATAGAGCAAAGCACCGTCATCAACAAGCTGCAGCAATTCCAAAGATTGGCTGCTATAATCGGCTGCATGCGAACTACCCCCACAGCCGCCCTAGAAGTAGCTCTGTATCTAACACCCTTGGACCTGTTTATACCACAAGAAGCCTCCATGGCTGCTATAAGGCTAAAACACCTGGGTCTGTGGTACAACCGTGAGGGTCCTCACTCCATATTGTGGAATAACTTAGTGAAACACGAGTCACTAATCGCTGCCCCATGCGACAGGATCCCCAAGCAATATTTAATATTTTCCAAAAGAAATACCAAATACAGTTATTTGAAAGCGTCTGAGATTACTCTGGCATACATGAAGTCCGAATTTATACGGACGGTTCCAAAATGGGGACTGGAACTGGAGCTGGAATATTCTCACAAGACCTAAATATCAAGATATCAGTAGCGCTAGGCCAACACAGTTCGATATTTCAATGCGAATGTGTTGCAATAATAAACGCCGCTACTACGGCCCTGTCTAGAGGTATGAAGGGACTAAACATCCGCATACAGACTGATAGCATGGCCATCCTAACAGCACTGGAAGCCAACACGATCAACTCCAGTATCGTCTACGAATGTCACCAAGTTTTGGATCGTTTGGCATCCAACAACGGAGTAATCCTACAATGGATTAAAGGGCATAGTGGATCACACGGGAACGACGCCGCCGATGAGCTGGCTAGAATGGGATCTTCCACAACAGTGGCAGGACCCGTACCCATTCTGCCACTCCCGTGCAGCCAACTACGCTCATGGGTAGGACAACGAACTCATGCTGCACACAATAATCGTTGGGTAAATCTAACAAGCTGTAAACAGTCTAAGATTGCGATGACCGCAGTTTTGCCGCGTGTGACCCGCAGGCTGCTCAGCCTCAATCGCCCACACCTCCGGATAGTTGTAGGTACACTTACAGGTCACTTAGTTTTAAACCGACAACTATTCATCATGAATGCGACAGACAGTCCTCTATGCAGGGGATGCCTGGAAGCAGAAGAAACAGCCGCCCACGTGATCCTGGAGTGCGTGGGTCTGGCCACACAACGGGCAGAAATCCTCACAGAGGTGTGAGGTCGCTCCTAGAAGCCTGTCAACGCCCCAGGAGGCTTCTGCGCTTCTGGAAGGAGCTGGGATGGCTCGATTAGCCATACCGATGCTATGAGGTTTCACGCATAACGGACCAAATTGGTCTAAATGCGGAGAAAATTGCCCATCACCTATACCAATACCAATACATAGAATAACTGAAGCACACTTCGTCAGCTGAGCCATGGACGCTTCTTACATACCTACATAAAATAGCTTAACAACAATCTGCAACGATATAACCACTAAATCCAGAATATGATTTTGTTTATCAAATTCAAACTCGAATATCTCAGTAAGTATACAAGGTGTTACAAAAGTACCCCTAATGCCGAATATGGTAGATAGGGACCATCAAACTGAACAACTTTTACTATGGGACCAACTCTGAAATCGAGAAAAATAAATCAGCTGTTTCATACATTTTGATATTTTCGATTTTTATTTTTGTATGAAACAGCTGATTTATTTTTCTCGATTTCAGAGTTGGTCCCATAGTAAAAGTTGTTCAGTTTGATGGTCCCTATCTACCATATTCGGCATTAGGGGTACTTTTGTAACACCTTGTATAACTTGCGAGATTTTTTTCTTATTACTTTTTGTTTGTAATGATTTATTCTATTGATTAATCCAGAAAATATCAGATTTTGTTTTTCAACTTTAAACTCAAATATCTCAGTAAGTATATAACTTGCGAGATTTTTTCTTATTACTTTTTGTTTGTAATGATTTATTCTATTGATTAATCCAGAAAATGACAGATTTTGTTTTTCAACTTTAAACTCAAATATCTTAGTAAGTATATCACTTACGAGTTTTTTTTACTTATTACTTTTTGTTTGTAATTACTTATTCTATCGATTGATTTAGAAAATGACAATTTTTTTTTCAACTTTAAACTCAAATATCTCGGTAAGTATATCACTTACGAGATTTTTTTACTTATTACTTTTTGTTTGTAATTACTTATTATATCGATTGACACCACTTTTATTACAGGCCTCCAAAACCGACTTTTTTCAAAATGGCGGACAGGTAGGTATGCCAGTCTTCATACATAAATGACCGATGGCTTTTATCTATGTATGTGTCATAGACATTACAATTTGATATGATTCATTACCTTATAATTTTATTTAAACATATATTCCTTACTTTTAATAGGACTTTATTATTATGCTATAAGCCATTTGAAGATATGGAAAAAAATACTAATAGCCAAACAACTCTGATGGATGACAAATATCTACCATTTTTTTTTTCTCAGACATTATGTGTAATGTAACATACTTGTCTGTTTCATATATTAGTTTAGCTTTTCCTTGTTATGAATATTTACTCATGAATTTTATCTGTCATTGCCTTTATCAAGTAAACATTTGGCCAAATTCTAGAGTTAGCTATTATAGTATAGCTATAATAGCTAGCTATTATAGTGTGTAGTGAAGTATTTTTGATGAGTGCAAATATGATTAAGGGATTCTGTTTTGATCAACAACATAATATAGTATAATTATATAGTTATCATTATTATTAATAGTCCTTATATTGTAATCAAGACAAGTTTAAACCACCATCATCAGTGAACTTTTAAGGTATCTCTTAGTGTGTTAGCACAACTTCATTTTGTGGTATTATTAGCCTATCCATTATCTTTGTGATGATACACACAGATTCATTTGAAACTGACCCACTTTTGTAAATAGGAAGAAATCAATTACTTATTGCATACGCAGAAAAACAACTAAAATAATTACTAATGTAAACAGTATTTCGAACTTATTGTTTAGCGAAGCCGGGCGGGTGATCAGTCTCCGTAATCGGAACCATTTCACCCAAGATTGGAGCTTAGCACGGCTATGGTGGATAACCCCTTAGACTATTAAAAAAAATCGTTTTTTATTTTCCAAGAATTTATTTTACAATTTAGTTAGTGAGACATCTCCACAAGGTAACAATAATAATTGTGTTGGTGATGACGCGCTCTTACCCTTAGTTACAAAAGAAAATAATAACAAAAAGGACATGAATAGACATAACATCGTCAAAACTAGCTATGATATAGATGTGGTAACTAGCAACTTAAGTGGTACATACACGTAGCAATAATAATGTCATTCCAGGATTCCTTCAGCAACGTGAAGCAGTGGTTGGAGGAGATCGACCGCTACGCGTGCGACAACGTGAACAAGCTGCTTGTCGGCAACAAATGCGACTTGACGACAAAGAAGGTCGTAGACTACACCACAGCCAATGTGAGTTTACATTTTTTTTATTGCACCACCAAAATATGATAAGTAGCGATTTGTGTTGTGAAAATTCGATACTATGGCCTAAGACAATCGAAAAGTTCGTTTTCTAAATTACTGGGGATCGAACCCGGGACAGCAGAGATCGCAACACTATGAACAAGCCACTCGACTGCCGCGGTAGGTTGAAGTTGTTTTTATGTGCCAACCAAGACTTTCATAGTTTATTAATGCATGTCCCTACTGAATTTGAGTGCCATGTTTACTGTTACACAATGTCATTAGGAAGAAAATTGAGCAGTCTGTTACTTAATAATACTGTGATCAATGCGATTACGTAACTCTGTTGCTAACAATTCTCGATTGAAATCGATTGAAACCGCAGTTACATTGCTGCTTTAAGTAGATAGTTGTCACATTGGTTCTTAATAAAGCAGCAATGTAACTGCGATTTCTGTCAGAGTTGATTGCAACAAAGTAACATAATCAGGGGGCTGGGTCTCTAGTTTCAAATATGTTAAGAAATATATTTGAAACTAGTGACTTAATACAAAATGACTTTCACATTTTCTGATCACAGAGCAGTATTTGTACTCTAGCAACTTTAAATAGATTACAAACAGTCCAAGGTGAACCTTTCACAGTGGCGTAGCTACCTAGGGGCTAGGCGAGGCAGCGCCCCGGGGCCCTCAAGCTCAGGGTGCCCTCGTATCCTTATCAGAAATCTAGTTGAAACTGAACTTTTGAAAATTTCTCTCATTTTCAAAATAAATATGACAGGTTGCAACCCGACTTTAATCATGGCAACTTAGGGAAGTTATACCTAGGGAAACAAAGTATTAATTGTAATTTATGTTGTTACTGTTTAATATTTTTATTACCTGCTCTGCAGTGCACGAAAAAGAGCTGATGATAAAGTGGCTTAGCATTTTTAAAGTATTTGTATATTTTTACTTGCTAAAACCTAACCAGGGGGCAGATTACGTTACTCTGTTGCTAACAATTCTCGATTGAAATAGATTGAAACCGCAGTTACATTGTTGCTTTAAGTAAGATAGTTGTCACATTGGTTCTTACTAAAGCAGCAATGTAACTGCGATTTCTGTCAAAGTTACATAATCAGGGGGCTATTTAGATAGCAGTGGGGCCCCATTTTTTTATTTGCCCCAGGGCCCTTGGATACCTAGCTACGTAGCTACGCCACTGACCTTTCAACATTAATTGTTTTCTTTTCTGTTGAATGTTTGCAATAAGGCATAATGCCCATAATCCACAATGTGACAAGTGAAAAGAAAAGTACCTTTATACCTACCTAAAATAAGTTGCTGAACTATACACGTCGAAATTTTAATAATTTAGTAGGGTGGTTCCTATGATTACAAGCAACTTTTAATATGGGGCCAACTCTGATATCGCGAAAAAAAAATCAGCTGTTCCATACATTATGGTCGAGTAGGTATTGCGTTTTTGTACCAAATGATTAAAATTTCAGGCTGTATAAGTAGTTTATTTAGCTATATTACCAATATGTAGCAGATACCTGAGGTTGTTGACCCGCTTGACTTACGACATACTTATAGCAATAACCTTGACTTTGTACCAGTTATGATGTTAACTAATTTCGATCACACAATTAAATCCTTACCTCCTTACTAATATTATAAATGCGAACGTCCGTTTGTTTGTTTGTTACGCCTTCACGTCTTAACTACTGAACCGATCATCATGAAATTTTACATACACGTTGTCAGGGGTACAGAGAAGGACATAGGTTGCCTTTCATACCGAAAAAATAATTGATCCCGAGGGATAGCAAAAAACTTTCCACGCAGACGCAGAAAGTTTTTTGCTATCCCTAGGTACTAAAGTACATAAGTACTTACTAGCGGTCGCTAGTAAGTACTTATGTACTTTAGTAATTCATAGGTCAATAACATGTCAATTTCGCATGATAAAGTTGAAGCAAGCACAGATCATGCATGGATCTTTATCAACAGCCTTTTGATGAGTTCTAGTAGCATTAACTTTAATTTTGTAATAAACTTAAAGCAACGACGCGTTGTTAATCCGAAGCGTTATTTAAAAATCGAAAATATGGTAGTATTATATTATAACTAGATAAACATCTATAATGATTAACGCTGTTGGTTGACTGGTAGAGAATGCCTTTAGCATTAAGTCCGCCATTTATACTTTACTTTATGGATAATTTTACAATAAAGATTTATAAATAAATATATATCCTTGACAGCAATACGCTGAACAGCTAGGCATTCCATTCCTGGAGACGTCAGCGAAGAATTCCACGAACGTGGAGCAAGCGTTCATGACGATGGCGGCGGAGATCAAGGCGCGCGTGGGCCCGCCAACCGCCGGCGCCGCGCCCGCCGGACAGGCCGTCAAGATCGACCAGGGACGCCCCATCGACACCGGCAAGTCCTCCTGCTGCTGAACCCCACGCACACGGTAATATACCCGCCACTATACTGCCCGCCACACACACAGGCCGTCAAGATCGACCAGGGACGCCCCATCGACACCGGCAAGTCCTCCTGCTGCTGAACCCCACGCACACGGTAATATACCCGCCACTATACTGCCCGCCACACACACAGGCCGTCAAGATCGACCAGGGACGCCCCATCGACACCGGCAAGTCCTCCTGCTGCTGAACCCCACGCACACGGTAATATACCCGCCACTATACTGCCCGCCACACACACAGGCCGTCAAGATCGACCAGGGACGCCCCATCGACACCGGCAAGTCCTCCTGCTGCTGAACCCCACGCACACGGTAATATACCCGCCACTATACTGCCCGCCACACACACAGGCCGTCAAGATCGACCAGGGACGCCCCATCGACACCGGCAAGTCCTCCTGCTGCTGAACCCCACGCACACGGTAATATACCCGCCACTATACTGCCCGCCACACACACAAGCCGTCAAGATCGACCAGGGACGCCCCATCGACACCGGCAAGTCCTCCTGCTGCTGAACCCCACGCACACGGTAATGTACCCGCCACTATACTGCCCGCCACACACACAGGCCGTCAAGATCGACCAGGGACGCCCCATCGACACCGGCAAGTCCTCCTGCTGCTGAACCCCACGCACACGGTAATATACCCGCCACTATACTGCCCGCCACACACACAGGCCGTCAAGATCGACCAGGGACGCCCCATCGACACCGGCAAGTCCTCCTGCTGCTGAACCCCACGCACACGGTAATGTACCCGCCACTATACTGCCCGCCACACACACAGGCCGTCAAGATCGACCAGGGACGCCCCATCGACACCGGCAAGTCCTCCTGCTGCTGAACCCCACGCACACGGTAATATACCCGCCACTATACTGCCCGCCACACACACAGGCCGTCAAGATCGACCAGGGACGCCCCATCGACACCGGCAAGTCCTCCTGCTGCTGAACCCCACGCACACGGTAATATACCCGCCACTATACTGCCCGCCACACACACAGGCCGTCAAGATCGACCAGGGACGCCCCATCGACACCGGCAAGTCCTCCTGCTGCTGAACCCCACGCACACGGTAATGTACCCGCCACTATACTGCCCGCCACACACACAGGCCGTCAAGATCGACCAGGGACGCCCCATCGACACCGGCAAGTCCTCCTGCTGCTGAACCCCACGCACACGGTAATGTACCCGCCACTATACTGCCCGCCACACACACAGGCCGTCAAGATCGACCAGGGACGCCCCATCGACACCGGCAAGTCCTCCTGCTGCTGAACCCCACGCACACGGTAATGTACCCGCCACTATACTGCCCGCCACACACACAGGCCGTCAAGATCGACCAGGGACGCCCCATCGACACCGGCAAGTCCTCCTGCTGCTGAACCCCACGCACACGGTAATATACCCGCCACTATACTGCCCGCCACACACACAGGCCGTCAAGATCGACCAGGGACGCCCCATCGACACCGGCAAGTCCTCCTGCTGCTGAACCCCACGCACACGGTAATGTACCCGCCACTATACTGCCCGCCACACACACAGGCCGTCAAGATCGACCAGGGACGCCCCATCGACACCGGCAAGTCCTCCTGCTGCTGAACCCCACGCACACGGTAATATACCCGCCACTATACTGCCCGCCACACACACAGGCCGTCAAGATCGACCAGGGACGCCCCATCGACACCGGCAAGTCCTCCTGCTGCTGAACCCCACGCACACGGTAATATACCCGCCACTATACTGCCCGCCACACACACAGGCCGTCAAGATCGACCAGGGACGCCCCATCGACACCGGCAAGTCCTCCTGCTGCTGAACCCCACGCACACGGTAATGTACCCGCCACTATACTGCCCGCCACACACACATTGTGAGTTTTGACAGGTCAGAAATGGGCATCCTTCTTTACTGTGTTAAGTGCTAATGTTCTAATACTACTATTAAAAGTCAGAATAACTTTTAGAACGATTAAAGACTTATACACTACCAATCTATTCGTATTAGTTTAAATTTCTATAAAAGGGATAACGTAATAATTAGTGTTTCTGGTTGGACAGGCGTAGGCGGGCGGCTCCACGCGGGGAGGGCGCGCGTCGCAGCGGTCGCCACATCCCAAACATTAAAATGCAATTTACCACAAAATGTTTCACGAACGCATCATTACAATAAATATAAAAATTATATAATATAGTGACGGTCAGGCGCACCGCCCGCGCCGCCGGTCGTAAGCTAACTCCGTTAAGTTGCAACTGTCCGAAATATTTTAAAGGAACGAAATGAAATGGATGGGTGTATGTTTATACATGTTTATATGATAATGAATATCGTAGGTTAATTTTGTGCAGTTTCAACAATATCGATGCAGGTGGACCTAAGATCGGCATAGATAATTGTACGTGAGATGTAAATTCACGAGAGTTTTGTATGGTTAGTTAGTACGGGCCTTGTATCATACTCCGTCAAAGATCACACTATGCTACCCGTCGATTATCATCGATGAACTGATTGAAAAATACCGATTTAAGCTGCTAGTTCTTAGAAATAAAATTTCTACTTGAGTATGTTTGGGTGGGGGTTACATGATTACTAATATTTGCTTCAAATCTGTCTCGAGTGGTTCGTAGCGTAGTGTGACGCCCCTCTTAAGTAAGGTAAATCATTCGTCATTTTTCTCTCGAAAGTTCATCAAAGGAGCGTAGGCTAATTATTTTATTCCAGCTTGTGTTACATATAATTTCGTCACGTAATTTACTAATTTAATACTTATCTTCGTATGCACTGGGTGTTTATATTATTCAATATTATCGTGAAGTGTACTGGGGTTGTGCTGTGTTGAGGATTTTGTGTTAGAACATCTTAAGATAAGACTACGTCGCGACTTTTAACACAAAATTGTAGATATAGCAAATTGGCCTTAGATAATTTAGACAGATATTATTATAGTAAACTTATGTAGTCAGCGATTGAAGTTAAGCGGGATCATAGTATTAATTAAAAGACATATTCATATATCGATATCACAGCACTATTGTGATACTTTTAATGCAGGTCCAATGTTCCCTGCGCCTGCGCTGTTTCCCCTCGTTTGTTGTTCGTCCCTATTTTCCGAAGATGCGCGATGATGTATTAAAGATAACGATGTATTTATGAGAGGCCGCTGGGAGCATTGGACTGATCGGATTAAATTATTTTATAATCTGTCGATCTTAACTTACTCGCGTATGTCGTTATTTTTGTACTATTATGTCGGAGTTAAGTTTACTTAAATCAAATCCGCTAACCCACTGTAATTCTGTATTGAGGG
Organism: Catoptria pinella; assembly: GCA_963556745.1. Taxonomy (NCBI): domain Eukaryota; kingdom Metazoa; phylum Arthropoda; class Insecta; order Lepidoptera; family Crambidae; genus Catoptria; species Catoptria pinella. The sequence goes on from OY750776.1 coordinate 2,279,073, forward strand.
TTTCTTAGAAATTAAAACAGTATGCTATAAAGAGTGTTTTATTTCGGTTTCTTAAGTCTTTCACTGTAAGGTTCATAATGACTCATTGTTTGTTACTTAACAACAGCATCTCATCATGTACTCATAGTCGTGGCAGAGTCCATGCAGGTTGAGAGGGCATTGTAAGAATTCTGGACAGCGAACTGGTAAACTATCTGTAAACAAAAATCGTACTGGGTCACCGTGTTTCTCTATATTTGAGAACTAACTGAATGGGTATCGCTAGTAACATTTTTAAGAATACTACCTACACAGGAAAGGAGATATAGTTTTTACCCATGGCACTACCGGTAGTCACGGGAAAGCAAAAATTTCCCATGACTACTGGTAGTGCCACCCAGTAGTGTCACGGGCAAAAATAGTAGATTATGCATTAAGGGCTTAAAGTAGTGTATTGTGTCCCGGGCGCTATTATTGAACCCCGAGTACGAGGGATTCTATGGTTAACTCCCGAGCGGAGCGAGGGAGTTAAGGCTAGAATCCTGAGTACGAGGTGTTCAAGATCGCCCATGACAAATACACATTTAAGCCCGCGATGCATACTCTACTTTTTATACTTTCTGCGAGGCAATTGAAACCAATGACTGTTATAAAGAAAGTACTTAAGTAATTATTTAAAGTTAGAATAATAAAATATGAAAAATAAAGAATATTTATTGAAAATTAAAAGTTATGTTAGAAACATTACACCAATTGTGCAACGACAAAGTTACATTCTTTGGTACATTTATAGTTGGGTTAGAGTTTGTTTTTGTCGTCTATTCTGTAGTGGTCAGTTCGACATTCAAATAAATCCTTCTTGGTGCGCGGGTGAAAATGAATTTCGTAAAAAGTTTTCATGATAACATACAGCCTAACTGAGAATAAGATCTCATTGCACCTAAACTTTTTTGAAACCAACATCGATCAAGCACGACTACAAGGGTTGCATTCCAAATTCAAATCACATTATTCCCCATGGGAAAAATGACTTACTTTAGGAAAGGTTTGCATGACACATAATATGCCATTGACGAGCAGGTAGTATAAAAATGAATTTTAAATCGTTTATTGCCCGCGGTTCACCCGCAATGTTACCACGGGAAAAATAAAGATTTCAGTAGGTAGGCACACATTCGGGTGTCAGTCCATTTGTATTTACTTTCTGCCACAGAATAGATAGATGTTTCTGCCTTAATTTATATTTATTGATGGCGAGGTGGCCTCCTTCCACTAGACATGCGCAAAATACTTCACTAAAGTGTAAAGAATGATAAAGTTCAATTGGACTAGATGAAGTAAGTATACATAGATCATCTAGTTCACTTAGCTCGGTACTTCAGTAGTCCATGAGTCACTTTGTCGTTATGTAAAACTTAGCATAATGTTAGCGCAATAGGGGTTATTATTAGTTGAAGTCGGTCAGTTAGTCGACCGGCCGCCGAGCCGTGCAACTGTCTCGCTTCCGCACGAGGAGTTGATTTTAATCTATCCGTCCGCTTTACTCTCCTTCAGTGAAGTGTGAAGTAAATTAAGTACTAAGTAATTGGGACATGGATGAACGAATGAAGGAGATATACTTGATAAGTGAACTATTCCAATTGAACCTTCCACGTGATCAGTAAATTAAAATAAATGTGCGTTAACGTACCTGCAGCATACGCGCAGCCGCAGCAGTAGCCGTGTATGACGGCCTCGTCGTCGTCGCAGCCTCGCGGCGGGCAGCCGTTGCACCACGTGCCTATGCCAAGCCACGGCATGTTCCCTGCAGCAGGAACAAATACCATGGGCACATATAAGTTAATCCCATGGATAGGCTTTAAGATCATTAGTCAGTTGTGAAACTGAAACATTGGCCGACTGACACTCCAAAAATGGTGGTGAACTATACATTAGCAATCATTCCTTTTATTGGTCAATATGTAGTCTGTACTAGCGCCGCCATTGGAAAAAAATCATTAAATAGTTTTTTTTGTTAAAAGTGGCCACTTTTCGCAGAAACTCTTAAGCTAAACGATAGGCTAGAAAATATTGTTTAAGTGAGGGATAATACACTCGGAGGGATAATTCACAATTTCGTCTTTATTTAATCACTGTTTTTTTCCAATGGCGGCGCTAGTGTGCAAACTAAGCTACGGCTGCTGAGTGTGTTACTTGATTTGAAAAACCCAAAACATTTACAGCCACAAAATAAAAAGTCTGTATCTAAAATATTCTAAACTTTTCGGAACCTAGGAAACATGCCGGGCCCATAGACTAAACTTACATCTTATCGCTTTCTTCACTCCGTCCAAGCATGTATCTGAAGAAGGAAAGAACAAACCAAAGCAACCACCAAAACTATATAAACACAATACAAAAATAAACAGTGTCCTCTTCAAGTTCATTTTTCCTAATTGGGCTTTGGTTCACAGTGAAGACTCATTTTAAAGGGAAGAGTCAACAATTTCGATGCAATTACTTAATGTTCCTAGGTCAGTTGCCTGAAGATAAGGCAAACATGTAGCTAAACGATTTTAGATGGTTATTCCATGAAGTAAAAAGTAAATGTTATTATTGTTATACTTATGTATTTATAAGCAGTCAATGACTGGAAAAAGTCAATTATGTGTTGTATAAATAAATTGTATAATCATAGCTAGGTTATCTGTTATCGTGGTGTATTGTACCTACTTTTAATTAATGTAAGTAGATACCGTACCTACCTACTTGATATCCCATTTCTTTACTCAGAAAAATAAGATACCTATGTCGAATATGAATACGTAACTTACCTTATTCACAGAAATATAATAGTGGGTACTAAAAGTACAGAAGCCCATCTGCGCGAGGACAATCAAAGAATAAGCTACTCTCGCTCCTTCGTTCTCATAATATTACATAGCAAAACATTACAATCGCAAAATATTCAATAAAGTACAATTTAAATTGCACAGCGCTGCGTGCCCTCTAAGTGCGTGCCTATTGTTCTCTGTCTCAATCGACACACGCTAGCAGTCAGACCCCCCTGCCTATCATACGGATCATACCTATTCGTCTGTAGATACTTACTCAAAGTGACGTCACCAATAAAAGCTACCACTAGATGTCGCTGTGCTGTTTACATCGTTTCCTACGCGGCGGTGTTAAGATTTTTTCAGATTTCATGACCTCATGAGGTTGGCTTCATTTCAGCATCGCTTCTCGGCCTTTTGGCTAAGATCAAAGTGTAGTATCTGTTCTTTTCAGCTTAATATCTGAAAGTTCCCTCACTGAGGGACCAGTATATTAAACTGATTTTTGTAACTCGACGGGATGTTCGGGGCTCGCTCCACTCCCGTCACGGGTCGGCCCGGCATTGCAGTGCCGCCGGGATCGGCCCACATAACCCAGAAAATATAGATAGGAAACTGAAAAGGGGAAGCAGTAGCAAGCAAAATGTGATTGAGTAGCAATAGCAATAACGTAAGGCCCGTCCCGTCTCGGGACAGAGCCGAAAACAACGACTTGGTTTTAGTGAAACATTTATTTATTTACTAGGTACATAAATGAAATCTTTTGGCACATCTGTGAAAAAGTATAGTCATGTCAACGCAAAAAGCGCTCCTTATAATTTAATTTCTTAATAAATAATTTCACAATTGACTAGAATTATTATAACAATGTTAAACTGGTTGAACAAAACACAATATCAAAAGATTAAATAATATCACTTGCTTTAAATCTAACATTTAAAATTCACTTATGGAAAACGTATCTCGTTATAACTTTATTTATAGGTAAAATAAAGAAAACATAAGACAGGAGCATGCAGGGTTGCCACTATTGTAAATAAATATTTGACAACATCACATGCATTGCTCCGATTCCAAAGTAAGTAGCTAAAGCACTTGTGCTATGGAAATCAGAGACAACGGTGGTATCACAAACACCCAGACCTGAGCCAATATGGAAAAGTTCGTTTCCTAAATTGACCCAACCGGGGATCGAACCCGGGACCTCTGAGATGGCGACACCTTGAAAACCGGTGTACAAGGCCACTCTACCACGGAGGTCGTCGATTGTCTTTCCTCAATCGACTATTTACTGACTGACCCAAAATGGAAGGTTTAAGTAAATTAAAACTATTCAGTCATGCATAAAAACTAAATTGAAACTGGTATTCTTGTGAAAGTGTTTTATATAAAATATTTTGGGACTACAACAATCTACTTTGTTTGTATGTTACTTTCATTGTTACAACAATGTCTATCCAGAAATTTTATTATTATATGACCACTATATGATAGTACCAACACCCTGAGAATGCGAGCCGCACTCTAATGAGATTTTGTCCAAAAACAATCAATCTCTGTACCCGCACGAAAAATCTATAGAAATAGAACCCAATAATTTTGTATATAAATTTTGACATTGCCCACCCGTAAGGAGAACAAAACAAGGATTGGAAAACATATTCTAAGTAGAACTTTATTTACTTTTTCAATCTCTATAGATTTTTGTGCTGCTGAGAGTAAGTAACTAGGTACACTTACATAACGATATAAATATGAATTACTTACCTAGTTAATTTAAAACACAAACTAATATAAAACAGATAAGAACTGTAATCATTATTCTAAGATTTAGGGCGATCGATTTTGCTACGTTTGTGTGCGCCACAGAATACATAATGTACACCCAAAAAGAGTAGGTAAGTACCATTCCATTACAAAAAGATTTTTACGATGCGTTACAATAGTTGGTACGATATCTATTGTCTATTCCATCTAGGTACCTATACCACAGTAAACAGTACGACATTACTTAAATTAGTGACCTCTCTAACGCTAGACAGCCCTTGGTACACATTGCCTGGGACACCTGTAGTATATTATAAATAGGTACATAGAGAGTATTTTTAATGACAGGGTTACGTACTACTTCGCACCTTCGCAGACAGTCACCAAGATAACACAGACTTATTGGAGAACTAGTCTATAACAAAGTAATGAGTGTATTCACTTACATAAAACAAAATACGTTACACCAATAAACTAATAACGTTTAAAACTTATATTCATATTCATACTCCTAAGTACCTAAACACTGACTTAAAGTACAAAAACACTTTGCATAATCGTGTAGTTGGCACATTAATCTTTGGTTGGCACTATGTCTACCAGAGTAAACAATACAGGGTGTTAGTAGCACCCTAGCGAAAACTTTCAGGGATTAGTCGACTCATGATTCTGAGTCTATCTGAAGTGGAATTTTCCGTCGCAAAATTCATAAAAAGTTGAGTTTTTTTTCCATCACACAGAGTCTGTCTTAGTTGCATAGAACCCTAATTTACAGAAAATTTATCAAAATATCAAAATTTTATAAGCCCGCAATGTATGTACAACAACAGTTTGCTCGCGGTCGCGGCGGCAACGGGCCAACGGCGGCGCATGACAAGGTCACAGAAAAAGGTCGTGGCTTCGTCGTGAGCGCGAGCGCTCTCCCGCGATATTCTCGAGTAGTTACGCGTAAATTGTTGCTCAACGAAAAATCAAAATCTCAACTATGCATTTGCGACAAGTGGTTCCATAGAGAAAGTTTCTTAACTCTAAAGATAGAATCCTTTAGAGTTTTCGCTAAGGTGCTACTAACACCCTGTATAGTATAGTCAATCTATACGGAAGCCCTCTCGATGAGGTCGGGCGCGAGCGAGGCGCGCGCGTGCGTGAGCCGCGGCCGCAGCGACGCCGGCGCCGGCGCCGCCAGCAGCGCGCCGGCGCCGGCGCCCTCGCACTGCTTGTTGCCCAGGCAGTTGCACGAGCACACCTGCGCGAGGAACCAGCGTCAACTAACGTAAAAGCGCCGCCAAATAATAACAGCATCATCAGGAAATCCAACCCGCATCGTTGTGATCTTTGGTATTATTATTCTAACAGTTGGAATCGGAATCTAACTATTGATATTCTCGACTACAAACTCAAACTTCAGGTAATACGGCATCGACGAGAAAGTAATACAAATAATGAAACGACAACAACCTCATTCTCAGAAGGGAATCGAACCCGCATCCTACAAATATCTATGTGAAAGTTTGAGTTTGGATGTTTTTTACTAGATCACGTAAAACAGCTGATCGAATTTGGATACAGATAACACAGACAGTTTGGCACACAGATAGTTTATAATCTGGATTAACATAGGATACTTTTTATTATCCCGGTCAAAGGTGCCTAGTACTATTATGTAGTCTAGTGCCCTAGGGATTTTCTGAATGACCACGCGGACTAAGTCGCAGGCAAAAGCTAGTTTGATATAACTCTAACTATTAAGCTTAGCTATCGCTTCATGCTCCACAAAGAACGTAACAACAAGTGCCACAAAATAACAACGGGGTCAATTTGGAAGGACAGTTCCTTCCTTACCTTAGATATTTTGTAATAAACATCACATCAGTCCAGCCTGTCTGCTCACTTAAAATGTTCGATCGAAATCGAAAATAGCTTGAACCGAATGAGCTATAATAATATTTATTTGAATTCATTCAATTTTCGGTAATATGTGGGCCGATCCCGGCGGCACTGCAATGCCGGGCCGACCCGTGACGGGAGTGGAGCGAGCCCCGAACATCCCGTCGAGTTACAAAAATCAGTTTAATATACTGGTCCCTCAGTGAGGGAACTTTCAGATATTAAGCTGAAAAGAACAGATACTACACTTTGATCTTAGCCAAAAGGCCGAGAAGCGATACTGAAATGAAGCCAATCTCATGAAGTCATAAAATCAACAAAAATTTGAACACCGCCACGTAGGAAACGATGTTAAAAGCACAGCGACATCTAGTGGTGATTTAATATGATTAATGAGTTGTGTTATGCTTAGAAGAGCATTCATGCTCTCTAACCCCTCGTTTTCACCAAGAAACAAGTAAAATACTAGTAGTAAACAAAACATGTAAGATACTTGTCTAAAACCAAACATGTAGAATTATTTGTTTTATACATGTATTGCAACTGTCTGAAACATTGTTTCGTTCACACTGTGTCGCCAACAAGTATTTATACAAGTTTACAACGCATTGGTGTTTACACTTATGTCTGTGACGTTTTTAAACTTGTTTAATACACTGACAGCGTTCTCACCTACAAAACACAGTCGTGTTAACTCGTGTTTTAGACAAGTATTGATTATTTTATTGAAATTTCTGTAGAATACTAATTACAAACAAGTTTTAAACTTTATCCATGCTTGTTGGATAAAGTTTTAAACTTTTTCAACACACTTGCTCATAAAGTTAGCATTCATATCGCCTAGGTCCATAAACCGAGCTATAATAACACACGTGCATAATATATTATGCACTAGTGCGTAGAAATATCCCTACAAAGTTAAATTACTGCAAGTTATATGCGAGAAAACAGAACATTCTCAATTTAACCGAGAGGTTTTAAGCCGCTGAAAATCCATATACATTTTTGGAATAAATAAATGTGTACGTCCTTAATTAAGTCAAACAAACATTTATTATTATCACTTTGTATACAATATACAATACAACAAAAATTCGCTTTTTAACCGACTTCAAAAAAGGAGGAGGTCGTATTCTACAAGTATTCACTACTCGTTTTCTACAAGTTTAGCTACAACATGTATAAAACATGAGATGTACATGTAGACAACTAGAAGCAAAACCTGTCCGAAACTTATTCACCTCAACCAACAAGTTTCATACAAGTTTTGTATACAACATGTTTGATACATGTTTATGAATGAGAACAAAAATCAAAACAATTGCATAATACTTGTATTATACTTGTGTTATACCTTGGTGAAAACGAGGGGTAAGGTGTGTGCCATGCGTGACTTCATGAGTGTGGCTTGGAATGGAATATTTACCGAAGCTTGATCATCATGAGATCGTTGCCGGCTTGTAATGATGTGACCATCAATTGGTAACAATGTCCTTGAAATTTCTTTTTCTTCATCTCGCGCATTTTCTTCAGCTTGCCTGTTCAAAAAGGTGATACGACATCAGTTTTAGCTTGCATTTGAAATGTAATGTTACGCAAACAAACGATTTTTAATTAAGTTCATTATCAGTAGGTACATAAAACTTGAATAAATATATAAATTGTTTCAATGCGCAATGAGCTCTATTTAATGGACTTTAAGAGGAATATCGGTTGACGAATCACCAAATATTTTTATAACAGTCTACTATAACGCCATCTATTGTGCTTTAGAGTAAAATTAAGCCCCAAAGCTATTCAGTAATCTGTACCCAAAAGTATGGAATGATTTTAGTATAGAACCATGTATGAACATTTACACAAGTTAGTAAGAAAGTTTTTATTTTTTTATTTGCCATTTCTTTTTTTTTATTGAGAGAGCTTTTCTTGCAATGAATAAACTTAGACCAACCGCCAGCGCCATATTAAGGTATACTTACATTGTCATGAATCGCAGTACCAGTAAATTGATGCTAGCAGCCACCACAGCTAGTCCAAACAGGATAAACACCAGGCTTAGAGCCACGTAGCCAGGCTTGCTGGTCAATGCTTGATCGTTCTGGAAACAACAACAGTTCTATGTAGAAACTTTAAACGGGAGTAGCGTTCCATTCATCCGGATAAAGCCGGACAGTGTTAATTAGGCTTTATGCAGTGCCGGCGTTAGAGGGACTGACACCCTGGGCAAGAATATTTTGGCGCCCACTTAAAGAAATCAAAATCGAGTATTAATTTTTTTCTGAACCAATGTGAACGTGTATTAAGAATTCTATATTCCATCTTCCATCGAACGCTTAGCTATCCCCACCATTCACCACGCGTTCTAGTTTGGTGGGGGAAGTATCCCACCTCCACTAATCGCCCCCCCAAATTTGGCGCCCTGGGCCGTCGCCCCATCGCGCCCCCCCCTAACGCCGGCACTGGCTTTATGACCTCATGTCCGGCCAAATTTGACTGCGTCCGGTCCGTCTGGTTTAGTTAGGCTTTTACAACTCAAAACTCCGGTTTTTTATTTGATCAAAAATCCTTTTTTTTTCATAGCGTCCGGTCTTTGGACCTAAAGAAAGATTTTTACGTGCCTCCAATTTCGATGCACGATGAAGTTCCGACTTATAAGTAATAGAATAGAATAGACATAATTTATCAAAACTTACTTGCAGAGCGACGTAGTCACCGAATCCTATTGTAGTTAGAGTAACAAAACAGTAGTAAAAACTGTCGAAGTAGCTCCAACCTTCGTATCTGGAGAAAACGGCAGCTCCTAAAAATTAAAATCTCTGCATAATCTTAACGAATCTGCCGCGAAGCCGAAAAGGTGGGTGGTGTTTATGACTGTTAATTAATATGACTTTAAATAATAATAAAACAGACAGGTACAGTCGAGATCAATAATTTTGTACTTTTGACCTTTACTTATTTCAAAGTGCATTGTCAAAAGTGTACCTAAGATATTTAAAAAAAAAATGGCAAATAAAAAAATAAGGACTCCAGGGACCAGTTACAGTGCCAGTTTAAAATAATAGCTTTTAATATATTACCAATATAATATAGAGAAGTTAAAATGCGAAATAACATTTCTACAATGTTATTTTTCAAACAATAATCTCACCAGTGGTAATGATGATGGAAGAGAGCATCCCAGTGGCGAACATAAGGTTCATCTCGGTCGCCTCCGTGGTGTTGCAGCGGAGGTAGCACTTCGCGCGCCGAATCACCACCGACGCGAACTTGTTCAACCGTTCACCTATACTCTGGAACATCACTAGCCCTAGGGGTATTCCCACCTAAATTAAAAAAAGTGTGGTGTCATACTTTTTTAAAATATACATATACTTATTCTACATAATAACACCCACCCAGACCAGTCACAGAAATTAAAATTCATCATTTCAATTTCTGCCCTGCCGGGAATCGAACCCGAACCTCTTGGGTGGTAGACCGGCATGTTGACCACTGCAAAGTCAAAGTCAAGTAAAAAATAACTTTATTCAAATAAACACTTTCGAATCGTCTATATTTTCCTACCACCCATTCCAGCCTTTTTTTTCACCACTCCGGTTCGCAAATATCATATTTGTAAAATAATAAAAAAGGAGCATTAAGAACATTATGAGCCCTTTCTTTGAGCTACTTCCATGTGCTTTTATTGTACTTTTTGAAGCAGTAGTGTAAGTCCAATGGTACTATGTTTTTCAATAGAAGCATCTTATTAAATTAAACTTCACAGTCACAATAATGATAAAATTATGTAAAATATGTCACAAACAGAATAAAAAAGGCTAGACAAAGAAGATAAATACTCACAACAGCATAAGCCATGCAAAACGCCTTCCCGCCCACAGTAACCGGAGTTGAATGTCCATAGCCGATCATGGCTAGCACCACTGTAGCAAAATAAAACGCCCCCGCGAATTTCCACTGGGGACCTGCTTTGTGGGGCTTGTTCTCTATTATCACTATCTCAATCATGTGGTAGTCTTCTGGGGTGATGTTGTATTTGTGGACAAGACCTTTTTTCATATCTAGAACATTTAATTTAGATAATTTTTGATGAATGAAAAAAAATATAATTGTGGTGTCAGCCATGAAACAAAATAAAATTATATATTAGCTAAAAAAATTAAAGAAAGAATGTGGGTGTTTATGTATACCTAATTTTTTGGCATTTTTTTATCATGAGTGAGGATCAGATAATATTGGAGAGTCACAATATATACGTCAGGGTGATCCCAAAACTTTGCCACACGGAGGGAAAGTATCTTAAATTTTGAAGATACGTACAAAGAAAGAAGACTTCATTTTGAATGCAAATCCAATTAATTTTTGAATTGGAATGAAGTCGGCCTTTTTTCAGTAAAATTATCTTCTTTCAATATTTACTGTACTTTCCCTCCGTGTGGCAAAGTTTTGGGACACCCTGTATATTTTAGGTCACAGTGACCACAAGAGTTGTGGTCAATCAGAGCTACAAAGCCCAAATAATAATAAGTCATTTGCTTAGCTATAAGTGTAATTAGATAGTATTTTTTATAAATATACAGTTCTCCTGACCTGACAAAACTTCCCATCTTTTACTTTCCGTTTCAGATTCCAATGCATCGAACACTGCTGCACCAATTAGCAAATATGTAAAAGTGCAGACAACCAGCGATAGCGTGCGGACATTTTGTCTTTTCATCTTCATTTATGTAAACATAGCAATGCACAGTGAATAAATAACATTTATTGAACTATTTCAAATTCATGTTATTTACTTAGAATTTTTTCTCTCACAAGTATTGCTTTTTTCTCTCACAAGTATTGCCAAAATAATAATAACTTTAGTTTGTGTTTATTATCTAGTGCACTGGATCACTGGAAGTAGGTAAGTAATTACTTTATTAGTGTGTAATTAGATAAATTAGCACAGTGTTAAGAACTTAATTCATTAGCTTTTTTAACTACTTTGGGATACATACTTTAAATTAATAAAAATGTGAATACACTATAAACTAAAACTCGCCAATTTTACCAATGTCTAAAGAGATTCATGAAGTTTTTTTTAATTTCTTTTCTTTTTTGACTAAACATTAAAGTTAATATCAATAAATGTTATTTAATAATAACAGAAATATAAATTTAGGTACTACTTTTATTGATTTTGAATTAAAAGCGGATATGACATATTTTGTCAAATCTAAATGTTGCTATAGAAAAAATATCTAACTTCGGTACATTTCCTTCTTTGCGGTGCGGCCAGACTATGGGTGCATTCCGATTCGCGCAGTCAGCGATGTCATTACGCTGATTTGCGTACTGAATCACCGTAAGCGCGATAGCGACAGCTCATGTGACGTCATAACATCCGCCATCTTGCGCTTACGCCGCCCATGCTCCAAACGGAACGATATCACTGTCTGACACTAGTTTGTACTGTTTACCTCAGATGCATTTATCTGAAAATTTTAAATTAATTGATAATTTGTGCCGCATACCATGGAAGTAATAGCCAAAAATATTATCCATTTTTAGAACAAGATATAAAATAAAAAGGTTGGATTTGAGGTTATGTGGACCAAGAGATCAGTGAGCGTTAGTTATAAGCACGTTCACGAGCGTTTCGAATCGTTAACGTCCCAACTATCATAAGTGCGATATCTGAATCGGTACGCCTGTTATCGCTGTCAACGCTGAAATTGATTTTAGTTTGAATCGAAATAGGGTGCATCGCGAACGCGAACATTCTTGCTGTCGCAAATTCGTCGTATCGCTAACTATTTAGTAATCTGTAGTAGTGCGACAATACGAATGCATTTCACGCTTTTGCGCTGCTGTCTTCAGATTATGAGCCGCTGTCGGTAACTTACTGCTCATCTAAGTTCCCCTAGATGATAAAGCATGTTTTGTCAAGCACATACACCACTGCCTTTTGGGGGCGTGGCCTACTTTTGATAGGTCACGGTATGCTCTAAGCCAAGGTCACGGTAATCACGTGATACCTACGTGCTTCATGTCAAGCTGTCAAGTATCGCTCCTAGACCACAGAGTACTTTTGTCCTAGACGATCAAAATGTGATTGATAAGCCAAAGAATTCACTTGCCCGACTGTTTAGTGGGCACAAAAGGGTTTTGTCGCGACACAGTTAGTTCGTTTGGCCCAATATGAATTTAAAGCTCTTGGTTTGGCCCAAAAACTTATTAATACTCTAGTGACTAGACTTATTTATGCGTTGTCAATTAACTTTTTTTAATACACCATATTTCCAGTCACGTTCCAGTCAAACCAACTTTTCTGGTTACCATACGTCAGCTGTATGTCAGTCCGCTCAGTCATTTCAAGTGTCGAGAGTGTCAGTATCAATGTCACTGTCAGTCAGAGACTGCACTGCTTTGCTTCTTGCTTCTTGTCTTGCGCGACCAGTCGATGCGTTTATTTTATTATTTAATTCGTTGTAATTAAATAAGTGTAATAATAGCTGGTATTTTAAAATAATCTTATGATGAAAGTCGTCTGCAACAAATCGAATCCGCCCTTGGGTAATAAATTAATTTTTATTAAGGTTACGTAGCATCTGCTTTCGAAACGAGTCTGAAAATAGTAATTTATTTTATTTGCAGGTGGTCTACTGGCTGTAGAGTATTATAGATTCAATGGAAAGAATATAGAAGTTGTATGGGGCAACGATGCTTCTGTTACATTGGCGGAAGGATATAAGAAAGTGCCATATGGAACAAGCAATGATTTGATAAGAATTATTGAGAATGAGTTTAATAAAGCAGCTCAACCTCTTCAGAAAGTTACTATGAACCATTGGTTGACTTTCAGTCTTATATTAGATGATGAAATACCCAATTCAATAGAATATTTTGATAAAACCCTAGGCCCACTCACTTATTTAGTGGGAGAGTCATTATCAGTGTCTGATTTGGCTGTTTTTGCGGTTTTGCATGGTATGTGATATTTTATGTTTAGATTTTATGTTTTCTCTTATTAAATTGTTAAAAAAAAATATTTACTTTAGTGTCAAGCAAGTTCAAAGGATTAGTGAACAAGAATCCACCAAAAAATGTACAACGTTGGTTGAAATTGATTCAAGCCCAACCTTCTGTTGCTAAGGCTCTAAAAGAACTACCAAGTGAGGTGATGGAGAGCCTTAATAGGAAATCTGCCAGGTCAGTTATATTGCTCATTATGGATCACTACAATAATGTCATTCAAAATCATAACTTGGATCAGATGGTGACTTTTGAACACATTTCTATGAAAGAAAAAACTTAGTACTTTCATGTATGCATACTACTAACTATAAATGCTTATACTGTTTCAGTAGATGTGTCATTCTCTAATTATTTCAGGAAGTCCCCGTCAGTAAATACTGAAGCAACATCAGGTCGTCAGCAAGAAGGCAAGTTTGTGGAGCTGCCACACGCAGAGATGGGCAAAGTTATTGTGCGGTTCCCACCTGAAGCTTCTGGGTATTTCACTTTACAATTATATAGCATATTTTGAAACAAAAATAATCAGAACTTGACTGTATTTTAAATAAATAAAATTTACAATACATTATTTTTAACTTACCAACCACCAAGCTAGCTAAAGTGGTTTTGATGAGCATTTAATTGAAACAAGCTATTCAATACGCTCAGAGTAAAACCAATATAAGTTAAGTGAACAAGTTGGGACAACTTGTATTTATTATTATTTATTTTATTTTATTCATTAATTTTAGGAAGACTATTATTACTACGTAACAAATTAGCAACAAAGAGTCATTTATAAGTCTCCAATCTAACCAATTGTATAGCTAATGATACAGTTAAGTTGAAATTAAACTAAAGCAGAATAGAATGAGTTAACTTTTATTGATAAGAGTAGGTTTCGTTTTTGGATTTGTGAGATTTTCAGTGATTATTATGAGTGTGCATTTCTAAGTTTTACATTATAGTTACCTTCATATTGGTCATGCTAAGGCAGCCCTCCTGAACCAGTATTACCAGCAAGCCTTCCAAGGGAAGCTCATTATGAGATTTGATGACACCAACCCAGCTAAAGAGAATGCTGACTTTGAGAAGGTGATTTTGTTAATAATTGGTCTACTATCCCCATAAATTGCTAATGCGCCTGGCGGCCATTTTTTAACTTTAAAAAAAATATTTATTTACTGAGACCCCATCTTATTGAAAATAATAATTAGTGATAATAAATTTATAAATAAATAAAATAAAAATAAATACATAATTAATATATTAAATTGAATTTTCTTGTTAAGTACATGTAATTTTTAGTTGTGGATGACGTTAATGTGACAAGGTTCCTGCGTATATGCAATTTGTGGGGACAGTAAACTAAAACATTTGTCAGATTTTTAAATACTAATGGCCATTTCAATTTCAGTGTGTACACTTAGTAAAGTAAAAAGTATTTTATATAATATAGCATAATTTTTATCAAGCCATATGTGTTTCTTTATCCTTGACTTTACTTGATATTTGATGTCAAAGAATTTGTCTCTCCACAGGTAATTTTAGAAGATGTGGAAATGTTAGAGATTAAGCCAGACCTATTCACGCACACATCACAGTATTTTGACCTGATGCTGCAGTACTGTGAGAAACTCATCAAAGAGGGCAAAGCCTTTGTAGATGACACCCCGGCTGAACAGATGAAGGCGGAGAGGGAACAGAAGGTGGACAGCAAGAATAAGAGCAATTGTGAGTAGCATTGTCATATTACTCTTAGAATGACTAAATTTTCATAATATATATCAACTCTCGACGAAAAAACTAAATAATTTTGAGCTGGTCTTGAGTAGGCATCCAATACTTGCATTATTAGAGCTGTTGAAAAGAACCCCCCGCTATGGGTGGAGGTGAAGCGTGGTTGTGCTGTACGAGGGTGGTTTGATAAGTCCATGACTTTGGAATTAAGAGACACTATTTTCGGCATATTTTGTTTTATATCCCTACATAATCTTTTTGTAGCTCTGCGTACTCAGTCCAACGAATTTCCCACTTCTTTAACCCATTATTTTTTTCTTTCATCAATTGAAAAATGTTGGAACTGAAATGAGGGTCCATTTCATGCACCACCTTTTGACTTGATAAAAATCTTCGCTTGTCTCGACAGTTTAATTGCCCCCCTGGAGAATTTTATCTGAAAGAAACACTGTAGTAGTACTAAATAATATACTAGAAAAAATAGGACTCGCACCAGATCATGTTCTCGGACGGGAATCGAACCCGCGACCTTTGGATATCCGGTCCAATGCTCTGACCGCTGAGCTACCGTAGTAGTGTTAACCATTATTTGTAATTACAGCGGTGGAAAAGAATCTCCAGCTATGGGAGGAGATGAAGCGCGGCAGTGCTGTAGGCGTGCAGTGCTGCGTGCGCGCGGTCATCGACATGCGGTCGCCCAACGGCTGCCTGCGCGACCCCACCATCTATAGGTGCAAGCCTGAGGAGCACCCGCGGACTGGCACGCAGTACAAGTGAGATTTTTTTTAATAGAAACTTTTTTTAAGAGACTTAACAATACATATAAATAATCTGTTTTACTAGAAAAAAAAACTACTTATCCTAAGTCGGTGTCGGTGGTCGACGCCGGTGGGGTAAACGATAACCCGCCTCCAGCTTCCAGCTCTCAGGGGACTTGGGGAACTGGGTGAAATGGTTCCGATTAGGGAGACTGATCACCCGTCTGGCTTCGCTGGCGTCCCCACTTCCATTTAATAATAATAAAGTCGGTGGTCAAAATAAGTCTGTAACTTAGGCCGAAAAAGCTCTAAACTCCAAATAGAATTTTTAAACTTTGGTCAAGAATACCCTAGATGTCCGGTGAGAGTCCCAAAAACGACACCTCAAAATAACGCTTCACTTTCAAACTGGGTTGTTATTTTCTACAAAGTATTTTCTTCTTTGTTTCTTACCCCCTTACTAATAAGAGTTGTATAGCGGGTGAATAGTTAGACAGTGTTTTGGCCTTCTTCAATAGTTTGACAGAGAGTAACCATTGTGTAACTACACATTTGCTATACAATCTTTATTAGTAAGAGCATTACTATATAAAGTTGATTTGGAAAGAATAGTTATTTGTACTCAGATAAAAATATTCATATGGGGATTCGAATTTTTCGATTCGCTTTTAGTTTTTTCAGTCCGTGCCACATTTGCGTGCTGTTTTAGTTTGTGAAGCGTTATCTAAGATATTTCACTCGTCTAAGTATAACTCGTTTTTATTTTAACCCTTGAAATTTAGTTTTTCTTTGTATGAAAAACTGCAAAGTGACATCCCTAGACGCAAATAGACTATTGTTTTCGATAATCAATCCCATTAATGGGTAAAAGCAAAACACAATTTTGGTCTAGGATTGCCACTATGCAGTATATCATGAAAAGATTTTTATTTCAAAAACGGCAGTTTTATTTCAGGGTTTAAAACAATTTTCGCATGATGTACGCATGGTACCCTTAATTACCCTACCATATTCGGTTTTAGGGGATTTTTGTAACACGTTGTATATTATAAAATTGTATCTTAGTCAGTCCCTCTCTTGATGAGTTTATTTCAAAAATCAATTTGAATATATCTCTTGGCATCCACTATTCATATATTGACTCAACTTCCATCGCAGGGTATACCCCACATACGACTTCGCGTGCCCGATCGTAGACTCGATAGAGGGAGTGACGCACGTCCTGCGCACGATGGAGTACCACGACCGAGACCCGCAGTTCTACTGGTTCATAGACGCGTTGGGACTGAGGAAACCATACATTTGGGAGTATAGCAGGTAAATGATAATTTAAAGATCCTAGACTCAATAGAGAGAGTGACGCACATCCTGCACACGATGGAGTACCACGACCGAGATCAGCAGTTCTACTGGTTCATGGTTCATAGACGCGCTGGGACTGAGAAAACCATACATTTGGGAGTATAGCAGGTAAATGACAATTTAAAGATCGTAGACTCGAAAGAGAGAGTGACGCACGTCCTGCGCACGATGGAGTACCACGACCGAGATCCGCAGTTCTACTGGTTCATGGTTCATAGACGCGCTGGGACTGAGAAAACCATTCATTTGGGAGTATAGCAGGTAAATGACAATTTAAGGATCGTAGACTCGATAGAGAGAGTGACGCACGTCCTGCGCACGATGGAGTACCACGACCGAGATCCGCAGTTCTACTGGTTCATGGTTCATAGACGCGCTGGGACTGAGAAAACCATACATTTGCGAGTATAGCAGGTAAGCAATAAGCGCTACTGTCATCTATACGTGACAAGGTATTTTGTGTCCTAGACGCCAATGTCACCCATACCGGGCCAGGCGCTCTCCGCATTTTAGGCATGAAGCTATAAGTACGTTGCGGGCCCGTTTAATTAACCGGGCAAAAGTCAGACAGTGGTCGCGCGCAAAGTACGTTTATCAAGATATTTAACAAAAAAAAACAATATTATTGTAAGCATTTATTTAATCATAGTACGTCCGATCGCTTTCCTTTTATATGATACTAGTGGCCCGCCCCGGCTTCGCACGGGTACAATGTAGTTACTAATGTGGTGAGTGTGAAGTTATTAGACTATACTACAGGATATCTATATAGGTATAGTAGTGGCCACAAAATTAAGGACGCCAGTCGATTTTCATACAAACGAAGTAACTTTTAAGCATTGCTTCTCCGCCAGGGATTGACCGAGCATGGCCATCCAGGGAGTAAATGGATGAGATCAAGATTTCTATACAGACCCAAGTGATCTGACCAGCATTTTAAGAGATGTAAGGATATGTTTAAAAAAACCGCGAATATAGTATAGAAATGTATGAAAACTTGCAAGTGTAAATTCTTATGCTTACATCTCTTAGAATGCTGACCAGATCAGTTGGGTGTGTATTGCTATCTGAATCTTCTCCATTCACTCCCTGGATGACCATCATCAGATCACAGCTAGTTCAATCCCTAGCGGAAAACCAAGACTTCAAAATTACCTCGTTTGTATGAAAATAGACTTGTGTCCTTAATTATGTGGCCACCACTATATATATATACGACGTACATACGCAAGGGGTGTTATAAGTTTGACTTGTGTGTGTCTGTCTGTCTGTCTGAGGCAACCTAGCTCCCAAACTTATGGACCGATTTTGATGCGGTTTTTATGCATAATTTAAAAGATCTAAGTGTACAGACGGCGGGACTCCTAAAAAAACGGAGCATTGCAATATACGCATGCTGGGTGCAGCTAGTTCTAAATAAAAATATGTTGTGCATTAACAGGATTCTCAATCTCGATCATCCAACACTTCTCTATAATAAAAATCAGCTGTTTCATACAAAAATTCAAATCGAAAATATCAAAATGTGTTTCATACGTTTTGATATTTTCGATTTGAATTTTTGCTGATTATTTTTTCGCGATTTGAGAGTTGGTCCCAATCGTAAAAGTTGTTCAGTTTGATGGTTTTTATATACCATATTCGGCATTAGGGGTATATTTGTAACATGTTCTATACCTACCACATTTCTTGTTACGTTATCCGATTGCAAAATAAAAAGGTTATTCGGCGAGCTGACTCTCGAGCAGGCGACATTAGAGCTGGCCATGGGAGAAATAATCACTGCAGATCTACACCAGCCGCTCTTAAACTTTGTCCCTGTGCTTTATTAATTGTCATAGCATAGGCGACTTGACCGAATATTGTATTCTTTTAAAATTAAACTGATAATTAGATGGAATAAATTTGCACCTTATAACAAAGCAAGGAAGGAAAAAATGACAGCACTGCCAACATAACGCCATAGGTACTATTCAATGAAATGCATTCTACCTACTCTCAGGGGAAATGACCAAAGAGAATGTAATACTACGTTGAGATGACAAATGATATTTATTTTTCTTAATTAATCAATCAAATGCACAAAATAGTTTCAATTCCGACGTCGAAGTCAATCACATCAAAATTAGCTTTATATCACTTTTTAACCCTGTTAGGGGATAAATATTTAAAAAATACGAAACACGTGTTCAATTAATTTTGTGAAAGAATGTCTATGCCAAATTTCAAGTCAATCGGGCCAAGGAATCGCGTCCTCTCATACAAACTTTGCCACCCTGTTTCACCCCTTTAGGCGTTGAATTTCGCCAAATCCCGTCTTAGTGAGCACCTACGCCCTAAAAGGAGCCCCCATGCAAAATTTGAGACTCCTAGCACTTGTAGTTTCTGAGATTTCGTGATCAGTGAGTGAGTGAGTGAGTGAGTGATTTTCCCTTTTATATATATAGATACTACGCAGTACGCAGTTCATTTAAAAGAAGACAACCCTAACGTTGTCAGAAGAAATGAGAGTGCGCGATAGAAAGAGAGGCAACTTCTAGGTGAATATAATTGTAGGGAATTAGCGCTGTGCGACCTGAATTGCACTTTATTGTGTCTTCAAGAGACGCTATTTATCTAAATAACCTCGCGGAGTGCATCTTCTGTACTTGTACTACTATGTATTCTGTGCCCATATTTGGCAAAACGTACGTGAACAATAACTGTAGCTCTACCATGAGTTGATTCAAACAGAGGGTCTAGCCAAAGTATCATTTGCGATTCTTCGTTATCGCTTCGCTTTTGAAACATGTATGGGATTGACATAAGGTTTCGTTATCAATCGAAATTTAAAACGTCAAATCCATACATTTTTCGAAGCGAAGCGATAGCGAAAATTTGTAAATGTGACATTGGCTACGGGCTCTGTTTTCGCTACCGTAAACTATCGGATATACTGCTCACAGTCAATGTGAGTGAAAGAAAGAAAATGATAGTTTACAGTAGCGAAAACAGTTTGCATTAACTCATGTTGGGGCACGGTTCACAAAAATGCGTACTTAAGGTACCTATGCCATTTCTTTGGAACGCTTATTCTTCATCTATCGTACTGAACTTACTATTGCGACGTGTATATTGACGTGTATGCCGTGGCGGTGAACGCTTAAATTCTGCACATCAATGTATCTCATCCCATAATTACGATACTATCTTTTCTTAAAAACTGTGAAATAAATGTAATTCAAGAAAACAATCAGTGTATTCTTATTTCCTTACAGGTTAAGCATGACCAACACAGTTTTATCGAAACGAAAACTAACGTGGTTTGTTGAGCAAGGACTGGTTGATGGATGGTAAGTATTGTAAAAAATCTCTTTCTCTATTCAACATAAGGTTTAGATTCTATCAAACGGATCTAAAAAACAAAAATACTTGAACACTTTTTCATGACACTGAAAACATTGATTTAAAAATAAAATGTGCCACAGATGTTATCGTTGTTTCGTTTGGTAGAATATAATATGAGTGAAATAGAATTAAACTGTGATAAGGAGTTAAAGCTCAATTGTTTATTGTGATTCCTGTTTCTGTCTACAGGTTATTAGACAAAAATAGCGATCCATAATAAAAATTACGTTTAAAACTTTTTTTTGCCAAATAAATTATTGTTTATTTATTTATTATCAATGACATAGCTACAGAAACAGATTTTTATTTTCATATATTTTTTATTCAATAATATTTTTATATGGTTCAGGGACGACCCTCGTATGCCGACTGTTCGCGGGGTCCTACGGCGCGGCATGACGGTGGAGGGTCTACGGCAGTTCATACAGGCGCAGGGCTCCAGTCGATCCGTCGTGTTCATGGAGTGGGACAAGATCTGGGCCATCAACAAGAAGGTATGATAATGTTACCTCCACTTGTAACAACCACAGACAACAACACTACAGACACTATAACCAACTACTTATTCGATGGTTTGTAATGGGCGTTTTTCTGACAGCTCAAATAAAAAAATAAAAAATTGCTCGAAGGCTTTGTAATGGGCGATTTTCTGACAGCTCAAATAAAAAAAAATTAAAAAAAAATTGGATAGATCGCGTTATATGAAAGACGAGCCGTAAAGTTAACCCCCTTTACACTAATGTACCCCCTAAACGGTCAAGCATGGCTTGTCAAGCACGTTTTGATCGCAAATGCTGAAGGTACCCGCCTTGGAGAGTGATAAACGAGGCGGGGGAGTTAAAACGGCGATAGAGAGATGGCAACTTTACGCAAACAATCGCTTTCTTTTTATTATATGATACGCTACGCAGTTCATTTACTAGAAGACAACCCTAAACGTCGTTAGAAGAGATAAGAGTATGTGATAGAAAGAGAGGCAAGTTCTAGGTGAATATAATTGTAGGGAAGGGAGCGCTGTGCGGCCTGAATTGCACTTTATTGTGTCGGTACAAGAGTCGCTATTTATTCAAATGATTTTGCGGAGTGTCTCTTCTGTACTTGTACTATTATGTATTCTGTGCTTGATGGTAATGTAGTTTTTGTTCCAATTATTTTACTTTTTCTATTGTATACTTACTTATTTGTCCAGGTCATCGACCCAATAGCTCCCCGGTACACGGCATTAGAATCCAACCCTGTGCCTGTCAAGCTGAAAGGCGTGACAGGTGACAGCCAGCTGTCAGTGCCCCTCCACCCCAAGAACCCGGCCGTGGGAGCCAAGACCGTGTGGGTGTCTCCAACACTGCTGATAGACCAGGCCGATGCGAAGAGTCTGAAGGAGGGAGAGAATGCCACGTTCATCCATTATGGGAATGTCATGATTGATAAGATTCACAAGTGAGTATCTCGAATTTGGTATATTGTTCTGTTTATTGTATATTCGTCAAATAGAGAATAACTTCTATAATCCAACAGTAGATAATAAAATGTCGTACATATTCATTTCTCGCTCTCACACTCGACGCCACCTATCGCTCTCTCACTCCGATTCATTGTGGAAAGCGCGGTGAGCCACCATTTTCAATCCCATTCTTTATCTGCGCGGGTAGTGTATCGAAATTCCAATGTAAAATAAAATTTTCGCCGGGTTAGTCATGTATGCTACGCCTGCAGGTTAATGCGAAGACTTTGAAGTAGGGCGAGGCTTTTTATGTAAAATAGACTCGGGTCAGGGTAACTGTGATGTGATACCATCGTGGTATTAATCGTCCGTAACGCTATAGCTTTAAAGTCGAAATTAGTTCCTCATTTTTTATTTATAAACCATATAACCGTCGCCGCCGTAAATACGGGTAAACAATAGTTTATAAAATGTAATTTGAATATATATTTTAGTCTGTAATGTATATATTGTAATGGGCTAGCAACCTGCATCCCTGTTACAGGCTCTTAAAACTTATTTATTATCTTTTCAGTTTTATGAATGGCTAACAATGAGTCTCTTTTATTTGCTATACAGTGAGAAAGAGACGCATTGATAGCCATTCAATAAACTGAAACGTTTTTAGAGCTTGTAATACGGGGGATGATAAAAATTAAAAAATTGTAGATTATACAGCAAGTGACAAAAAAAAATGGAAATTTAATTCAAGGTACTAAGTTGGATCCCGAGAGCAGCGAAGGATTATATTTTATTTAACTGTATAATTATGGCTCTGTGGAATAGCTCCATAGCCGCCAGTAGAGGTACTTTCAGCACGTTTTATTTTTTTTGTATAATACATATGAAGCGCGCTTGTTCCAAATTAAATTATGAATAAAATCGCGTTCTCAGTGAATAAAATCGCGTTTTATTCACTCTTATTGATGAAATAAAAGCACTTTTTCGAGTGGCGATGGTAAAAAAAAAATACATCCTCAGATCAGCAGACGGCACAGTAACCAGTGTAGACGCAACCCCCAACCTGGAGAACAAAGACTACAAGAAGACTTTTAAGCTGACGTGGGTTGCGGACACTAAGCAAGGGCCGCTATTAGAAACCTACTGCGTGTACTTTGACCACATCATCTCTAAACCATTACTTAGTAAAGATGAAGACTTCAAGCAGTACATTGGACATCAGACGAGGGTGAGTTATCACACTTTTTTAGGATATGGACAGGTTATTTTACTACGTAGTTAGGGCTTGAAGCTGGTTTTTAGCAGTTTATGTAAAGGTTTCGCTCGGAACGTATTTAAGATGAAAGCGCTTCAAAAACCTAAATAAAACGATTTTATCCAAAGCCGTGAAACGTACCTACCTCGCGTCGCGCGGGCAGGTTTCAACTTGGCGGCGGCGAACATCAAAGAAAGATAAGAGAGAACCTATAAACCGGTCAAGTAATTAATTCAAAACCCTTTTAATTTTGCTTTTTCAGGAAACCGGTATTTTTAAGGTTAAGTTAGAGCCGCAGTCCTTTATTCGCAATGAGTCACACTGAATCGTTTCCCACTATGACTGGTTGAGACAAAAAAAAATATTCTCATCTAGAAACAGAGGTTCGTGTAGTGTATTCGAAAAAAAATTCGCATCGTCACACTGTTACTCGTTGCGAATTTTTTTTTAGTCAGTCACAGTGTGACATGATTCAGTGCGACTCGAAGGCTAATTTCGTGTTTTTCATAATTTCGTGAAAGCAACAATGCTTTCGTGACGACGATTTTAAAATCGAGTATGTCGAATGTAGGATATAATTCCCGCAAATTGCTAATGTGCCGGAACCTTGTCACATTAACATGTTAACGTCACCCGCAACTAAAAATGGACATGTAACTGCCAGAAAATGGCGGCCAGGCGCATCAGCGATTTGCGGGGATTTTACCTACAATGCGATTAAATTGACAATAGGCAGTGATCCGCTGCAACTTCACTCGAGAATGTATGGAAAGAGTAAATTATACAGATTAAAATACATCGTTTCGTACTGCAAGCGCTCTGTAGTTAGTCACTTCAGTCACTTGTTAAATTTATCGCAAGTACTTGTTTCGAAACGACGAAAATACCTAATGACCGATTATAAAAATGTCTGATATTCTCCCACCTTTCAGTGGGAAGTAGCGATGCTCGGCGAGCCTGAACTGTCCAAGGTGAAACAAGGCGACATAATCCAACTGCAGCGCCGCGGTTTCTTCCGCGTGGACGTGTCCGCGTCGCCGCCGTCCGCGCACACGACGCGCGCGCGCCCGCTCGTGCTGCTGCACGTGCCCGACGGCAGCACCAGGGAAGCCCCGGGACAGGTCAGTGCTACTTCATCTCTAATTATAAACGGGCGCTTAAGGCCCATATACACCTCAAAGAGGCGCCCTCATCTTAATTCAATTTATTGCTCGCTAACTACATAATATATCGAAAATTCACATGTACAGATTTAAGCTAAAGTTCTATAGTTTATTTACAAACAATAACCTCAGAAAAATTTTGTTTCTTGTAGTAGTAGTTGGCAAAAGTGCTTAAAGTGGCCACATTTTGCTCTTGTGCCTACTACTACATCAAAGAAATGTATTTTAATGAAGTTATTGTTTTTTAAATTTTGAGATTTAAGTATAAAAATAGCATTGTAAATACAATGCTATTTTTATACTATACTAAATAATATACTAGAAAAAATAGGACTCGCACCTTCTACATTGGTGAGATGACGCTGGCTTGCAGCGTAAGAGTTGATATACTAGAAGAAATTCGACGTTCCCACTAAGTGACTCGGTAGCTCAGCGGTCAGAGCATTGGACCGGATATCCAAAGGTCGCGGGTTCGATTCCCGTCCGAAAACATGATCTGGTGCGAGTCCTATTTTTTCTAGTATATTATTTAGTATTGTATAAAAATAGCATTGTGAATGCTTAAATCTCAAAATTTAAAAAGTTATATAGCTTTCTCATCTTAATCAACTGTTTAAAAATATCTGGAAAGATGTTCAGTTGAATGTCGAAGTTAATTCCTTCTACATTGGTGAGATGGCGCTGGCTTACAGCGTAAGAGTTGATATACTAGAAGAAATTCGACGTTCCCACTAGTGACTCGGTAGCTCAGCGGTCAGAGCATTGGACCGGATATACAAAGATCGCGGGTTCGATTCCCGTCCGAGAACATGATCTGGTGCGAGTCCTATTTTTTCTAGTATATTATTTAGTATTGTATAAAAATAGCATTGTGAATGCTTAAATCTCAAAATTTAAAAAGTTATATAGCTTTCTCATCTTAATCAACTGTTTAAAAATATCTGGAAAGATGTTCAGTTGAATGTCGAAGTTAATTCCTTCTACATTGGTGAGATGGCGCTGGCTTTCAGCGTAAGAGTTGATATACTAGAAGAAAGTCGACGTTCCTACTAGTGACTCGGTAGCTCAGCGGTCAGAGCATTGGACCGGATATCCAAAGGTCGCGGGTTCGATTCCCGTCCGAGAACATGATCTGGTGCGAGTCCTATTTTTTCCAGTATATTATTTAGTATTGTATAAAAATAGCATTGTGAATGCTTAAATCTCAAAATTTAAAAAGTTATATAGCTTTCTCATCTTAATCAACTGTTTAAAAATATCTGAAAAGATGTTCAGTTGAATGTCGAAGTTAATTCCTTCTACATTGGTGAGATGGCGCTGGCTTGCAGCGTAAAAGTTGATATACTAGAAGAAATTCGACGTTCCCACTAGTGACTCGGTAGCTCAGCGGTCAGAGCATTGGACCGGATATCCAAAGGTCGCGGGTTCGATTCCCGTCCGAGAACATGATCTGGTGCGAGTCCTATTTTTTCTAGTATATTATTTAGTATTGTATAAAAATAGCATTGTGAATGCTTAAATCTCAAAATTTAAAAAGTAATAAAGCTTTCTCATCTTAATCAACCGTTTAAAAATATATCTGGAAAGATGTTCAGTTGAATGTCGAAGTTAATTCCTTCTACATTGGTGAGATGGCGCTGGCTTGCAGCGTAAGAGTTGATATACTAGAAGAAGAGAGTCCTTAAGTTATTGTTTGTAAATAAACAGAACCTTAGCTTCAATCTGTACATGTGAATTTTCGATACATTATGTACTTAGCGAGCAATAAATTTAATTAAAATGAGGGCGCCACTTGAGGTATATAGGAGCCTTAAGGATGATGAACGTTCAGGGGGCCTAGCCAAAGTAACATTTGCAAATCTTTGTTATTGCTTCGCTTTCTAAAAATGTATGGGATTGACATTAGGTTTAGTTATTAATCGAATTTTAATACGTCAAATCCATACATTTGTCGGAGGGAAGCGATAGCGATAATTTATAAATGTGACATTGGCTACGGGCTCTGTACCCTTAGCACGAACACAAAAAAAACGCGCGTAAAAGTACTCGATACAGTAATTTTCTATGGAAAATTTCATTTCGCTCTTCGGCGGCAGATGACACTTTACAAATTTTCCATTCAAAATTACTCTATCGAATAAAAAGTGTGTTGGCAGCAAATATTTGTCTTAAAAAGACCTTTCCAATGATATATCACTCATTGCTAGAGGGGGACTAGACCGTTTTTGTAATTTTTCACAATTGGACCAATCGCGCCTAAATGCGACCGACTGCCTTGTCCCTTGCTAGAACCGCAAATATTATCAAGGTGACATAATCCAACTCCAACGGCGAGGTTTCTTCCGCGAACCGACCGTCTTGCTTGCGAAACATTAGACGTCATTCACAAGACCTTGACTGATTCCTTTTTTAATAAATTGGGCTTATTCAGAATAAATAAAATAAAATCGACTGGCGGCGCTAGTTGGCTCATGTCAGCCCCTTAAGGGTTCCCTAAGGATTTTCTCGCGGCCGAACTCGCGGGTGGAAGGTTGTTAGACTATAAAGACACTAGACTAGAGTATCAAGGCGCCATAATTCAACTGCAACGCCGAGGTTTTTTCCGCGCAGACTTGCCACTTTTTAGCGCTGTTCCACGTGCCCGATGGAAGCACCAGCGACACTCCCGGACAGATCAGTTGTAGCTCCGGACAGATCAGTTGTAGCTTATTTATAAAGTCGCTGAATTTGTATACAAGAACCAGGTACACGTCAGTAGATCAATGGATTTTTTTATCGATAACAGGCAAACACTTGATATACATCTTGGCAGAAACGTTTTTCACCCGTAATCTTCAACCTTTGACAAACTGGCTATCTTTAGGTAAGACTACAACATTAACGTTGTAGCGATACAGACTTAAGTAAAATGGTGGTAACTAGCCAAATGGGCTCGAAAAACCCACTAGATCACTAAAATACCCACCACCACTAAACTCGAGTACTGTTTCACGTGCCCGACAGAAGCCCTAGGGGACGTCACGTCAGAATATATGTATAGATTAGCTTGATCCTGGCTTCAAAAGGACCGCTTGCGTAATGCAATCGCTAGAGTACTCATTTCTGAATCTATCGAGAACTTTTTTATTGAGTCCAATAAGTATCGAACCCAAGATATTAAAATGTTTGCAAACTCACGAGTAGGTACCTATTGACATCAATGAAATCGGAAGAGGTTAAATACAATTTCTCACTCTGATTCTAACCAGTACCTATTGACATCAATGAAATCGGAAGAGGTTAAATACAATTTCTCACTCTGATTCTAACTACAGACAGTACTTTTTACTCAATCTGATCAAGGGCACAGAAAAGTGGTCGTGATCAACGCGATCTGAGCACAGGGTGTCAGAAGAATTTTCTTTATGTCCTCTTATCATGACCACCGAAACGCGATGTAGCATAACATAACTGTCATTCTGACAGCTACTGTCGAATTGCTATAACATTCATGTTTCGGTGATCATGCTACACAGGCTGAATCATTGATAATGATAATATAAGAAATTTATGGTCGAATTTATGTAGTGGGTGATTTATTTTTATTGGAAATAAATATATCTTATTAATAATTTGTTTTTTTTTTATATTATATAAGACTTTTAATTTGCAAGTTTCATAACCAATAATCTTTCATAAGTGTGCGTTTGTACGATTGATCTACAGATTTATAATTTTCATTTGAATAACGGAACCTCCCCTCACACATACCTATTTACAAAAAAAAATGCAGCAAAAAATAGCTTAGTATAATAAAAAACTATCTTTATTTACTATTAAACACAAACTATTGGGTACTGCAAACAAAATTAAAACAACAGTAGGTACAGCTCGCGCAAAATAACTTGACCCATATTTAAGTACCACGTGACTTCCGCAGTAGCAATTTCAGATACAAAAATGTTTAGGGCGCAAGCCTCATCGTCTATGGTTCGGTTCAAGTTATCTTGCGAAATCTACAAGGTGTTACAAAAGTACCCCTAATGCCGAATATGGTAGATAGGGACCATCAAACTGAACAACTTTTACTATGGGACCAACTCTGAAATCGCGAAAAAAATATCAGCTGTTTCATACAAAAATTGAAATTGAAAATATCAAAATGTATGAAGCAGCTGATTTTTTTTTCGCGATTTCAGAGTTGGTCCCATAGTAAAAGTTGTTCAGTTTGATGGTCCCTATATACCATATTCTGCATTAGGGGTACCTTTGTAACACCTTGTATATTTATAATAAAACAAGATCACCGTAAACAAAGAGTGCTTTCACATATAGGCGTTTTAATCGCGGCGTAAGCAGCGCGTCTGTCATATCCATACTACGCGTTCACTTCGTGATTGCCGTCGATGTCCGTTATTACGTCACAGCTAACGGTACTGTAGACAAAAAAGTAATCACGTTTTTCAACTATTTTTCATTTTTTTCTTGTTCAAAAGAGTGTCATTAATTTGTTTGCCATTATGTAGGAACTTTTCTCTTTTAATCATTATAACAACTTAAATAACGAACTAAATCAACAGAAACAAAAATTAAGCTTTTCGTTGCTAGCCGTACTAGAAAGGCGACGCAGGGGGTGCGGTATGACGAAGCGGGCCGGGAGGTAGCGGCAATGATGAAGTGAACGCGCAGTACAATCATATGACAGACGTGCGTCTGTCATGTATGGATATGACAGACGCACGGCTTACGCTCGCCGCCGACTAATGCCCGGTTTCTGAGGTACAGCAACGAAAGTAGCTTAAAACTTAATTACTTTGTCATAGCATTTTTTTGACAGCTGATGTCTCACTGTCACTGTTTGAAAGATTAATCAAAAAAAGTTGCTAGGACAAAGTGCTAAAGTGTTCAATATCTTTCGTTGCTGACTGTACTTATCGGCGGTTTATTTATTTTATTTTAGTAAGGTTTATTGGAGGTTTAACTTAACCTCAGAAACCGGGGGTAAAACGCCTATAAATGTGAAAGCGCTCAAAAGGTTAACATTTTCATTGAAACTTTAACAAACAAAAAAAAACCCTCTTTCGTTTAACTACTAATAACGTTAATAACGTAAAAAGATAACGCTCATTTACGTTACGTTACCAACGTCTTACAACATTCAACAAGCTTAAACATATTTTTTCCATAACAAGTAGATATTAAATTAAAAAATACTCTTTATTTTTACATAACTATATAACTAAAATAAGTATAAATTCTCTTGATCAAAATAGTTGACAGTTACTACACTTAATCGGTCCCATCAAATTTTTCATATATAAATGGGTTAGCATACACAAACTCTATGGGTAATCGTTGCTTTGGATCCATTACGAACATTTGATGTAGTAAATCACAAAACAATCGTAATTTTTGTTTGTCTTTCACTTTATCTCTCGTTGCAGTGTTTTGGAAGACTTTTTGGTAAGCGTCGAAAATGTGGCTCGTTATTCCATAGCGATGGAAATTACCTATTAACTCAATTTCCTGGAAAAAAATATGAATGTTCTTTAAAACAAATATGAAATAATAAAATAATTGGAAGTCGGAATAGTTCGCGGCCTTTAGGCGGGAATGTAAATATACTGTTGGATAGCTGACTTTCTAGTAATAGCGGTAAAATTAAAACAAATTCATATTTGTCTCGGTTTTTACGTTTTTAATAACTTTTTTTTATTACATACGGTTTGCATTTTTTTAGGGTTCCGACCCACATGGATGCTAGTGCTCACAAAAAGATTTAAAATGTTAACGGAGAAGATGCTTTGTTGAATACTACTGCAAAAAATGGTTCAGCAGCTTCAGATCTTATAATTAATAATTAATTATAAAGATTTATTTTGATATTTTTATTTCATAATAATTTAATGATAAAGATGTTCCTCGCTGTGTTAACTTTATTATTTTAGTACAAAAGGCCGCGATCGTTTCCGACTACCTAATATCTAAAATTCTGTTTGAATTACAAAAAAAAGAAAGAAAGCTTCAGAAAATTTCCTGATTAAAAACTTACTCGATAATACTGAAAAGAAAATAGTTTAGTTACCTTTCCCATATAACCGGTTCTTCTCATAAACTGTGTGTATGTGTAATGACCACAAAAATGGGAATTCTTAAAAATAGACGAGTGGATCATTTGGAGCGGAATGTTTCCAAAAACGCTCATCTGCTTAAACAGTATATCATTATTGTATACACCTGGGAATAGTTTACGACCCGTGGCCATCTCAAACATCACCAGAGCGGTGGACCAGACATCGATACTAAAGCCGTCTGAATATCCCAATATTAATTCCGGAGCACGATAGCTAGATGTACCAATATTGGGCAGTAGAATCACTTGATCGACACTTCGACACTCGTCAAATCCACAGAGTTTGAGTCGGTTCAGTGAATTATTTAGTAAAATATGTTCTGGTTTTATATCTGGAGAGGAAAAAGCCAATATAAGTAATTATTAGTTTCACGCACAAACATTTCGATGCAAAGAAAAGAGTAAACACATACCAGAATGTACTATATTGTTATGCCTCAACACGATGACGGCTGACACCAACTGTCTAGACAATTTTTGAACATCATCTATATTATGAAAACATTCATTTTTTTCGTTAAGAACCTGTCTTAAGTTTTTAGGATAATATTCCATCAGGAAACACCAGCGTCCTTCTATGCCGAACCCATTAATCAAAAATACAAAATGTTGATTTTCTTTTGGGATATCCTTTTGCATATCTATTAGCATATTTTCTTTTTTTATTCCTAACTCGTACCGATCTTGTTGTTCGCTGCAAAAGTAATTAAAACTATAGGTAAATAGTTATAAAAAAAATATTGAATGTTTATATGAAATAGGTTGTAAAATTAACATGATGCAGACTGATTTACACTAATTACAATTACAAGTTTATCGTCATAATATCGACAAAAAAATATGTTTTGTATACTTACTGCAATACTTTGATGGCATATTCATTCTTATTTGGACCAATACAGTGGAAAATCTTGGAATATTTTCCTTTGCGTATGAGTGCCCCAATGTGGTAGTTAATACCTAAATAATCCAACATCGTTGATTCCAAATCCCGTGACAGGATTTCCTCACATGGACTCTTTCGAAGACTGGCAGTGGTTTTAACTGAGTCCACTTTCTCTAATACTTGTTTACTAGCTTGAGGAGAGTGTTTTACAATATCAGGACTACCTTGATCGTTCACGTAAGTTGCATCGGTTGCCTTGGGTTGGTCTATGTGAATATGATTTTTATTTGTTTTATCAGAATTAACTTGCAAACTCGTGACTTGCGTTGTGTTTACTTGTAAAACTGCTTTTGGTGAATTTTGACAAATAGGTTCGCTTCTAATCTTTGTGGGGCATGTATTTTCTTTAGATTCTTCGTTTTCTTTAGTCATCATGAAATTGCACTCATTTTTCACTTTTTCGTTGCATTTATTTTGAATCTTTGGATCAATCTCATTTTCAGTAGCCACGTTGATGGACGTTGTTTTTAAGAGTTCCACATTAGACGCAGAAGTTTGCAATGAATCATTGGAAAAACAATTTTTAACAGAGATTCTGGTATTTAAATCTGGAAGCTGTTGCATGATTGGCACAACGTGTTGTTCAGGCTCAGATGAATTGATGTACGTGATATTATCACTAGACTTAGAGTTAGAAGTGACTTTTGTACTGGTGGAAGATTTTATGAAAGTATCAGCAAAACTTACGCCCTTAATATTGGTATTTTGCTGTTGCATATTTAGACAAAGATTTTGCTCAGGCTCAGTTAAATCGATGTACGTGATATTTTGACTACTTTTTGAAGTGTCTGTCTTAGGTTTGAAAGAATCCAACGAAGTATCTCCAGAAATGTCATCTTTGATATTTGTATTTAGCGGTCGTACCTTTGGATTAGTCTTTCGTTCAGACTCCGTTAAATCGATAAAGATATTATCAGTAGAACTGTTACTAGTGATATTGTTATTTACCTCTAGCATACTTGGAGCAGTTTTTTGTTCAGTCTTAGTTAAATGGATAGCACCATTTGATCTGTCATCACTAGTCTTAGAAGGGTCAATCATAGTGTTTACTAGTTTGAACAAATTATCAGCGGCACTTTTATTAGTGATATAAGCATTTATCTGTTGCCTTTTTGGATTGATATTATCTTCAGGCTCAGTTAAATTGATGGATATAACATCAGTAAAACTTTTATAAGTGATATTGCTATTTAACTGTTGCATTTTTGGATTGGTCTTTTCTTCAGGCTCAGTTAAATCGATGGACGTATCATCAGTAGAACTTTTATTAGTTATATTGTTTTTTACCTGTTGCTTATTTGGTACAGTTTTTTGATCAGGCTCAGTTAAATCGATAGTATCCTTGAATTTATCGTCACTTTTCTTAAAAGTGTCCATGCAAAGATTTAACAAACTATCAACAGAACTTATATCTGTGGTATTAGCATTTTGTGGTTGCATATTTACACCAGTTTGTTGTACAAGTTCAGCCAAGTTTTTGAAATAAGATTGTGATGAAGTCTCTTTTATATTTTCTTCGGTAGAGATAAATATATGATTTTTATTAGTTGAATTTTCACTATAACATTTTTCTAGGTTTGTCTCGATGGTTCGATGGTTACCACTTGGTTCGAGTAAGTTACGTCTATCAATCATTGTTAAATTTTTGCCTGAAATACGAGACTCTATATATGCGTTAAAATC
The DNA here is from genome assembly GCA_963556745.1 of Catoptria pinella. Classification (NCBI taxonomy): domain Eukaryota; kingdom Metazoa; phylum Arthropoda; class Insecta; order Lepidoptera; family Crambidae; genus Catoptria; species Catoptria pinella. The sequence goes on from OY750776.1 coordinate 2,312,362, forward strand.
TTTTTTTCTACTGGTTTTGCTAGTTAGCTGATTGTTTGAAGTAATTACCATTTGGGTCCTTGATTCTTCATCTAGCTGAATATGTTCTGTTTTAACTCCTATTTCATGTTGAGGCTTATCCGGTTCATCATTTTTACACATTGAACTGCGGAACAAAATTGTTCTTTAGTATACACAAGAAAAATATTAATTAAAATGATTGCGACTTGAATATCTTACCCGGGTATTATGCCCATAACATGCCCATTTTCATTCAAACTGTTTGGACCACATGTTTCACAAGTTTCTCCATTTTTTGTTTCTTCTTCGAAATGTTTACAAATATTGACGTCATAATTTAAACTGTCGACTATATCATCGACATTAAAATCGTCTAGAAAACTAAGGTCGAGACTAGCCAGTTCACAACTCTCGTTGCTTTTTGGTTCCTCTTCGATTGATTTTTCTTTTGTTTTACCACTGATAAGATTAACTACAAGTTTTATTGTCGTTACTTTTGTTTTACTTGACTTATTTGTAATTGAGAGTTCTTGTTTAACTTTGTTGTCTTGGTCAAAGGTTACATCGTTGGGCACTGAAACAATTAAGTTATCGCGATATTTTTTTGCGCGGTTTAGTTTTCTTCTTAAGTCTTCAGCTACAAGAGGTGATTTAATACAGTATTTAGATGGAACTTTAAACTCAAAGTTATCTGGCAATTGTACTATGCTTTTTACTGAATTTTTAATTATATTCTTACCCGTATTAGTGTGATCTGCGCTTGTAGGATTGGTTACTTCGGTGGCCGGTGGTGAACATTTGCGGTTTTCATGACATTTTTCATTAATAAGACCAACTTCTTTTGAAGTGTGTTTAAGTTGTTGGTGCTTATTGTGAACTTTTACGAGTGGTGCATTTTTTGTCACTTTGCTATTCTCATTGAATTTAGATTTGTATTTTTGTTTTTCACATTTATATTTTGAACTTTGAGTAACTGTATTAGCTTTTGTCAAGCTCTTCTTTTTTAATGTATTCATAACCAGGTGGGTTTGGTTACCAGAGTTTTTGCCTTTTCCATTTTCGTATGGACTGACCACATTTTTTTCAATTTTGTCTACATGGTTAACATTTTCAGCCGATGTGAACGAGTCGGAAATGTATTCGGTAGTTTGAACCGCAATATTTTTCTTTTTCTTTTTTGATTTGCTTTTATGTAAGCAAAGCTGGGTCCCAGCAGTTTCTTCATTTTTTTCCACGGGGAAGATGCTAGATAATAATGATTTTACTCTATTATCGATTTCGTTTATGTCCTGATTTTTTATTCCAGAACACTTTTCTCTTTTAGACAAATTTTTTGTTACTTTTTGGGCATCCGATGTAGAAAATTCGCGAGATGCTTTAAATTTTATTTTATTATAATGAACTTCATTTCCCAGTTTTTGATTGATGTTGCGTCTATTTATATGTTTTTCCGTAACTTTGTCTACTTTGTAGCAGTTCTCATTTTTATTATTTAATTTAGATTTAAAGCATGGAGTATCATGTATTTTTTTCTGCTTTTGCATTTCGATTTTTTCATCTTTTTCATTGTATGTTTTGGATGGTGTAACGATTGGTTTCTTCGGTTCAGATAATGGTAATTTTGAGGTCAATTTATTGCGGCCTGCCTCTTTTATCTGATTTTTAGAAAGTAGTGATTGCTTATCTTTAATTTCGGAATCACATTGTTTTATTTTCCTAACTTTGTTTACATTGTGGCAGTTTTCATTTTTATTATTTAATTTAGTTTTAAAGAATGAAGTATTATGTATTTTTTTCTGCTTTTGCATTTGGTCTTTTCCATTTTTTTCATTGTATGTTTTGGACGGTGGAACAATTGGTTTCTTCGGTTCAGATAATGGTAATTGTGAGGTCAATTTATTGCGGCCTGCCTCTTTTATCTGATTTTTAGAAACTAGTGATTGCTTATCTTTAATTTCGGAATCACATTTTTTTATTTTCGTAACTTTGTTTACTTTGTAGCAATTTTCATTTTTATTATTTAACTTAGATTTAAAGCATGGAGTATTATGTATTTTTTTCTGCTTTTGCATTTGATTACTTCCATCTTTTTCATTGTATGTTTTGGATGGTGAACCGATTGGTTTCTTCGGTTCAGATAATGGTAATTTTGAGGTAAATTTACTGTGGCCTGCCTCTTTTATCTGATATTTAGCAACTAGTGATTGTTTATTTTGAATCTCGGAATCACATTTTTTTAACAAAGAATGTATTTTATTACTGCCTAAATTAGAATCCAATTGGGTTGTAGGTTTTCGAGGATTGTGTTGAATGACGGTAATATTTTTTTCTTTTGTGCTTTTTGACTCCATTGGTAAACTTCTTTCCGGAAAATTGTTTATATCTGTTATAGACACTGTTTCTAGCTCAGGTTCTGTTTTTTCCGTCCAATAGTTTTTTAACGTTGGATTTTCCTGAATGACTTCAAAGTATGTACCTCTGTCAGGATAGCAAACTATTGGTATTTTCGACTTTGATGAAGTTGCGAGCTGTTGGATTATATTGAAAAAAAATAAATTAAGATGTAGGTAGGTATTAAATGTTAGTCATTCAGTAACATATTAAATACTAAATAATATTTTAAGAACCATGCTATAGTATGTATCGCAGCCATCTTGCTTGATCAGTCGTTTAATTAACGGCCTAGCATTTTCATTTAAAATTTTTAAAAATTATCAATTTTTTTAATCACACACTTACATTTATAAATAAAATAGAATACACATAAAATATTTCACAACATCACAAACATTGCTCTGATTCCAAAGTAAGTAGCTAAAGCACTTGTGTTATGGAAATCAGAGACAACGGTGGAACTACAAACACCCAGACCGGAGCCAATACAGAAAAGTTCGTTTTCTAGAATTGACCCAGTCTGGAATCGAACCCGGGACCTTAGAGATGGTGACACCTTGAAAACTGGTGTACAAACCACTCGACCACGGAGGTCGTCATTAAACTATGTTCCCGTGAAAACGTATTTTAATATCGTTAAATCGTGAGAAACACACAGCTGGTCGACGCCATATTGGCAGCTCTGCTTACAGCGCTCTATGTGACAGAAAACGGAACTATATATCAAATTAATAAACGTTTATAAAACTATTATTAAACGTCATTGAACCAAGTCATTTGCCTAGCCATCTAATTAGATAGCTAGATATAATGTATTTAATACAGTGAACACAGGTAATACAGCCCTACGATGTAATACAGTGGCGGATACAGAAAAAATACATGGGGGGTGGGTGCTTATGGCTTGAGTTATGGGCGTGTAAAAAAATACTAGAAATATTATTAGATATATCCTTACTTAATATTTTAAATGCGAAAGTAAGTTTGTTTGTTTGTTACGCCTTCACGTCTTAACTACTGAACCGATCATCATGATTGAGATTAAGATTTAGAGAAATAACTGTCCACGCAGGCGAAGTCGCAGGCGGCCACTGGTTGAAGATAAAAACTAAAAACCGCGCGTATAGAGAGAGAGGGGGGGGGGGGGGCGTTTAGCAAAGAGAGTTCTACAGGAAAAAGTAGGGGCAACTTACATTTGCTTCTTTTTGACTTAATAAATGTAAGTTTAAATGTTATTATAAGTAAAAAAATATATGGAATTTATTGTTCTGACCAAAAATACAAACACAAAAAAAATACTGAACTTAAAAAGTAATTGGGGAATTCTCAAAACACTGTACTTGTTAAGTATTGCTAAATAAACTTAGGTATAAAATGAATTATCAACGCTATTTCACAAACAATAATTTTAACTAGATATTATCCACCACATACACATATACAAACATGCAACATTTTTAAAATTATGGTACAGCAAATCGTAAATTAACTGTACCAAAAAACTGAAAAGCACCTATGACAGCTGCTAAAATTGCTTAAACACAATAAGCTATTTGTTGTATTTAAGCAACCCAACTAAAGTGTGAAAAATAAGTGATGTTATAGTATTTGGCATAAACATAACCAACCAATGATCATTATAAAATTTTATAATACCTATTAAATAAAATATAATAAATACATAAGAAGTAAATTATAAAAACTCAGCATCATGAAAAATTTATGTTGCAAAGCAAACATAAAACTTGCTAATATTCATACCTAAACTGTATTAAAGATTCCTCAGCACTTTACAATATCAACATGCCTACCTACCTACATTCAGTGAGTAAACAAGTACTTGTATAAACCAAGTTACATCAAGTTACTGTTTAGACTTAGTCCAAGTACTACTTGGCCATCTCTAAAAATCAAAAAGCCAAACTCACCCATTAAAAAAGCTAGACTTTTGGGTACCAAGGCCAAAAGCTAAGAAAAAAAAGGATTTTTGTCAAAAAAATATCTAATAAAACAGACTTTTGTGTCCCAAGGTCAGATGGTAGAAAAATAATTAAAATGTGACTGCTGACAGGACGCCCGCCCACATAGCACGCGTAGGGTGAGGTGTGTGTGTATATATAGGGTGCAGGCAGATATAAAAGTCTAACAACAGCCGGACAGGCCAGACGCAATCAAATTTGGACAAACAAGAGGTCAAAAAGCCTTCACTGTTTGGCTTTTATACGGATAGATGGTAACTCTAAGTCTAAGCAATATGCATTAAAAACTTTAGTAGATAAAACTTGATACTTTGTAAAACATACTTATAAAAAACTTACAAATTAGTTCACATATATTCATTTCAATTTCATAATTTTCATGTAATAATAATATTAATACTGTTAGCTTACTTAATTCACTTACTTGTGCTGGTGACTGTCCAATACTTTGAAAGTAATTTGATGCCCAACTATTGTTGTTTTTAGATGTTTTAATATTAGATGTTGTTGTTTTGGAATCATTATCAAGTTTTATCTTTTTTTCTGGTGGACCATTAAGAAATGAAAATGTTGGCACTATAACGATGTTGGGGCTCTCATAGGAACGATACTTTTTATCATTGGACATTTTCGATCTAAAACAAAACAGTTTGAAATACGATGATGATCTGTCGTGTTGACCGGAACCGATTTGTATATTGGAATTTTCTGAAATACCTACCCACCGAGTTGAATTAATGTTGTTATGTAGGTGGTACGGTAGGTACTTAGGGTATTTCGCAAGAATGTTTAAGTGCCGGCTTCGTTTAGTGAATGCTATATAAAACTGAAAACTTACCCAGTTCATATATTATGTTGCTAAGTTTCTTATATTTTTTTCCCAGTTTCATCGCTTATCCATAATAAATATACGAAATCGTTAAGCTCGGCACTGCTGCTAGAAAAATTCGCTCCGAAATGAACGAAATTTGAAATTTCTGGAAATGAAAAATGACGTGACATGAAACATGACATTTCTACCACAACCAACCAATCCACAGTGAGACTGACTGAGAGAGACGTCATCACTCATCTGTGACACTGACTTTGACAGTTAAAAAAAAAGTTTTGGGCAAAGAAATGTTTATGGTTTACGGTCGTTATATTATTTATTTCGTGTATCGTAAATCGTAATATATTATACAAGGTGTTACAAAAATACCCCTAATGCCGAATATGGTATATAGGGACCATCAAACTGAACAACTTTTACTATGGGGCCAACTCTGAAATCGCGAAAAAAAAATCAGCTGTTTCATACAAAAATTAAAATCGAAAATATCAAAATGTATGAAACAGCTGATTTTTTTTTCGCGATTTCAGAGTTGGCCCCATAGTAAAAGTTGTTCAGTTTGATGGTCCCTGTATACCATATTCGGCATTAGGGGTATTTTTGTAACACCTTGTATAACGTCGTATTCGTATGATCTTCATACATAATGGTACCTATAATGTGATATTATGGAAGGTTACACTAAAGTATTTATAAAAGTGCTCATTTTTATTTTTTTATATTTTTCTAAGTATTGTGCACTGCGTAGCTTTTATCTGTGGAAGCTTGTAATTAGCTTCTAAGTATTTATTTTTATAGATAACTTGTAAATGATGCTGTTAGCTGTTAGGTTCTTAATGCTCTAAGGCTGTTAGCTCCCCAAAGAAAAAAAAAACGAAACAAACCGCTCTCAACATTGAGATGAAAGCTATTTTGAGATCATACTTGACTTGAAAGCTCTTCTTAAAGGAACAGCATCAGGTATGATCTCAAGATAGCTCTCAACGTTAAGAGCGGTTTATAAAAATACGGGCACGGTATGCTATGCTAGGCAATGATATTAAAAGTATAGATCTATACGTTACCCGCATCGCACACCACAATGGTAAGACGAATGCAAGGTACAAGCCTATGCATGGATCTTGAGCGGTGAAATTTAATGAGTAGAAGCATAGCCTATGCTTCTTAGGCTTTTGCGCACAGTGGCGGATTTGCCTTAAGTTAGCCCAGTAAGCCCCATAGAGTAACTTAATATATGGTAAGCCCAGCCCTAGGGTGGCCAAGCGTGACGAAAAATAAAATACACTGGTGATAACAAGAAACGACCTAATGTTGGAAGTGCTTAAATATTTTTATATTTATATAATAATAATAATAATAAATCATTTAATCCTTACCATAATCCTTACAATTAACTTATACACATTTAGCAGTAACATTCAGTTAAAAGATTAAGGTGGATTAATAACTTCTTGACATGGTTATTGGTTATATTATACTTACCTGTACTTAATATATGGATAGGATAGACATGGGGATCTATGGGATCTTGTCCAAACTACCATAGCTGCACCAAAGCGCTCCGGTAACGATCATTTGCGATTGTCAATTTTTACGTAAAATTGAGGCTCACTGACGCGAAAATTGATCGTTTACATGTGCAATCGAAGAGATTGTCAATTGCTCTACCAATGGCATTGACGTCATACTTGTGTAGAATTTAAAAAATAAGCGGGGATGAGTTAAAATTAAGTATGGCTGGACATTAAAATTTAGTTCTGTCAACTAATAACTTTGTCGACCACTGATCTAAATAATTATGGAAGCTGAGAAAGCGGCGGCTGGTACTACTCGACCTAGGGCGGCCGAGACTGTAAACCGCCACTACTGCCTGCGCATAAAATTTCACTGCTCTCAATCTCAATTAGGTAGTCGGGCAGTCTTGTGACACGGAAACACACACTCATTGACTCTAGGTATCTATTCAAATAAAACTCACAACTGTGTTTTGTATATTTTTTAATGTAATGAAATAAAGTAGGTAAGTACCTATAATCAAAAAGCATTAATCACTACAATTTGGTATAGGTACCTAATGTTTAATTAGGTAGGTACCTAGTAATTATTAACAAAATTAAAAGTTATCTTTTTCCTCTTTACAACTTTAGAATGATACTAGAATATTCATCATGAAACTTTCTTTCATTGTTGTTGGTTTTATCAAAGCTGGAGTTTCGTGAAGATTTTTTTTCATCTGCAAATAAATAACATTTCATAATTTTTACATTGAAACTTAATTTACCCTACAATTTATAGTGACTATTTATTTGTGTGAATACTACACTAGTTTTTACCTAGATTTTTTTTGAAGAAGTTACTTGATATATCAAGTTTGGAATCCAAATACTTCTTGAAACTTTTATCTTCCTTCAGCTCCTCATTCGATGATATCTCTATAACATTTGTAGCAGTGCTACAACACATTTTTTTAATACTTAATGATGTCTGTCTGTCTCGCTGAAAGCATAAAATAATACTTACAATGATTTTAGTGATCTTCAAAATATCTTTTAAAGTTCAAAGTTGTAGTTACAGTTTTTTGTAACTACAACTTTGAACTTGCTCTTGCACTTGCTAAGCATTTATTAACACCTTAACGCTCACCTCTTTAGTTCTTTTGATGAGAGAATCAAGTTCACTCTCTTGACAACTTGTAAAAGAGTCAAGACTTATATCTTCATAACTGATATCACTATGAATAGGTGAACAAGAAATAGGTGACAGTGATGTTGTTCTATAATGGTCCAAACCATTCCATTTAGATGGCATCTGAAACGAGAAATACCAATAAGTATTAACTTTTTAGCAGCAGTAGTTTTAATTACAAAGTATAGAGATTTTCACTTACTAGACTATCAGTTTTTATCTTGGAGTATGGTTTATGTTTGGGTGAATACTTATAGTGGTCTCTATTACCCTCTCTTGATTTATTCTTATATTTGCAATGATATGTTTTACTTTTTTGTTCTTTTGGCTGTAAAAGAGAACAATAAAATAGAAAAATGGTTTTATTGTGCAATTATATCAAAAGTGTTGTGAAAGTAGGTAGTTAGGTACTTTGTGTGTCCTTCCTTTTTCTTTGGAATATCTTATTTGGCATTTTTTTCTGCTACACAAAGGTGCATTTCTTGAACTGGTGTAGTTTTCAGGTATTATTAAGTGTTGGGCTTCTATGTCATCTGGTTTGATTTCACCACTTTTATCATAAACAGTAGTGTTTAAATTAATTACGCATTTAATATTCTGTTTTTTATTTTTAACTTTAACTTTTTGCCCTACTCTTTGTGTAATAATCAATGTTTCATTGCTGCCATTTTTGGCGCTCAATGAGACTTTTCTTTTCTGCGCGTTATTATGTAATGTTTTCTTAGTATTTAACTTTGGTACTGATGTTTCCTCTTCGTCCGATATTACAACTATGAACTCCTTACACATTTTGTTATTGTTAGTACAATCCATTTTGTAGGCACAGCAGCTGTATGTTTTAGCTGTATGTCTGTAACAAGATATAAAACTGTTTAATAAAAATAAACACTTAATATTAATACTATGAATACATTATTACCTAATATTAAATAACACTGCACTGCACTGCCATAACTATGCCTTACAAAACTTTAGAAACTTTTTTCTACTAACACCGACCGCGCGTCTACCTTCACTTTTTTTTTTGACAATGACATGACTATTTTTTTTACAATTTTGACGCACGTATGTCAAAAATATGGCCAAAGTCAAAGAGTGACAGCTTACTTTAAAAAAAAAAACTAAAGAGGCCGCGACGGTATCGGCTAAAAAAATGAGGCTAATCAGGCTAAAAACATTGAAGTTAATGTTACGTTTTTTGACAGATGTATGTGATACATTGCTACTTTTCTTTGGTAAGTTTCTCTTTGTGCCAAAACGAAGTAGCAATGTATCATATACATCTGTCAAAACACAGTCAACATTAACTTTAATGTTTATAGCCGATAGAGCCCCAGGTACAAACAATAATAGTTTCTAAGAATAAAATGGAAACTTTCTCCATAAATACCTACAACTTGTTCACTTATTAGTCTGTGATATAATCAGCGCGCGATGAGAATGGGATGGAACCTTGTCAAAGTAAATCGAATTACTTGAAGTTGCTACAGCAAATTAGGTTCTCTCGCCTTGGATGCGTGACGCCGTGTATTTGAATATCCCTGTGGCTGGCCGGCGAATAAACGCGTCTCAATTTTGTCAAATGGAACCTTGTCAGATTCCATCCCATTCTCATCGCGCATTCTCTAATCAAATCATGTAGATTATCCACAAATAACTACTGTCTGTTGGTAAATGTAGTGCGAAGCGTGAGCGAACATTGAGGAGCGGACCGTCTCTGGGGGTTAGCCAAAGTAACATTACAAATCTTCGTTATCGCTTCGCTTTTGTAACGTATGGAATTGACATACGGTTTTGTTATCAATCGATCAAATCCACACATTTTGTAAACAATATTAAAGCAAGGTAACATTTGCGAAAATTTTCAAATGTTACTTTGGCTAGACCCCCAGCCCCCTGATTATATAACTTTGTTGTAATCAACTCAACAGGTACTCAACATTGCTGCTTTAGTAAGAACCAATGTGACCAACTATCTTACTTAAAGCAGCAATGTAAATGCGGTTTTAATCGATTTCAATCGAGAATTGTTAGCAACAGAGTTACGTAATCAGGGGGCTGGCAGTTTCGGCGAAAATGCTTTCGTACCTATGTCCTTCCGGTGTCTGTTTCGTTTGTTCTCGTCTTCGCATTTCTCAAACGATTCTCGTGAAATTTATTCAATTTTTCTATTTTTTCAAAACAGCGGAGATATACTTACTGTAAATAAAAAATAATATTTCAGCCGTTCTGAAAAATGGTCAATAATAACACAAACCTTTTTTTTAAAGTGCAAAGCAAATTTAGATTTTTTTTCGAAGACTCAAAAGTTCATAGTTCAAAATCAATCAAAACGTTTTGAAAAATGTTCAAAAATTAGAAACACAAACCTTTTTTGTTAGGTGCAAAGCTTTAGATCTTTATTTTTCGAAGACTCAAAAGTTCAGAGTTCAAAATCAATCAAAACATTTCTGGCCAATGCCCAATATTCGAAATTTGAAAATAATAAGGTTGTGACAGAACTTATGACTGCGTATATTATTTATTTGTTTTTAAACAACCTACTTTTTAACGCACAAACACGGGGTCTACCTACAGTACCTTCAGTTCACTGAGCCATAGTAATATGTGGTAATATTATGTTGTATAGGTAGTACCTAAATATTTACATTACGCGCGCAGTAATATGATAGGCATTGTTTTCGTCACATCACGACACGGACATAGTAGGAATAAAAGTACACACGACAACACTGCACGTCAGGTTATACAGTTAAAGTGCAAAAACAGCTTTTATTACGTAGGACATAAATTCGGTCTCAAGGTCAATAATATGTATAGTCTGCTGAGGTGCCGTCGTGTGTACCTACCTGCCTATTGATATTTCCGATTACTAAATAGTTACCTATTACGTTTACCGGTAACTTGCTTTGGACAAATTTATTATTTTATGAATTATGAATGAACCAGAAAAATAGCAACGTACAAATATTTTATGATCCCATAAAGTATACCTTGATAGGATCCAGGGATGAGTAAACTTTTTCTTTCGCGTGCCAATATTTACTTACGAAATCTATGGTGGGCCATGTCATTGAATTTTTTGCTTACCTAATTTTTTTATTGCTATAAAAAATTGGTATAGGTATGTGTTTTCTAAAACACTCATTTATTATGAAAGCATTATGAAATTAAATTACTTACTACTATTGCAATAGGAAATAAATTTTAATTTTAAATTAACGTAAGGAAATAATCTTTTATGTGAGGATATGTATTATTGCGAAAAATTTCTAATAATAAACGGAAACCGCAGTTGTTTTTTTTTCTGGTCGCGGGCCGGATTTCAACCATTCGTGGGCTGGAGATGGCCCGCGGGCCGTAGTCTGCCCATCTCTGGGATAAACGATAAAATACTAGGTATTACCTACCTATATTAGTCGAGTAACAGCTTCGATCATAAAGAGTAGGTAACATACATAAAAAAAGATTCTGACGAACTGAGAACCTCCTCCTTTTTCTATTCGGTTAAAGGGCTCTCTAATCAAGTACCTATCTAGGTATGAAGTATGTACCTAAATTAATCATTTTTATACGGCCTAAAGAATATTAGCAACTCTCGACCGAATCTATAATCTAATCTAATCTTCTTCGATATAAAGATTATAATTCATAGAAACAATTTACAGCGTGTCGAACAAACGTTCACTCTCGTTGCGCCTGCGACGATTTTGATGTTGATAGTATGTTACGTTTATTTCGATGCTCATTACTGGTTATAAGGGGTAACTCCTTTCACTTTAGACATACCGAAGGAGCAATGTTTTACGATTTAAGCGAAGGCTTTGCTTCCACTTCGCTACTTACTTTTAGAAAGTAAAGGAGGCGACACATCACGCAGATTTAGTAACCATGCGTATTCCAGCTTACGGTACACGTGTCTTTTGATAGAATTTACATTATTATAAAAGGTAAAAATCTGTTTTTACTGTTTAACTGTTCAACTTGATGTGTTGTGGTGTGCTCATATACAAGGTGTTACAAAAATATTCGGCATTAGGGGTACTTTTTTAACATGTTGTATACTTTAGGGCATTTCTTTGAGATTAAATGATTGATGTGAGGTGTACCCAATCATATATCACCTTTGTGCAGTAAACAATATCAAGTGTATAAAAAATACCATTTTACTTATTGACTTTTTCTTTCGCAGCCAAAACAAGCAGCCACACAAGCCAAACAGCCTGCTCAATCTGGCCCGACTGCCGACGCAGCGGCCCTCAACACCCAGATCACCGCGCAAGGTGAGCTTGTGCGGTCGCTGAAGGCCGTGAAGGCCGACAAGGCGAAGGTCGACGAGGCCGTCAAACTCCTCTTGGATCTTAAGGGGAAATATAAGGCTGCTACGGGACAGGTGAGCATTCATAGGTAAAAGTGGAAAAAAATAGTAATTACCGATACTGCGAGTCTCAAATGTTATTTATATTTATGCAAATAAACTTAACAGTTAAGCCCTTTGAAACACTTGTCAAGGTTGGGTTAACAAATTGACTAATTAATTGATTCCGAAACGTAGATGTTCCTGTCAAAGTTTGATGACCTTGAGATTTTTTATTTTAAGCATGTGCAATCTATACAACATGTTAGAAAATACCCCTAATGCCGAATATGGTAGATAGGGACCATCAAACTGATCAACTTTAACTATAAGACCAACTCTGAAAACGCAAAAAAAAAAATCAGCTGTTTCATATATTTTGATATTTTCGTAATTATTTTTTGTATGAAACAGCTGATATTTTTTTTCGCGATTTCAAAGTTGGTTACTATCTACCATATTTGGCATTAGGGGTATTTTTGTAACATGTTGTATATAAATACTAAATAATATACTAGAAAAAATAGGACTCGCACCAGATCATGTTCCCGTCCGAGAACATGATCTGGTGCGAGTCCTATTTTTTCTAGTATATTATTTAGTATTATATAAAAATAGCATTGTGAATGCTTAAATCTCAAAATTTCAAATATGTTGTATATAAAATTAATCTCTTTTATAAATCGAAGGTGTGAGTTGTGACTGACAGATCAACGCCAAGCCCAAACCACTAGACCTAGAGACTTGAAATTTTGTACAGATATACTTTATATAGTGTAGGCATCCACAAAGAAAGGATTTTTGGAAATTCTACCCCTAAAAGGGTGAAATGGTTGAAAGTTTATATGGGAAAAAAAATGAAGTTATAAAAATATAGAATATAGATGTTGACTTGAAACTTAAAGCCTTGGGGATAACTGGGTAAATTAAGCGCAATAATGAATACAGAGAGAGGTTTTATGGGACATTGGTTGCGAAAATGGCATTTATTTTGAAATCCAACACGGTGGACATGATTCAATCCCTAAAGAGCCCAAAATTGTGGTTCAAATTTTGTATGGAATATACAGGAATCGGAATGGTTACGGGAATGGGGACAAGCAGAAACGGAATATGGATATCCTACTGATATTATAAATGTGAAAGTTCGAATGTTTGGATGTTTGTTATTCAATCACGCAAAAACGACGGATTTGAAATGGCACACAGATAGTTTTACTTTTTATCCCGGTGAATGGTTCCCTTGGAATTTTCCGAATGTCCACGCACGCACGAAGTCGCGGGCAAAAGCTAGTGTTGAATGTTTGTTGGGTTTCACACCATATTTTTTCAAAGTAGTTAAAGTAAAATTGATCTATCACTGATTCGAATTTATTCTACCCCAGGATTGGAAGCCAGGTGTAGCTCCGGCAGTGACAACTCCCGCGGTAGGCGACCCAGACGTTGACCAGCAGATCACCAAACAAGGAGACCTCGTCCGCTCTTTGAAGGCCGCGAAGGCTGAGAAGGCCAAAGTCGACGAGGCGGTCAAGACCCTGTTAGATCTTAAAGCCAAGTACAAAGCTACCACAGGACAGGTCAGCGGCTTAAATATAGTTATTATATCACTCATTATTAACGTAATGTAATTTGTGTATAGTGTGAATTCATTTGTCTTTGTTTTTTTAACCCCAACGCAAAAAGAGGGGTGTTATAAGTTTAACGTGTCTCTGTATCTGTCTGTGGTATCGTAGCTCCCAAACGGATGAACCGATGTTGGTAAAGTTTTTTTTGTGTGAAAGATAATTTTATCCCGAGTGTTCTTAGTCATGTTTCATGAAAATTTGTTCAGCCGTTTGAAGATCATCAGCTCTTTTCTTATATGACTAACTTCCATATGTCCGATCGATTCGGAATTTGGTACCGTGGTACTTCAATGATATTGTGACGCAACACCCTACCCTATTTTATTGTTATTTATTTAATAAAACTAAATTGATTATTTAGACTAGAGCCCCCCCTCCGGGGAGAGGGAAGCGTTGCCCCACCAATAGAAATCTAAGTAAGTATAGCTTAGACATCTCGCGCTATCCGCAACGCTCTGTGGAATTCAGCCCAGACAATAATTCCTCCACCGGTTTAAAACAAAACTGTTTTGTAGTTACTTTACTATTACCAAGGACGAACGAGTACCATAATAGTCTCCCTGAATCCTAATCGAATAGCTGTACTTTGAACCCCGCCTCCTGTCAGGAGGACGGTCAGTTCCCTATTTCCCTAATCGAACCCCAATTGTAAGAACCCCGCTTTTATGTGGTGGCGTTTGGCTCTTATCTAATGTCCCTAATCGAATTAATAATGAACTCCGCTTTTATGTGATAGCGATTGGTAGGTTCCTAACTACATTCCCTAATCTGTACCCCCATAACCCCATTTTGCCAACATTAATAGCAGGCAGACAATTAAAGTACGACACGCGCGATAGACGCGCACACTTAATACACTACGATATGTTACGCATAACAACGGCTAAAGTACTTAAAATACGCAAAATAACCTTATACTATTAGTACACTAGGATAAGTCACACATTACCTAATCCTACACCCTACACTTAACATTATAATACACTACGATATGTTACGCATAACAACGGCTAAAGTACTTAAAATACGCAAAATAACCTTATACTATTAGTACACTAGGATAAGTCACACGTTACCTAACCCTACACCCTACACTTAACATTATAATACACTACGATATGTTACGCATAACAACGGCTAAGGTACTTAAAATATGCAAAATAACCTTATACTATTAGTACACTAGGATAAGTCACACGTTACCTAACCCTACACCCTACACTTAACATTATAATACACTACGATATGTTACGCATAACAACGGCTAAGGTACTTAAAATATGCAAAATAACCTTATACTATTAGTACACTAGGATAAGTCACACGTTACCTAACCCTACCCTACACGTAACTTTATAATTGCATTTGGGACTCACCGGGATAATCTCGTGTAGCTTACGCGTACTCATACGACTTACTCAAACAGCCACCGCTCTCGTACCTGCCTCAGCTCTCGTAGGTACGTATTAGCCTCTGGACACTTAACACGCGCGCGCGCACTATCCATTTCACTCCCGATGAACGGCGTGCGTCATTTACCACATCCAAGACCCGAATCCCTTCCCTGCACATTTCATAATATCACCACGAGATAGTTTCAGGACTTTTTTGTAACGTATTTTCAAAGCTATTCTTCTCACATCTGTTTAGCTTCGTTGGACTTCCCCAAATCACCCATTTGTCTTAGCTCCCCTTTGTCTATGATCCGAAGTTAAATACCAATGGTTTTATGATTCCACATGCTGAAACCCTGCTTTTGTAAAATTAGGAATACATTTGTCTTAATGTCCCTTTGTGCATCTTTCTTTTGAAATTTCTATTTAAAATAAAGAACTATCTTACAGTCTTTGAAGGTCGGGTTCGCACATTAAATTATTTATTGTTTCTAAAACAACTTCCGCCTCAAGTTTTGTTTTATTAGTTTGGGAATAGTTTTTTGTGTTTAACATTGTGCTTTTAGGATGGGCGTCACATTATTAAAAGGTAACCATGACCTGAAGCTTAAGCATTAACTGGAATCTGCAGAATACTCAACTCCTCACCAACATACAGCATAGTTATCGTTTTTGGCATCACTAGAATGGTCTTAAATGAGTAGATTGCGAATAAAGTATAATAAGTGGTGATGATGAGGCATCATCTGGAATCTGAAGGATACCCAACTCTTTAATAACATACAGCAGAGGTATTGTGTTTGAGCTCATTGGAATGGTCTTCATAAATAGGTTATACTCCTAGATAGACGGTATTCAGGACTCATCTTATCAGCTTATTGAAATTATATTCGAAATTTGGTACCGTGTTACTTCAATGATATTGGCCGCCAAAAATTAAGTTTAAAAAGCTTCAAATAAAACCTAAATTTAAAATACCTCCGACACAAAAAAAGCTCTTAAAAAGATAAAAATAATATCATCAAGTCATAAATAGATATATTCCATTAATGCTTAGTTAGTTAGTACATATCAGCATCAAGTAAACAAATAATTACAAGTGACTTTACAAAATAATTACTAAAATAAGACTACAATCAGATAAGACTAAAGTTTTTTAAAGCAGCCATAAGGGATAAAATAACAATAATTAAATTCAAAATTTAAGAGCAAGTTTCGGTTGTGACTATACATTTTATAGCCACAACCGTTACAATAAAGCAATTCCTTGCATAATTGGTCCGGCACATAGGAATGCAAAATGTATCACGGGAATGCAAATTTGATCTTGGGCATTTCAACATTTTTTTTCTATGGCATTAACGTAATTTAAGTATTATTATTCGTCATTTACGTACTTTAAGTACACACGACAGCGCGTCAGGTTATACAGTTAAACTGCGAAAACAGCTTTTATTACGTAAAACATAAAGGCGGTCTCAAGGTCTACATGTATAGTCTGAGGTGCCGTCGTGTGTACATTAACGTACTTTATACATAACTATTATATAAAAGTGTTATTTTTTTCTGATGCCCAGGATTGGAAACCTGGCGCTATCCCAGCCGCAGTGAAGCCAGTTAGTAACAGCAGCGATTTAGACCAGCAGATCACCAAGCAGGGAGACCTCGTGCGCTCTTTGAAGGCCGCAAAGGCTGAGAAGGCCAAAGTCGATGAGGCCGTCAAGACACTGCTAGACCTTAAAACCAAGTACAAAGCTGCCACAGGACAGGTGAGCTGTTTTAGTTATCATCACGATACTATAATGCATTGTAATTAATATAATGAGTGAGTAGAGTAAATGCATTTGTGTTATTAACAAAACAATATTTACATACTATGTAACATACAAATGTACTAATCATAAGTACCTTTAAGACCTACTTGTGGAAAACACAAATGAAATATTTTGATTATTTTTATTATTACTTAATAATATCCTTTTAATGAGACTGAATTATTAACACACACATTTAAAATATTTTTGTGTTCAGATATCTATACATAATATTGTAAATAATTCGCCTTCTTATTTAAGGACTGGAAACCAGGTCAAACTCCGACAGCAACCACCTTAACTGCATCTTCTGGAGACGGCCAAGATCTGAACCAGCATATCGCCAAGCAGGGTGACCTCGTGCGCTCTCTGAAGGCCGCGAAGGCTGAGAAGGCCAAAGTTGATGAGGCCGTGAAAGTTCTACTCGATCTTAAGACCAAGTATAAGGCCGCAACGGGACAGGTTAGTGACAGAAATGAAGTTCTAAATATCTAGAAAAAATTAAAAATATTTGAATTTTCAATAATATTCGTTATTAAAAATGTCCTAGCGCCGCTGCCATATTATTGACTAAAGTATGAAAAGATATGACATTTTGTTTTAATTTTGTAATTAATAGGTTTACGCTTCTTTGTTTCAAATCATATTACGTCATATTACTTACACACACGACTAGTGTCGTTCCATTTCATAAAGTATGCACGTCTCTTTTAAATATTACATAAAGTGTACTTTAAAATGTAATTATTTTTTTTTAATTAATCATTACAGACAACACGCGTTATCTAATTTTGATATCAATAATAATAATTCGAAAGATATTTAGGGTTTCTTTCTTCCATTAATTGTGGCCCACACTTTGCCAGCACTATTTCACGTCTCAGGTTGTGTAATCAGCTGAGTAAATAGTAGCAGTACTGGATCAGTAGATTTCAGTGTGTCAAAAGTGGCTGGCTACTAGTTTTTTGTAAATTAATCTGTGTAAATACTAGGACTTATGAACTGGTGCACTGAATCACAAGCCAAGTCTCTAGCAATTTATATTACTGTATCGTAAATGAAATAAATTGAACATCGGAGAAAAGTTCTTTTTTTATTATTGTTAAAATAATTCGTTTGCGCAGGAGTGGAAACCAGGTGCGGTGTCTAGTCCGCCACAGAGTGACGGCAACGCGGACAGTTTGTCGGCGCAGATCGCTGCGCAGGGCGACAAAGTGCGCAGGCTGAAGACAGAGAAGGCCGTTAAGGCGACCGTTGAAGCCGAGGTATGGAGAAACGCTAGTTCGACCAAATTAAAGTGTTTGGATTAAAAAACTAAAGTTAAACGATTTAAAATGAAAACAGAAACAATTTTATAAGCTTTTATAATAGGAATTTTTGTAGGTGAAATCGTTGCTTGTGTTAAAAGCACAGTACAAAGCAGTGACTGGCGCTGAGTGGAGCCCTAACGCAGATACTCCTGCCGCCAATAACAAATCACAGGTATCACTCATTCACACTATTGCCGTCTCTCCTTCTTTATCTCTCTCTATCTGCGAGGGGAGAGCCCCTGTATGTCACATTATATCAAACCTCGGTATAAAAACTGCCATAGATTATTTAATACATAAATTACATAGTTAAGTGCACTAATTGTTGATGTTTGAACAACAATTAGTACACATAACTATATAATTTACAATAACTTTTAGTATCTGTTTCTCAGTTTACGATAAGCCATATATTTTGGTTTAATTAACAGTAGAACAGAGTTTGTACAAAAAGTGTTGAGTGAATTGGATCTTGAAACTGACTCCTAAAGTTTTTACTACAGATTTCTATTCCATTTGAATGATTTTTTAAGTTTTTGAATAATCGCCTCTTTTTAACACAACAGCTAATGTGATCACTATCTCGTATATCATAGAGTCCACCCGCCAACGCTACAATGAACGGCGCGGGCGACGACAAGGCGACGGCCCTCGCGGCTGACGTCGCTAGACAAGGCGACCTCGTGCGAGACCTCAAGGCGAAAAAGGCTGATAAGGTTCGATCAGCAACTACAGATCGCGCGGCGAGAGTTTGGCTTTGACCGTTATTGCGCAGAAATCAGAAATTGGGTATCAACGGGCAATTAGCGGGGTGCGAGGCGGGTGTGTAGGCGCACGCGGTGCTCTGATTGGCGCTCCAGTCGTTCCCATGCGCAGTAATCCCCTCCACCCGAAGGTCAAAGCCAAACTCTCGCCGCGCGATCTGTACCGTGCTTTGCCACATTTTTTCATCCATAACGGGATATTGCTTGGCCTTCACCTCACCTGATGTTAAGTGACGATAAGGCCGTAAGTGTAAGCGCACCACACCCGGAATACTCACCACTGAGAAACTGGCTATCTTACTTCTAACTGCCGGAACACAACCATTTTTAAATTATGTTATGGCGTCTTGAAATAAGCCCTACCACCAACCAAACTACCGCCTGGGAGTCGAACCCGGGACCCCTGCGTCTTACACGCGTGGGTGAACCACTAGACCACAGTGGCGGTTTTGGCAGCTTTGCAGAAAAAAATCGTGTGCGCGCATATCGCCCCTGCATAAACTAAAAGTATGTTGGTGACGGCGCGGCGTGCAAGCAATTTTAACCTAAGAAGTGGTAAAGCTTAAGTGTTGTCGATAGTACATGCTGCTCTTGGCAGTTGGTAGTTTTCTCTCTTCTTTTTCATATATGCATGACCTATTATTTATAATGTTTTACCTGCAAAATGGTTAGGTTATTATTTGATAATATGATACCGATTATTAAACACCAATAAATTACAAGTGACCAGCCTTTTGCCAAAACTTGTAGCCTTTCACCGCTCCCACTAGTGACTCGGTAGCATATTGGTCAGTGCATTGGGCCGGAATCCCAAGGGTGCGGGTTCGAGTCCCGTCTTAGGTGCTACGGAGGAGTCGATTTTTCTAGTGTTTTTTTCTAATATTATTTATTTTAATATAAAAATAGCATTATGAATGCGAAAAATCTAAATTTAATGATTAATTTCAATTTAAAGTATCTTTGTAAAGTATTTATACGTTACGTTTGGAATACCAAGTTCTTCTTATCGTATGAGGATTAGTGGCCACCTCTGGTGTTAGAGTTAATCAAGCCGCCTGTAAGGCCTCTGACTTGGCTTAACGACTGTTATCAGATGACAACAGCCGGGACCGGTAGCTTAACGTGCCCTCCGAAGCACGGAAGCGCTCAGTTGTAATGCCGTTTAACGGTCACCCATCCGGCACTTGGCCGGACCGAGCGTTGCTTAACAAACGTGATCGATTTTTATTTTTAGAGTAGTGTTGTTTAAGCTAAAAAAGTACCAAAAAGCTTCTTCGGAGTGCACCACAGAGAGATAATTCACAATTTCGTCTTTCTTTAAGCACTGTGATTTTTTTCCAATGGCGGCGCTAGTGTGCAGACTACGCCCTCTTAAACCAAAATCTTTTTCACCAGGCCACAATAGACGCTGCAGTGAAAAAGCTTCTAGAACTAAAGGCGCAGTACCAAACGGAGACCGGCGCTGCGTACGCGCCGCCCGCGCAGCCGCGTGACTCCAAACCAAAGGAGAAGAAACCTAAGGAGGCGAAACCTAAGGAAGCGAAACCTAAGGAAGCAAAAGCTAAAGAGCCGGTGAGTATAATGGACGTGGGAAAAATAAAAAAAAAAGTTCATTTTTACCCTATACCATTATAGAAGCCGTAATGCCAAAAACAACTGCTTTTATTTTACTTCGATGCGATAAGTATTTACAAAGTTATTGTAAATAATTAGTCTGCTTAAAACACTATTACGATTGGATAGTATTTTTTAAAATAAAATTTAAATGTTTTATTTCGTTTCAAATACATTTTTCCATTATCTGTATTTGGGACCAACCTAGTAGGAATTCGAGATGCCTGTGGCAGGTAGTCCCGCACTCCCATATCTTATTATTCAAGTATGTATTCAGTTTATTTTTAAACACTAGACATAATGTGTAATTTTTTTTACATGTTCAACTCAACGTTATTGGTTGCTTTCAGTCTCCTAAGCCCGACAAGGAGGAACCATCAACAGGCCCCAAAAAGATCACTAGGTTAGGTTTGGAAGCCAGCAAAGACACAGACCTCCCGGAATGGTACACGCAGGTCATCACTAAGTGTGAGTATTTTGATATTGATCTCTATGTCTTACGTGCGAAAGCCCATTTTTAGTAACTCCAAAAATAACAGAATATGGTATCGAATTGAAATTAATGTTAAATTATATATTTATTATTAAAATTCTAACAGCCGAAGGCTTCTTAGCTAAAGTCTTTGGTTAAGGTCTCCTTAACTTTAAGGAAGCTGGCAGTTCCAAAGAGCTTTTGTCAAATCTGACAACTTTTTTGATTTTAAAATGTCATTAACTTAAAGAATCGTTTGAGAATTTAGCCGTAAGAACTCTCCCTCAATATAATTTTCTGCCCTTATTTTCTGTCACATTCCAAATCTGAATAGGATAGTAATAGTCATAGTCATAATATTTATTGCAACATGTTGGTACCTATTACAGATGGTAGAAACATAAAAAATGACCCATAAACATAACCCTGCAAGTGTACAGCAATTTTAAAAGTATAAAATCTAAAACATAAACATTAGGCCACTTTACTCTGTACTATGTCTTAATAATAAAGTCCATTTCCGTTCGGCAGTAAAGATCTCTGATTAGATATGCGATTTCGGTGTCTGGTACAATAGATTTAACGTCTAATTTCGGATTTTTCTGCAGCGGAGATGATAGACTACTACGACATTTCTGGCTGCTACATCCTGCGGCCGTGGTCATACTGCATTTGGGACAGGATACGAACATTCCTCTCCGGCCATTTTAAGAAGTTGGGCGTTAAAGACGGTTACTTCCCTATATTTGTGTCTAAGGTACGATTTATTATTTAAAATAAATAACTATTTATTTTTTTTAAATTGAAATCGTAATGTAACTTAAGTTACTTACGTACTTATTTTAAATTCAAATAATTTGCATCCTTTTCAAAACATAAGAACTAATTATTTCCACAAAAAAGACACGTGTCGAACAACGACAATTATTAGTCGTTCCTGTATGTCATCCTTTTTAATTAAAAGTTCTATGAATTTATTTAATCATAATCATAATTTTCCGCTGGAAAGATTAAGTTGCCAAAGACGTGAAAGAGCTGGAAGTGCTCAACTGGTCTCACTTGGCACAAAACAGGAGGGAATGGCGCACTTTAATGTCGGAGGCCAAGATACAATACGGGTCGCTGAGCCAGCGTAGTAGTAGTAGTAGTAATAATAATCATAATTTATTTCATTTCACAATATATTTTTTTTATAGATCATCTTATCTAGGAAACAATATTATTAACTACTATTACTAATAGTTTTGCAAACGTTTATTATAAGGCACCACCTACACGAGCGAATTTATCGCAACGATACAAAAATATTCTCATACCAACAGGCTGTGCTAGAACGCGAGAAGACTCACATAGCGGACTTCGCCCCCGAAGTAGCCTGGGTGACCCATTCGGGCTCCTCCGAGCTCGCGGAACATATCGCCATCCGTCCCACGTCCGAGACCGCCATGTACCCCGCGTACGCGAGGTGGATACAGAGCCACAGAGACCTTCCTTACAAGCTCAACCAGTGGAACAATGTAGTGGTAAGTCAACCTCAACATTATTTATTATAACCATGCATACACATCGCCATTCGTCCCACAACCGAGACCGCCGGGACACATGATCCCGCGTATGCGAGGTGGAGCCATGAGACCTGCCTTATAAGCCACGCTTGTACTAACATGTGTAAGGTGTATACTTACATTATATCCGTAGTATGGATTATACACCGGACGCGGGCTGGATCTAAAGGTTGTATTACTAATCTAGTGAAACAGTAAAAATTGTTTAAATCGAGAATATCTATTCTTTTCTAAGATTTTCGCGCATACAGTTCATTAGAAATAAAACACTTTTTACGGATAACAGCGCGTATATTATTAATTCAGGTGTTGTTTTAGAATTATTTAGTTTGTATTTATTGGTTTTTTAGAATTCCCGACGTTTCGACACCTTTCCAGGGGCCGTGGTCACGGGAGGACTAAAGCAAAAAGGCTGCTCATATTTTTATGAAATTACCTTTTATAAAAAATTATTAAATTTTATAAAAAATTTATTCAAGTTTATTAAATTATTTTATAGCTGCGTTCTGATTTTAATAATTATTACTGAGTTAAATTGAATAAAGTAATATCTTTTCTATCGAACTGTCTACAAATAAGTATAATATAGCATAATTGTGTATTTGTTCTGGTAGCGGTGGGAGTTCAAGCAGCCGCAGCCGTTCCTGCGCACGCGCGAGTTCCTCTGGCAGGAGGGGCACACGGCCTTCCGCACGCCCGGCGAGGCGGCCGACGAGGTGCTGCAGATACTCGGTCAGTCTAACACTAGCTTTATTATTTACAAAAGATTTACCATCTTACCGGTTTGTTCATAAAAACGAGCTAGTTATACGCCTCATAAAGTGTTTTGTTTCTTTTACTCTTTTGACAAATGATAAAGATAAAACATTTAACGGTGCAATAGCTAAAGTAGAATTATTAGGCATTTATGAATAAGGCCCGAGATATGTAGAGGTAATGCAAAACATCTTGTATTTTTATTTAATTTTATCTTTTGTTAAAAAAATTACTATATTGTCCAGCCCTTGTAGCATGACTACCGAAACACGATATATGTCGCGTGATAAAGCGATTTTTCAACACTCAACTGTCAAAATCCGTTCCATTGTCTTTTGAGTTTAAAGCGAAAAATCGCGCGTGGCACCTAGGTAAAAATTAGCTAATTTTGACAGTTGACACCGTATTTTATAAGGATCAGTTGCCAATAATGTAATTGTCGCACTACACTCTTGAATTCTATTATCTTCTAACCGATTAACCGATTTCAATTCAATTAATATTGTCCCAGTATGATGCAGGAGTCGCAAATCAAGAGTAAAAAAGTGCAAATTGGTGGTGATTCGGTGCAGCAAGACTTAACTAAACTGACGAGACTTTTAATATTGCATCCCTTTCTTTCCGTATCGAAAAAACAAAAACAGAATGCTACAATTAAGTTTAGTCCTGCCAATTAAGTTTGGTCGTCTGTACCTAATCGACAGCATTATAATTTCTGTGGTGTATGTACAGTCAGCGGCACGTCAGACTATACATGTTGACTTTGAGACCGTCTTTACGCCTTACGTAATATAAGAGTTGTTTTCGTAGTTGAACTGTTTAACTTACCGTGGTGTCGTGCGTACAACAGAACTGTACGCATGCCTTACGTAATAAGAGTTGTTTTCGTAGTTGAACTGTTTAACTTACCGTGGTGTCGTGCGTACAACAGAACTATACGCATGCCTTACGTAATAAGAGTTGTTTTCGTAGTTGAACTGTTTAACTTACCGTGGTGTCGTGCGTACAACAGAACTATACGCATGCCTTACGTAATAAGAGTTGTTTTCGTAGTTGAACTGTTTAACTTACCGTGGTGTCGTGCGTACAACAGAGCTATACGCACGCCTTACGTAATAAGAGTTGTTTTCGTAGTTGAACTGTTTAACTTACCGTGGTGTCGTGCGTACAACAGAGCTATACGCACGCCTTACGTAATAAGAGTTGTTTTCGTAGTTGAACTGTTTAACTTACCGTGGTGTCGTGCGTACAACAGAGCTATACGCGCGCGTGTACGAGGAGCTGCTAGCGGTGCCCGTGATCAAGGGCCGCAAGACGGAGAAGGAGAAGTTCGCGGGCGGCGACTACACCACCACCGTGGAGGCGTACATCCCGGCCAGCGGC
The DNA here is from genome assembly GCA_963556745.1 of Catoptria pinella. NCBI lineage: Eukaryota > Metazoa > Arthropoda > Insecta > Lepidoptera > Crambidae > Catoptria > Catoptria pinella. The sequence continues at coordinate 2,337,306 of OY750776.1, forward strand.
CGCGCCATACAGGTACAGTTGAGTCGTTCGTAAATGAATCCTTCAATTGAACTAGTTCACTTATCAAGTATATCTTCACTCGGTCATTCGTTGCAGAAATGCCATTTGTCAGTTGACTTTTTTTTAATACCTATCCTATGTGGTGATTAGGGAATAGCAAGGGAATCATCTCCATTTTGCTGTAACTTCTGTAAGTTTGCAAAAACGAAGTAACTTTATTTTTATTTCCACGCAGCCCAAAACCCTGAATCTTTTTTATGTTACTTAACTAAATTAAAACTGTTTTCTTATATACCTAACTAGTAACTGTATTGATTAGGATACGCTGGAAAGATGGAAAACTTAGTTGTAACAAATAATGTAAGTGTTAATTTTGCACAGGGAGCTACCAGCCACCACCTCGGGCAGAACTTCTCGAAGATGTTCGAGATCGTGTACGATGACCCGGACACCCACGAGAAGGCGTATGTGTACCAAAATTCATGGGGCCTCACTACAAGAACTATTGGTAAGTCACGGCTCTAATTTCCTTACAGCCTGGGACGTGATAGACTCTTTAAAGTTTAAACTATTAGAATCAATATCTTCTGATATTAATCTCAGTGGACATCCATTTTTAATGATCCCATGACATTTTAATATTTAGTGTCAAATGTTTTGGCCGACCCTACACTTTTTTGATCACAGAGCCCTAGATTTTCAATCCTCGATGTCCTCTGGTTTTACTCCAGAAATATTCACTCAAAAAACTTGACTTTTAACTTCCAATAAATTTTTCTTTTTTCCAAGGTGTAATGGTGCTAGTACACGGTGACGACCGCGGCCTAGTCCTTCCCCCGCGAGTAGCCGAAGTCCAAGTCATAGTAGTTCCCTGTGGCATTACTGCCTCCAGTACAGCTGAAGATAGGAAGAACCTAATAGACTCTTGCAAGAGCTTCGTGGACGAGTTTATAGCAGCTGGCATCAGGGCGGAGGGCGATTATAGGGACAACTACTCGCCTGGGTGGAAGTTCAACCATTGGGAACTAAAGGTGAGTTAGTAGTACAGAAATGATTTCTAGTGTATTTTAACAGTTGTAGTTGTAAGCATCACCGTTGAAGGTAGAAAGAATCTCATCGATTCTCGCGAGATAAAGAATGAGATTAAAAATGGCTTCTCGCTCGCACACTATATCAGCTTACAGTTTCGCCCTTACTAATAAAGATTGTATAGCAGATGTATAGTTACACAGTGTTTTGTCCCTTTCTTTTTAACCTTTTCGCCGCCAAGTATAGCAAAAAAAATCTATTGTCCCACGCCACGCCACTAAAACAATAAAAACAGGTTCCAAAAAATAGTGATGTCCAGTGATTACAATCGACAACCCCTTTTTTACCTTTTCCTACCCATATTCTATGAATTTTCTTGCATTTATTTAAATCCAATTATTAGATTCCGTAAATCATAACAATTCACAGCAATAACTGTGTGTTTAAATTAACATTCAACCAAAATATCAAGTAAACAATAAATAATTGTGATTGAAAATGGAACGTCCCTAGTTAATGTCAAACGACGTCGTTAAATGTTTAATGCACGTCGTCGTCGTCGACGTGCATTAAACTGCACGGGTCGTAACTGCATTAAATAATGTTGTGTAGGGAGTCCCGATCCGAGTGGAGCTCGGTCCTAAAGACATGTCCCGCGGCGAGGTGGTGGCGGTGCGCCGTCTGACCGGCGACAAGCTCACCCTGAAGCGGGCCGCCGCGCCCGCGCACCTCGCCGCGCTGCTAGAACAAACGCACCACGAGATGTTCGCCAGGTAACACTCAATCAACAATATTCCAGCCAACTTCATGGAAATATTTATTTTTATACTTAAGAGGCCTTTGCCGACTGGCAATCAGACCTACCAAAGATAAACAAAGCCCAAATACTCAATTTAACAAAGAATGTCTGATGCAAGGGGCTATTATTATTATTATACTTAAGAGTTAGCTCACTGGGGCTGTTGGTATACCATAAAAAACAGTATTCTACTAATGTTGATGTTATGTTTATTACCATTATGTAATGCAGACTATGAAAAACATATGCTTAAATCTATTGTGAAAATCTTTTAATATCATTATATTCCACAATTTGCATTTTATTTTGTTCACTTTTTTATAACAATTTTTAAAATATTTTAGGGCAGTAAAGGACCGTGATGCTAGGCTGTCAGTTGTAACAAAGTGGAATGACTTCACTGAAGCTCTTGAGAAGAAGCACATTCTCATGGCACCTTTCTGTGGAGAGATGCCTTGTGAAGACAACATCAAGAAAGACAGTGCAAGGTTTGTTCTCCTTATGTACTAGCCCCCCTACTAATAAAGATTGTATAGTAATGTATAGTTACACAAACTCTTTGTCCAACTTAAGTTTGACATTAAAAAGAAAGGGACAAAACACTGTAACTATACATCTATTATACAATCTTTATTAGTAAGGGGTAATAGTTTAGTTAAGGAATGTTTCCTTTTAGTAAAATTTGCCATTATCAATAATAAGGGTACTTGCTTTTTTCCACCTGTATAATAACTATTATTTTTACAGGACTGATGATGATGCAACAACTGATGTGAAGGCTCCAGCAATGGGTGCCAAATCATTGTGTATACCATTTGAACCTAAACGTCAACTCACTGACTCTGATGTCTGCATCCATCCTGCTTGTAAGAGCAAACCGAAGTTTATTACTCTGTTTGGCCGCAGTTACTAACAATGTCTTTGAAAAAAAATTTTTACAAATAAAGTAATTTATTGTTTCATAAAAAAACTTATTTCATTTAAAATTTTCACTATTCACTCTAAATTCTGTATAGTTTCTTCTAATAATCTGATACGCTCCTTTTTTTCATTTAGCAATTGTACAAATTTCCCGTATAAATTAGCTTCTAATGATATTTTTTCATTGATAAAGGCTTCCAATTCACTTTTACATTGCTCTACCTTTTCACCAAGGGAAGTGTTTCTTCTATCAAATACTTCTACAAGACCTTTGAGCTCTTTATTTTGATCTAACAAAAAGTCCAAGAAACTGTCTTTTGATTCTGTTTCTACTAAGCTGAGGTCTACACAGCCATAAGGCATCTCTGTAGAATCTTCAAAAACTTTTTTCCAACTGAGTTTTGCAGTACTCGCTCCCACCACGCAAACAAAATCAAATGTGAAGTCATCCGAATTATTCATGAAAGCTTGTCGAACATTATTGTTGTATTCATCTTTTGGCTCTTCAACTAAGCTTGCGAAATCAGAGGAAAATCTTCCTGTCCAGCAGTTGCTCCCTTCATACAGATTTATATGAAATAGGGAATCTTCGCTATTTTCCCATAGAATTTTGAAGTATAAGTTTTGTCCGTTCACAACCAGTTTGGACAAAAAGGTTAGGTCATCCAAACATGTATCCATTTTGGATGGAAGTTGGAAATTAAAAATTGATGAGGTGAGTATAAACAGGGTAGGTAGCTCAGAAAAGGCACCTATTTATTATAGATTCTTGAGGTTCTCGGTATTTGCAATAACCTCATTGTTGGGTGATGTGGTGTTTCATATTCAAAGGAAAATCACGGTTGAGGTTGTGGATGAATCTTGGCGGCGGTTATATCCAACAACAAACCAACCTGATCAATGGCATAAACAATTTGTTACTTAACCATACTAACAAAAAGTAAATGATTTAGATTTTATGATACCTCTACTTTAAAATCTTTTTGTTATTAGCAAATAAAAGTACTATATATACTTTATCTTTTTACTTTCCTGTCCAGTCTCTCACTTAAATAAAAACACAAACATACATACTTATGTCAATGTCAAAAACTTAGAGCATTAAGAACGGGAGATGCCAACAGCACTCTTCTACACTAGATTTTGTTCACCGATTTTGGAGGGGGACGAGGTAAACACGCACAGCACACAACTTCATATTCACGCACACTCTTGTGAAAAAAGTCTTGTTGTTACACACGCACACAAAAACAAAATCCCACACAGTTATAATTGTGGGTGGTCAAATTTGGAACTAACAATCTCAGTACAAATTCTGACAGATCACGCTACGGCAGCGCCAAACTTAACAACAACAGCTAGTGATGTGCCGTCAAAAGACCGATGAAATTGAATGATTGGAAGATGAGTGATTGATTACGAACAAGATATATTGATTTTGTGATATACACCAACAATCACTAAAATGCGCTTATAACTAAATGTTCAACATACATTTTTTATTTATTTATTTATTAAACAAAGTAAAACATACAATTTATAGAAAAACCCAGCGATTAAAACGTAAAACCCGATTAGGTTTGTCCAGTCACTACGTATTCGTCAAAATAGATAGTCGGTATACAACTAAGCAGTATTGAAAAGAAAAAAAAAATTGCTTCATTCTTATGAATAAAAAAAAAATGTATACACCATGTTACAAAATACCCCTAATACCGAATATGGTATATAGGGACCATCAAACTAAACTCTCAAATCGCGAAATAAAAAAACAGCTGTTTCATACATTTTGATCTGATTTGATTTCGCGATTTCAGTTTGATAGTCCCTATCTACCATATTCGGCATTAGAAGTACTTTTGTAACACGTTGTATACATATATATATTATTTTAAGGTCTTAAAAAATACTTAATAAATACAATATTTGATCGTAAATGCGTGTGCACAGGATGATGTTAAGAAAAAGCTGACTATTGTTTAAATACGAGAAATTGTAAAGCAAATTTTTGGTAGAACAATAAATTTTGAGTTTTTGCTTCACACTTTTGTGTTTGAGGTCATCCAGAATAACCTATAATTCTTTAGGTAGATTGTTAATTATGACAGGAAGAAGACAAGTAAAATTTTCTCTTTCCGTAAAAGTTATTTGAGCGGCCCTTGAGAAGTTTCTTCTGCGTAATCTGTCTTGTTTGTATTCTATGATTAATCCTCGGCAAAGAAGCAACGTTATCGAGTTGTTCAGTTATAATTGCGTAACTCACTTGTCATGTTCCGATATGACCTTGCATTACCTAAAGAGTTCGTCATACTTATCTTTATAGATACGATTTACTTTCTTACTAACTATAAGCTTTAATATTTGTAATTGTAAATTATACATTTTCTCTAAGTAGGTTGAAATGTGCGTCCATAGCTTGAAATTCCATATGAAATTATAGGATCTACCATGGATTTGTACAGGATTAATAGAACTTGGAACGGTATTTTATTTTTGATTATGACAAATTTAGCTAACAGAGCACGAAGTTATGGCACACAGTTTCGATATGAGGACCCCAGTTGTGGCGGTTGTCAATTGATAGGCCTAAATACTTTTGCTGTTGCACCGTTTCTATTGGTTTGCATTGGCAAGATGATACTTTATTGTGCATACAATCGTGATTGTGTATTACTATTGAATAGTTGTGGTCTCTACAATACGAGTTGTTAATAAAACATAATAGTACAAAAAAGTGAAATAAAATAATAAATGCTTGGAAAACAAGTGATTTGTGTTTCATTTTTATTAGGTATTATTAAATTTTTGTATACATGTTCTGCCAAAACATGATTAGTTCGTTCCGATACCAAGGTAGGCTTTATCCAGAAGCCTTGTGTAGATGTGCTGGAAGGCTCACAGCTCCGCTTTTCAAGCCAAAATATAAGCAGTAGTGAATGCTTGCAGCCACCTTAAAATGAAAAAAATGGTATGATAATATGTTAATACCTATAATCTACAAATAAATATGTATTGGTTGAATTGAAAACCTCCTTTTTGGTAGTTAGTAATTTTTTTGCAAGGAAAGTTTAAGTAAACAAAAGTTTTGAAATATCTTACCTGCAGAAGCTGCACAATCGGAACAATTTGACTTGAGGATCTCGGCATCAGTTTCCTTTATTTTGGTTAATGATTTTGGTGTCCTATGCTCGGGCTTTGACAGGACTGATTTATAAGATTCTCTCCACTTCTACATAACCAACAGACAGCCGAGGACTAGTAACTATCTCGGGATGACCTAAAAGAAAGAGAAGATTAAAAAAGGAGAACATCACACCCGTAAAACAGTGTCTCCAATTAATACTATGTATAGATTTTGCAAAAAAAGTCAATACCTACCTATTACATATTAAATATAAAAAATAATATTTGACAATTTATGTGCTGGTCTGATCACATCAAAATAATAGTTAAAACTCATTCACTTGATCATTCATTCGTTCTTAGAGCATAAGCATTCGTTCTCTTTGTCGCAGCACTACGACTTTTATTATGGTATTCGACATGTGTTTGGTATCGTTTTGCTATCGCAATGTCGTCATTATCTTACACAAACAAAGTGCGTTTTCTTCGTAATTATATTATAGTTTGGTAATAAAATTATACTTACGTGTGATAGAAAATCCCGTTCTTAGTAAAATTTGAATTTTCAGATCGTCTTTTGCACGAAAACACTGCACAATTCACCATTTTTGCGGAGCTGCGATCGGTGACATGTGTTCTTACAAAATGACGGGTGTTCGAGACCAACTAGTTTTTATAAACTGTCACGATCAAATTGGTCATGTACTTTGGTGAAAGGGGAACGTGTATTTGCCATCTCCCAGTAGGAAATTAAATTAGTCTTTTTTTAAATTCGTTCCTAAGAACAAGTTAAAGTCGTAGACCGTACTGCCTCGTCATTTATCTTTTTCTTTGAGTAAATTTCAGTGACGAGACACGACGAGAATAACAGTGAAAGCAGCAACAGCCCAGCTTTAAGTTAACTAGAATGATTTAAAGTTCTTGATGTTACCATCTCTGTACATCGGCTAAAAACATTGAAGTTCATGTTAACTGTGTTTTGACAGCTGTATGTGGTACATTGCTACTTCGTTTTGGCACCAAAAAAAAACGTACCAAAGAAAAGTAGCAATGTATCACATACATCTGTCAAAACACAGTTAACATGAACTTCAATGTTTTTAGCCGATACCGCCGTAGAAATAGTAGAAATTAAATAAAATGGAACTAAAATTTGTCAGTACAAAACTTAGAGCATTGTACAAAATATAGTCAGTGTTACCAAGTTTTCGTGATTTTGACGTGTTTGCATAGAAAGTGGCGCTCTTATTTTTTGTCTACTCTTTATGGTCAAGCCTTAGAGCATATGCTCTAAGGGTCAAGCTGTACCTAGATATTAAAGATATGAAATCCTCAAGATTATTGGCATAAGTAAAAATACTTACAAACTATGATCATTATTCAATGTTTATTATTGATAAGGTAATCCTATAGTACATGTATTTGCCTTAGGATTACTAACACAATTTTTTGATCCACTCTTCTTTGACTTTAGTAGATGTAAAAATTTATGGCAAAGATTCTTTTCCATATCAATTTTTAGGTTTAAGAACTCTTCAGTGTCTTTTAAACATTGGAAAAAGTCTTTTCTCATGGATGTATAATTACGTTTTAAGTCGAAAATTTTACCTTTTAAGTATTTGTTTAATACAAGTAGGATTTCAAATAAATCGGGCCGAGAACTTGGAGGCGATTCATCCAATTCTAGTGGTAAAAATCCTTCTATTACCTCGGATCTACCATATTTCTTTTTCCAGTAAAAGAATCCACTTTTTAGCTCGTATCGATATTCTTCAATTTGTTGAGATAGGCATCGCTTGGTGTTTTCAAAATATTTATCTTCAGACATGTGTAAATTTTTACTAAATCCTGATAACCGGTGGGACGAAAATTTTCCTTTCCAAAGTTGATCTTTAGTGTAAAGATACATTTCAAAGGATTTTGGTTGCCATCCTACCAGCAAATAATATCGTTCATTAGCTGTATTTATTTTTGTAACTGTAATTGATTCGTCAATGTCCATCCCTCTATAAGTTTTGTTTGTATTTAAGATATGTAGGTAGTCAATTATTGTTAAATATAATACCAAGTTCAAAAAGGAACGTACATTATCTACTTTCATAATTTGAATGAAATAAATTTGAAATCAATCTTAAATTCACGGAATGACACTCATGGTTTGCTGCATTTGAAAAAAAAACGTAGTGCTTTACTCTTTGACGTAGTGATTACAATTTACAATCATGCTCATGACCATAGTATAAATAAGTATATGCTCATGACATGCTCTTTGCATTTGCAGGGGCCCTACCGGCTAACTTTTCGATCTTCGGCGGCGACCTTATTTGTTTTAATTTGATGCCCGGCAGACTTTCCGGAGTTTCCGACTCTAAGGAATGTTTTAGCAATTAGTCTGCTGGACCTGTGCCTGGAATGCACCCGTTGATTCACTGACAACTTGACTTGAGCTTGATATTGACATTAACACAGACACTTGACAGTGATCAATCTGTGACTGTGACCACAGAGTACTTTTGTATATACTCTTGTCTTTTGTATGTACTGTGACTTGACTTGACATAACCCATCCATAACCTAAAAAAAAAAAATAAGTAAATAAATAACAACAATGTCAATGAACAAGTGATCCGAAAAACGAAGTGCAAATGTGTGAGTGAAATAGTGTTGTGTACACTACTTAATAATGTTATCGATGACTGTACCTGCTTACGTCTATCTGTGTGGCTTACATAGTGGTGATATTGACATTTAGAATCCAATTTTTCATCTGCGCCATCGACCTACAATACAACTACAACCCGTAGTTGTCGATGGCGCAGGTGGTTGTGCACTCAAAGCTCAGTATCGTAGGATTCGTAGGTAGGTAATTAAAACATTGCGTATAGTTCGAATAATTATTAATGGGTGTGTAATGTATGACATAATATATTTATATGGACAAGCACAAAAATAATATCATACCTACAGTATTAACGTGATTTGACTTACGTACACGTACTTTTTTGTTTGAGTAAATAAGTAAATTGATTTTGATGACGTTAATTTTTCTAATTAGGTCTTTCTTAAATTCTATAATTAGGTAAGTACTAACAGATTTCCACACCTGACGGAGGCAGAGTAGCAGATTTTATCTTATATGTCATTAATGTATACTATCATATTCTGGGATATAAAGGATTATGATTATGACTAGCGACCGCCCGCGACCTTGTCTGCGTGGAAAGTTTTTTTGCTATCCCTCGGGAACAATTATTTTTTCGGGATGAAAGGTACCCTATAACCTTTTCTGTACCCCTGACAACGTGTATGTAAAATTTCATGATCATTGGTTCAGTAGTTAAGACATGAAGGCGTAACAAACAAACAAACGGACTTTCGCATTTTCATATTAGTAATTTTACTACTGGCACATCTTAATAAAATAACAAAATACCTAAGCAAAATACCCACCAAAAACTAAAATAGGTATTTAACTTTTGCATAGGTACTTAGATATGTACCTACCTAGTCAGTAACAATCTGATTAATGAACTATAAGTAATTTTTTACGATTCGAGTACGTAGGAAAATCAAACCTCAACAATATGTCAGCTAAATTAGCCTTTCATAATATCTAAAAACTTAAACTTACATTTTCTAAAAACAACCGGCGCGGCAAGCGAATTCAATAATCACTGCACGCACAACCGATTACCGAATTTGCTTGCCGCTCCTCCAGTTCCGACCGACCGACAGACGATATGGTCACCCTACACTTTGATTATTCATAGTAAATAAATTTGCAAATTTCTCTAAAACGAATGAAGATATCGTGGAAATATATTTTCGGGACGTTTATCGTGATCAAACGGTTAAGAAAATTTGTTTATTTATAATCTGAATACAATTTTCACCAATATTTTAGACTTTACATTACAAAAATAGTATGAACTGGAGGTTCGCATGCTTTTATAAATTTAGATCGCGATATCTTTGTCCCGGTTGCGTTACATGAGCAACGAATGTATTCGTAGCTGTCACAATGAATATGTGACGGCTACAAATACATCAATCCACCGGTATAGGCTCGGATTGATCTGGAATTCGACGATTTAACCAAAACATTACCTCAAAAAGTGGCAGATCTCCGGCCCACATGTTTTTGTAAAAAATTCTGCCGGGGAAGCCGTCACAATCATAACGAAACCTAAAATAAGAACGCATATCATCGGTACATTACTTCTAGGTGGTTTTAGGAAGGAATTATGCAAGTGGCACGGACATTATTTCGTTGTTCAAGCCATAGCGACGTCACATCCGGTAAAATTTTAGAAAAGTATTAAAAATAGTGAGAATCAATAAAACTTGAAAATAACGAAATCAGTTTCTTAAAATGGTCTTTATTTTCAAAAAATAAAAATACATCAAAAATAAATAGTATGGCCAATTGGACTGCCAGTCCTAGTTTATCGATTTTATCGATACTCGTGACGTCATCAGTTAGTCAAGCCCTATCGTAAAACAACATTTTACTGTTTTACGTAAAATAAACTAAATTATTTATTGTACATATAAAATATGACTATATATGGCAAATGAAATTAATAAACTATGTTCCATAGTGTTTTCTTCGTCGATAAACGAATAAATGTAGTAAAATTTTGTATTTAAAGAAATGTGTGGCAATATCTTATTTACCTGTGAAAATTGTGATTACTTGGGTTGTTTCTTTTTGTGACATCACAATTACATAAAGGACAAGACACCGTGACTCCACGATACCTTTATTAAAAAATTTAATTAAGATTCTCAAATATTTTAAGCAAAATGTGATTGCTCATTTGCAAGACGGGACGCTAGGGGCTCTTACTGTAAAAAAAGTTGGCACACTGTCACTTGATCCTTTGTCTCTTTTTTTCATAGACCGTGTCCGTATAACGATAACTTCTCTTTTCCACGCTCTATTGGTCTTCTTGAGCGCAGCGAAAATTTTTCTAAGTCTATGAAATAAATACAAAAACTTGATTTAATTAAACTTTAATATTGTCTGTCAAGAGCTTATGATATAATAGGTAGTAATTTATTTAGACAAAAAGTTTTTGCACAATGAGTAGCAGCGATAGTGAGGGTACCGTAGAGGATGCGGTACAGGACGAGCAAGAAGACGACGGCGACCGAGTGAGTTCACAATCATAAATTACAGCTCTGTGTTTGGGTTATTTCACTATGAATTCCACCATAATTTGCTTTTTGTTTTAGACAGCTATTAGAGCAGAATTGTCCTCTTTATCATTCGAAGAACTTCAAAAATTGAAGCAGAGGATTGGTGCTAAAGTATACAATGAGGCCCTGTTTGGCAAGAAAGATAAAAATGAAGTTAGTAAATCTAAAGTTTTCAAAAGGGAGAATAAAAATCGCCCACGAGAGATAAGCTCGAAAAAACCAGTTTCATTTTTGTTGGATGCACCAGTAGTAAGGAAAAAAGAAATTCGAGATCCTAGGTAAAAACCGCCTAATTATTTCACTGGTTGTTATTCTTCATCTAATGAAGAATTTACTTTTTTACAATGTTTTCTTGTTTAGGTTTGATCCGCTGTGTGGAGAATTTGATAAGAAACAGTTTTCTGAAGACTACAACTTTTTATCTGATATCCGCATCAATGATATTAAGGAGATCCGATCAGAACTAAAAAAGACTACGGATCCTGAAAGAGAGAAGAAGTTGCGTAGGTTACTACAGAGGCTGAACGACCAACACAAAGACAGTAAGAAAAAGAAAGTGGATACAGAAGCAAATGTGAAGCAGAAAGAACTATTGAAACAAGATTTCAGAGAAGGGAAGCAGCCCCACTTCAAAAACAAATGTAAGTATGCATTTTTTTTTAAAGGGGGGACACCAGCGAAGTCCGACGAGGTGATCAGTCTCTCTAGTTGGAACCATACTTGTATGCATACTTTATTTCTAAAATCAAAGTGTTAAGGGTTTTTACTTATGCCCCCTGAATGATAAATCTAATCACATTTCAATAATAATAAAATATAACTTATACAAGTATAGTTTGTAACTACAGTTCGATGCATACTTATTTGTGTGTAGCCATGCCCCACCACTCACTTCTCCCATGCGCATCTAAAATTATGTTGTGCGTGTCGTCTCACACATTCGATGTTCTAGGCCACCATAAAATTTGCATTAACCTGTACCCTATCAAAGGAGAAGTATAATACTAATCGTTTTAACATTGCAACTAACCTTTCAGCTGAATTGCGAGTTGAAGCATTAGTGAAACAGTATGAAGATCTGAAGAAGGAAGGTTCAGGTCGCATCCAGAGGCATCTCAAACGCAGACAACAGAAAGTCAAGAAACGGTCTCACAGAGCTCCTACTGGTGTCAGCTAAAAACTATATCTGTTGATAATAAATGTTTTGAATTTCAAATTTCTTTGAATGCCTTATTCGTACACTGCCCCGGAAGTGTCCGTTTTGACTACTGGGCCACAGTATCATAGAAGAAAAACGACTATGTCAACATTACGAAGGAATTTGTAAAAAAACCAACAATGAAAGTCACAAATACAAAGGTTTAACCGTGGCCGAAACATGGAGAACCATGCAGCCACGCAGTTCTGCGGAACTTAGTATAGAGGTCCCATTGTTTTTGTTAATCGCTGATACAATTTCGAAGAAAATGTAGGTAGATAGTATGAATAAACCCCTAATTTGGACTTCACGACTATGTAGGTACTACATTCTAATTATGCCACATTTCCTTTCCCATGGCAAGAGTATAATCCTGTAGTTACCGATTGATTGCCATAGTTTCAAAAGAGTAATAATTTATTACTAACAAATACACACTGTGATAAAATAAAATAATAATCTACGCCGGTGGCCATGCGAAGCGACGATTGGCGACCCTCTTCGCGTGGCTGTCGCCACCATATATACAAAAGTACTCTGTGGTCGCCACTGCCCCGCTATTAATCGCTGTAGTTCGGCCAGGGGCTCTATCAGCTAAAAACATTGAAGTTCATGTTAACTGTGTTTTGACAGATGTATGTGATACATTGCTACTTCGTCTTGGCACAAATAACTACTTAATAAAGAAAAATAGCAATGTATCACATACATCTGTCAAAACACAGTTAACATGAACTTCAATGTTTTTAGCTGATACTGCCGCTGATGCTGCAGAAAAAGCGTTTAACAAACAAGAGATACACAGACATATATCGAGAAAGAGATACCTATAGAGAGAGATACAAATGAAATTATTTCGATTTTAGCTGTCTCGCTAGCGCAGTCAGTTCTAGGTTCTAGCACATCATCGGGAATAGACAAGTGGCACAGTTGGGCTTTCGATTATTCGAATAGAATAGAAGTGATTTAAGTGTATGAACAATTTCATACGCCGTGATTGCCTATGGTCAGCGACATCTTACGTCAATTACATACTAATTTCGAATTGAAGTTCAAAATCGATTGAGACTTGAGAGACATGTTGTGAATGTGATAGTCCCCTAGCAATGCAATGACCACCGAAACGCGTTTCGGTTAGGGTTGCGAGGTGGCCGGGATGCACCGGGATTGTCCCGGAATGAAAGCATATGTCCAGTGTCGCTACCTAAGTATATCATATTCGTGTTTCGGTTGGCGACCGTGCTAGGTTTTTAATAACTATAACTTATTCACTCATCATTATCATAATTATCATCACATCTATCTTAGACCGATTTTGAATGGAGCATCTTCCAATTCAAAATCGGTCTATAATATTGATGTTAGTATTGAATAGTTAAAAAAAATATAGTTCCATTAATAGTATGTACTAGCGACACTACTTTGTATCAGTAGGTAGTATTATTATCTTAAGAATGAGTGCTGGCCACTTGAAATAACCATTTTCCTCATTGTATGACGTTTCTTTTTTGTTGATTATATTGACATAAGGCTGCACAGCAGCAGTTCTCTCAACAGGTTTTACCCTATTTTAAAAAAGAAAAAGGAAATTATTAACCTACTTGTAGGCAGGAAACCGCTTCTAATTTATAAAAATAACTTTCCATTACTTTTTGACCATGAGCGTGCGTTTTCCACAAAAAACTAGGAAGCTTCCATTATTTACAGGAATAAAAGCGTATCTCTGGGGAATAATAAAATTCTTAATTTCAGACTTAAGTTAGAAGTACCTTTAGATAATGACTACCGCTTGGCGTAGTGGCAGCGATCCTGCCTCTCGACCCAAAGGTCCCGGGTTCGAATCTTAGTAGGGGCATACTGAATATCTGTTTGTGTGACGAGACTGATACAACCTTTGCTTAGTTTAGGACTAAATTGGTGTGTTTGTCCAGTATTTAGGTAGGTAACTTATGTATTTATTGTTATCACTTTTTCTTGGTGTACAAAGCCACTAGACGACCTCCGTGGTCTCAGGAGTTTTCCAACTTTGACAACCTCCGTGGTCGAGTGGCTTTGTACACCGGTTTTCAAGGTATCGCCATCTCTGAGGTCCCGGGTTCGATCCCCGGTTGGGTCAATTTAGAAAACGAACTTTTCTATATTGGCTCAGGTCTGGGTGTTTGTGATACCATCGTTGTCTCTGATTTCCATAACACAAGTGCTTTAGCTACTTACTTTGGAATCGGAGCAATGTATGTGATGTTGTCAAATATTTATAATATTTATTTATTTATTATTTTAGGTACTAGCGCAGGGGGCCATGTCTCTCCGGAGTAGCCCTAGGCGCCCACCTGGAGAAAAATGGGCAAACGCGTAGTCACGTCGGGTCGGGGGCTCACTCCGCTTCCCCGAACCTCTTAATTGCACCCTGGAGAATTTTGTCTGAAAGAAACACTGATTGTTATAAGCAGTAGGTAAAATATGGTAATACCATATGAAGTATATTGAGTACCTACCTATGTACTAACATAATAGGTATACAAGGTGTTACAAAAATACCCCTAATGACGAATATGGTATATAGGGACCATCAAACTGAACAACTTTTACTATGGGACCAACTCTGAAATCGCGAAAAAAAATCAGCTGTTTCATACATTTTGATATTTTCGATTTTAATTTTTGTATGAAACAGCTGATTTTTTTTCGCGATTTCATAGTTGGTCCCATAGTAAAAGTTGATCAGTTTGATGGTCCCTATATACCATATTCGGCATTAGGGGTATTTTTGTAACACCTTGTATATTACATTCGGTGAATATAGGTACATACCTACATCATCCTAATATTTTCCCTGCGAGATTAGTAAGAGAAGGAAAAACAAAGATTATTCAAATATAATATTATTTAATAAATAGCTAACCATATAATAGTTACACCATCAAAACAATAATAAGGAAACCCGTATTTAAAACATGCATTAATTTACATGCAAGGGTTTCCACACACTCAAAAAAAAATTACTCAACCAATAAAAAGGAATTATCCTGAAGAGCGACTTTAACTGGTATTGATTTGTGAGATTTAAGTGTTCAATAGCCAAAGACAATTTTGTTAGGGATGCTAATTTAAGGTTTCGATGTATAGCGGCAGTGTATGCTCAACATGTCAAACCGGTGGATTAAAGTTATCTGTTTGGTCGTCTCAGCGCGCTGGTCAAATTGCCTTAAAGGCGCAGACCAGCATCAGTTGATGGCAGACTTCGTGCTTGGGCGCATCTTGCTATAACTTTTTTCGAGAGCCTTTAAAATGAAGACGTTTATTTTCATATTGGCTGCGATCTCCGCAGCATCGGGATATGGATATGGACCGGGTATGTATTTTTTTTATCTAGTAGGTGCTTACCTATATCAGGCTAAAAATATTTTGTTAAATTTCTGTTGTTGCTTTTGCCAACCTAGCTTGCGAGGCGCACAGAAGCTCCAAGATGTACGTACCTACCTAACATAAGCATTTTTTTGGTAAAAATATATTTTACACCCCTTTGCACTGGGTACACTTAAATAATCGCCTATATCTTAACAAGGTATTAGTACAACTCCACCAAATTTAAACTTGTTTGTAAGTTTTAATTTAAATAACCAACGAGCTAGCGAGCGGCGCAATTTTTGAACTCGCGCTTGCATAGCGTTTGCATCGCTGTTCAGGGTAAAAAAAAATTGTGTAAGTTATAAAAGACTCTAAATAACAATAAAATTTGAGTTCATACAACAACCGCAAAGAAAAAAGGTAGATTTTCAGAATTTTCATAAAATGTCTGAGAATAAATATCTTCATAAAAACCTAATTTTTAAAACAAAAAATAGTTACTGTTAAATCCATCGGTCCGCCCTGCTTAATGTCGTTTTATTATTATTATTATTATGTAGTTAAAAGCTTTAATATTCTACCCATATTGTGGGATAAACATAAATTACCATGGTCCTGGCATTGAAAGAGTTCAAGATACTCCTTACTTTGTCCTTGTTGACTTGCAAAGTGCACACCCGGTCCTCTATTTATAGAACAAACATAAAGTTGTTTTAAAAAAACAAAACATGTTTTCGTTATTGGTTACCTATACGACGACCTCCATGGGCGAGTACGTCCGAATATGAACTCGTACTCATACTCGGACGGATAGCAACAGCGACGCTTTGTATGGGAGCCACTGAGATTGATAACACGTAAAAAAAAATGTCTTCCGGTTTTTTTTGGTATTGTTGTTGTACAGTCAGTCACAAAAGTTTCTTAACATTTTAGTTGATTTAATTACATTTATTTATTCCATAAAACAATCCATAAATTGTGTTGGAAACAGTTACAACAATAATAATAAAAGATCAAGTTAAATCATTAAAAAAATTAATTAAAATATTCCATTGAATTCAAAGTTTAAATTTGATTACATAATTTAAAAAATAGTAACTAAATGTCACTTTATAGAATACAAAACAATCCAATTACTTATTAATTTTATTACTTTATTTGGAAGCCTTGACATAGTCATCTACGGAATAAAAATTATTTTCAAGATAAGATCACAATCTACTTTTAAAAATATTAACATTTGGCACATTCTTTAGATTGTTTGGTAGTGTTACGTGTTAACGTGTTAACACGTTCGCTGACGTTAAGAACTTCACTGACTGGTACCCTGCGCTATGTTTAACTATTTTCAATCTCGGATGTACCAAATTTTCAATATCTTTCCTTCTGGTTTCATACCGCTTTGACCTTTTTTCAGGGGTTTCAAAGTACTTTGTTATAGCAAATTTTTTTGAATAAATACTTCAAGGCGCTGGCTTGCAGCGTGAGTTGATAATACTAGAAAAAATTCGACGTTCCCACTAGTTACTCGGTAGCTCTGCGGTCAGAGTATTGGACCGGATATCCAAAGGTCGTGGGTTCGATTCCCGTCCGAGAACATGATCTGGTGCGAGTATATTATTTAGTCAAAGAATTGAATATAACAAAGTACTAAAAATGTAAAACGACTTTCGTTGCTGACCGTACCTACTTAAATTTATTTTTAAGTTTTTGGAAAACTAACAGTTTTAGAGATAACTCACATATTATTTTGCATTAATATTTTATTCGTAGGCATATTCTCGTATCTGTTTAGTTTAAATAGGTAAATGACATCAATATAGGTCTGGTTTTGCGAAAGTTCACTAAAGGTGTCATTGAAACTGGTTATACGAGGATAAAATAACATAATATATTAATGTTGTTATTACAGATTAGCGACTTGATTGAAGATCAAATGACTTTAGGAGGAAAATTGTTTCGTTAACTTACTTACCGCTTAGATTTTTGCATTTCTTTATTCCAGTGTAGGTAGTTACCGACTTCAAAAAAAGGAGGAGGTTATCAAGTCGACGGTATATTTCTTTTTTATTTCTTTTTATGTATGTTTTAACATAACTTCACCAGTTGTTAACCGATTTCAATCATTATTTTTTTATTTGAAAGAACACAGTTTGTGTGTGGTCCCATAAAAAAATTACAGAGATCTGGCTAGTAGTTTTTTCATAATCCTGAAAAATAACAATTATTTGGCTTACCATCGCACGAGTTTTTGCGGATTATCAATTATAACTTCTTTGTTTGTGAACCGATTTTTATAAAAAAAATCTTCACGTGCAAAGCTCGATAAGTAAGTAATTCGATTAACAGATTTATTTATTTCATGGAAGATTTACAGGAAGAATTTTTAAGTAAATTATTATTTACCATTAACAAATCTTCACAATTGAGATAGGTAAAATAAGTACCTATTTATTATTACTGTTTCTTGAAAAGTTGAAGTAATAAGTGTACCTATACCTAATAAATAGACGATGATCAGCCATTTTTGGGCCATGCGCTAAACCACTGCGCCGCCGAGCTCCTCAATAGATAGATAAATAGGTACATATAATAAATAAAATATCTGGTATTATTATTATCCTAATGATAAAAATATTGTTTCAGGTGTGCGACTCGACGGTTTTCGTGGTAAGTATTTAAAAC
This sequence comes from Catoptria pinella, assembly GCA_963556745.1. Lineage (NCBI taxonomy): Eukaryota > Metazoa > Arthropoda > Insecta > Lepidoptera > Crambidae > Catoptria > Catoptria pinella. The sequence goes on from OY750776.1 coordinate 2,355,611, forward strand.
TGGCTTTTGCCCGCCCGCGACTTCGTCTTTAACATTTATAATGTTAGTAAGATATCCATATCTAATTATCCCGTTCCTGCCCATTCTCGTACCTGTTCTTGTTCCTGTTCCTATTCCCGTATTTTTAAGGGTTTAATCACGTCCACCGGACTAAATGTCATACTCTTTATTTCGAATTATCAACCTTCTTTTTCAACAATCCTTGTTTTAAACAAGGATATAATATCCTTGGTATAATATTATCTATGTGTATTTTATTTTTTATACTTGTTAATCCATGTCCGACAAGAACTTTGTGTCATAGAATTATTCATATGAATTATAATTATCTACTATGATACCTGTTCTTATGAAGTCCGACAACATTTAAAAATGTTACAAGTATTCTATCTATCCTGTTCTCTCATATCAATTTTACAAGTCTCATCCTTTCACGATATTTTTTTTCTTTATTATTCCAAAAGGTGATGCTAGAAATTAAACAAAAAACACTTTGCCGTCTTTGAAGTCAATCGATCTTTGCTCGCAGTAAAAATCGATTTGACTTCGAGTTTTACGCGCCAAAAGCACCCTTTTCGTGCTGGAGAGGTGAATAAGTTTTTTTCGTCTGAATAAATAAAATCCATTAAATAGTAATAACTAATCATAGTTTATTATTTTTTAGTGTGTTTGACCTTTGAAATAAGGGCTGGTTTACATTGTATTAGCTGTTAGTAGAGAGTAGACGTACATAGCCTGCTGTTTGACGTTCTTTTAAAATCAACGAACATGCCAGGCAATGAACCTCTACTCTCTACTAACAGCTAAGATAATGTAAACCAGCCATATAGCTACCTGTACCTATGTAATTGTATTTTCCAGCCAAATTCGGTTGGTCGGAGTCACTTGCTGATAAAGAGTACTTCTTCAAAATACCTCGCACTATCAGCAATGCAGAGTCACAGGGATGGAAGCGGACAGAGCGACCCCCCGGCGGCGTGCTGCCAGAGTTGAGGATGTACTGTCCCCCGGGCAGGGCCGTGTGTCCGCTGTTCGACGCGGGCGGCTTCGTAGCGGGATTACAATTGGCTGTAAGAATCTGAATAATATTTATAAGTTCCGGTTGACACCTGCTCCTCGCACTATCAGCAAAACGACTGGGATGAAAAGATCCCAGTTGTCACCCCGGGTGACAGTGTTAGAGGGGACTCCTGGGAATAATTGACAGGGATGGAAGCGGACAGAGCATCCCCCCGGCGCTGTCGAGGTTTTTTGTTGACTGTGAGCTATTTCCGACTCTTCTTTCAGCATTATCACCATGAAAAATCATCGACCAATTACAATTTCCAGTACATATCAACATAAATTTTTCGTTTAACTTAGCACTTTATCTTATAAAATAAAGTAAACAGTAGTTTGAGGAAGTCGCAACGCTAAGATGTTGACGGCGGCCGGCGGGCCCACTCACCGGCCGTTTATCTAATTTATTTGAATGACCAAGATCAATCTCTGTTAGGTCGGGGACCGCGACATTACAATCTAGAACTCTCCAAGTCTCCTGGAATAAGAAACAACGAAGATTATGTTTGTTATACAAAAAGTCATGTATTTTCCATGAACTATCAAATATTTAAAATAAAATTATAGGTAGTTATGATACAGATTTTCCCAGTGTGTTTTAAATTATATACTGGTAGGATGGTAGTGTGCCACAAAATGGTAGAGATCTATCGTACACGACTAAATAGTGGTGGCACAATTTTAGATATCAATTGTACTGTCTTGTTTATGATGCTTTTTTAAATCGCACACAGTTTGGTTTTCAAAGAATTGTTGCTTTAGGCTGAGTTTCAGAGCTTCACTGCAATAGTTGAAAAGTATTGCTTAAAAAAAATCTTATCCTGAATAGGTACTTTCAACCTTATTCTAAAGTGAATCTGTATTGTTGCATGTTGAACAGTTGAAGTCGGGTTACGGTCGAAGACTCAGACTCTACACCACTTTTGTAACCGAGGACCATTTGACTTTTGTGCATTTAAGGCTGGCCCCAGACTTACCGGTTTCATTTCTTTGCTTTGCTGTTCTAGTAGAACAGGAGGCCGTACCTGCTAACGCATCGAACTTCGGAAATCTGCCGGGCTTCAACTTAAAACAGATAAATCGAAGTAAGAAGTTTCGTATTGTAGTTATTTAGAAGATATCGATTTTCATGTGACATCATAAATTAGGGTTTGCCATTTTGGCCCGATTTATTTGTTTTAATTTGAGGCCTGGCAGACTTTACGAAGTTCGATGCATTAGCTGGGTAGCCCCAGTTCAACTAAAACAGTAAAGCAAAGAAATGAAACCGGTAGGTCTAAGTATGGAAAAGGTTGAGAGAACAACTTTTTGGCCATCAAGGCTAAGGCCATACTACTTAAGAGCCTAATAGCCGAATACTCAAAGGCTTCTTAGCTAAAATCTTTACTTAAGGTCTCCTTAACTTTAAGGAAGCTGTCAGTTTCATAGTTTCTGTCAAATCTGAAAACTTTTTTGAGTTTAAGTTGGCCTTAACTCTAAAATTCATTTGAGTATTTGGCCGTTATTGCTTATTGCTGAAAGACAAGTTAACTGATCCTAGTGAATAGGTAGTATTGTATACGTACTATCGCAGACATCGCAGTCGAAAGTCACAGTACTAATACTGTGGCCCACTGCGAGCGACGCGTCTGGTATGTGTGTTCGGTAGTCACAACGCAAGTCGCGTAGCGAATTTCTGCTCTTGGCACTTATAGTATCACGTTTTCCATAACCATATTCTTAGTCAAGTTTTACAAGGAATTTATTACTATCTAAGGTCACAGAATCTAAGGTTGAATTATGTACCTGTCTCTCCCCAGTTACCGGTGAGCGACTATGATTTAGGGCCCATCAAACCCGACAAGTTTGTGAAGTGGAACGCACCGGCCGCCAACGGAGAGCCCGCAAACGACTACTGGACCCTCACACAATACTACGTCACTGAAGGTATTACTTCTCTTATATTGTACGCAACCTACAACAGTTCGCCACAGTGTGTACGTTTGCGAATCTGGTTGCGCAGCACATATTATGCACACCTTATGGCGCACTGTTGCAGGTTCGCAGAGTGCGGAGATTCGCGATTTTAAGTAGGTACCCAGCTTTACAGCCTGACCACGCGAAGCGGCGAACGGCAACGTGACGAGTGAATTCCTATGACACGCGAATTGTGAATTTAGCGCTGTACTATGTCAGAGTCGAGCGTGCAATATAGATAGGATTCCCTCGTTGCTTCGCTGTTCGTCACTTCGCGTGGCCAGGTGGTTAAGTTAATTGCTTCGCTTTTGGTCATGACCATCAAAGATCTTAGGAGTTTGAAGTCGCCTTTCAGCGGAGAGCCATCTTATCACTACTGGAATGGACCCTCACGCAGTACTACGTCAATGAACGTATATGTTACTTCTCTTTTCGGAAGAAAAGAGAAGAGATGCTTCTTGTGGAAAAAAGCTCCAGAAAAACTGTTGTTGGACGGTGACCATCCACGATGAATTTTCATCCTAAAACGATACGTTTCGGATGCCTACGGCCCGCTAATAACTACTATGACCCTCAAGCAAGATAATACAATTTGGGACACAATTATGAACATAAAGAATATACATACTTGAACTATCGATTTCTGTGAAAGCTTTAAGCACAAGCGCAGACTGGTACGTACTTTCCACTGAGCTTCCAACGTTTATTTTGTGTCTTAGAGTCGCTGAAGGCTGGAGCGGGTCCCCAGGCAGCGAACGGCGAGACCCTGCAGGACGGCGGCGTGTGGGTCACCGGGCTGGACGGGAAACTTCTCAAGATACCCACCTCAGAGGCAGGGCTCAAGAAAACAGCCTTCATTAAGCAGAACTGCGTGCCTAAAATGGGTAATTAGTCAGTTTAATTAGAAGTCACATAGTTCGAAAAGGTTCGAAGCACCCCAATAAAGCGATATGCCATATTATTAAAGAAATTAATTGCTACCTACTTGTATTATAGCTATTACTTATTTAAATATTTCCAGGCACCCACTACTTCTACAACATGACACGCGACATGAAGTGCGAGGATCACCTGCCGTGGTTCGTGCTCACCAACAAGGGCGATACCATCGGCACTGGCTTCATGATGTTCGGCAATTTGGCGGAGCCGAAGACTCGCAACTGGTTTGAGAAGCCGGTCACCACGGAACAGATCAAGGAGGTTGAGCTTGATTAAAATAATGTAATGGGTTGAGTAAGGAATACCAATTTGGGATGAGTGAAGAATTGGGATGAATCGTCATGGGATGAATACGGAACAACCCTTTTAATTACGTAACGCTGTAATAAATAATGAAACCAATGTCAAACATCAGTCAAAAGAATTATTGTTACCAACAACACTATGATGACACTATGTATGACAGCTTGTCTTGTCTTCGTTTGAATGGTATCTCACTTCGTTACGTAATGCGCTCCGATTGGCATATGCAGTCACGTGATTTTGAGCGTTATTTAAAAAATATACGCATATTTACAACGTTAATTTTCACGTGATTTTGAGCATTATTTAAAAAATACGCATATTTACAGTTACGTTATATAATTTTCAGTATTTTAATATTCCTTTTTACAGTTTAAAACCTTTTTATATTTTTGCGAATCATTATGTCACCATCCTTATTAAGTCGGAACATCTTTTTTCTTAATAATTTATTTCGTCAAGGCAATTACTAGAGGCGCCTCCGCAACATTAAGGCTTCTGTTGAATTTTAAAGCAGTTTTAAAACACCTAAAGATGCAATGAGTTCGGAACGCCATCAAACATTTCATAAACTTGTATTTTTCATCGTAAAGTTTTCCTCGCTATTTAAGATAAAATAGTTCGGTTCATTTATTTTAAACTGCATCTAGTCTCACCAAAACTGATAAAAGGTGGACACTTTTCTCGTAATCGTATTGTACAATATTTTGAAAATAAATAGGTATTTATATAATGTTTTAAATTTCCATGGTTTTTGACGTTATTAGAATAAACTATATCGGGATTTACACCATGTACCTGTTTATTTTTTATAAACAAGCTATGATAATGTCTCAGTAGCTAAGTTCATGCTCACGACAACGCACAGGAACAAAGACGCATTATTTTTGCTGGACAATATTGTCTGTCTAGTTACAATTACAACAGTCGACTGCCTTTTTGTGGTACGATTAGATTTTTTACCTTTCTCTATAAATAAATAAATATTTGACAACATCACATACATTGCTCCGATTCCAAAGTAAGTAGCTTAAGTACTTGTATTATGGAAATCAGAGACAGCGGTGGTATCACAAACAGCCAGACCTGAGCCAATATAGAAAAAATCGTTTTCTAAATTGACCCAACCGGGGATCGAACCCGGGATCTCAGAGACGGCGACACCTTAAAAACCGGTGTACAAAGCCACTCGACCACGGAGGTCGTCAAATCTCTATGGATTAGAAGTTAGCAATGATTTATCTCTACAGGCATTTCGGAAGCACAAATGTTATGACTGTTATTCACAAACTGTCAGTTCAGTTTCACAGGAAGTAAAGAATAAGTTTCTCATAATATCTTGTAGTTACCTACCATTACAAATAATTTATTAAAAAATCTGTTTCATTTCTAAATTTAACCAGAAGATAGGTACTATCTGGAACCTGTAAAACAGGTCCTAAAAGTAAATTTATACAGCATTCTAGAGTTATTTTGTACTTTTGTTTACTCGTATATATATCTATACGACGTGAAACTCCTCAAGATATTTAGGAATGGAATTAGGAGCTATTTGAGTACGTCAGCCTGGAGTACTAACTTGATATACCCTCCAGGGATCCAATCTCGCATCGTGTCGTGAAGGTAAATAATCGTATCAACGCGCGGAATTCAATTCATTAACCTCCGAGTTCCATTAGATTGGGCGATGCGACTCAAGAAGGTCTAAAGCGGGGTTTAGACTAGTAAGATCTTCCTGCAATTTCTTGAGAGAGTAAGTTCTGCAATCTGCAACACTGATAATTTAGCTTGCCACACCCTGTTTTGTTTATACAGTGGTAACAGCTTGCGGAAGTCAACTTCTGCAAGATGTATTGCTAGTCTAAACCTTGCTGGACGCAAGCAAGTTCGTAGCTTACTACGCGTTCACTTCATGATTGCCGCTACCTCCCGGCCCGCTTCGTCATACCGCACCCCCTGCGTCGCCTCTCTAGTACGGCTAGCAACGCGAAGCTTAATTTTTGTTTCTGTTGATTTAATCATTACGCTCGTTATATGTGTTGTTATAATGATTAAAAGAGTAAAATTCCTACATAAAGGCGAACCTAACTTGTTATATAAATTAATGACACTCTTTGAACAAGAAAAAAATGAAAAACAGTTGAAAAACATGATTACTTTTTTGTCTACAGTACCGTTAGCTGTGACGTCATAACGGTCGTCGTCGGCAATCACGAAGTGACCGCGTAGTATTTGACAGATGATTTGATAGTTGTGATATAAAAAATAGTTATGTCAAATTGTCTGTCATGTCCTTAGAATAACTCCTAGCATTTAGGCCCATGTCGGTAGTTGTCTAATCTAAATAATGATGAATGCTATTGCCGTCTCCTAATTTAAATAGTTAGTAATTTGAATGACATGACTATTTTCTTTGTGATTTAAGGTCATCTTACCCGATGCGCCCCAATGCTTTGGTGAATGGGAAACGAAATATGGGCTTGTCCTCCTGCACATCTACTACGTCAACGACCCATTTAACATCCGCTGCGAGTAAGTCCTGGTTCTGACAAGTCCTGGATCATCCATATTTTTAATTTTAAAGAGGACAGTGCTTCTTGAAAGTTGAAGGTATTCAACACACCTAAGTGTTCGTGTGTTGTAAAATATTAGTTTCGGAAATACACTGACATCAAATGAGCAGGAATTGGCGGTAAACGAAGTTTATTGAAATCACTCCTGTAAACTAGGTATCGGTGTATTTCTCAAACGAACTAAGTACTTATAGGAAAAAATCTACGAAATACCGAATTTAATGCTGTGAGAATGGCGTAGTGACTTACATTGTGCGTACAAAACTGGATCAGTTTGTTTTTGATAGATTTTTCTTAATTAATCTTACTACCGTACTAAGAGACATCAATTAAGTTTAAGACTTCATTAAAATTGTTGCTATCCCTTTCTTTTCCATAGTGATAGTATAAGACGACACGATTCTTATTGAAGCATTAAACTTAATTAGCATCTCTGAGTACGGCAGTTGTCCTTATGCACCTTGGAGTTATCAACGCATGGCTACGACCTGCAACTATTAATATCTTAATAAATCCGTCCAATCTTTCGTGTTGTCTCTTTACTATTTTTCCACCCCTACTCCTACACTTCCTGCACCTCTGATGAACAGATATTTTTAAACTTCGCTTTAAGTGTCCGGCGAACAGTAAGCTTCAAAAGCAAAGCTACAAACGTAATACCAAAATGATTTGCAATTTGAGCATACTATTTTTGTGATGTTATTCGGATAAAGACGGTATTTGTCTAGGGTTCTATTAAATAAAAGTAAATGCCAATTCATTTTTCATACAAAACTGTAAATCGCATTATTTTTTATTTGGTTAGAGAAATACTGTATTAATCCTTATAACATCACAAGAAGAGTTAATAATGCTCAAATTGCAAATCATTTGGTACTACGTTTGTATAGGAAGCCGACTGTTCACGGACTCTTAATTACTTTTCACGATTTCAGTCTTTATTGGCTGCAAGTTTGTTGAACTCTATTTAACGTATCTACTGGTTTGAGCTTAAAAGTTGTGTGTGGTAAATAAGGATTCTTTAAACAACTATTGGAGTTTATGATGCATGTTAAATTATCAATAGTTTTTCTTTCCTTTCATCGACACTCAACTGTCAAAATCAATTGTATTTTGACAGGTACACGTGATAAATCTTTATGTCATATAGCGTTTCGGTGGTAAGGTCATGCAAAAAAAAAATTTTAGGCGACTCGGTAGCTCAGCAGTAAGAGCATTGGATCGGACTTCCAAAGGTCGCGGGTTCGATTCCCGTCCGAGAATATGATCTGGTACGAGTCGAATTTTCCTAGTATGTTATTTAGTATTGTATAACAATAGCATTGCGAATGCTAAATTCTCAAATTTATAAATAAATTTCGTTACATTTTTACTTAAAGTTAACCACCCTAATTTGAAAAAATCTAGCCAAAAGTATCCAGCCCCCTCTGACTATCAAAAGTAACATCAAAGTAATATCATAAGTGAGATGGCGCTATACGCGATGTATAGCTCTGTCTCTATCACAACATTACTTCAATATTACTTTAAGAGCTTAGAGTACCCTCCCAGAAGAACACTTCTCGAAATTAAAAACAGTAAAAAATATCATTAAAGTGTCTAAAACCGGGTCGTCCCTAGTTAATTGTTTTTGGCACTTAATTAAAGCATTGCTTGACCTTGCATCTGCACCTTAGAACTTCGAATATTCGATAGCATGTGAAGGAAATTAGAGCATGTAAGTAAGTATACGTTCATCTACTACACTGATTGATAAAAGTCCACTTGTTTTATACTTCTATAGTTCACACCACAGCACTGCCGACAATAGATTAAGATATATATCATATTATGAACTCTTTCAGGACTGGTGACTCCGTGAAGCCAGCTCGAGTCCTAGATCGGTTGCTCCTCAGCGCCGTCCGGTACGCCAGCCAGGTGTCCGACGGAGTGAAGAGCCTCTTTAGTGGCTGACATAAGCCATAAACTACTTAAGTACTTCTAAAGACGTCCGCTCAGTATTATTACATTACCTAAACCTATTTATTGTAAGATTACTTAAAATTAAATACTTAATTGTAAAGAAATATAATACATAATTGGTTTTTCAACTAAACACAGTTTTATGCAGTGAACATAATGGTAAGTAAAGATAGATCCATACTCATAACATAATTCCTATAATACCATAGTAATTAGTAGTCTGTCTGATTGTTACGTTTTCAGCTCTGGGTATATCTGGTTTAGCTGTCTAGGCCTTTAAAAAAGGCCTATTAATCGAATCGAATCACATTCCTAGGAATGTGATTCGATTCGATTAATTCGAAGCAAGATCAAAGCTCTAGAGCTTAGAGCGGACAAAATCTAGTATTTGATAATAATACAAATGAAAATATATCGCGGGAGTCAAGTCACAAAACATATTTTGGAGTGTGATTTTAACAGCAAACTCTGCGAACTGAACATAGAGTGTACAGAGTGTAAAGGCGTTAAAATGTTTACATCTAATAAATAAAACATAACATAAACATAAACAACATAAGGTATGGTATTTTTGACATTAACGATACACGATAATATGAATTATTCACCAGACATACACTTTTCCCGTAGAGATACTTTTAATAAAACTACGCTTTTATTCCCCAGTGTAACCCCCTATTTTCCCTATCCATCCCCTTGGTGCTCTAGCACCGCATTTAAAAAGAAACACAACACTTCAACAAAAAGGATGTCTGAGTCTAAGTGAACATCCTGTAAGAGGACCCGAAGCTTATTGAACTCGCTAATTTTCTAAGTTTTTTTTACATTATACAAGGTGTTACAAAAATACCCCTAATGCCGAATATGGTATATGGGGACCATCAAACTGAACAACTTTTACTATGGGGCCAACTCTGAAATCGCGAAAAAAAGATCAGCTGTTTCATACAAAAATTAAAATCAAAAATATCAAAATGTATGAAACAGCTGATTTTTTTTCGCGATTTCAGAGTTGGCCCCATAGTAAAAGTTGTTCAGTTTGATGGTCCCCATATGCCGTATTCGGAGTTAGGGGTATTTTTGTAACACCTAGTATATAAATAAATAATTATTATATTTTAACTTTAACGGGTTGTTCCGTATTCATCCCATGACGTCACATCCCACTTATTATTTTTTCCTTACTCAACCCAGTTTTGTTCCTTACTCAACCCACAACAATAATATCATTTTAAATTCCTTATTCATCCCAAAAGTATTCCTAACTCAACCCATTACGTAAAGCCACCCAAAAATTTAAGATTTATGTGTACGGTCTGAATAAAAATATTACGGTCTGAATAAAAGGATAAATATATTCTTATATACTTACTTTTTAGTAAATAAATACTTAATATATAGGTACATAGCTAACACCCAGGCCAAGACAAATAGACATGATCATGCACACAAATATTTGTCTTGTTCGGGAATCGAATCCGAAACATCTGGCGCAGAAGGTATCCTTCCCCTGCGCCAAATCGGTCGTCAAAAATGTATTATTTTGTTCTCACCAACAATTTTTACTTATCCATTTGATAATCCAAAAAAATTTAGATGTTATAGACATTAGAACTTAAGTAAATTAACACTTATAAAAAATATATCTAAAAGATGGTAGATATATGGTATGGTAATAGATGGTAGGATGGTCATATATCAATGATAGGGGTCATAACAAATAGGGCTAAATCTGGAAATTTATTTAAATAATTTTAACTTAAAAATAAATTTCATTATAATTTGGGGGCAGTGAGGACTATAATATATAAGGGTCAGAAGAGAGTAAAAAATAATAAAATAAAGTATTAAACTGCCCCGGGGACAGTGGTGAATAAATCTGCCTATCTGAGGTATACTTTTATTTACAAAACATGCATATTTAATTTCTAATGAGTACATAAGTACTTAGTATTACTTAGTTCAATTTATTGTATTCCTATATAATTTTCTGATAAAATATTAATCATTGTACTGCTATCCATACTTTTTAGTGATAAATTAATTTGGGATGAGTAAGGAATGCAATGGGGTTGAATTAAGAAAATATATTAAAAGAATGTAATGGGTTGAGTAAGGAATACCAATTTGGGATGAGTGAAGAATTGGGATGAATCGTCATGGGATGAATACGGAACAACCCATTTTAGGGTTACAACATCACATACCTACATTGCTCCCATTCCAAAGTAAGTAGCTAAGAGCACTTGTGTTATGGAAATCAGAGACAACGGTGGTATCACAAACACCCAAACCTGAGCCAATATAGAAAAGTTCTAAATTCTAAATTGACCCAACTGGGGGTCAAACCCGGGACTTCAGAGATGGCGACCTTGAAAACCGGTGTATGTACAAAGCCAGTCGACCACGGAGGTCGTCTCTCGTTATAAAAATTATTTACTCCTTGTATTGAACATAAGTTGATTGAAAATCGGAATCGTGTTTTTTTATCGACAACAAAGCAATAGCTCGTATCTCTTCTAACGAACGCGTTCGAAGTCATAACGTCCTTTCCACAAAGGACTTTCAATCCCCAGTGAACTAACCCCGGAATAACTTGTGCAACTTATTGACATTCTACCGAGTGATTTGAGAAACCTATTATGATATTGCGTTGCGCCACTCCATTATTTGCTCGTGACGAGGCGCAGGAAGGCTGTTGCGGTTGCGAAGTATCTATTTCGGCAGTTTTGTAAGACAATGATGGTAGGAAATACCAGTATGACTAAGTACCTAACTATACTATGACTCATAAGAATCTCTTTACATGCGTGACGTTTAAAAATAAGCGGTAACACTCGTCTTTAAAATTTAAAGTCATTAATTCATCAACGCCCGCCCGAGCGGACGCATGTGGTCGGATAAGAATGGAATATCTATTGTGTCTCATTTTCCGGGCGTTGAAGAGTTAATAATTTGCAGAAAATTCTATACATACTCAATAAATCATACTGTATCAGAACAGTATCACTATGTAGTTTAACTCATAAAAAATATTTCTATTTTATATTATTGCCGCCCATGCCCAGTAATGAGAAACCAATATAAGCAAAACACGTGCAATATGATAAAGTTAAGAAATTATTCATTAGGCTACACCGAGAGTGTTGCCAACGCCAACAGGATGCCCGGAGTGACAAATGAGATCTATCACGCCGGTTGAGAAACAACACAGTATCACAGAATAGTATTACGCGCTGTATCCTGATCACGCAATGGGAAGGCCCGGCGCAGGCGCAAGTGCATTGTTCCATTCTTGACACCAATGTAGGATCCGGCGTGTTTGCCCGCCGAAATTACTATTGTACTTGATTGCGATTGCGATTAGGTATGTATTTGTTTGTATTATAATAAGGAAATACCTAGTTGGCTAATTTAGGATTTTTTAATTGCTTAATCTCTATTACTAAATTCATACTATGCTAAAGTATAGGGAAAAGATTTACGAACGCAAGCATGTTTAAAATTAGTAGACGACAAAAGAGTTTTTTTAAATAAAATAGTATGAACACGCTAGTATTAATATTTTGTGTTGTATGCACAACAGCACGGTAAGTTCAACAGTTGAACTACGAAAACAGCTTTTATTACGTACGGCATAAAGACGGTCTCAAGGTCAACATGTATAGTCTAACGTGCCGCTGACTGTACCTATCAATTATACGATATTTTTATGGAAAACAACTCGTAATGATTCAACTCTCATATCATGGTTACAGAAACTGTAAAAGATATTAATACTACGAAGTGCGAACATTTGCAAATGTTATTACAAAGGACCAAACGCCAATTCTGATGAGATAAGCACCGTATCAAATTGATGATAAATACTTAATATCCGACCTTTTTTAAAGATTTAAAGTGTAGTTTTAAATTAACAGGGTTGTCCAAATATGTTGTGTTGTGTATATCGATGAGAAAACTGTATATTCAGCCTTGGTTAACTCGGATCTAACTCCGACACTTGTGCAGTCAAATCCATCACAACACAATAGTGTGAGTGTGCAGATGTCCTTTGGGTATTTTGAATAAATAATCACACAAGTGAGTGTGCACGGCAATGAACTAGATTCCCGTATATTCTGTATTGTGATTTAACGCCCATGTTAACGTAATCGGTGAAAACACATATCGATCACGGAAATATGAATTAATGTAAGGGACAATATACCGAAAATGAGTTATATACACCGTTGGATTCGGAATTTTACGCTCCATCGAATGGTATACTTGAAATGTTGATATCTTGAAAAAAAATCATTTTTTTGTCCCTTACAGTACACATTTTGAGAGGTCCTAAACAAATCTTTACGACAAATTTTGACGTATCATACACTTGTACAAAATGTCATTTTTAGTTTTAAGGTATGTCTCATAAAAAGTTATATATGGCCTTTACCCTAACCACGTTTTCGTTTTTCTAAACCTAATCAGCCTTACGTTACTTTATGATTTATGTATTTGGCAATGATGTCCCTTACATTAATATGCCAGCGTGTGTAATAATTTACGTGTTTCTTACATTACATTAATAGAATATGAATTCATTTTATTTTTCTAATACTACAATATAACTAGTAGAGAGCAAAACAGAAAACTAGAGCCCGTCCCCGCCTGCTCCGCCCGCTGCATGCTTCGTGTATCGTAGGTAAACATTAATCGATTATGGAAATATAAATTAATGTAAGGGACAAAGGTCTACTTTTCAGGAGGAGCAAAAAACAAATTTTATTTATAACAATTGCTTGTATTTTTTTAACTTTTTATTCTACTAATTTGATGCCTATAGCAAAGTTGCTTAGGTTTAAGAGCTCTATAAAGCTATGCAAGCAAAACTAAGATTATCTTTATGGATTTCAAAATAGCATGTCTCTTATATAAAAAATAAATTTAAATGCGTTGTATACCTTAATAAAAATAATATTAGTAATTTTTGAAGTAACTGGTTTAGTACTAGTTATTGCTGTATCTTAATTAAATACTATAATAAAATTGTACTTTCAAAAGCAATTAATCATTAAAAGTATTTATTTTTATTCTGCGTTTAACAATAATTAGTCTCAATATTAACAATGATGGCACATTATAGGAAAAATCATTTTTGAATGATAATCAACTGTTTATATAACCAAAAAAATATATTCCAAAATTTCAAGTTCAATAGATTTTTGAAAGTAATTATGGTTATTAAATTATAATTAAAAAAACAATTCAATTTGAAATTTTAGTATTATAGCAATTTAATATAAAGAACTCAGTAAGATAATAACGATGTTCACACTATTAATTTATACTTAACCGTATTAATTAAGGGCCGATTGTTGCAAGGTCAGGTAAAATTTAATCGTAGAGTAAACTTTATAATGTAATACAAACGATTGTTAAATATGTCACGTCAATTATCAAGGCATTTAACGATGGTTAGAGCTTACTCAACGACTAAATTTTATCTGACTTAGGTAAAATTTGCCTAAAGCGAAAATACTACAACCTAATTGTTAACTGCAGCAGTTTGCATTATCAACAATCCAACGAAACATTATAAACAACATAACAACGTTATCAAATATCCAAAAAAAGCTCAAACAGGTTAAGTGGAGGAAATTATTCCCTACTAGAGTCTTCGTCTTAGTCTTATTTAAAGTGTCTTTAATTTTATTTTTATAAGGAATACTTAAGTAATCCTTCTGATATGTTTTAGGTATAATACCCTTTTCAAAAAGTTTTATTAAATCATTAAACTTGATGACGAAGACTCTAGAAGGGAATAAGTTCCTCCACTTATTAAATTTTTATGATTTTCATTCTTATTTTTAATCGCATCGCGACCTGTTTCTCTTCCTCCTCTTTTTTTGAATTGTAGATAACGTTTTCATGTTGTTTATAATGTTTCGTTGGATTGTTGATAATGCAAACTGCTGCAGTTAACAATTAGGTTGTAGTATTTTCGCTTTAGGCAAATTTTTCCTAAGTCAGATAAAATTTAGTCGTTGAGTAAGCTCTAACCATCGTTCAATGCCTTGATATTTGACGTGACATTTAAAAATCGTTCGTATTACATTATAAATTTTACCCTACGATTAAATTTTACCTGACTTTGGAACAATCGGCTCTTAATTAATATGGTTAAGTATAAATTAGTAGTGTGTATATTGTTATTATCTTGCTTAAGTTCTTTATATTAAATTGCTATAATACTCAAATTTCAAATAGAATTGATTTTTTAATTATAATTTAATAACCATAATTACTTGAAAAAATCTATTGAACTTGAAATTTTGGAAACTATTTTTTTAGTTATATAAACAGTTGATTATCATTCAAAAATGTTTTTCCTATAATCTGCCATCATTGTTAACATTGAGACTGATTATGTTTAACGCTGAATAAAAATAAATACTTTAAATGATCAATTTTTGTATCATTTTATGTATTCACAATAATAGCAATTTTTTTTTATCTAAATTAAATCAAGTTAACCAATTTGCTTTTGAAAGTAAAATTTTATTATAGTATTTAGTTAGGATACAGCAATAATTAAACCCAAAAGGGTACCTTACTTTAAAAAATACTAATATAATTTTTGTAAATATGACTGTTACATTACTGCGGAGTATTTTTGTGTTAAATGCAATTAAGGTAAAGAACGCATCTACATTTATTTTTAATGTAAGAGACATGCTATTTCGGAATCCATAAAGATAATCTTAATTTTGCTTGCATAGCTTTATAGAGCTCTCAAACCTAAGCAACTTTGCCATAGGCATCAAGTAAGTAGAATAAAAAGTGAAAAAAATACAAGCAATTATTATAAATAAAATTTGTTTTTTGCTCCTCCTGAAAAGTAGACCTTTGTCCCTTACATTAATTCATATTTCCGTGATCGATATGTGTCATTAACTCATTAGACACGCATGAAGGTTAACGGATGTTCTTGTTACTTACTTAATATTTTTATAGTATTATATCAAACATCCGCTTTTCCACCGAGCTATTTATTATTTCCGTTATAATTTTGGGTTTAGTATTTGCTCATAAAACTATACGCACTTGCTCGTATGTTTAAAAAATATGTTTTTAAATCGCTTATTAAGATGGCCTAATTGGCTCTCCACATAAAGTTTAGTAAAAAAGTAAAAAAATGGTAACTGTTTTAATTGTTTTAAAGATCCTAATTAAACCTAAGCGAGTATTTATTAAATTATGAAAATAAATTTAATTTACCTCCGTGGTCGAGTGGCTTTGTACACCGGTTTTCAAAGTGTCGCCATCTCTGAGGTCCCGGGTTCGATCCCCGGTTGGGTCAATTTAGAAAACGAACTTTTCTATATTGGCTCAGGTCTGGGTATTTATGATACCACCGATGTCTCTGATTTCCATAATACAAGTGCTTTAGCTACTTACTTTGGAATCGGAGCAATATGTGATGTAGTCAAATATTTAATTTATTAAAAAAAAATAACTTTCGTCCAAAATAAATAAATCAGTCGATTAAGTTATTTATTTACATAAAAAATATGGAACATCTGCTTCTTAACCCTTAAAGAATTGTATAGCAAGCTATAACTAGGGTATATAGTGTGTTGTGTGGTCTCTAACTGTCAAGTCATTACACTTCCAATTACCACCACTTGTCTATTTATAGAGGAGGGTGGGGCTCCACCAACGTGGCCATCCATCATCCCAGCAAACTTTGTAGCGCTAACTTGTGAACTAACTTTAATCACGCGAAATTTCAGTGTTTTACACGATATTTATTTATTTATTTATAACACACATCTATCTTTACAGGCCCAATGCGATAGAGTAGACAACTATAATTAACCATAACAATATTATTATAGACATTGTTGGAAAATAAAATCAAGGTTAAATTGAAAAAACTATATTTTACTTCAAGCTGACTGTAACTGACACAAGCGAGAGAAAAAACAACAAAATATCAAAATTACATTTGAATTATAAAATAAAATACCTATAAAAATGAGGCAAGTATCGGCAACAGACACAGTATAGTATACAATTAGAAAAATAAATGATAAATAATGCAAAGCTAATGAAATAAGTTTACCTTAACTCTGACTGTGACACAGCACAAACAGAGCAACGTCAACAGTATTAGCAACTATATTTAATATTCGCAATGCTCGAATAATACGAGTATTATAGTATCTGGGTGCCATGTTTCGTAGTATAGCAAAATTTTCGTAGTACCTACCTATAGCTAAAAACAGGCAAGGAAGGGTTTGTTTTTCCAGTAGCTACGATAAAAATTATATCATACGAAATGTAATGTTAATCCTCTTTGAATAACATTATAGGAACCTACCTACCTAATAAAAAAATCAATTGGTCGAATAATTCTGGTTTCAGTAGGTAACTATTTTTCAATTCGCAGAAATAGTAGCGGTTTCGTGTTAAGGTACGTCCGGTGCCCGACAGTTCAATCGCAAAAGATAAAGCTTAACCCCGATAAAAGCTCCGTAAATGTATCGCGGGGCGGAAAGCTCTGTCTGTCTAAAGGTATCCAGTAATGCCCCCGTAAGCTTCTGCGTAACGTCGCTTTTTGTGTCGAAAAGATAAAGAAATGTAGGTCATTACAGGTCTGGATGTTACTATGTATAATAAGTTACATATTTAAAAAGTATTTAAGTGGTTTAACAGTTGCCTAGCACCCATAACTGGTACCAAAATATATGTTAAAATTTATGATTGAGGGAAACTAAATAGTTTTTTAGAGAAAAACTTATTCGACTTGGATTCTTGTAATTCCACAATACTTATGTTAGTTAAGCTAATACTTAATTAACATAAGTAAGTACAAGGTGAATGAAAAGTAACAAATGCTGGCGCCAGGTGATCAGCTAAAGATAATTACTCCAGTAGACAGCCAGTCTCCCGCGTCCAGCCAGGTGGCTGACGTGACAAGGCGGTTGTTGTGACATTGACAGATGACAGCGGCGGAGGGCCTCGAACGACACAAAATAAAAAGCAGTTAGAAGGACCGCTCGCAAACAATCATGGCACAGGCAATCTGAATCTCAAGCCATGTCAGGCAGGGCATATTATTCAGTACTGTTATATGTAACGTCGCGTTTACACGAATCCAGTCCCACTGCCACGGGGTGCGCGGCGTGTGGGGGGCGGACACTGGATTGAATTAAAATACGCACGGGAATCCGATCCAGCCCTGGATACTGGACGCTGAACTGGATTGAAACAAGTTTACTTTGATCTAGTGCCAATCCAGCGCTGCAATCTAGTGACGTTGGATCCAGCTACTGGTGTAAATCTGGCTTAATTGTTTTCCTATAGTGGGGAACTCCTTGGATGCAACCTTGCCCCGTATCCCACCCCACCTCATCGTTGCCCTGTCAACATGGACGAGTTGCCTCACTGATGGTACTCAAGGGGTTTCTAGCGAAACATAAAGTGTTTTCGAATACGTACAGACCGGCGATTCTGTCTAGAACACATATTGTATGGCCACGGTGCCGCTCCTCCATCAATCTTGCATCCTCGAGCTGATCGATTAGATAACAAGTAGGGGATTTCTACTGTGAACTCTTGGGTATCAGCTGGTTACAGCTTGGCTGGTGGTGGCCTAAGGATTTGTAATTTGTCAAAAGTTTTCTGTTCCTTCGTCAGAAATAGCAAGTGGAAAAGATTAAATCAAGTTCTTTTTAATGTACGAAAAAAATCCACAGAGCTGAGAAAATAAAGCAAAATATTCTTAAATATTAAAAGCCTATTTCAAACTTCCGGATGGGTCCCTCAGTTAACTTATTTGACACATAGTTTTATATAAATTTTGTTCCATGATAAAAAATAAATAAAAAAAGTTGACAATGTAATTGAAATAAATTGGAAAAATATAAAAAACACGACTGCACTGCCAAAACCGAACTATAATATAATTTATAGAAAGCCTTCACGCGGTGACCTCAGGTCGATCATTAATCATTTACATAAAATACTTTCGCTGTCATTCGTTTAAATATTGTATAAGTAGGTAGCCGTAGATAGTATTACCGAACAGCAGAATAGAAACATTTTAAACGCAAGTTACAAATACTTAACATTAATAAACATTGCATTTAAAATGTAGACACAATCAACGTAATAATTCAGGTAATTTTTACCGAAACAGGGCGGGCGATTGCATCCGTTTGAATAATGCTGACAATGAATGTCAATGCATTCGTGCATAATTGACAAAGTACCAAGCTATACATTATAAGGCTTGTGAATGGAAATCAGGGATGCTGCTCGAAATTCCAGGGGTAAGAGACTCCATCAAAATAGAAACGTGCAATGAATTAATCATGAGGATAGTTTCATTAAACACTGCGGAATAACTAAGTACTGTTATTATGTATGACTTACATTTGCTACTCCCGTGTAACAACCCCTCGAAATTAACCAACAATTTTTATTTATCAACCGCAAAACGTATATTAAATTAAATTAATTTTATCAATATTCATTTGCGTTTCATCTGGGTGACGGTTGAAAATCGGTGTTTTGCTGACACCGAGCCTAGACCCTTCTTGCTGCACACACATGCATGCCTTCTTCTGAGTCTCTTTTGTTATGTTCTGTGTACCTAAATGTCAATTTTGTTTGTTTTTTTTATTTTTAGTCATCAATTTAATGTATGCATTTTTATTTGTATAAATGTGTGTGTTTTAGCAAATAAACTTCTTATCTTATCTTATCTTATCTTATCAATATCTAGCAGCGGTTTATTATCTTAGAATAATAACGACTCAAAGCCGAGTCCTTGTTTGTAAAAAGAGGCAAATAAAACTAAGCCAAAATGACTTAGTTTTTCAGATTTATATCCTTCATACGATTAGGTAACGTATGAATGATAGAAATCGGAAAACTAAGCCATTTTTAATTGCCTCACTTTTGACAGTGCGCTTTGTAGGGAACTATCGTTCTAGGTTGTTATTATTCTAAGATCAGAGTTAACTAAGTAGGTATAATAATGTAAAATCCTGTCCACACTTGCGAAACCGTAGTTGCAACCTCGACCCTTTCCCCCTGCTTCCAGCTTTCAGGGGACTTGGGGAACTGGGTGAAATGGTTCCAACTAGGGAGACTGATCACCCGTCCGGCTTCGCTGGCGTCCCCCCTTTCAAAATAATAATAATAATAACCTCGACTCTTTTTTCTCCTCAAAGCCAATACTAGCTTACTCACCGACATCGACATGACACAAACATCCTACTTAGAAAACCGCCAAATATGCAGGCACCATCGGCATTCTAAATGCGCAGTGATGCCAATAAGGCCCAATTTTTTAGTAAAGTTAAGCAAGGTTTGACTAACAGCCGGATTAAGATACTAGAGTCTTTGGAGGGTTGCTCAATAACGTGTTTCCCCATTCCTCACATCACTTTTATTAACATTATGATATATAAACTTATTGGTCAGCGCTCTTATTAATGTCCATGTTAAAATGTTGGGCTTAAAATCCATCTAGGGTTTACATTTCTTTCGTTATTAGCTATTCATGTTTACGAGGGTCCAAGAAACTTCCTATTTTGTGGTAACCACCAGCGTCATTAATGACCCGGTTCCATTCGGCGGCGGCGCCGGATACAAAAAAAGCACCATATTTAGAACAATCTCTCCACAACTTTGACCTTATCAATTTCACTTAACAAAAAGTGGACGAGGAAATGAGAAAAAAATATATACAACGTGTTACAAAAGTACCCCTAATGCCGAATATGGTATATAGGGACCATCAAACTGAACAACTTTTACTATGGGACCAACTCTGAAATCGCGAAAAAATAATCAGCTGTTTCATACATTTTGGTATTTTCGATTTAAATTTTTTATGAAACAGCTGATTTTTTTTTCGCGATTTCAGCGTTGGTCCTATAGTAAAAGTTGTTCAGTTTGATGGTCCCTAGCTACCATTTTCGGCATTAGGGGTACTTTTGTAACACCTTGTATAAATATCTGCGTACATATTTTTTTCTCATTTCCTCGTCCACTTTTTGTTAAGTGACATTGATAAATTAAAAAAAAAAACAAGTTTTTTAAACAGACTAAAAAGTAGAAGTTTTAGACCTAAAAACGTTGGGCGCATGCAAAAGACAATTGATGATAAATCTTACAAAATGGGCCCACGTTTTTAGGTTTAAATTATTTATATGTTTGCAATGTGCAAATGTGTGCTTAAATTTTGGATTAAGCTTAAACCCTGTAAATTGATTCAGTAGAAATGAGCTAATTAAATAATGTTATTTATTTATGAATCTATGTTAGTTGTGAGCTTATTTGAATAAAGAATTTTTCAATTTCAATGTGCAAAAAATTTACATGTGTGCGAAAATGTAAAGTGGATCGAACATTACTTCGAGTATATTCGAGCAAGTAAAAGTATATGGATGTATAAATATGACAAGTTTAATGATATGACTTTACAAGTTAAGATAGGTATGTGACTACCGCATATGTATGTACAATAGTTAGCAGGTCAAATCAAATTAAAAAAATTGTTCCCTCTAGCTTACGATTTTTTCTAATTGGTGGATAGAGACAGAGCTGGAAAAATATGTAGCCGGGGTATCTATACAATATAACTAGACTGACCTAGCCCAGCATGCACAAAATGTATGTCGACCTGGCATATTTGTCGACCTGTAAGATAAGACTAGGGTTACGGTATCGCCTGGCGTCGTTAAATGCGACTAAAAGGGGTCACCGGGAGCTAAGCCTTTCACATTGCGACCCTGTAGAAGTCGGCTTAGTTTCAGACTTAGGACTCCTCTCAGTTTAGTGGTTTTGCTGTTAAAGGTAGGTTAGTGATAATATTGCTATCAATAGTCCAACTTTTTCTCTCATTTAATAAAACGTTATATATCATTATGGTATATTTTAATAACTTATTTTTTAAGATAAATAATATTAGAAAACATTCTAGAAAAAACGACTCACCCGTAGCACCTCAGACGGGACTCTAAGCCTTGGGATCCCGGCCCAATGCACTGACCAATTATGCTACGGAGTCGCTAGTGGGAGCGGCGAAATTTTCTAGTACTTTTTTTACTTCTTCGCTGCAAGCCAGCGCAATTTCATCAATGTGAGGAAATACCCCCACATTCAAAAGAAACATCTTTTTAGATGTTTTGACAATCGATAAAGATGAAACAGCTATAGTATAATTATTAAATTTAGCATTCACAATGCTATTTTTATGTTAAAATAAATAATATTACTTTTTCTAATTTACTTAACTTAATATAAAAATAGCATTGAAAATGCGAAAAATCCAAATAATTAATAAGTTATTTTTTGTTAATCATGTTAGATTAGTGAATTGTGATTGTGATTTACGAGATTTTGGTAAATTTGGAAAAGTGAGAGACTATAGGACATGCAGTTTCCTACTTCTAATGTTAAGACAAGATAACATTTTGTTTTGTTTTATAAATACCCGAATCTGAACCTTATCGTCTTCAAGGTCGCGAAAAGTCAAAGTTAAGATAACAAACGAACATCAGCATTTATCGAGAGTCGCGTCGTCGTCGCGTCTTGATGTGATGGGTCATTGCCCTTTTAAAAGCTCTATTGTTCGCGTCTCGTCGCGACCGAGTGCAACTTGCAGTCTAACAGCTACGTTAGTGATTGCAACAAAATGCCATATAGGTAGAAGCAGAAAAAAAAACAGATTGCAAAAGCAGATACCTAGTCATTAAAAATGGCTTGGCGAAAAAAAATGTATGACACCAAAGCACTTATTCTGTGCCGAAAGTTACGTTGATGCGCGTGAAATTTTACCGCAAATATTATGATGAAAGTAAGAAAACACAATGCGATGAACTTTTCAACCAAAAACCGAAAACAACCTCTCTAGAGTGCACAACGCAGGATGTAGGTAGGTAGTCTGCGTGATATCCTAGAGATCTATGGTTTTGTAATGGCAATATCTCCCCGAAAAGAAAACGTTACCGATTACATTAGACTCAAAGTTGATGTGTTGTTTAAAAACATTAGTATGAGCTTTAGATCATTTGTTGACACATATTTTTTTTTATTTTATTTTTTTATTTGAGAACATCACATACATTGCTCCGATTCCAAAGTAAGTAGTTAAACCACTTGTGTTATGGAAATCGGAGACAACGGTGGTATCAAAAACACCCAGACCTGAGCCAATATAGAAAAGTTCGTTTTCTAAATTGACCCAACCGGGGATCGAACCCGGGACCTCAGAGAGGGCGACACCTTGAAAACCGGTGTACAAAGCCACTTGACCAAGGAGCTCGCCAAAACATTTATTGTTCGTTGTTTAAATTATATAGGGTCGGGTCGGCAACAGTGGCTCGGATTTTTTCGGACACACAAATTACAAAGAAACAGTTGGAGTACCGACCTGAAAATCTCAGTCAACATGCTTTAGTTATTAATGTTGCTCCCTTCATTATTACTTTTTTAAATAAGGCATTATTATAGACGTGCGATATTTATTTTTAAAAAATGGGAAATGGGCCACTGTGTACTGGTACTGGGCTACTGTGACTCGAGCCTGTAGTACACAGAGACTCTAACAGTACACAGTTGCTCAACAGTACAAAATTGAATGGAAAACATTTATTATATTTAATCACATTTATTCGTTTAGGTATGTCAGAATTATATTTTAAACATATTAGGCATCAAAATCTGTCACGTAGTAGCTATAATAAGAATAAAATACTGACAAAATTGAGATCAACCAATTTCTCAAATTTTTTTCTTTGTTGTTTGAGATCCTTTAAATATTTTTATTTTCAAGCAAGTAATCTAAAAGACAACATAATAGCGATTAGAATTTAAAAAATCAATAAAATTTAAAAAAAAAATGTTTAGTGCAAACAGTCGAGTGCAAAAGTGCTCGACCCTGTATTACACAGTGACTCTAACAGTACACAGTTGCTCATCAGTACAATATTAAATAAAAAACATTTATTAATCCAATACTTTGCCATTTATTAATCCTTACTTTGTTGATGCTGAAGTGCGTCATTGTTTATAGACTTTTTTATATAAAATTTATAGCAATTAATCAGATTTTATTTCGCTTGTGCGCAAATAATTTTATTTTAAAAACAAACTTTCAAAAACATTACATTATTTTAGTTAGGTATAAATGGGTTTAAAAGATTGTTTCTCGTTTTGATAATTGGTAGGTACTGCATTATAATTAGGTTTTATGGCATAAAATATTATTTTTTCCTTTGTAAAATTAAACATTTCTATTTATATGTACAAGTACTCAGTGACTCACGTAAGTATACAGTGACTCATGTAAGTATACAGTGACTCACCGAGTCACTGTATACCTCTGTTTTTTGAGCCACTGAACACGCTGTCGCCATTTTGATTTCACGGATGTACCAATTTTAACAGATTCGACGAAAGGCGAGCAATTCTATGCCATTGCCTAGTATAATAGCGTCACTTTCCATATACACACTAACAATTATCAAAATCTTTAAATTTTAGTGTATAAAAACACGTGTAACTTACCTTAAATAGTATTTTTTAAGCACGAAGACAAATACAGACTCGTATCACGACCGAACGGCGCCGGAGCGGGGGGATCACTGGTTTGTACGTGTTTGGCTGTTAAGCGCTACCGATAAATGAGAAATATAGATAGATATTGCTGTTCTTTATGGGAAATATCGTCGCGAGTCATTGTACCCGACTGAGTCACCGTTCCCTACCTGACCCTAACGGTAGGAAATCAGAAACAATAAACCTATTATCAGCACTTCTATACATATACAGTTATTACTCATTCTGTTAATCTTGAAAAATCAGGATACTTTATACACGTAATAACGAAACTAAAAAAAAATTATAATACTTCTTCGCTAGCAAAACAATGTGATAATAGTATATTATGATACAAGTTTCATACGACGTTTTTCAACACATAAATGTCTTGAAAAACCTCGTATGAAACTCGTGAATAAAAGACATGTACCATTGCCAGCGACAAATACGATAAAAACAAAATAAGAAAAAAATTTGGAGGCGCACAAGTTCGATTTCAAGACAGACTAGATATCGCACGCTTGAAATTGCACGGTCTAATTGCCCCTAACGTAATAGGGATTCCCCCTTTTTTAAACCTTCATTGTTTAGTGAAATGAAACCCATTTTTCACAATTTTTTAATTGACATTAATTTTCATTTAATAGATACTGTGTATATCTTGACTATGTATTGTTCTTATATTTTCTGCCCGAAGAGAGAAACATGTGCCCAAACAGTAATTAATAAACTTTTAATACATAGAGGCAAAGCTGGATTAAGCGAAAATCTTTGAAAGGGAAGGGGAAAGTAATTGTTGCCGGAAACGGCTCGTATTTAGGTTAGAACTTGGCTAATAATGATTGTGATACACTTTTGAGCGAAGCGAATTTTTTTTTAGATAAGCTGTGTAAAATTATTTTGTGGTGTACACCATTAAAAAGTAAATCTGGTATAATTCGATCACGTAGGTATTATATTTGGAAATTTAATTCAAATAAATAGGTAAATAATTAAAACTTTGTAAAAAATTCTTCTTTATTGTAGAAGAATCACCTGCGGATGGAAAAATTACGTTATTCTGTTTGTTTGTACGCACGACAGCACGGTAAATCAAACAGTTGAACTACGAAAACAGCTCTACTTGCGTACGGCATAAAGACGGTCTCAAGGTAATGTATAGTGTGACGTGCCGTTTACTGTACAATAATCTTTCTTACTTTTAAACCTCATATTTAACAAAGCTTCGCTATCAGTGTGTGGTTTACCTAATCAGAAGTGGGATCGGCTCGCACCTGCTGAAGCAAATTGATATCGGTTTACCGCCGTCGGCCGTACCCTCGAGAGCTATATAACTGCCACTAGCATAGCTGATGCCACTTTATAGTAGTTAGCTAATTATAATATGGTCCATACACTGGACCAAATATGAATATAGTTAACGCAGTTTAGTTTGTGAAAGTTGGACGAGTATTTTCCTTTTTGTCAAATGACGTGATTGCAAAATTGTTTTTTTTACCGAACTTTTATTTTCTATTGGATTGGTGTTTTGCGCATTGAAGCACGATAGAAAACTAATAAAAAATCATCAAAATCTATAAATTTTATTTATTTGTACAGAAAAAAGATAGGTGTATTTAGGCTTTTCCTGTGAGAATAATCTCTTTGAGCAGGCGTTCTCTACGTGTCACGGTGTTATACTATTTTTTTTATCGAAGCAAGCCTCTATCCATCTTTTGGTCTACGGATGTGTTAGATGTACACACGACAGCACATCAGGATATACAGTTAAACTGCAAAAATAGCTTTTATTACGTAGAGCATTAAGGCGCTCTCAAGTTCAACATGTATAGTCTGAGGTGCCGTCGTGTGTATGTACTACCTTCGACAATTCACGATACTTACTCCAGTTCAAATCTGACAGACGCTACACGGCTGAGAATTTGCAATCTGATGATAAATTTTAAGCACTTATAAACTTCTTGGGAAACCAAAATGTCACCGTAATTAAACTAAAGCTAAAGCTAGCAACCTCACTAAATTCTGTGGTTGGATGTCGTTCACAGTCAATTTAAACAATATTCAACAAAAAGTTTCATTTAAAAGAGTCATTATTCTTAATTACCGCCATTAGAACAAAATGAAGGCATCACACTGAATATTATACCGAAAAGAGAGAAATCATTCTCCCTTTAATATTAGGAGAGAAAATGCTCGTTAACTCCTTTGGTCCGAAATTGTTAACTGAAGCTCGGGCGCTTACATCAAACGATCGAGCCATTAATCCGCGTCTAAGCAACTGCAAGGAAATTGTATTTTAAATTATCTTTTCCGCCGTCTGCGTTTAATTTATAAATTTTCTGCGACATTTTCTAACTTACGTATTATAACATCAGCATAGCCTAAATTGTGCACATAGTTGTATATTGTTGTAACAGAGGAGATATCTTTTGCACAAAACAATTTATTGACGAAACGATCGTTTAAAATAATCTACTTTATATACCTACTAGCGACCGCCCGCGACTTCATCTGCGTGAAAAGTTTTCTTGCTATCCCTCGGGAACAATTATTTTTCGGAATGAAAGGTACCCTATGTCCTTCTCTATACCCCTGACAATGTGTATGCAAATTTTATGATGATCGGTTCAGTAGTTAAGACGTGAAGGCGTAACAAACAAACAATCGGACTTTTGCATTTATAATATTAGTAAGGATGGGGGATGGTTCAAATTGATAGAAAGAAAAAACTCCTGAAAATGTATTTATTTCTCAAAACTTTAAAAATAAATAAATAAATATTTGACAACATCACATACATTACTCCGATTCCAAAGTAAGTAGCTAAAGCAATTGTGTTATGGAAATCAGAGACAACGGTGGTATCACAAACACCCAGACCTGAGCCAATATAGAAAAGTTCGTTTTCTAAATTGACCCAACCGGGGATCGAACCCGGGACCTCAGAGATGGCGACACCTTGAAAACCCGGTGTATAGAGCCACTCGACCACGGAGGTCGTCTTTACCTTGTTTCAGCATGTCCGCTCTACTTTTTCGTGTAACTAGGCTACTTGGAACAGATTAGTTTATTATCTATCGATAGAGAGAGTTTGTTTTCCTATTTTACGTAGCATTTTGCCTTGATAAAATAGTCACCATTTGTCTTTTACGACTTATTTTCCTTTTTGGCTCACGTTCTGTAAACAAACTCGTTTAAATAAAGTTTCCATTATGAATTTTCTTAAAAAAATAGACTACTGCGAGTGACGATGTAGGTATGAAATTTTGGATTATCAACACAACCAGACTTGATATTGTCATGTCGCAGATTTATGCGACTTTGTTACTGTTTAGGTACTTACATAATAAATTATGAATCCCGGTATAATACTCGGCCTTGTGTGAGTTTATTTGATCTTAGCTATGAGAATAAAGGACGTTAACTGTGTCAGCTTGTCTGAGCGCGAGACTTTGGGACGGGATCAGGATGGGTGACCGACATTTATTATGTTTTGATCCCACTTGTTCTACTGGGCAGTTCTACCGTAGAATAGTACTTATTTTTTCTCATTACGATTTAGTACTTTGTGGTAGGACTAATGAGAAAAATAGTCTCATTAGTTCTACGGTAGAACTGACCAGTAGAACAAGTGGGAAAAAAATTTGGGCAAGAGGAAACGCTAGCTAGTTTCAACAATATCTTGGACGATTATTCTATTTGAAATTAACGTCTTTAAACTTAACGATATCGGAGGATATAGCTTAGGGATCGGCTAGCGAATTCGTGCGCCACGCTCGATCTGCTCAAGAATCTTACTTTCTCTACTTACATTGATTCTTACTATTTTTGTTTAGTGACTTTTCCAATAGCCTATGATACCAAAAGAATAACTGTGAAGAAATTTTCATCATATATCTTAAACCTGAGAATCTATATGGACAAGAACTTTGGGGTGAATTATGACTTGACTATACACCTAGTACGTATTAAAGCACATATTTTAATGGCATGGCATTTCCATAAAACCCTTATAGCTTAGGCATTTTAAAACGGATTTCAATAATTCTTTCAGTGGGTTTTATAGCTATGGAAATGTGTTCACACTGTATTAATAAAACTATACTATACCACATGCATGACTCATCCTCTTTATGAGGCACCTTTTTAAAACCATGAAAAGAGTAATGCAAAGTGATGATAGCGCTGTAAATCTCAGCCTTTATACCAGTACACCGCAAAATTAATTTGGCGAAGTAAATGTAGCGATAGCAAGGTCGCGCTTCACTCCAAATAAACGCATGACACGCGATGTTTGGAAGTCTGTACAATACTGTAGGTACAATACGCACGCAGGGGTTGCGAGTAGTCGTCACTAGGGCGGTTATTAGTCTGTTTATAATTAAATACTTGACTTTTTTAAGGTAAAACAATTTAAACACTGAGATTTAATAATACAATAAGAGTCGGAAGGTTTATGTTAAGGGGCGCTTCGAGTGAGGAGGGGGAGGAGCTTAAGGAGCTCGGTGGCGCAGAGGTTAGCGCCTGGCCCAGCGATTGTGGTGGAGGTTAAGCAACTTTCGCAAGGGTCGGTCATGGGATAGGTGACCAAAAATTTACTATCTCGAGTTCTGAGGCACGTTAAGCCGTTAGTCCCGGCTGCATTTTCAATCGTTAACACCCACCAATACGCACTGGGCCTGCGTGGTGCTTCCTCCTCCGTGGTGAAGCAGCAGGAAGGCCTGTGCCCCAGCAGTGGGGACATTAAAAATGGCTGATGTCAACGCTGTGAGTGAGTACAATATCCATGATGATGATGATGTTGTCCTCTTATCCATTATCAGGGACATAGGGCTCTCAGAAGGGACCTCCACTTCTTCCGGTCTTGTGCGGCCACCTAAAGATCTGTCCAGCCGTGACTGATTGATGCAGCCTCTTTTTCAACTGACTGCCTATATCCTTACTATATTCTTATTTAAGAAGGAAATTATCAAAAGCTTTTCTGAATTATTCTTACTAAAACTACTAAATAAAAATAAAAAAAACATTATGATGAGTTTTTTATCATTCCACCTCGTTCTATAGTTTTCCCTTTAATTTTCCGCCTAAAGTATTTTATTGTGACTTTGGAAAAACTAGCAATAAAACAAAAAGAAACAAACAACTTAAACTGTCCCTATCCTATGCGGTTTGTTTAAAAGTTATGAGAACAAATACTTACTGAGGAAAAGATATGAATTCGAAGAAAAACTTTACCGTTTTATACTTTTATCCAAAGTTCAAAAGTTAAGGTAGGCAATATAAGTTAAGAGGCAACCCTATTGGCCACCACAATGAATTGAAGAAAACTGAATAATTTGTAATACCTACCAATAGGTAAGATTCACGTACATACATACAAAATAATAATAAGTAGGTAGTTACTTACTTAAGTTAAAAAAGACAAATATTAATTTTCAACGAGGTAATAGGAGGTAATATAATTATAAATAATAATAATATAAATTAAATTTTAAACAACTCTTGGAGCTTTCAACAAATATTTTTTTACATTTCCCGAAATATTTTTTTTCATTTCCCGAAATATTTTTTACATTTCCCGAAGATAAAAGACATCAACGCGCTCAATTTTTTTCAAGATTTATTGAAATAGTGTGAATAAGGCTTAAAAATCCAAAAACAGTAATTGACGAGCGAGCGTGAAGTGTCTCTGCTTCAGCTTCGGCAAAAATGCTTTCGTATGTCCGTTTTCTCCTCTACAGGTCGCATTTGTGAACCGATTCTCGTGATTTTTTGTAAGCAGGTTCAACAATTATTTATACATAATTTTTTGGTCAATTTAGTTTTTCGATTTTTTCCAAAAGGGCGGATACAATTATGAAAAAATATATATTTCGGCCGTTTTGCAAAAAGTTCAATAATAACACAAACCTTTTTTGTTAGCGCTGTGCAAAGCAAATTTTGTTTTTTATTTTTAGAAGACTCAAAACTTCATAGTTCAAAATCAATCAAAACATTTCTGGTCAACATTCGAAATTTAAAAATAATAAAGTTGTGTGTGACAGAACTTATGACTGCGTATATTATTTATTTGTTTTTAAACAACATACAATTTGAGCTTTAACGTGAGATCTACAGCTCACGGAGCCACTAATAGTATTTAAAAAATACACAAGTCATTCCTTTACTTATATGTGCAAGTTGGGTGAAGGTCGAGCTCTTTTCGGATTTCAGACCATGACGGTAAATCTACGGTCACGGGGTAAATGTTGTAAGAGCCAAATGGGTAAAAAACAAACATTTTATCATCCGAGTCATGGTTATTTATTTAAGGGCTATATCTAATCCGTTTTTATTAAGTATCTAAAGTGTTTTAAGATTAATACCTTATTGGTTAAAGTTATTCGGAATTTTACATAAAATCGTAACATCAAAAGAAGCAATAACTCTAAACATTTCGATTGGCTTTTATGGATCTAATCTCTGTCGGAGCACGGGCTCTCGGACGGCATCAGGATTCAGGATGGGTGACCAATAATTTTTGTCAACCAACAAGATTTGGGGACAATAGGAAACGCTAGCGAACGCTAATTAGTGACGATTGTTCCGGAAATTTCAACAGAACTAAGTTCTTATCTCATTCATAATGTTCTAAGAATAGGAAAATATTCATAAAAAATGGCATACCTAAAGCTTCTACAATTATTCTACACACACACACACACACACACACACACACACATAGGTACATTATGGTAGATAGGGACCATCAAACTGAATAACCTGTTACATACAACAATTTATTACAAAAACAGCAAAACAAAAACCATAGACTTATTTATACTAGTATAATAAGTTTATGGCAAAAACAGAATTGAAGGCCGATGACAGATATAAAAAAGGCAAAGATCAAGGACAAACCATAGACAAAAAATATTTACACACCCGGCCTGATGGCCAGTTTGTAACACTACCCTTATATCAAGTAGAGGATATACTCTACTCTACTCTCTTATGGTAATTAAAGGTTGTTTAGGAGTTTAGCATATCCAAGCCTTCCTTTGAACAAAGTTTATATTCCTAAAGTTTTGCTATAAAAGCTTGTTTAGCAACTGCAAATCAAAGGGATCGCAATCCCTCGGCTCTGTACTTGTTTGCCACACAATAATTGTTTAACTTTCAGGGGCTCATGTTTACGTATTGTGTTTTCAATATTACTGTAATTAATGTTAAATCAATTTTCTATGATACCTTATAAATGGTAAAGGTTAAATTTGTTTTATTTTACTTTAATAGAGATTTAAGTTTGATGTAATTAAAGTGTTTGGCTTTTGTTTTAATATTGTAATTGTTAATATTATTACATTAGTTCAGTTCAGATGCTTGTTTTGCATCATCTATCATACCAATGCTTTCGAGTGGTCGCGATATGCCTTAGCCCATCATGTCCCGGAAAGTGAGACACAATAGATATTCCATTGTTATCCCGCCGCATTCGGCCGCTCGGGCGTTGATGAATTAATCATTTTTTGAAATATTTTTTATAAGAAATCCCTAAGTCATCCTATAACAATATCTTGGCCATCTACAATGCTATGCTCTTTCTTTTCCAGCAACAAATTTGGCGCCTCCAAAACCGGTTATTTCACTTTCCATAACCCAGTCCATTGACCAAAACAGATTTAACGAGCAAATCATCTCGCTGAATGAGTCAGAACGATCAGTTTTTTGGATGCTTTCTCCCACACCTGTCCGAAAGGAGCACGGATCACGGATACGAATACTTTCCACTGGGGGAAATGGGACCAGCGTTTTGCATGGCCTTGATTCAGGCAGCGAAGTGGCGTGTGCCGCGCTCGCACCAGTCTTTGTCGGAGATTTGAGCGAGCTACACGTGCAAAGCTCGCTGCGCCCGCTCCAATCACGCGACGCGAGTGTCTTGTGCCACAAGTGTGAAACAGTGACATCCAAGTGATTTGTTACCATACCGAGGATATATCGAACCCAATCTGGAGCTCATCAACTTCAAAAGGAGGTGTGTTTTCCGAATATTTCATTTCGCGCGCTCGCCTTTTGTTTTTCAATAGCCATGAATGAGTTTAGCGCCCATTCAACAATTGGAAATTATTTGTGTAGTAGCGCGTTTCGCTGGCATGTTCCAGTGTTGTCGTGCTAGTCTCTTGTTGTCCACGCAAAAATGTGAAAGTTAAATCTGGCGCGCAAGTATGATTATGATAGAGTAATAGTCATGCTACGGTGACTCGATAAATCATAAAATATATTATTTCCGTACAAACTTTGCATCTTGTTTCGAAGTTAATGCAAATATAATTAACAATAATGCCAAATTGACTTGAGTTATGAAAGTTAGTTATAATAGCATAAATTACCAAACATAAACAGAGATAAAATACTTTGAAGGTCTGCTGCGGCGAGTTTGGTTAATTTACTTCAATGTTGGAATTGCATGCAAAAGTTAAATTAGTTTCCATTAAACTTAGCATAAATTGTATGTACCAAACATAATAAATCAATGTCAGACAGTTTATTGTGTTATTGCCAGTTCGCAAGTATTAAGATTGATAGGACACTTTACTTAAGGGTATGTAATCGGATTCTGTTTTAATTAGGTACTTTATTTACTTTTAAATTTGTTTTGTTTCTCGTAAAAGCTTCTTTTACAAAGTCCAATTAAGTGTCGGAACTGTTTCTCGATTAACACTGAAATAAAACACCGGTAAAGTTGGAGTACCGGTGGCAGTCCATTTAGTAACGTGAATAACTAAGAAATACCACAGAATACATAATTAGTAATTATGCCAGCTACGAGAAGGTAATTTTCTTGAAGACACTTATTAATCAACCGAGCAATCTGAAGAAACTATTTCACCGTTAACTGTAAATGAAGTAAAATATAATAAAATTATGCAGTAATAGAAATCTGAAGTGTTTGATGGCCATCGTCGTAAAATCGTAAATTGACCGTATTCACGATAGTATCACAAGCATTCTTAAAAATCAAATATTATTATTGGAAAAAATGTTTTCACTATCTGATGATGATCGTAATATTTGTATGTTATTTGCCTAACCGACCAACCATTACGACCTCCGTGGTCGAGTTGGTTTGTATAATGTTGGTTGTACATCTCTGAGGTCCCGGGTTCGATTCCTAATCTAAAAACGAACTTTTCTGTATTGGCTCAGGTCTGGGTGTTTGTAGTTCCACCGTTGTGTCTGATTTCCATAACACAAGTGCTTCAGCTATTTACTTTGGAATTAGTGCAATGTTTGTGATATTGTCTAATATTTAATTATTTAATCACTGTTCACGTCGTGACATAACATAAATGAAAACTATTAACTAATTCATTGACATAAAACACTTTATTGCTGAGGCAGGCTCAAAGCAACGTCTAGTAATATTTTTCTCAGATATTTTATGTCTTGAATAATAAACTGTAACTACGTTAAGGCTTGTCTTTGCGGTTAACTCTTCTCTATAAAATGCTTTATTGCACTTTGAGATTTTATGTTCGAACTATTCTATTAAAATCTAAATTCCATAGAGTAAGGCCAACGAAGTAAGTAGTAAAACCTTTTCCTTAACTTAGAGTTTAACTGAAGTGTTAAATAATTTCACTAGCTTGAGCTCTCTGCTACGATCTTCGTAAAGGCACTCTACATTGGCTTTGCTCAGTTTTCCCAATTTGCATTTGTTTGAGAGAAATTCAAATCACCATTCAAAATTGTTTACAAAAGTAGCACTATGACATAAAGTAATTTTCTTTTGAAATAAATACGTTGTTATGAAAAAATAGTAATAATGTTGATAACGCGAAAAGGAACGTTACAGTATCTATAGTATACCGATCGTATTTTTTGTTCGAAAATGCAATTTCCAACGTAGAAAGAAAAATGCACTTTTAGAAAATCTTGCTAAAGGAATGCTTACCATAAGCCGTTAATTGAAAAAACCCTGAAAAACGCCCACCCATGCTTTAAAGTGGTAAAGTGCACTTTGTAAATCAGATTGAATAATATAAAAATTAAAAGCAATACCAAATAATATACTAGAAAAAATACGACTCGCACCAGATCATGTTCTCGGACGGGAATCGAACCCGCGACCTTTGGATATCCGGTCCAATGCTCTGACCGCTGAGCTACCGAGTCACTAGTGGGAACGTCGAATTTCTCCTAGTATATCAACTCTTACGCTGCAAGCCAGCGCCAAAAATTTAAAAATTAAAAGTAAGTTTTATTCAAACACACATAAAATACTCTTTTGAATTAACACTTTATGTGTCGCATTCAGGTATCCTGGCTTTCAAGAAAATAGGCACGAAAAACTGAAAAGAAGTAATGAATTACGAAAAGATATATCAGTGTCAGACACAATCTATTCAATGTGGATATGAGATAAAAAGTGTATCATAAAAATGAAATTAAAAGAAAATGGTGTGTTAACTCCTTGGTTATACTTAATGAATTTCTGTTCTGAGTTTTTACGATTTTTCAATGCCCAGATAAAGCTTTTTTTTTGAGCGACTGGCCTCTTCCGTTTTTTACAGAAATTCCGCCAACCGTGAAACAGAAACCGCCAACAGAAATCACCGTGTATCTTTCACTACGGGACCGTAGTGAAAGATACACGGTGATTTCTGGGTAAATGCTCGGTAATTTGTAGAAATTTCCTTCCTTGAGTGAAGCTTTATTCGTTATACAAGGTGTTACAAAAATACCCCTAATGCCGAATATGGTATATAGGGACCATCAAATTGATCAACTTTTACTATGGGACCAACTCTGAAATCGCGAAAAAAAAATCAGCTGTTTCATACAAAAATTAAAATCGAAAATATCAAAATGTATGAAACAGCAGATTTTTTTTTCGTGATTTCTGAGTTGGTCCCATAGTAAAAGTTGTTCAGTTTGATGGTCCCTATCTACCATATTCGGCATTAGGGGTACTTTTGTAACACGTTGTATAAAGCATACTGCCAAATTGAAAATATTTGTCATATGTTTGTTTGTCAAATTTTTGAGTGACTTATTTTATTTGGTTGATAATTTAATTGACTCATAACTGTTATCTAAGGATTGAAAAATCAGCCCGAGTTCTGAGTATTTTTTGTAATAGACCCTCAAAGCCACATTAAAAAAGCTGGAACCTAGCATGGTCATGGATATTATGATTGTAGGTGACACAATTGTTAGTGCTGTTTTTACTCATTACAACTTTATATTATGTAGGTTTATACTGAGTGGCTAAAAGTTAATACACATCTAAGACAGTTGTAACTAGGCTTGCCAGGTTTGGATTTAGCCGGACATGTTTGGCTTTTTGACCTCTTG
The DNA here is from genome assembly GCA_963556745.1 of Catoptria pinella. Classification (NCBI taxonomy): domain Eukaryota; kingdom Metazoa; phylum Arthropoda; class Insecta; order Lepidoptera; family Crambidae; genus Catoptria; species Catoptria pinella. The sequence goes on from OY750776.1 coordinate 2,391,346, forward strand.
TCCGGCCAAATTTAACTGCGTCCGGCCTGTCCGGCTTTCGTAAGGCTTTTTGTGTGGCTGCCGCGCGAGTCGCAAGTAATGCCACGACACGACTCGGCGCTGACTGACCGCTGTTTGCAAGGCGGTAATAATTATTGTCCGGCTTTTAGAACATATTATGTCCAGATTTAAAAAAGTTATGATTAAATATTAAAAAAGGTATACCCGACTTTTAGGGTAAAATGTCCGGCCAAATTATCGCAAAGTCCGGCTTTTGTGTTTTATGACCTGGCAACCCTAGCTGTAACTGAATGTATTTTATGATGTAGGTTGTAACTATGCTCAGCATTTTCACGGGCCGACTGTACATAATGTAGGTACGCTATAAAATGACTGGAGGTTAAAAGATGCCTATTAGCGAATAATTGTATTATTTTGTGTTAACATCATTATGTTCGGAATATCTCCCTTTTATATTGTGTAAAAGCCGTCTTTATGCCCGTGGGTGTGTTTCAAGTAAATTACTTTGTAGGCAAACTCTTGTTCAACCTTTTACGGGTTTTAATATACGGCCCCTTTGCCTCCTAATATGGAGACGGATTTTATGGTCTGGCATTAAACATTTCCATGGAACATTTCATTAAATACGAAGAACGTTTAGGGAAAATAAGATATCACACATTTGATTTGAATTTCGAATGAATTAAGTATGTACAAGATACCGCAGAGTAAAAACGTTCACATTGCCTAAATATGTAAAATAGGTCATCATTTATATATGACCAGTGTCGTGTATCGCCAGTGATGACTTACGGTAATAAAATGTGGTCGCTAACTATGGGTCTCATAAGAAGGTACAGGTCACCCAGCGTGCAATGAAGAGAACAATGCTCAGCGTTTCCCTACGTGATCGAATCAGAAATAAGGAGATCCGTAGAAGAACTAAAATAACCGACATCGCTCGAAGGATTGCTCAGCTGAAGTGGCAGTGGGCGGGACACATAGCGAGAAGAACCGATGGCCGTTTGGGCAGAAAGGTTCTGGAATGGCGACCGCGCACCAGACGGCGCTCCGTGGGTAGGCCCCTGACAAAGAGGACTGATGATCTGGGGCCCTACCGGCTAACTTTTCAAACTACGGCGGGTCTGCCGAGCTTCAACTTAAAACAGATAAATCGAAGTAAGGAGTTTCGCATTGTACTATTCGCCGAAGGTATTTAGAAGATTTTGATGTTCGTGTGACATCATGAATTGAGGTTCGCCATTTTGGCCCGATTGGGGCTCAATTTATTTGTTGTAATTTGAAGCCCGGCAGACTTTCCGAAGTTCGATGTGTTAGCCGGTACAGCCCCTGGTTCTGGCTCATGACGATTGTTGTGGAGATCATTGAGGGAGGCCTATAGCTGCAGTGTGGTCGTGCGGCTGATATGATGTATGTAAATATGCATCTTTACATATAATTTTAGTAAACGTGGTAATACGGTAATCAAATTGGAACAATAGTTACGCAATGGTTTATTTTGGGAATACCTATATTAATTTAATTAAGTATAGAAAATGAACTAGGTGCAGTTACGAAATGAGCTTCCATTGTGTAAATCTAAAAGCTTTTTCTTACGTAATATTACAATTTTGACATATACCTAAATGGTGCCGTACAATACTCGTATTTCGTATTCGGACTGGAATATTGTTTAAACTATGTAATGTTGTCATAACATGATAAATATCAACAATAACTATAAATAACTCACTGTAGTATATTAGTTCGAGTTTGCATGTGTTATGTAATGCTATATAGATAAGTGCGAAAGATAGAGCGAATTTTTGTAGCGGTATTCGTCAAAATGACGTAGATTGGACTTCTAGGACTAAATTAAACTTGTTATAATTTAATAACTTTCAAATTAAATGTTTCTCTGACAGCAGTTCATAAATATTACTTAATTAAATTACACTAAATTGCACAGAGCAAACAATCACAAAGATAAAAGTATAAAAAATGTGGCCTTATTGCTAAGCGGCAATCTCTTCCAGCGAAAAATAATACGGAAAATAGTTATAGAACCTTAGAGTTATTTTTTACTCGCATCACTAATAAATCAGCCTTCTTTCCTTTTAATGATACTTTTAGCTTACGTAATTCATCTTTTAGTTGAGTCACTGATAGTGTAGAATACATTATTTCCAGTTAAATTAAACAAAATCGCAAAAAACAAATGACATAATTTATAAATAAGGTAACATTGCCAAGAGCGCCTTTTAAAAAAGTTTTGAGTGATACACCTCATTAGAAGAAGTTTTGCAACCTCTTTCGTGGTGAGGGGTATATTTTCCCGCGTTTTTGTCTCTGCCCTCGAGTTGTGCCGGGCTGCGTGCGACACGGTGCACAAAGGCGGCGTTGACATTGTTTTCAGGCCTACCTAACTGACAGCGAACTAACTGAAAAACAGCCCTCTAGATGTCGAGAAACAAACAATGGGGTGGAGAACCTGCCTTGTTTTCTGCTGACGTGTGAAATTCTGAAAATGTAGGTAAGAACTTTAAAATCTACGAAAAAGTCACAGTAGATTTTCGATACTACATTTTCGATACTAATATATTGTAGATTATTTTTATTTTATTTAAGTAATTAAATGAGCCTTAAGTGTGTTTTAAATTTTAAGAATATCTTGAACGGTAACAATAAAATAATTAAACTATGCATTTGTGATTTTATCTAGGCATTTTAGTAAGGTAACACAAAAACCGAACCGCATACATCTCAATATTTTATTTACGTTTGTTATGTAACTGTTTTTTTAATAATTTATTTTTAACTTTAGTGTTGAACAACAATGCGCTGAAACTTTTCAAAGGCATTGACCAGTGGTTATTCATTCGCAGTTACGCGAATTTGGCAGGAAGCCAGTGACAATGTTTCCTTGCCGGGATGACCGACGAGTTTTAATAACTTGTATTTCACATATTCACGCTTGAGGCAGTGTATTTGTTTGATTTTTTATATAACTTTAAAATTGCTGTATAATAATAGCATACAAAGTTCATGTATCTGCCTATTTTGTCGAATTTTATCTCGTATAACCTGCTGGTAGTGCTGGTAGAATCCTAATTTTAAAAGGACGTAGTCTGCACACTAGCGCCGCCATTGGCAAAAAAATCATAGTGCTTAAATAAAGACGAAATTGTGAATTATCTCTCTGTAGTGCACTCCGGAGGAGCTTTGTGGTTTTTTTATAGCTTAAACAATATTTTCTAGCCTGTCGTTTTGTTAAATGGAGTTTTATTGTTAAAAGCGGCCACTTATCGCAAAAAATCTCCATTAAACTAAACGACAGGATAAAAAATATTGTTTAAGTAATAAAAATATTGACGACCTCCGTGGTCGAGTGGCTTTGTACACCGGTTTTCAAGATGTCGCCAACTCAGAGGTCCCGGGTTCAATCCCCGGTTGGATCAATTTAGAAAACGAACTTTTCTATATTGGCTCAGGTCTGGGTGTTTGTGATACCACCGTTGTCTCCGATTTCCATAACACAAGTGCTTTAGCTACATTACTTTGGAATGGGAGCAACGTATGTGATGTTGTCAAATATTTATTTATTTAAAAAAAGAACCACAAAGCTTTTACGGAGTGCACTATAGAAAGATAATTCACAATTTCGTCTTTATTTAAGCACTGTGTTTTTTATTCAATGGCGCTAGTGTGCAGACTACGCACTCTTAAGTTAAGCTCAGTTGCAAAGAGTTTCAGCCCCAATTCAAAAGGCCAACTTCCTATTTGTTTGAACACTACGATTACCTGTCGTCACAAGCTTATGTCAATCAATCACTACATACATCAAGGTATGTACATTGCGCATTGATGTATTGTATGTTGAATTGATAAAGGTGGATTTCACAGAGTAAATATTGCTTATTTTTAAACTTATAATTTAGAATTGCCGTGTCAAATGCATAGAAAGTTTTTTCATTCGAATAGGAGCAGCAACTTTTATTCAGCCAAATCCGATCAATCTTTGAAGAATAAAATTAAACATTTGAAAGAAAGAAAACAATATTTATTCGGAGCACACATTTGTTATTTTAGCTTTGTAGCACTTATTCCCTTGTTTATTACCCTATCGACACAGATACTATACAAGGTGTTACAAAAATACCCCTAATGCCGAATATGGTAAGTAGATAGGGACCATCATACTGAACAACTTTTACTATGGGACCAACTCTGAAATCGCAAAAAAAAATCAGCTGTTTCATACATTTTGATATTTTCGATTTTAATTTTGTATGAAACAGCTGATTTTTTTTCGCTATTTCTGGGTTGGCCCCATAATAAAAGTTGTTCAGTTTGATGGTCTCTATTTACCATATTCGGCATTAGGGGTATTTTTGTAACACCTTGTATATCAATGTCGTGGCAGGTGAAAGTGCTTAGTCACTGGTGGCGAGCGCCCACTATCAGGGGCGCTCGCATAGATCGCATTATCAGCCCGAAGTACATAGATGCTTCCCCCTACAGCTACTAGCATCAACATTGATTGACAGCATTAAAATTTAATCCTTACTAATATTATAAATGCTAAATTCCTTTTGTTTGTTTGTTACGCCTTCACGTCTTAACTACTGAACCGATCATCATGAAATTTTGTATACACGTTGTCAGGGGTACAGTGAAGGTCATAGTGTACCTTTTATCCCGAAAAAAATGATTGTTCCCGAGGGATAGCAAAAAAACTTTCCATGCAGACGAAGTCGCGGGCTGTCGCTAGTTACCCATATAAAAATGACAATTTAGGTATCAATTTGAGCGACTATCGTGAGAAAATTAATTATGCAATTTACTTAAAACGTTGTTTCCGCATAGTAAAATTTCTAAGTCCCTTAAGTACTAGAGCTTAAGAGGCCGTACAACGCTGGAAGTCATATTAAAAATTATCGAAATTATTGACAACATTATAGTTTTTAATTAATTACTAATAAACTATTTTTATTTTGGAAAACTGTCAATCACAAAATTAGAGCTAGCTAAGGTTTTAAGATTAAAGGTTTTTTAAACTACTGCTACTATAAACTAGAAAAAATTCGACTCTTACCAGATCATATTCTCGGACGGGAATCGAACTCGCGAACTTTGGAAGTCCGGCCCAATGCTCTTAATACTGAGCTACGAGTATATTAATTAGTATAGTATAGTAGTATTTACACGCTTATGTACCTAAGGTTTTTAAAAGAAAGAAAAGCAGCCTTCAAAATACCTAAAAACAAAAACAGCCTCAACATAAAATTCCTCGAAAAAGCAAAGAATAATATTAAAATGATTAGAATAACGCATATCAATATTAATTAAACACGTCTAATGAATGTGGGGCACGTCTATGGTGGGGCTTTTAGAATAAAAAAAAGAAGTTGTCCCCCGCCCCACCCGACTTGTTTTATTAATATTGATATGCGGAACTAATGATTTGAATATTATTTCTTGCTTTTTAAAGGTATTTAGTTTTGAGGCTGTTTTTGTTTTTTCGGGCCCATAAATCAAGTAATACTGTGTGTTTGTTAAAAAATGTGTATTTGACGTTGTACGTCCCCTTAAGTAAATAGGGTAGGGGTAAACTTCGAAGCGCGAATTAAATTCAAGAGCCTCGAATTTGGTTTGTTTCTAAAATGTTCAAGCGCCCTTTAAGAGTTTTACAAAAGTATTTGGATAAGAAAGTTCGGTTTATGAATACAATTTCAGCTGTCGCGAGAAAGTAAATAATTCTGAAATATACTAAAGCTTTTTCGTTTTTTCACTTATTAAGTTTAGTAAAACAAATTAAATGATACAAGAAAACTCTTTTATCTGACACTGGGCTTCCTTCATGTACATATCAAACCATACCTAAATTATTTTAAATATTAAAATTTAACATACTCGATCAATAAAACAAACCTTTAATGACATAAATTTGACGACCTCCGTGGTCGAGTGGTTTTGTACACCAGTTTTCAAAGTGTCGCCATCTCTGAGGTCCCGAGTTCGATTCCCGGTTGGGTTAATTTATAAAACGAACTTTTCTATATTGGCTTCAGGTCTGGGTGTTTGTGATACCACCGTTGTCTCTGATTTCCATAACATAAGTGCTTTAGCTACTTACTTTGGAATCGGAGCAATGTATGTGATGCTGTCAAATTTTATAATATAATCTAATGAAAAACCCGCATTACTTTTTAATATAGTCTTCTATATTTACTATACACGTAAAGCACATTAAATCCTCCTTAATCACGAACACAAATTGAAATACTCCCAACGATTCTTATTAAAATGAGCGTCACAAACAAATTGCCATGAACTTCAAGGCTTCAGGAATGTGGACTCTGTGTGTGAAGCCTTAAGGTGCACATGTTAAGCTGCAGTTGTGTACATATATGATTAGGCCCAACAATGGCATACCAGTGCCATTGTCGGCCGCGTATGGCGTTGGGCGTTGAAACTGAGCCAGAAACATGACCCTCAACGATTCGATTAGGCTTGCACAGAGTATATCGGTGAAAGTAACTTAAAAGATTATGAGTTTAATATTTTTTTTAATTCCATAAGCTCCTGTGACATTTTGGGACATAATAATTTTATCTTCTAACCCCCTTACTAGTAAATATTGTAAAACACAGTGTTTTGTCCTTTTCCCTTTAGTGTCCAACTTAAATAGTTTGACAGAGAGTAAGCATTGTGTAACTATACATCTGCTATACAATCTTTAATTAATCAACGCCCGAGCGGCCGAATGCGGCCGGACAACAGTGGAATATCTATTGTGTCTCATTTTCGAGGCCTTGATGGGTTATTAGTAAGGGTGTAAGTATGGAAAGATAAAATTGAAACAAGGCTTTTGTATAATGAAAATCCACTCGATATATCTCAGTGAGTGACTTAGGACAGTTTGCATGCTCTATTTGCTGGCAATGTTCCCATAATTTTCATTCTGAAAATGCAGTGGATCAAGATTGGAAGCTTGAATTTTTTTTTCATGTTTATAACTTATGTTTGTTTTGCTGCATTTTATTACTCTGCAGTTTTGGGTCAGTTATATTTTACAGTGATGCAGTACACTACTATGACATAGCTTTTAAGGGATATAACTTTATTAAAAAAAAAAGAAAAGCATTGCTGTTTACTAAAATGTAACATCAACCTCTATTTTTCACCAAATTAAAATCTCCTCGCTAACAAACTAAAACCAAATTGATTAACATTTTGTATGAAGATACATCGTAGTAATATCAAACAGTTATTTTTTGTCTATATTATAAAACCTTATGTCTCGTAAATTTTGTTCGACAAGTCCATTAAGGCCTTGCTGCTACAGCAATTTTTCTTACAAAACAACGTTCCATAGCTTTGCATAAGTAACTATCATTAGTGTTATAATAAAGCAAATTGCCCAACATCACAATGGCTGAGGCAAGACGCAAAACTTATTATGGGTCGAATCACGGTCGAACGTGATGAAGGCGGACCCTCGCGTGTGGCGTGGCAGACCCCCATTAAGACATGGTGCATTTCCACTTAGAACTTCGTGCTTAGCACTATCACAGTAGATACTTATCTATCTAACTTTATATTACATTTTTACGAAAGCGATTAATCTGTGTCGATGCTTATGTAGATTAGTTACTTAGTAGTAGTTCGCAAAAGTGCTAAAAGTGGCCACAATTAACAAAATTTTACTTAGGTTATTGTTTGTAAATAAACTATAGAACCTTAGCTTCAATCTGTACATGTGAATTTTCGATACATTATGTACTTAGCGAGCAATAAATTTAATTAAAATGAGGGCGCCACTTGAGCACTCTACTAACAACTAAGATAATGTAAACCAGCCCTAACGGATACTAGCGCAGTTTGATTGAAAGTACTTTGGTAATTAGTTGATCAAGCTTGAGGGTAGGCTCACGAGCAGCTTCAGTCCCCCGTGACCACGGCAACTGCTAACGTGCCGAAACGTCGGGAAAATAAAAAAATCAACATTTTTCACTCGTGGTCCCACCAATAATGTCCTACCGGTCTCCTAGTCCCATTAGCTTTGGGTTCCTGGTTCCACTTCCAATTAAAAAATAAAAATACCAAGACCCACCAAGATATATTTATTGAGCCAAATACCAACTAATTACCAAAATACTTTCAATAAAACCGCGCTAGTATCCGTTAAAAAGAGTTTTATTTCATAACTCAAGATAGTTAAGCCATGTTTTTTATTTAAAAAGGTTTTACATAGGCAGTGACATTAAAATAGTAACCAAACAATAACGATAGAATAATCATATCACCAATCATATAAATATTATGACGATTATATGAAAATTCATTGAACACTCAGCACAGAAAAATTGTGCCGGTTCACCGGGTGATGTTGTTGACATTCCGCTCACAACGGCATCCGCCGCCGCCGGTTGCTTTCATTCGAAACGTGTACCTATCAGGAGTGAAACTCTCACCGCATTCTGGAATCCTGGTACACGTAGTTAATATACGAATACAAGGTAGGTATCATAATTTTATATAGGTACCTACATATTATGTCAGTACTAAATTATAGAGGTAGATACTACATAAGCATCTTATATGATATTTTTCAAGTCGAATAACAAGATGAACCTGAGGTCTATTCATTATGTTACACAGATAGTGTAAGAGTCAATTAATAATAATAATAATAATAAAGCTTTATTGCACACGACAAAAACAGAATAGAAAGAAACAAAAATAACAAAAGGCGGCCTTATTGCTAAACAGCACTTTCTTCCAGGCAACCTTGGCTGAAAGAAAATAAGTAGAAATAGGGGAATGGGTGCAAATTAAAGGACAGGTAATGTATATAGATAGAAAGAGAAACGAAATATAGATATTATAAGTTACGATCACAAGAAAGGAAATGACATCTAACTTGATCGCTGAATTTCAGAGGCAGCCTTTCCGATACCCTTGGGAAGTGCGTTCCATAGGCGGACGGCATAAACGGAGAAGGAGTAAACGAAGTCGGTACAGTGCTTAGGGATGTCAAAGGTAATTAAACTGATATTAATTACTCAGGTTTAAGCATGCATCAACCACATCATGTAGAATGATATCAAAACAAAAGGATATGTATTTATAACGTTATCATTACTTAGTTTTCGAAATCGGCTATTATTTCTTATCTAGAAAGACGCTAAAATCATGTCTCTTCAAATAAAAAGGTAGGTAGGTACTTTCACATTTCCGCTGTCCATAAAGTTATTGGAAAAGCTAGAATTCTAGCGGTTCGGAGACATCAGCGCTCCATTCTGTTCCAGTTGGCACACTCCGAATCGAGATGTTATATTTTATCTATATTATTATGTGCAAACGACTTCTTTATAAGAATCTATTGTTAATGCATAATAATAATAATAATAATAATAAAGAAATATTTGACAACATCACATACATTGCTCCGATTCCAAAGTAAGTAGCTAAAGCACTAGTGTTATGGAAAATCAGAGAGAACGGTGGTATCACAATCACCCAGACCTGAGCCAATATAGACAAGTTCGTTTTCTAAATGGACCCAACCGGGGATCGAACCCGGGACCTCAGAGATGGCGACACCTTGAAAACCGGTGTACAAAGCCACTCGACCACGGAGGTCGTCGAATGTGACATTATTTTATGACAATTTTTTTGGGGTTCTGAATGTACACGACACATTCTTGACATGAAAGTTAGTTATACATAAAATATCTTTACCTCAACCGCTCACTAAAAATAAAAAGACGTCTAACAGACCACAAGAATTTAAGAGAAAATTACGATCACTTTTGTCACCAAGCCGCTCACAAAAATATTCAACTCTTCCCTGGAAAAGACCCTCAAAGTTTGTTATAAAAATTGCACAACAAGCAAAAAGTATTCACCTACGCTCCGCTCCGCGCGAATTCCGTGCGGACAAGCTTGCGACTAAAAAGTATAATATAAAATTAAATACAGGAAATTGGAGAGAGAAATTCTGGAACGTCGGGAATAACTATGTGTATTGTACAACATCTCGGTAGTCAAAAGCGAGCTTGAGATTCAAGAAATGTTCGTCGTCGCCGTCGCCTCGCAATTAGAAGATTACTTTGCACTGTTCATGAACGCAGCATTCAGCTTTGCTCCTTTGTCGGTTTCTTTGAAAAGTAAGAAATAATTTGCCCCTTGTATTGAAGTAAGAGTAAATAAGCTATATTTTAATGGCAACGAAATACGCTACTCATGAAAATTCCTCGTCCCCAAGTTGTCGTCGTTTTTTCTCAAAATGTAGAATATTCGTTGAAGTCCAAAATGCGCTTAAAAGACTTTGATATTAAAGTAAGGGTCTCTGTCAAACATGGCCCCAATTTTAAGGAGCTTGTTCGACTGATGGAGCGGGTCAACACAACCTACAGCGCGCGCGAATTAATATATTTTTTGTTCATTGTCCATGGAGATAAACTGTGTATAGGCACAAATATATAGGCCTAATAGGTCTAAATAATTTGGGTAGAAGAGTAGGTAGGTAAATAGGTACTGCCTTGAATAGGCTTGGGTTTTTCTCATTGAAAAAGCTTTACTTTTAAAGCAACTTTTTTTTTTTTTTAGATTAATTTTCTTCTCAACACAACTGAGATGAAAAGATATCGTCACTGTGATTATCTTGAAATGACATTCTCGTGATACGCCACGCGACTCCTACGCAGCCATGTATGAGGTTAACACTTTCAATTTTGCTAGCGCCATTCAACATCTAACTACATAAGTATGTTGACTTTCTCCTATTTAAATTGTGATAGATCACTCTAATTGACAGACAATAGGCATTCATTTTGAACTAACATCTCAATATAATAACTCCATTCAAGTGTTAACAAGATGGCAAACCTTCTCAATTATGAATAACTAAATTTTAATGAGTTAGAATATTACAATCCCAAACGAACGTTAACTTAGGTATAAAAAAAATACTATGACTATTACTTAAATATGTAGAAAGTAGGCGCAGTAGCGACTATGACGTTTACGTGACGTAATCTCAGTCGTGAAATGTATCACATGAATAAAGAATGAGACTCATATTGTAACATAGCCTTAGAACAAAGTCCTTGTATGTGTTACCGGCCAACCCCGATTTTCAGGACAAACTAGTTTGGCCTAGGTTAAACTAGTTCTTCCTATACGCGATGGGATTAACTGGTATAGCCTAGACCAAACTAGTTTGTCCTAAGCCCGATAGGACAAACCAGTTTAGGCTAGGCCAAACTAGCATTATGGCCAAACTAGTTGATCCTGATATAAGCGAGTGGTCTAAACACTAACCTAACCTAACCTACCTAGTGCATTTAAAGTTTTTCTTTGTAGCTAAACTGGTTTATCCTGTCGGGCTTAGGACAAACTAGTTTGGTCTAGGCTTTACCAGTTAATCCTATCGCGTTAAAAAAGATCTAGTTTAGCCTAGGCAAAACTAGTTTGTCCTGAAATCGGGTTTGGCCGGTAACATATGCAAAGTGAGGCATAAAATACTGAGCCAAAATGGCTGTTTTCAAATTTATATCCTTCATACAATACCTAATCGTAACTTAAATCCAATAAAATAGTAACTAATCCCCTAAAGGTAAAATTGAAACTATTTCGTTCTTTTAAGTACGATTAGGTAACGTATGAAGGATAAATTAAGAATCTGAAAACTAAGCCATTTTGGCTCAGTATTTTTGCCTCACGTTTGACAGTGCGCTTTGTAGGGAACTATAGTTCTAGGTTGTTATTATTCTAAGAATACAGCTTTATCATTATCACAATTCATCAAGAATACTTTATATTAGGTATATTCATGTAGATGTTGGATAAAGGTACTCGAGCTCATACACGGCCCTTCTGATAAGCATTATTTATTGCTTAAGAGCAAAACAATTTTTATGATGCTAGCACATGATGCAGCTATGAACCACAGAGATTAAAATACTATACCTGTGAATTTTGCCAACACATTTTCTATAGTTGCTTCTAGCATTTGTGTTTTAGCGTTTTTCTTGCTAAAACACAAATGCGGCTGACATGAGCCAACTAGCGCCGCCAGTCGATTTTATTTTATTTATTCTAAATAAACCCAATTTCTTAAAAAAGGAATCAGTCAAGGTTTTGTTAACAACGTCTTATATTTATTGAATAACTTTACACAGTTTGAAAAGGCATTCAAACAGTTTAAAAACGCGATTTTGTTAAAAGTGGCCACTGTTGGTTCAAACCCGTTTTTAAACTATTGCACGCATTTTGTAATGTTGTAACGTTATTCAATAAACATTAGACGTCATTCACAAGACCTTGGCTGATTCCTTTTTTAAGAAATTGAGCTTATTTAGAATAAATAAAATAAAATCGACTGGTGGCGCTAGTTCGCTCATGTCAGCCCCTTAAGTAGGTAGGTAACTAAACTAAAAACTTAACTCAAGGTACAATACTCACTTATTGTCATTGTTTATAGGTATACTCTGAAATTTACAAAACGTTAAAATTTTTTTGGGATGTCCCAATTTTATAATAGTATGGAATATAATGATATTTTCAATAAAGACTTATTGTAATTTACGACTTATAACGAAAGTTCTTAAAGATTTTCTTAAGTTTATAATGAAATATGGCCGAAAATACTAAGTGGGTACTTACACTCGGGAGCAAAACTTGGCAGTACTTTTGTGGGAGACTTCCAAAAGTCTCTTCTTTATATAGTTGATTGGAACAATACGTTGGCGAGTGTTTAATGCGGTAATTCATGTGTGTGACACTTTGTAGCCAACTCCTAAAGTTTGTTTCAATAGTAGCTTTGACTAGTAAATAATGGAAGTACTATCGACAATACTTCCGCTTTACCACTCCTAAGTTTAAAATCGCTTGCATGTTGCGCCATCACTAACGTACACACGACAGCACGTCAAGTTGTACAGTTAAACTGCCCAAACCGTTTTTTTACGTAGGACATAAAGACAGTCTTAAGGTCAACATGTATAGTCTGAGGTGCCGTCGTGTGTACGTACTTTTAGTTCGTGCAGGGGCGATACGCGCGCACCACACGCGTTTTTCTGCGAAGTGGTAAAGCATGTGAGTTGCCGATCGTACAATACATTTTTAAATAGCTGCTTATACAACATGTTACAAAAATACCCCTAATGCTGAATATGGTATATAGGGACCATCAAACTGATCAACTTTTACTATGGGACCAACTCTGAAAAAAAATCGGCTGTTTCATACAAAAATTAAAATCGAAAATATCAAAATGTATGAAACAACTGATTTTGTTTTTTAGGGTATTTTTGTTACATGTTGTATATATTACTTGCAAACATATGTATTTTATATCTGTAGCAGTAACACACATCACTCATATAAACTGTACTTATAGCAAATAGTCATTAAGGTAACGTTTAAAAAACCGGACAAGTGCGAGTTGGACTCGCCCACCGAGGGTTTCGTACAAAGTACATACATATTTACGTTCTTTATATATTATGAAGAATATTTTTTTTTTTTATTAATTATAAACGTAAAGTTTTCAGATTTTTCCTTGTACTTGTAGGATAGTACTTGCCAAATTTCATAGTTCTAAGTCAACGGGAAGTACCTACCCAATAAATTTTGATTCCCTTGAGAGTGTTGAATTATGCGTTTTTTTGTTGTTAACTTGGAAGTTTGATTTTTTCACAGCTTCAACGGACTGTAGACCTGAATATATTATGGTTTAATTTCAACTCGATACTCCACGCGTTTCCGAGATAAAGGGTCTTGACAGACAGACAGAAAGACAGACAGACAGACGGACGAACAACAAAGTGATCCTATGAGGGTTCCGTTTTTCCTCTTGAGGTACGGAACCCTAAAAAGGGATTATCATAAAAAGGTTTGCCGACCCGGAGCTAACTGCTTTAAATAATGTTCTTTTCCTCGGGAAATTCTGAAACCTACTGCAAAAAATTCACGAATCGGACGAAGTTCGGTCGATTTACTTGATTTCGGAGCATTCCTTAAAATGTCACGTAAGGTAGCGGAACGAAAACTGTCACACTGTCGAGGTTTGGTAATCAGTACCCTTAGCACGAACATCTATCGAGAAAAAAAACGCGCGTAAAAGTACTTGATACAGTAATTATCTATGGAAAATTTCATTTCGCTTTTTGGCGATAGATGGCGCTGTACACATTTCCCATACGAAATTACTCTATCGAATATTTTTACGCGCGTTATTTTTTTCGATAGCCGTTCGTGCTACCCTTAGTATGAACAGATATCGCGAAAAAACGCGCGTAAAAGTACTCGATCGAGTATTTGTCTATGAGAAATCTCACTTCGCTTTTTGGCGGTAGATGGCGTTGTACAAATTTCCCATACAAAATTACTATATCGATGTTTTACGTGATTTTTCTTCTGGATATATGTTCGTGCTACGGGTACAGAGTAGACTCTCAGATTTACACAAATGGAGCCATTGTGCCATTAGGCAGGTCGCGGTTGCCCAGGCCGCGTAACCCGCCCAATGTACTGGAAACCGAAGATAAAACTTTACGTTATGTTTCACTAAAACTGGCGCTTGAGTTACCTCACTTGGTTTACCCAGACTTAAGTAACGTATGTGTAAGGAATGTGTTACGTATTCCGAAACGTTATTTGTGATATAAGTTCTTTGTTTAAAGTTTAATTGTTATTTATCCGCTAACGCAACAAACTAGCAAACGAATCTTTCTAATATTCGTTGATAAAGTCTGTTATTGATAAATAGTATGTATTATAAAATATAATTCAATATAATAATTTTATTTGGAAATGTTAATTGCAGTGTTAAGATCAATAATGTTTACCAACAAATAATTTCGTTTATTAAATCTGTGATGAGAGTGTTGTTGTTAGGTAGGTAATATTTATGGAAAAGCCTCGGCAAGCCTCGGTAAGCTTATAAATCGCACATACCATATATTATTATATTAAAAAGACGTTCAAGAGCGAGTCGGACTCGCACATCGAGGATTCCGTACTATCATTCTGAAAAAGTTTTTACTATTTAGTGACATCGTTTTATTTTTCCTGTAATCTTTACATAAACTTCTATCACATAAAATAATTTCAGATCTTTTTCTAAGCAAACTTCGGAGAGAAGAGGGGGGGGGGGGGAGGGGAGGGGTATTTTTTTACATTTTACAGCAAAAGATAAAAACTATGCGGCCTAAAAAAAGTTGGAGTATTTGCAAGTTCAAGTTGATAGCATTAGTAGTTCTCGACATATCCAGCTGTGACAGACAGACAGACAGACAGTCTGAGTTGGCACCATTTTGGTACAGAACCCTAATAATGTATGTGCTAAAATCTACGACCGTCCCAAATCTTATTCACATAACTTTATGTTTGTTGGCAAGGGATGGGACAGCTAAAGCCCGGTTAACATAGGCTTCGACTTTGAATATTATAAGGACATTTTAATAATTTTGAATATAATAAAGGACGTTGTTTTTTGGCAGTGACGCGCTGTGAGCGGTTTTTTCGCTCAATTAGCGATTTCAGACTTTGAGCCTAACATACTTGCAACATGCCTTCCATCCCTTCTGTTGACAGTCATATCCATACAAAAGAGAATGTAATCACTTCGTTATAATCCATACCAAGACAGATGGTCCAAGAACATAGAAAGAGAGTCCAGGGAGTGGGTTTTATATGGTAGAGAGGATTAAAAGCAACGAAATGTGCAGCAAATTATTTAACATTTCGTTAAGCGCACATCTATAACTAAATGTTAATTTGACGACCTCCTTGGTCGAGTGACTTTGTACACCGGTTTTCAAGGTGTCGCCATCACTGAAATCCCGGGTTCGATCCCCGGTTGGGTCAATTTAGAAAACGAACTTTTCTATATTAGCTCAGGTCTGGGTGTTTGTGATACCACCGTTGTCTCCGACTTCCATAACACAAGTACTTTAGCTACTTACTTTGGAATCGGAGCAATGTATGTATGTGATGTTGTCAAATATTTATATTTTTTTATTCTATTTTATTATTTTATTGCTGGATTGGAAAACTGGACGAGTTCAAGCGTGTTTTTCCAGAGAAAATGAGAGACTGGGAAAATGAGAAATAATTTTAAAAGCGCAGTTGCTCGTTGTGTTTGTATTTTGCAGCAAATAAGTACAAGTAACTTATAAAACAAAATTTTTATTTCTGCTTCAACAATGTTAATATGATTTAAAACAACAATGGGTAATCAAAGAACAAATCTAATGTTATACTTTTACTATTAAAGAACAATCACATTTTAATCAAAGTTAAATAAAGTTGAACAATATAAAATTTATTAAGTGAACAGTTGTCAAGTGAACAGACATAATATCTTAAAACCGGTAGTAGTATAATTTGAAAATATTTTTGTTGCAAAGTACACAAGTCTTAGTTGCAATTAGGTACTTGAAATTTTTTTTTATCTTTCTTAAATTAACTTAGTGCATCGTAAAAGAAATTTCAGTGTTTTTTTTTTCTGCGTTCAACATTTATTGAGATATGATGCTTTGAATGTTCACATCATGGCGGCCCCGTGAAAACGCCCCAAACAAAAGTATCAGAAGAGTGACGTCACATTTCTAACCGCGAAGCCAATTATGTATGGCGCGCAAAAGTTTGTGATTGTCCAAGCAAAAATTGTTTTTACAATTATTATCCTAAACAACATTTTTTATAATGACGTATGGATTATAATAATCAAAACTATTTTTTCACTGGAACATTTTGATTTTTCACCAACTTTGGAGTCTTAGAAATCATAGTAAAATTCGACAAATTGAGTCAAAATTTCGCGTAGGGGTTTATTTTGCTTCCCTTTTTGCTCTATTTACCTTTAAAGTAGAATCCATTCCCTAGTCAAATACCCAATTATTTTTACTTTAAAAAATCCTCCGTGGTCGAGTGGCTTTGTACACTGGTTTTCAAGTTGTCGCCATCTCTGAAGTCCCGGGCTCGATCCCCGGTTAGGTCAATTTAGGAAAACGAACTTTTCTATTTTGGCTCAGGTCTGGAGTTTCTGATACCATCGTTGTCTCTGATTTCCATACCACAAGTGCTTTAGCTACTTACTTTGGAATCGGAGCAATGTATGTGATGTTGTCAAATATATATTTATTTACTTTATTATTATACCAGCGACTCGACGAGTAGTAACACTACTTTTGTAAATTGGCGACGGTCTCATTTTAAATCGGCAGACGTATATCACTTTTTGTAGTAAAACAGTTATCACTGTTATCAGGCAATATTCACAAATTTCACAATTAAACTCTACCTTTATTAATTATCTTGTAGAAATCGCCAGAGTAGGTATTTTAGGCAAATAACTCTCATATTCGACCCTCCGCCCTTTTATTTCTTGTTGGACAAAGTCTCATCTTTAATAACACCAATTCCGTTAATTGTACACAAGGTGTTACAAAAATACCCCTAATGCCGAATGTGGTAGATAGGGACCATCAAACTGAACAACTTTTACTATGGGACCAACTCTGAAATCGCGAAAAAATCAGCTTTTTCATACATTTTGATATTTTCGATTTTAATTTTGTTTGAAACAGTTGATTTTTTTTTTCGCGATTTCAGAGTTGGTCTCTTAGTAAAAGTAGATCAGTTTGATGGACTCTATATACCATATTCGGCATTAGGGGTATTTTTGTAACATGTTGTATAAATATTAATTACTTACTTAAATCAGTAGTTAATTAAATAGAACGCAAACTAAACTCAAAATATTCTTAAAATTCAATTAAACATTTTCGAGTCGTTATAAACAATAAAGTCAAAATTGCGGGCGTGTTTTAATTGGACAAGTTGCAGTAGCAAGTAGCACCTAAGCTGTACCTCGCGGGTGTTTGAGAACTGGTTGTGGCTGTAACCGGTTCGGTTGCATTTCCGCGACCACTGACCCACTGACTGAGGCGCGTAAAGTAAAAATAAAATTGCCAACTGATAAAATGCTAATTGACGGTCATTTTTATTTTTCAATACTATTAATAACTTTTTATTTTTTAGCGACTTTCCCAGGGGTTGGCCAGGAGATGGGTGACCAAAAATTATTATCTCGAGTTCCTGTTTAGGAGGGCATGTTAAGCCGTTTGTCCCGGCTGTATTTGCAGTCGTTATTACCCACCAATCCGCATTGGGCCCGCGTGGTGGGTTATAGCCCATCTTCCTTATCCACCCATAAGGAAAGCCTGTGCTGTGCCCCAGCCAGTGGGGACATTAAAAATGGCTGATGTCACTTTTTATTACACAAAAATGCAATTTCGAAAGTGTAATTGCATTTTTCGACAGGTACTTACTTAATCGTATGTAAATAATTTCCGTATAACTAATGCATATTACTCCAAAACTCATTAAAATTTTTGATTATTTTTAGAAACTAATTTTATTCCAGGTGTTATAATTGCAGGTGTTATATTTTTTTCCAGAATTGTCGATGTGATTATTAGTATAGCTTGTTTGTTACGGACACTGCAGTTTTTAATTATAAGTACCTACAACATTTTTCGTTTCTATTTTCGTATTAAGTACCTAGGTATTAAAATTAGAAAATAATTTTATAGTGGAAAGTGAATAAGGTAGAGCGGTATAGAAAATTTCGTATACTTTGATGATAAAGATAGATAAAGTTTTTGGATCATAATAATATTACGATCTCAGCATCACGACAAACAGTGTGACCATCACGAATACCCAGATAACCCAGATGTTATTATAATTCTTTTATGTGAAAACCAAATCTTTGGTAGTTCAACAGTTATTAAAGTATGATCAGTAATGAAACGGATACTACGACCAAATTTTGAAAAATATTCTCATAGAAAATACACCAAGACTTTCAGTAGGAAATAAAAGCTTTCATCTCATCCCAAGTACCGGGTCAGTGGTTGTGAAAGATAGGCGGGGGCGGAGTCTCGTCACAATATTAATGGAGTGGCCGGACACCGCACATGTCCGGCTCGGTTGCTGACAAATGAGCTGATTTCACCCCGGACGATATGTTCAAGTAGAGCAATCCCCTCTGGTGTTGACAGCTGATCAACCGCTGTTAAATGAGGTTCAAAGATTAGTGAAGTACAGATTAGGTTTATGTAAGAAAAAGGGCAAAAAGCCGAACATCCATTAAATTTTACACTACTACTATTACAACTTTCGAATAATATCTAATTAAAAAAAACACATAGAATTCATCAGAAAAATACCTTTCAGATCTTAGCTCTTTTGTAAGGAAAAACATATGGTGGCCGTATATAAATAAATAATAAATATTTGACAACATCACATACATTGCTCTGATCCCAAAGTAAGAGCTGAAGCACTTGTATTATGGCAATTAGAGACAACGGTGGTAAACACACACACAGACCTGAGCCAATTTAGAAAAGTTACTTTACTAAATTGACTCAACCGGGGGTCGAACCCGGGACCTCAGAGATGGCGACACCTTGAAAACCGGCGTACAAACCACTCGACCACGGAGGTCTTCATGTAAAACCGACAAGAAATCGTATTTAGCTAAACTTATCTGTGTATTGTCAACCACACCACTAAACCACACCTCTGAAGTGTCATTAACAATTTTATTTAGGTAACCACACCACTGCCGACTAGTGATGTGTTACATGTCATGTCGTGATCTTACGAATGATAAATAATTGATATCGGTAAATGCAAATTTAGTATTAGAACTTCACTACGGTGGTGTGGTTGTAAACGACACCCATGTGGTATAAGTGGTGTGGTTGACAATACACGAACTAATCTACTCTAAGGGACTGTTTAAAAGGTTCCGGTCAACTTACTGAACATGATTTTATAGGAGTTCTGTCTGTTATTAAATTAATCCAGAAGTTCAATTACCGTAGCGTAGACTGTTAAATAAACACTAGCTAGAGGAATAACATTACCTACACAAGTACTGTCTTCATTCATTTAATCGGTTCCCTTATGAAAACATCATAGTGATGTCGATTGTACTTTGCTTTCATATTTTAATTTTCATAATTGGATTTAGATTACGTGAAAAGTCAACAGCACTCGATCAACCACGGCAGCATAGAATTTATAACTACCCCATTTTTAGGGTTCTGTGGCGTAATGGCAAAAAACTAAATCCTTATAGATTCATCATGTCTCTTGTGTGTCCGTCCGTCCGTCTATATGTTACAGCCATTTTATTCCGAAACTATTAAGATTACACTGTTGAAACTTTGTAAGCGGATGTATTATGTGAACCGCTTTAAGAGTTTTGTAATAGTTTTTAAACAAAAATAAAAAATATTATGGGGCGGCTCCCCATACACGGAACTAAAACTGTTTTTTTTTAATCAAACCTATACGTGCAGAGTGTCTATAGATTGGTCTTTAAAAATGACATTGAGGTTTTTTTAAAAGAAAATTTTGTGGTAAAATGTGTGTCCCCTCCCCCCTCTAACTTTTAAACTAAGAGAGCGAAAATTCTAAAAAAATATATATGCTGTAGATCTTAATAAACATTTTCAACATAAAAGGGTTGGAACGAAATATATTTAGTAGTTTCAGAGCTATAGCACATTTTCCAAAACCGCAAATATAACTTTGTCATTTATACACACTATGAAAAACATTTTTTTTGCAGACGTAAAATTATAGTCGTATTTTGGGTATAGTCAAGTGAATACCTAATTTAATATATTAGGTACTTAAACACTTTTATTCTTACTTCTGTTCCATATTTTTAAAGTACGTAATCATTCATCGAGTTTGTACGGGACCCTCGGTGGGCGAGGCCAACTCGCACTTGTCCGGTTTTTATTAAAAGCACAACCCACTGTCGTCCACGGCTCACTCAAATTGAGTTTGGCTGAGAATATGAAAATATTTGTTCTCTACCTTCCATAAGGATGGTTATTGAAGTATTTATATCTCTACCTTGCCTCTACGTAGAACTGCGCAAAATATTTGATTTGGTTTGCTATCATTTTAATATCATAGCGTGCGGATCTACGTAGATAAACTCGTCATTTCATAATATTTCTCTAAAATTCAAGGCATTTAGAACACATTTATATATTAATCAAAAGAAAGTCAGGGGTCAGTCCTCAGTCTTCCCGTCCGTCCGTTCCCCGATAGTCATCTGTCTGTCTCTCCGGTACGTCATCCTTGTCAACTTCTGTCGTATGTCTATCAGTCTGTCAGTCACTAGTCGAAGGAGGCTAGTGGATGCCGCGACACATACCCTTATATCTCCACATATATACGGCCACCATATAATTTTAAGCAAAGTTCTAAAAGGTATTTGTCTGATAAATTCAATCTGATTTTATTTGAATTTGATAATGTTCGGAAGCTGTAATAGTCAACTTGCCGACTTTACTGTCGAACTTACTGTATAATTTCTCGTATGCGCCATGTGTCGGGGTGTCAGTAATAATAAAGAGTTTCATACAAAAATACGCGATATTGAACATTTTAATTGTAACTGACACACGGCGAATAGGCGAAATTATACAGTAAATTTGACATTTATACTACTACTATTACAACTTTCGAACAATATCTAATTAAAAAAAAACACATAGAATTCATCAGAAAAATACCTTTCAGATCTTAGCTCTTTTGTAAGGAAAAACATATGGTGGCCGTATATAAATAAATAATAAATATTTGACAACATCACATACATTGCTCCGATTCCAAAGTAAGTAGCTAAAGCACTTGTATTATGGAAATCAGAGACAACGGTGGTATCACAAACACCCAGACCTGAGTCAATATATAAAAGTTCGTTTTCTAAATTGACCCAACCGGGGATCGAACCCGGGACCTCAGAGATGGCGACACCTTGAAAACCGGTGTACAAAGCCACTCGACCACGAAGGTCGTCACTATTATATATTTGGAGATATAAGGGTGTGTTGTCACGGCGTCCATCCTCTTTCGACTAGTGACTGACAGGCTGATAGACATACGACAGAGGTTGACAGGGTTGACGTACCGGAGAGACAACAGACAGATGACTATCGGGGAACGGACGGACGGGAAGACTGAGGACTGACCCCTGACCCGCAGACCGACAACTGCGCCAGAATAGTTTGCTTTGCATCGCTCTACATTCTTATGTAGGCACTTATGTAAATAAATAAGTATACCGGTGAACAAATTAGTCTCAAACTAAGATTAAAAAACATCCATCACGACTCGGGAGTATAATTTTCTTGCATACCGGTATCGCATTATGTTCAAGCTTGTAAACTGAAACACACACATTGAATGCGTGACCCCGCAAATTCTCACACTGATCTACCAAGTGTCTTTTGTTTCACGAAGGTTCTGAGAATGTCTTTGAGGTTTGTTTATAATGACACTTGATATAATCCGCGCGCGATTAGAATGGGATGGGAACTTGTCAAAGTAAATCGAAAATGACAGTTAAGCAGTCAAGTAGCGATAGCAAAAAATTCTGAATAAATTTAAATAAAAATGAATAGAAGTTTTAAAAAACTAAAAATTTTAACCCCTTTTCCCACTCATTATTAACTAATCACTAAAATAACCACACAATAATATACAAATCTCGCATTTAAAATAAAACTCGAGCAGAAATCCACGCGCACAGTTCTACACAACTGTCATGCGAGCATTTACGCAAGTTTGCCGACGCTACGGCTGGCCGACGGACCGTGCGCGTCTCAGTTCCAAAAGGTACTATCATCCCATTCTCATCGCGCGCGGATTATACCTATCGCACTCATAGCTTGGACGGGTAGTAATTAAAAAGCAAGCATAGCATAGTAAACAAAACACGATCGTTAATTATACTTAGGTAGTTGAGATGGCAGTTGCAAGTGAATTTGAAAGAGTAACCAACATGCAATGCAATGTTTCATGCAAAAAATATCTTTATCTTTAACATACACATTAATTTCACACTGTTCATACTTCACAAAAGGAGATTGACAAAAGCTCTACTTGATTCACAAAGAGCTTCAAGCGAGTGCGATGATTGATGCGTATATTCCCGGATTAGATTACATCTAAGTTACGTTAGCTTTGTGATCAAATATTCACTTACGTTTTGGTACTGCGAGCTATCCTAGCTGCGAGATTACAAAAGCCTGTTGATATCTACCAGGTACTTGGACGAAACGCTCTGGCTTGTAGTGATAATTTTTACTACAAAACCCAGAGCGTTTCGCCGTTCGACCTGGCCGAAATCAACAGGCTTTTGTGAACTATTGTGCTGTTCAACAATTTACTTTGACAAGGTTCCATCCCATTCTCATCGCGTGCGGATTATATCTACTTAATTAAACTAAACACAAATATCGACATCGACAAATAAAAAATCTGGAAGGCTTACGCACAGACAGAAATTCCTCAATTCGAAGACCTCAGAACAATTCTTTTTATTATGTATTTCGTCCGCTTTCCAAACAAGTTACTCGAAAGACACTTCAAAATAAACGGTATACCTATCTACTTTTCCATCTTTTCCGGATATTTGAAAGGCGTTTTGTAATAAATAAGTCTTTGTCAAGGACAATGACAAGATTTCGTCGGTGTTGCAAAAAATATTCTGCGACCCACTTTTTAAGAGTCCGCCGAACAGTGAGCTTCCCATACAAACGTAATACCAAAATGATTTGCAATTTGAATAACATCACAAGAAGAGTTAAATATTTGTCTAGGGTTCTATTAAATAAAAAATCCAAAATACCAAGCCAAATAAAAATTAATGCGATTTACAGTTTTGTATGAAAATATGTATTCGGCATTTATTTTGAATTGGGTTAATTAGTTGATTTTTTTATTTAATACTGTCTTAATACGAATAACATAACAAGAAGAGTTAATTATGCTCAAATTGCAAATAATTTTGGTATTACGTTTGTATGGGAAGCTCACTGTTCGTCGGACTCTTAAGTATACTGTCTGTTTTATATGACTTTGCTTGGTACATATTTGATGCTGTTTCGTCGCATCCCCTTTTTGCAGTGTCGAAATGTTTACCAACTCATGAAATATTCGGGAATGGCTTGTTTGAGTGCTGCAACTTTTGAGAAAATGGGACGTTTTTCATATGAATAGTTAAACATTTTAACGAAAGTAAGAGTGTGAGATACTAATTCTTAGATTTTTTTAAATAAGCCTTTTCGTTCCCTTCAATATGTTTGATTAATTTTATGAGTAAAGTCTGATTTCATAGAAGAGTTCATATCAAAATATCCTTACTGATATTATAAATGTGAAAGTCCGTTTGTTTGTTTGTTACGCCTTCACGTCTTAACTACTTAACCGATCATCATGAAATTTTGCATACACGTTGTCAGGGGTACAGAGCAGGACATAGGGACCTTTTATCCCGAAAAAAATAATTGTTCCCGAGGGATAGCAAAAAAACTTTCCTCGCAGACGAAGTTGCGGTCGGTCGCTAGTATTATTATAAAAAGTTGGTTGAATTTAGACGCAGCTCAATAAAAGGAATAGATGAAATACCTTTGGGTAGGCATTTTATCGGAGAAAAATTCTTCCAGGCTTTCAAAGACAGGACACTAACATCATATAAAAATGGATTTGTACTATTAAAGAACTCTTTCAAATACTTACTTAAATCTGTCCGTCTTTATATGGGAAACTTTTGAAGATGAGGTAAGTTTTTTAAATAAAGTATAGCTAGGTATTTCAAATAAACTCGTCACTCTGCTGAAACTGTGTTTTCGCTGATTTATTCATCATTGTGTAGTCAGGTAGAATTTCATCATCAGTAATGTTATTCAATATTTTTTTAAAGTATTATTGTCTAATTCAGACTTGTTATTAGTACCATAGTAAGTTTTCTTCAACTTCAACTCTACCCAAGACTTTGGAGCTTACATTCGGTATGATTAGTTATTGACCGAGCGAGTGCGAAGCGCGATAGTAGAGTCTCTGCTTATATCGCGCGTCATTTTTTTGAAATATTGCGAAGAAAAAAATTCACCCATTTCGATAAATTTAATTCAACAGATTTCAACTAGTAGGTATTCTTAACTGCATTAAGAAATACAACCGAACTACAACGGCTCCCTCTGCCATAACGGCGCTTTTATGATTCCAAAGTCAAGGTTAACGTTGTATCGCATCCATAGACAAAGCGCTGCCGCAGTGCAGCATTAGCGCCGTTGTTTGTTTTATAGAGTGCACCCGTTTAAGTGCTAACCATAAACAATAAGTCTGGACTATTTCGAGGCGCATTGTGAGAAAAGTCCTAATTGAATTATTTAGCGTAACAGACGTAGCGCGGGAAAACGAAAAACTATGAGAAAGAGCACTGTAAGAGTTTCGTAAATATACAAGCTTAAACGAATATCTAAACAATGTTTTCGGGAAATTTGAACACTTGTGTCAATAGAAAACCAAATACATTTAAATTCAATAAATTTTAGATAGGCAGGTAAGTGAATTTATATAATACCAAATAATATACTAGAAAAAATACGACTCGCACCCGATCATGTTCTCGGACGGGAATTGAACCCGCGACCTTTGGATATATCGAGTGACTCGGTAGCTCAGCGGTCAGAGCATTGGACCGGATATCCAACGCGGGTCGCGGGTTCGATTCCCGTCCGAGAACATGATCTGGTGCGAGTCGTATTTTTTCTAGTATATTATTTGGTATTATATAAAAATAGCATTGTGAATGCTAAAATCTCAAAATTAAAAAAAAAGTGAATTTATGTTAGGGTTATGGGCTCTCCTATTTAGTAGCTTCAGTGGAAATATAAACGCGTAAGCAATGAGGAATAAATTCATAAAATAAAAATAGTCTCTAGGATAAACAAACACAATGACAACCTCTGTCTGTCCTAGTAACAAAAAAAACATTGGTTTTGCAACCTCCTTAATAATTTCTAGATTTTTTTGAAGTTTAGCTTTTTGTAAGTTGACATAAAATGCATAGTATAATTATAATCTAATGATACAGTTAGTTACTTTTGTAAATAAATTGATAAATATAAAAGACAGAGGTCAGCAATCCTCTCAAAGTTTTCTTTCGCCATTTCTTTCTTGGAGGGGCCTCCCAATTTTGTGGAATGGTGGTAGATTGAGTGAATTCTCTCTTTTTAGCATTAATTATTATTAATCCACAACATTTAATTATAACATTAACTTAAACCTATTAAAATTTTTGTTTAATATAAATTTCTGAACGTCTTTATAAATTATTCATCGCTGGCTTACGAGCAGCTTCAGTCCCGTGACCACAGCAGCTGCAAAGGTGCCGAAACGTCGGGAAAATCAAAACAAATACCATCTAATTACCAAAGTATACTTTCAATAAAACCGCGCTAGTATCCGTTATAAAGATTTTTATTTTATAATATAATTCATGTTTTCAATAAGTTAATATTTTCCAAAAATGAAAATAATAAATATTTGACAACATCACATACATTGCTCCGATTACAAAGTAAGTAGCTAAAGCACTTGTGTTATGGAAATCAGAGACAACGGTGGTATCACAAACACCCAGACCTGAGCCAATATAGAAAAGTTCGTTTTCTAAATTGACCCAACCGGGGATCGAACCCGGGACCTCAGAAATGGCGACACCTTGAAAACCGGTGTACAAAGCCACTCGACCACGGAGGTCGTCAAGGTCAAAATAGCTAGATTGTTTTTGGATACAAGTTCTCGCTTGGAAAAGAAATGAAATGAAATAATTCTTTATTGCTGTAAATGTGGTCAGTACAAGATTATAACATTTATCGATTTCGTTTCTCACATTTAACCAAATAACATTGGTATGCAGTATAAGAATACAAATGTTAGACTAAATAGCCGTTAGACAATTTACTAACACACAATATGACATCACATCAATGTTCGACATTGACTGAGCTTTATTGATGAAAAGAAATGACAATTTATTTACACAATTTGTTACAAGAAATTTTCCGGCGCCAAGACAGCCGGTGGCCATTAAAAATAAATTAAGTGCCTCCGTTTTAACGCCGCAAACCTTTCAAGGTTACTTAAGCATAATCTTTAGGGGAATATTTTAAAACAGCAGGTTTAAGTTGATAGAACCTGAACACAAGTTGTGTTTTATAATAATAAAAAATTAAATATAAACAAGACTGTCCCGCCAAAAACGAAATAAAAAGTTGAATCAACATTTGTCATTGCAGTCGGGGGAGGGTTCTGTCGTACAATTTTTAATCAAAAAGGTCCCCCGACTTGTTATTTAACTTTTAGTTCGTTTTTGGCAGGGCTGTGGTATTTTTATTAATAGATTTTTAAATGATTTATTTTTATTTCATACATTTAGTAACAAATTATATTTCTGGAATGTGCTTATCAAGGCACCTTTATTGCGAAAATTTAAGTTTTTTTTTCATTTTTTCAAAATGGCATCCTTTAGCCGATATATTGGCTTTTTTCTCTAAAAAAACTATAGCCAGTGTCACTCGGTGTGATGTAAGTATTCTAACGATACCTCACACATCTTTTGTTCAGGCATTTAAAAGTTATGATGGAATAAAGAAACTTACATACATACAAACAATACATGAACCCTGAACTTAGTGTTCATTTTGTATTTTTCAAACAACGAACATTCAGATGAAACTGTCTTTGACCAAAAGATGTACGCACGATGTTGTGAAAACAAAATAAACCTACCTAAGTAATACACCGATTTTAACAAATTTTCAACTTTACATTCACAAAGGACCACACGTTCACAAATTCACATTCAGCGAATATACAAGGTGTTACAAAAATACCCCTAATGCCAAATATGGTATATAGGGACCATCAAACTGAACAACTTTTACAATGGGGCCAACTCTGAAATCGCGAAAAAAATCATCTGTTTCATACATTTTGATATTTTTGATTTTAATTTTTGTATGAAACAGCTGATTTTTTTTCGCGATTTCAGAGTTGGTCCCATAGTAAAAGTTGATCAGTTTGGTGGTCCCTATATACCATATTCGGCATTAGGGGTATTTTTGTAACACCTTGTATACGACTTTAACGTGCTATAAAAGTTACCTTTTGGATTAGTAACATCGGTTAGGGAGGTACCGTGTCGTACTAAAATTCCACATAATGTGTGATACCAACACGATTCCAGTGAAAAAAGCAATGCTAATGCGCTTACATTATTAGTACTTATTAGAATTAGAACAAGTGGATTTTGAAAACATTCTAAAAAGCACAAAACTGCTGAAAAAATGGAAATGTGAGTATTTTTTCATAATTGCAGCATTTAATATGTACAAGAAGGCGTGTAAATGCCGGAATTTAGACTCTATTAACCGTTTTTCAAACGGAAAGGTCACGTAAAGTTTTTGCTCCAATCTGCGGCGTATCGAACATGAGAGTAGCGTGTGCATCGGGCCGTAAAGACGTAACCCTGTTCGGAGTACCGTGGTAACGGGCCGGTCCACTGTGCCAGTCCTGGCAACGGCGCGAGCCATGAGAAACTGGGGCACTGCAGCCAGAGTTTATTGTGTACTCTGTGCTGCAGCGGCGTACCATTTACAACTGAGGTTTACTGACGAACTACGTCTGTTACAGGCCTCAGCACAGATCTTGAGCGGTGAAATTTGATGCGCAGAAGCATTCCAATAAAGGCGGCTAATACTGAAAGAAATAAAATTGGGAAAATTTGAAGTAAAAGGCAGCTCGAGCGGTGACAACTGAAATTTATTGACATTAGAAAAAGAATCAAAAAGAGTAAAAAATATATAGTCAAAATAACATTATGTGAATCCTCCTTTGTCGGTAACAGCGGCTATGCTTCTGCGCATAAAATTTCACTACTCAAGATCCGTACCTATACCTATAGGGACAAAATATGTTATTATCAGCATTTTAAAATAAATAATAGGAAAGTACTACCATTAGTTTAATGTCAGTGATACTACCAGTAGCTTTTAAGAGCTTTCTTGACTAAAAATAAGGTCCTTTATGTGTGTACAGTCCTAAGGTTTTAGTTAGTATAGTTCTTTAGTTAATGGGTGCCAGAGTTTTGACAATGATCATACTTAGCTTATTAGACATAAGAGCTTATAGTAAGAAGTAGCTTTCATTTGTCATTCTAATCTAATCAAAGTATGTAAGTATACACGACAGCACGTCAGGTTATACAGTTAAACTGCGAAAACAGCACTTATTATGTAGGGAATAAATAAATGCTTTGACAATTTCACATAGAGCCATCTAGCCCCAAACTAAGCAAAGCTTGTAATGTGGGTGCTAGACAACTGATATACTACTTATAGACCCGTCACAGAAATTAAAATTCATCATTTAAATTTCTGCCCGGCCGGGAATCTAACCCGGGACCTCTAGCGTGGTAGACCGGCATGTTGACCACTGCACCATTCAGGTCGTCGAATAAAGGCGGTCTGAAGGTCAACATGTATAGTCTGAGGTGCATCGTGTGTACATCGCTACTCGCTCATGGCTCGCATCGAACACTAACGGGATGCAGTCGGCAGCCGCCACGGCCTCGCCGCCTCGTGAAATCGCGCCAGCCACAGCCGCGATCAACCTACGCGATACCGCAACACCTCCACCCAGGGCCGGATTTAGAGGTGTGGAGGCCCCGGGACAACAAGGGAGTGGAGACCCCTAATTATTTTTCAAATAGGTTATATAATATTTTTCCTACAAAGTGTTTCAATCATTTATTTATTTAGTCGTATGGCACAACATAAATGACACACACCGCTAGTAATAGATAATATTTAAATCAAAATTACTAGGTATGTTTTCAAATAGTAATATTAGGTAGGTACTCTTTCGTTGTGTATATAAGATTCTTTTTTTAATATTTATGTGGAGGCCACTCTCTTGTGGAGGCCCCGGGCGGTCGCCCCGGTTGCCCTCCCTTAAATCCGGCCCTGCCTCCACCAGCACATTCGCTAATTTAACCATTTTATGTGTCTTTTTAATTAATCAATTGTTTTAGCCAGGTACAGAAATCGCAAATACTTACCTACCTATGCTGAAAATAGGTTGTGGATATACCTACGTTAAAAAACTGTTGCCAACCAAAGATGTTTCAGAAAAGCTGCGGTAATAACATAAGCGACTGAAAACAAGTTGTCTAGTTTGGAATATATATTTTATAACATTTTAAATATACAACAATATACAGGGTGTTACAAAAATACCCCTAATGCCGAATATGGTATTATAGGGACCATCAAACTGAACAACTTTAACTATGGGACCAACTCTGAAATCGCGAAAAAAATCAGCTGTTTCATACATTTTGATATTTTCGATTTTAATTTTTGTATGAAACAGCAGTTTTTTTTTTGCGCGATTTCAGAGTTGGTCCTATAGTAAAAGATGATCAGTTTGATGGTCCCTATATACCATATTCGGCATTAGGGGTATTTTTGTAACACCTTGTATATAAACACTTGACTCTATCAAGTGTCATCCCCCCTCCCCACCATATGTTGCTTTAAACGCGAAAAAATTCAGGACAGAATTACATAGGTATACTGAAGTTAAAAGGAAAACTATCACTAGGTAAGTTTTACAAGTTAACGAGTAATAGTCGATACCTTACAAAATTAATTTATATTGGAAAAGTTCTCGTAGAACAAATTTCATTGAATAGTTAGGTATTGATATACTTGGTTTTAGACGATAGTTGGTGTAAAACAGAAAGTAAATATAAGTTTATAGCCATAAGGTAACTGCGGAACCCTATACTGTGCGTGGCCCGACACGCACTTGGTCAGATTTTTCATATTACTTAAAATAAATATCAGTATTAGTTTAGTAAAGAGAAACTAATTGTCTATCGTTTAATTAACTACTTTACTGTATTTTATTTTCTTGCTCTAAGATTGATAGAGAGAGATGGGATCTACTAGTTTCGAGATCCATCGGTTTCCCTGCGGTTCGCTTGCTGCAATTAATTACATTAATTAAAATATCGCTGGTGGAGGTCGGTAAAAACAACTCGTAATTAGATTTGCACGGTTAAAGCCGGTGTAATGAAATTCGAGCACAGGCGCTATAATTACTATTTTGATTGTATTGTGATTTTGTCGGTGTATCTGCGAGAAGTTTATTAATAGCATTGGCGTATCGGCGTTGTTGATCATTTATTATGACTGAAAAATGAGACAAATTTACGCTTCACTATAGTTTGGTTGCAATTTGTGTTCACTTCAGACAGTATCACAGAGGCGTGTTTCTTAGACAAATAAATATCTTTTAAAGAAGGATTTTTTTACAAGTTCTAAAATTTTGCTTTTCTGTTGAATTACAAAGGACATCAAAGCTTACATGAAGTCCCAATGGGTTGATAGTAAATTATTTTCTTTGTACGCTTTTATGTAATAGGGCCCTAATGTAATAATCATGAGGCCTACCCGTGACAACAATGCCTACGTAGTCTTAAGCAATTATCGTAGGATGAGAGTCATTCGACCTAACCTTAATTTTGGACCTTATTTACAAGCTAATACCGTCACAAATTGAAGCGAACTTGGTGCGATTGTGATGGTTTGGTTTTCAGAGTAGGCCTATACTGAGTCTCAATTTTGCTAATGTTAATGTAACACTCGTGTGCCAATGGTGTTTAAATTGTTTTTCTTTTTGACACTGTTGTTACTACACGTCAAAAAGCAATACCATTGAAACACCATTGAGACACGATTATTATGTTAATTTTCGTAGAATCGAGGCTCTGATTTTGTCCAGAGGATACGGCATTATACGACCAAAATACGACTAGTCGTATCTCAATAATTAATTCGGGTAATTGGACAGTGATACAATTGGAAGCCGATTTGTGGAGTGGGTCGGCAAATCCGCTGTTGGATCGTAAATTAACTGTAAAGGTAATTATTTCGATACTATATCTATGTAGGTAGGTAGGTACTACCAAACCGAACGTGTTAAACTCTGAAGCGTTTAAAAATGCGTCTAATAAACATTGTATATAGAAAGGAAAAGGAAAAAACCAAATGATTTTTCATAAACTTGTTTTTACGTCTCACTATTTTCACACAAACAGCTAATATACATCTTTGTCATATGTGTAAAGTAAAAATCACATCATTAATATTATTGAATTTTCAGTGTTCTATAGGTAAATATTTTTTATCAATTAAAATAATTAGATTATTTGTAGATACTAGTTCTGGTAAAAAGTGAATTTTCTTCAATTTTACTACCTACCTCGATTTCTCGAGAAAAAAATAAACTTATTTCAGTATGTAATTATAATTTAACACCAAATGTTAATGAAATAATTTAATCTATCAAACATATTTTTGCTGATATTACTTTATAAAAATTTGCTTAGAAATGCTAAAGAAAGAATCGATGGGACGAATCGCAAAATGAATTATAATATATTTTTTAAATTCAGTGATTCGTCCCATTGGGAAGAATGGGTTGTGGGACAAATCACTGAATGACCCTGTAGCATTTGTTATAAATTACAGTGCCTGGATTTATTGGAAATAAATGCTTTTTATTTTATTACCTAAAACCATCTAAAACATAACTACCTATGCCGCTACGCAATACCTGCCTGCAGTTAGGTATATTCTTTACCCGTCATTCGAATATGTTGCTATGAATCATACTAATTATATTTTGCTCAACTTCCTTCGAGTAATCGAATAATCATTCGAATAATCGTAAGAGGATGCCTCATAAGTATTTTTTTATAATTACTTATTTTCTGTACTTAGTATTAAGTTTAATACTTAGTTACATTCGTTTTTGTCAGATTATTCGTCCTACGATAATAAACTTGTAGAATTCGTTACTCTAATTTTACCATTGAGGTATTATGCAGGATCATAATACCTCTATGGTAAAATAATAATGGTAATGGTCAATGGTAAAATAGTAATAGGTATACCTGATTTGAATACCTACGATAATGTATACCTAGATCAACTCAAGAATAGTTTTTACTGATTTCTATATAGGTCCTCTTTGCTCGGTTAACTATTTCTCTGTGCACGTACTTTTGAAACGAAAGTTGTAAAGTCAAAAGTGCAAACTGTGTTTTAAAATAAAACTTATGAGCCGCATAAGAGTATGAGGAATAAAATAAATAAAAGAAAGCGCGTTATACTGCATACTGCATACTGCATCTTGCCGACTGCATTCGAAGCACGTACGCGGTGTATGGCTACCGCTGATATTGTTTTCACTAACATTCGACGTAATTTGATACGAGCTAAACATGAAGCAGTAGAACAGCCTGTCGATTCTGTAAACAAACTCGAACCTCACTTCACTTCGCGTGAATTTGTAATTAGAAATTAGCTGAGTATAAGCTACTTTACCGATTGCAATAGGTTTTAGGTAGCTACCGGTAGCTATCTAAAATCTTTTGTGATTAAACAAACAGCCTATCATTATCTGATAATTATTGATTTATAATTTCCGCGCAGTGAAGTGAGATTCGAAGTGAGGTTCGAGTTTGGTTACAGAATCGACATGATGTTTGTACGAAAGTTAATATTTGACAACATCATAGAAACACTTTAATAACGATAGATTTTGGTGTAGATATTCCTAAATTAAAAATGGCTGATTGATGGTCATTAGAAATAAACACTTTTTACGGACAGCGCGTATATTATAAATTCAGGTGTTACTTTGGAATTATTTAGTTTGTATTTATTGGTTTTTTGAATTCCTGACGTTTCGACACGTTTCCAGGGGCAGTGGTCACGGGAGGACTGATGGTCATCGGATTGGTGCAAGCCTTTCATTAAACTTGCTTCATCATCTTTTTTCCCATAGATCACCTTTGCCTTCTATAATGAGTTTGCTTTCGTTCCTAATGGTATTTTTGTATTTTGCAGGTATGTCACATTAAATGAAGGACTTGTGAGTATTATTCAAAGCGAGTAAGAAAGATAAGAATTAGTTATTTACTTACGTACACACAACAGCACGTCATGTTACACAGTTAAACTGCGAAAACAGCTTTTATTACGTAGGGCATAAAAACGATCTCAAGGTGTGTAGTCCATCTTATAGTCTGAGTTGCCGTCGTGTGTACCATGATTTATGATTTACAAATGATTTATAGGCACCACATTTAGTTAGATTTATTTTAACACAACTTTTATCGATAAAATCTTTTGATAGCAGCTGTGTTCAATAACTTTTGTCTTTAATGTTAGTTTTAAGTTACATGAGTTACATGAGTAGGTACTTTTATTTGAAAAGTTCACCTTACATCTCAAAAATAAATACTTATCTACTAAAAGACATGCTCGAAGGTTAAGTTAAATGGTATCTTTATTTATATAAAGAATGGAAGCCATCTATTCAATCAAGTTGATGACTGTATTTTTTTGGGAGTAGGTAGGTACCTACAACTCGATGAGATCACTATAATGTTGACTGTAGTGAAGCGTATTTCACTTCACAACAGTCAACATAATTGTTTAACGTATATAGTTTTTTTATTGTCATACGTTTATCAAATGTTTACTTACAACGTAAAAAAACCGGCCAAGTGCATGTCGGGCCTCGCGCAGTTTAGGGTTCCGTTAACCCCATACCATTTGGCTATATACTTATATATTCTCTGACCCTCACTTAGTGGCGCATTCCCCATTATTTACAGATTCCTCGGGACTGAAAGATTTGAAACACATCCGATGGTTCAGCGGCCAGAAGTCATTATCACCGCGTTTCAAACAACACTAAAGATACGACTTTAGTATGTCCACCTTATGTAATACTAGGTTTCGCCCGCAACTTCGTCCGTGTGAACATTCGTAAAATCCCTAGGGAACCTTTGACCGAGATAAAAAGTATAAGCATCGTGTGCCAAACCAAATCCGTTCAGCCGTTTTTGCGTGATTGAGTAACAAACATCTTAACTTCCAAACTTTCATATTTATATTGGTAGGATATGCATATCCCGTTCCCGTTACCACCCCGTTCCCGTTCCCGTTCTCGTTCCCGTATACTCGTTCTAGTTCTGGTTCCCACCGGCCCCGTATGGTTATTTCATACAAAATTTGGACCTCTATTTCACCCCTTTAGGAATTGAATCATGTATCCACCATGTTGGATTTCTAAATCAATGCCATTTTCGCAATAAGAACCCCATAATACCTCAGTAACGACATTCCAATAGATTTTAGGCTTTATTTACTCATTTACCCCCTAAGAGGTTGGTTTTCGGAAATTCACGAAATACATAGCTTTTTGCATAGAGGTACTCCTATTAAGCTTCAAGTCGAAATGTCTATTTTTTTATACAAAATTTGGACCCTCATTTCGCCTTTTCAGGGATGGAATTTCCAAAAATCCTTTCTTAGGGATGCTTACACTGTATAAAGTATATAAGTACAAAATTTCAAGTCTCTAGTTCCAGTGGTTTGGGTTGGATGTTGATCTGACAGTCACCCCTTCATTTTTATACAACATTTTACAAAAGTACCCCTAATGCCGAATATGGTAGATAGGGACCATCAAACTGCATTAGGGGTACTTTTGTAACACCTTGTATAAGAGATAACCCAAAAGTCTTTCTAACTAAGCGGCGCATTCTCCACTAATTACAGATTCCTCGGGTCGGGACTCAAAGATTTGAAACACATCCGATTGTTCAGCGGCCAGAGCGGTCGCTAATTGTGGACTCTCACCGCGTTTCACCGTCCCGCGTGTCGCGCGGGGAAAGTGCTCGCTCGGTCAGAAAGATACGCCGCCGATACGATATTTTTATCTTTATTACGTTTCTGACACGAATGAGCTCGTACCTAATCATAATTTATTTGCACATAACTTTGGAGCTGGAAATTCAAATTGATGGCGTTAAAACAAAACATTCCAACATTACTCTTGCATGCGTTCTTTCAAATATGCACTATTGAGATTTTGGGTTTTTCCCCCTACTCAAATGGGTTTGGTAGGTCTTGGTAAGAGCATAGGACATTTACTTACTATTTTTTTACATTAACTTACTTACTAAATAATATACTAGAAAAAATTCGATCATGTGAATGCTAAACTCTAAAATTTAAAAAAAAAAAATACTAATCATGTTTGAGCTGATTACTAAAAAACTTTCACGACACCTCTATTGTAACTATCATTGTTCCACTAATTGTTTTCACATAATTTTGTTCCCATAATCACGGAGTATGACATAGTGTGACATTGCATAATTTGTCTTCGCACGTCGCATAGTGGTTCAGAGATCGTCACCCCCGTGAGACATCGAGAACAATACGGTATCGAGGTCTGGCTCGTTTGTTCCTGAAAGTTACCGCCCTTTTTTCCGCTATTTCCGCTTGTTCCGCAATGGGAAATGGAATGAAATGAGCTTCCTTAGACTTACAGGTTTTGTATTTACTTTGCTTAGAAACTGGCTGTGAGGCGGAAGGCTTACGACAGGTGTTACATGAGAGATACAGGATGTTTAGTCTTTTTTGTGACTATATGTTTAGTGCAAACGATGAGTAGTAACTTATACATTCGTAAATATCAGTATATGTTGTTCCATTTGTTGATAGAGAAATATTCGATTATATGATCGAAGAAGTTAAGGTTATAAGAAATAAGGGTTCTAATGTCTGCAATAAACTCAATTAGAAACTTTAAATATGCTCCCATATTTGGCATTTATCTAATTAATAACAGTCTTTTATAGCATATCGTAAATATTATGACTACTTGTGTGTATGTATCTTATTACACTTTTGAAACAGTATGTAATCTGCCAATAAGGCGCATAAACAGCTGTCGAACAGTATAATGCACATAATCTACAAAATGAGTTTTAATCGAACGACAGTAAAGTATCGTATGAAAGTGTAGACGACATAGGTATAATGTACACACGACGGCACTTCAGACTATACATGTTGACCTTGAGACCGCCTTTATGCCCTACGTAGTAAAAGCTGTCTTCACAGTTTAATTGTATAACCTGACATGCTGTTGTGCGTACATACCTACGAGAACTTTTTAAAGGACTTACAGCCCCTGTAGCATAACCAACGAAACACGGTCACGTGATATAGCGATTTATCGACGCTCAACTGTCAAAATCCATTGTCTTTTGAAAGTAAAAAGTGATAAACTAGGCATGCAAGCTAGGGGGGCAGATATAATGAAGTGTTATCATCAATCGTAACTTGTGCGCGATTTGTTGCCAAACGGATAGCATGCATGCTGCGTCTACGCCAGTAATATCTTTTTAATTCTGCACTTAGAAAGTAATGGAGATATAAAACCGCTAATTACAACTGTAGCGTTATATCACTGATTGTTTACAATGCGGCACTGCATATGAGCTGTTGTAACAACAATATACGTTGCATCACCGAGTCGAAAGCGAGCTTGTTATTGGGGTAAGTAATATCAACATTACTGACGAGACAATTAAGTGCTAGAATATTGTAAAGATTCGTACCAGTTTTGGAATAGTAGATATTTTGACTGAGATAACTTTAGGGATGCGACTAGTTTATGTGGCTACGATACTCCACTCCGGTTACGATACTCCCGATTATTTTATTAATTTGTATTATTTGAATGTGTATGTTGCTGGCACACTGCCCTTCACATATCTCTCCAGCTATCCAAAGTCTCAAAGGTTGTCTGGAAGAGATCGCTCTCAGCGATAAGGCCGCCTTTGCTCACTATAGTTTTAAATTGTATGTTATTTTATTTCCTGTAACGTGAAGTGTTTATATATCTATCTATCAATCCGCTTCGAAAATTTTACCGTTGACATAAACTATATCGCTACACACCAATTGTTATAAATTTTGACTGGTGCTGTTTATTGAACTGTATAATGAAAACGCTGCTTAGAACCTAGATTTTTTCTTTACTTTTATCCGTTATGGTTGTTATCATTTTGTTTTATTTTTTTTTTATTTTAATCTTTTTAATTCAATTAAGAATAGCTATTATAACCCTCGTGGGTTTTTTATAACTTATGAAATTATGCTTTTTTATTTATGACGTTTTTACATTCGGCGTGGGTTATTTCAAAATATTTTTATTTTTTTTAAACTTTTATATTCAAATTAAGAATAGCTATTTTAACCCTCGAGGGTTTTTAAAACTTGTGAATTTTACTTTTTTTATTTATGACGTTTTTACATACGGCGTGGGTTTTAAAAAAAAAAAATTTGGATTTTTACAGCTCTAACGGCCGAATACTCAAACGCTTCTTAGCTAAAATCTTTAGTGCAACTGTCAGTTTCATAAAGTTTCTGGCAAAACTGACAACTTTTTGGCCTTAACTTTAAGATTCGTTTGAGTATTTGGCCGTAAAGGACCGTAGACCAATCAAATTGAAAATAATGATAATATTAAGCTATTTGTAATTAATTTCAACTTGACATCACCACGCGGTTTAGTTAAAAGAGGGCCGCGAAGTAACCCTTTAAGAATATTTTGAACTTTAAAAATAAACCTACGATAAACGGTAAATCAAATTTGACTGATTCACATTTGAAAATTTGAACGTATTAAAATTAACTATCTATATTAAATCTTTCTGTGCATGATTCTTCAATGTTATACATAAGTTACAGTCACGACTCTACAATTTTAATGACACTAACAAAACAAACCAATCATAGCAACAATGATATGTCAAAATTATTATTCAAATGAAACCAAAATGGCGGATTATGTCAACTTTTACTTACGAGTAGTTCAGCTGCACACAATGGCCTAAAAGGTCACTTTTACTTCTAAACGGATTAATGGCAAAAACGTGACATTGTAGAGTTGGTAACTCGCAAAAACTTCTGTTACGTAACAGAAACAAAACGGACCGTACAATAAAGTTATGTTACACACAAAGTTTTAGCCAAAAAAGTGAGGTAGGTATGATCCTTTAGGCAAATAAATAAAGTATACAGTTGACCTTGGATTGGAATGGAATCTAACTAATTAGGTATCTTGAGTGAAAGTAAAGCTATTGCAAATCTGGGGGCAAGGCAGTGCCCCCGCCGATTAACTTGATTAACTTTACATTAATGAATTACCTAAGTCTGACGACCTGAGTGGTGCAGTGGTCAACATGCCGGCACAATGCCGGTCTACCGCGCAAGAGGTCCCGGGTTCGATTCCCGGCCGGGCAGAAATTTAAATGATGAATTTTAATTTCTGTGACGGGTCTGGGTGTTACTGTGTATAATAAGTATATGTTTAAAATGTATATAAGTATCTGTTGTCTAGCACCCACATTACAAGCATTGCTTAGGTTGGGGCTATATAGCGCTGTGTGAAATGTTCCAACCATTTATTATAATTATTATATGACATGATTCAGCCCCTAAAGGGCTGAAATGGGGGTTTACATTTTGTATGGAAAGAAAATACGGGAACGGGAACCAGAAGGAACGGGTACGGGACCCGAGCATCAGGAACGGGAATAACAGGTTTGCATGTTTGTTACTCAATCACGCAGAAACGGCTAAACGGATTTGTAATGGCACACAGATAGTTTTACATTTTATCCCGGTGAAGGTTCCCTAGGAATTTTCCGAATGTCCACGCGGACAAAGTCGCGGGCGAAAGCTACATAAGTAATAAAAAGATTATGATTGACCATAAAAAAATTTAAGTACTTTACCCTCTACGTAAAGAAAAAGGAAGTAAATACGCAACATCATTAAGTGTGTAATCTCATTTATTAAGTAATTAAAATTTAATAACGGCGCGTGAAGAAAATAAGGCCGAACATTCGCTTCGAAAACAGGTCAAACTTTTGCGTAGACATTACCGGCTGATTGGAATACGCATCACTGTCGAAAGTCGGTTAACATCGCGGTATAGAAAGTGCTTGATGAGTCGAGAATAGTATAATAGTGAGTAATGCGAAACGTTAAGGTGATTTAACGCGTTAATACAGACCTACTTGGAATATATACTTATGAGTCGGTAAATGAGAATACCAAGAAATCTGGGAAGAGATCGAAATTCTTAAAACCTTTTTACAGAAAAGTTGTAGTTAGAAAACGACACTTCCTTGCTGTTTATCAAAATTGCACAGTTTACCACATTTTTAAACGGACATCAAAAACAAGGAGGAGGTTCTCAATTCGTAGCGTATAATATTTCTTGTTCTAAAATGACGTCACGTATAAAATTAATTTAAAACAGAAAGGAAAATTTTATTTTATTTATAATTTATAGCTTAATCTAAATGTCATATTTATCTAAATGGGCTATTAAGATTCGTCTCCCAGCGAAAACTATGACCTTTCAAAGTTCAACGACTCGATTTTGTCGCGCACATGCTCGCAGGATGGCGCGACTCTATCCGTGAATGGAGTGGTTTATTTTGCTTTTCATTTGTGGAAAATATACCGAAGATTGGTGTAAAGGAATCGTGAAGTGAAACCGATCGTGTCTTATTCGGTTCGTGAGGCATTTTGTCATCGTTTATATTCTGTGAAAGATTCACTTTCTAGCGTGACGTGGTTTGAATGAAAACATTCGATGAAAAAATTGCCAACGCTAATTGTTTAATTCAATTATTTCTTTTGACTATTGACACTACCTAAGTTCCTCACCGGATCTTTGAACTAGGTGAGGAACTTAGATAGCGTCAAGGATTTTGGATAGAAGTCAATTAACAATCGTAAACAACGGACCTATTATACGGTGTCCATACAAGTATCATATCAACCTCCATGCTTTGAATGTTACATAAAATCATTGATTATGGCTGTTTTTTTAACCTAGTTTTGAGGATCCTTATTATTAAGATAGTACAGTCGTAATAAAAGTCTTTTTTTACGACTTTTATTACTTTTATTACGACTGTACTATCTTAATAATAAGGATCGTACATATTTATGAACTCGACTGTAGTAAAGCTACGAGTATATACTCGCCTTTATTTCACGCACATAATGTTCCATAGTAAATACTATTAGTGTCAATATAAGAAAACGATTTTTACCAAACCTTATTTTTATTTTATTTTATTTACTTATTTAGGTAACAAACAGTCATATACAAACAATTTTAAGAGAGAGTATGATCTGGTGCGAGTCCTATTTTATCTAGTATATTATTTAGTATTATACAAGGTGTTACAAAAGTACCCCTAATGCCGAATATGGTAGATAGGGACCATCAAACTGAACAACTTTTACTGTGGGACCAACTCTGAAAACGCGAAAAAAAAATCAGCTGTTTCATAAAAAAATAATTACGAAAATATCAAAATGTATGAAACAGCTGATTTTATTTTCGCGATTTCAGAGTTGGTTCCATAGTAAAAGTTGTTCAGTTTGATGGTCCCTATATACCATATTCGGCATTAGGGGTACTTTTGTAACACCTTGTATAGAGAGTATACGATCAGATCTATAGTACCATAAATTAATATATATTAGACTATGTGAGTGGTGCTTATAAGCGACGGATAACTGCAAGACAAAGTTATTAATACACTTTTCATTTTCTCTTACCAACATTACAAAAAAAATGGAAATTAAACATATAAATTACGAAAACAATAATTTGCTCACTTTCCTTCTAAAAACATTAAGTGAGTTAGAGAAGATATCCGCTTCATTGAGTAACTTATTGTATAAATTATGTCGGTAGGTACCTACCAAAAAATAAAATTGTTACGTTCACCAAAATAACCGTGGTTCCATATTTTTAGCAACAAACAGAGAGTACAACTCAAACAATAGTTTTGTAATAAAGTTAAAACTATATTCAACACAAAAGCCGGTAGAACGAATTTAACTCTACATCTCGCCATTTCCGCTTGCAAACAAATCGATGGAAATAAATAAACTTAGGTATACTTTTGGTAACATACTTTTATCATTATCATGAGCTATGATAGTAGTTAATAACTATGTACTATCCTCCTTAACCATTATTAAGGAAGACCTGTCTATAGGGTTGCCAGATGGGAACACAAATATCTAGGCAAAATTTTAAAAAAGTCGGGATTTGAGGTTATAGTCGGGACAAATAAATATTACTAAATGTAAATTACTTTTGTAACGCGCCTTACAAAAACAACACTTTTTGGCAAATTATGAGATCATTAATAACTTATTCTAATAGTAATATACACTGGTTTAATTTTGTTTAATTATGTAATTTGAAAATTTTGTTTTGTTGTTATTTGTCGGGACATTTTGAATTTTTTCGGGACTCTGGACCTCATACGAAATGTCGGGACAATCCCGACGAATCCCTACCATCTGGCAACCCTACCTGTGCCCCAGCAGCAGTGGGGACATCATAGCTCATAGTTATTAGTTTATATCGAAAAGACAAGAAGTTTATTTCATTTGTCACTTTCCCTTTACTTTCCTGCAAATTCTGGAAAGACACACTTATTGGGTTGAACGAAAGAGATTTGTCATAAGTGCACCGCACCGCCGCATTTACAATTTGAATTTTTTATAAGGCACAGCGGTTCAATATGAACGCATGCATGATAATTTCTGCAACTAGGTATTTGATTATAAAACAAAAAAGTAAGAGGTTTTGTCCTCGGTAGCTAGCACTTCCTGCGACGGCCTCTTCTTGTAAGTTTTAAACACTAATCCAGAAAATAGTTTATTAAGATTTTTTTTTTTTAGATAAACTCAATTCTTTCACGCCTGAATTATTATAATTTTGTTTCTAACTTACCCAGCGTGGGGAAATCTATATGCGGTTACTGTCAGTTTCGTGACCCAGGAAAATACTAATGTATCCAAGATCACGAACTGTACACCGCACCTGAGTCACGCGACTAACGACTAAGAAGCGTGTTTGCCATAAAGTAGCTCAGCTATTCGATACAATTAC
This sequence comes from Catoptria pinella, assembly GCA_963556745.1. NCBI lineage: Eukaryota > Metazoa > Arthropoda > Insecta > Lepidoptera > Crambidae > Catoptria > Catoptria pinella. Next base: position 2,434,174 of record OY750776.1, read on the forward strand.
AATCCATAACACGATAATTCCCACAAAATAAAACGGCCCATTGATTGTCATTGCCGTGAGAATTGCGTGAGTTTTCACAGTAGCGGTGACGAGTAATTTAGTGCACTTCGCCTGCATTGCCCTATCTTATTTTAAAATGCCGTTTGATTTTAGACCTTGAGGTCTCCGTAATAGTGATGGAGTGTTAGAGGATCTATCAGCGTATGCATTCGCGCCTTTCACCGGCCGACACGGTGGGCTAGCTCTTGCGTCACCGCGGCTGCAACACGTCACGTGGAGTTCACTCACTCCGAGAACTTACAACACTCTGTTAGAAACACTTAAAACATCCTTTCGGCGTTTGAAGATTGAAATTGGAAAAGTTGGAATTTGGAAGCTTCCAAATTAAAACATTTCATCTTGTACTCAACGACTGCTCGCAGTTCCTTTGTCTTTTGTTTTTGTTTACCGAATCAAATTGAAGTTTCTTAAAACTATTATGCTCGAAAGGTTGTTAAAAACAACTGCAAAAAGAAATTTCGAATTTGTTGGAAAACTTAAAATTCAGAGGTTAAAATTGATTTCATAATTTAAGCTTGAAATAAACGTTTCAGAAACGCTGTCCAAAGTAAGAAAAACACGTAAAAAGTAAAATTTAATATTGGTCGATAATGTATTTAAGTCAGAAGCTATAAGATTTAATTAAATCTTCTAACCGCCTAAGAATCAACTAATTACAACCAACCTTGTCTAGATTAAAACCTAAATTAGCGATAAAAGCTAAAAGTAACCATGAAATGTAAAGTAACAGCCATTTCATGAGCGTCAAATTAATTTTATTATCTATGTAAATTTCTGACTTAGTTTAATCTTGACCTTCACAGCTAGAGTCACGACTTTGTATTTGTTTTAATTGGGTTTGGTGTGTACCCACCAGGGACCTTTGGCTAAATACTTACCGTGTTATTCATAAAAAAATAAAAAGCTTAATAAACCTATTTTAATTAAAATGTATTTTGTCTTCTTCGTTCAAACTCTGTTTATAATACGAAAGAAAAAGACTAAACTCTTTTTGACTAAAATAGTTTTATTGAGCGTTTTTTTATGAATAACACGATTAGGTAAGATCGTTGCTTTGTAGGACTTGTAAATTATGAATTTAAGGAAGTAACCAAAGTTTATTTGAAATCATAAAAGATTTTTGCATTCACAATGTTTTATATATATATATATTATATGTTAGATACATAAGAAACTAGAAACAAACGAGTGTTCGAGTCTCACCTGAGACGAGTTTTTTTAGTAATTTAACATAAATAGAACTACCAAACGGTAATAAATTGTAGGTAAATTATTACTGTTGCTGTTGTGATGTTTGCTGTCTCTGAATGTAGGCACTGAGTACGACTACAAGACTGTCTCTGCACGTTGGCACTGAGTTCATATAAAGACTACAAGACTGTCTCTGCATGTTGGCACTGAGTACAGTACATAAAGTTAGTACATAAAGACTACTAAGTGTTACAGTATTGTTTTGTCTCATTTTGCGGATAAATGTTCACAGAAACAGATCAATAATAAGTTTGGGATCCAATCCCAGTACTGCATGCAACATTGAACTATTCAATTGAGATAACTGATATTACGGACGGCTGTGCTAGCAATGCCAGGGTTGTCACTCACCTGAAATAATCATAAAACTTTTCCGAATCTTGGTTCTGGGCACTTTTTTCTAAACTCTAACTGTCCGATTGTTACTCTGATATTTTTTGTTTTTTAATTAATTACATTTTCAATTATTGCGTTTCCTGAAATTTCAGGTTTGCTGTGGTCATTAGAAGACTTCCTGAATAAGGGAATTTGAGAATAATTACTGAAATATTGTTAGAAAACTAACAAGCTTTTATACGAGCCTTCAGACTTGAATTCATGTTAAAAATAAATCCACTAAATAGAATAAAAGAATACGGCATCTCTTTTCGTTTGTTTTCAATAAAATATTTTTAGAGGTAAGTTCCTTCATATATAATTTTAAATTATTCTTTCCGTAGTTGCAGAAACCCCTTCGGGGTCAACTGGGCCCGCTGAGCATTGAGCCCACGGGCTAAGTTGACCAATATTTTTATTGTGGGCGACTCAGCCCTACTGATCGGACAATCCAGTCCGCGGACTCAGTCCACCACTATCTACCACCTAAGTTTTAACTCAGCCCGCGGGCTCAGTCCACCACTATCTACCACCTAAGGGTCAACTCAGCCCGAGGGCTCGTCCACCACTATCTTACACCTAAGGGTCAACCCAGCCAGCGGGCTTAGACCACCACTATCTACCACCTAAGAGTCAACCTTTTATTTTTTATTTTTTTATTAGAGTGAGGGCAAATACAATCTTTAAGTATACCAAACGGCATGTTGGACTCGGTCAGCGCGCAGGAAGCCACTCCTGGGCTGTCTCTCGCCGCCTCCGGCGCCCCCGTCGAGCCTAAATAGTAGGCTCGGCGGGGGAGCCGGAGGGTTCTTACCTCTCCCCAGAGTGGGGAGAGGGAGAGAGCCTTCTCCCGAACTCCCCATAAGGTTACCTACTCAGGTAGGCTGACCAGATGGGGTGGTCGAGAGGAGGCACCACTACCAACTAAACCCCTCACTACTTGCTCTCTCTCCGTTGATCAGTCATAGGGAGTGCGGTGGCAATCTCCCTCTGACTCAACGGGTGGCCCGGCTTTCCAGGCCCCTACGCGGCGGGAGATGACCGAGCAAGTGTGGTCATCTCCCCAGACGGCGTGCACCGTGCAATGCCAGCGACAGAACGCTCCATCGCCGGCCGGTGACACTACGGGATGAGGCGGTCATACTGACGCCTCCTTCTCCCCAACCGTCTGCGGCGGATGAGGGCCGCCTGAGCGTCCTCTTCGCGCACCCTCTCCGCTGCCTCCTTTTGCAGGATCACATCCTCGCAAAAGGAGACTGCCGCTTGCCAGCATCTGTCACTGTCCAACATCCGGCTAACGATGCTGGGCAGCGAGAGATCCGGCCCTACCACCTCCACTAGGTTTCGGCGCTGCGCCGACCACGCAGGACACACCTCCAGTGTGTGCTGCGCGGTGTCCAGCGCCTCGTCGCACTCGTGACATCCCGGCGCTTCCTCACGCTGGATTAGGTGCAGGTACTTACCGAAGCACCCATGCCCAGTAAGAACCTGCACCAGCCTAAATGTCAGCGTCCCATGACGCCGCTCCATCCACTCGACCAAGAGCGGGCGCACCGCATCCACCGTCCGTACGCCCGCCGGCGGAGTCTCCAATTGGAGGCGCCACTCTTCTACGAGCTGCTCCTCCGCCCGCCGCCTAACCTCAGTGATCTCAGCCGGAGCCAACCGTCCCCCTTGCCTGCTGGCATCCCTCTTGTCCAGGTACACCTTACTGAGGACCCGTGCCTCCAGCTCCCACGGGGGTGTACCTGCGAGTAAACATGCCGCTGAACCGGAGACCGTCTTATAGCCACGTATGATGCGGGTGGCTATAGCCCGTTGCGGTCTTCTCAGATAGCGGCAGTTCTCCTCGTTTAAGGAGTCCGCCCAAACTGGTGCCCCGTACAGGGCCATGCTGCGCACCACCCCTGCAAACAGCTTGCGACAGCTGACGTTCGGGCCGCCAATATTCGGCAGGATACGCCCCAAGGCCGTTGCCGCCCTCTGGAGTCTAGGCGCTAGCTGACGGAAATGCTCCGTAAAGCGCCAGCGCCCGTCCAGGATAAGCCCCAGGTATTTGATGTGGGGCTTGATAGGGATCCGCACCCTCCCCACGACGATATTGGCTCCGGAAGGAGGCCCTCTCCTGGGACCGTGAAAGATGATGGCCTCTGTCTTGCGGACCGCCACCTCTAACCCTAGCAATTGGATCCTCTCCATGACCAGCTGGGTTGCCACGCCAGCGAGTCGCCGCGCTTCCCAATAGTCTTCCCCCCTCGCGGTAACTAGGGTGTCGTCCGCATAACAGAGGAGGCTCATCTTCGGAAGAAGGGCTCCGCGGAGGACCCAGTCAAAACCGAGGTTCCATAACAAAGGGCCCAATACCGAGCCCTGAGGGACCCCACGCGTCATACCCCGGCTTACCAGCCGACCCTCAGCGTCCACATATATGACCTCACGATCTTCGAGGTACGACTCCAAGATTCTCCTGAGGTACGCTGGAACACGATGAAACTTAAGGGCGTCCTTGATCACGGAGTAGGGGAGGGTGTTGAAGGCGTTGCGGATATCAAGTGATACCGCCACTACCTGTTCCCCTCTCCGGATCGCTCGCTCCGTGTCGTCCTTCAGTGTCATCAACGCATCAACTGTCGACCTATTCCTACGGAACCCGAATTGGCTGGCAGACAAATCTGGGCCCACCTGCTCCAGGTGCTGGATGACTCGTTCTGCCAGGATTCTTTCCAACGTCTTAGCGAGTTCATCCAGCAGTACGATCGGACGATACGCCTCGGGGGAATCTGCAGGCCTTCCCTCCTTCCGGAGTAGGCATAGGCGACCCCTTTTCCAAGCCCCAGGGAACTCACCTGACTCCAGGCAGCTATTGTACAGTGCCAGAAGGTGTTCCCCGAGGTGCTCCATGATGATCGGGAGCACCCTCCCCGGTATCCCATCCGGCCCTGGAGCCTTCCTCTTCCCTTTCATCCGATCGATGGCGGACTCAAATTCATCCCGCGTTATGGGGCAAAAGTCATCATTGACATCCGGGAGATCCCTGCCAGCATATGGCGCCAGTGGAGGCACATAAGGAACGTCTTCCGGAAACAGACCTGCCATCACCCTCCCAAGGAGCTCCGGGTCCATCGTTTCCGTAGATGACGCCTGGCCCCCCATCTTTTTCCGGACCATGCGGTACGGACGCCCCCACGGATCCCGGTTAAGGTCCTCAAGGAACTCCTTCCAGGAGCTTTCCTTAGACCTGCAGATGGCGTCCTTGAGGTCCTTTTTGGCAGCAGCATAGGCCTCCCCAAGGCCTGCCTCCTCTCCATCCCTCTGGCCGCGACGGCGACGACGGCGGCGGCGACGAAATCTTGCGAGTGCGCGCCTGTGCCGTTGGCAACTCTCTCGTAGTGAGGCAATTTCCTCAGACCACCAATAAACTTGTTTCCTATTTGGTGGCCCTCTCACTCGGGGCATTGCCGCGTCACATACAGCCCTAACCGACGCCGCCAACCGCTCGACCCTGTCCGATATGCTGCCTTCCAAACTCCAGCCGTCCGCGCACCAAGCCTGTACGATGGCCGACTCCACAGCACACTCTCTGTTTAGCTTTCCCGCAGCCCACCTGGGGAAGCTATATCGCGGTCCTTCTGAGCGCTGGAGCGGGCTCTGCAACGCAGCGGGGGATATTCGAAATTGGATGTACCGGTGGTCGGACAACGTTTCCGGACCCACCAGCACTCTCCAATCCCTTATTCGGCCAGCAAGGGCTGGAGAGGCGAACGTGAGGTCCACAATGGACCCCCCGCCGCCCCGCACAAACGTAAAGGTGTTGCCCCGATTCACAATGGTAAGCCCCAGGGACGTTGACCACTCCAGAAGGGCCTCGCCCTTAGGCTTATTAGCTGGAGAGCCCCAGGCCGTATGGTGGGCATTAAAATCCCCCAGAACCAGGACTTGCCGCGGGGCAAGGCGCTGGACCACACCGGACAGAACGTCGGTCCAGTTCTGGTACTCTGTAAGTGCCCTGTTGGGGGAGAAGTATACCCCCACGAGTGCTATTTCCCCCCACATAGCCGCCACATAACCCGGTCCCCTCTCTCTAACCGAAAGGGGAGGGGAGTGCGCAGCATAGGTGGGCACCATGATGGCAACTGAGTCGTTACCATCGCCCGCCCAGTTAGACCTTTCTGGAACAAAGTAAGGTTCCGCAAGCACTACCAAATCGCTCTTCCACTCCGCCGCGTGCTGGATGACCAAATCCTGCGACCCGGCGCAGTGGTTGACGTTCCCCTGGAGGATGTTGAAATGATGTCTGGGCATTAGGTTTCCATTCCATCATCCCCCAGTGTGGCCTCACTCTCCGTCCCTGGCGTCGGTCCCTTGGTCACAGGAGCTGGCTTTGCCTTTACCGCAGGGGGGGAGCAGAGCTTTCTCCCCATTACATGATTGGCTGGGAGTCCAGCCGCCGCACACACGAGACACTTGGCCGTCTTCTTGCAGTCCGCGGCCCTGTGACCGGCTTCTCCACAGCGGAAGCAAACCTCGCTGCGGTCAACCTCGCTGGGGCACATCTGCTTTGTGTGTCCCAGCATCATGCACCGGTAGCATCGTAGTGGCAACGGCTCCAGAACCCTGATTTGTGGGGAGCTCCACCCAATCAGGAACCTCCCCGATTCCAATAGCTTCTTAGCTGTTGTCACCGGGCATCTCACCGTGACCGAAGCCATGCCCCCCGGGCCAGTCCTAATAGACCCCACCTTGACTTGCTCCGCAAGGCAACCCCCTTTCTCCGCCATAACCGCACTCAAATCGTCAGCGGTGACGGAGTCATCAAAGCCAGTGATTCGAAGGTCAGCGGTCTTCACCGGCCGATGCACGCTCGCATCTCCGTCTAGTGCCACCCTTAACTTTTCAGCGAGCTGGTCCGCCTTTTCGCCGCTTGTAGAGCCGGAGATTTCAATAAGGCGCGCGCCACTCTGTGCCTGCCGCATTTTTATGTTCTCAATCCCCAGCTCTTGGACTTGTATCGCCTGTCTTGCCTTGGTGATGGCCTGGGTGTACGTTACCCTCCTAAGAGTCAACCTAGCCCGCGGCCTCAGTCCATCACTATCTTCCACCTAAGGGTCAACCCAGCCCGCGGCCTCAGTCCATCACTATCTACCACCTAAGGGTCAACTCAGTCCGCGGGCTAAGACACCCACTATCTATCGCTTAAGGGTCTATACAAAACACAACTAATAGACCAAGCAACATTCTGTTTGAAACGGCAAGTAGGAAATAACAGAAATAAATCTTTCGTACCAACATGTCACACTGACATTATTTAAGCAATAGTTTCGCAAAACCTGTAAACCCTAGCTACGTAGCTACATTCTACTTCATCAAAGCTACAAGACTTTCCAAAACTAACTTTGGCTACTGTTCAAACAATATCCAACTTCCGGCTCTACTTTGGATTTTCGTCGCTTCAGTTTCAGGAGAATAATAATTTTAATTCGGGTGTTGTTCAGTACCCATCGCCATGAACATTTCTTCAGAAGAAATGGTAATTAAACTTCTACTGGTGTTTCGATCTTTCGTAAGTTTCGATATTTAACTCTTATAAGTTTTCCTTCAAAGGTTTCCATTAATTAAATATTTTTAAGAATAACAATCTTCTTCCAAAATATTCGTGTTTAGATATTAGTTTTCCCCATATTATAATTATTTTGTGTTTCAAGTGTTTTGTTGAAAAACTTTTGACTCTCTATAAAGTTGTAACGACCACAGCAAACTCTGAAAAAAGCTGAAATTTAAGGAAACGCTGTAATTCATTAAAAAAACAAAAACAAATCAGATTAAAATCGCACAGTTTAAAAAAAAGTTCCAAGAATTTTTTTATCTAAATATAAACTTTTTGCGGCTATAGACAGGTAGGTACTATTTTAACGCATATCGCTAAAACAAAGTTCAACGAACTATCAAAAAGCAAGGAAACAGTGAAAGTAATTGATGAGCACGAGGTGAGCTCATCAGTAAGTATTGCCTCAGAGCCACTGACGTAAACAGACTACGAATACGACAATAATTCATGCAACTGTACAAAAAAAATGAGATATTTTGCGCTCCCGTCATACTTATTTGTTGAGTAATATTATGCAAATTTATTTTTCTCAGCAGATTCATTTCAATGTATTTAGTTAAATGAACAATTAGGTAGGTACTTATATCAAATATTTGCAGATTAAATTACTTTATTATTCAAAACTCTACATACGATAGAAATTATACAATTAGTTTTTTGAATTTTGAGGCAACATACGAATATATTATAATAATTTATTTTTATATTGTTTGTGGTAATTAAGCTCGTAATACTTACCGAAGAGATAGTGTAGGTACGACTTATTACAGGTGCACAATTCTTATTTATTTTCTCGTAGCGTAAGTTAATGAAATGGTAACATCTGTAACCATACTTTTGGTACGCTGGCAGTATTATTATATTCTAGATTTGTTTAATGCAGCAGACGTTTCTTTTTTAGGGTTACCCTAAGTACTAGAAAGCTGTAATTCAGCATGAATTTTCTCATCAATCTCATAGTGTGTGGTGCCGTTAAATAGATCTTATAAAAATATTATAAGTTTGTGCAAACCACTTTTTGAGTCAGGGATCCGTTTGCGAAATATTTAGCTTTAATATGCAAAACAGGAAGTAAATATAAGTTTATAGCCATATGGTAATTGTATAAGGTAACTGCGGAACCCTATACTGCGCGTGAGACGACATGCACTTGGCCAGTTTTTTTTTTTATTCTTAATTAACTTACTACTTACAATGGAGGGTTGGCGCGGAATTAAAGCCCGCGTTTGTTAACAGCCGCGATGTGGCGCGAGGACGCGCAACAACAATGGCCGTCGACTCGTTCGGAATCCCGATGAAGCGACACGAATCGGAATTTACGACCGAACACTTTACATTGCGAAACATCGACCGTTGACAGTGGTCGACGGACGGTAATGCTGGTACCTATTTCGAAGGATATCATGCATAACGTTAGGATAGTTTACATTACATTTATTTTAAAAATATTTATTAAATTCGTAAGATTTTACTCCAAAAAGTTCTTCTCTATCAGAATGACTTTTTCGCTGAGAGACAATTTACGTTGAATGATGACGTTAGGTACTATTTTCTCCAGACACAATGTTTTGGATTACTTAACCAACTTATGGTTAGAATGTTCATAAACAAATTACCCATATTTAACTTATACTTAAGTACTTACTTCTTTACATTTCCCCTTAATACATTAATGTTTTTTCCCCGATATTCTTAAGTTACTATTAAAGTAATACTTAAGTACATTAAACCATACCAAATAATATACTAAAAAAAATACGACCCGTTCGATTCCCGTCCTCTCGGACGGGAATCGAACCCGCGACCTTTGGATATCCGGTCTAAATGTCGCGGGTTCGATTCCCGTCCAAGAACATGATCTGGTGCGGGTCGTATTTTTTCTAGTATATTATTTGGTATAATATAAAAATAGCATTGTGAATGCTAAAATCTCAAAATTTAAAAATTATGTAGCTTTCTCATCTTAATCAATTGTTTAAAAATATCTGGAAAGGTATTCAGTTGATGTCGAGGTAATTCCTTGTACATTGGTGAGATGGCGCTGGCTTGCAGCGTAAGAGTTGATATACTAGGAGAAATTCGACGCTCTCACTAGTGACTCGGTAGCTCAGCGGTCAGAGCATTGGACCGGATATCCAAAGGTCGCGGGTTCGATTCCCGTCCGAGAACATGATCTGGTGCGGGTCGTATTTTTTCTAGTATATTATTTGGTATTATATAAAAATAGCATTGTGAATGCTAAAATGTCAAAATTTAAAAAATACATTAAACCACGTGAAAGTATGTTTATACTTTCTGTAAGATGGATGTTTTTCCTTTCCCGCTTCCGTGTTCTCGCGGATTCATTTGTTTATGTTCTTTTATTATGCACAATTTCAATTAGCAATATTTTTATGTGCGTCATCCATGTCAATGCCGTAAAACAATATGGGTGTTGTAAACTCCTCCGATGCCCGCATACTATACCACAAGGTCTTTAATGTTCGTAGGTTTCTTAACTCATCAATTACTTATTGCAAGGCTGGCCGTAACTCGCCTCGCTCGCTTATAATAAATGAGCAATGATAATTCTAATAGTTATAGCACAGTTCAGTAATAAAAGAAAATTTATTATTTAAATTGAATATATTCCTTGAAAGTATTTCATAAAAATTTGCAGAGTAGCAGCATGCGAAAGAACACAACATTGTGCTTTATGTAAAAACTTTTTAGTATTTTTAAGTTGGCCAACTTAATGCTCATAAGTATTTGTCTTGAATAAGTTTGTTTGAATAAATAAGTGCACTTTAGTCGCACAGTTCCTAGTAAAGCGCATCCCCGCGTCCCCGCCTCATGCAGTATGTATGCCACGGATGCACATCCGACAGCTTTGGATAGCTTTGTAAAGTAAACACGATTGTGACGATTGCTTATCTATTCCATTGTCATCGCTTGAGGTGGAGGACAATCTTAAGGCCCCTATATACCTCAAGTGGCGCCCTCATTTTAATTAAATTTATTGCTCGCTAAGTACATAATGTATCGAAAATTCACATGTACAGATTGAAGCTAAGGTTCTATAGTTTATTTAGAAACAATAACCTCAGTAAATTTTTGTTTGTTATAGTAGTAGTTGGCAAAAGTGCTAAAAGTGGCCACTTTAGGCCAGATGAGGGCGCCACTTTGAGGTATATAGGGGCCTTAAGCGACAAAAGTCTTCTTTGTAAGATTCTTCACACGTAACTGTTTACGTAGCATTGGTTTCGTAGGCGGCCAAGTTATTATATTGAAACTCTACTACTTATATTACAATTTCAAAAACTCGTGAAACTTTTTTTTCTGCAGGCACATTGTACGTTTTCAATAAGTACGAAGCTTATGATTTACTTTTCGTAGTCATGTAAGCATTGGAATATTGGAGTTCTATTCTACGATTCAATAATCGAACTCGTTCGCGTGAAAGCAAGCTCAAATATTTTTGGCAATGTTGCAAAAATTTTGACAATAATATCTTGTTTGCAGAGGTGGCGCGTGTAATGCAGCAATGGCGGTGAGGGCGGCGCTGCTCTGCGCTGCGTTCCTGTTGCATCACGGTAATTGGTGTTTCTTTGTAACGAAAAACTTTTATATATTTAGTAAAGCGTTAAAAAGTTAAGACACTTAGGCCCGCCACATACTATGGAATCTGATTCGGAATTCCGAAAGGGAATATCGATTTTCGGAATTCCGGATCACAATTCCGTCTGTATGTGACGGCCTATAAAGGGCCTATAAACGGAATCATTCCGAACGCAACTAACCCATACAATTTTATAGACCTACCACATACATGCGGTAATTTTCCGTTCGGAATTGTCATATATTTTCGATATTCGGTTTCGGGATTCCGATTCAGATTCCGTCTGTTTTGTATAAGGCAGGCCATATAGTTGAGAACTTTCCCAAAAAGAAGTTGAGCTCTGTCGCTTGTTTTTTTTATATGGTTCTTACAAACTCAGTGGTTCGGTTCATCAGTCGATGTTCGTGATGAACATCGATTGATGAAACTCATCAAATACTTTTTCAGAGAGGTTTTTTAACTGGAACTTCTTTAAAATAAAAACTTTTTCGTGCTATGCAGCCAGTGCCGAGCTCCGAGGCAGATGTCCAGCGGAAGACAGCGCGTGCCCCGCGAGGGCTACTCCTTGCAATTCAGATGACGAGTGCGGCGAACAAATATGCTGCAGCACGACATGCGGCCGCGCCTGCGTCGACCCGCTCTATACTGGTGAGGGCTTTTTTTTATTTTTCATCAACAAGAAGGTTTAGTAGGTTAGTTTAAACGACGCAAACCAGCTATATTATGCCAGCTATGCAATGCAACCTCTTTTCCCAGTCGACGCGCGAAAGTTTTTTCTTTTCGAGATTTTCTTTTGTTTTGCTTAACATATTTTTTTAAACTTTCTCAATTAATTTCATTTTGTTTCTTTTACTTTAATTAATTTCGATAATGTTAACGTGTATTTTACGTAATTTTTTCATTGTTTTTGTACTGGTATTATTTTAGTGGTGCATGAAATAAATAAAGTGGCTGCTGTCTTACACATGAGTAGATTGAGCTATCTTTAGACAAACTCTTTCTACTGGAAAAAAAAACTGTACAGTTTTTATGTTCGTGAACATCAAAAACTAGTTTTTCTTTTGTTATTCATTCTAATCACCCCCTAGCTAGACAAAGTCATATTTGTAAAAAGGCTAACAAATGATATCGAAAGATCGAAAAAAAATGTCTGTTTTTTCGATGGTTAACGAAAAATTAAGCCGATCCCATACATCTTTCTATATCTAAGTTCGTTATCGCTTTTATAAACGTAACATTATCTACAGTGCCAGTTCTTTAATCTACAAAAATACTTTCTACAGCAAAATTTTATATCTTTAGGCTGTGAAAACATTAGACTGTCTTCGGAGAGAATATCCCGAGCTTTAGCAGCGGAGAACAGCCGCGGAGGACGAGGTATGCTGAAGGCAGTGAGGTCACCCCGTTGCCGGACCACTGATGGGGAGTTCGAGGAGATCCAGTGCGACAACGAGATCGTCAGCTCTTGCTGGTGTGTCGATGCCGCTGGGTTTGAGGTAAGCTAAAAACATAGACTCTTTGATTTGTGGAACCGAAGTCCTTCTTTGGAAAACAACCAGTATTGATAGGCAGTAGGATAATACAATCCCATTTCACCAATGCAAAATCGTCACGACAAAGCTAAAGCTCGTATTGTGATCTGTTGACGCCGTTAGTCTTGCTGTTGATTGTGATAAAATGCAACTTTTTGACATGTTTTTGGCACATATAAAACTTATTTTGGAAGTGGATTATCGGTAGATTGATTCTCGAAAAATGTCATAACACTTTTTTTTTCAAATTTAAGATTTTAGCATTCACAATGCTATTTATCCAAAGGTCGCGGGTTCGATTCCCGTCCGAGAATATGATCTGGTGCGAGTCGTATTTTTTCTAGTATATTATTTAGTAATGTCGGCAACAGTTTAAAGTAGAAAAAGAATGTTATATAACATACCAGAATATAAGATGTATCTAAGAAGAATGCTGTTTACATGATTTCCGTGTCGTCCCAGGTACCCGGCACCCGAGCCCCAGCTGCCGGGCTGGTGAACTGCACCCGAGTGTCTCCGTGCGCGGCGCATACCTGCCGCATGCTGTGCCCACTTGGCTTCGAGCTGGACGCACGAGGCTGTCCACTGTGCAAGTGCCGCGACCCTTGTGCAACAGTCACATGCCCTGGACAACTATCCTGCCAGCTGGAGGAAACTCCTTGCTTGAGACCGCCATGCCCACCCGTTCCGACGTGTAAGAACATTCAAATGTGTTTCTCCTGATATCATTCTTCTTAAAACCGTTGTTAGTTTTGCACAAAGCCTCAGTTTATTGTTCTAAGAATTTGGATTTCCTGCTGTTTAATTTCGTAATCACAAAGTAAGTAAGTAAAGATTCGCTTTGATTCCAGGCAAGAGAGGCCGCAGTCTTCAAAACATATGCCCCGTCGGAGAACCTTTACTGATATCAGAAACAAGTCGTCCGTTCCTCTGCGGCACAGACCCTGGAAAACCGAATTGTCCACCGCTTTACAGATGTCTAGTTGAATCAGGTAATCATTACTAGTTTTCATTAAAAATATTTATGTAGGCTCAGCTATCTAAAATAGAGGACTATATTGAAGTTACTGAACAATCTTAACCAAGATGCTACAGCATAACATATTTTTTCAAGGAAATGATTACGGAGTCTGCTGTCCAGCATCTTTGGAATTGCAGAAAGCAGGCACATGCCCAGAATCTGACAGCGAAGAAGTAGAATGTGGTACTCCATGTGCACATGACTTGGAGTGCCCCTCGATGCAGAAGTGCTGCGACGGTGGCGACTGCGGGAGACATTGCACCTTACCACATAATGTGACGATGTGCACTCAGCAGAAGATGTTGGCGGAACTGCTGGTTGTCAGCGAGAGGGAGGGGAAGGGATATGTTCCGCAGTGCGCGAGCGATGGCTCGTTCCAGTCCAAACAGTGTTCGAGAAACGGATTGGTTTGTTGGTAAGCACATTATATGCCTTTTCTTTTACCCTACCCATATTATTGTGAACACTAATAAATCAAATTAGCGTTGACTCGTTATGCCACTTTAATAGAGCTGAGGGTAAGCCTTTTAATCTAATCCAATAGTCTACCAATCTCGTTCAATAAACATAATATTTAATAAAGTTAATGCACGACACGATGTTACAAATAATTATGCTTGGTACTCGTACGTATTAATCGACATTACAACTAGTGGTTCAGCGTGAGGTAGACCTCGCTCAAATTGTATGTTGTTTAAAAATTAATCTAAAAGATGTCGCCACGAGGTTGACACTGCTTTTGAAAAGCAGTACTATATGCTGTTTGGTAAGTTAGGTATTCTTTTATTATAGTTGTTAGAAGCTAGATGGCGCTTTTAATTTTGAACATTTTTCGAATGTGTAATTTATTTCTCGCAAAATTTTGAAAAACTGTCTCTACTGAAAAATTATATTGAATTATTGAACCTGCTCACACAATTTCACGAGAATCGGTTGAGAAATGCGACCTGTAGAGGAGAACAGCCGGAAAAACAGACACACGAAAGAATTTTTGCCCAAACTTCGCGCTCGCTCGGTCAATTATATCTACAATTTGAGGAGCATACAAAAATTAGTAAAGTTGACTTACTCACATATTTCCTCCAAGGTGCGTGGACTCAGAAGGCAACAAACTCCGCGGTTCTATGGGTCCTGCTAGTAGCGTGAAATGCCCATACACTCACGCCCCCGCTCGATCTGGTGGTCGTAGCCTCGCTGCATGCAGCCGTGCTCTATGCGCCGGCGTCTGCGAGTACGGATACAAGTCCGGCGCCGATGGCTGCCCCACTTGCGAGTGTGATGACCCTTGCGCTGGGTTCCCCTGCCCCGACGGCGAGGAGTGCGTCAGGGTTAGAGACGCAGAGTGCTCTGGAGAACTGTGCACTGGATATCCAGTTTGTAAGTATTCAAGGCCCAAACACTAGTGCCCTCGATTACGCTTGCAGTCGTAGTTTAGCTGTATGCAGCCGTGCTCTATGCGCCGGCGTCTGCGAGTATAAATACAAGTCTGGCGCCGATGGCTGCCTGCCAGTAAGATGACCCTTGCTCTGGTTTACCCGGCCATGAGGGCGAGGAGAGCGTCAGGATTAGAGATACAGCGTGCTCTGGAGAACTGTGCCACAGTATGAAGTATTAAGACTTTGATTGTGCACTGGATTTCCAGATGTAAGTTTGGTATTATTTTTACAGTAGAGTAGGTACCTACTCGGTTCCTGCGGTACCTAGATCATCACCTGATTCACTTGTCCTAATTTTCAATTCCCCTTCAACTTGCAGGTAGACCAAAAGTGTCGTACGAGAACCCCTGCGACTTGGGAGTGCCAGCGACAGACGAGGAGGGCAGCGTGATCGGTTGCGGCGCGGACGCGGACTGCCCGGGCGGCCACACCTGCTCGACGGCCAGGCGCAGTGGAGTCGCAGTCTGTTGCCCGGAGAGCTACTTGGACAACTCTACGGATTCGGACTCTGACTCTACAGAGGTTAGTATTTGAAATAAAACATTTTTAACGGATACTCGAGCAGTTTTATTGAAAGTATGTACTTTGGTGATTAGTTGGTATTTCGATTGATTTTTTTATTTTCCCGACATTTTGGCACCTTTAAATAGTAGTGAAATAGGGTAGCTTTTTTTCATCGAATGAGTCAAAAGGGTCATAATTGGTTAGGTTACTGGTTACTGACCAAAATAAATCGCGAGCCGAGCGAAGCGAGCGTTCCGCGACACAGCCGTCGTAGCGCAGCAGTGACTATCTAAAATAATCATAACTTGCACAGCAACAACACTCTATAACCATCAATGTAAATATTTTTTTTTATCTTATGACTGGACTAAAGCGAATGATAAATATCAAGTAATTTGTTTCAGTTGAATTTAGAGTCGTGCAGCGGTGAAGCCGAAGCCCTCTGCGGCCTGAACTCGACCACGACCTGCCCCGAAGGCTCGTGTGACGGCGACCTTCTGTGCTGCTCCGCGAACTGCGGCCCCATATGCGTGGACCCCGCCAAGATGCGCCTGCAGACGGATAGGGTTGATGATACGCCTACCAGTAAGTTTCATATTTGATAACAAACATTTATTCCACCATAAAACTCTTTAAATAATTTACCAACAATCTCCTACTGAAATGAAACAGCATGAGTTTCTAAACACAGTGCACATTTTTGGTGTAGGTAGCTACAACACGTCATGTTATGCAAAATTGACAAAAATCTGCAATCTATTTTGAACCTAAATATTACTTTATATTTAAGTATAAAATTGATTGAATTTGATTACCCTATCGTGATAGCCCAGCATGCTGTTTTCCGTTTGCCCGGTTGGATTACCTAATGTAAAATAGACAACGACGTAATTTCCTACATTTTCGGTATGTATCATAGATATAGTGCTGGTGCCGACACTGATGTATGGAAGTGAGTCTTGGGTATGGCAGAAGAAGAATGAAAGCAGAATAAATGCTGTAGAAATGCGATCGTTGAGGAAAATATGTGGAGTAAAATTAAGTGATAGAATGAGGAATGACGTAATTCGTGAAAGGTGTGGTCTGAAAGATGATATAGTGACAAGAATTGAGAAAGGAATGCTTCGGTGGTTTGGTCACTTAGAGAGGATGAATGAAAGTCGAATAACGAAAGAGATATATTGTGCGAATGTGGAGGGAACGAATGCGCAAGGGCGTCCCAGAAAAACCTACGCGGACCAATTAGAGGTTTTAATAAAAAAGGCTGGTGTACGCAGTGAGAAAAACCGCCGGGCATGTATGAAAAGGTTGATGGATGTAAATGAAGCGAAAGAAGTGTGCAAGGATCGTAGCAGGTGGCGATCCATAGTCTCTGCCTACCCCCATGGGAAACAGGCGTGAGTATATGTATGTGTATGTATGTATCATAGATATTTACGTTTCCCATATTACGACTGCCTTTGTCCAATTAAATAGCTTAATGGCCATAGGTCGGAGCAATGTTTTCGGTGTTCCAAAAGTCTGTCCTTTGTTTCAGTGTGCGAATACCTACGCGACTTTGACGAGAAGATGGAAGGCACAGTGGACGGGATGAAGCTAGCATTACCCGCCCCCACGTGTCAGTCGGACGGCTCGTTCACGCCGCAGCAGTGCGCCAACGGGCGCTGCTGGTGCGTCGACTCCTTCGGCACTGAGATACCGGAGACTAGTACGAAGAATGCGTCGTCTGTGGACTGTAACAAGTGAGTTTTCGATAACAGACTGCAACCATTGTTAGCATGAAGCTAGCGTTACCCGCCCCCACGTGTCAGTCAGACGGCTCGTTCACGCCGCAGCCGTGCTCCAACGGGCAGTGCTGGTGCGTCGACTCCATCGGCACTGAGATACCAGAGACTAGTACGAGGAATGCGTAGTATGTGGACTATGAAAAGTGAACTTCAACCAGAAACTGAAACGACAACGATTGTTGACTCTGGACTTCGATAAGATACCTTATTTCGACTGTTCACGCAAAACTAATTTTATCTGTTAGATTACATAGCCTACCTATGATAAAAGCTCTGATTAAGCAACAGCTTTCAGGGCGTCCGATGCATCAGTTACGATCGAGTTCTTCGACCATTATTGACCTTTATCTAGGATATTCTGTTCCGGCTGAGACAAAATCTCAAAGTATCAATAATTTTCAGAGTGCGTGAAGAGTTAGACTGCCTGGAGCTGACCTGCCGCATGGGCTGCGACTACGGGTTCGAGCTGGGAGCGGGCCGCTGCCCCACGTGCCGCTGCCGCGACCCCTGCGCCGGCGTCGCCTGCCCCAGCGACCGCGCCTGCGCCGTGGTTGATGTCGCCTGTGACGCGGACTACTGTCCACCTGTACCAGCCTGTGAGTAGATCAATCAAATCACGTGAAGAGGAAAGATTGCCTGTGCCTGTATTATGAGTTTGCACAGTTACGTTTACTATAATCGATAGCGACTGCAGTAAATAGCAATTTTGTATGCAATTTGGCGCAGCGCCTCTGGTGGTAACTACACTAAACTAAAACTTTTCATACAAATGTTAACTACAGTCGCTACCGAGTGTAGTAACCGTAAACTCCTAATACGCCTACTGGAGCCAACGTGCCACGTGCGCTTGCGCCGTGGTTGATGTCGCCTGCGACGCGGACAATTACCCACCTGTGCCGGCCTGTGAGTAAATCAAATAGTCAGGGTTCATGAAGACTTAAGATTACCTGGGACTAATGTGCTTCATGAACTGCGGCTGCACCGCACCACCTGCCCTGACGATCGCGCTTGCGCCGTGGTAGCTTGTGATTATTTAGTCTTTATCAGAAGTTAATATTTTTGAATTTTGGCGTTCCTATGCAGGGTTATGTCCTTAGAAAGATAAATAGCTGGGAACAACTTCACAAGTGATAACCTTAACATTGTCGTGTATGTGTCACAAATATACGGGGTGGAGACGACAATACGACAATAAATGAAAACAATTTGTGACACTAGTTCTTAGGAGTATTTTAAAACTATCAAATAATTCCTAGGAACGAAATAAAAAAAAATTTCAAACAAACTAAATAGCACGAAAATTAATTGTACTGAAAATCGTAACACCTCTGAAATATTTCCTGTGACTAAGCTATTGGATATTTTTAATTGTTTTCTATGAGACTGCAAGGGAGAGTTCTAGCTATACGACATTTAATTTATTGTCGCATTGTCGTCTCCAGGTTGTATATTGTATTTTTCTAGATCTTAAATTGTTTATTGTAGGTTTACCAAAGAAGCCCGGACAATGCCCGTACCTAGTTCCGTCCCAGGGCGCGTGTGAGTGGTCGTGCCGCGGTGACGCGGAGTGCGCGCCCGGCGAGCGCTGCTGCGCCACTGGCTGCGGCACCGCCTGCACCGCCGCGCTGCACCAGACCGCCTGCCAGCAAAGGAGGTACAGTCGAGTTCATTAATATGTTGGCACTTTTGACAGGATGATGACTTTTATTACAAAGCCATAAAGATTGATGAACTGTCAAAAGTGCCAACATATTAATGAACATATGTAGCAGGCAATAACAAACATATCTAGCAGGCAATAGCAACAACTGCAATCATATCTAGCAGGAAACATATTTGTTATTATTACAAAAGATTTTTTTAAACAGTTGTTTAACTTAGGCCCTGGTGATGCTGTCTCTTTCAAATCGTATTGTTAAAAAAGTGACAGCATCACATTAAAAACAGTCTTAGTTAAACTGGTGTTTAAAAATCTTTTGTAATAACACCGATGTTACATAAAATTAGAAAACAAGTTTTAAGTAATATAAATATTTCTTTTGTTGCTATTAAATAATTATACCCGAACAAATTATTAGCTCTTGTTTTTACAAGTGGTTGTATTCGAAGTTAGTTTCTGAAGACGTTAGTAAAATTGGAATACTCCTGAGAGAGTAGTGAGTCCATGGTCAGCAACGCGGTAGCAACGTTCTGATGTCGCAAGTTTAAAAAGCCATAAGCTTAGTCATGGACGCGACGTGGTGCTTATCAACCAGGCTTGGAGACTGTTGCATTAGTGGGGCCGACTCTTACTTCCGTATTGGGAACCAAGCCGAACATTCATTGTCTTCCGATATGATAGACAGACCAAACGGCAAGATATCAAATTTTTATAACAGCAATTAACAATGATAATCCTTGTATGCAGGGCTCTCGCACTGCACACGGCGGCTGAAAGCGGCAGTCCTCCCGCGTGGACGTGGGTACCAACATGCAAGGAGGATGGAGCCTACTCTCCCGTACAGTGCAAGGGAACTGACCACACGTGCTGGTGCGTCGACACCGCCGGCAATGAGGTAAAGTTTAATCCTGATTTATATTGAAAGCGGTGGAGCATAATCGTGGTTTATGTAGCGGCGCGATCATACCGCTACATAAGAAAATCGACGAATGACGAAGAAATGCAGGATCAGCGAAAAGTACAATATATAAACATTACGCAGACGTGACGTCGCACTACGTCAAGCTAACATCAAGGCAAAAATGTATGGAGACCTGACTCACGATATCGATGTTTTCTAAGCGCTTCGCATAAAATGCAAATTCCAACATCGAACAGTTAGACCGCGGTCCCCGAGCAAAGACACCTAGCTCGGCGGAAGTATTTCCCTTTTCGCTGAACACATGGCGAAGAGTTCCTGCCTCAACACTGGTGACCCGGACGCTCGGGTATAGTTTACTAATTAATTCATCAACGCCCAAGCGGACGCAGGCGGCCGGATAACAATGGAATATCTGTTGTGTCTCATTTTCCGGGCGTTGAAGGGTTAAAGGACCAAAACCAGTCGTGGATTATTTTTTATCATACGCTAAACTTTCAGATTCCTGGCACTAGAACGACGAATTCGACTCCAAACTGCAACGCGCCCACCGACTGCCCCGATGCCAGCTGTAACGAGGAGGAAATCTGCGTCCACGGACGAGAACTGGACAGCAAGGGATGCCCAACCTGCGTCTGCAGGGATCCGTGCTCTGAGGCAAAGTGCAGAGAAGACGAGACTTGCGAACTTGTGCCTTTGGATTGTGAGGTAAGCGGAAAAATAAATTACTTCTTAAAACTCTTGCTTGATCGGGTTAGACTTTAATTTATTATGCTCGTAAGTTGAAATAATAAAAAAATTGTAACAAAGAAGTAGAAACTTAGTCATGATAAAGAACGTAGAACACACATAGATATCTCTGACAGCGATCTTCCATAAAGATAAGACACATCCTAAAGATCCAGTTTGAACGTAAACACTGCTGTAATCTATCTTCCCTTCCAACACTCTATGTTACCTCTTGTATGATGTCAGGGTGATTTGTGTCCCCCACTGGCGCGGTGTGCACCATCACCGCAGTGCCCGGACGGCGGACAGCCACTGCAAGCTCCAGGCGGGGCGGGGGCTCTGGCATGTGGCCCTAGTGCCGCTGCCTGCCCCTCTACCCACGCCTGTCGGTTCGCGCCACACGACTCCACCCCTGCAGTCTGCTGCCCTAAGCCACGTGAGTAACAACCTTGAAGACAATCCAAAACGGTACTCCCTGTCTTGAAGCGTCATGTTCGATGGGGCGGAGGCTCTGGCATGTGTGTGGCCCACGTGTCGCTGCCAGCCCCTCTACCCACGATTATCGTGCCACATTACTCCACGCTAGCTGTCTGCTACCCCAAACTATGTGAGTTAAACCCCTGTATTATTAGGCGTTGGTAAGTTGATAGGTGGTAGGAAGCTGATACGGAACTGATATAGCGATTTATCACGTTTAACTGTCAAAAGACTATTTTAACAGTTGAGTGTCGGTAAAACGCTATATCACGCGATATTTATCCTGTTTCGGTGGTCATGCTAGCTGAGCTAGCTAGGGAGCTGCTGTATGTTGCCCCAGTGAAGATTGGCAAGATCATAGTACCAAGAATGGCTCTCCTTTCGTAAAGCATCTACCAGAAAGAAAGCTAGTATGGTTCTGTCTAAGCATCAGGTGTGCCAAATGGGGTGGGAGCTGGCGTGTGATCCAACGTGCCGCTGCCTGCCTCTCTACCCACGCCTAGCTGTTGTTCATACATCATTCATCTACATTATCTGCTAATCTCCAATCCAAATACCTACCACAAAAACTTGAAGGTTCTTATTCTTTGACACAGGCACAGTTTGCTTTGAAAGCAAAGACGAAGGCATATGCTCCGGCAGTGAAGGCCTGAACACAACCCGCTGGCATTTCAACCACGAGCGTAACCGCTGCGAGCGGTTCAAGTACCACGGCTGCACCGGAAATCATAACAACTTCCGCACCAAGGAGGAATGTAACGCTGTTTGTCCTGGTAAGTTTCTCGCTTACCTATTATTGCAGTACAGCGCTGAAAATCTCACATGGATTTAATTGAGAAAATCTTACATAGATAACATAACAAACTGAAAGGCCTCAACTAAAAAGTTTACAACACTAAAACAGCTATTTAGGAATGGGAACCCAGCTCTTACCTTATGTGTCTTCGCAAAAATATCTTGGACGTACGTAACATGTAAATATCATTAATCTCTTCTCAACCTGACTATTACTTTTATTTTACATCTTTAAATTACCTTCTGCTATCGGACCCATGGTGTATGAATCTGTTGTACCTATTTACTTTTGATAACTTCTGCCCCCCTAGCATGACTACCAAAACGCGGTATGATATAGCGATTTACTACGTTTTACTATCAAAAGACAATGGATTTTGACAGTTGAATGTCGATAAAATGTTATATCACGCGATATATATTATTGTGTTTCGGTAGTCATGCTAGGGCTTAGGGGGGATGGGACTCTATCATCAGCTGTTGTTTTAGCGATGCCAAAACGTACTTATTGGTACGTGTATCGACTAACAGCCGAGATTGGCCCGCAGCGCTATTTTTTTTTAACTTTTCATATCCTACCTTACTGATAAGAAATATCAAATCTGTATCTTTCCTTTCTTTAAACTCCCTATTTACTTTTAAAACAGTGGATGATCCGGCAACCACCCACTTGTTTCGCAAGAAGACACCGAATACAAAACAGGAAGGCATGTTTTCTAATATATTTAAGTGTACTTAATGGCGTTTAACATGAAATATTAAACATTAGACACGAACTCACTTGATTTGTCTTTGCACATTATTATTATTTAACACTTAACCCACGTAATACATAACCCGTACCGCGTTTAATCATAAATCATAGCCTGAATGCACGCCTCAATAATACAAATAATTTTACTAACATTACAAATTATGACACTTCTATAAAAATGTTATCACCGGCCAAAGATCCAATTTCAAATTGCTTATAAATATAAATAAATTTTGTAATAAAATTCAATTCATTGTATGATAAATTATGAATTATCTATATATCTATGAGGTCTCTGGAGTCAGTGAATACTCAGTAGATTGTGGGTGTTTTTTGTTGATTAAAAATACGTAACTTTATAACTTCTTTTGAATGTTTATTGCTCGTGCTAGTGTGGCGAGTGGCGCTTGCTTGACTCCCATTCAACTTCCATGTAGGTACTAAGTAAATATTCTGACTTTCAGTGCTAAGTCCCTGTGAAAGGCTCCGAGAGAAGAACGAAGCAGCTGCTCAAAAGTACGGCAAAGGAACTTTCATCCCGGTCTGCGACGAGAGTGGTGCCTGGGAATCTGTGCAGTGCATGGCACACATTGGTCAGTTCACATACCACATTGAGAAAGAAACCTATCAGTCATACAAGTTTCCTATGCACATAGACTTTGTATACATTCCCTCAGAAGCTTTCGTGAATTTTGAAAGAAAATAGGAATTATTAGAAATAACGAATTCGTGACATTAGATTCTGCTTGACACCGCCTCTAGATAACTGGTTAATTTCCCTTATTTGTTTTTGTTATGTAACAGATGTCTGCTGGTGCGTAAGTGCTCGTGGGGAACCTCTCAAAGGATCGTTAGTCCGTGGCGCCAAGCCTACCTGCAACTTCAGGCAAGCGCGCAAATGGGCCAGCCGCGACCCGCTGGATGAACGAGCTCGGGCTGATGAAGGTAGGAATATCATAACTAATCAGATCAAGACGTGTCTTTGAATTATCTTATCTTGTAACTACCAAAAGTTTAGAGCAAATTGTTAAACATATGCTCTGAAAAGTTTAAAGAAAGCCCATATTGTATCAGCTTATTGGGTTTTCTGTAGGGTTCCAATCTTGTTGTCTTTTATGAAAATGTACCTACCTTGAGCTGAATTAAACACAAGCTATTTTAATCATGCTCCTAAATATTAACAGTGCTTGAAGAATTAATAAGACAAATGACCGCGTATCGAATGGAAGACTTCGAATACGAAGATGAAGAGTTGGACAGCGTAGATCTCGAGTCGGAAGCGCGGGAGCCACCACAAGTTACTGCCAACAAGGAAATACCACTGAGTGACGACGCCTCGGTTCTCTCCGAAGTCGTGGAGCCGAAGCAAGTTGAAGTCACGAAGAAATCGGAGGTCGAAGTGAAGACTGACAAAATTGTGTTCAAAACTAAATGCCAACTGATGCAGGAGGAAAGTGAAAACGGTAAGAATTTTTTAAACCGTTAGAATATATTTGGGCGTTAAATTTCTAGTTATTCTTTTCAACTTACAGAGAGCTATAGTTACAAAAATATATTGTTATCAGACGATGTTCATCGTTAGATTAGGTAAATTTTTAGACCCTATTCGGAAGTAAGTTTGTAGATAATTATGATAATATAATACTAAATAATATACTAGAAAAAATAGGACTCGCACCAGATCATGTTCTCGGACGGGAATCGAACCCGCGACCTTTGGATAACCGGTCCAATGCTCTGACCGCTGAGCTACCGAGTCACTAGTGGGAACGTCGAATTTCTTCTAGTATATCAACTCTTACGCTGCAAGCCAGCGCCATCTCACCAATGTAGAAGGAATTAACTTCAACATTCAACTGAACATCTTTCCAGATATTTTTAAACAGTTGATTAAGATGAGAAAGCTTTTTAACTATTTGAAATTTTGAGATTTAAGCATTCACAATGCTATTTTTATATAATACTAAATAATATACTAGAAAAAATAGGACTCGCACCAGATCATGTTCTCGGACGGGAATCGAACCCGCGACCTTTGGATAACCGGTCCAATGCTCTGACCGCTGAGCTACCGAGTCACTAGTGGGAACGTCGAATTTCTTCTAGTATATCAACTCTTACGCTGCAAGCCAGCGTTATCCAAAGGTCGCGAGTTCGATTCCCGTCCGAGAACATGATCTGGTGCGAGTCCTATTTTTTCTAGTATATTATTTAGTATTATATAAAAATAGCATTGTGAATGCTTAAATCTCAAAATTTCAAATAGTTAAAAAGCTTTCTCATCTTAATCAACTGTTTAAAAATATCTGGAAAGATGTTCAGTTGAATGTTGAAGTTAATTCCTTCTACATTGGTGAGATGGCGCTGGCTTGCAGCGTAAGAGTTGATATACTAGAAGAAATTCGACGTTCCCACTGTGATATAGTGAATTACACTATCAGCACGTACTCAATAGTACGTGATAATTAAGGTCTTCCTGATAGTCAAGGCGTCCTTCCTCTAGTCACGTATAGATGTGATGTTAATTAGTATTTAAGATGATACACTAGAGGATAAAAATTATTCATTCAACGCAAGACATTGTTTCATTTCGGGTCTCCGTCCCAACGCCATTACATGGCGACCGTGACAGTCCGCGCCGCGAAATCGCCATTACATGGCGACCGTGACAGTCCGCGCCGCGAAATCGTTAGTTGAAGTCTACAAAATATCAGGAAAATAGTGCTACACGGGCCTACAAGAAGAAAAGAAGAAAAACTGTAAGCCAAAATTGTCTTAACTATGGGAAACCCACAATCTAAAGACAATATTATTGTCAGTCAATCACCAACTCAATCGGCGGCAGCATCAACCCCCATGGCCGTTGGGACGGAGACCTTCGGAGACCTTCGGTTACGCACAACTGTTAGAAGAGGTGGAACGCAGAACGATTCGACGGGCAATTGGACCAGCACAGAACGTGTAAGCCAGCACGAATTAATAGAACTATGCTACCAAGAATCTATGTGTGTGTGAGTGATATATTTTTTTTCTCTCTAAAGTGTGTTCATGGCAAATCTGTCAGAACTCTTGAGTGAGCTTAAGGCTATTAGAGACTCTATTATTAAATTAAGTAAGGACAAACGTTATTCCGCTCAGGGACAGAATAAGTTTTTAAGAGCAAAGGAAATTAAAAATATTTTTGAACAAATATCCTCAGACTTATGTAAAAAAGGGATAGATGTTGTAGAATTACAAATAACAAAAGCAATCTCGTCAAAGTTTTATGTAATTTTGAGGAAATCGAGTCGCTCGTTAACTCGCATCATTCAGAAACGATAACAACTATGGCTATCAAGCGTTTCGCTGACGGCCTAAACAATGCTCGTACAAGCATTATAGTTACGTCTAGATTCGTAAGCGCAGTAAGCACAGGCAATAACTATAGCCTTAAAACAAGAAGCCTCGGTAGTGAAACCACAAATAAACAATTATGTTAACTATGTTCCGAACCAGCGATATGAAAAAATAAATAAAAACTATCATCAGCAATATCATAAGTCACGTAACAACAACGCGACGAGTCAGCAAGGTCGGGATCGTGCCTACTATAACTCGAATAGGTTTCAGGGTCAGCGCAACACCAGGTTTACGTCACATCATAATAAACATAGGAATGTACATTTCTTAGTTGACTCAGCAGAACAGTCTAATGACGAGAACGAAAGTGAACGTCAGAGTATACGTCAGAACGAACATCATAGCGATGATTTTTTTTTTCGTTCTGAATAGCGCTGAGGTAGATAATTGTTAATACTACGTATAAATACGTATAAAAACTTCGTGAAGTTGAGGAAAAATAAAAGATACGTCTCACAGACGGGTGATATGTTATTTAGTGACTCTACTATTTACATAAATCAGGAATCTCTACTAACGGAGGCGCGCCGAGACGCAACGATAGGAGAACTGAGTGCATTATGTAAAAAATATAATATTGTAGAAGTCGTTGTGATTAAAAATGGGTTTAATAAAAAGTTTATTAAAATTTTGACCCAAACTTTCATGAAACATAAAGAATTACCGCGGTTATGTATTATTAATAACCAAGTTGAACATGTTACAAATAAAGACTTGATACGTCTAAATGATTATCATTCATTGCCGACAAGTGGTCATGTAGGCATAAATAAAATGACTAAGAATATCCGAAAAAAAAAATATTTTTGGAGTAATATGCAAAAAGACATAACTGAATATGAGGCTCGCTGTAAAGATTGCCAAAAGCAGAAATTTTGTAATAAAAATAATAAAGAGAAAATGGTAATAACCACTACAGCATCTACTTCTTTTGAAAAATTATATTTAGATATTGTGGGGCCGTTGGAGGTCGATAATTTGGGTAATAAATACATATTAACAATACAATGCGAATTGACAAAGTTTGTAGAAGCTTACCCAATACTTGATAAGTCAGCTGAAACTGTTGCTAGGGTTTTTACTGAAAATTTTATTTTACGATATGGTACTCCCAGGGTTATTGCGACTGACTGTGGAACGGAATTTATTAATTCCACGTTAGAAACAGTATGTAAATTGCTAAATATTGATAAGTTAAATTCAACACCCTATCATCATGAGAGTATAGGTTCGCTAGAAAACTGGCACAAACATCTCGGATGTTACTTGAGAATACAAACACAGAATCAGTCGGCAAATTGGAGTACCTGGATACCATATTGGTGCTTTGCTTATAATAATTCTGTAAATACTAGTACCAAATACTCCCCTTATGAACTAGTTTTTGGGAAAACATGTAACGTACCTAGTAATTTAGTTAGTAAAGTTGATCCCTTATATGTATACGACAATTATCCATCGGAGTTAAAATTTAGATTGCAAAAAACTCATAATGATGCCAGGAACAACTTATTAATATCAAAACAAAGTAGAAAAACTAATTATGATTTAGATTGTAAGGAAGTACACTACAAAAAAAGGTGATCTACTCTTGTATAAGAATGAAAATTATAATAAATTGAATGACTTGTATTTAGGTCCATTTGAAGTTTTAGAAGAGCTAGGTACTAATGTAAAAATATTAAAGAATAATAAAGAATATATAGTTCATAAGAATAGGACTAAGATATTTAGAAAATAAGAGTTTACTTTTCAGGGAAGGGATGCCTAGCCTTTTCAGGGGAGGTGTGATATAGTGAATTACACTATCAGCTCGTACTCAATAGTACGTGATAATTAAGGTCTTCCTGATAGTCAAGGCGTCCTTCCTCTAGTCACGTATAGATGTGATGTTAATTAGTATTTAAGATGATACACTAGAGGATAAAGATTATTCATTCAACGCAAGACATTGTTTCATTTCGGGTCTCCGTCCCAACGCCATTACACCACTAGTGACTCGGTAGCTCAGCGGTCAGAGCATTGAACCGGTTATCCAAAGGTCGCGGGTTCGATTCCCGTCCGAGAACATGATCTGGTGCGAGTCCTATTTTTTCTAGTATATTATTTAGTATTATATAAAAATAGCATTGTGAATGCTTAAATCTCAAAATTTCAAATAATTATGATAATCTTTAAAATTACTATTGTTTTTCAGTTTCTTGCAAAAATTCGTTACTAGCACGTTTGTTTAGTGGATTAGTTTTCATTCATATTTTTATTTCCACAGTTCTATCGTCTGGTATTGGTTTTGAATTTTCAGCCCCAATTTGAAATGCTTTATAACTTTTTGTGCCTTGCGTGATGTGTTCGTGTGTTATGTTGCTCAGGCGGCGACGGTCCGCGGCCGCGCTGCCTGGCAGACGGGTCGTTCTCCCCGCGGCAGTGCTCGCGCGCGCGCTGCTGGTGCGTGGACGCGGCCGGCCAGCGCCGCGCGCACGCCACGCCCGTGCCCGACCTGCCGCAGCCAGACCCCTGTGGTTAGTATACTCTAGTCTAGCTAGACTAGCTAGCGAGCTAGTGGCATAGTATTGCTCGGGCGGTGTGATGACCCGCGTTGCCTGGCAGGTGGGTCGTTCTCCCCGCGCGTGCGTGGATGCGGCTGGCGCTGAGCTCACGCCGCGTCCGTGCCCGACCTGGGACCCCTGCAGTTATTATACACTAGCATACACTAGTGACAAGCATTGGCGAGCCGGTAATAGCCCGCGGCTGCGTTGCTCCATGGGCGGGTCATTCTCGCCCTGCTGGTGCGTGGACGCGTCTAGTCAGCGCTGCATAAGTCATAATGTTTCTTAACCAATTCAATCCATGATCAGCCTCCATTCTAACTGTCTGGCCACGGGACAGAGCTACCGGCACCGGCGGCGGCTAGGCTAATGCTATGGCAATCTCACGATGGCATAGTACCACCAGCTGTGCTGTGTGCTGCGTGCGCTGACCATCAAATGAAGAGAAGAGATTTGACTTCCTATCTTGAAAAAAAATGTTTTAACTTTTTCTCCTTTGTGCAGAGGCCACACAAATAGAGTCAGCATTACTGGAGCTGGAGCTGATAGGAGTAGAAAGTTCAGCGGCTGAGCATGCACGCGCAGCACTGAGTTCGCGTCTGGCGATGCTGGGCGCGCGCGTGCCCGTCGCGCTCGTTAAGGAAAAGGCAGGAGTCAAACTGCGCGCCACACTAACTGGGCCGCGGGCCGTAGACGTGGTCTACCACATTGAGGACATGGTGAGCACTTGTCAATAATCATGTATGTCAACTTTATCATCAACCGTGCTTGGCTCAATCAATAAAAAGAAGTAGGAATTGTATAATATGTTCAAACTATAGATCATTAATATGTAGCAAACCGGTCAAACTGCACTCGCGAACAGGGCTTCAAACAATGCATGTATGGTAATCGTAAGTCTGGTATAAGATATATTATCTACGTCTATAAACGCTGGGCTGTGGCTTGCTTAGCGCCTAACGCCTAATAGCCACCAAGAGTGTAACGAAATAATAGAAACATTCTCGAATGTTTGCAACCAGCTAGGCGACTAGCGAAGGCGCCAAAGGCTAGGTGACTATCTAGGCGCAAGGCGCTAAGCAAGCCACTGATATGCAACTATCCCACAGGTGAAGCAAGAGAAGCTGTCCGGCGCAGACAGAGGCGGACCGGCGACGCTGGGCGCGGACGTGATGCGCAGCGAGTACCGGCTCGCCAGCGCCGCGCCCGCGCACCACCAGCGCGAGATACTCACCGAGTCCACCGTACGTAGCCAGTAGCCACTGACACATCCACATAGACACGATCTACTCATCATATACTCACTACATCATCAGCAGCCTTTTTAATGTCCCCACAGGGCGCAGACCTTCCTTCAGATAGGAGAAATACTTTACCACAGTTACAGTTACAGTACAACACAATCCATACACTAGTACAACGAATATGATAGAACTTGGCTCTCAAAAATCACATAGTCGATTACAACTATATTTATTGTATTGTCTACCTACATTTTTATTAGATTAAGTTATGATTTTGCATTATTTGGGTAGGTACTTAAGTTCTTACAAAGTTTATTAGATTTAGGTATTTTTGTTAAAACTTCTAGTGCTTAATTCATTTTTATCAATGCGAGTTTGTTAACTCATTTGTTATTTTTTTAAATAAAATAGTTAAAACGAATCTTAACTTTCATTCAACCATCCATGTAAATAGTAGGTTTGTGTACAGTAGCCGCAAATCGCTTGTTAACATCGCACGCGGCTTTTCCATCCATTGACAATTAAGTTCACTTTAAATTGGGCAGGTGTCAGCAGCGACGTCTTACCACACCGCGCTCATAGTGCTCGCGGCGACCTCAGCGTTCATCATCAGCGTACTATGCGTGCTCGTCATGCTCTACCGCGCGAGACTCCAGAGGGAACCTCACAAAGCTGAGAGGTTCCTCCCACCCGCCCCTCCGGTCTACGTCCTCTCAGCTGACGAGAAAGCAGAACTAGCTAGAGTCCTCCACGCACCCCCCCAACACAGCGCAGACGACAACACAAGAGTATAACTCCTATAAGTGTTTACGTTACTTAAATATAGCACAGGTAATTAGGGTCCAATTTAACGTCTAGTTTTGGGTAACGTAGATGCGGGTTACGTCGGCATGGTCCTTCGAGCCGGATACGAGGACTGTTCGTGAGTCAAGATGCCGTTTATTTGGAAAGATTTGAAACGTTATAAATAAACAACTTTGTTTCATTACGAAACGACATTAGCATTGTTAAACCGAATCAAACTATCTTTCTATTTTAACAATAATGCAGTTCTTGGATTTTGATGAAATATTTATTATTAAGCTTTCCTAAATCAGGCGATTATGACTTCTCCGGACAGATGCACGCGTCAAGAACTGATGTAAGTAACTGATAGACGCCTAATTCCCCTGGTCTTCCGTGACCTTCGCCAGACTACCCTGGGCCTAGACGACAACTAGGGACTAGATACTCTAACTTAATGCTAGCGATTTTCAACAACTATGCCTTATTTAAGAGACTTAATAGTTATCTGTAAATTCACTTCTATTAGATTCTGTAAAGTGAATGATAGGAACCAACCAGTGAAATAGGAAATGATTATATACCTTAGAATTATACCGACATTATTCTCTTGTAACTAATATTTAGAGTTTATAATCAGTATTGGAAAGTGTTCTTAGTTCTAATAAGTGAACAAATTGTCTTGATAAATTAATTTAAAAATTGGCCTACAAATAATTCTGAACATTTTCTTATGATCAGCCCCCTAACTACGTAACTCTGTTGCTAAGACTTCTCGTTTGAAATCGATTGAAACCGTTTCAAATTTATGAAATTTGACAGTTTCAGTTGACTTCTGAAAAGCTTATTTTCCAATGTATTAGATCAACTTGAAAAGTTCTCTAAATAAAGAAGGCACCTATCAGCTGCCGTTAAAGCGAGTGCCGATATTTTAGTTCACCAGTTAGATCTTTACTCTGCTCCGATCAGCTAAGCTATTTGTTAAGTATTACCCTGGGGCCCTACCGGCTAACTTTTCGAACTTCGGCGGGTCTGCCGAGCTTCAACTTAAAACAGATAAATCGAAGTTAGGAGTTTCGTATTGTACTATTCGCCGAAGTTATTTAGAAGATATCGATGTTCGTTTGACATCTTGAATTGGGGTTCGCCATTTTGGCCCGATTGGGGCTCGATTTATCTATTTTAATTTGAAGCTCGGTAATCTTTCCGAAGTTCGATGCATTAGCCGGTACGACCCCTGGCGGTGAAGAGTCTTTCTTGTTAAGTTTTATTTTTAATCAAGTAGTTAAACTTAGCGCAGAAGCGTGCGTCTGCTATGCACGCTTTTACGCTCCTTAGTTCATTCCGTCGAGCTGCGGTCTAAATACTTTAGTGCTTTTCTGTCCCCCTAACTAACTCAAATAGCCAACATATCTATACGTTTGAACGCTACGCTTATTATTAAAGCATTAAAACAAGCTTTAATAATGAGCGTTAAGTAAACTATAAAATTACGTGCCGTAAGCTTGACAATTCCATACAATACATCAAAGTCTGTGATTTACATAAGTTTGGGACATTTGATTTAATCGTCAATTGCTCATATTTAAGCTTTAAAGTAAGCGTAGCGTTTAAACGTATAGAATGCTGGCCATTTAAGTAGGGGGGAAACTTTAGTTACCATACCCTTTCATTAAGTGTTGTGGTGTATGGTAAATTTCCCACGTTGGTGTATTAAAATCTAATGGTTAGATATTGTTATGAACTTCCATGAAAATCTTTTTATATGTAAGTAATATAATGCCATAAGTCAAAACATGCTGACTGACTTGTTTTTTATTTAGTGGCTTATTTAAACCGATTCCATTTTTAATAAAAGAGCGTGGCTCAACGTAGAACTAATCTAGTCTTATTCATTGAAGATTCTTTAATCATCTTTTATTAATTACTTATTATTATTATGACATCATCATTTCTTATACTTATTTGTAAATAATTATTTATACATACCTACCTTCATCATTCCTCTATTTTTATGTTGTAAAAAATATCATAGTCTTAATTAGTATTAACCTAACTTCCAATTTAAAGTATTGAAAATATGTGGTAACAGAGATGTTTTTCATATTATGTATGATATTGACTATAAATTAAAGGATAATTTTATACGACTTGTGTATGTTTAATGAGCTTACCTTCCTGACTCTCAATGGGCCAACGAAACGACTTAGAACTTCGTCACATTACATCTTATTGTGATACTTGTGATAATATATTATGTCAAAGAGTTATTTACTTTCTTCGCCCCCAAGAACTTTATAATCGCCCCATTGTTTCCCTAAAATTGAGTAAGTAGGGCTGTTTAATTAAACTCTGTTTCATAAGAGCGCGTACTAGTCTGCACACTAGCGCTGCCATTGGAAAAAATATCAATAGTGCCTAAATAAAGACGAAATTGTGAATTATCTCTCTGTACTGCACTCCGAAGAAGCTTTGTGGAACTTTTTATCGCTTAAACAATATTTTCTAGCCTGTCGTTTAGTTAGTGGAGTTTTTTTGCGAAAAGTGGTCAGAAAGTATAATCTGCACACTAGCGCCGCCATTGGAAAAAAGTCATAGTGTTTAAATAAAGACGATATAAATTGTGAAATAACTCAGTGCATACAATACTATTAATATTCTGTGCTTTAACAGTTTTATTGCTAATAGTGGCCACTTTTTGAAAAAAAATCTCCATTAAACTAAACGGCAGGCTAGAAAATATTGTTTAAGCAATAAAAAGTACCACAAAGCTTCTCCGTAGTTTAATATTATAAAAGAGTAAAATAGTAGCTGTGGTATTACTGACGGTAGCATTGGAAGAAGAATAAAATACTAATTATGCAATAAAAGAAAGAAAAAGAAAACGAGAAATTGAGTTGATGATTTATGGCAGAAAAGGTAATGGTCTATCTTTACCGAGTCGCTTCAACTTTCAAATCAACTTGAGTCAAACGCATGCAATTATGCCTCCAACCGTGCGCCTTTTCTTTCAATTTTCAATTCAAAATGCGTCAAATACATGCATTATTGTTTCCCTCCGTATGCTTTTACGTGCTCGTTTACAGAGAGGCGGTTGCGCCTCGCGTCCGGTGACGCGGCCCGCGCTAAATTCAAACATATACGATGTGTGAAAGTGTTAACGGAGAAGCGATCTGTATTAAAGCTTAAATTTCCTTCAGCAGATTGTACTTAAATGAGCTCCGGCGCCCCTCGACTCACGTCGGTTGGTTTGAATCTTACATAAGGTAAAAACTGTCACAACCCTCCTAGGTCTCCTCATAATAAAATCGTCGAAAAGTTACGGACCGATATCAAGCACAGCTTGGACAGAAAGAGAAGAAATTAAATAAAATTGAACTAAAATTTGTCAGTACAAAATATAGTCAGTGTTGCCAAGTTATTTGTGATTTTGAAGTGTTTGGATAGAAAGTGCTGTAAGCTGTAATGACTAAAGTTATTATTGTAACGTGTCCATAATAACTAAAGTTATTATTCTAAGGTGTCCATATATATATTAGTTTGATTTCTGAACGTACTGCAGAACTGACAAAAAAGTAAAACGTCATGTGACAAATTTGACAGTGACAGACATGACAATCAGCCAGCTTCATTAAATCGCGCAGGGGCCGGCCCTCGGAGAAAAGAATTTATTTTCAGAATGAATCAAGAAGGCGTACTCGCTTGTTGCGCCGTTTGTAACCAACAAACACATCGGAGGTGCGCTCGCTGCTTGAACGTATATTATTGTAATACCGACCATCAACGGCAAGATTGGAAACGGCATAAAAGTGAATGCGGACCCAAGATATCAAAACAGGAGAATGCAACTACCAAAGTAGGTGAATGTGCGAATCATAACGAAGAAAGTGCGAATTCTCAACAGAATGATGTTACCAACAAGTCTGTAGACTCCAATTCGCATGAAAGTACTCCTAAAGACGTTAGTGCTGATGATATGAGACGTTTGAAAAAGTCAAAGAAAATAGGTGCTAAAACGGGTGGCGTTATAAATGTTAGTAAACATAATCCGCAAATTAATGCAGAGATCGTAAAAAAAAGTGAAAATGCTGGTTCTTCACAAGGACAGAATAACAATAGTGTAACTTCTAGTGTAGTGTATACAAACAAGGATTTAACTAGAGGAAGTGCCATAACTTATGAAGGATCATCAGAACATGAAATACTCAGTGATCCTGCACAGCAGCTTAATGCTGAGGTCTTTGGTACAGCGAGTACTAGTAATATTTTGAAAGCTGTAAATAGGACTGAAGTCAAAATGCCTGCTTTACCAAGCCATTTACCGGAGCATGGTACAAGGATGAGGGAGTACCCGGAGGCTTCACTTAGAAATAGTGGAGCGCCGTTCAGCAGCATGCCCAACACGTACCACATGGACCCGAGTGACCCGTGCTATGAAGTGTGCCACAGGCTAGTGAGAGACATGACTCAATATGGTGTTTGTGTTTTGGACAATTTTCTTGGACGGGAAAAAGGTTTATTAGTTCGTAATGAAGTATTGGAAATGTACAGACTAGGCATATTTTCGGTGAGTTGTTGAGAATTTTTTGAAATTTATTTTTTATATCTAGCCTTTAGCTTAAATTTGATTACTTAATCATTTTATAACTCATCCAGTTATTAACAAGTTTGAGGCAAAAACTTATTGAAAAATACCAAATCAATTTCTGCTTGCTAGTAAGTTCAAAAACATTTGAGAATGTCTTAATACCCTTAATATAGTACTTTCCTTAACCAATATTGATAAGACTTTTCTAGAAACTACAAATGTTTCTATTGTGGTGAGCACAAACTGCTATTGAACTGTTGTTTGTTTATAGTTTTGAAGGACAAACAAAATATATTAAACATCTGAAACTATTTATTAGCCATAGCCAAACAAAACATTAAATCACCTTCTTTATTCAATTTGTAAATAATCATTTTAAATGCTACAATGTAACTATTGTTTTTGTTAAAAAAAAAATGCTTCACTTCATCCACAAATAAGTATTGTAGTCAATATTATGATAACAATACATATTTAGAGGCTCTACCATTAAAAATATAATTCTTCTTTTTAAATCAATAAGTGACTAATTATTTAATTTGTCCACCAGGCAGGACAACTAGTATCAAATCCAAAGGGCAAGGACTCTCAGACGGTGCGAAATGATGTCATAACGTGGATAGACGGCAAAGAGCCATACTGCCAATACATCAAACACTTAATAACGCAGGTAATATTATAAGTTCATTTACACAATTAAATAAATTGAAATTGAAATTGAAAAATTCTTTATTCAAATAAGCTCACATAACAAGCATTTTTAAATCGTCAAATAAATAAATAAATATTTGACAACATCACATATATTGCTCCGATTCCAAAGTAAGTAGCTAAAGCACTTGTGTTATGAAAATCAGAGACAACGGTGGTATCATAAACGCCCAGATTTGAGCCAATATAGAAGAGTTCGTTTTTCTAAATTGACCCAACCGGGGATCGAACCCGGGACTTCAGAGATGGCGACACCTTGAAAACCGGTGTACAAAGCCACTCGACCACGGAGGTCGACAAAATTATTTGCATTTAAGTATTAAATTGATAGCCTCAATGATTCAATTTCATATTATGCAATAAGTAACTTTGAATAATTGAGATCATTTCTCAATAATGATTTAGTAAATGATGTATAATTTTAGATCTTTATTTGTGTTTCTTGTTTTCTTCTCTCACTGTACATAAGAAATATTGTCATTAAAGCAACTGAGATAATGTTTAGTATACTTTGCCCTTTTTCTTTTTATATTGGTAAGATAAATAATAATAAATATCATTGTTATTATTTACAATTTGTAAAGTAACTATTATTGGAAGTTGCAAGACAATTCTTTTATGTAAAAAAACAACATTACATTCCTTTATTAAAAACAAATTGAGCATCATCATTAATGAGACTAGTGTCAAAACTTAAATTAATAAATTGGTCACGCCTTTTTGCACTGTTTGCGATTCGCAAAAATACGATCATACTTTAAATATCTGGTATTTGACTTAAGGACTGTATTAATGGCAATTGGTTTGGTGATACGTTGATAACAGATAAAGTTCTGATAAGAATATGAGCCGTCTGATTGGCGCCCGTTCCCCTATGTTAACTACATTAAGGCGATTCACAAGTATTTCATTGAGAAGCGCGTCAGCGTAGGTAGCGCGATGGTGTTGTTGACGATGATGAAAATTAAGCAACTTTCGCAAAGTTATGTAGGTCATGGAATCGTTGACTATATAGTAATTTTGACCAACGACGTATGTACCACAGAATAAGATAATGCTTTGAGTAAAATCGATTCGAATTTACCTCACCTTCGAATTTGAATTGACGTTTTGATTTGGCTAATGAGTTCATTTAATCGCTCTACAAGTCTGCAACCATAGAGCATTGTGGAAAAGAGGTAAATTCACAAAGGAGAACCGGCCATATGATTTTTTTTATGGAAAAAAATATTTGGTCTTAAAATAAAGCCAATAATATTTGCTCATTGATCAATTTCCGTCTTATTTTTAGCGCATGTAGAAGAAATGTTATTTAATTATGAATATTTTTTGATATGGAAACACTACGGAAACAATAAGTCATTGAAAAACGTTCCTTTAGTTATCCACATTCAATTTACAATGGGCAGAAAAGTCACAATGGAGACGTGTAAAAACTGCATAAATCATAATTATTTTTGTTTTTTCGAAATTAAGAAAACTGGACCAACTTAATGTCAATTTGACTTCTGATTTTGGCATTGATCTGTCATTTGGTAGACAGATCAATAAATGAATAAGAGAAGAACTAAGTACATCATAATATTATGAATCACAGATTAAAAATTTAAAAAAGTATACAACTTAGCATAAAAGGCCGGGTCTCCTTTGTTTGTGATTGTGATGATAAAATACTATTGCGAAATTTGCGAATAGCTTGTTTTAAACGAGCATGATATGAAAGTAACTAGTGGATCTGTAAGCTAAGGCTTAGGACAAACTAGTTTGGTCTAGGCTATACCAGTTAATCCTATCGCATATAGGAAGAACTAGTTTAGCCTAGACAAAACTAGTTTATCCGGAAATCGGATTTGGCCGGTAAGATATACATATTTTTAGACCGTGACTGTACAATTATGATCCAAAGTTGATCGAAATAAAATAAAAAAATATTATTATTAAAGTCATTATTGGTTGAATTCAGTTGATCCATCTAATCGTTATAAAAAATCCGCGAACTCTTTTACAAAAATGATATCAGAGCACTTAGGTATTCGAGTAACGATAAAGAAGTAATTAATGCAAATTCTTACAGCACGTGAGAATATGAATGTAACTATTGACGTAATTGATATTAGCTCTTATTGCCATATGGGAGAAATAATTATCGCTTGTACATAGTGATTAATAAATACTTAACTTATTAGATAATACTAATGACGAATAATAATGCAAATAGACCACACCTAGCCAAGTTTTTTTTATGTGACTGGTCAAAAATTGGGCCGCCGATCTTTTTCCTAGTAGTCATCCCATCCATTTCTAGGCCATTACCGCCATTATTATCGTCCACATTGCCAACATTCAGTATCATGGACAAGATGTTATCTTGAATTCATATTTATAGCTGAACTAGGGCAAAATGAACTTCTTGTATACCATTAGAAAGTTATTGACAATGTCAATGTTGCATCGCATAGGATTAGGATATGCTTCGTCTAGAAAAGTGTCGAATGCAGAATCGATTTATCTTTTACGTTGTGTTAGTAATTGTAACTATAAATGTTTAAGTCATAAATCTACTATGACTTAAACATTTCTGGTATATAACTTTGATTTGATGACCTGGGGCCCTACCGGCTAACTTTTCGAACTTGGGCGGGTCTGCCGAGCTTCAAGTTAAAACAAATAAATCAAAGTAAAGAACTTCTTACTACGATTTATCTATTTTAACTTGAAATACTTACTCCTAAATATATATCCCGAAGTTATTTAGAAGATATCGATGTTCGTGACATCATGAATTGGCGTTCGCCATTTTAGCCCGATTGGGGCTCGATTTATCTGTTTTAATTCAAAGCCCGGCAGACTTTCCGAAGTTCGATGCGTTAGCCGGTACGGCCCCTGTTTGAGAATTTTCATTTCTTGTGGCGCCTCCACACAATCGCTGATGATCATCGCTGGTATGATATGATCGTCTACAAGATTTATCGTGCGAGCATCCAAACAATAACCGATAATGGCGAGCATACCCTACACACAATCGTTCTCGCTGAAAACCGATTAACACCAGCGATTGAGACGATGACTACAGGCTACAGGCAATATTTGGGCATAAATATTGCCTGTAGCCTGTAGTCATCCACACTTCCACAGTCGCCGACCACCGACTATCGAGCACTACAGGGACCCTACCGCGCAAGTGTCGTCGACTTCGCCGTCGGCTTCATTTGAGAGATGGATGAGATACATTGCTACTTCTTTTTGGCACAAATAAAAAAACCTATCAAAGAAATGTATTACATCCATCTGTCAAATGAAGCCGACGGCGAAGTCGACGGCACTTACGCGGTATCCCCACAGGCAATATTTATGCCCTCTACAGTCCCACAGCTCTTATTGCCCTCTACAGTCCCACAGCTCTTATTGCCCTCTACAGTCCCACAGCTCTTATTGCCCTCTACAGTCCCACAGCTCTTATCAGCGGTTGTGAGGTGTGACAAAGCTATTAAACCACATAATGTTAATGTACTGAATTAATACTAGTTAGGCAATGTTAGTAAACAAATTTTTAAACCAATGCTTGATAAGTTTTTATGAAAGGTTTTTCATTTATTTAGATTTCATAACTTTTAAAAACAAATAATCTTTTAACCTTACCTTACCCATTTGTGCTAAAACTGGGTTTCAAGATATTTAGTAGTACTTAATAGGAAACAGACTGTTCTTTGTAAAAGTGTTAAACAATGTGTTACAAAAATACCCCTAATGCCGAATATGGTATATAGGGACCATCAAACTGAACAACTTTTACTATGGGACCAACTCTCAAAACGCGAAAAAAGAAATCAGCTGTTTTATACAAAAATAAAAATCGAAAATATCAAAATGTATTGAACAGCTGATTTTTTTTTTCGCGATTTGAGAGTTGGTCCCATAGTAAAAGTTGTTCAGTTTGATGGTCTCTATATTCGGCATTAGGGGTATTTTTGTAACACGTTGATCAATAGGAGATAGCTACTATGAACGGATCAAATGTTTCTTGTGTATATGGAAGTAAATCCTGCCTGCTTGTCCGCAATCAAAGTACTAAACTTAATTAACTAGTATGTAATTTTCCGTGATACAAATAGTAAAATGTATTACGGCGCGATCGGTGCTATATTAAAATGCAATTAACTTATTCCAGGTGGACAATATCGTTCTTAGGGCAAACAAGATGGCCAACAACGGGAAGATGGGTGACTACTTCATCAACGGAAGAACTAAGGTAATTTACAAAGTAATGTACATAAGTAACATAATTTACAAAGTGAAATAACAAAATTTACAAAATAAGTCAATGTTTACGATGTCAAATAACATAATTTACAAAGTAAAGAAATAATCTTACAGATGGCGAATTCTTATCTTTGGAAGATACATTTCATAAATTGATTGTATTTGTGATGCGATCATATTACCATAAAAGCTTTCAAGGAAATTAGTGGGATTCATCAAATGTTATACGCGACGCGGAAGATATTTTTATAAGAATTTCAGAGTAATTTTTCCATTGTCACCTTTGACAAGACTCTGACTTTATTCAACATTTACTGATAAGGCAAAGGTGCCCATTTCATTCCTTATAATCTTAGTTATTAGTTTCTTGCACTTCGTTCTTATTTGATTCGGCCACGCTCGACGTTCGGCATCAAATGTTAGATTATAATAGTGCAAACATTTGTGTTGGGTTCATCATATCAAAGACCTAATTCAAATTCACTATACCAGAAGAAAACATTGAAATATTTGCTGATCCTGAAAGAGACGGTTTCAAAAATTCATAAAACGTAAACTTACTAAAAATAACCAATCAATCTTGCTTGCCAAAATGAGACAAATGAGAGCTTAGGCTAGCTAGGAGTAAAAACAACAAGAATGCAGCGACGTCGTATGGACGTGAACAGTGGTCTTATCGTCCCTAGAGATAGTCATTCGTTCATATCACTAAATATCGGAGATAAAAACCAAAATAAACCGTCGCGTCGGTCGGCGCATGCGCAGTGCGGGCTTGCGTACGTGACTCGCGGCAGGCGGCGGGCGGGTGCGCGGGGGGCACTGTAAACATACAGAAACGTAGCGAAACCCACGCCCTCCGCCCGCCCGCCCGCTCCAGCCAATGTTTACGTTCGTTCGTTCACGTTAAGGTGGAATCCGACGGTGCGCGATTCTGCAAGCCGCGCCGCCCGCCGGCTGCACCGAACCACCGGTAGGGCCCCCCTACCGGCTAACTTTTCGAACTTCGGCGGGTCTGCCGAGCTTCAACTTAAAACAGATAAATCGAAGTAAGGAGTTTCGTATTTTACTATTCGCCGAAGTTATTTAGAAGATATCGATGTTCATGTGATATCATGAATTGGGTTTCGCCATTTTTGCCAGATTGTGGCTCTATTTATGTGCTTTAATTTGAAGCCCGGCAGACTTTCCAAAGTTCGATGCGTTAGCCGGTACGGCCCCAGTAGGGCCCCCCTACCGGCTAACTTTTCGAACTTCGGTGGGTCTGCCGAGCTTTAACTTAAAACAGATAAATGGAAGTAAAGGCGTTTCGTATTGTACTATTTGCCGAAGTTATTCAGAAAATATCCATGTTCGTGTGACATCATGAATTGGGTTCGCCATTTTGGCCTGATTGGGGCTCGATATATCTGTTTTAATTTGAAGCCCGGCAGTCTTTCCAAAGTTCCATGCGTTAGCCGGTACGGCCGCAGACCGTGAGAAAGGCGTGGTCGAGCGCCGTTTTTCCAATGCACTTGCAGAATCGCGCACCATGTGGTCTTCATGACAATTGCAATTGCAGTTAATGTTTTGCTTTTAAAAGGAATGTTTCACCAGTTTTACTTGTCTACCATCACCTCAATGTTATGATAGTCTACAACTTCTGGCTAACGATTCTTATTTTGATATTCATTCTTCTGGTAATCTGCCAAGCTTTGATTGATTAGTGTTTAAGATAATCAGTAATATCATATTATTAAAATAACATTGAAATTCAGTGATTATTCAGTTTGTAGGGTGCTACTTATTTTAGTTAGATACTTACCTACCACACTTCGTCAGTCACGACACGTCACATTTACAAATTAAGTTTAAATCAAGTTTACATGTGAAACTGGCCCTAAATATACTTAGCAGAAATATTTCTGCTATATTTGGGTAGTTAAGTTGTCTAAAAATACGCAATTATCATATAGATTAATATATTATTCTTGGTTAAGTACGAAACTGTAAAACCGGTGAACGGATTGCTAATGCCCGCAGTTCGCACAGGTTTTTTTATTTAGAAACATTTTGTTTTACAACAAACCCTGAGATCACTGCTGTGGATTTTAATATAATTATTATCGAATAGGTAAAGTACCTACTTATATTGTGTTTTACTGGTTATTTTCCCGCCCAATAACTTTCTAACGGGACTATTTTTGAGTTATTTTAACGAATCTTGGATCTTTAATTAGCATTTATGAAACAACTTCTTACACTATTGGGTATTCCGTTTTTAGTTTTGAGTCCATTTTGGATTTGTTCATATTAATACCTATCTTATGCGTATTTACATTACGGTTTCATAACTTTACTTATTCTTTGTGAATCAAGTATTGCTTAAGTAAAATTATATATTTTGCATACTTGTAATATTAAATGTTGACTTAAGTTATAACAACTGTGGTATCAATGTGGTTACCGGTGTCCTGCGGCTGATATGGAGCGAATTCAGAGGTGGTACAATTTAAAAGAAGGGGAATTTAAGGTATAGCGCCTGGCCCATCGATTGCGGAGGTTAAGCAACTTTCGCAAGGGTCGGTCATGGGGTGGGTGACCAAAAATTTATTATCTCGAGCTCCTCCGCGCTTCAGAAGGCACATTAAGCCGTTGGTCCCGCCTGCATTTGCAGTCGTTAAAACCCACCAATCCGCATTGGACCCGAGTGGGTCATGGCCCATCCTCCTTATCCACCCATAAGGAAGGCCTGTGCCCCACCAGTGGGGACATTAAAAAAATGGCTGATAGTCATGGTCGGTACAATAATAAGTTACGCTCCCTTATCACTTAAACCGAAAATCAAATGTCGACGTCGATTTCTTTTGTTCGCTCATCAGCAAATAATGCAATTGTCGCAATCTCATCTCACAGTGTTAGTGGCCTACATTTTGTTGCCCCGCGAT
This sequence comes from Catoptria pinella, assembly GCA_963556745.1. NCBI lineage: Eukaryota > Metazoa > Arthropoda > Insecta > Lepidoptera > Crambidae > Catoptria > Catoptria pinella. The sequence continues at coordinate 2,477,132 of OY750776.1, forward strand.
GTAGCTGTAGCTACCTGCGCGACAGCACGTGCTCATCGCCCTTACGGAACCGGCATTGGCCCTACTTCACTCGACCTCCACCACGCGACGCCTCAATGTGAACTTTATTGTCAAGGCAAAAGGGTTTCGTTGATAAATAGATTTCTAACATCTGTCTTGGTCTTTCTATTGTTGAATCAATGACAACGATTGGACGAAGCATGATTGTCAATTTTTTGTTAGGTAGGAGTCCCATAGTTTAGTACTCGACGGGATCGAGTTCACATCAGGTCGAATAAACGTCAAAAACCGGTTATTTTGGTACATTGAAAACGGTTATCATGTTTTCTCTTATGGATTATCTTATGGACACCATAGTGAAAATAACTGTTAGGTAATCAATGTGTTAAAATTTTGATTAAATGGTACCATGGGTAACAAATTAGGCACTAATTAAATTATTTAAATCGTAAAAACTGATATGTAATTGTACATAATTAGAACAGTGACCTGTGAGTAAACATTTAAGCTCTTACTAAAACAGATTGTATAGCAGATGTTTAGTTACACAATGGTTACTCTGTCAAGCTATCTAAAAGAAAGGGACAAAACATGCTATTCACACGCTATACAACTATTATTTATTAGTAAGGGGTTAGTCACAGGCAAATAAAGTAAATGACAATCAGCACAAAACATATTATGTTTGAAGTTTTTATATCTCTCACCAAGTACCGATAGAAACCACTTAGCTTTGTAATCATAATAAATAACTGAATTGAATGCTTAGGGAAAATCCGTGAGTGCGCAGTATGTATTTATGAATAGGGTTACCAGACGACAAGAATTTTCATGCCAAACAGGTCAGGAACTATAGCCATCCGTCAGGAAAAAGGAGAAACTGTAATTTTCAGAGATTTATTATATTATCAGACATATTTGTAAAACATTTTGGTGAGAGAAAATAATCAAAGTCAATTGCATAATTACGGTTTTAGCTACTTAGTTTAGGATCAGAGCAATGATTGTGATGTTATCAAATATTAAAAAAAAAATTCGTCAGGTTAGATAACCGATATTTACAGATCATAATTTATTACATTAAATTATGTCTAATCTACTTATCATCATGTTCCTAATAATATCTGCAATCTCTATTCATATTTCTATTAATCAAATCGAAATGTTGCCTTGTGTCACAAATCGTCAATTTCTGATAGACCGTATGCTATTGGAATAAAGTTCAATTTTGTTTCAAACAAGGGTTATCCTGTATATTATCTAACACAACAGTAGACCACACAACGCGTGTATGTCTGTTTATTAACTAATATTTATTATATTAGGCCTTTTGCACATTATAAGAAATTTTCTTATGTCTTATGAGAAATGACTTATAAGAAATTCAGTCGCATTGATTGTTATAATGAGACCATACATTTTACAAGATATTTTTTCTTATGTCGGATAAGGCACGCGCACATTAGTCATTTTGTCGGCTGCATGTTTGATGTCATGCCTACACAAGACGTCTTGTTTAGACACGACATCTTGCGCGTGCACATTCGGCGCGGCTGCGTTAGCGAAAATACGTGTATTGTCCACGCTTCCATTTACCTCCGTGAATTATGGCTACAGACTGAGGATAAGACGTCTTGCATGAATATGTACGATAAACCAGACAAGACATTTTTCTTGTTTTGTGTCCGTGTCTTATAATGTGCAAAAGGCCTTACTATTGGCACATCGTAAAGCAGCTCGTCAATAAATTCCGCACGTTTATGGCTTGTAAAGTGTACGCTCGAATAGTTGCATGATTTTGTTTATAATATTTATTTATTAATTGAATAGAAACAAACAGTCGTACAAATAATTTGATTTAAGGCCCCTATATACGTCAAAGTGGCCACTTTTAGCTCTATTGCCAACTACTACTACAACGAACAAAATTTTACTGAGGTGTACATATGGATTTTCGATACATTATGTACTTAGCGAGCAATAAATTTAATTAAAATGAGGGCGCCACTTAAGGGATATAGGAGCCTTAAATAAAGTGTTGTGTTATAATTGTAACAGCTATCAGAAGTAGATAAAATAATACAAGTTTTAAAATTAAATTTATAGAACCTTAGAGTCCGGCGAACAGTGAGCTTCCCATACAAACGTAATACCAAAATGATTTGCAATTTGAGCATAATTAACTCTTCTTGTGATGTTATTTGGATTAATACAGTATTTGTGTAGGGTTATATTAAATAAAAAACCAAAAATACCAAACCAAATAAAAATTAATGCGATTTACATTTTTGATGACTCGTCTTTATAAACTAGCAAAGATGTCATATTAAATGCAATCGTGCGTGATAATATATGTTAATGTTAAGTTACACAAACAGGCACGTCTTGCAAAAGGGGGGGAGAGGGGTTTCATCTCCATCAAAACGTCAAAAATGTCCATTTGTTGTTGACAGAAACTGGCGGGTTCGTCGTGCTACGCCTTCTAAACCCTTTTATAAATTGTTTTTTTTTAATACCAATCAACCAATGTTTGTCGTTGATAGGCTATGGTGGCGTGCTACCCCGGTCTGGGCAGCCACTACGTGAAGCACGTTGACAACCCCAACAAGGACGGCCGCTGCATCACCGCCATCTACTACCTCAACCTCGACTGGGACGTGCGCCGGTGCGGCGGCTTGCTCAGGTACCATCATCATCATATCAGCGGTATAAAGGTCATAGCTCATTAGAGCCACCCGGCACCCAACCAGCACCGCCTCGTTGTTCGGCGTCAACTCGTTGTCGATAGGTGGTTCACGAGTGGACGACGCATTGTTAACCTTTGCACCCACTGCTGGATAAAGGCATAGGGTAAATAAATATAATAGTGCTTTCTCTCCGAAGAGCGCGCGCCCGACGCGTCGTGGCAAGTATGGCAACCACAGCGCGCTGTCTCGATGTCGGCCTCTCAGTTCATCGTCGCGACCGCGCAATGCAGCGCAATGCGAAGTCCTTCAATGTCCTTCAATGCGAAGTAACTTTGAGGGACGCCCCAGTGGCAGCGCGGGCGGGGCGCGTGCGCCGTGCCTCCCGCGTGCCCCCCACGATTGACCTGTCGCGACCGCTGAGAGTAACCACTATTAGTTTCTCTACTCTATGGTAAAAGCCTCCTCCAAGAATCTCCACAGCGGCAGCGATCTGCGCTGCCGGCATCTAGTGAGTTCCCGTATACCGCAACCTTGCTTCATCATCATAGACATCCACATTACATCCACTGCTGGGTATTAGGCGTCCCCCAATGTTCTCAGTGATCTGGCGCTATCCGCGTCTAACGGCTTCCTGCAATCTTGCTCAGGTAGTAACCATCATTTATATAAATAAATAAATAAATATAAATATTTGACAACAGCACATACGTTGCTCTGATTCCAAAGTAAGTAGCTAAAGCACTTGTGTTATGGAAATCAAAGACATCGGTGGTATCACAAACACCCAGACCTGAGCCAATATAGAAAAGTTCGTTTTCTAAATTGACCCAACCCGGGATCGAACCCGGGACCTCAGAGATGGCGACACCTTGAAAACCGGTGTACAAAGCCACTCAACCACGGAGGTCGTCACAAAACACCTGGGTTTGCAAATTCGCTCAGGTACTCATTATGTCACCCGCATGACACCCACTACTGGGTGTAGACCTCCCCCAAAGATCTCCACGCGACGTTTGGTTCTGCGGTGTTCCCAGGACTTCACCAGTCCCCGTAGCACAAAACGGCGATAAAAACCTCACCCTTAAACATTAAGTACTCATGAAATATGCACGTACTATGTACCCTAGCCTCCTAGCATGACTACGGAAATGCGATATGATATACAAGGTGTTACAAAAGTACCCCTAATGCCGAATATGGTAGATAGGGACCATCAAACTGAACAACTTTTACTATGGGACCAACTCTGAAATCGCGAAAAAAAAATCAGCTGTTTCATACAAAAATTTATTAAGAAAATATCAAAATGTATGAAACAGCTGATTTTTTTTTCGCGATTTCAGAGTTGGTCCCATAGTAAAAGTTGTTCAGTTTGATGGTCCCTATATATACCATATTCGGCATTAGGGGTACTTTTGTAACACCTTGTATTATAGCTATTTATCACGTTTAAGTTAACTATCAAAAGACAATGGATTTTTACAGTTGAATGTCGAAAAAACGCTTTATCACGCTATATATCGAGTTTCGGTCGTCACGCTAGGGGGTTATATATCTAGACTGATTTGTTTTTTTATGATGGTCTTGGGCCTCTATTCTAATAAAATCGAGTCTTAATTCATCAACGCTCGAGCGGCCGAATGCGGCGGGATAACAATGGAATATCATTTTCCGGGCCTTGATGGGTTGATGATGTTTCAATGGAACTGCTTTTGGCATTTGACAAAGATAAAACCGCTCGCGAGCTCGTCACGTTACTAGGGCTGCGTTAACAATTTTTTTATTGCAGGGTATTCCCAGAAGGCACGGACCAAGTGGCGGACATTGCGCCTATCTTCGACCGAATGTTGTTTTTCTGGTCTGACCGGCGGAACCCGCATGAAGTCCAACCTGCGTTTAGCACGAGGTATGACATGTATCCTACTAATATTATAAATATGAAAGATTGTAAAGTCTGTTTTTCCTTATTTCTCCTATTTATAGTAGTAAACAGCTTTTGTCAGTTGTCATACGTCTTTTAAATTTAAATCGTTATTTAAAAATATGTAGTTCTTAAATGTAGATTTTTCGCATTCACAATGCTATTTTTATATTAGGATAAATAATATTAGAAAAAATCGACTCACCCGTATAGCAGTCTGTCAGTCCGTCCCGTCTGAGGTGCTACGGGTGAGTCGATTTTTTCTAATATTATTTATCTTAATATGTAGTTCTATTAATAAATTAGTAAATTTTTTCGTAATCTATAAAATACGTCATTGGTCAATCCATTTGATAATTGTTTTTTTTTTCAATAACAAGTTGGATGAAGATTGTTTACCAAATAAGACAGGTAAAGTACGGATAAACAGACTATAATGTGATTGGATGCTTGTTTCTCAATCACGCAAAAACGGCTGGACGGGTGAGCAGATTTGTTTTTGTCTTGGTCAAATGTTAGGAATTTTCGAATATCCGCGGAGACGAAGTCGCGGGTGGAAGCTAGTATATAATGTTAAGGGCCCGTCACACTCTTCCCTTCATGTTATACTTGACAGATTTTTTTTTTACTGAACCTGGGGGTCTAAAAAGACAAGATTGTATATGATTGTAACAGAAATTCTTTAAAACCCCTGCAATGATGACTTTAATTTATGAAGATCTGCAATTCAGTTGATATTGGAATTATATTTCGGATCGACAATTTTGCCTTTTTTAAAAAAAATTAAGTGCCAGTGTCATACACTTCTGTGGGTCTACCCACAGAAGTGTATGACACTGGCACTTAATTTTTTTTTACCCCAAAACGGTTGAAATTCTTTAATAAAACCAACCTACCGCTGATTTTAAAGAGACAATTAAAAGGTTTTTGCACATGTGAACTTTCCAAAAAAAATTATCAAAAATGTTGAGTTAACGAAGTTAAAGAGTCCGGGGAGCTTCAGCAATTTGAGCATAATTAACTCTTCTTGTGATGTTATTCAGATTAAGACAGTATTTGTCTAGGGTTCTATTAAATACAAAATACCAAACCAAATAAAAATTATTGCGATTTACAGTTTTGTATGAAATTTTTTTTATATTTAATTGGGTTAGTATTTTGGATTTTTATTTAATAGAACCCTAAACAAATACTGTCTCAATCCGAATAAGAGTAAAGTATGCTCAAATTGCAAATCATTTTGGTATTAGACAAATACTGTCTTAATCCGAATAGTTAAGTATGCTCAAATTGCAAATCATTTTGGTATTACTTTTGTATGGGAAGCTCACTGTTCGCCGGACTCTTAACAAAAGTTTTAAATCTGTCCTAAATTTTACATTTCAGATACGCAATAACCCTATGGTACTTCGATAGTCAAGAAAGAGAATTAGCATTGAAGAAATACAGTAAGTACACAAATTACCTTTGCTAGTGACTCGTAATAGGTGTAAAATATTACCTACGCGAACAATGATTCATGATTACATGAGGATGTTTAAACTGCGCTTGTTTAAGATTTACACGACGTAAGTCACGTACGCTTTCATTTCACAATCATGTTGAGTATTTGAAATGAGAGGTTTTTATGGTTTAAGTCCGTACAATGGGAGTTGGACAAAAAGGTTTAAATGCCTTGATATTTTTCTTGTGATCAGAAATAATGTTTCTTATAAGCCTAATATTAATAAATTAATTTAAAGATTAGTTATTCTTTTGTAGATTTGAGTTTTGAGATCGGTGGTGCAGTGGTATAGCGTTTAGCCCATAGATTGCGGTTAAGCAACTTTCGCAAGGGTCGGTCATGATGGGTGACCAAAAATTTATTATCTCGAGCTCCTCCGTGCTTCGGAAGGCACATTAAGCCGTTGGTCCCGGCTACATTTGCGGCGTGGTGGGATATGGCCCATCCTCCTTATCCACCCATTAGGAAGGCCTGTGCCCCAGCAGTGGGGACATAAAAAATTGCTGATTGGAGTTCAAACGAAAACAAAAATTAAATCACCATGAAAAAAAACCCTTTTAATATTTTACCAGGAAAGTAATTCTGCATATTGTGACACTGAACGACTGAATCAATTTTGATGACTTTTGAAACCGAAGAAAGAACAGGTTATTGATTCAAAAATTCTTACGGTACGAAAACGAAATTCCGTGCAGAGTTACGGGCCAAAGCTAGTAAATTAAAAAGTTGGACGAAGTACATACGATTGTATGTACGTTTTTTTTTGTAAACTATGCACATATCCGAGTCGTATTAATATTTATTTTTCGTTTTAGAAAATAATGTCGAAGATTATCAGAATTCATTATTGATGTGACTTTTTGATTGTCTTTTAGAAGAGGAACAGGCGTCTTTGCTGCAACAACTCGGCCAGAGGAAATAAAACCTGGAGTACCTGATGTATCCCTGAGTTTTGACAAGTAAGTTTTAATTTTAATGAAATCATCAAGTCCTCGTAAGGTACGCGGGTGGAGACCGTGTGTAGCCCTGATTGGTGGCTCTGATTTTTCCCAAATCGGTCCATAAATGACTGAGTACTGAGGTAGCAAACATAAAAACAAACAACCGGATTGATTACCTCCGCCTCTTTTTGAAGTCGGTTAAAAAACGGCCGTGTTGACATTTAAGCAAAGAAAGTTAAAACGACAATTATACGCAACACTAGCGCCACTCCCGCAAAAAATCCAAGCTTATGGTCCCCTCGCAAAATATCAATTCTTATTTATAAACACAAAAGTGGTTTTTCGCTTTTTTCACCACCAAAACTGCAAACAATTATTTGTCACTGAGTTTGTGTGTTTATAAATAAGAATAGATATTTTGCGAGGTGACCATCAGCTTACATTTTTGATAAATTGTGTTTTTACACGGTTTTTTTGCGCCTTAAACACGGGAAAATGCGTTGTATAAGAGAATAATATCAACGTAGTGACACAAAATCACCTTTATTTTTTTCTTCGCAGGTGTTTCGGGCTTACGTTGCAAAGTTGCAAGGAACGGTCTGTCCAATACATACGCACTATATTCGTCCATACAGAACACTTGAAATGACTTGTGTGATCAGTGCAGATTTAAGAGCGCATAGTCTGACCGCACACTAGCGCCTCCATTGAAAAAAAAAAATAGTGCTAAAAGTGTCAAATTTCGCAAAAAAACTGTGATTTAAACGACAGGCTAGAAAATATTGTTAAAGCGATAAAAAGTATCACAAAGCTTCTTCCGTGATAATTCACATTTTCTTTTTTATTTAATCACTATGATTTTTTCCAATGGCGGTGCTAGAGTGCAAACTACGCGCTCTTAATTTGATCTCGAAAGTGATCCAACTCCGTTAAGTATCCAATTTGTAAATACTTGGAAGAAACATAAGTTTTGAGTGATGAGTTCCCTATTATAAAACAGTTGTTATGTTTATCAGTAAAGCTTATAAATAAAATGTCTCTTTAATTAAAACAAACGACTTTTCTGACTGTGTAAAGTATAGTCTGTGGGTGTTTTATCTTAAACTATTTATTAATAAAATTAAGGAGCTGACTAGCGCCGCCTATATGTTTAACTTAATAACTTCTAAACCGTATCAGTGTCAATATTTATAAAAAGACACATAACGCTTTGTTGATATGTGTCTAACATTTAGGCTACGTACGCATCGACTGGAGGCTTGCTTAGCGCCTAGCGCCTAGCGAGTCACCTAGGCGCCTAGCGAGTCACCTAGCGTGTAGCGAAGTGTAAGGAAAATCGGCCGCACTGCGCGCTTGGCGCCTTCGCTATGCGGCTGGTTGCGAACATTATAGAACGTTTCTTTTACTTCGCCACACGCTAGGTTACTAGCTAGGCGCTAAGCAAGCCATCTATTTGTGCGTATATACGTGGCCTTATTGAATAACCAAAAGTGACCTATTTAGAATTAGATGCAGGTAAGCGGCGGGAATTAATCAATCTTTAAGAGAACGCATCGGACATTTTGGTGGCAGGGATCTTGATTTTTCTCATCAATTACAAAACATATAAAAGTGATATTTAATAACATGATTATTTAATTCATTGACTTCATTTTCTCAGTTGCAGAAACACGATTCGTTAACTTTTATAACAGAGAAAAAAATATCAAAGAAACCTCTTTTAAAACAGAGATTTGCATTTTACAGACAAACCTGACCGATTTAAGTCTTTAAATTTTCTTACTAGATTATTTTAAACACTCACTTTAAAATGCCACTTGGATTTTTTAAAATACATTATACAAGGTGTTACAAAAATACCCCTAATGCCGAATATGGTAGAGAGGGACCATCAAACTGAATAACTTGTACTATGGGATAAACTCTGAAATCGCGAAAAAAAAATCAGCTGTTTCATACAAAAATTAAAATCGAAAATATTAAAATGTATGAAACAGCTGATTTTTTTTCGCGATTTCATAGTTGACCCCATAGTAAAAGTTGTTCAGAATGATGGTCCCTATATACCATATTAGGTAGAATATGGTATATAGGGACCATCAAACTGATCAACTTTTACTATGGAACCAACTCTGAAATCGCGAAAAAAAAATCAGCTGTTTCATACATTTTAATATTTTCGATTTTAATTTTTGTATGAAACAGCTGATTTTTTTTTTCGCGATTTCAGCGTTAGTCCCATAGTAAAAGTTGATCAGTTTGATGGTCCCAATATACCATATTCGGCATTAGGGGTATTTTTGTAACACCTTGTATTTTATTTAAACGAAAAACGGTTTGGCGTCGCAAAACTGCTTGCCATGAGTAAAGTGTAATTTACGAGAGTTTGGGCGAGACAGTTGATACGAAAATAATTTAACGATGTGTCGTCTTAAAGATAGGCCTAAACCAGATTAGTTGCTCTGCAACGTTTTATGTTTTATGTTTTTACGTGTTGCCTAGCAGCTAATCCGAATCAAGCCTATCCCTACCTGTGGATTAATTATTAATTGTGGCCGTAAGAAAACTTCCGTTTCTTTTTTTTTAATTATTTGAGAGGGGTTATAAAATTAAATGTATTGGCAGCTATATGTAGTTAACTACTGTCAGCCCCTTAAACCTTTTATTTAACAAGAAAAGTCAACTATTTAATAAAGAGATGTGTATGAGTGCTCCCACACAGGAGTTATATAACATTTATATAACAAATGTTATGCAACATTCTCTAACTATTTTCTCACATTTTGTTGCAAAATGTTGGCCATCAGCCAATTTTAATGTCCCTACTGCTGGGGCACAGGCCTTCCTAATGTGTGGATAAGGAGCATGGGTCATAACCCACCACGCGGGCTCAATGCGGATTGGTGGGTGTTAACGATTGCAAATGCACCCGAGACCAACGGTTTAACGTGCCTTCCGAAACACGGAGAAGCTCGATATAATATTTTTTGTCACTTAACCCGTGACCGACCCATGCGAAAGTTGCGTAACCTCTGCAATCGCTGGGCCAGGCGCTAAACCACTGCGCCATCGAGCAAAATTTTACACACTGTTTTATAATGTTATTGTGTTACACAATGTTATATAATGTTATCGTGTTAGTCAATGTTATATAATATTATCATGCTAAACAATGTTATTGTGTTACACAATGGTATATAATGTTATCGTGTTACACAATGTGATATAATGTTATCGTGGTACACAATGTTATCATGCTACACAATGTTATATAGCTGATGTGTGGGAGCACCCTATCATATACCTAATTAAAAACAGTGTGTCCTTTAGTTTGTACAAATTATAAACTGTCATCTGACAGAAAAGTCATGTTATAGAATAATGCATATAATTTTAATTTTTTTATAGCAAGACAAAGTATTATATTTGTTAATCCAAATGTTGAACATCATTACTTTAGGTTGATTTAGTGGTCACCTAAGTCGGTTTTTGTATATTTCCTTATAGCTAATGGAATAATTATTTTTTAACTGAGTGTTATTATTTTCTTTGTCTAACTTTATTCCCTGGAACCTATACGTCCTATCAATATTATTTAACCACATCTTCTATCAATTTTGTGGAATACCACAATTATCACCTTTTACAAGGGCTGAGTAAGCATTACGACAGTTAATGTTAATCTTTATTTTGTTCTGCAATAGAGACTAATATTAAAGAACTCATTGCATACTTTAATTAAGAAAACGGAGGTAACACACTTTTAGATAATTGCAAACTAGGATTTGTACCAATTACGTAACTCTGTTGCTTTTAGTTTGAAATCATTTGAAATTAATGAAATTTGACAGTTTCAGTTACTAACAGAGTGCTCTAATAACACTTTGTCAATGTTGAAGATGTAGTAGTAGTCTTAAATGAGGGCTTCTCAAAATGACAAAAAACTGTAGGCTCGATAGATAGCATTGATAAACAGGCAAGTGTCAACTGTAGAAAATAGGTGTTTTTGTGTAACTCAACTCACATGAAAACACCGCAAACAACCAATGAACGGGAAGGAGTGAATATGACTTTTTATGCACACCGTTGTTTTTAAAGCCTATTTTGACACTTTACTTGTCCATTAACGCTATCTAGTGAGACAAGTAGTTACTTGTTTTTTAATTGTCACTGAAAAGCCTTCGTTGCCTTTATGTCAAAATTAATTGACAGTGACAGGACGTTGTCTGCGCTTTTTGTCTTTTATTTTCTCATTACCTGTAACACCATTGTTCTGTTAATAAAACTACATAGTAATTAAAATCTTTTGATTACAACAGGTTATGGGTTATGGAACCTCCATAATCTGATTGTAATAGTAGTCAGTCAGTAAAGTTAATTACAACAGCTAATAAATGAAACTGTCAAATTTAATAAATTAAAATGATATTAAACGAATTCAATCTATTTCAAACGAGAATTGTGCATTACTTATATTGCTGGTAACTTTGAATCCGGCTCGAAGGACCATGTTTAGTGTCCAGTTGCGTTTATAATTACTTGCTAAATTAATAAAATCAAACGAAGTTTTGCTGAATGAAAATTTACTATTGACAGGAAAAAGACTATGAAACAGAATACCATAGCTAAAAATATGCCATCTTTAATGGTATAACATTAAACAGTTGCCAACAGAGTTACGTACGGACGGAGTGGCGGCGAAGAGACTGATTCGTTGATTAATGTAATCACAAATGTTATTAATGAACAAAAATGCTATTAAAAATATTATAAAAGAATCTAAGGCGTTTATTTTTCTATAAGAGAAATTGGCCAATCATATCGTAGTTTCTCTAAACAGCTAGGTACAGTCGAGTTCAATAATATATATGCACCTTTGCCAGTTCATCAACCTTTATGCCTTTGTGATAAAAGTCAAAATCCTGTCAAAAGTGCCAACATATTAATGAACTCGACTGTACCTACTTATTACCGAGGGGCGTTGTAACTCTACCATAGACTTATTAAATTTATACAATTTTATGAACGGTTTCTTCTACTCGGCGATGGTCTCTGTGTAAAATCAACTTTACTCCTTTTGTTGGTTAATTACTCTTTGTGATAGAAGTTCTTCCATGAAGAGAACAGAGAACAGTCATCTTCTTCTACTTCTTCTTAATGAGTGGCTTGCTCTGTGGTCTGTGCACAATTCCGCCAATGTCACGTTCTACGTATATAGATATAGATTTTCTCATAAATTCACATTTTTCTCATAAATCAATGTGACATTTAAGAAAATACAATTTTATAATTTGATTGTTTTTATTTTTATCCATTTTTATATCTATATTTTGTGATCTATATTATATTTTGTGAAATCACATTTATAATGGAAAGAAGACCATCGCCAATAGCACCGGAGTTTGTGCCGAGTACTGATATTGATCAAATTACCAACGACACCCGAAAACCGGAAGCTGATAAGGTACCTATCCTATACTATACTGATACTATTCTTTTGATTTTATCTCTTTATAATTCATTGCATAAAGGTGAGTGCATACACCACTTTGTTCGCGCAATTCGCGCATCAACTGCTCCATAAGTGGATCAGAGGGCCTACTCAAATGGCAAACGTTACAAAACGCTTGTCTTTCTACAAAATAAAACGCTTAGGCGTTAGCAATCCAATTGCTCCGATTGCTTAGAAAACACCACAGATGAATATACTAGTTAAGATAAAACGCAAAATTTGTCTATGGTTTCATTGCAAAACGTCAGTCGATATTTAGGGCGCTCACACACTCCACTCGGTTTCGGTTCGAATTCGATATCTACGTGAAAAGATGCAAAAGAACAATGACCACTTCCCATATTATTACAACCCACGCAGAAAAAGAATGGGATTAGAAATGGCGTCGTTCATATTCACTAATTCTCGTTCGCATACTAAACGCCACACATATCGCTTTCACACTCGTTGTTGTAAGCGCGGTGCGCTGCCATTTCCAATCCCATTCTTTATCTGCGTGGATTGTTGAAGATTGCGCAGATAAAGAATGGTCGCGGAAGATTGTTTTTTTTTACGTATCTATACTAAAATAACAATAAAAATAAAAATTCGCCGCCGGGAGTGCGGTGTTATATAGGCACCCAGATTCTAAAGCCAACCCGGAATATAACGACTGGGATAATAATTATGCAACTTTTATATTAGGTTATCCAGGCTTTAGCGATCAATGTATAGGAGCCAGCATGGATCTTAAGCGGTTAGAAAAAATTGAGTGGATTACTGCGCATGTATTTTTGCGCAATGGCGATGGCAAGTGTAAATCGGGCTGATTGAAATATTAAAAATGTTTAGATTATGAGATTGATAGATGTAGTAAGTTAACAAAATGTCTTATCCCGGCTCTACAAGTTGGCCCCAACGCTACTCGTCTAACGTGTGGATCTAAAAAATAGCGTTGGCCCCAACGTTGGGGCGAGTGTTGGCAGTTGGCCGGCGCGTGTCGGTTTTATCAAAGGAATTTTGATAAAACCGACACGTGCCAGTGTTCGCACGCAATCCGTCCACATATTGGCGATTTGTTCACTGATTTCGTGTTTTATGATGTTCCACAATCTTCTTTGGCGTAGCTTTTTCTTTTTTTTTTTAGTAACAATAAATATAAATTATAACTTTCACTCACTACTGTAAAAGCGCTTAGAGCGTTTTCGATATTTGTATCCGGACATCTTCACATTGGCTTGGACGGTAAAGAACTAATTTAATAGCCAACGTGCGTATACCTTACCAAATTAATCGACCCCAACAGCGTTGGTACCATCGGGACCAACATGTGCAGCCGGCCTTATACTGCACCACAGAATACAGTGTACAATGCATGCTGAACAAACAAATGGTCTTCGTTAACGTTCACGATATTATGTGATCTGTGGTTAACGATAACCTCACGCGCCGGCAGAAATGGTACTCAAGTGGCAGATTTGACAAGTAGAATTGCCGAACGAGCCTTTCTATTCAACTGTAGCTGAGCGAACGCCGAGACCCTGCAGATTGTATAGTCGAACGCTGATCATCCGTTCCGTCGAGACGTAGATAGTGATATTACATTCTTTTTGCCATCGAGTGCTAGTGACAAAGTGGTGTGATATTTAGCTAGTACGATTTTTTACAAATTATAAAATGCATACCCTTCGTTTACTATGGGCTGCACATAATGAGGATGTGTGGCTGCGCCGTCAACTCCGAGAAATGCTGGACATGCTTTTTAAAGAGCCTCACTCAAAAGAATCAAGAACTTTTCCTTGGAAATAAAAGTAAGTAATTTAAAATTCAATAAGGCTACCTAAAATACAGTAGGTAGATCTTTAAATCTGTGGTTACTTTTACTAACAATTATGGATATTTTTTCAGGATCTTTGCTCCCTCAGCTTCCTGGTCACCAACCGGATCAGAGAATAGTAGGGATCATATCAGACTAAAAGCCGCGTTATCTGAGAAGTAGTCCACTACTTCAGGCACTGAACAGTCTGGACATAATGGCCAAATGGATAAAATTTCGTCAAACCCAACATGAAAGGGCTATAAATAGACAGAAGTAAGTACTTACTATTTAACTAACATAACATTCAATAATAATATAACTATTCCTACTTACCTAGTTTCTTATAGATTCCAAAGCTCGCAAAGTCTTTCTACTGATTTAATATTTGTAATATAGTAAAAATAAAATAATATAGATTAGTGATTATTTATTGAATACATTTATTTTGTAATTTTAGGTGACTCTGGATACCCACAACGGCCCTGGTTAATGACACCAATTTCACCATCTTCAAGTTTTTGATTAAAATCATAAATACATGTTGTGTTTTGCATAATATTGCATTAAATGCTAACTTGACACTGCCAACAATTGAGCAACCTGAGGATGATGATGATAGTTCTGGTGTACAAGAGCCAGCCCATCCACAGCTAACAGCCAAGACGACTTGCTACGTGGCAGAGCGATACTCAATTGCTTGATTAATCAGATGTGATAGAAAAGCTGCACCCAAAGTCAGATTAAGTGGTGGTTGTGTTTTTTTATACTTTGCTTGTTTGTATAATAATTATTATACTGTCAATTAATTTTAAGTCTTATTATTAAACTACATAACAACTTTATTGTACTATATTGAAGTTAGGAACTATGGATCTACTAAATTAACTTTTGAGTTTATGACTTTCTTAGTGTTAATAATTTGTTACACAATTTTTAATTGTTCTTCATTTTTAGGCCCTAACAATACTTAGGTACTTATGCATTTTCGAGTAGTAGACAGTGATTTCAACTAGTTAAAGTCATTTGCTCACAACTACCTAGTTAGTTAATTTCGATATCTAACCACTGTATGTAAGTAAACATTTGTTAATTATTTGGATGGAAAATGACCTTTCTTTGAATGTCGAGGTCAATTTTTGAATACTGTATGAAATATTATAGGAAGGGTCTCATTACAAGGTCTTCCGCTTAGGGTGCGCAATGGCGTAGCTTCTTTGACATTCACAAGTGCTTGTAACAGCCTAGACTTTATTCAGTCAGTAGGCTGTTACATTTGTTTTTTTTTTTCAATTGTACATTATTAACATTTTTGTTAAAACCATTATTGTTATTAAGTCTTTATTAGAATAAACATAAATTATATATTTTTTTAAATAGTATAATGTTGTCTTTTCTTATTTACACACATAATAACAGCAAACATTATACTAGTAGTCAATACTGACTACAGCTATTGAGGTGACGGCGACGGCATGATGTCTGGGATTGGCATGGTATTTTGGATCACACACTTGCTTGGAGTTGCTGGTGGTAGTGACAGGGGCTCGGGGAAATCTGCAAATCAAATAAAGTTATACTAAATAAATAAAAACGGTCAAGAGCGAGTCGGACTCGCGCATCGCATTAGAGTCTTAATGCTCTAAGCATAAGAGACATTGTTTTATTTTTCCTATAATCTTTACATAAACTTCTATCACATAAAATAATTTCAGATTTTGCTCTATGCAAACCTCGGAGATAAGGACTAAGACAAAAGGGTGTCACTTGAGCTAAGCTATGCTACATTGCTAAGGAGTGTCTGATATATTGCTTTATTTACAAAACTTATTTTAGCACAGCTCTAGTGAAACGGGGTTTCGCAAAGCTAAATTTTTTCTATACCAATTTAAGTGCTAATGATGCATGCTAAGGACTCAAGCAAGCTTTGTTTATATGGAGTAAAGCTAGCAGATGCATCACGCATAGCTCATGTCGTCCCACATCTTCATAGCAATCTCACTTGCACGGCTCTAGTCACTAGTAGAATGGATCACTAGTTTGGTACCCATAGCTTCATGGCTTTCTCTAGTGGATTTGCACCAGTTTTATTTTATTGATAAAATTAATCAATAGGTTTTAATAAGATAAGCATTATGGAACCATACCACATCTTTTTTTTCTAATAAGTAAGTTCACAAGTTCTTGTAAAGACAAAAGTTTTAATACTTACGTCAAGTAGCTGCTCCTGAATGCTTGCTTGCCAATGAACTGCAGACGCACCCAGTATTGCCACAACTCTCTCTTCCAAGGCATTGAGGGTGAGCCTGCTGCTTATCACAACCAGTGCCAGACTCACATGTCCCTTATTAGTAAATGTTTCCTTTAGGTTTTAGTTTTCTAATCAGCCCAGACCTGAAGAATGTTGTAAGTGCAATGAAGTGATGATTAACTCATAAATTCATTTTTACTTACCTTTATGACTTCAATGTTCAATGAAATTAAAAATAGATTTTCAGTGTAATGATTTTACTTACTTTTTTCCATTTGTCTACTGACTTATCGACGCCACCTCCAATTTAAACTTAGCAGCGCCGCCAGCTGCTGCCACATTCTGTCGCTTCTCGCTCGACCGCTGAGGTCTGGCAGGGTCTCCGTGCCGGTAATATTAATAAAGTTCAAAATATCCAGTGCTTATTATTTTGAATATTGATCATCATTAAACATTTATTTATATTCATCAATAAATTTCCTTTCCATAATACTCGATAAGAGCTTGGAATTGCTCGGGGCTGGCACGTAGCCTCTTGGCTCCATTTCTAAAACAAAAACAAAAAGTATTCATATTGGACGCAACGTATTCATTGATTTGACTCATAGTTTGAATACTTACTGTAGGTAATAAACTTTCAAAGTATAACTTCACTTCATGTGCAAATTCACATTTCACTGCACCGCACAGTATTTTGAATCACAACGCCGCTACTACGTACTTTGTTTTGTGTTGTTTGGTTTAAATGGTTCTCTACCTTTTCGCCGAAAATTGTTTGGCCGATTATCACTTCCCAACTAACGTTACGCAGAATATTATTTCGCGGAATAATAATTTGCCAACTTATCATATAAAGTTATTAAATTTAGATTTTTCGCATTCACAATGCTATTTTTATATTAAGATAAATAATATTAGAAAAAATACTAGAAAAAATCGACTCACCCGTAGCACCTCAGACGGGACTCGAACCCGCACCCTTGGGATTCCGGCCCAATGCACTGACCAATTATGCTACCGAGTCGCTTAGGTACGACGGTTGTCAAATATTTTTATTTATTTATAAATAATCAGCTTAATAATACCTACATAATTCTACCAAATGAAACGTTGTCACACAAAAAATTGCAAATCGTTACTTGTCATTTCTTAATGCTCTAAGCTTGTCATAAAACATAGGCGAAACGTTGTTGGTTGGCAAGTGAAATTCGGCCAAAAAAAGTTCGGCGAAAAGGCAGGACACCACCACCGGTTAGATGTCAAAGTCGACTGACGTTTTGCGATTGAAACCATAGAGCAATCGAATAGAATGAGCGTTCGTGCAGATTTTGTACGGTTGAGTACCAAATTAGGATTGCTAACGCCAAGGCGTTCAATTTTGTATAGAGAAAAACGCTTAGAAACGTTTGCCATTTGAACGCATGTTGGGTTTTAGGAAAGGTAGGCTTATACAATTTTATATTACTTACTTATATTTCCAAGAAAATGTTCTTGGTTCCCTTGATCAAGACAAAGTTCTTGAAAAGTGATCATAACTAGGCAAATTTGATTGAAAAGAAACATTGTCCAGTTGAGTACCGATTAGCAAATTGTTACGCTCGATCACGTGACCGTTCGTTCGCTTATGTCAATCCCATACATTGTCATTCTATTCAATTAGCGTTAATGTTAGTAGAATGGCCATTTGAGTAGGCCCTCAGTTCGCGCTCTATATGCAGTACAGCTGCAAGCGCATGTGGTGGCGGTCACAGATGAATATATTAGTGGCGGTTTTATCGTGAAACCAAAGCGAAGCTCTCGTGTTTCTTGTCGTCGTGCGCGTACCGTATCCACTTGAGAAGTTGCACAGAGCACAGTTAGTGCGCGAATCAAAAGTTTTAATCGTATCTTTGGCGCGAATATGACACCTACTTATATCCACCCTTATGTGACCATCGTAGCACAGAATATACAACATGTTACAAAAGTACCCCTTATGCCGAATATGGTATACAGGGACCATCAAACTGAACAACTTATACTATGGGACCAACTATGAAATCGCGAAAAAAAATCAGCTGTTTCATACAAAAATTAATTACGAAGATATCAAAATGTATGAAACAGCTGATTTTCTTTTCGCGATTTCAGAGTTGGTTCCATAGTATAAGTTGTTCAGTTTGATGGTCCTTATCTACCATATTCGGCATTAGGGGTACTTTTGTAACACGTTGTATAATAGACCGTAGTCACAGATTTTGTTTGTTATAAGTATTCGTTTTATGCCTTATTCATAGATATGGCTTTATTACAGGATTCACAGATTCCTGAAGATGAAAAGTACGGGTAAGTGTGTTTCCTACTTATGACACCAAGTAGACAAACAAGCTATACAAAACTGACAAAAATCTGCAATAAATTTTGAACCTTAAAGTTTAAAATTGATTGAGGAAATTTCAAATTTTGTGGTAGCCCAGCGTGCCGTTGACTGTACCTTACCACAATTTAGTGGCTAAATATGCTATATCGGTGTTAAACTTATGTCACAAAATAGACTACAGAAGTTAAGCTTAGTACCAAGACTAATCTAAAATTATAATACCATTATAATATTAGTCTATGTATAATATTTGGCTTGACAGCTGTCTATGTGTGTATGCGTTGCTCGAGCGCGCAGTACTAAGCGTAACTTATGTAGTCTCAATACTTTGTGGCTATGTTTTATAAAGTAATGTTAATACACTGTTACGATACCAACATTATAGTTACATAATTAACCATTTTATTTCTGTCGTCCCTTTCCAGCTTGCCTTTCTTTCTTTCTTCACTCTTCGCTACCATTCTGGAGGACTGCATTACACAAACTCGTATACTTTGTAAGCTTACAGTTTTATACTAATGACAGTCGGCTGAGACATAAAATAATTGAAAAGCCATTGTATTTAAAAGAACATTAAAAATAAAAACAACTCTAAAAATTAACTTCTTGTCTTTTAGAACCATAAAATGTCGTTCATCTGATTTAACCTTTGTGAATATTTCTTATACAACAGTGGGATGCAACACAGAACTCGATATGATGAAATGTCACGTGGACATGGGACACCTTGTAGCCTTGAAATTTGGTATAGAGCAATCGAAGTACAAGGATGAGAATATTAGCTGCGGCGATTACAAAGTCAACAAACTTGATGCAGACAGGTCATCATAATCATATCTTTATGTACTGAAGGATATAGACATCTCCCGTGGAAGGATGTTTCCACAATCTAGGATCTCCACGCTTCGCAGGCGTTCGGTTTTCATTGATAAACTACTAACATTTCCTGATCTACGCGGCGACGTTAGATGTACACACAACAGCACGTCAGGTTAAATTGCGAAAACAGCTTTTATTACGTAAGGCATAAAGGCGGCCTCAAGGTTAACATGTATAGTCTGAGGTGCCGTTGTGTGTACAATCGGCCAATCACGTGCTTTAAGTACCACTTTGCAGAAAAGTTCGTGTGTGCGCGCATCGCCCCAGCGCGTACTAAACATATAGTGACGGCGTGCCTCCTCAGAGGTGGTAGAGCGCCAGTGTGGTCGATTGTACACACGACAGCACTTCAGGTTGTACAGTAAACTGCGAAAACTTACATACCTAGGGCATAAAGACGGTCTAAAAGTCAACATATTGTATAGTCTGACGTGCCGTTGACTATACATTATACAACAAGTTTTCATTCACAGAAACCATCTTAAAAATGTTATTGAGGCATCGTACCGAGATATAGCAACTAACAGAAGTTTCAAAAGCCTCGCTGTTCAAGTGCAGTTAACGTTAAATCGAGTTAACTATTATACTGTCCTTTTAGAGGAAGAAACGAAAAATAGAGCGTAAGTCTTGTGAAATACCTACCCAATTACTAAGTAAGAGTTACATTAAAAATAAAGAAACACCGTTAAAGTTCCTCAGTGTTTCAGGTGGTAATAACTAAGCAGAATATGGTAGTTAGGGTACCGCATATATCGTAGGGTAGTCGTATACTTAAACCGGTTCTTAGCAAAAATCCTAGGTCGAATGTAAAGACCGGCTAATTGAAACCTAAGATAGATTTTCACAATCTTTAATCGTCCGAGCAATTTTAGGATCTTGTAAAATCCCAGTATGTTTCGGACAATTGGAAACTTGAATGCTGATTGATATCTAAGAGTCGATTCAGTCTGATTGGTCAGAACATTGCTCTTCTTATAGGACTATAGGAAGCCGTTAGCCAATCAGAGCATCCGTCAGTCCAGCGCGCGCAAAAGGTCATTCGCGATTTACGGTTATCGCGAATATCTTATATCGTATCGTAGAGTATCTTATACTCTGGTTTTTTGTAAAAATCCTAATTAACATTTACTTGAACGATTGCCAAAATATGTCTCAGATTCTAATTATTCGGTTTTTTTTCAATTACTAGGATTATTGTTTTGATCCGATTTGTACGCATATTCTACGACATATACAACACCGGGATTTATTTTTTTGAGAACTGGTAGGTAGCAGCCCTAGACCGATTTGTTTTGCTTTTGCCCATATGGGATTGATTATCGAATTCAATAGTCTATTTGCGTCTAGGGTTGTCATTTTGCAATTTTCCATTAAATGGAAAGGTAAGTAACAAAATTTCTCAGCTATTTCGGTGTTTTTCAGTTTATAATAATTTTCCGGTGTTTTATGCTAACCTATATACCATATTCGGATTTATAAGGCTATTACCAAACAGCCTGTATATCTTAGGAGCCGACGAGAGCTAAGCAAGCAGTTGAGGCAACTCCGTAACCACGTCAAGTCTGTTTACTACGATACCGACTGCATCATTGAAGAGCTAAAAACAAAAGTTGAAGTAAGTTAATATTATGTTCATACCTCATCTCATCATAATCAGCCACACTACACCCACTGCTGGGCTAGGCCTCCCCCAAAAATGTCCACAAGGGTCGGTACTGCGCTGCCGCCATCCAGGGGGTTCCCGCGATCTTCACCAGATTTAAGATCGTCGGTCCACTTCGTAAAATTATTACAAAATAAATAATTATTGGGTAGGTTCACCCAATTTTCATATTTATTTCCTTTGGATCAACGGATGGATCAACCATGATGAAATGAAAATGAAATGAAAACCTCTTCTTCATCTAAAAAAGTTTGAATTTAATTTTATTATAAAATGTTACCCTTTTTTAGGATTCTGCTTGGAATGCAGAAACCTGCTGCCGGTACGTAAATGGGTGGCAGCGCGCACGCACCGAACAGAACGACGAAGCAATCAGATGCAGAGAGTCTGTTCCATTGACACAAATAGAGTATTACAAACAAAGGTGCGACCATGAACATAGGGTGCACACAGAAATCGATTTACTCGTCTCCATAACCATTAGTGTAAGTGCTTATAGTTCATAAGAAGACGGCTCTTAAGTCAATGTAAAATAATTTGAAAATAAATAAATAAATATTTGACAACATCACATACATTGCTCCGATTCCAAAGTAAGTTGCTAAAGCACATGTGTTATGGAAATCGGAGACAACGGTGGTATCACAAACACCCAGACCTGAGCCAATATAGAAAAGTTCGTTTTCTAAATTGACCCAACCGGGCATCGAACTCAGAGATGACGACACCTTGAAAACCGGTGTACAAAGCTACTCGACCAAGGAGGTCGTCAAATGCTAATCCATCAAAATCTCTTACTTCTAGAACCTGCAATTTTGCATTGCAATTTGTATTCATATTCAAACAGACCCATTACCACAGATTAGATAATAGTTACTACCCATAACCTACACTCTGCAGGAAACTCTTGCGAAGGTAGAGTCGTGGATGGACAAATTCGACACGGACATAGAAGCTATGGACCTTAAAATACAAATCAAGAAAGCTAAACATGTCGTCATGGTTGAAAAAAGAGAGGACTTAGAGAAGACGGTACCTATGCATTTGATCAATATGTGTACTATGAAATAGTCCCTCAAATTAAGAAATTAATCTTTGTTTTTTTGTTACTAAAGCACGCTTAAGCCAATCCAAAAAGTAACATTCCTACTCGAAAAGTAAATCTTTTACGAGATATACTTACTACTTACTTCTTTCATAGATCGAGAAACATGGGGAGCTTATCAAGAGTTGGGTAGATTTCAAAACCGCGCGTGAGAATGCTCGCTTGTACCGTGAGAAGATGAACAACGCAGCCACCTCGGTTCAGGCCTGGTGGAGGGGTCTCCTGGTGAGGAACCAGCTGGGACCTTACAAG